>JASCIT010000002.1:6250000-7500000 GCA_036711955.1 Digitonthophagus gazella | reverse complement strand
AAATTTAATTTTCTATCGATTTTTAATAAAATTTTTCTTTTAAAATTAATTTTAGAGATTTTACTTTTGAAAAATATACTCAAAAATCATTAAAAATCTTTTTATTTGATATCAAAACCTTTCACTAAAAAATTATTTTACATCGATTTAAAAATTTTTTTAATTTTCGATCGTCGATTGTTTTTAAACTTAAAAAAATCGACAACTTCTAAAGTATTTAAGGTAGATGGGTCGTCTTTGTACTTAAATTAAAGGAAATTTAATTTCCTAACGATTTCTAATAAAGATTTTATTCTAAACTTTTGTATAAATAATTTTTTTATTTTTTTAATGGAATTTTAACGAACCTGCCAAGACTTTGTCTTGTCTTTCGACGCTTTTCATCTGGGCGATGTGACACGGTGTATCAAATAGTCCAAATTTACCAAAACAGTAAGAACACTCGTCTTTGCAAAGTCTTCCGGGATGGATACTGAAGGAACTTGCTTTTTCCGGAATAACGAGTGATTTACCATCCTCTCCCGTTCCGGCATCTCCGTCGGATGTGTGTTCACTACTTCCATCTGCTAAAAATAAATGGTAAAGATGAATACGGTAATCGGTTGATAGATTAATAAAGGTTTGGTGAGATTTTAGTTGTGTCAACTCTAATAAATACTTAATAAGCGGGAAAATTGATTTATTCTTTGATTCTATGATGAATTTAAAGTAAAAATGTTTGTTAGTATGCTAAAGAAATAATATCTTTTCTTTTAGTTGCCCTTAATCCAAAGTGTTATAAATTAAAAATTTGGTTGTTTGGAATATAATCAATTTTATTCTTTTACAACGTCTCAATTTTAATTTGATATACATAGAGGGTGTTTTCAGAATGACACGATTTTAATTAAAGTTATTCAAATTCAAAGAATTCGAGTGAGATTTTTAGAATATTCGAGATTTAAAATTTTTTGAACTTGTTTATCAAATATAAGGCGTCTCAAAAAGAACGCTGAATTTGAAGCGTCTAAAAATTGGATTTATATTAGTCCTACATGTGATAGAATTCAGTCCATGAAATCACCCGATTTTAGATTTCTCCATTAAGAAGTATAAGAGCACTACATAAGGAAAAACTGGTAACTTAGGACGATATAGTACCTCTTTCAAAATAATACAAGACTTCTTAAGATGTCCTCCTTCGTTTAACTTTGTCAGTATGTACGTTTTAAACTGTTGACTTTGTACGCATTTTAGTATGTTTGACCTATGTTCACGTTATTGCTAAATTTTCGTTGTAATATTGGTGCCAGAAGTTTAAGTAATGCATTTTGTGATCCTTTCTTTGTTTATGTCTTTAGTGTTATGGTAAGAAGTTTAGTCTATTTAAATGTGACGCGCTACTTTTTTAATTCTTTTTAGCCCTGAAGATGCTTCCAAGTAGAAGCTAAAATTAGGTCCTTTGATACAATAAATAACATTACCAACTCATAACATTGGTGTTATTTTGAAAGAGCTAATGTACCATCCTAACTTACCAGTTATTTCTCCATTAACTTTGTTGGTACATCGAATTTTTTATTTGAGTTCCAGCAAATTAAGGGAATTTGTTTTGATAAACTCGTAACTTGATGTACCTCCATAAGAAAAAGTTAGAAAGTGTCATGTTACAAGATAAAACTCAGTAATTTTGATCTCTTTTCGTTACAATTGTCTACTCACTACTCATGAATCGAATCTTGTCGCGTATAAGATTAACATGTGTTGTCATATGCCAGATTTACGTTCAACTGCAACATTTACTGAAGGGAATTGTGTATTTTGTTTGCTTCTTTCATATAAATAAATTCGAGTAAATTTTTAGTAGCTTCAACCTCAATGTTCTTTTTGAAAGATACTATATTAATTTTTTGCTTATTCAATTTTTTAAGATTTATTATTGAATTATAATAATAATAAAGAACAACTAAAAAAAATTAAGTATCACGGTCAAAATCTTATGAATTGTTTATTAATTAGTATAGAAAATTGATAATTTTGAACCTTGATACATAAATAATTTCTTTTTAAATTTCAAATATATGAATCTATTTTGATTTTTTATTATGTTACGTGAAATAAATTAATTAAATAAATGGTAATTAAAAAAATAGAAAAAAGATTGAGCCCAAAACCATTATTTACCCATGTTAGATCGGTTAGCATAATGTGATTTGCGTAGCGCACCAGCCGTATCTGAAGATTGATTTCCATGGCTTTTCCATGACGCATCTCTCTGTAACAAATAAAAAAATAAATCAATCTAATATTAGTGGAAAATTAACTAATTTATTGATAAGTGATAAGAAGTACAAGATCAAAACGTAAGGATTGAATGAATGTATCTTTCCACTGATTGTAGCTTTTTCAATCAAATCCAGGTGTTACAATCTGAAAGTCTGTTCTTATTTACTCAAAAAGCCAAGTTTTCATTTACAAATTTAAGCCTCTTCAGGGATAAAAAAAGGAACAGCACGTGACTTATAAATAAAAACTGACAAAGAGGTTAAGATTCATACCAATGAGTTTTAAAAAGTTCTATTCGAATTTTATTTAAGCGATAATGGTAATAATTGTAAAAGAAAATTTTGCTTTTTGTGTAAATAAAAACACAATTTCAAACGTTTAACACATGGACCTAATTGAAAAAGTCATCCGATCTTAATTTATTGATGGTTTTATTCTGAAATTAGTTTACTTGACCAGCTTCAATATTTAATATGGTTACGATTAGAAGCAGTTAAGAAACTTCCTTGGAAGTTCAGTGAAGTATCGATTAGAAATTAAAAAGGTAACAATATGAACACGAACGAATTCGTTTTAAAATGTTCATCTAGTTGCGTTTTTAATTTTTGATTGATACTTTGTTCGATTGAATATCAAGCAATTAGTATAAACAATCTTTAATTTTCTTCTAATTTCGTTTGTTCTTTAATTATTATAAAACTTACAATTAGACAGAAATAAACAAAAAGGGGTTAGTTGAAGCAATTTATTGAATATAAGAGCTAGATAATTAGGTTTCGGCTATTTGCCATCTTCAGGTCTATTGCTAAAAAGTATAAAAACGATACAATTAAAATAAACGAAGTAAAATACAACATTATTTATTTAACTCAACACTTTCATGTGGATTTTATTTATGGTTTGTTTTCATACGTGAACTTCTTCTAAATGCTTTTGAATTTATCATAAATAATTTTAAATTTTAATTCGTTTATTTTAATTGTATTGTTTTTAATCTTGTTTTTGTAATAGATTGAAGACTAATTAAAAGCTGCCAAAGAAGACGAATAATTGAAATCTCGTTGTCTAATTCTTATGGTGGGTTTAGGATGTCAAACTTAAAGGCTATAATCGTAACTGTAGCAGTAACTATAGTATTTAAAAAAAGCTCAATTATTTTGTTTCAATAGAAGCGTTTAGGCAACGTCTAGAAATTACGAAAAATTTGATGGTTATTACAGCTAAAGTTACGGTTAAGTTTGGCATCCTAAACTCATCATTATATAGAATATTGTGTTAGCCAAATTTATCTTTATACAGGGTGTTTAAAAAATACGTTCGAATATTTGGCCCACTTCTAGATCTCATCACTACAAATAAAAAAGTCAAAATAAACATAAGTCCAAAAATCAGCCGTTTCCTAATTACAGCCTGTTTTTCAAATTAGAAGACCCTCTACTGAAACAAATATTAATTTTTCCCTAATTTGGAGAATTTTACGGGAGCAGCAATTGCACCCATACCATATTCAAAGGGTACAGGCTCTAGCTGTGCCTGATTATGCCGCACGACTGGTGGTTTGTCGAAGCATGTTGACAAAAGTCGCGGAGAACCCAAATTTTGTTACGAAAATTTTATTTATAGACGAAGCTGGTTTCACGAGAAATGGCATTTTTAATTTTCATAATAGCCATGTTTGGGCCGACGAAAATCCGCATGCCGTTGTTGAATCGAATCATCAACACCGATTTGCAATCAACGTTTGGCTTGGTGTGTTAGGAGACCATCTGATAGGACCTTGTTTCCTGCCTAACCGTTTGACTAGTCAATTGTACTTTGACTTTTTGCGGAATACATTACCACTGCTGTTAGAAGATGTGCCCCTCAACCACAGAATTAATATGTGGTTGATGCACGATGGAGCTCCTGCGCATTACGGAGTCTTGGTCAGAAATTATCTAAACGAAAATTACAATGGCAGGTGGATAGGGCGAGGAGGTCCAATTGCATGGCCCCCTAGATCTCCCGACCTCACTCCACTCGATTTTTGCATTTGGGGGTATTTAAAGACATTAGTTTATTCAAGTCCTGTGAATAATTTAGATGAGTTGCGAGAACGAATTGAACATGCCTGCCAGACTGTTCGTATAAATCCGGGACTCTTTGAGAGAGTGCGGCGTTTACTTTTACGGAGATGTGAAATGTGTATACAAATGGAAGGAGGACATTTTGAACATCTTCTTTAAGAATCATTAATTTGTAATAATTAAAATGTATTTATACTGATATTTGAGTGTAAATTATTTTAATTTGAAAAACAGGCTGTAATTAGGAAACGGCTGATTTTTGGACTTATGTTTATTTTGACTTTTTTGTTTGTACTGATGAGATCTATAAGTGGGCCAAATATTCGAACGTATTTTTTAAACACCCTGTAGAATTACTAATGATAATAGCGATAGAGTCGATTAAAGTTAACTTTCTATTTTCGTTTTTCTTCAATAATTTCTCTTACATTCAAGATATCTTGAAAATTGGTAGATGACATAATTTCAAGATGGGAAATACTAATTTGATATCAATTTTTGTCAAGATTCCAAGGGGTGCTTTCTACCCCAAATAATCATCTAAAAACACTTATACTTTTTTAATTGGTTAGATATTTATAAATTTTACAATTAAGAAAGATTCACTTACCATTTCTATGCAAATTCGGGATACTTATGAAGTCTCGCTAGAGCTAACCATTGCTGATATAATCAGTGTTAGTGTACAACGTGCAAAATTTCATTAATTTGGTCAAGTGGGTAAGGTAAGGAAACCATTGATGGATATAAAAAAAAATAAATTAACAGTTACTTTTAGCAATTACTTTCTAATATGCCTCGATACAACTTTTTTAGTAATTTAGAAATACGTGATATGTTATGTATTTACGCACAAGAAAACCTTAATGGACGAAAAGCGTGTCGTAGATATCTTTTACAATATCCAACCAGAAGACAACCAAATAATAATTTTTTTAAAAGTTTGTGTGATCGTATCGACAAAACTGGTTCACTTCATCCTAAACGTGATATAGGGTAATGGCTAAACATAACTGTCAATTTTTTTCTTTTTTATTTCCAATAATGGTTTGCTTACCTACTTAACCAAATTAATTAAAATCTTGCACGTTGTATATTAACACTAATTATATTCAAAATGATTAGTTCTAGCGAGATTTTCTAAGTATACCGAATTTGCATAGAAATCGTTAAAGAGTCTTTCTTAAATGTAAAATTTATAAAAATCTAACCACTGAAAAAAGTAGGAGACTTTTAAGCGACCCCTGGAATCTTGACAAAAATTGATACCAAGTTTCCCATCTCGAAATTATGCCGTCTACAAATTTTCATAAAGATATTCTGAAAGTAAGAGAAATTATTGAAGAAAAACGAAAACAGAAAGTTAACTTTAATCAGGTCTATTTTTGTTATTATTAGTAATTCCATAAAGATAAATATATCTAATATAAATGAGGAATTTTTGACGTGAGGAATTCACTGTTAGTCTGTGTCCCATTAGTTACGGACCAACCTGTATTTGTTAGGCGCATAGAACGAAAACGCTTAATGTGCGAAAAAATCATCCACAACTCGTTATGGTCAAAGCGAAATTCGCGTCGTGGCTTTAATAATACCAGGTGTTTATAAATGAATATCGGGGTTTTAACTCTTTATAATATTTATTACATTAAATTTACAGTGATAAGTTATATGTCAAATGAAAAAGCAACTCTAACAGTTTTACCATGAACCTTAAGCAATGTGACAATCATTTATCACATGGCACACATCAAGTCTATAACCGAGTTCTTCCCAAGCGTTGATAAGTGTGTATTCAGTAATTGTAGCAAAAGCTTTGAAACAGCTGTTGCACTTTAGGGGAATCTCGTTGCATTTGTACCATCTCGTGAGGATTTTCTGAGGCCCAGAAGCGCACATTATGATTGTTAACATGTCCACTAAGGTGAAAGGTTGGATCATCACTGAAGACAACACGATCCATAAAATCGTCATCGTCATGAAACAACATGTCGTTTGCGAAGTTTTCACGTAATTCGTGGTCTGTGGGCTTTAGAGCCTGTAATAACTGCAAACAGTAAGGACGTAGTCGTAAGATTAGCCTGCCGGACTGATTTCTTTGGGCTACGAGTGAACGACTCTCTCACTCGCTCGATAGTTTTTTCACTATTTCTTGGTCATCCCGTACTCTTCCCTTTACAAAGGTAGCCGGTATTTTCAAACTGATGATACCATCTACGAATGTTATTATCACTAGCGGATTGTAGCAAAAACATTGCGCGCACGTAAGTACTGATGCAAACAAACAAAACTATTTGAGTTGCTCTTTCATTTGACATATTATTTATAACTGTAAGTTTAATGTGTTAAATATTATAAAGCGTTAAAACCCCGATATTTATTTATAAACACCTGGTATTTGACCACTACGCATTATGGCAATTATTAAAACCCAAAACGCGTTCTGAAAGTTAAGAAATGTCCAAATTGTAACGTACCAACGGCAGCATTCTAAAAAACCGTCAAGATTGTCATAAAAGTTGATTAATGAAAGGGTATTAATAAGAAAATAAAACTTCTTTTTCACCATGACTTTGTTATTTTCAGTAATCTTATAATTTTAAGTAAAAAGTAAGATTATTCGTTATGTACAAAAATGTAACTTGGTTATTTTTAACAATAGGATTTAACATTCATGAATATTTATTACATTACACTGGATGTGATCATTTACAAATAACTAATTTAGTAATTGACTAGTGGCTAATTCTTTTTATTGAGAACATAGCTTCCAACTTTACTTATTTTTCCAAAAATTGTTACCGTGACATTTCGAGTTGGATTTTATGTTCTTTGAGAAATAACAGCCGAATGGTGATCATAATCTTTGATGGCTTTTAGAATCCTGCCGTTGATACGTTAGAATCTGGACGTTTTCTAACTTTTAGAGCGTGTTATGGGTTTTACCGAGCGTTCATAAATGATTGCAAGACGTTGGAATTTGGCGCACTATAGCTCAATTTTTAGGGTTGGTATAAACACAATAATAGCTTTGTTCGTTGAGTTAAAACTTGCACTGCACTAACTTACACACTATGGTGCAAAGGTGTAGTTTCATGCAGCATTTAAAGAGTTTTCATCAACATTTTGTCTCATCATTTGTATCATCTAATTAATAATGCACAGAATTGTTAAGTGCCAGCAATGCAGCTCTACGAACAAAGCTAATGTTAACTATAGCTATTAATATCTCATAGCCGTGTCATGGAAAATACTGAAAGCTGTCAAGAGCTATCAACGAAATTGTAATGGTTAGTTTAGGATGGCAAACTTAATGGTAACCGTAGCAGTAATTTTAATCGTAGTGCTTACAGCTTCCTAGTTTAGGGAGATTTTCTTTAAATTTCAAAACTTAATTAACCGTCCAATAAAATAATGAGGAATGTAACTAAAGTTACAAGACGTTCATAACCACTAATATTTCCGTTTTTTGCACATGCGATTGATTTAATATTTAAAATTTGAATTTGGTTGCGACAAATGAGAAAAAAATAGTTCTTGGTGTAACAAGAGGAATTTTGTCTGCAACTGCGGCTATTCTTGCAGTTAAAAGAAAAATTAGAAGAGGCCAGTGATTTTTCAGAAGATCCGTGAATCGGAATCGGGAATTGAAGGGTCATTTCTTGACCTTAATAAAAGATATATTTTGCAAAGAAAAAGATCATGATCAGTTTCTTAAATGTTAATGATTTAGAACACCAAGAATTTGTCCAATTTTTTTTTCTTCCGAAAATGGTGAAAAATGTTGGTGGATTAAGTTTTGTCGATGTAAAATACCAATCTCCTCCAGAATTATAAAAAGTGGACATACTACATTTGTGCTCTAAACTATCGATATACAAGGTTGTAATTTCCAGAGTTTAAACATTTGAAAAAAATATCAGGATCGTACCTATAACGAACTAAGTCAGCAAGTATTTAGACGTAACTGTAAAAAGTTAAAAGTTGGCCAACTTTTGCGCTTACGATTAAATTTGCCGTATTTTTTAGCAGCCGTAAGCCGTTACCTAAACGATATCATTTGAATGAATATTGTTGAACTTTTTTAAATGCTACAACTACTGCTAAGGTTACAGTTACAGCCTTTAAGTTTGACATCCTAAACCCACCATAAGAGAGGTTTTTTATTGACTTTATTGACATACAGTTAGTAACAGTTATATATGTACACCTCAGTGCCTACATGAATTTGTATTGAAATCAAAGGATAGAAATCAGACTAACGTGTTTTCTTTGATTTTTTTTTATTGCAAGATCAACAATAAATATTAGGGAATATGAACTGAAAATAACAAATGTAGAAACAGCATAATTAATTTTTTTTTATTAAAAATTTATTTAAGTACTGATCGAAAGTTTTTTGAAACGCAACATTGTTATTTGTACATTGATTGAAGGACTCGTATTCTATTGGATAAACTACAAACGCATGCTCACTACTACGAAAAGTGCGCATGCATTACTTTCGAGGGTGCCATTCTAATTAATTGATTCTAATTTGACATTTGGTATTTACTTTTTTGAGTTTAAAATAGCTAAAGGAAGGGAGTTAAGTAATGAAGTGAAAGACATTATAATTAGTCTAGCATTAAAGGGATATTCACTCAGAAAAATCGATGGAATTGTAAATAAACCACATTCTACCATAAACTACGTAGTGAATAAATTTAAATATAATGGAACAACGAAAAACAATCCACGAATTCCTAAAAAGAAAAAACTTAATCAAAGAGACGAGCTCTTCATCATTAGACAACTTAAAATAAATCCGAAATTAAGTGTTCCAAAAATAACAAAAATGTTACAAACATCTTTAGGAACGAAAGTATCAACTCAGACCGTTCACCAAGTATTATGGAACAATGAATATCACGGAACAATCGCAAGACAAAGGCCATTTATTAGTAAGAATAACTGCATCGTTAGATTGAAATTTGCTACAGAGCATAAAGATAAGCCGTAATCTTTTTGGGATAACATTATTTGGTCCGATGAAACAAAAATAAACTTATTTGGGTCAGGTGGAATTGTCAGAGTGTGGCGAAAGAAGAATAAGGAATACAATTTTAAGAATACTTTACCTACTATAAAACACGGCGGTGGATCAGTGTTAATTTGGGGCTGTATGTCATCTAAGGAAGTGGGTAATATTCAATTTATTGATGGCATTATGGACAAATGGGGATATCTGGACATTCTAAAAAATAATATAAAGCAAAGTTCAGCAAAAATGGATATGGGTGCGTTATATATGTTTCAACAGGACAACGATCCCAAACATACAGCAGAAATAAATAAGTTATGGCTCATATGGAACATTCCAAAACAGCTAAGAACACCGCTACAGTCTCCGGAACTTAATCCGATAGAGCATTTATAGGCAATTTTGAAAAGGAAAGTTCGTGAGATGGCCACTACCAACAAGAAAGAATCAAAAGCAATTATTGAACGAGAGTGGAATCAAATAGATCCCAAAATTTGTAATAACCTCGTACAGCCAATGCAAAAGAGGTGTAGGGCTGTAATTGAAGTCAAGGGCTATTCAACAAAATATTAAATTTTGTTAAACTTATCTTTTTTGGACAAATTATAAATGTAAATTCTAAATGTACAAATAAGAATGTTGCAGTTAAGAAATAGAATTTCGGTACTTAAGTAAGATTTTATTATAAAAATCTTAGTTATATTGTTTCTAGAATTGTTATTTTACGTTCGTCTTTCCCCATATTTGTTGTTAATGTTGCAATAAAAAAATCAAAGACAACACTTTGTTAGTTTGATTGTTACCTTTCGATTTTAATACAAACTTATTTAGACACTGAGGTGTACAAATAAGACTGTTACTAACTGTATGCCATTGCAATTTATATCCAATCTCCAATTATTATTAATGTATTTATATACCCTTAATACTGGAAAGATTAATGGTGGACTTAGGATGTCAAACTTAACCGCAACCTTAGCTCTAATAACCATCAAATTTGCCGTAACTCCTAGACGATGGCGTTGCCTAAACACTTCTATTGAAACAAAATAGTTGAACTTTTTTTAAATACTAGAGTTACTGCTACGGTTACGATTACAGCCTTTACGTTTGACATCCTAAATCCACCATAAATTATAAATAAGTCCGGCTACGCCACTGATATTTAAGATGTTATGTAGACAAGTCACAAGTAACAACGCTGAATATCAAAAATCGTTAAATTACGAGCACGTCAAATTCAAACACCTTACAATCATTTATAAACGCTCGGTAGTAACCTCCACAACGCATAGTGTTTAAACATCATCAAACCCATGCCGCGAATTTCACCTTGTGACTTCTTTGAGTAAGTTACAACATGTTGTGACTATTTTTACTAGTGCCATAACATAAACATTGCTTTGTGGACGAGTTAAAGAGATCATAACACGTTGTGGATGGCTTTTTCTCTTATTGAGAGTTTTCGTTCTTTGCGTCATATTCAATACATTCAATAAATTGCTTTAGCTAACCTTTTTTTTATTTATTTCTCTATTTCTATAAAAATTTATGACTAACAATAAAAGACTTACTTCTCTGGTACTTGTTGATGGTTTTTCCTCGCCTTTCCCATCATCCAGAATTTTCTCCTTTTCCTTATCCTCCCCTTTATCTTTATTTTCTTTGGTAGCCTTCCTACTTTTTTGAAGCGAAATTTTCTTCCCTCTTTTCCGTTCGTTTCGATTCAATTTAATAACAGTTTTTAAAGTCCCAGTATAATTTTCCGTCTTCGGCGATTCCTTTTCTTTCCCTTTTAGTTTAGCTTCTTCCGCCGCTTTTAAACTTTGTAAACCCAAAGCTTTAAGAATAGTTTCTTTTATCGCCATACTTTCCGGCGTTTCCACAATCATTTCTTCTTTAGGAGTTTCAATTTCCTTTTCTTTTTCTTCAGAAGTAATTTGATTTACCTCATTTGATTCAATTTGTTCTTCTATAAGTTTATTTTCTTCTTTATTTACTTCAATAGGGTTTTCTGTTTTTTCTAAAACTTCATTTGTATTTATTAATGAATCTTTTACAATTTCTTCTTGTGGTTCTTTTAAAATTTCTTCTTCTTTTTCTTCTAATATTTGGGTATGTATTTCATTTTGATTAGATGTATCTATTACAACATCCATAGGTTCAAGTATAGGTGGTTCTAAATCTTGTTCTTCAATTTGTAATTCTGATTGTTCTAATTTTTCATTTTCATTTGCATTTTCATTTCCATTTTCGACATTTTTATTATTTTCTGATATGTTAATCGGTTGTAATTGAGGTAAAACTTGATCGTCTTTATCACCGTAAAAAGTATTCGTAGGAACCGGATTAATTTCAGGGACTTTTTTCTCTTCAACATCGTTAAAAGTTTGCTTCATAATCCCTAAAATTTTCGATTTATCGGGAACTTTCAAACTCGGATTCGCATCGAATTGAATCCTTTCCATTTCGCATAAATTCGAATTAGTATCAACGTTTTGTTCGGTTTTTTGTTCGTTTTCTTCCGGATTTTTCGTTAAAACGTCGACTTTTTCATTTATATCACTGGTTGGCGTTTCAATTGATTCTTTCTTAACCTCACTTTCGTTTTGATCGACTCCGTGAAGTGAAGCTAAATCGGAAAAACTACTATCCGATTCGTAACCGGATTTCGAAACGGAAACTTCGCTTCCGCTGTAATCCGAACAAAGACGTCTTCTTTTTCGATGTTCTATATCTAAACCGTCTAATAAAGTTAAGTCTTTTAGTTTTCTATGTTTTCCGTTTCGGAGGATTCTCGCTGGAGAATCGGATCTTGTTGAATATGAACTCGATCGTTTTTCCGTACTTTGACGAAGTCTGGACATTCTTTTTGATCTTGGACTTATACTTCTTGGGATGTTTGCGAAAATGGAAATTTGTGATAAATTAGGATTTGATTTTGTACAACCAACTGGTACTTCTTCGATGCTGTGTCTTCGATTTGTAACGATAGCGTTTTTCTTTGTTGTTACGTTTAAATCTAAAGAGTTGATGACTTCACTTTGGGTTTCGAGTTTATTTTCTAAGTTTTCTTTTTTAAGATCTTTTAAAATACTAACTTTGTTAAGTTTTTTACGCGCTTTTTCGAAAGTTTCCTCGGAATCAGTTTTGATATCTTCGGTTTTCATAAGCGCGGCTAAATCTCCCATAACATCTTCTATGGTTTCGTCTGATTTAATTTTTTTAACAGATTTTTTCTTTTTTGGAAGATCTAATTCGCTAATAATCGAATGAATGGCTTCTTCTACGTCTTCGTCGTCTTCTTTAATCTTTTTTTCATCCTCTTTTTTGGTTCGTTTTTTCTTTGTGGTTTCGTTTAGAAAAATCGGTTCTAAAACTGGAGGACCGTCAATTTGTGGTTCTTTTTTGATAACTTTTCGTCCTTTTATTCCGTTTTTTAATAAAGTTTTTTTGACTTCTGGTCGTTTGAGGATTTTTTTTGTTATTCTTTGATTTAATTTCTTGGATTTCGCTTTGATTCCGATGATGGTTTTTTTGATGACTTTCTTTCCGCCTTTTCGTTTGATTTGTTTTACCATCGCCGCATTTCGGTTACGTTGGTTCTTGTTCGTCGGTTCGGATGGTTCGGTTTTGATTTGATCCGGCGTCGTTGGGACTTCTTTTTGGGGCACTGGCGAGGGGCACGTTGCTTGTTGCTGTTTTCTATTCAGGGATTGTTTTTTCTCCCGAGTTGCCATGTCATTGGTGACTGATTGTGTGGGAGTACCTGAATACGAACCATTTTTTCAATCTAAATTATACTTATTGTAAGTTAATTACAGAAAATAAATAAATAAGTAAAGGTATGGGGTGTTTGATTAATTGTAGGAAATTCTCGTTTAATGAAATTTCAAAATAATTTGGGAAAAAAATTATGTAAGGTGATATTCAAGAAAAGGATGATTTTAGAATAGTTGGTACACAATTTCCAATTTTTGAAAGTGAGAATAGAGAAATGCAAAGGGTATTTCCTTCAAGGTGGTTTACCATTTTGTTTTACATAAGCTTTTTTTTCAAAAGAGGCAGAGAATGGAAACTTTTTCAGATATATTTGTTGAGTAATGTGATTAAATGTGAGTGTAAAAAATTATTGTATGTTATTAACCTTTTCTTAGTCTTCTGGTTCTTTTGGAATAATTATTTGGTTAAAATAGAGTTTTAAATGATAAAAGGAAGTGTGTTTGGGTTCGATATGTTTATTTGCTATGGTGAATCTATCGGGTGTTCATTTAAATTCGTGCTCAAGTGTGCTTTGAAATTTTGTTAGACGACGATAAAGAGAAAAATGTATGTCACATTATTAGTGCACACTAATCAATTAAATTTCAAATTTGACAAACGTCAAATCCGGTCAAACTATACTGAACGGCTTGTATTGGCAATTTATCGATTATGTTTTTAATTTATGACAAGAAACTTGATGGTAAGTCTTACGTTTAAGCTGCTTCGAAAGTCGATGAAGTTTGGGAATATTTACTGTATAATTTTATTCACTACTTGAACATCCCTATAAAATTTTGGACGACCGATTACTAAAAAGATTAGAGTTTAGGTAGGTTTTAGCCAAAAACAAGTTATTAGCCAATTTACTTTCATTTTCTGTCTTGTTATTTATAACCTATTGAATATTTCAGTGTAATGACATTACTTCAATTAAGTTTTATTGGACATACGTCAAAAATGCAGGCAAAATCCATAGCTCAATTGAGCACGAATTTAAATGAACACCCGATATCATTGTAACATGGTGAATCGTTCGATGCCATTAATCGATAACTAAAACAGGTTTCACATTGAGGCAATCAGCAACAAGTAACTAGCAACCAGTAGTAAACGATATTGCCACTTGGTGACATTTTACAAGTCCATTAAATAACGTCTATTACATTGGAGCAATTCGATATCGCAATTAGAAAGATGATATAGTATTGTTCTAATGTGAGACTGTGTGATTTGCTTTTTTTCTATGTAAGGTACGTCTCACACTGAGGCAACCAGCAATAAGTAGCTAGCAACCAGCAACAAGAAGCTAGCAATTAACAACAAACGATACTGCCACTTGATGACATTTTACTTAGAATTAAAGCACGTCTCACACTGAGACAACCAGCTACAAGCAACCAGCAAAATGGGATATTGACACAAGATGACAGTTTACATCAGGCTATGTTACCTCTGCATAGAAATTCGTTGATAATAAATTTAGTTCAACACGCATCACTTGAAGCGCTGATAGCGGAAAATAACAGCTTCTTTACCGGCCAAAATGAAACGCACTGACATTGAGATGTCCAACATAATATCTGACATCTACATATGTCAAATACGCGAGTGAACGAAGTATCGTAATTGTATTGAAATTCTTGAAAAAAATGTTAACATCGTATTTAGTGTTGCAATTTGTGTTCATTAGTATCCAATGACTGGAATATTGTCACGTATGTCCAGAAATACGTCCAAAGATGAAAGGCTCTGATGGGAACCACGGGAATCTTTGATTTCACTAGCATCGCGAGATATGGGAACTGTAGATTTGCTGAAGATGAGAGGTTTCTTTTTATGTGCTTATTCAAAATATTATTTTGTTGTTAAAAATTGTTTTGTTATTAACCACCGCCAGAATAAGATCGACGAGAATAAAGTTGTGTTATCAATTGTACTGGAGAATGTCCTTGAGTTGTTCTTTAAACCCTTTTGTATTTTTTAAGCTGTGTATGATGAAATTGAACAAAAACAAACAGGCTACAAGCAAAATTTGTTTTTGTTTAATTTTACCATACATGGTTTTTTAACAAATAGAAGTAATATTTTATTTTAAAGATTTTTAAAATTCCCGCGTTTGCTCACTAGCGCCAAATGCGGTGCGGGTTGAACTAAAAACATTGTCAAAATTAAAGGTCGGGAGTTGCCTATCTATATTAGTATATTATATTTAATCTATGGTTTACATTAATCTAAAACGAATGTCTCACATTGGAGCAATACGATATCGCCTTTGTATCTGTGATATTGAGTTGCCTCAATGTGAGAGACATAATTTAATTCTATGTGGAATGTCACCAAGTAGCAATATCGCGTATTGCTGATTGCTGGCTGCTTGTTGCTGGTAGCCTCAATGTGAGACGTACTTAAAGCAGACGTCTTGCAAATAGAGAGGCGATATCGAATTGCTTCAATATGAGAGACATAATTTAGTTATACATATCGTCGTTCCGGAACAACATCGACGTAACTGCAATTTTTTGACAAAATGAGTTAAGGCAATCAATGTATCCAAAAAATGCTGATTTTAATTATTTTTGCTTTTCCTGCAATTTTTTTTATTTTGCAGTTGTGTCGATGTTCTTCCGGAACGGCGATATATAAAATGTCACTAAGCTGGTGATCTTTGCTGGTTGCTAGTTGTCTATTGTTGGTTGCCTTACTGTAAGACGTGCCTAAAATGTCATAATGTGGCAATATTTTAATTACAACACAATACGATTCTAATGGCGAATTCGATTGGCAAAAGTAGTGTGCACTGGTGCGCACTCGTTGAGTGCAAAATGTGACATATGTCACACTAGTTTAGTGCAAAAAAGGGCAAATTCAACAGAACGCGATGAAATCAAACATAATCATAACATCACTTGTAAGTGTGTTCAAGGCTTGATGATATTTAAAATGTTTTATAAACCACAATAATAAAATGTAACAGAACACAACGAAACAACCAACAGAACACGCTGTTATGCACTGGTGCGCACTAGTGCAACCAATCGAATTCGCCATAAGTATCGCTTTCTGCTAATTGCCTCTGGATAATTTGACGTAAAAATCGTGTCTTAATTCCAATAAATAAATGAGGAGCTTGCCTGCAGAACCGGATAAATCCATATTTTGACGAAATTGAGTTATACATGTTAACTATATGATTTTCATCCATTCTAATCATTTTTACAAGTTTTTGTAGGTAAAACTTAAAAAAAAGCAGGTCTAAATTGTATTTAAAGTTGACGTATGCGAGCAAAAGCGGACAAAATTTTATACGTTTTCTGTGTCTCCTGAAAAATTTTACAAAATGGATATATCCGCTTTTGCACGCAAGCTCCTCAAATGTTCTATGATTTTTTTTTATTATATCATGTTTAAGTTATCAAAAGTTTAATTGATTTTGAGTAAATGTATTTAAAGGTTTACCATTATGATACTATAGGATTTCAACATGACATTTAGATGACTTGTAATTCTACCTATTATTCAAAGATACTATACTAACAAAGATAGCTCACTTTGCGATAATCGTTCGACACCTTTGACATCACTGTCAGGAATGCTCCAGAAAAACGTCTGTGTCTTATACTTGGTTGTTTTATTGTAACCGTGAATTTCTTTATTGAACTGATTATCGCTATTTGCTGGTTGCCTCAATTTAACCCTCGATGGGACGAATTTTTGTTTTAAATCCATAAAAGTTTGCACTGCATTTACTTTGTTATACCAGGTTAATGAGTCTGGCATCGGTCATAAATATTGATATTGATTGTATGGTAACTTTTTGGAATTAAGATATATCCGCAATCACATGAAAAACTATAAGTTGTTGGTAAAATGCCAATAAATTAAAATGTGACCTGAAAGTTACACGGTCCAATAGAGGATTAAAGCGTATTTAAGGGTTTACCTTCATGATACTATAGGATTTCAACAAGATATTCAGACGACATATAATTTTACCTATATTTCAAAAATACTGTACTAACAAGCATAGCTTAATTTGCGATAATCAGACACCTTTGACATCACTGCCAAATCTCAGGAATGTTCCAGAGAAGCATCTTTGTCTTATACTCGGTTGTCTTATTCTAATTGTGAATTTTATTATTGAACTGATTGTCGAATACTTTATGAAATGGTAACAATGTACTTTGAATTAATTTTAAAACTATTTAGGATACCAATGATAAGGTAAATGAAATAAGTTTTAATATTTCACTTTGAAAGCTTTTAGCATTAACGCTAAGCTAATGGCTGCGAAGTAGAAATTCTATGTGTACATATTTTATGCGATTGAGCAATCCTATTAGTCCAGTATCTTTGCCTATGATCAATATATAATGTTGCTTGAATATAGTATAGAAGATCTAGATCATTGATGGCGAACCTTTTTGAAAAGTAGTTAAAATTTTTTTGATTTAGGTTGTTGAATGTTTTTCGCCTTAACGCCTTAACACGCTTAATCCATCTTATAGTTCTGTCCTGTAAATTTAATGTATTTTAACTAGTTTGCCTTAATGTTCGAGATTCCGGGGATTATTTTTAAATGACATCATCTCAGACAAGATCACCTCTGTTTTAAACCCTGATGAAGATCGCAATAAATTAGATCGAAAGCTCAGCTTGAAAAAAAGGATTTTTTTTTTATTTTTCCTTTTTTAGTTGAATTCTTAATAATTATACTTAATTCTTAACGTGTACAACCAGTACTTCCACTCTTGTTTATTGATTATATTTTTTAGCGCTTTCTCGTGGGACACTAGTTTTAAATCACTTATAAAACAAGAAGGTTCGTACTTTTAGAACTAAATGGGCTTTGTGGGTCACTTAAAAGGATTATGTGGGACAATGTCAAACCCGCGGGTTATAGGTTCGCCATCGCTAGTCTAGATACTCCCATAAGAACATGTAGAGGCAACCTTGAGGAATCAATACTGTACTGACTTCTTGTGGTGTGATAGGAATAGACCTTAAATTATAGATATTAACAGTAAGTTGAATAATGCAGTATGAAGCCACAATACGATCCCACGGTGTGTTCAACGTATCAGATCAACAAGAAACATCGCAAAGAATAAGAAACCATATCTTAGAAGAACTATCAGGACACCATAAAACATCTTCAGAGTGAGAAAGATAATCATTAGGAGCCTTACTTAATCAATCAACACGTAAACATGAAGGCCAATTATAAACCAAGCATTTGAAAAAAAAAAAAATTACGTTTTAACCCTCTACGGGCCGAATTTTTTTTTTAAATCCAAAAAACTACAGTTTGCACAGCATTTACTTTGTTATATCAGGTTGATAAGTCTGGCAACGGTCATAAATATTGATATTGATTGTATGGTAACGTTATAGAATTAAGATTTATATGCGCAATCACATGAAAAACTATAATTATTTGGTAAAATGTCAAAAAAATTAAAATGTGACCTGAAAGTTACACAGTCCAATAGAGGGTTAATTTGGTATTCTTTGATGGTCATCACATAAGTCATTTCATAACTGACATTAAATCAAAAGATCATCAATATCAAATGAAGATATATTCTTGATACTTGAAGATATTTTTTAATTGTCCATTTCCACTTTATATAATTTGTAAGTACGTGGAAGCTTTATTACAATGTTAGAAAAGGTTATATAACTTTTCAATCTCTTTTTACAGCCTTTTTATAAAGTTAGAAGAGTTAGAGGAAACATTCATTTTTAATGTTTTAGAAATAATTAAACCAAAATTAATTGTACTTACAAAAAATTTATAGGAAGTTTTAACTTCCTTCGCCTTTTCTCATATTTTCATAAATAAATTTCGGTCGATTTTTTAATAAGACTCAATAGTTCTTAACATTTTCTTGGGTTCGGTTTCAAATTTTTCTTTTAGACTTACATTTAGAATGTTTTTGACACTTTTAAAGAATCTTTAAGCATACTATAAACAAATTTAATCGTTTCTTCTAAAATAAATAATAAAAATAGACACGTTTACCTATTTTTCTTTGCCTTTTTCTTTTTTTAAGATCTGTAAATACATTCTATACAATTTTTAAAATATTGTTTAAGGTTTTGAAAGCTCGTGATTAAACTCAAGTAAAAAAAATCTTTAATGTTTTAACACCTATTATTAAATAGTTTAACTATAAATAAACCAAATTTGATTAATTTTACGAAAAGCAGATCTTCAATTGGTCTTCCTTTTTCTTTTTTAATTCCCAACAATAAATAAATTCGATACGACTTTTTAATATTACTCAACATTTCTTAAGGTTGTCTTTGGTTCCATTTAGAATTTTGAATTTTAAATGAATTGTGTCAAGTGAATGTTCTTGACACTTTTTAAAGAATTTTTAACAATACTTAAAAGAAATCAAAACAGTTTTCAAGAAAAATAGACACATTAAATTAAAAATAATCTTATTTGAAAGTTCTATAATACGAACAATTTCATAGAAAACAGAAATGTTATGAAATATTAGATTTAAAAAGCACAAATTTTTGTAAATCAGTCAGTTTTCTTTTATAAATCTTTATTAAAAGGTATGATTTTGTTGATTAATAACATAATTTTGTTGTTTTATTAGTCAATTTTTTAGAAATTCTAAGAAACTAAATGTTGAGATTTGAAATTTTATGACGATTTAGATTGAAACTTAATTTTTATTTTTACCAAAAATGAACTTTCTAAAATTTTTAATTTTTTCTACAGAGATGAAATTCCAACCCAACTTAACCCTTTTAGTGCCGGGCGAAATAGAGGTGCCTATGAAAAATGCCTAGAAAATCCGGCCGAATTTCACAGTTTTACAAGGGTTCAGGAAAATGCTTGTAAAAACCAAACGAGAAACAATATTTACGTGATTCAAAAAGCTGCATATTATGGATGAAATACAGGACTAAACAATGACACTCATTTATAACGCATTACAAATTTATTTTGAGATAGAGTTCTCCTGCAATGCGAGTAGTAAACCGCTACAAGGCGCGAGCCGATATATCGGCTCTGGCACTTTTCGCAAGTGCAACAGGAGCCGATATGTCGGCTCCCGGCATTAAAAGGGTTAATACACACATCGATTAAAACTTCAATTTCTTCTAAAAATTCATATCTAAGAAACTAAATGTTGTTGAGAGTTGAAATTCTATGAAGATTTAGATTGAATCTTAATCTTTATTTATGTCAAAGATGAATTTTCTAGGACTTTTAGTTTTTCCCTCAGACGAAAAAATGTATCTCAACGTCGATTAAAATTTGTCAATTTTTTAAAAATTCATATTTTAAAAACTAATTGTTGTTTAGACTTAAAATTTTACGAAGATTTAGAAGGAAATCTAAACTTTATTCTTGCCAAAGATAAAGTTTCGAGGACTTTTAGTTTTTCCCTCAGAAGGGAAAATATATCTGAATGTCAATTGAAATTTTTGTCAAGTTTTAAAACTTCATATCTAAAAAACTAATTGTTATTGAGATTTAAAATTTTATAAGGATTTAGATTGAAACTTAATCTTTATTTTTACCATAGATGAATTTTCTAGGACTTTTAGTTTTTCCCCCAGAAGAGAAAATGTAACTCAACTTCGATTAAAATTTTTGTTAAATTTAAAAAAATCATATCTAAAAAACTAATTGTTATTGAAACTTAAAATTTTCTACAAAAAAATGAGTTTTCTACAACTTATAGCTTCTTCCACAGGAAGGAAATTCTAACCTAACTTAATCAACATGTTTATTAAAAATTGTCAATTTTTTAAAATTCGTATCTAAGAAACTAATTATTGCCAAGACTTGAAATTTGATGAGGATTTAAATTGAAACCTGATCTTTACTTTTACCAAAAATTAACTCTCTACGATTTCTAGTTTTTTCTACAGAAAGGAAATTCTAACCTAACTCAATTTATATATTTATTAAAATTTATCAATTTTTAAAAATTCATATCTCAAAAACTAATTGTTGTTGAGACTTGAAATTATAGGATAATTTAGATGGAAACTTAATCTTTATTTTTGCCAAAGGAGAATTTTCTACGATTTTTAGTTTTTCCCTCAGAAGAGAAAATGTCACATGATATCGATTAAAACTTGTCAATTTTTAAAAATTCATATCTAAAAAACTAATTGTTATTGAGATTTAAAACTTTACCAGGAATTAGATTGAAATATAGTCATTATTTTTACCAAAAATGAATTTTCTACGATTTTTAGGTTTTTCTTCAGAGGAGAAAATGTAACTTAATGTCGATTAAAATTCGTCAATTTTTAAAAATTCTTATAAATTAAAGTTTATAATAAGTCAAGTATAACTACAAATGGTTGAGCTTTCTTCTTTAAAACAATTAATTTTATTTACCACACATTTATCACATTTTATTAACGTCTATAATCTAGTTATCCAATCAACGCCAACTATAATTAACCACAAAAATTCCAATTGTTTTAACCAACGATGACTAGATATTAACTAAATGAATTAAAAAATTAAATTTTAAATAAGAATTTTAAATAAAATTTTAATAAAATAAACTTTTTTTTAATTTTAGTTTAATTATTGAATATTATTTTTTCAATATGCTAAATTAAGAACAGTTAATAAAGTTAAAAATGAACAAAATTAATAAAATTAACGTTCATTCAGTTTGTAAAGAGTAGTCAGCAAAAAAGAGCGCCGTCAAACGTGACGTCTCGTAACTACCAAACGGAAATAAACCGAGTGTCAGCGCCCCCTACCAGTAATCGGCGACAGGATGTGGCCCCACTCCAAGTCCGGGGGCTCCTGTGGCGCTACCGGAGCGCCTCCACGCGAACACGTTCTACGCCCTAACCAGCGAGGTACCGTTCGAGGCGGCGGGCGATCCTCTCGTCGCTGACAACCCGATTTTTTAGGTTATTTCGCGATCGTTCACCGAAACCAGCGGCCAGCGGATAAACCGCACGGGAAAAGCAAAGCAAAGGTGACGGCGATTAGAACCGACAAACCGAACCCGTACGTGAAAAACCGTCCTATCAGCCGCATAAACAAAGCGAAACGAGTGACCTGTTAAAGAATTTCCTTTTCCTTTCGACGGTTTTAAACGGGACGAAGGGAAATGCGGTTAAACGAAGGACCAGCGGAGGCGATTTCGGGTTATATTTATCGACCCCTCAAACAGGGTCGGATTTACGTAGAAAAAAAATAATCTCAAGGGTTACTTACGTTCCCTGGTTCGTGTCGCACAACGCCACCTATACTATTCCGTGCGTCGTCGTCGCTATTCAACCAAAAGCACGTATTCACCAGAATCGAAAACGTACGAAGCCGACCGAACGTGTAACCCGAACAAAATGCTTGCCAATTTCACTACTACAGATAATTTCCACGAGAAAAAATAAACTTGTTAACAAGTCGCTTTTTCACGCGACATTTTCCCCTTGCGAAACGTTTTGATAGGCGTTTTCGGGGGTGGAAATTTGCGAGGCGAACGTTTTTAAGCGTGGTTTAATCGAGTTGGCCGTGGTATTGCTTTACTGCCACTATTGCCAGGAATGTAGGAGAGTTAAAAGTTCGGATGGTCGCCGCCAGGGCGACTTGCGACTTGCCATATCGTCGCTTTTTTTTTTGGTCTCTCTCATTTTTCCGAGTTAATTTACGGCCGGACCGACGTTCAAGGACGTTTTGAAATCGTCCTTTTCGGTCCTGGTTCGCGTATCGGAGCGATTACCACTCTCCATTTCGTTTATATGTAGATAAACGATTCGAGCGGCCGCGTTTCCTCGAATCCCTCGCGGTGGGTTGTCTCTTACGACGTTGCCGCTTTGTTAAGCGAGGGGTGATTTCATTGATGGGGGTTGTTGGCTGTTAAATAAGAAGAATTTTTTGGTTTTATTTATTTTAAACGATTTAAATAAATATAAAGGGATATTATTGGAGATTTCTTTTAATAAGTTACACAATTGTTTATAACTTATAACACATTTTTTTTAGTATTTATATCTAACAAATTATTTGTTGCTGGAGATTTGAAATTTTATCACGATTTTGATTAAAATTTGATCATTATTTTCTAAATTAACCTTCTATGACTTTTAGTTTTTCTTCTATTAAAAAAAAATCTGAATTTACATACCGATAAAACTTGTTAAATTTTTAAAAATTCATATCTCAAGAACTAATTCTTGCTGAGTCTTAAAATTTGATAAGGATTTAGATTAGTACTTAATCTCTATCGTTACCAAAGATGAAGTTTCTACGACTTTTAGTTTTTATCTCAGAAGAGAAAATGTAACGTAATGTCGATTAAAATTTGTCAGTTTTTTAAACCTTCATTTCTAAGAAACTATTTGTTCTTGAGATTTGAAAGTTTATAAGGATTTAGACTGAAACCTAATCTCTATTTTTGCCAAAGATGAATTTTCTATGAGTTTTAATTTTTTCCTCAGAAGAGAAATTGTAACTTAATTTCGATTAAAATTTTTGTCAAATTTTAAAAATTCATAACTAAAAAAATAATTGTTGTTGAGATTTAAAACTTAAGGAAAATTTAGATGGAAATCTAAACTTTATTTTTACCAAAGATGAATTTTCTAGGACTTTTAGTTTTTCCCCCAGAAGAGAAAATGTATCTTAATGTCGATTAAAATTTGTCCATTTTTTAAAAATGCATATCTGAAAAACTAATTGTTGTTGAAACCTAAAATTTTACGAAGATTTAGATGGAAATCTAAATTTTATTTTCACCAAAGATGAATTTTCTAGGACTTTTAGTTTTTCCCTCAGAAGAGAAAATGTAACCTAACGTCGATTAAAATTTTTGTCAAATTTTAAAAATTCATATCTAAGAAACTAATTGTTGCTAAGATTTAAAATTATATGAAGATTTAGATGGAAATCTAAACTTTATTTTTGCCAAAGATAAATTTTCTAGGCCTTTCAATTTTTCTCTCAGAAGAGAAAATATAACCTAATATCGATTAAAATTTTTGTCAAATTTTAAAAATTCATACCTAAGAAACTAATTGTTATTGAGTCTTGAATTTTTATAAAGATTTAGATGGAAATCTAAACTTTATTTTCACCAAAGATGAATTTTCTAGGACTTTTAGTTTTTCTCTCAGAAGAAAAAATGTAACTTAACGTCGATTAAAATTTTTGTCAAATTAAAAAAATTCATGTCTAAGAAACTAATTAGTGTTGGGACTTAAAATTTGATGAAGATTTTGATGGAAATTTAGACTTTATTTTTACCAAATATGAACTTTCTAGGATTTTTAGTTTTTCCCTCAGAAGAGAAAATGTAACTTAATGTCGATTAAAATTTTTGTCAAATTTTAAAAATTCATATTTAAGAAACTAATTGTTGTTGACACTTGAATTTTTATGAGGATTTAGATTGAAATCTAAACTTTATTTTTACCAAAGATGAATTTTCTAGGACTTTTAGTTTTTCCCTCAGAAGAAAAAACGTAACTAAACATCGATTAAAATTTTTGTCAAAATTTAAAAATTCATACCTAAGAAACTAGTTGTTGTTGACACTTGAATCTTTATGAGGATTTAGATTGAAATCTAAACTTTATTTTTACCAAAGATGAATTTTCTAGGACTTTTAGTTTTTCCCTCAGAAGAAAAAATGTAACTAAACATCGATTAACATTTTTGTCAAATTTCAAAAATTCATACCTAAGAAACTAATTGTTGTTGAGACTTGAATTCTTATGAGGACTTAGATTGAAGTTTAAACTTTATTTTTACCAAAAATGAATTTTCTAAGACTTTTAGGTTTTTCCTCAGAAGAGAACATGTAAATTAACGTCGATTAAAATTTTTGTACAAATTTTAGAAATTCATATCTAAGAAACTAATTGTTGTTGAGACTTGAATTCTTATGAGGACTTAGATTGAAGTTTAAACTTTATTTTTACCAAAAATGAATTTTCTAGGACTTTTAGGTTTTTGCTCAGAAGAGAAAATGTAAATTAACGTCGATTAAAATTTTTGTCAAATATTTAAAATTCATATCTAAGAAACTAATTGTTGTTGAGACTTGAATTCTTATAAGGATTTAGATTGAAGTTTAAACTTTATTTTTACCAAAAATGAATTTTCTAAGACTTTTAGGTTTTTGCTCAGAAGAGAAAATGTAAATTAACGTCGATTAAAATTTTGGTACAAATTCTAGAAATTCATATCTAAGAAACTAATTGTTGTTGAGACTTGAATTCTTATGAGGACTTAGATTGAAGTTTAAACTTTATTTTTACCAAAAATGAATTTTCTAAGACTTTTAGGTTCTTCCCTCAAAAGAGAAAATGTAAATTAACGTCGATTAAAATTTTTGTACAAATTTTAGAAATTCATATCTAAGAAACTAATTGTTGTTGAGACTTAAAATTTTACGAAGATTTATATGGAAATCTAAGCTTTATTTTTGCCAAAGATGAATTTTCCACGACTTTTAGTTTTTCCGTCAGAAGAGAAAATGTAACTTAACATCGATTAAAATTTTTGTCAAATTTAAAAAATTCATAATTAAGAAACTAATTGTTGTTGAGACTTGAATTTTTACGAAGATTTAGATGGAAATCTAAGCTTTATTTTTACCAAAGATGAATTTTCTATAACTTTTAGTTTTTTCATCAGAAGAGAAAATGTTAATTAATGTAGATTAAAATTTGTCAATTTTTTTAAAACTTTATATCTAAAAAATTAATTATTGTTGAGATTTAAAATGTCATAAAGATTTAGATTAAAACTTAGTCTCTATTTTTACCAAAATTGAATTTTCTATGACTTTTAGTTTTTCCCTTAGAAGAGAAAATGTATCTTAATGTCGATTAAAACTTGTCATTTATTAAAAATTCATATCTAAGAAATTAATTGTTGTTGAATCTTAAAATTTTATGATGATTTTTACCAAAAATGAATTTTCTACGACTTTTAGTTTTTCCCTGAGCAGAAAAAATGTAACTTCATGTGGTTAATTGAATTTTTTGGACATTCTAAAAATTACCTAGGCTACGTTCTAAAAGTACAATTTTGCTTTGGATTGCCTTAAAATTTGTCGTTTAGAAGTTGTAGCAATATTATCTACAATTTTTTAAATAATAATTTCTAAGAAAAAATGTGGCTATTATTTACTTATGAGTCAGTTAGTAAAATCACTATTTAGGGGTTGAGTTAAAAAGTTATCAGTTACAATTATCGATTTTAAGAAACTTTTATTTTTATTATAAAAAACAGTAATTTTGATGAAAAGCAAAAAAAATTCAAAGTCTATTAATCTATTAATTAAGATAATAGTAGTAATTAAAATTTTTATTGTAAATATAAGACACGATTTATAAAAAAAAATACTTATTAATACGTTAAATAATAATACTAATTATTTAACGTCGTCACCGACTTTATTTGTTTATTAATCTTCAGTAAAGAAACTTTTAAAGAATTATTTGAAAGTGTAATATTTACATACTTTAATATTTTGGAAAATTTTTGCTTTGCAATGATTGATGATTTTTGTTAACTGAAATAGGGCGAAATAAAATCAAAAATAAAATACTATCACGACCAAAAATACAGTGCTGGCTTGGTAATTGCAATCCTTAATACATGCAACTTTTCGATTTTTATAGTCGTGCAAAGTAATTTTGTAACCTTGATATGTAAAAAATTAAAAAAGGTATACCTTGAAGGTGACGTCAATAAATGTAACTATCTCAATTTCTCTTATTTGCGATTACCGAGGTAATATTGTAAGTTTTTATCTATGATTAAAAAAATAAAATAAAGGCCTAGAAGGGGTGAATATTGGAAAAATAGGAAAATTTTTTAAAAAAATATTTAAAATTTTATTGGTGTACTAATTAAAAGATTGATAATTTGGATTCTTTATGGAGAACTTTGATAAATTTCAATGTATCGTGGACCTAATGTAAAAAATGAGTAATGGTAAGATAAAAATTTTCAAAGTAGTCATCGCGTGACTAATTGTTAAGGATTTCGATGCAATCACCTGACCAATCGAGTACGTTATAATGTTCAGGAAATTAAAAATGCTCATGTAGAACAGGTTTTTGTAAAATACTTATAAAAAACCAAGTCATATTCTATATACAGTTAAAAAAAATAGATAAATCCTATTTTGTATATCTGTTCGATTCGTTCCTATTTAAATTTGATCAAATATGTTAGAGACTTGATGGGTATAAGTTGGATAGATGTATTTAGAAGTGTTCAAATGCACCCTAAACTCTCCTCCAGCTCGAAAAAATCTTGTTTAAATGATAGGTAAATGCATCTTAAGAAGACCTTTTGGGAATCAGAAGAAACATATCCAAAGAGGTGTTGTAAAGTTATTTATGCTAATGGAGATTATACCATATACAAATGCCTCTAAATTAGACGATTATTTATACGCTACTAGGGTATTCTATAACCAAAAATAAGGTTAATGTTCAAATTATCAATGGTTCGAGAAAAGCTTCGCTAGGAAACTAAGGATTCAGAAAAAAAAAAAGATTTTGGAGGAATATTTTCAAATTACTACAAGATAAGTTAATTTGTACTCTTTAAGCAAACGAGATTTAGAACAGTATTTAGCAAGAATATACACACTGACTCATTTCTTGATAAAAATGGACTTACCAGGTGAATGGACTTGGATTCTTCCTTTCCTGTCGATAAGTTCTATATAGAAACCTAATATGCAATAGTAGTTTTGTTTCTTGGAAAATTTTAATCTACTGAACTCGCTGGTTATGTCTTTTATTAAGTCCTAGAAATAAAAGACATTAAGACTTTTTAAAATTGTTGAAGATGATATTAGATTAGGTTTAAAATCTTTACGTATTCTTTAGTATTTTTTACCACATGTTTAAACATTTTTTTAGCAATATCTAGATATAATAAATTTGTTAATTTTCATATAGTGTAGTAAAATATCGCTTGTTTATTTAAATTCATGCTCAAACTTAATTAGAGCAATGTCATAACATTCAAATATTCAATATGTTATAAGTTACAAGACTAAAAATGAAAGAAAATTGGTCAATAACTTGTTTTTAGTAGAAAGCGAGCTAAACAATAATCTTTTCAGTAATCGATCCTCCAAGTTTTCATTGGGACGTTTAAGTGGTCAATAAAATTGTGCAGTAAATATTCCCAAAATTCATCGACTTTCAAATCAGCTTAAAAGTAAGACTTACTATCAAGTTTTTTTTTATAAATTAAACAAATTTTTGATAAATAGCTAATGCAAGTTTTGTTTTAGTTCTGTGTAGTTTGACCAGATTTGACTTTTGTATAGTTTGAAATTTAATTGATTAGGGTATACTAATAACGCAACATACATTTTCTTCTCTATCGTCGTCTAACAAAATTTCAAAGCACAGTTGAGTACGAATTTAAATGAATATATACCGATATAACTACTAGTACGCTATGTCACTTTTTACCATAGCCTGACGACACTAAAATGAATTACCACCCTTTACTTTGTAATAAGTGAGCCATTTGTATATTTATAATTAAAAGGTTGTATCTCCAATTTTGTTTTCAAATATTTTCTAAAGTATTTTTATGATACTAGGAAGATTATACATCATGAAAATGTTATTAACAAAATTTTAAAGAAAAAATTGAAACACCACCCTTTAATTCTTGGCTATAGATATGCATATCTATAAGGAAATGAGTCACTTATTATAAAATAGAGATAGGATAAGAAATGTATAAAACAATTAATTAATAGTCTTAGATACCAAATTACAAAAAATATATATCTGATAAACTACACTGTTAAAAAAAAAAAAAATACAGCAACACTGTACCTCTGTAATTTTTATGCTGGAAATAGGAATCACCTGAATTCCAAAAAGTACATGCGTTGACCAAATAAATTAATAAGTTTAGTAATTAAAAAAACATTTCTTGTTAAGAAATAATTAATATTTTAAAACAATACAAAGAATAAAGTGGAAAATAATCAATATTAGAGATGGGACCGAAGCCGAATAATTATTCAGTATTCGGCTTATTCGGCTTCATTTGCAATATTTGGGTTTCGGTCGAATACTGAATTTATTTAACGAATATTCAGTTGTCTATGTGAATGTTCTAAGTTTTAATAAATTCGAAGAATATATTAAATGAGCATACAATAGATTTTTACACAACTGTCAATTAGCTCAATTATAAAAACAGATTTACGTAATTAAATTCTTCAATCTTTAGATACAAATTAAGCAGATCTACGAAATAAAGTATAAGATGGAGTCACTAACGGCCTTGCTAAATACAAGTGGTTAGGGCTTTATAACAGTTCCAAAACGCAAAATGACTTCGATTCAAATTTTTGCCTATTGTAGAGGACAACTGCTAAATATTTGTGTTTATATTCATCTAATCACTTCCATTGCTCTTTGTATCATCGCTACTGCTGTTTCCGGAGTTTAAGTCTCTTCTAAGTGCCTCAAAAAAGTATGTATTTTAAAAATATTTAACAATGTTGCCCTAATTTTCTTTTCTTCTCTTACTTTGAATCATATTTTCACGCCATTCAACAAAGACTGAATATTCGGTTCAAATTTAGCCGAATGTTCGGTATTCGATTGAACTAGTATTCGTCACATCACTAATCAATATGTGGTACTATCTCCAGCAGCTTGAATAATATACAGCACTTTCTTAGCAATGTTTCTTTTAATTCTTAAAAGATTTTCGTAAGCTACACTTACCCATGGTTCAATTAAGATTTCTTCTAGCTGGAAGAAAATTTAGGATGTATTTGAACATTTCAAATATTTCTATTCAATATAGGGTAAGTTTACCAAATCTCGGCCAAGCACCTAAAGTTGGCCTTCAAATTATTTTATATGGATTTTTATAGAAAGGCCGACTTTAGGAAGCATTTTTTGGAAGATTTACATTTTGGTGGTTTACCCTACGTCTAACAAATCTCTGATGTGTTCAATCGGATTTAAAACGAAACAAGTTTAACAAAGATTAAAAAAAAAACTACAAATCTGGTTGTTCGATTTCATTATCTTTCAATTAAACTATAAGTGATAAATTGTCTTTAAAAACTTTTATGTAATATCCTGAAAGAAACCAAATATTTTTAAAAATTTCATTTCCAACTTATCCAAGTCTTTAAAAAAGACTTCTTTTTATCAATTTGTTAATATTTGTTCATTCTGCGATAAGAACTCTACCACACTTTATATTTTACCTCTTTACGAAATCTATTGTAGAATTCTTATGGATAGTAGTTTGAACATTTTCTGAAATTTAGTTTGAAAATTAATTTTAAACCATAAACGAAAAGGTTATTCTAAAAATACAACCCAACCCAAATCCCAAGTTCATATTTTCATTAAAATATGAAAATACGAACCAAAATTCAAGCTCACATTCCATATTTTAACCTAAATAGAACTCTTTTTATAACTTATTCGATGAAAAATTTTTGTTCACTAAGAAAATCACCCAAATCTCCCAGATACTGCAGAAAATAATACTTCTACTATGGTTTAAAAGATAAATTTGCTTTTAAAATACCACAATTCCAGATTGTATAGGTTTTTTTATGTTCTCGAAAGTAGATTTGAAGGACATACAAGTTTTTTAAATGAAAGTATTTGCAATTAATGAACATATTATTCCAATAAAACTAAACTTTGTTATGTTAGATTTTATTCATGTCTAAAAATGGAACTTGGAATTAAAATCTAAATATCAATAAAAATCTGCTTTTAAATTAATTCTAAAGTAAGTTAATTGACACTGAAATGTGTATTTTTGTCTATGAATCAAAAATTTACAAGAAAATAACTTCGAAAAATTCAAAAACGATTGTTTCATCTTCATTTAATTACAAGTTATAGTGTCATTAAAAGATTTTAATCGGATAATCATCAGGACAATTGCTCATTCGAAAATTCATTTATATTAACAATTTGAACAAAAAATTTAGGATGAATTATACTTATAATTGACTAAGGGATATAATTTATCGATATAAATATCTATATCTAGTTTAGAATTCAAGTTATTTAAGACTAAAATTGAAGTTTGAATGTTCTTTTGATTTAGTTTTGTAAATTCAATACGTTCTTCGATTTCAGACAATTTCTCCCAATTCACTCTGTATTCTTGCATAGTTTAACTAACTTCAAATTACCGAATCACATCTACAAATATTTCAAAAAATGCCTTAAAATTTTTAAACGAATTCGACTATTTCAAGTGATTTTAAAACCTGATTACATTTCCCCAGATTAGCAATGTAAGTAATTACTTACAATTAGTCATCTAATCTGAACAAAATATTTAACTTCTATGAATCACTTTTAATAGGTAAGCTAACAATATGTAAAATTTCTATTACATATTTTGAGAATTTAATTTCAAATTCAGTCAAACTTTGGTTAGTTAACTATTAAAATTTTTTCCAACTTTAAGAATTTTTTAAATTTTTTTGGTAACAATTAAAACAAAATTGACTCTTTTAAATGAAAACAGGCCCTTTTAGGTTGATTCTAATACAAAAATCATTTACTAATTCCTATAAATAAAATCTGGGCGATTTTTTAAAGTTAGACAAAAAATTGAGGTTAAATTTCTTACATTTTTTCAAAATTTTTTTTAATTTTTAGTTGACAATTAGAATAAATCTGTTTTTCATAATGAAAAATAAAATATTTAAATTAGAATTTAATGTGAGAATTATAGCTCAATTCCTGAAACTAAACTTTGGACAATTTTTTAAAGTTAGTGAAAAAAGTGAACCAAAAAAGGCAAAAATTCTCCAATCTTTTCAAAAATTGTTTGGTGACAAAATAAATTTGTCTCTGGTAATCGAAAATAGGATCTTTAAATTTAAATCTAATATAAAAATCATATCTTAAGTGTTATAAATAAAGTTTGGGTGATTTTTTAAATTTCCTTAAAAAAGGATAAAATTTCTCGGCCTCTTCAAAATTTTTTTTCAATTTCTTGGTGATAATTGTAATCAATTTGCCTTTTATAATCAAAAATAGAATCTTTAAGCTGTCATTTGCCATAAAAATCATTTCTCAATCTCCATAAACAAACTCTGATTTTTTTAAATCGGCCAATTTTTAAAAAGTTAGTTAACTGTCAAAACATTTTATCAACTTTAGGATTTTTTTAAATTTTTTTTTGGTAAAAAATAGAAAGAAATTCTCTTTTAAAATCAAAAGTAGAAGCTTTTAAGTTTAATATGCCGTAAAAATTATTTCTTAATCTCTGTAAATAAACTCTGTAGGATTTTTTAAAAGTTGACTAATTTTTCTAAAAAGTTAGGTTAAAGTGTTAAAAATTTTTACCAACCTTAAGAATTTTTTTAATTTTATTGGAAATAATTAGAACAAATTTGCCTTTTCTAGTCGAAAATAGAATATTTTGAGTTTAATTTTATGTAAAAATCATGTCAAAATATTCACAAATAAAGTTGTAATGATTTTTTAAAGTTAGTTAATTTTTTAAAAAGTAAAGTTAGTTTACTGTCAAAAATTTTACCAACTTCACGAATATTTTTAATTTTTTTGGTAAGAATTAGAACAAATTTGCCTTTTTTGCTCGAAAGTAGAATCATTTGTGTTTAATTTTGTGTAAAAATCATTTTGAAATCTTCAGAAATAGAGTTGCTATGATATTTTAAAATTGGTTGAAATGTTTAAAAAGTTAGGTTAGTTAAGTGTCAAAAATTTTTACTAACTTTGAAAATCTTTTAAATTGTTTTGGCAAAATTTAGAATAAAGCGACCTTTTTAAATTAAAACTAGAATCTTATTAGTTTCGTTTAGAAAAAAACCAGATCAAAATCATTAAAATTCAATTTTTTACGAATTTTTTAAAAACTATTGACTTTTTAACATAAAAAATTTTTTTCCACTTTGAAATCTTTTTTTAATTTTTTGGTTGAAATTGGAACAAAACGGTCTTATCAAACTAAAACTAGAATCTTTTTAGTTTCGTTTAGAAAAAAAACCAGATCAAAATCATTAAATTTCAATTTTTTACGAATTTTTAAAAACTATTGATTTGTTATCCTAAAAAATTTTTTGCCAACTTTTAAATTTTTTTAAATTTTTTTGGTAAAAATTGGAACAAAACGGTCTTTTCAAGTTAAAACTAGAATCTTTTTAGTTTCGCTTCGAAAAAAAATTAGAGCAAAATCATTAAAATTCAATTTTTTATGAATTTTTAAAAAATTACTCATTTCCTAACCTAAAAAATTTTTTGCCAACATTCAAAAATGTTTTAGTTTTTTTTGGTAAAATTTAGAACAAAGCGGTCTTTTTAGTTTAAAACTAGGATCTTTTTAGCTTGATTTAGAAAAAAAAAATCAGATCAAAATCTTTAAAATTCAATTTTATACGAAGTTTTAAAAAAATATTCATTTCTTAACCTAAATAATATTTTGGCAACTTTGAGAATTTTTTTAATTTTTTTGGTAATAATTAGAACAAACCTATCTTTTTTAATCGAAAATAGAACCTTTTATGTTTAATTTAATCCAAAAATTATTCCTTAATCTTCATAAATAAAGTCTGTACGATTTTTTAAAGTTGGTCAAATTTTTCTAAAAAGTTAGGTTAAAGTGTCAAAAATTTTCACCAACTTTAAGAATTTTTTAAATTTTTTTGGTAATAATTAGAACAAATCCATCTTTTTTAATCGAAAATAGAATCTTTTATGTTTAATTTACCAAAAAAATTATTCCTTAATCTTCATAAATAAAGTCTGTACGATTTTTTAAAATTGATCAATTTTTCTAAAAAGTTAGGTTAATTACCTGCCAAAAATTTTGACCAGCTTTAAGAATTTTTTTAAATTTTTTGGTAATAATTAGAACAAATCCTTTTTTTTAAATCGAAAATAGAATCTTTTATATTCCATTTAATCTAAAAATTATTTCTTAATCTTTATAAATAAAGTTGGTATAATTTTTTAAAGTTGATCAATTTTTTTAAAAAGTTAGGTTAGTTGTCTAAAATTTTTAAAGGTTTAGATTAAATAAAAACCCATTAATACTTCAATTAAATAGTTTATTTATACATTTCGAACGTTTACACATAATTTATTTTTGTTTTCATTTTTTGGGTCGATATCGAAATTGCATATGTTACACTTAAGTACGTAATATCTACAAGATCTCTAAAAGATTCATCAATTTTTATTTTATTTCTGTGTATCCTACACTTTTTGCACTTTACAATCCCTACGATTTTTTTTTTCGTCTTTAGTTCTGTTATACATTTTCTTTTTCTCGTTCAGTGACTACTTCTTAATAGGAATATAGTTTATTCAACAATTAAATAACCCTAAATAGGTTTCGATTTCTTTACCTGTTTTATTATTTTACTTTTTTTTTATTTTTTATAAAGGAATGGGTTGTTTTTTTTTTACAATAAGTTGGTACAAAATACACCGAAAAATCCCGAAAATACAATATTAATATTATTGTTTTTTTTGCTTCGTTTTTAATTACATAATTTATTTACAAAATTAAAAGTGTTTTTTGAAAGAAGAATTTTCGTTGATCGATTAATCAACTATCTTCTAAGTTGTGTTTGTTTCAAAAGTAATATTGCACGATAAATTATTAAATTTAATTAAAAGTAGGTATATAAATATTTACAAGCAAGTTTTTTTTAAATCTTTTTGTTTTAATTGTTTTGTTGCGAGGAAGTATTTCCGATGTATTCGCTTTTAAAATCAAAGATTTTTTATTTATATTCGATGTAAAATTTTTTGTACATTTTTTTGGTTAGTTTTAGACCATTATTTTTTTCGTTGCTTTGCTAAATACATCGTAAAATACAAATCGTGAATGGAAAAAACGATTTTTTTCTCTTTGTTTTTAATCCTTAAAATTTTAAAAATTCATTTCTAAGAAACTAATTGTTGTTGAGACTTCAATTTTGGTGAGGATTTAAATTGAAACTTAATCTTTATTTTTACCAAAGATGAATTTTCTAGGACTTTTAGTTTTTCCCCCAGAAGAAAAAATGTAACTTAATGTCCATTAAAAATATTCAATTTTTAAAAAATTCATATTTAAAAAATTAATTATTGTTGAGACTTAAAATATTATAAGGATTTAGATGGAAATCTAAACTTTATTTTTACCAAAGATGAATTTTCTAGGACTTTTAATTTTTTCCCCAGAAGAGAAAATGTATCTTAACCTCGATTAAAATTTTTGTCAAATTTTAAAAATTCATATCTAAAAACTAATTGTTGTGGGGGTTTAAAATTTTATAAGGATTTAGATGGAAATATAAACTTTATTTTTACCAAATATGAATTTTCTAGGACTTTTAGTTTTCACCCCAGAAGGGAAAATGTATCTTAATGTCAATTGAAATTTCTGTCAAATTTAAAAAATTGATATCTAAAAAAACTAATTGTTACTGAAACTTGAAATTTTATGCAGATTTAGATTGAATCTTTATCTTTATTTTTACCAAAGATGAATTTTTTACGACTTTTAGTTTTTCCTCCAGACGAAAAAATGTAACTTTACGTCGATAAAAATTTATCAATTTTTTAAAAAATTCATATCTAAAAAATTAATTATTGTTGAAACTTGAAATTTTATAAAGATTTAGATTAAAACTTATCTTTATTTTTACCAAAGATGAATTTTCTAGGACTTTTAGTTTTTCCCCCAGAAGGGAAAATGTAACCCAATGTCCATTAAAATTTGTCAATTTTTTAAAAATTCATTTTTAAAAAACTAATTGTTATTAAAACTTGAAATTTTATAAGGATTTAGATTGAAACTTAATCTTTATTTTTACCAAAGAAGAATTTTCTAGGACTTTTAGTTTTTCCCCCAGAAGGGAAAATGTAACTGAATGTCCATTAAAATTTGTCAATTTTTTAAAAATTCATATTTAAAAAACTAATTGTTTTTGAGACTTAAAATTTTATAAGGATTTAGATTGAAATTTAATCTTTATTTTTACCAAAGATGAATTTTCTAGGACTTTTAGGTTTTCCCGCAGAAGGGAAAATATATCTTAACTTTGATTAAAATTTGTCAATTTTTTAAAAATTCATATTTAAAAAACTAATCATTATTAAAACTTGAAATTTTATACAGATTTAGACTGAAACTTAATCTTTATTTTTACCAAAGATGAACTTCCTACGACTTTTAGTTTTTCCCTCAGACGAAAAAATGTAATCTAATGTCATTAATTGAAATTTTTAAACATTCCATAAATGAGGTTAGGTTCTAAAAGTGAAATTTTCTTTGGATTACATTACAATTTAACATTTAAAAGTTACAATTTTATTATATATAATATTACATAAACCTTTTCCTTAATAAAGCCTTTAAAGAATTGTAATTTAGAATAGAAAATTGTAATATTCTTTGGAGAATTTTGTAACGTGATCGAGCATTCAATATATTAAGTTCATATGAATTTCTTGGAACGTTTTATAAGTCACATTTCGATAAGATAAGGAATAGAAAGAGTGGTACCAACCCGATTATCTAAATAAAACTGGAGCCTCGAGAACGATTGTGAATAATGTTGTGAATATACAATTACGTGATATCCTGAAATATGTATTACATACAGATAGATAAAGATAAAGCAATTCCTTTTGTTATTAAAGCGGGAATAGTTTTCTTATCTAATCGAAGAGAAATTTTTACAAATCTCTCAAAGAGGGAAAGATAGATTTAAGAAGGTTTCGTTTTTTCAATTCACGTTTGATTTTATTTTAAGGGTGTAAGAATAAAAAAGGGTTCATTTACATTTTTTACTAAAAAATTTTTTTTTTATTTTTTTGGTGATAATTAGAATAAATTTGGCTTTTATTATTAAAAATAGAAACTTTAAGTTTTAATTTGGCGTAAAAATCACTTCTTAATCTTTATAAATAAACTCTGGGTGATTTTTTAAAGTTGGTCAAAATTTTAAGAAAGTTAGGTTAGTTAACTGTCAAAAATTTTTATTAACTTTAAGAATTTTTTAAATTTTTTTGGAAACAATTAGAATAAATTTGAATTTTATTATTGAAAATAGATTTTTTAAGGTTTAATTTAAGCTAAAAGTCAGTTTTTAGTTCTTACACATAAAGTCTGGGTGATTTTTTAAAGTTGGTTAAATAAAAATAATGTTCGATTACAATTAAATTTTTTCTTTGAATTTTTTGATAAAAATTAGAATAAAATCGCCTTTTATAATCAAAAATAGAATGTTTAAGTTTTAATTTGACATAAAAATCACTTCTTAATCTTTATAAATAAACTCTGGGTGATTTTTTAAAGTTGGTCAAAATTTTAAGAAAGTTAGGTTAGTTAACTGTCAAAAATTTTTATTAACTTTAAGAATTTTTTTAATTTTTTTGGAAACAATTAGAATAAATTTGAATTTTATTATTGAAAATAGATTTTTTAAGGTTTAATTTAAGCTAAAAATCAGTTTTTAGTTCTTATACATAAAGTCTGGGTGATTTTTTAAAGTTGGTTAAATAAAAATAATGTTCGATTACAATTAAATTTTTTTTTTGAATTTTTTTGGTAAAAATTAGAATAAATTCGCCTTTTATAATCAAAAATAGAATGTTTAAGTTTTAATTTGACATAAAAATCACTTCTTAATCTTTATAAATAAACTCTGGGTGATTTTTTAAAGTTGGTCAAAATTTTAAGAAAGTTAGGTTAGTTAACTGTCAAAAATTTTTATTAACTTTAAGAATTTTTTTAATTTTTTTGGAAACAATTAGAATACATTTGAATTTTATTATTGAAAATAGATTTTTTAAGGTTTAATTTAAGCTAAAAATCAGTTTTTAGTTCTTATACATAAAGTCTGGGTGATTTTTTAAAGTTGGTTAAATAAAAATAATGTTCGATTACAATTAAATTTTTTTTTTAATTTTTTGGTAAAAATTAGAATAAATTCGCCTTTTATAATCAAAAATAGAATGTTTAAGTTTTAATTTGACATAAAAATCATTTCTCAATCTTTATAAATAAACTATGGGTGATGTTTTAAAGTTGGTGAAAATGTTTAAAAAGTTAGGTTAGTTAACTGTCAAAAATTTTAATCAATTTTAAATTTTTTTTAAATTGTTTTGGTAATAATTAGAACAAATCCATCTTTTTTAATCGAAAATAGAATCTTTTACGTTTAATTTAATCCAAAAATTATTTCTTAATCTCAATAAATAAAGTTGTTATGATTTTTTAAAGTTGATCGAATTTTTCCAAAAAGTTAGGTTAGTAACCTGTCAAAAATTTTCACCAACTTTAAGAATTTTTTTAATTTTTTTGGTAACACTTAAAACAAATTTGACTTTTTTAAATCAAAACAGACTCTATTAGGTTGATTCTAATACAAAAATCATTTTCTAATTCCTATAAATAAAGTCTGGGCAATTTTTTAAAGTTAGACAAAAATCTTTGAGGTTAAAATTCTTCGGTTTTCTCAAATTTTTTTTTAATTTTTGCGTGACAATTAGAATAAATCTGTTTTTCATAATGAAAAATAAAATATTTAAGTTAGAATTTAAGGTGAGAATCATAGCTCAATTCGTGAAACTAAAGTTTGGACGATTTTTTAAAGTTAGTGAAAAAAGTGAACCAAAAAAGGCAAATATTCTCCAATCTTTTCAAAATTTGTTTGGTGACAAAATAAATTTGTCTCTAGTAATCGAAAATAGAATCCTTAAATTTAAATCTAACGTAAAAATCATATCTTAAGTGTTATAAATAAAGTTTGGGTGATTTTTTAAATTTCCTTAAAAAAGGATAAATTTTCTCGGTCTCTTCAAAAATTTTTTTCAATTTCTTGGTGATAATTGTAATCAATTTGCTTTTTACAATCAAAAATAGAATCTTTAAGTTGTCATTTGCCATAAAAATTATTTCTTAATCTCCATAAACAAACTCTGATTTTTTAAAATAGACCAATTTTTAAAAAGTTAGTTATCTGTCAAAAGATTTTATTAATTTTAAGAATTTTTTAAATTTTTTTGGTAAAAATTAGAAAGAAAGTCTCTTTTAAAATCAAAAATAGAGGCTTTTAAGTTTCATATGCCGTAAATATTATTTCTTAATCTTTATAAATAAACTCTGTAGGATTTTTTAAAAGTTGACAAATTTTTCTAAAAAGTTAAGTTAGTGTCAAAAATTTTTACCAACTTTAAGAATTTTTTTAATTTTTTTGTGAGAATTAGAACAAATCTGACTTTTTTAATCCAAAATAGAATATTTTATGTTCAATTTAATCCAAAAATTATTTCTTAATCTTTATAAAGTTGCTATTATTTTTTAAAATTGATCAATTTTTCTATAAGTTGGGTTAGTTAACTATCAAAAATTTTTGTCAGCTTTAAGAATTTCTTTTAATTTTTTTGGTGATAATTAGAGCAAATTTGCCTTTTCTAGTCGAAAATAGAATATTTTGAGTTTAATTGTACGTAAAAATCATGTCAAAATCTTCACAAATAAAGTTGCAATGATTTTTTAAAGTTAGTCGAATTTTTTAGGAAGTAAGGTTAGTTTACTGTCAAAAATTTTACCAACTTTACGAATTTTTTTAATTTTTTTGGTAAGAATTAGAAAAAATTTGCCTTTTTTGGTCGAAAGTAGAATCATTTGTGTTTAATTTTGTGTAAAAATCATTTTAAAATCTTCAGAAATAAAGTTGTTATGATTTTTTTAAATTGGTTGAAATGTTTAAATTGTTAGGTTAGTTAAGTGTCAAAAATTTTTACTAACTTTGAAAATGTTTTAAATTTTTTTGGTAAAATTTAGAATAAAGCGACCTTTCTAAATTAAAACTAGAATCTTTTTAGTTTCATTTGGAAAAAAAATCAGATCAAAATCTTTAAAATTCAATTTTTTACGAATTTTTTTAAAAACTATTGACTTTTTAACCTAAAAAATTTTTTTCCAACTTTGAAATTTTTTTTTAAATTTTTTGGTTGAAATTGGAACAAAATGGTCTTTTCAAACTAAAACTAGAATCTTTTTAGTTTTATTTAGAAAAAAAAACAGATCAATATTTTTAAAATTCAATTTTTTACGAATTTTTAAAAACTATTGATCTCTTATCCTAAAAATTATTTTGCCAACTTTGAAATTTTTTAAATTTTTTTTGGTAAAAATTGGAACAAAACGGTCTTTTCAAGTTAAAACTAGAATCTTTCTAGTTTCGTTTAGAAAAAAATTAGATCAAAATCATTAAAATTCAATTTTTTATGAATTTTTAAAAAATTACTCATTTCTTAACCTAAGAAATTTTTTGTCAACATTCAAAAATGTTTTAGTTTTTTTTGATAAAATTTAGAACAAAGCGGTCTTTTTAAATTAAATCTAGAATCCTTTTACATTTATTCAGAAAAAAGATTAGATCAAAATCATTAAAATTCAATTTTTTACGAATTTTTTAAAAACTGTTAATTTCTTAACCAAAATTTTTTTGCCAACTTAGAACAAAACGGTCTTTTTAGTTTAAAACTAGAATCCTTTTAGTTTCATTTAGAAAAAAAAATCAGATCAAAATCTTTAAAATTCAATTTTAAACGAACTTTTAAAAAAATATTCATTTCTTAACCTAAATAATATTTTGGCAACTTTGAGATTTTTTTAAATTTTTTTGGTAATAATTAGAACAAATCCGCCTTCCTTAATCGAAAATAGAATCTTTTATGTTCAATTTAATCCAAAAATTATTTCTTAATCTCAATAAATAAAGTTATTACGATTTTTTAAAATTGATTAATTTTTCTAAAAAGTTAGGTTAATTACCTGTCAAAAATTTTCACCAACTTTAAGAATTTTTTTTAATTTTTTGGTAATAAATGGAACAAATCCATCTTTTTTAATCGAAAATAGAATCTTTTATGTTTAATTTAATCCACAAATCATTTCTTAATCTGAACAAATAAAGTCTGTACGATTTTTTAAAATTGATCGAATTTTTCTAAAAAGTTAGGTTAATTACCTGTCAAAAATTTACACCAACTTTAAGAATTTTTTTTAATTTTTTTCGTAATAATTGGAACAAATTTGTATTTTTTAATCGAAAATAGAATCTTTTATGATTCATAAAATCCAAAAATTATTTCTTAATCTCAGTAAATAAATTTGATATGATTTTTTTAAAATTGATTGAATTTTTCTAAAAAGTTGGGTTAGTTTACTGACTAAATTTAGTTTACAGACTGAATTTAGTTTACTGACAAAAATTTTCCACCATGATTTTTCAAAATTATTTAGAAGTGAGAACCCTTTTTAATCTTACACCCTTTATTACTTGTTTAATATAAAAAAATGACTTCAATCTAATACAGATACCGTTTTTTCTATTTAATTAGGAAATACCAGTTAGCAGTAAGTAAATAAGTAAATAATACCATATTTATTATTATTACTTATCACGAATCAGTTTTACTTTTAACCGTTTTAACCATTTTTACCCCCAAACAGAAAAAAAAATCCAAAATCGATTTTCAACGACTTCACATCACTTCACTCACAAAGTCATCCCTTATCTTATTTATCAAAACATGTTCTCCGATTTTACCATTTCCTGGTGATGAAGATTATTCGCGTTCGCGTCACTTCCGGGCCTCACGTGCAACATTATCCCGTGATGAAGAAGCTTGGCGTTGTGTTCCTGAGCTTTCGCCCTTAAGCAAGCTATCGAGTTGTTTCTAAAAGCTTCCGGATCGTCTTGATAAGGTGCTTGTTGAGAACTTTGTTGGGTTTGCTGTTGTTGTTGTTGAGGTTGCTGTTGAGGTGGTTGTTGAATCGGTTGAAGATCTTTTTCAAACGTTGTCGATGAAGATTGAGCTGGGGTTTTCGAAGAAGTCGTACTTGTATCGCTATTTTCCGTTCGCATCGATGTCGTTGATTCTTCATGGTCGCTGTTACTGTTACAGTTATCGTCTTTTAGTTGTTCGGCTGCTTCTAATGATTTTCTATGCATTCCTGTAATATTAGAAAATAATTTTATTCAATCAGTTTTATGTAAGTTGTAACATTATTATATCTTATCTTTGTGATCTATTTTTGTAACAAAATAACGTCATTTATTTTATGCATTATTATCGGTTTTGTTTGGATTTATGATTTTTTTTTCTTTAGAAGGAAGATGATTCAATGGGGGAAGTTAGAACGGTCTTTGGGTGGATAGATAAGGGGGTTAAAATCCACATCTGCCGGGACAGGTAACGACCGGGGTGTTAAAACTCCCCGGGACCGGAACGAACGACAATTTTCGTCCGTTCGTTTGCCAGAGAACGACTTTGAGGGTCAGACGGTTCTATTTATACATGTTAGCGAGTTGCAAGGCAACTACTGACGGTATAGCTGGGGCTATTTAAATTATACAGTCCTTATTTGAATTCGATTCTGTTTAATTACAATTATTTAAATTACATTTAAATAAAAAATCAAAATAAATAAGTAAAAAGTGAAAAAAATACCCAAGAATTTTAATTGATAACCTAACAATTTCTCTTAAATTAAAAAAAATCGTCCAGACTTTATTTATAAAAATTAAGAAATGATTCTTGTATTAAATTAAACTTAAAAGATTCTATTTTGAATTTAAAAAGTCAAATTTGTTCTAATTATTACCAAAAAAATTAAAAAAATTCTTAAAGTTGTTTAACATTTTTTGACAGTTAACTAACCTTACTTTTAACAAATTTTGATTAACTTTAAAAGATCGTACAGACTTTATTTATGAAGATTAAGGAACAATTTTTGGATTAAATTAAACATAAAAGATTCTATTTTCGATTAAAAAAGATGGATTTGTTCCAGTTGTTACCAAAAAAATTAAAAAAATTTTTAGAGTTGGTGAAAATTGTTGACACTTTAACCTAACTTTTTAGAAAAAATTGACCAACTTTAAAAAATCGTGCAGACTTTATTTATGAAAATTAAGGAATAATTTTTGGGTTAAATTGAACATAAAAGATTCTATTTTCGGTTAAAAAAGATGGATTTGTTGTAATTATCACCCAAAAAATTAAAAAAGATTCTTAAAATTGGTGGAAATTTTTGACAGTTAACTAACCTTGCTTTTTATAAAATTCGATAAACTTTAAAAAATCGTAGAGAACTTATTTACTGAACTTAAGAAAGAAAAATGTAAAGGAAAATAGATTAACATGTCTATTTTTCATTAAAATGATTAAATCTGCTCTATTTATTACCAAAAAAATGTAAAGAAATTTTTTTTTAACCGAACCTAACTTTCAAAAACTATGATCGAGTTTAGAGAATCGTACAGAATTTATTTATGGAAACTGGGAGATGAAAGCTCCGAAAATTATAGACCAAGATGTTTACTTTTCATTAAAGTTATCAAATTTGTTTGTATTTATTGCCAAAAACTTGTTTAAAAATGTGAAAAATAGACAAGATTTTTGACTAATTGTAAACCTAATACAAATTTTGATCAACTTTAACAAATTCACTTAAGATTTATTTATGAAAATTGAAAAGGTATATACAAAAAATGACAGATTAAAATGTGTATTTTGTTCTAAAGCCATCGAATTTATTTTAATTGTTATTGAAGAGTATTAAAAATAATGAAGATTTTCTGACCAAAGATTTTATAATTTTTTATTCAAATTTAAAAAATCGCTGAGACTTTATTTATAAAAATCAAGAAATGATCTTTATACTAAATTGAACTTAAAACGTTCTATTTTGAATTTAAAACGGTGAATTCGTTCTAATTATTATCAAAAAATTAAAAAAATTTTCAAAGTTGGTAAAAATTTTTGACAGTTAACTAACCTAATTTTTTTAAAAATTTGATCGAGTTTAAAAAATCGTAGCAACTTTATTTATAAAGATTAAGGAATAATTTTAAGATTAAATTAAACATAAAAGATTCTATTTTCGATTAAAAAAGTCAAATTTGTTCTAATTATTACCAAAAAAAATCTTAAAGTTGGTAAAAATTTTTGACAGGTAAACTAACTTTTTAAAAATTGGCCAATTTTAAAAAATCAGAGTTTGTTTATGGAGATTAAGAAATGATTTTTATGGCAAATGAAAACTTAAAGATTCTATTTTTGATTATAAAAGGCAAATTGATTACAATTATCACCAAGAAATTGAAAAAAAATTTTGAAGTTGCCAAAAAATTTTATCCTTTTTTAAGGAAATTTAAAAAATTACCAAAACTTTATTTATAACACTTAAGATATGATTTTTATGTTAGATATAAATTTAAAAATTCTATTTTCGATTACTAGAGACAAATTTATTTTGTCGCCAAACAATTTTTGAAAAGATTAGAGAATTTTTGCCTTTTTTGGTTCACTTTTTTCACTAACTTTAAAAAATCGTCCAAAGTTTAGTTTCAGGCATTGAGTTATGATTCTTACTTTAAATTCTAACTTAAATATTTTATCTTTCATTATGCAAAACAAATTTATTCTAATTGTCATCCAAAAATTTAAAAAAGAATTTGAAAAAACCAAAGAATTTTAACCTCAATTTTTTTTGTCTAACTTTAAAAAATCGCCCAAACTTTATTTATAGGAGTTGAGAAATGATTCTTACGATAAATTGCAACTGAAATATTCTATTTTGTATTCTGAAAAACAGATTTATTCTTATTGTCGCCGAGAAATTAATTTCTTTTTCTTAAAAATCGGAAGAATTTTAACCTCAAAAAATTTTTTGTCTAATTTCAAAAAATCGCCCAGACTTTATTTAAAGGAATTGGGAAATAATTCTTATGTTAAATTGTTACTTAAATATCATATTTTGTATTCTAAAAGACAAATTTATTCTAATTGATATCAAAAAATTAAAAAAAAAAATTTGAAGAAGCCGAAGAATTTTAGCTTTTTTAGTTCACTTTTTCCCTAATTTAAAAAAATCGTCCAGACTTTATTTTTAAAAATTGACATTTGATTTTTATGTTGAATTGTAATTTAAATGTTCTATTCTTGATTCTAAAAGACAGATTTATTCTAATTGTCACCAAAAAATTCTCAAAATATTTCGAAGAGATCAAAGAATTTTAACCTGAAATTTTTTTGTGTAACTTTGAAAAATCGCCTAGACTTTATTTATATTAATTAAGAAATGGTTCCTACTTTAAATTGTAACTTAAATATTCTATTTTTTAATCTAAAAGAACAGATTTATTCTAATTGATCTCAAAAAATTAAAAAAAATTTTTGAAGAAACCGAAGAATTTTAACTTTTTTTAAGAAAATTTAAAAAATCACTCAAACTTTATTTATAGCACTTGAGGTATGCTTTTTATATTAGATTCAAACTTAAAGATTCTATTTTCGATTACTAAAGACAGGTTTATTTTCTCACCAAACAATTTTTCAATAGATTAGAGAATTTTTTCCTGTTTTAGTTCACTTTTTTCACTAATTTTAAAAAATCGCCCAGACTTTATTTCTAGAAATTGACATTTGATTTTTATGTTGAATTGTAACTTAAATGTTCTATTTTTTATTCTAAAAAACAGAATTATTCTAATTGTTACCAAAAAGTTCTAAAAAAATTTCAAAGAGATCAAAGAATTTTAACCTCAAATTTTTTTGTCTAACTTTAAAAAATCGCCCAGACTTTATTTGTAGGAATTGTGAAATTATTCTTACGGTAAATTGTTACTTAAATAATCTATTTTTTATTATAAAAGACAGATTTATTCTATTTGTCATCCAAATATTAAAAAAAATTTTTTGAAAAAACGGAAGAATTTTAACCTGATTTTCTTTGCGTAATTTAAAAAAATCGCCCAGACTTTATTTATAGGAATTGAGAAATGATTCTTACTTTAAATTGTCACTTAAGTATTCTATTTTTTATTCTAAAAGGTAGATGTATTCTAATTGTTACTAAAAAATTTTAAAAAGATTTCGAAGAAATCAAAGAAATTTAACCTCAAAGAAAATTTTTGTCTAACTTTAAAAAATCGCCCAGGCTTTATTTATAGGAAGTGAGAAATGGTTGTTACGTTAAATTGTTACTTAAATATTCTATTTTTTACTCTAAAAGACAAATTCAATCTAATTGTTACAAAAAAATGTTTGGAAAGATCGATGAATTTGAACCTTCTTTAATTACTTTCTTTCACTAACTTTAAAAAATCGTCCAGACTTTATTTTTAGGAATTGAGATATCATTCTTTCGCTAAATTATAACTTAGACACTCTATTTTTGATTGTAAAAGACAGATTTATTCTAATTGTTACTCAAAAATAAAAAAAAAATTTGAAGAAAACGAAGAATTTTAACCTTAAATTTCTTTTTGTTTAATTTTAAAAAATCCCCCAGGCTTTATTTATAGGAATTGAGAAATGATTCTTACGTTAAATTGTTACTTAAATATTCTACTTTTTATTCTAAAAGACAGGTTTATTCTAATTACTACAAAAAATTAAAAAATTTTTTTAAGAAAACCGAAGAAATTTAACCTCAAAATGTTTTTGTCTAATTTTAAAAAATCGTCCAGACTTTATTTATAAGAATAGAGAACTGATTCTTTCGCTAAATTGTAACTTAAAGATTCTATTTTTGATTCTAAAAGACAGATTTATTCTAATTATCACCCAAAAATTAAAAAAAAAATTTAAAGAAATCGAAGGTTTTTAACCTCAAAATTTTTTTTTGTCTAACTTTAAAAAATCGCCCAGACTTTATTTATAATAGTAAAGAAATGATTTTTACGTTAAATTAAAGCTAGAAGATTCTATTTTTAATAATAAATATCAAATTTATCCAAATTTTTATCAAAAAAATTAAAAAATTTTTTTAGTAAAAAATGTCAAAAAACCCCTTTCTACTTTAGTGATTGTTAAGTTCAATTTTTAACTACTAAACTAATAATTCCAAAGAAATTTTTATAAAAATGAATTAAGCGATTGATTTTACGCGTTCTAAAGTCTGTCTTAAATTAAAATAAGTAAGAAGTAAGACATACAGTCATTACCTAAGAGCCAAGGTGCCACACACTCGTTCTCCTTGGCACTTTTCAGGATCGTTTCAGGCAACGGAAGCGAATGCCTAACCATCGCCCCGTAAAGTCCATATTCAGCCATTATTGTACTTCTTCCCCAGCACTTTTCCGTTTTCCTCCATTTCGCCCTTCTGTTTTGAAACCAAACCTGAAAAAAACAAAATTTCAATCAAATCTCAATCAAATCAAATTTCAAAACATTTCAATTTAATTTCAACTTAAATCTTCACTTGAATCATTTCATCAATGTTAGTATTCAAAAGTTTTTATAAAAAAATCAATCAAAAATCAATCAAATAAAAAACACTAAAATTTTTCTTAACTCCAAATTATTTATAATTAAGGTAAATATATCATAAAATTGATAAATATTAATTTTTATTAAGATAAATTAAACTTAACTGGCGCATCCACCATAAAAATAATTGGCGGAGGCGCCGTTTCTTCAAATAATTTCTTCATAACCTCGTATTTTATGCCGTTATTTCGCTTTAAAGTTCGTTCGGAGCGGTTTCCTACTATCTATTAACCTTGGCTAATAACTTATACATGCATTAACACTAACACATACGTAGTGGACGTAAGATACGTATATTTATATCTATTTATAGCCGAGTTTATGCATTTATGCACACGCTTCGGTTAATAACGTCGTAAATCGTCGATGGAGAGTGGGAAAAGTAAAGTAAATTAATACCGAGTTTGTACACACCTTCTAATTTAAAAATATATTGAAGGAGTTAATTAAAATCTCGTTTGTTTGAAGGATATGTGAATAAAAAGGGTTTTGTTGATGTTCTTTTTATTGAAATTTTTAGAAAAAATTTTTTGTAACTTTGCGAATTTTTTTAATTTTTTTGGTAATAATTAGAACAAATCCGACTTTTTTAATCGAAAATAGAATCTTTTATGTTCAATTTAGTCCAAAAATTACTTCTTAATCTCAATAAATAAAGTTGCTATGATTTTTTAAAGTTGATCAAATTTTTTAAAAAGTTAGGTTAGTTAACTGTCAAAAATTTTTATCAACTTTAAGAATTTTTTTAATTTTTTGGGTAATAATTAGAAGAATCCGTCTTTTTTAATCGAAAATAGAATCTTTTATGTTCAATTTTATCTAAGAATTATTCCTTAATCTTCATAAATAAAGTTGCTATGATTTTTTCAAATTGATCAATTTTTCTAAAAATTAGGTTAGTTAACTGTCAAAAATTTTCACAAACTTTAAGAATTTTTTTAATTTTTTTGGTAACAATTAGAACAAAATTGATTTTTTTAAATCAAAACAGACTCTTTTATGTTGATTCTAATACAAAAATCATTTTCTAATTCCTATAAATAAAATCTGGGCGACTTTTTAAAGTTAGACAAAAAAAAATTGAGGTTAAAATTCTTCGGTTCTTTCAAAATTTTTTTTAATTTTTGGGTGACAATTAGAATAAATCTGTTTTTCATAATGAAAAATAAAATATTTAAGTTAGAATTTAAGGTGAGAATCATAGCTCAATTCGTGAAACTAAAGTTTGGACGATTTTTTAAAGTTAGTGAAAAAAGTTAACCAAAAAAGCGAAAAATTCTCCAATCTTTTCAAAAATTGTTTGGTGACAAAATAAATTTGTCTCTAGTAATCGAAAATAGAATCTTTAAATTTAAATCTAAGATAAAAATCATATCTTAAGTGTTATAAATAAAGTTTGGGTGATTTTTTAAATTTCCTTAAAAAAGGATAAAATTTCTCGTCCTCTTCAAAAATTTTTTTCAATTTTTTGGTGATAATTGTAATCAATTTGCCTTTTATAATCAAAAATAGAATCTTTAAGCTGTCATTTGCCATAAAAATCATTTCCTAATCTCCATAAACAAACTCTGATTTTTTAAAATCGGCCAATTTTTAAAAAGTTAGTTACCTGTCAAAAAAATGTATCAAGTTTAAGAATTTTTTTTATTCTTTTGGTAAAAATTAGAAAGAAATTCTCTTTTAAAATCAAAAGTAGAAGCTTTTAAGTTTAATATGCCGTAAATATTATTTGTCAATTTCTATAAATAAACTCTGTAGGATTTTTTAAAAGTTGATTAATTTTTCTTAAAAGTTAGGTTAAAGTGTCAAAAAATTTTTACCAACTTTAAGAATTTTTTTAAACTTTTTGGTAATAATTAGAACAAATCCGTCTTTTTTAATCAAAAATATAATCTTTTATGTTTAATTTAATCTGAAAATTATTCCTTAACCTTCAAAAATAAAGTTGCTACGATTTTTAAAATTGATCAGTTTTTCTAAAAATTAGGTTAGTTAACTGTAAAAAATTTTTCACCAACTTTAAGAATTTTTTAAATTTTGTTGGTAATATTTAGAACAAATCTGTCTGTTTTAATCGAAAATAGAATCTTTTATGTTCAATTTAATCCAAAAATTATTCCTTAATCTTCAAAAATAAAGTTGCTATGATTTTTTAAAATTGATCAATTTTTCTAAAAATTAACTGTCAAAAATTTTTCACCAACTTTGGGATTTTTTTAAAATTTTTTGGTAATAATTATAACAAAACCGTCTTTTTTAATCGAAAATAAGATCTTTTATGTTTAATTTCATCTAAAAATTATTCCTTAATCTTCATAAATAAAGTTGGTAGGATTTTTCTAAATTGGTCATTTTTTCTAAAAATTAGGTTAGTTAACTGTCAAAAATTTTTCACCAACTTTGAGAATTTTTTAAAAATTTTTGGTAATAATTATGACAAATCCGTCTATTTTAGTTGAAAATACAATCTTTTATGTTCAATTTTATCTAAAAATTATTCCTTAATCTTCGTAAATAAAGTGTGTATGATTTTTTAAAATTGGTCTAATTTTTCAAAAAATTAGGTTAGTTAACTGTCAAAAATTTTTCACCAACTTTAAGAATTTTTTAAAATTTTTTGGGAATAATTAGAACAAATCCGTCTTTTTTAATAGAAAATACAATCTTTTATGTTCAATTTCATCTAAAAATTATTCCTTAATCTTCATAAATAAAGTTGTTACGATTTTTTAAAATTGATCAATTTTTCTAAAAATTAACTGTCAAAAATTTTTCACCAACTTTGGGATTTTTTTTAATTTTTTTGGTAATAATTAGAACAAATCCGTCTTTTTTAATCGAATATAGAATTTTTATGTTCAATTTCATCTAAAAATTATTCCTTAATCTTCAAAAATAAAGTTGCTACGATTTTTTAAAATTGATCATTTTTTCTAAAAATTAGCTGTCAAAAATTTTTCACCAAATTTGACAATTTTTTAAAATTTTTTGGTAATAATTATAACAAATCCGTTCTTTTTATCGAAAATACAATCTTTTATGTTCAAATTCATCTAAAAATTATTCCTTAATCTTGAAAAATAAAGTTGCTACGATTTTTTAAAATTGATCAATTTTTCTAAAAATTAACTGTCAAAAATTTTTCACCAACTTTGAGAATTTTTTTTAATTTTTTGGTAATAATTATAACAAATCCGTCTTTTTTAACCGAAAATACAATCTTTTATGTTCAATTTAGTCCAAAAATTATTCCTTAATCTTCATAAATAAAGTCTGTATGATTTTTTAAAGTTGATCTAATTTTTCAAAAAGTTAGGTTAGTTACCTGTCAACAATTTTTCACCAACTTTAAGAATTTTTTTAATTTCTTTGGTAATAATTAGAACAAATCCGTCTTTTTTAATCGAAAATAGAATCTTTTATGTTCAATTTAGTCCAAAAATTATTTCTTAATCTTCATAAATAAGGTATGTATGATTTTTTAAAGTTGATCTAATTTCTCAAAAGGTTAGGTTAGTTAACTGTCAAAATTTTTCACCAACTTTAAGATTTTTTTAAATTTTTTTGGTAATAATTAGAATAAATCCGTATTTTTTAATTGAAAATAGAATCTTTTATGTTCAATTTAGTCCAAAAATTATTTCTTAATCTCAATAAATAAAGTTGCTATGATTTTTTAAAGTTGATCAAATTTTTCAAAAAGTTAGGTTAGTTAACTGTCAAAAGTTTTTCACCAACTTTGAGAATTTTTTTAAATTTTTTGGGAATAATTAGAACAAATCCGTCCTTTTTAATCGAAAATACAATCTTTTATGTTCAATTTCATCTAAAGATTATTCCTTAATCTTCATAAATAAAGCCTGTACGCTTTTTTAAAGTAGACCTAATTTTTCAAAAAGTTAGGTTAGTTAACTGTCAAAAAAATTTTACCAATTTTAAGAATTTTTTTAATTTTTTTGGTAACATCTAAAAGAAATTTGACTTTTTTAATTCAAAATAGAATGTTTTAAGTTTAATTTAAAATGAAAATCATTTCTTAATTTTTATCAATAAAATCGTGAGGATTTTTTAAATTTTATGATTTTTTTCCTTCCATTTTTTAAGGAATTTTATTCATTATATAACAGCTACAGCAAAAAAAAATGAAACAAATCTTTACTATTTTTTACTATTCATAAAAAATACTTTTATTTAATACTCTTAACAAATATTTTTATATTTCACGTTTAATTATGAACAGGAGAACTCGTTATTTTTGGCTTTTTACATACATATTAACTGAAAACGGAACTCCGGCGTTTTTTTATACACTAGAAAACCGCATTAATTGTTGCCTACGGTTCGTTTATTTTGATATTCGATTACAAAAGAAACCAGAAACGTTCGTTGTACGTCCAAATAAAATTTAATTATTTCCCTTTTTGTTTTTCGTTGTTATTTTAACGAATTTTTATTTAAAAAAAATAGTATTCCGATATTTTTAAGTTACGTTATTATAAACCTGAAATACGATTACATTTTATACAGATGAAATAATAAAAATGAATAAAATAAATTACAAATATATTTTAACTTTTATGTTTTGTCTTTGTATGGAATTGTATGGAAATTGAAAGATGTTATTTTGAGGTGATTATTGTAAAAGTTGTGTATCTGTTGGTGAGTGTGAGATGGTGTAAAATGGGGGAAAGGGGTTGGTTGGTTGTAGGGGTCCCAATTCGCAATTCGGTTGAAATGGGGGGTGGAGCGAAAGCCGAGGGGCAAATACCGGGTGGCTGGAGCGTCGTCGGTCCTTGGAAATCCGTAATTCCGCGGGACAATGGAAACGATTAGCCCCACGCCGAGCGGGCCGTTACAGAATTAATTAACAAATTAAATTAGAAATTAACTCGTTGAATGGGAAAGCGGTCGGCGGCGAACGCTCCGCGCCCCCAAACTATTGCCAACTCAATATTTAACTAGGTTGATTATAAACTTTAAACCGGGATGAAACCTTTCGGTTTAAACGTGCTCGACCGAATCTAAACCCAATCACTTCATCATTTACAAATCTATTTTGTACCTACTTACCCAAAAAAAATAAACTCTAATGAACCAGTTATAAGATTATTTTATTGCACAATTTGTAATTTTAGAATATGGAGAATATGAAGGATCATTTCAAACAACCAAAACATAAAAAAAATAAATAAATCCTCAATCACATATATTAAGGAACTCACAAAAATCTACATACAGACAAAGAAAGGGTTCCTTAACAAAGTCTATTACAAAAACAGCAGAAAATTGCGAAAATAAAATGAATGATAGTCTATGTGCGTCGAATTTGGTTGTGAAATATTATTCAAACTGTGAAGATGGCAACTCGGCGTTGAATTTCAAGCGATATTAAAAATTTCAATGTTTCGTTGAAAAATTATGGGAAGTCACTGTCAAAAATTCGAAAATCGTTAAAAACCCCCGTCATTAGTAAGAACAGTGTTAAGAAACTTTAAAAATATAGGAATAATTGAAAATAAACCATGTTGCGATCGTCCGTGATTACTAGGAATACAAAGAGATAAAAGACAAATTATTTAAAAAAATAAACAGGAACTAAAAACTAGCGCAGTAAGTTGGCGTAAAATGTTGAATTAGAATTGAGAAAGATACTACACGCCGAATGTATTCGCAAAATTTTGAGAAATTCGGGATATAACAGCTGTAGTGCCAGACACAAACCACTGATCAGTGAGAAGAATAGAATCGTAAGATTAGAATTTGCCCGGCAATACGAAAATGCAGAACCAGCGTTCTGGAATAAAGTTTTATTTACCGATGAAACCAAAATTAACTTATTTCAGTCCGATGGTCGCGTTAATGTTTGGCGCCAATCTAATACCGAATTTAAAAAGGAAAATATGCAACCTACGGTGAAACACGGCACATCATCAGTTTTACAGTTTGACACACGAGAACTTGCGGCTGAGTAAACCACACTTACAGTTGTGCAGTGGACAACAGTAACTTCAGACTAGCACACTTCATTTAAACGCAGTCGTTCACAGTGAAGAGATCTAAGTATACCAGGGTCGTCTTAAGAGTTTTATAGATTTGTAATAATTCCATATATTGCGGACTTTAGTTTAAACATTTTTTAGTGTTGTTTTTACGCATTTGTTATGCTCAGGTAGGAACTTAGGCCCAAACTAATAAATTTGTGTAATAAACATGTCGACGATGTCACGTTCCTCAAGGGTTTGGAATTGTTTAAAGAAGTACCGTCTGGAAAAAAATAATCAATCGTTAGGAATGCTCAAAATGTGCATTCACCCCCTCTCCAAAGGCGAAGTTACTTCGGGTAGAATTCGCGTTTGCAAGTGTTCAAATTGTCTGAAACCGGCCCTAGATAGCACACTGCAGCTAGAGAAGCACGCGTAATTTTATCTGTATCTACCCGAATACTTTCTCACTCTCGCTGTCGCGCATGTTTGTGAAATCTCAGCCGCAAGTTCTCGCGTGTCGGACTGTACTTTGGGGTTGTATGTCGGCGGCTGGGGTAAGAAATATTGAGTTCATTGAAGGCACTATGGATAAATACAAGTACATAAATATTTTGAAAGGAAATTTAAGAGAAACTGTGCAAAAATTACGTCTAGGCTCAGATTGGACGAATTTGTAATGTACAACGTCCCCAAACAACTTCATTTCCCTCCACAGTCGCCTGTTTTTAACCCCATACAACATATATGGGAAGATTTGAAACGTTGCCTGAAGAAGAGGTATATCACCGACACCGATAATTTAGAACGGGCCATAATAACAAAAAAATTAGTAAATTCCATCCGTCGACGAATTAAAGTCAATGGCTGTTATTAAAGTCAATGGAGGTATTACAAAATATTAATTAATTCGTTATTAAATATACCGATAAAGACATATTGTACGTTAACTTTTGTGACTTTCCAATATATGTGTTAGTGAAGATTTCTGTTTTTTTTTTCACGTTTTAATTGTTTGAAATGTCGCATACTCTAGAATTACTAATTGAATAGCATAATAACCATATTAGATTTGTTTAAATTGTCGAAAGTACTTATTTTAATAGTTAACTTGTAATTTATAGAGGTGTATGTAGACTTTCGTGAGTAACTGTGTACAAAACGTCAGATAAAAAAAATCTAACCTAACGCTTGCACGGCACTATTTCAGAAATCTGTTCTCCAGCACGAAATAAACAAGAAAGTTTATATAAACATAAGTCTCAAATTAATTTTTTATCGATATATTGAAAAGTTAATTTATTTAACAATAAAACATTCAGAGTAACTGTTCAAAGTGCTCTCCGTTTTGTTAAATGCAGTATTTAGTAACACGAATCCGTGATTCTCTAGCACGGCTTATAGCATCTCATACTAGCTGTTGCTTCTTCGATGCAATTTCTTAACTTTTTTGCGTGGCAAAAGATGTAGGATAAACCACAGACTTCAACCATCCCCACACAAAATAATCTAACGGCGTTAGATCAGCAGATCGTCATGGCCATTTAAGAGGTCCGTTTCGGTCAACCCATTGGTTACCATATGCTGTGTTTAAATAATCGGTGACAATATGAGAAAAGTAAGCACGGGCACCGTCATGCATAAACCACATCCCCTGCCTGTTGGCAATCGCAGTATCTTCTGGAAACTCATACAGATTATTTGGCAAAAAATTCAAGTAAGATATTCCTATAAGCCTTGTTGGTAAAAAGAAAGGGCCGATGAGATTATCACCAAGAAGACCATACCAGACATTTAATGAAAAGGTATGTTGGCAATCCGTAATAGCAGTCGTATCAGGACTTTCGTTGCTCCAAGCCGTTCGAAAATTAGTAATTCCACTTCTGGTAAAGCAAGATTCGGTAACTAGTAGACAGCTCAGGAAGTTAGGATCTCTGCATTGTCAAATGAACCACTGGCAGAAAATGCAAAATGTGGTTTTAGCGTGCCAGTTTGCCTAAAACGTCTTTCAATGGCTTCAAACGTTTTCCGATTTGGTATCCTCCTAGTGGAAAATGTTTCATGTTTTCTAACAGCAACAAAGCCATTTTTATGTACCTCGTCATAAATTAAAAGCATGTTTTGTTCTTCAAAAGTGAGTAAATTTGTGGTGTCTCCCATGACAATACAAAATGGGAGTCTTCTTATTAACTCATGCGAAAACGCGCAGAAATAGTAAAACAGGTTACTTATTTACACGAACAGTATTTAATACTAATCGGTTTAATTATCTGTCAAACACAAAAGCGCTTTGTAGTTGTAATCCACGGTTATCTGGTTAATTTCAAGACATTTAAGATATTTATCTTTAATTTTTGAATCGCAATAAAAAATTAATTTGAGATTTATTTTTATATAAACTTTCTTGTTTATTTCGTGCTGGAGAACATATCCCTGAAATGGTGCCTAATTCTGAAACACCTGTATATACAAGATTTAGGAAATTTATAAAATTTTCTACCTGATAACGTTTTCCAGACACTATAAAAGTTTTCAGGTAAATTTTCGACCCTAAAACTCGGCCGATTCAAGATTCTAACATGTGGCGAGCCAACAATATACCTGTTTTTACAACTTGCCAAAGGTTTAACGCGAATAAACTCGTTTAAAAAGACGGAACAAATCGATCATTTTCCTTTTGCGTCCTTAGAATGTTTAATCGTTTCGTTCCGCTTATAGTGAATAAATTAACAAATACGCGTAATTTTTCGATTAGTTTATATTTTTAGTGATATCTAACTTTTATAACCTCTAATTTCATAATGGTTTTAATGTCAGTGTTTAGTGATTAATTAGTGGACACTTTTAGTGATTGTGGTGAACATTTTTAAGTGTAGAAGACATCAGATTGATACTTCGTGGATGCTACAAGGTATAAAATTGTTATTATTTTGATAAAAACTTGTATAAAATGTCATATTTTTTTTAAATTTTTTACAGTTAGGAGAGGAGAAAGCTACATTTATTCGGTGAGTCTTTTATATTTTAAATAACAGTGAAATTTAATGGAAATATTTGGGGTTTTATGTCGATATTGTTTTTGTCGATATAATTTTAGTCGATATGATTTTTGTCGACATATTCAAATCGGTTTCAATTTAATTAAAAACGTATTTGAGAATTTTTTTTTAAATTTTAGATTACTAAAATTTTTAGTGAAAATTTTCTGAATTTTGACGCGTTGTCAAATAAAAACGAATAGAGATAAATTCAATCTACTTTTTGCCCTTTAAATTTCAAAGTTTTATTTATAAACTCTGAAAGTTTGAATTTAATAAAAAGATTATTTTGGAATCTATGAATTTTTTAGTTTTAGGTAGTTAAAATTTTTCATGAAATTTTTTTGAGCTTTGACGCTTCGTCAAATAAAAATGAATAAAGATAAGTCCGATCTGTGTTTTGGATTTTAAATTTCAAAGTATTGTTTATAAACACTGAGAGGTGGAATTTAATCAAAAACGTATTTTGGAAGCTATGAATTTTTTAGTTTTGGGTAGTTAAATTTTTTAATGAAAATTTTCTTAACTTTGACGCTTCGCCAAATAAAAACAAATAAAGATAAATTCAATCTATTTTTTGAATTTTAAATCTCAAAGTATTATTTATAGAAGCTAGAATTTGGAATTTGATTAAAAACGTATTTTGGAAGGTAAGGTTTTCTTTTTAATTTTAGGTACTTTTAGCGATTTTTAAGGAAAATTTTCTGAACTTTGACGCTTCGCTAAATAAAAACGAATAGAGATAAATTCAATCTGTCTTTTGTATTTTAAGTTTCAAAATATTATTTACGAACTCTGAAGGTTTGAATATAATCAAAAGAATATGTTGGGAGTTATGAATTTTTTAAATTTTAGGTTTTTAAAATTTTTAATGAAAATTTTCTGAACTTTGACGCCTCGTCAAACAAAAACGAATAAAGGAAAATTAATTCTGCTTTTTGTATTTTAAACCTAAAAGTATTGTTTATAAGTGGTGAAAGTTTGAATTTAATCAAAAACGTATTTTGGAAGTTATGACTTTTTTTTTAAATTTTAAGTAGTTAAAATTTTTAGTGAAAACTTTTTCAACTTTGACGCTTCGCCAAATAAAAACTAATAAAGATAAAATCAATCTGTTTTTTACATTTTACATTTCAAAGTATTGTTTATGAAAGCTGAGAGTTTGAATTTAATCAAAAACGTAATTTGGAAACTATGATTTTTTTAGTTTTGAGTAGCTAAAATCCTTACTGAAAATTTTTTGAACTTTGACCCTTCACCAAATAAAAACAACAAAAGATAAATTCAATCCGTTTCTTTAATTTTAAATTTCAAAGTATTATTTATAAAAGCTAGAAGTTTGAATTTGATTAAAAACGTATTTTGGATGTCATGATTTTTTTTAATTTTAGGTGCTTTTAGCGATTTTTAGTGAAAATTTTGTGATATTTGACACTTCGTCAAATAAAAATGAATAGAGGTAGATCCAATCAGTTTTTTGTAATTTCAATTTCAAAGTAATATTTGTAAAAGCTGAGGTTTGAATTTAATCAAAAACGTATTTTGGAAGTTGTGAAAATTTTTTAGTTTTGAGTAGCTAAAATCCTTAGTGAATTTTTTTTGAGTTTTGACCCTTCGCCAAATAAAAACCAATAAAGATAAATTCAATCGGCTTTTTGGATTTAAAATTTCAAAGTATTGTTTATAAACACTGAGAGGTTGCATTTAATCAAAAATGTATTTTGGAATCTACGATTTTTTTTTTAATTTTAGGTTATTAACATTTTTGGTGAAATTTTTTTGAACTTTGACGCTTCGCCAAAGAAAAATCAATAAAGATAAATCCGATCGGTATTGTAGACTTTAAATTTCAAAGTATTGTTTATAAACGCTAAGAGGTGGAATTTAATCAAAAACCTATTTTGGGAGTTATGAATTTTTTAGTTGTTGGTAGTGAAAATTTTTGCTAAAAAATTTTCTGAATTTTGCCGCGTTGTCAAATAAAAACGAATGATGATAAATCCAATCAGTTTTTTGGATTTTAAATTTCAAAGTATTGTTTATAAATCCTGAGAGGTTGAGTTTAATCAAAAATGTATTTTGGAAGCTATGTTTTTTTTTGAAATTTTAGGTAGTTAAAATTTTTCTTGAAAATTTTTTTAACTTCGATGCTTCGCCAAATAAAAACGAATGATGATAAATCCAATCGGTTTTTTGGATTTTAAATTCCAAAGTATTATTTATAAACACTGAAAGGTTGAATTTAATCAAAAACGTATTTTGGAAGCTATAATTTTTTTTTCAATTTTAGGTTGTTAAAATTTTTGGTGAAAATTTTTTGAACTTTGACGCTTCGTCAAATAAAAACCAATAAAGATATATGCAATCAGTTTTTTGGATTATAAATCTCAAAGTATTGTTTATAAAAACTGAGAGTTTGAATTTTGAAGCTATGATTTTTTTTTTATTTTAACTATTTAAAATGTTTAATGAAAAATTTTTGAACTTTGACGCCTCGTCAAATAAAAACGAATAAAGGAAAATTAATTCTGCTTTTTGTATTTTAAACCTAAAAGTATTGTTTATAAGTGGTGAAAGTTTGAATTTAAACAAAAACATATTTTGGAAGCTATAATTTTTTTAAATTTTAGGTAGCTAAAATGTTTAATGCAAAATTTCTGAACTTTGACGTTTCGTCAAATAAAAACGAATAGAGATAAATTCGATCTGTTTTTTGTATTTTAAATTTAGAAGTATTGTTTATAAATATTGAGCATTTGAATTTAATCAAAAACGTATTTTGGTAGTTATGATTTTTTTTTAATTTTAGATAGTTAAAATTTTTAGTAAAAAATTTTAAACTTTGACACTTCGTCAAATAAAAACGAATAATGATAAATTTGATCTGTTTGCTATATTTTAAACTTCGAAATATTGTTTATAAAAACTGAGAGTTTGAATTTAATCAAAAACACATTTTGGAAGCTATGAATTTTTTTTTAATTTTAGGTAGTTAAAATTTTTAGTAAAAAATTTTGAACTTTGACGCTTCGTTAAATAAAAACGAATAATGATAAATTCGATCTGTTTTTTGTATTTTAAATCTAAAAGTATTGTTTATAAGTGGTGAAGGTTTAAATTTAATTGAAATTGTATTTTGGAAGTTATGAATTTTTTAGTTTTTGGTTGCTAAAATTTTTAATGAAAATGTTCTAATTTTTTTAAAACCAAATCACAAAATGTATCTATTTAGTGGGTGAATTATCTATTTTAAGTATTTTGTATTTATACCAGTTTTTTATTCTTAAATCTATACTTTTATCTCTATTATTTCGATGACGTAAAGACTAAAAGTGGTAAAATAATCGTATCGTAATAGTGAGACTCCTTTTATCGTAAAGTTAACCGTATCGGGCGGGTTCAAGTTTGCACCTCTCTCTTCGTTATCCCATTTTCCCGGTAACACAATATTTGCCGTCAAATGTATCCTTGCCGGCCACTAAAGGTCCCTGTTAGCGGACACCACTTCACAAGAAGCCCACCACCAACGAGGGCTACTTGTTGGCACAACTGCTCGGTTCTCAACGACAACCCACGTGTGTTCTCCAACATTTTCAACGACCAATTAGTCACTACTTACTAATTGATTACACATTTCAATCTAATAATCAACAATTCCCAAATAATATTTTTATATTAATTTTATTCGTAGTTTGGTTTTATACACATAAAAAAATTGTTTTCTTTAATAATTCCTAGAGTTATAAGATGATTTGTAAGGCGTCTAGACACCATAATCGTCTAGGTTTTCCGTATATAAATGGGAACATTATCCTTAATCTGTTTTTATTGGAACGGATGACTAAAGTTCCCCACTTTGCATCCCATTTACTATTATTATAATATCCGGTTTATTCGAATATTGGCGGCTGGTAAACCGTCCGGAAAAGAGACGCGTCGCGACGCCGCGCCGCCGATTTTCGTGGGTTCGAAGCCCGTATTTTACACAGTTATAAAGTTACCGAATGAAATTGCTCGGAAACGGGCGCCATAAACCCGTTTAAACTACCCGGCAAGAAGTGAAAGGTTGAAGAAGAAGCCTTTACAAAGATGATAGACGCTAATGGGTTTTTAGACGTTTCAACTTAGTTTATTAATTGATCGATCGTATTCGCAAAGTTTCTCCTTATTGTCTTTTAGGCTATTTATTATAACAAATCGAATTATTCATTCGCCGGTGTGCAAGTTTACTAACGCCGCGTCGGGCGAAAGAGACCATTAATTTCGATTTTTCCCGCTTGGCGAGGATTGAACATTAACTTGATTATGTAAATGGATTTGTGTTACAAATAGCTTAGATACCGCTATTTTATGGTGTAGAAAAAGCCCGGGGAATCATCATCGCGCTCCATTTACATGCATACGCCACGATTAAGCACCCACTCTTTTTCTATTTCCATTTTTTACATCCCTAATTCAATTTAAAATCTTTAGTGTAAAATTTTCATTTTTTGAAAATGATTAATTTAAGAATTAAGAAACCCAAAAAATTCTTAAATATTCTTAAAGCTGATTAAAAATCCTTTAATTTGATACCAAACACGACTATATTTCGATTAAAAATAAGGAAGTTATGTTAACTTAAAAATTTTAAAAATGGCCGCCATTGATTATCTTTTTAGGTTAGAAAAATCGATAACTTTGTAACTATTTAACCTAGATATGTCGTGTTTGTACTCAAATTAAAGGAAATTTAATTTCCTATCGATTTCTAATAGAAATTTTATTCTAAAATAATTTTTATTTTTTAAATTTTAAAAATTTTTATAGAAAAATCTCAAAAAAATTTAAGTATATTAACATAATCCGTTTTAAATTTAATAAATTCACCGGTTAATAGTGATATCGCGTTTCAAACACCCCTCCGGGTCAATTTAAATAATAAATCGAATTAAGAAATGTCGCGTTGCGACGCAAAGCGACGTCGGCGTCGCGTCGCGGGCCTAATAATAAAATGTACGTTATCGCTTTTACGTAATGAATATTAAAGGCATATTTCAGCTCGGCGGGCAGTAACGAAGACAAATGGCCGCGCGATGGTGCCGGGATATTATCTTTTGCGCGCGTACAAAAGAGGGCCGTATGACCGACACGTGTCCGTTAGATACAGGGTGTATTAAAACTGGAGGAACTAACGAAGCGTACGCGACGCGTGGCTCGACAGTGTCCAATTACTTTGCGGTGTTATTAAATAATAATTGTAGGGATGTTGAATCGAAAAGCTCGCAGCGGGACATCTTGGAATTGTTATTTTGTGCGATAATTGTATTGTATGGGGTGTTTTTTTTTGAAGGGTAGTGATTTGATTTGAATGTGGATTTTTTTTAGTTTTATTTATCTTAAAATTGATTAGATTTTCACTAACTGTCAAAGAAAGTTACTAGATTTTCATGAACTGTCAAAAAAAGTTGTCAAATTTTGAAAATTAAGTCTAAAAGTCACTAGATTTTTGTTATCTGTCAAAAAATGTTACTAGATTCAAAAAATTAAGTCTAAAAAGTCACTAGATTTTTATTAAATGTCAGAGAAAGTTACTAAATTTTAATGAACTGTAAAAGAAGTTGCTAAATTTTGAAAATTAAACCTAAAAGTCACTAGATTTTGTTAACTGTCAAAAAAAGTTACTAGATTCGAAAAATTAGGTCTAAAAAGTCACTAGATTTCTATTAAATGTCAGAGAAAGTTACTAAATTTTAATGAACTGTAAAAAAAGTTGCCAAATTTTGAAAATTAAATCTAAAAGTCACTAGATTTTTGGTATCTGTCAAAAAATGTTACTAGATTTGAAAAATTAAGTCTAAAAAGTCACTAGATTTTTATTAAATGTCAAAGAAAGTTACTAGATTTTCTTGAACTGTAAAAAAGTTGCCAAATTTTAAAATCAAGCCTAAAAGTCACTAAATTTTTGTTATCTGTCAAAAAAAATTACTAGATTGAAAGAATGTTACTAAATTCGAAAAGTTAAGTCTAAAAAGTCACTAGATTTTTATTAAATGTCAGAGAAAGTTACTAGATTTTCATGAACTGTAAAAAAAGTTGCCAAATTTTGAAAATTAAATCTAAAAGTCACTAGATTTTTGTTATCTATCAAAAAATGTTACTAAATTCGAAAAATTAAGTCTAAAAAGTCACTAAATTTTTATTAAATGTCAAATAAAGTTACTAGATTTTCATGAACTGTTAAAAAAATTGCCAAATTTTGAAAATTAAGTCTAAAAGTCACTAGATTTTTGTTATCTGTCAAAAAATATTACAAGATTCGAAAAATTAAGTCTAAAAAGTTACTAGATTTTTGGTATCTGTCAAAAAATGTTACTAGATTTGAAAAATTAAGTCTAAAAAGTTACTAGATTTTTACTAAATGTCAAAGAAAGTTGCTACGTTGCAACGAAATCCCACTTTAAGGGTCATTAGATTGTTGTCATCTATCAAAGAATGTTACTAGATTCGAAAATTGAAGTCTAAAAAGTTACTAGATTTTTATTAAATGTTAAAGAAAGTTACTAGATTTTCATGAACTGTAAAAAAAAGTTTCCAAAATTTGAAATTCAAGTCTAAAAGTCACTAGATTTTTGTTATCTGCCAAAAAAAAAATTACTAGATTCAAAAAATGTTACTAAATTCGAAAAATTAAGTCTAAAAAGTCACTAGATTTTTATTAAATGTCAAAGAAAGTTACTAGATTTTCATGAACTGTCAAAAAAAGTTGCCAAATTTTGAAAATCAAGTCTAAAAGTCACTAGATTTCTGTTATCTGTCAAAAAATGTTACTATATTCGAAAAATTAAGTCTAAAAAGTCACTAGATTTTTATTAAATGTCAAAGAAAGTTACTAGATTTTCTTGAACTGTAAAAGAAGTTGCCAAATTTTAAAATCAAGCCTAAAAGTCACTAAATTTTTGTTATCTGTCAAAAAAAAATACTAGATTGAAAAAATGTTACTAAATTCGAAAAGTTAAGTCTAAAAAGTCACTAGATTTTTATTAAATGTCAAATAAAGTTACTAGATTTTCATGAACTGTTAAAAAAATTGCCAAATTTTGAAAATTAAGTCTAAAAGTCACTAGATTTTTGTTATCTGTCAAAAAATATTACAAGATTCGAAAAATTAAGTCTTAAAAGTCACTAGATTTTTGGTATCTGTCAAAAAAAAAAGTTACTAGATTTGAAAAATTAAGTCTAAAAAGTTACTAGATTTTTATTAAATGTCAAAGAAAGTTACTACGTTGCAACGAAATCCCACTTTAAGGGTCATTAGATTGTTGTCATCTATCAAAGAATGTTACTAGATTCGAAAATTGAAGTCTAAAAAGTTACTAGATTTTTATTAAATGTTAAAGAAAGTTACTAGATTTTCATGAACTGTAAAAAAAACGTTTCCAAAATTTGAAATTCAAGTCTAAAAGTCACTAGATTTTTGTTATCTGCCAAAAAAAATTACTAGATTCAAAAAATGTTACTAAATTCGAAAAATTAAGTCTAAAAAGTCACTAGATTTTTATTAAATGTTAAAGAAAGTTACTAGATTTTTATGAACTGTAAAAAAAAGTTTCTAAATTTTGAAAATCAAGTCTAAAAGTCACTAAATTTTTGTTATCTGTCAAAAAATGTTACTAGATTCGAAAAATTAAGTCTAAAAAGTCACTAGATTTTTATTAAATGTTAAAGAAAGTTACTAGATTTTTATGAACTGTAAAAAAAAGTTTCTAAATATTGAAAATCAAGTCTAAAAGTCACTAAATTTTTGTTATCTGTCAAAAAATGTTACTAAATTCGAAAAATTAAGTCTAAAAAGTTACTAGATTTTTATTAACTGTCAAAGAAAGTTACTAGATTTTCATGAACCGTAAAAAAAAGTTGTCAAATTTTGAAAATGAAGTCTAAAAGTCACTAGATTTTTGTTATCTGTCAAAAAATGTTACTAGATTCGAAAAATTAAGTCTAAAAAGTCTGTAAATTTTTATTAAATGTCAAAGAAAGTTACTAGATTTTCATGAACTGCCAAAAAAAAGTTGCCAAATTTTGAAAATTAAGTCTAAAAGTCACTAGATTTTCGTTATCTTTCAAAAAATGTTACTATATTCGAAAAATTATGTCTAAGAAGTCACTAGATTTTTATTAACTGTCAAAGATAATTACTAGATTTTGAACATTAGTTCTAAAAAGTAACTAGATTTTCATTAACTGTCAAAAAAGTTGTTAGATTCCGAAAATATGTTTAAAACTGTTATCAAATTTTCATTAGTTTTAAAAAAAGTTACTAGATTCTGGAAATTTATTTTAGAAAGTCACTAAATTGTTATTAACTGTCAAACAAAGTTACTAGAATATGTCCAAAAATGTTACCAAATTATCATCCGTTTTCAAAAAGTTACTAGATTCTGAAATTTAGTTCTAAAAAGTCGGTAAATGGAACAATATATTAAAACTATAAAGAATCAGCACCATCTTTTCGAAGTTTTTTGCTTTTTTCTCCCTGAAAATGACCTTTTAGACAGTTTTCAGGGCTAGTATCGGGACCTGATTCTATATGGGCATCTTCCATAAATGAGTATGGGGCCTATACGACGTTTTTTAAGGGAGAAAAATGCAAAATAAGTGTAAAATTTTTTTTTACAGAACTAACGTCAAACCTCAAACCTTAAACGTCAAACGTCAAATTGGTCTTTTTTCCGGGCTTTTTCGGCCTTGCCGACTTAGCTGGCGTTCATGTTGATTAACAAAACGTTAGGATACAGCCTATTGTATAGGTTTCAGGCCATTTTGGGTTTAAATCGTTTTTAGATCAACAAATTTTTCAATGAAAACTGGTAACATCAAATTTACTTATATAAAAAATTGGTGAAAATCAATAATCGTTAGTGAAACGAATACGTTTCTTATCCGTCTTTTGAAAAAAACTGTCTGGAAAACAACCTTAAAACAATCAAAAAGAATTTTTTTCAAACTTGTATGAAGTTAGTACGAAGAATTTTGAACGCTAAGTGTTTTATGCTTTTAATTTAAGGTAAGTGATATAATTTGAAGAAAATTAGTGTTTTTGATGTTGCGTTATCGCGTTATCATAAGTGGGTTGTGCGCATGCGTTAAATATTCGTTCAAAGGTGGCTCTATTAAAGTTGATAATATTTAGATTTAGAAAATTTCTTTTTTTCTCTTTATTATTTTAATTTTCTTTAATTTCAGTGTGTGTTTGTGTTTTTGGAAGGTGTAGCAAAGGATGTAGCTGTCGTCGGATTGCTATTTTACGATTGCCAGGAGGTATAAAATGATTGTAATTTAAGATGATTAAATTTTTTTAAAAAATATTAAAATATAAAAAATAATAAAATATTAGTATACATATAAAACGATTGCATCTTTTATAAAACGATTCAGTTGGATTTCGTTTAAAATTTCGTTGAAAATTTCACCCAGTTTCGTATAAAACTGTCGACTTTCGTCTAATTTCATCTAAAATTTTCAAATTTAATTCATCAATTTAGTGCAAGACGAGTGCAAAAAAGGCGGCGTTACAAACTCTATTGCATGTAACATCTATTAACTCATTATGCTAAGATATTGTAACACTTTTATTTTATATTGAGTGTTTTGTTACTGTATCGATTATTGAATAGTATCTATCGAGGAAATTTTTTTAGTTTTCATTAATTATCGAAGAATGTTAGTAGATTCTGAAAATTTATTCTAAAAAGTCACTATATTTTACCAACTGTGAAAAGAAAAATTACTAGATCCTGAAACTTTGTCCAAAAATGTTACCAAATTTTCATCAGTTTTCAATAAGTTACTGTTCTGGAGATTTGTTCTAAAAGTGGCTAGATTTTCATTAACTGTCAAAGAAAGTTACTAGATTTTGAAAATAAATCCAAAAATTTTACCAAATTTTTACTAGTTTGCAAAAAAGGTTAATAGATTCCGAAAATGCGTTTTAAAAAGTCACTAGACTCTCACTACCAGTCAAATAAAGTTACTAAATTCTAAAAATTTGTCTAAGAATGTTATCAAATTTTCATTCTTTTCCAAAAAGTTGCTAGATTCTTGAGATTTGTTCTAAAAGTCATTAGAGTTTCATTAACTGGTAAAAAAAGTTACTAGATTCCGAAAATGTGTTCTAAAAGGTTACTAGACTCTCGCTAATTGTCATATAAAGTTACTAGATTTTGAAAATTTGTCTAAAAATGTTACCAAATTTTCATTAATTTCCAAAAAAATTACTAGATTCTGGAAATTTGTTCACTGTCAAACTGTCAAAAAAGTTACTAGATTCCGAAAATGTTTTCTAAAAAGTTACTAGACTCTCGCTAATTGTCATATAAAGTTACTAGATTTTGAAAATTTGTCTAAAAATGTTACCAAATTTTCATTAATTTCCAAAAAAATTACTAGATTCTGGAAATTTGTTCTAAAAGTCACTAGAATTTCATTAACTGTCAAAAAAGTTACTAGATTCCGAAAATGTTTTCTAAAAAGTTACTAGACTCTCGCTAATTGTCATATAAAGTTACTAGATTTTGAAAATTTGTCTAAAAATGTTACCAAATTTTCATTAATTTCCAAAAAAATTACTAGATTCTGGAAATTTGTTCTAAAAATCACTAGATTTTCATTAACTGGCAAAGAAAGTTACTGGATTCTGAAAATATGTCCAAAAAATGTTACCAAATAAATACAATTAACAAACTAAACACCATAACCTTAAATTAAAACAATATTATTATGTAATTTAAAAAAGATGGAGATGTCCGACGTACAAATAATGATAGTAATAACAACAGGATAAAAACGAGTGACTTCCTGTTCAGATCCTGTCGGACAGGTGTCACGTTTCCGCCGCTCAACGCTAATTGAAAACGGCAAATAAAATTATACGGGAATTATTGTGTTATTAGTTTGGACGGGTTCTGCTACTGAAATAACAGAAAGGAGGCGCTAATTGGACGGAGGGCCGAGAGAGTCCGTTGGATTTCGGCCCCGATCCTCCTGCTGGTGGCCAACACCTCAGCCTAAGATGACAGCAACCATTGTAACCGAAATCATCGAGTCATCGCTTTTTTTTACACCACTCGCTCTCTCTTCCTTTTCGCGCCTTCACGGTTTATGCTTAGTAATTTCTTTATGAATGACTCAAATACTTTTTTTTCTTTTTTTGGATTAAAAATACAAACTGACTAAACTGAACTAAACTAAAATAAAATAAATAGAAAAAAGAAAAAAAAATAGTAAAACTAAACAAAGAAAAAACTACTAGAACTAAAAACTAAAACTAAAGCTAGTCACTTTTTTGAAAAAGTGGTGAGAATATGATTACAATTTTTGGGGAAATTTTCAGAAATTAGTAATCTTTATGACAGTTAGTGAAAATCTAGTAATATTTTAGAACAAATTTTCAGAATCTACTAACAATTTGACAAATTTACAAAGGTTACCTTTCGTAAAAACTGATGAAAATATGGTTTCATTTTTTGGACAATGTTTCAAAATTTAGTAACCTATTTGGACAGTTCTTTTCCGACAGTTTTTTAGACAACTTTTTGGAGAAATTTACAGAAATTAGTATCTTTCTTTGAAAGCTCAGGAAGATTTGGTAACATTTTTGGATAATGGTTCAAAATTTACTACCTTATTTGAACAGTTTTATAAAATCTAGTAGATTTTGTCCAAAAATGTTACCAAATTCTCGCCAGTTTTGAAAAATAGTTACTAGATCATGGAAATTTGTTTAAAAGATTACCAAATTTTCACTAACTGTCAAAGAAAGTTACCAGATTCTGTAAATCTTTCCAAAATGTTGCTGGATTTTACAAAACTGTCACAAATTTGTCCAAAACGTTGCTAGCCTTTTACTAACTGTCAGAGAAAGTAGCTGGATTTTGTAAATATGCCTGAAAAGTTACTAACTTCTGAAAATTTGTCCAGAAATGTTACCAAATTTTCACCAGTTTTCAAAAAGAGTTAGTAGATTATGGAAATCTGTTCAAAATGTTACTAGATTTTGCAAAACTGTCGCAAATTTATCTAAAAGGTTGCTAGCCTTTCACTAACTGTCAGAGAAAGTCACTAGATTTTGTAAATATATCTGAAACGTTACTAGATTCTGAAAACTTGTCCAAAAATGTTACCAAATTTTCAACAGTTTTCAAAAAAATTAGTAGATTATGGAAATCTGGTCAAAATGTTACTAGATTTTACAAAACTGTCACAAATTTGTCCAAAACGTTGCTAGCCTTTTACTAACTGTCAGAGAAAGTAGCTGGATTTTGTAAATATGTCTGAAAAGTTACTAGCTTCTGAAAATTTGTCCAGAAATGTTACCAAATTCTCACTAGTTTTCAAAAAAAGTTGGTAGCTTATGGAAATTTGTTCAAAATGTTACTAAATTTTGCAAAACTGTCGCAAATTTATCCAAAAGGTTGCTAGCCTTTCACTAACTGTCAGAGAAAGTCACTAGATTTTGTAAATATATCTGAAACGTTACTAGATTCTGAAAACTTGTCCAAAAATGTTACCAAATTTTCAACAGTTTTCAAAAAAATTAGTAGATTATGGAAATCTGGTCAAAATGTTACTAGATTTTACAAAACTGTCACAAATTTGTCCAAAACGTTGCTAGCCTTTTACTAACTGTCAGAGAAAGTAGCTGGACTTTGTAAATATGCCTGAAAAATTACTAACTTCTGAAAATTTGTCCAGAAATGTTACCAAATTCTCACTAGTTTTCAAAAAAAGTTGGTAGCTTATGGAAATCTGTTCAAAATGTTACTAGATTTTGCAAAACTGTCGCAAATTTATCCAAGAGGTTGCTAGCCTTTCACTAACTGTCAGAGAAAGTTACTAGATTTTGTAAATATATCTGAAACGTTACTAGATTCTGAAAACTTGTCCAAAAATGTTACCAAATTTTCAACAGTTTTCAAGAAAATTAGTAGATTATGGAAATCTGGTCAAAATGTTACTAGATTTTACAAAACTGTCGCAAATTTATCCAAAAGGTTGCTAGCCTTTTACTAACTGTCAGAGAAAGTAGCTGGATTTTGTAAATATATCTGAAAAGTTACTAGATTCTGAAAACTTGTCCAAAAATGTTACCAAATTTTCAACAGTTTTCAAAAAGATTAGTAGATTATGGAAATCTGGTCAAAATGTTACTAGATTTTACAAAACTGTCACAAATTTGTCCAAAACGTTGCTAGCCTTTTACTAACTGTCAGAGAAAGTCACTAGATTTTGTAAATATATCTGAAACGTTACTAGATTCTGAAAACTTGTCTAAAAATGTTACCAAATTTTCAACAGTTTTCAAAAAAATTAGTAGATTATGGAAATCTGGTCAAAATGTTACTAGACTTTACAAAACTGTCACAAATTTGTCCAAAACGTTGCTAGCCTTTCACTAACTGTCAGAGAAAGTCACTAGATTTTGTAAATATGTCTGAAACGTTACTAAATTCTGACAATTTGTCCAAAAATGTTACCAAATTTTCACCAGTTTTCAGAAAAGTTACTAAATTATGGAAATTTGTCTAAAAGATTCCTAAATTTTTACTAACTGCCAGAGAAAGTTACTAGTTTCTGTAAATATTTCCAAAATGTTTCTAGATTTTACATAACTGTTACAAATTTGTACAAAAAGTTTATAGACTTTTAAAATATTTCCAAAAATTTGACTAAATTTTCATCAGTTGTCAAAAAAGAATTATTAGAATTTCATCAACTGCCAGAAAAAGTCACTAAATTTTGCAAATATCTCCAAATTGTTATCAAATTTTCACCACGTTTCAATAAAAGCTAGTGGATTTTGGAAATTTATTTAAAAAGTCACTGGATTTTCACTACCTGGCAGAAAAAGTTACTAGATTTTGTAGATGTATCCAAAATCTTATCAAATATTCCTCACTTTTGAGAAAAGTTGCTAGATATTGGAAATTTATTTAAAAAATTTCACTAATTGTCAATGATAATTGCTAGATTCTGAAAACGAATCTAAAAATGTTGCCAATTTACACTAGATGTCCAAGAAAGTTGCTCAATTCTGAAAATTTGTTTGAAAAAGTTGCTAGATTTTCATTAACTCTCAAAGAAAGTTACTAGGTTTTGCAGATTTGTCCTCAAATATTACTATTTTTTTTATCAGTTTTCAAAGAAGTTCCTAGATTCTGAAAATTTATTCTAAAAAGTCACTAGTTTTTTACTGATTGTTAAAAAAAAGTTACTAGATTCTGAAAATTCGACCAAAAATATTACCAAAGTATTAGTTAATTTTTCAAAATTCATATTTAAAAAACTAATTGTTCAAGAAGTTTGAAATTGTATGAGGATTTAAGTTGAAACTTAATCTTTATTTTTGTCAACAATGAATCTTTTACGACCTTTAGTTTTTTCATCAGAGCAGAAATTCTAACCTAACTTAATAAACACGTTTATCAAAACTTGTCATTAAAAAAAAATCATATCTAAAAAACTAATTTTTGTTAAGACTTAAAATTTTATGAGGATTTAGACTGAAACTTAATCTTTATTTTTACCAAAGATGAATTTTCTATGACTTTTAGTTTTTCCCTCAGAAGAGAAAATGTAACTTATTATCCTTAATTAAAAATTTGAAATATTCAAAAAATTAGGTTACGTTCTAAAAATGGATTTTTTTCGATTATTTTAAAATTTTATGTATAAAAGTTACAACTTATTTTAAAATCCTATAAAAAAGAGAAATAGACAATAAGAAATTACCTAGATTCTTTGGATAAGAGTCAACTAACGTAAACACAACACTCGATAAAATTAAGTAAGAAAATAAACCCTAGATAGGCGCTATAACTGTCAATAATACAAAAGTAAACGTATCTATCGAGAAAATAAAAATAATAATGCCCTCGTTGGAAATATAGTGACTTCATTGTCGATCGGACAAGTCGTGACAATAAATGGCGAGGTGTTAATCACGGTAACGCATCGAAACGCGCCGAATGAATGCCACAACTGATGAGCGTACAAGAGGTGTTTCTTCTTGGTGGCTGTTAACGGTGTCCGGAGGATGACTTTTCCTTTTTCGGCGATCGCGGTGGTAGAGGTGCGGACCGGAATTTTCGTTCACGAAATAACCGGAATTATGACCGTCCGTCCAATTTCGAAAATCTCCGGTGGCACGAAAAAATAATTCTCTCCCTCCGCGGCGTCATAAATAATATGGAATTAGTACCGGTTTTAACGAGTTAAACTATTCCGCGGTGGCTCGCTTTATTACTATCATTACCGGGTATTATCAATTATTACCAGGCAAACAGCTAGAACATAGGCGGTTGCGGCGGTAACGTCATCAAATTTCATGACCGAATTTGTTCTCGATTAATATTCTAATGAACCGAAACTGGTTGGCTATTATATATTTGTGTAATTTACAAATCACTTCATTTATTATAATTAGTTTATTTTATTTTATTTTATTTAACTTTTTTTTAATTTAATTTTAATAAAATACTTTTTCCTTTCAAAGAAATAAAAAACTTCAATGAAAATTAATTTTAGTCAAAATTAAAAAATTCCTATGGATTTATTTATGGGAATTGAGGAAAAAAATTTTAACCTAAGATGAGTTAAAATGTCTGTTTTATGTTACAACAGACTAATTAGTTCTATCTTTCAAGAAAAAAATTTAAAAAAATTTTAAGTGAGACAATAATTTTTCATAACCTAAAAATTTTCATCAATTTTAAAAATTCCTACAGACTTTATTTTTAGGAATTGAGAAAAAACTTTTTCGACATAAGACGAGTTAAAATATCTATTTTACGACGAAAAGGGTGGAAATTTTGTATATCTTAGGAAAAAAATTAAAAAAAATTTTTAATTTGAGAATAATTTTTTTAATAACCTAAAAATTTTCATCAATTTTAAAAATTCCTACAGACTTTATTTATAAGAATTGAGAAAAACTTTTTTGGCATAAGATGAGTTAAAATATCTATTTTACGACGAAAAGGATAGAAACTTTGTATATCTTAGGAAAAAAAAATAAAAAAATTCTTAAATGAGACAATAATTTTTTCAATAACCTAAAAATTTTTATCAATTTTAAAAATTCCTACAGACTTTATTTTTAGGAATTGAGAAAAAACTTTTTCGACATAAGACGAGTTAAAATATCTATTTTACGACGAGAAGGGTGGAAATGTTGTATATCTTAGGAAAAAAATTAAAAAAAAAATTTAATTTGAGAATAATTTTTTTAATAACCTAAAAATTTTCATCAATTTTAAAAATTCCTACAGACTTTATTTATAGGAATTGAGAAAAACTTTTTTGAGATAAGATGAGTTAAAATATCTATTTTACGACGAAAAGGGTAGAAATTTTGTATATCTTAGGAAAAAAATTTAAAAAAAATTTAAATGAGATAATAATTTTTCATAACCTAAAAATTTTCATCAATTTTAAAAATTCCTACAGACTTTATTTTTAGGAATTGAGAATAAACTTTTTCGACATAAGACGAGTTAAAATATCTATTTTACGACGAAAAGGGTGGAAATTTTGTATATATTAGGAAAAAAATTAAAAAAAATTTTTAATTTGAGAATAATTTTTTTAATAACCTAAAAATTTTCATCAATTTTAAAAATTCCTACAGACTTTATTTAAAGGAATTGAGAAAAACTTTTTTGACATAAGATGAGTTAAAATATCTATTTTACGACGAAATGGGTAGAAATGTTGTATATTTTAGGAAAAAAATTAAAAAAATTCTTAAATGAGTCAATAATTTTTCATAACCTAAAAATTTTTATCAATTTTAAAAATTCCTACAGACATTATTTATAGAAATTGAGGAAAACTTTTTTTGACATAAGATGAGTTAAAATATCTATTTTACGACAAAAAAAGGTAGAAATTTTATATATCTTAGGAAAAAAATTAAAAAAAATTTAAATGAGAATAATTTTTTCAATAACCTAAAAATTTTCATCAATTTTAAAAATTCCCCAGACTTTATTTATCGGAATTAAAGAAAAATATTTCTATATTAGATGAGTTAAAATGTCTATTTTATAATAAAAAGGGTGAATTTTTTGTAACTCATAGGAAAAAAATTAAAAATATTTTTAAATGAGTCAATAATTTTTTCAATAACCTAAAAATTTTCATCAATTTTAAAAATTCCTAGACTTTATTTATAGGAATTAAAGAGAAATATTTCTATATTAGATGAGTTAAAATGTCTATTTTATAATAAAAAGGGTGAATTTTTTGTAACTCATAGGAAAAAAATTAAAAACATTTTTAAATGAGTCAATAATTTTTTCAATAACCTAAAAATTTTCATCAATTTTAAAAATTCCCAGAAATTTTATTTATAGGAACTGAGAAAGACTTTTTTGACATAAGACGAGTTAAAACAGCGTTCCGCAAACTTTTTTAAGTAGCGACCCTAAAATATCTACAAAATCTTTATGTGACCCATAAGAAATTAAAGGAGGGAATAATTACTATTATAGAAAATGGAACAAAATTTCAGCATAAATTTTCTAAAATAAAATATATTTTTAAGGCACAAACAAAAATAATGTTAAGTTTTATATGAGTATTTCTTCAATGGCTTTTATGCTGCTGCATCTCGTTCACCAGTTTGTCTATCCTAGGTTGAATCGACTGATTTAATGTTATTCTCATTGTCGCATCAATGCTTTCAAGACGGTTTTTATGTTTATTCTTAATTGCAGCGAGAGCTGAAAAGCCATTTTCCGCTAAATATGTTGTTGCAAATGGTAGTAAACATTGCATTGCTTTTTCAAATAATGTTTGGTATTCGTTTCGTATTTGTATCCAAAATTTTCCTAAATTTTTTTGACTAATAAACTGCGCGTGAAGTAATTTATCGCACGATAGTTCTGTTAGTTTTTCTTCGTCTGTCGAAGACAAAATATTACCTTCACCTTTTAAAAACGGATTTTGAATCCACATGTTGCCTAAGTGGATGTCTTTATCAGGAGGAAAATAACTAAGAAGTCTTTCTTTTAATTGTAGCAAATGGTTTTGAAGTATAGTATTCATATCATCATCGTATTCTTTCTGCAGAAACTTGTCTTCGATTATTTGATGGTAACATACGAACATACCGAATTCTCCCTTTTCCATTCGACCTCTCCAGATATCATTTTTTTTTGATAAAAGCTTCGTCTTTGTTGTAACACATGAATAGGTTAGTCATGCGCCCCTACATTGATAATGTTAATTCATTAACTAATGAGAAAATATCCGCAAGGTAAGCAACCTTTGCAACCCAAACGTTGTTTTTGAGGTATTCTGCTAGTGGTGAGTTTTGGCCATTTAAAAGTATTTCTATTTCGGTTTTTAAGTCAACTTTTAGATCGAAAATGCAGAGTAGCAAAATTGATTTTTTTTTTTCAAATTTGAGCAAACATAAAATTACATTTTTAAATACTTACATACCTAATGTTCTGTATAAATGAAAACTTTTAACCACTTTCACTTTTTAGTTGTATTATGAATGGTATGTAACACATCCGCATTGGCAGAAAAAGAATTGTTTTTATTAAATACATTTTGAAACGTACTGTGTCAGAATGAAAGGCGTTAAAGGTTAATTTGTAGGGAATCCCCGAGCAACTCAGAGTCTGCGCTGGGCTTCGTCAGCTGATTTTCGGGGATTTCCCCCAGCCGTAGTAAAGAAAACATAGTGATAATTAATTGCGTTATTATTGCTATAACGTAGAAAAAATGGCATTTATGTTCGATGAAAATAAATACTTATAACATTTTTCGACCCTTCACGACCCAAAATTGGGTCGCGACCCAATGATTGCAGAACGCTGAGTTAAAATATCTATTTTACCACGAAATGGGTGGAAATTTTGTATATCTTAACCTAGAAATGTTCATCAATTTTAAAAATTCCTACAGACTTTATTTATAGGAATTGAGAAAAACTTTTTTAACATAAGATGAATTAAAATATCTCTTTTACGACGAAAAGGGTAGAAATTTTGTATATCTTAAGAAAAAAATTAAAAAAATTTTAAATGTGACAATAATTTTTCATAACCTAAAAATTTTCATCAATTTTAAAAATTCCCACAGACTTTATTTATAAGAATTGAAGAAAAATATTTCTACAGTCGATTAATTAAAATGTCTATTTTAACATAAAAAAGGTAAATTTTTTATATCTTTTAGGAAAAAAATTAAGAAAATTGTTAAATGAGACAAACATTTTTTCAATAACCTAAAAATTTTCATCAACTTTAAAAATTCCCACAGACTTTATTTATAAGAATTGAAGAGAAATACTTCTACAGTCGATTAATTAAAATGTCTATTTTAAAATAAAAAAGGTAAATTTTTTATATTTTTTAGAAAAAAAATTAAAAAAATTCTTAAATGAGACAAACATTTTTTCAATAACCTAAAAATTTTCATCAACTTTAAAAATTCCCACAGACTTCATTTATAGTAATTGAAGAAAAATATTTCTATAGTCGATTAATTAAAATGTCTATTTTAAAATAGAAAAGGTAAATTTTTTATATTTTTTAGAAAAAAAATTTAAAAAATTCTTAAATGAGACAAACATTTTTTCAATAACCTAAAAATTTTCATCAACTTTAAAAATTCCCACAGACTTTATTTATAAGAATTGAAGAAAAATATTTCTACAGTCGATTAATTAAAATGTCTATTTTAAAATAAAAAAGGTAATTTTTTTATATTTTTTAGAAAAAAAAATTAAAAAAAATTCTTAAATGAGACAAACATTTTTTCAATAACCTAAAAATTTTCATCAACTTTAAAAATTCCCACAGACTTTATTTATAAGAATTGAAGAAAAATACTTCTACAGTCGATTAATTAAAATGTCTATTTTAAAATAAAAAAGGTAAATTTTTTATATCTTTTAGGAAAAAAATTAAAAAAATTCTTAAATGAGACAAACATTTTTTGAATAACCTAAAAATTTTCATCAATTTTAAAAATTCCCACAGACTTTGTTTATAAGAATTGAAGAAAAATATTTCTACAGTCGATTAATTAAAATGTCTATTTTAAAATAAAAAAGGTAAATTTTTTATATTTTTTAGAAAAGAAATTAAAAAAATTCTTAAATGAGACAAACATTTTTTCAATAACCTAAAAATTTTCATCAATTTTAGAAATTTCCACAGACTTTATTTATAGGAATTGAGAAGAATTTTTTGGACATAAGATGAGTTAAAATATCTATTTTACATTAAAAAAGGTAGATTTGTTCTACCTTTCAAGAAAAGAATTAAAAAAATTTTTAAATGGGAAAATAATTTTTCATAACCTAAAAATTTTTATCAATTTTAAAAATTCCCACAGACTTTATTTATAAGAATTGAAGAAAAATACTTCTACAGTCGAATAATTAAAATGTCTATTTTAAAATAAAAAAGGTAAATTTTTTATATCTTTTAGGAAAAAAATTAAAAAATTCTTAAATGAGACAAAAAAATTTTTCAATAACCTACAAATTTTCATCAATTTTAGAAATTCCCACAGACTTTATTTATAGGAATTGAGAAAAATCTTTTGGACATAAGATAAGTTAAAATATCTATTTTACGTTAAAAAAGGTAGATTTGTTCTACCTTTCAAGAAAAAAATTAAAAAAATTTTTAAATGGGAAAATAGTTTTTCATAAGCTAAAAATTTTCATCAATTTTAAAATTAATTTAATTATAAATTAGGGAATTTTAAAAATTCCCACAGACTTTATTTATAAGAATTGAAGAAAAATACTTCTACAGTCGATTAATTAAAATGTCTATTTTAAAATAAAAAAGGTAAATTTTTTATATCTTTTAGGAAAAAAATTAAAAAAATTTTTAAATCAGGCAAAAAAAATTTTCAATAACCTAAAAATTTTCATCAATTTTAGAAATTCCCACAGACTTTATTTTTAGGAATTTAGAAAAATTTTTTGGACATAAGATGAGTTAAAATATCTATTTTACGTTAAAAAAGGTAAATTTGTTCTACCTTTTAAGAAAAAAATTAAAAAAAATTTTAAGTGAGTCGACGATTTTTTCGAACACATATCCTGAAAATTTTTGTCAAGTTTAAAATTTAACAATTCTTACTAATTATGATAAATCTGTCTTATTTAGTATAAAATAGAATTTTTTAAATTTAATTTGAGATAAAAATCATTTCTTAATTCTTATAAATAAATTCCCTACGATATTTTTTTAAACTTGGAATCCTCTAAAAACACGTTTTTTTTTATCGAACGAAACGAAAATGATTCCGGTTCGTTTTAGCTTTCGACGTGAACGTCTTCCACCTTTTTATACATACACAGGAGGAATTGAAAAGGCCGTGGTCGAGTGGGTGGAGTGAGATCTCCACTCCGCGGAGACGTCTAGAGGTGGTTTTGGGGCCATCCCGTCAAGTGCTGGGCTGTAAAAGTACAATGGCCATTGTAGTTGAAGAGCTGACGTTCCTCTATATTGTCCAAACTTCGGGCTCGAGCACAAACATTATATCATTATAGTTCGGAGACCAATTTCATTTATCCAGCGCTCGCGTCGGGGGGAAAAAACCTCAAACCGTTTCCTACCTTCTTAAGATGATTCCTTCCCGGAATCTAACCTAACCATTCAATCGGCTAAAGTAATTACTTTAATTCTATTTTCAATTTTCAAGATTAGTTTTAAGACGAGAAGACTACTTTATTTATTACAATATATTATATACTTATCCTTTTTCAAGTCACCCCCTTAAAGATATATTTAGGGTACTAAATTTAATAATGCTATATCTGAAAATGATGAGATTTAGAACGGACAGATAGACAGTTATCATGAGAGAGGGTTTTGGTATTATGACCGTGTCTGCCCTAAGGGCTTATCCGACAGCCGTGAATATAATACAGGGCTTAGTAAGGCTGGAGGTCGGTCGTCCTGCGGTAATACATCACCGGCATAGCAATTGCCCATTATGCTAGGAATTAGTCAATTAAGAGTGGACTCTACCCTTCCCGCGAGCTTCGAATTCCTGCCAAATGACTGACTGTGAACGCCACACCGTCCAACCCTGTTCGTTTCAAACGGAATAACCCTCTTCTCTTCCCCATCGATCCCGGTTTAGTGCGCTTTCGTGGCGGGATTTAGACGAAATTTAATTAAGAACGATGACGACGATTCGTATACTATTTCTATAAATAAAGTTTGTGGGAATGTTTAAAATTCTCAATGAATTTTAACCTGAACCTGAATGAAAAATGAAATCTCAATGAAAAATCATAGACTCATTAAAAAATTTTTTTAATTTTTTTCCTACAACTTACAAAAAATTTACATTTTTTATTTTAAAATAGACATTTTAACTCATCTAATGTAGAAATATTTTTCATCAATTCTTATAAATAAAGTCTGTAGGAATGTTTAAAATTGATGAAAATTTTTAGGTTATTGAAAAAATTATTGTCTCATTTAAGAATTTTTTTAATTTTTTTCCTAAAATATACACAATTTCTACCCTTTTTGTCGTAAAATAGATATTTTAACTCATCTTATGTCAAAAAAGCTTTTCTCAATTCCTATAAATAAAGCCTGTAGGAGTTTTTAAAGTTGACAAAAATTTTTAGGTTATATCGAAAAATCTTTGATTCATTTAAGAATTTTTTTAATTTTTTTCTTAAGAATTACAAAAAATGTACCTGTCTTATTGTAAAATAGACATTTTAACTCATCTAATGTAGAAATATTTTTCTTCAATTCTTATAAATAAAATCGTACTAAAAATTTAAAAAAGAAATTAAAGATATGAATTTTTCTAACCTAAAAATTTTTGATCAACATTGAAAAATCATAGAAAATTTAATTATAGGAATTAAGCAATGATTTGTATATCAAATTAAATCTAAAATATTCTATTTTGATCTAAATAAGTCAGAATTTTTGTAATTGTTATCAAAAAAATTAAAAAAATTTTGAAAGATGTTCATGTTTTTCGTTCAACAATAACCTAACATTAAAAAAATTTAACAACTTTAAAAAATCGCCCAAACTTTATTTATAGGAATTAAGAAATGGTTTTTATATCAAATTAAATCTAAAATATTCTATTTTGATCTAAATAAGTCAAGAATTTTGTAATTGTTACCAAAAAAATTTAAAAAATTCTGAAAGATACTCATGTTTTTTGTTCAAATATAACCTAAAATTAAAGAAATTTGACAACTTTAAAAAATCGCCCAAACTTTATTTATAGGAATTAAGAAACGATTTTTATGACAAATTAAACTTAAAAGATTCTATTTTGTGTTAGGTAAGTCCAATTTATTATAAATATCACCAAAAAAAATTAAAAAAATTTCAAAGACAATAATGATTTGTGATCAAACCTAATCTAACATTAAAAATTTTTTGATCAACTTTAAAAAATCATAGGAAGTATAATTATAGGAATTTAGAAAAGATTTTTATGTCAAATTAAACCTAAAAGATTCTATTTTGCGTTAAATAAGTCAGATTTACCGTAATTACTGACAAAAAATTAAAAGAAAATTTCAAAGACATTGAAGTTTTTGTTCACATATAACCCAACTTTAAAAAATCGTAGAAGATTTATTTATTGGAATTGAGAAATGGGTTTATGTCAAATAAAACCTAAAATATTCTATTTTGTGTTAAATAAGTCAGATTTACCATAATTATTAACAAAAAATTAAAAAAATTTTAAAAACATTCAAGTTTTTGTTCAAACATAACCTAACTTTAAAAAATCCTAGATTTATTAAGCCTATTTGATCTTTTTCAATACAAAACCAAATGTTTTAACTTTGGTTTGATATCAAAATCATTTCTTAGTTCCTATAAATAAAGTTTCTACTAATTTTTAAAGTTGATAGATTTTTTTTAATTAAATTCGGTAAAAAAACATGAACATACTTAAGATTTTTTTTTAATTTCTTTGGTAACAATTAGAATAAATCTGTCTTTTATAATCAAAAATAGAATCTTTAAAGTTTAATTTGCCGTAAAAACCATTTCTCAATCTTCATAAATAAACTCTCTACGATTTTTTTAAATTGGTTAATTTTTAAAAAAGTTAGGTTAGTTACCTGCCAAAAATTTTTATCAACTTTAAGAATTTTTTTAATTTTTTTGGCAATAAATAGAACAAATCCATCTTTTTTGGTCGAAAATAGAATCTTTTATGTCCAATTTAAGCCAAATATTAATTCTTAATCTCAATAAATAAAGTCTGTACGATTTTTTAAAGATGAGCAAATTTTTTTAAAAGGTTAGGTTAGTTAACTGTCAAAAATTTTTACCAACTTTAAGAATTTTTTTAATTTTTTTGGTAATAATTAAAGCTAAATGATCTCTGTGAATAAAAACTATAATGTTTTAGCTTTGATTTAATACAAAAATCGTTTCATAGTTCCTATAAATAAAGCTTCTGCGATTTTTATAAAGTTGACTAAAATTTTCCAAAAGTTAGGTTAGGCTTGGTCAAAAATCATGAATGTATTTAAGATTTTTTTTTTAATTTTTTGGTAATAATTAAACCTAATTGATCTTTTAAAACGCAAAATAGAATATTTTAGCATTGATTTGATATAAAAATTATTTCTTAGTTCCTATAAATAAAGTTTCTACGATTTTTTAAAGTTGACTAAAATTTTCCAAAAGTTAGGTTAGGCTTGGTCAAAAATCATGAATATATTTAAGGTTTTTTTTCAATTTTTTGGTAATAATTAAACCTAATTGATATTTTTCAATACAAAACAGAATGTTTTAGCTTTGATTTGGTATAAAAATTATTTCTTAGTTCCTATAAATAAAGCTTCTACGATATTTTAAAGTTGATTGATTTTTTTTTTAAATTGAGTTGAATTTGGTAAAAAATCATGAACATACTTAAGAATTTTTTTAATTTTTTTGGTAATAATTAAAGCTAAATGATCTTTATGAACACAAACTACAATGTTTTAGCTTTGATTTAATACAAAAATCGTTTCTTAGTTCCTATGAATAAAGCTTCTACGATTTTTTAAAGTTGACTAAAATTTTCCAAAAGTTAGGTTAGGTTTGGTCAGAAATCATGAATGTATTTAAGATTTTTTTTTAATTTTTTGGTAATAATTAAACCTAATTGATCTTTTAAAGCACAAAATAGAATATTTTAGCTTTGATGTGATATAAAAATCATTTCTTAGTTCCTATAAATAAAGCTTCTACGATTTTTTAAAGTTGACTCAAATTTTCTAAAAGTTAGATTAGGTTTGGTCAAAAATTATGAATGCATTTAAGATTTTTTTTTAATTTTTTGGTAATAGTTAAAACTAAATGATCTTTTAAAATACAAAATAGAATGTTTTAACTTTGATTTGATATCAAAATTATTTCTTAGTTCCTATAAATAAAGTTTCTATGATTTTTTCTTAAGAACAAACCAAAAACCAAAGTTAATTGTTTAATTCAGTCAAATTCCCTGGTTTATTTATGATTCTTCTATAGCGATATGTAAGATCATATTAAAATTTTTGAACAACCCTAAGATAAAAATTTATATCACACGATATATCTCTCTTTCTTTCATGATAATTGTCGTGGGAGTTATAAACCTTATAACACCCCCTTTTCACCAGGAATTTTTCGAGCTTCGTTCTCATTATTTAATATCGCAGGGTAGTAACGAGCATATTAGGACGACCCGTGCGAAATGGCGTTATCCGTGACTCTCAACAACAACCCCTAATAGATATCCCGCTGAGTTCAACGCTATGATACTGTGGTTAAAACGTGTATCGAGGGTGAAACCTTACAAATTATTTCTTTTTTTTTTTAAGAGGAATCACCTATCAAATCAGAAAATCGAACAAGAACTCTTTGTTGATTTTATCTGACTCCATTTTTACAATTTTGTTTACGCCTTGAAGTTTGATTTAATTGAATCGCCTTTCCGACCTGTGGCGTGGCAGCCGAGCGTAGATATTCTCATAGGATAAAAGGGAGAAAATAAACAACAGCCCGGCAATTATCTTGTTAACGTCTTCGGGGCTTTGTTGATTGGGAATTAAAAATCGCCTCGGTCATCACTCGAGGCGGTCGAGTGGACGACTCAGGTATCTTTCACGCGGTCTGCTCAACTTCCAACAGATGATGATGATTATCATCTTTTCTTACTTCGAGGTGTGGCCCAATAGAATTTCTAATAAGCACGTTGTTAGAAAGACTACACTTTACGTTTACAATGATAAGTTAATTTCGTTTGTGTAACGATTCAAAAAAGATTTTCTCTTAAAACACCCTGTATATAATTTTGGAATCAATCTAACTTAAAAAAATCATAGTTACTTTGTTTATAGGAACTAAGAAGGGATTTTTATATCAAATCGAAGCTAAAAGATTCTATTTTGTATTAAAAAAGTCGGATTTGTTCTAATTGTTATCAAAAAAATTGAAAAAATTCTTAAAGATAGTCATAATTTTTGGTAAAATCTAACCTAACTTTTAAAAAATTTCAATCAATTTAAAAAAATCATAGATACTTTATTTGTTGAGATTAAGAAATAATTTTTATATCAAAACAAAGCTAAAATATTCTTTTTTGTATTTTTAAAAATCAATTAGGTTTAATTATTACCAAAAAATTAAAAGAAAATCCTAAAAAAGTTCGTGATTTTTGACCAAACCTAACTTAACTTTTGGAAAATTTTAGTCAACTTTAAAAAATTGTAGACGCTCTATTTATAGGAGCTAAGAAACGATTTTTGTATTAAATCAAAACTAAAACATTGTAGTTTGTGTTCACAAAGATCATTTAGCTTTAATTATTACCAAAAAAATTAAAAAAATTCTTAAAGTTGATAAAAATTTTTGACAGTTAACTAACCTAACCTTTTAAAAAAATTTGTTCATCTTTAAAAAATCGTACAGACTTTATTTATTGAGATTAAGAATTAATTTTTGGATAAAATTGAACATAAAAGATTCTATTTTCGTCTAAAAAAGATGGATTTGTTCTAATTATTACCAAAAAAATTAAAAAAATTCTTAAAGTTGATAAAAATTTTTGACAGTTAACTAACCTAACTTTTTAAAAATTGACCAATTTTAAAAAATCGTAGAGAGTTTATTTATGAAGATTGAGAAATGATTTTTATGTCAAATTAAACCTAAAAAGTTCTATTTTATAGTAAATAAATCAGATTTATCATAATTATCATAAAAAAAATTTAAAAAATTCTTAAAAACCTTTATGATTTGTTACCAAAGTCAATCTAACAAACCAATTAAAAACACCAAAAAAATTCGTTTTGATGATTCAATTTATCCCAAGTTGGAAACAGTAGCTATTATTCTCGTTCAAACACGATCAAATTAATCAATTAACTCCGGCCCTTAAGCTTGTAGCGGGGGAGGATTAGGCCCGTAAGGTCGTCTAATTACACGAAGTCGGTAATCCAGGTTCTCGGAAGATTAGTATTTTGGTCAATCGGCGTGATCGGCTTATCGGCCGAAGCCGGGATTAAGGGCAGCACAACCCTTTGTGGAGAGCACTGGACGCAGTTGACCGACCAATCCTCGAAGGGTCGTCGTCGTCGGCCGGGTTCCGCGCACTTTGTCCCGAATTAGTCAATTACCGTCGTGCCGCGGATTTCGCCTCGAAATTATACGGAATTAACGCGGACGGCGCCGTTAATTCCAATATTTTCCAGAAACGCGAGCGAAAAGAGGGAAAAGGGGCGCGCGGTGGCTCTTATTGATTTTCTATTACCTCCCTTCGGGGGATGATGCCGGATTAGTCGAATTCCGTTCGCGGAATGTTAAGACCTAGTTATTCAATTTCGCTGTGAATGGGGCGAGGTGCCAATAAAAGTTTGCTTCGTATTGATTGAAAGAACAGAACGGAATCAAGTTATTATCGTCTTTATTTCATTTATTTTTAATAATTCTTTAAATAAATTTACAATATTGGATTGTTACAATTTTTTCTTATTATATCATCACCTTAGAATTAAACTATTCTATGTTCATTTTTTAAAACTTTACAAAAAATCAATTTTTAGTTTTGACCTTCAATGTAGTGTCCAAAAAAATAGACATCGAATAAATTGGTTCTAAAGCGGCGTCATATTTAATCAAAAAATCTAACGAGTAATGTACCAAATCGCTTATAGAAGTCTCTTGATAATACATAAGTGTGATAGTAAATTTCTCTCCCTGCTATTATCAGTATTCATGAGGTTTATTCCCCCTCTCGAGGGATTATAAATTCCCTACACAATTATATTAAGACTGGCTATTACAGCCTTGAAAAAAATCAATTGGAGTTTACTGCAATTTAGATTAAAAAGAAGTACTAAAAACTTAAGATGCAAAATTAATCTTTTGAAAAAATTAAATAATAAAGACTTCCATTTTGTATTATCATGGAAGACATTACAAATTTATTCACTTTTGAATAACAAACATGCTCTTAATTTATGGCGAGGTACATAAAAATGGCTTTGATGCTGTTTGAAAATATGAAACATTTCCCACTAGGAGGATACTGAATCGGAAAACGTTTGAAGCCATTGAAAGATGTCTTAGGGAAACTGGCATGAATTAACACGACAAAATGCTGATCGACAAAGATTTCGAACTGCTAACGTTGAAGAAGGGATACTCAATGCTGTTTTGTCTCCTACTATTAACACCAGAAAATTTTCACATTTAAATGTTTCATCTGCATATGGCCAACATTGCCTGAGCAACAATTGTATCCCTATTACGTTACGTGTGTGCAACATTTGTTACCAAAAGATTATAAGACTTAGATTCAACAAAAAATTACACTGGCCAACATTTTTCAGATCCATAGATCAGACAATAGTTTCTTAATAGCTTCGGGCGCGCTGAACTCAAATTTGGCCTCAAAATTGCTCCATCACGTCAGGTTTTTTAAATATTCTAACCTAAAGATGCAAAAAGCTTGGTTTTTAAACATCTTCGGGATGAAACAACACAGCGAATACATTTTTGTTCACAAGATTTTATGCGACACCTGAAAGTACCACTGTTTCCATTGAAAATATATTCTGAATGTTTCGAATAGCTTTATTTCTTTTCGAAGAAAGATAACTTCTATAACGTTACTTTTTGCGCTATCATCAACCCAAATTACAAGGAGCATGAATGGCTTATTTGTGGTGATTTTAAAATGATAAATATTCTACTTGGCTTAAAATTGGGAAATACTAAAAATCCTTGTTTTCTATGCCTGTGGGACAGTCGTGCAAGAGATCAGCATTGAATAAACGATAAATGGCCAGAAAAATTAGAATGGAACGTTGCTATCATAACGTCGTACAAGAAAAACTTGTTGAAACAAAGCACATCTTTAAGCGCTTCATATTAAGCTGGGGTTAATGAAACAATTTGTAAAAGTTTTAAATAGAGAGAGACTGTGTTTTAAATATATTCAATAAAACTTTTGCTAAAATTACGGAAAGATTTTGTGTTGGGCTTGATATAAGAAAACTCATGGAAGATGATGATTTTATAAAAGTTGTGACATCTATTGAAAAAATATGCTTGGTTGGCTTTTAAAGATGTTGTACACAATTTTTTAGACAACCATTGTGTTCCAAAGTTTAGAAATATTGTGACAAACATGTTGCAAAATTTCAAGCGATTATGTTGTTTTATGAGCATGAAATTACATTTTCTATATTCCCATTTGGACTATTTCCTGGAAAATGTTGGAGTATATAGCGAAGATATGGGCGAACATTTTCATCAAGGCTTGAAAGAAAAAGACCGACATTATCAAGGTAGATGGAATGAAAAAATGATGGCCGACTATTGTTGAGCTTTGAAAAGGGAAGATAATTCCATAAGTTATAAGTATAAGTGGCTGCAACGTTCATTTGAATTGAAGAGAAGACGATTTCATAAGGCTATGTAATTTTATTCTTTTAAAAAGGAAAAACAAAAAGTTAAAGTTTAGTTGCTTTAGGTTTGTTAAAGGTGGTAATATAAACAATTATAAATTCTGGTATGCTAAATTCGCCGTTTTGAAATTTCCACTTTCCATATTTATTTCGATTGATTAATACAGACTGCGAAGCCAATCAATCTAAAAACCATAGAACCTATGATCTAGCTGGAAACAAGAATTTGAAAACATTACATCTTTTTGAGATTACGATCAAACTAATGCCTACTAGTCTACTATACTGACAACTATGACTGAGGTATCATAAAGGAAGATTTCTTCATGAAGAAATGGAAGTATTGAAAAAATTCAAAATGCATTTTGAATGGAAAAGGTGGTGCATTCTGATTCCGCATGGAGTTTTGTGGATAAAAATTTATTCGTTACGTTATTTAATTCCAAATATATTCAAAACTCGTGTTTTTTGCATCTATAGGTTAGAATATCTTGAAAACCTGAGGTGATTGAGCAATTTTGAGGTCATATTTGAACTCAGTGTGTCAAAACCTTGTAGGAAAGTGCTATTTGATCTATGGGTCCCACCTTTCATAAAATATTGTCGGCCTGTGTTATTGATATCTTTAGGATTAAAAAAAATTTTTTTTTTGTTAAACTTAGGTTCAATTCGATTTATTTAGTATAAAGTAAACATTTTGATTTATTTCTGGCTAAAAAATCTTTTGTCAATTTCTATAAATAAATGTCATATGATTTTTTAAAATTAATCTTATTTTAAGCTTAAATTCGGCAAAAAATTAGTGATATCTTTAGAAATTATTTTTCACTAGATTGGTTATAGCTATGTGCATTTCGATTTATTCAGAATAAAGTAAACATTTGGGTCTATATTTAATTACAAAATCTTTTTTAATTCCTACAAATAAATTTTACATGATCTTTTAATTCTTTGAGGGGCGGACTTTTTCAAATAAAAAAACCCAAAGTGGGCACAACATTTTAAAAGCGTTTTTATTTGGTCAACTTTCGTTAATGTCTCTAATTTGACGATTATTAAAAGTAATATAAACAATTTTTCGAAAAATTTGTGTATTTGCAAAATATTAAGATGCGGTTCATACAATGTACCACCGTCCACAATAAACACTTTAGCTGGAATGGTATTGTTCAAAGCAATTATTATTTTTGTTTAAACAAAGAGCCACTTTACATACTGAGCACTGCCAGTTAGATCGAACATCAGTCTTCTTCGTATATACATCAGTCTTTTTCGTTATAGTGCTGCAATGTGCACAGCGTCTTCTGGTAACTCGAATAGGTTTATGCTCTGAATTTTGAAGTCTTATTGTTTTTGGTACTTCTGGTTTGTTTTTTTTTATTTGCACAGGAAGTCCTGATGATTTTCGTTTTTTAATAGGTACACTTATCAGACTATCTAAGAGTAATAACCTGAAGTTTTTCATAGATATTTTAGGCAAATTCAAATTTTTGTGCCATCATTTGTGACTTTTTCGATTTAGCACATAAGCATGTTTATTTTGGTGAAATTTGTCGACAAAGTTCATGTTGGAATTGTATTCTGTCAACATGTTTGGACATGGAATCGTTTCATGTGAACCATCTTTCTTCCTCGTCTTTACTTCTGACACATCTTCGTGGTAGTGGTAGTGGTAGTTAGACAATAAGTGTTCACTTCTTTTGTCTTTCCACTTGACACCGACCAGTCCTTTATTGCTAATAGAATAGTCAAAATCTCCCCTTTTAAATTCCTTGTCTGGACGAAATTTAGACATTAGTTTTCTAGTAGCGTTTACAGTTCCACATGCATAAATATGTTTCTCCTGAAGATCTTCCATCAGTTTGGGTGAAGTAAAGAAATTATCGAAGTATGATAGCCTTTATTTTCTAAACCTTTACACAGATCTTTAACAATGTGGCTTCCTAGACTTCACTCTGTGGAATCTGAAAAAGCATAATTTGAGCTTGAAGTGGTGAGGTGGTACGCGCTCTCAACCACTGTACAGCAAAAGGAGCAGAGATTAAAAAAGTGGTTTATTTTGTGTACCAGCGAGCACAAAGGTCAAAAATCGAAGAGGTACATTAAGCCACCCACCAACCCTCAAAGAGTTAAAATTGACCCATTTTTCTTAAAGATTAGATTCGGTAAAAAATTATTTCTGATTCTTTTTAAATTTTTTTCTAGATTAGTCCTTAATCTAGTCTAGACTTCTAGATTAGTTTGTATTAGAAGAAAAAATCTTTTCTCAATTTCCATAAATAAATTATACAAAATTTTTTTAAACTCAACCATACTTTATTAAAGATTAGACTTCTTAAATTTTTTCATTGTCAACATAAATAGAAACCCCCCTAAAAAAGTATGTTTCAATTTAATTAAAAATGTTCTTTATTTTTTGTAATTAAAACACGTTCGTGTGAAAAGAAAGGGATTAATCGAACCGTGTTGTGAAGGTGAATCGGAGGAGTTGCATCGGAACGAAAGTAAAAAGGATAAAACTCGCGCGCGCGGTCGGTTATTTTTCCGATTTTCCAATTTCCTCGCTTCGCATCCCCAAACGTCATCCGCTGACAGTGTCGGCTCGTCGTCGAGGGGCATTTTCCGGTTTTTCCACTTAGTCCAATCCTGGCGGCCCCGGTCGCACGCTGCGTTTCGATATACGGCGGCAAATTGCTACTGGCAGATCAATCGCGGAGAGGCTTTGTCCCGGGCAAAAAATAAACCCCGCCACCTAACCGGACCTTATGTCGCCCATTCAAAAGGACCAAATTCCCCCATTTTCGGGGCCCGCCCAGCTCCCGGCTGCGTTCGACAGCCCCGCAGCGCGAAATAAACTAAATACAATGTACCGACGCGTGCAGAGTTAATAATTGGATAATTTCGACAAGTTGAATGTTCGTTTCGAAACGAATTTGACGTTCCGAACAGATAATTTTTTTTGTCCCTCCAAAATTCCTATTTAAATTTACTAATTGGGTATTTTAGTGTAAAATTTTGAAACTATCGAGAGGGAATTCAATGTCACCTATATACATCCAAGTTGAGTGTTCACTTCGAAACGAATTTAAACTATCGAGGAGACAAATTCTTTCTATTCCTTTAAAATTCCTGTTTAAATTTACTAATTGGGTATTTTAGTGTAAAATTTTGAAACTATCGAGAGGGAAGTCAATGTCACCTATATGCATCCAAGTTCAGTGTTCATTCCGAAACAAATTTGAAATATCGACGAAATAATTTCTTTGTATTCCTCTAAAATTTCTATCTAAATTTGATGATTTACTAATTGGGTATTTTAGTGTAAAATTTTGTGAACCAACTGGAGGGAATCCAACGTCACCTCCTACATGCATCCAACTTTATTCATTAAGCGACTGGTGCTAGTGTAGCACTTGCAAATTAATTTTCGGAGTAATGCCCTAATGACTAGTTGCGAGCCGTAGGGGGCGCGTGCCCGGCCGCCCCCTCGGCGTCGGTTTGTCGCCCCCGGGGCCCCCTTTCGCTTTGGGACCGACGCTAAACTGCTTGTAAAACTGTTACTCATGTTAACTACGTCGATAATCGCGTTGTTTGTAATTTATTTCACACTCGGTGAGCAGGTTTTTCGAGGGTTGCCCCTTACACAACCGACACACACCCCTCACACTAATGTTACAACGGAGTTTACCGGTTTACAAAAGAATCACAACACTACAAATTATAAATTACTACGAAAAAACTTTTCTTTTAAAAAATAAAGAAAGGAATTTTTCCATAAAGAAAGAGAATTGATTTGTAATTAGTTTGCTAAATTTATTTTATAACTTAAAATATTATAACTTTTAAAAATTCACATTACAATCAGTTTTAAATAAACCTTAATGAAATAGGGTACTTGAACATCTTAGATTCTCTTTGCTATCATTGATGATATTTGAAATAGGTGATAAAATATTTAACTGTTGTTTCAGTTTATGTGAACATCAAATGATGTTGAAGGTTTTATAGTAAAATCCATAGAAGCCTCTTCTTCTTTTTGGGTTTCTTCATCTTTGTCATTCGGAAGAAAATTTGCTCACTGATGCATTTGAATTGTTGCACGTTTCGAACAGCAGAAACGAACAAATTTCCTAAGCCGTACTTAGTACGACTTACGCAGTTCGTTTAGGTATGACTTAAGATACCAAACATTGTAAACGAAAAAACGAGAATAATCTCACATTGAATATGCGTATACGTTTTACCTTCGGTGAAAAGATTCCGTATTTGTTGCAGAACTTATGTTAAAGAAAGAGACTATTTTGTGTATAATTTCCTTGCGAAAAAATTCTCCAACCACATATAGAAAATTATATGAAATAGCAATAACTTATTTGTTGAGAATATTCTCTCAAATGACACTTGCAATCAGACGACTAAATGGTGTAGAACGAAGTGCATACCTTACTAGACAATCCTGTACTGTTACTTTTGCTGTCAATGTTTTGGTGGCATTTAATATACCTAAGGTAGGATTTAGGCGTAGGTATGACTTGAGCAGCAACCTTACCCTATAGTAAATTGAGACAAGAATTTTTCTTCTCATGTGTTTAGTTTTAGACAAAAGTGTTTAGTTTGTACTAAATAGAACAACGTTTTTAAAAGTATTATTGAAAAAAGTCTTAAGAAACGTCAGAAATCATCAATTATTAACCCAATCTTTAAAAAAAATTGATAACTTAAAAAAAAATGAAATTTATTTGTGGAAATTGAGAAAAGATTTTGTAGCCAGAAATAAATCACAATGTTTACTTTTTACTAAATAAATCGAATTGAACCTAAGTTCAACCAAAAAAATTCTTAAAGACGTCAATAATTTTTTATCGAATCTCAGCTTAAAATATGGCCAATTTTAAAGAATTATTTAAAATTTATTTGTGCGAATTCAAAAAAGATTTTTTAGCCAAAGATAGATTGAAATGTCTATTATACCGGGTGTCCCAGCGGTCCGAAAAAGCTCCATAACTTGTTTATTATTGGAGATATTGACCTGTTCCTTTTTTTGGGTTATAGCTTGAACGGTACTACACATTTTTAAAATATTGCGACTTATATACAGGTGTCCCAAAAGTACAAAAAATACTAAAGTTACTATTTTTTAAATGGAACATAGGGTAAATGCACTGGTTAGCCCACTGGCACTAGATCTCGACCATTTTGTCATTTAAAGTCAAATAATAAGAAATATATTCGCTATACTTTAAAAAAGGTATGCACATTTGGTTTTGTACTTTTATAGCACTTTTAAAATTGTTCTCAAAATGGAGCTAAAAATCTGCGTTATTCCGTGAAAAATTAGTAAATACATGTCTGTCGCGATGACAGTATAGTTTCATGTATAGTGTAAAAAAAGTGTTAAGCGAACCCGGCCAGAAAATAGTAAATAATTTTCATTTTAAACACATCAGGTGATTATATTGTGATTTATATGTATTATTAGTTATAGTTGCTTACATATTTTAAGGAGAAATAGGCTCACAGTAAGTTTTTTGCTTAATATTTGATGGTCGCCAACCAATATTAAAATAATTGCCTTTTTCAGTTCTCGACCAAAATGGTCGAGAATCAGTAAGCTTTTAAAAAAATTAATTGTTTTGGTAATATCGTCTATTTAAGAATTGTTGGTATTTTTGTATATACTTCAATTAATTTATATATCTACTTTTTAAGTTTTAGTTTTTGACCATTAAATTAGACCTAAGTATTCATTTTTTACACTCGTATTATAGATGGTCGAAAATCAATTAGTTCTCGACCACTGTAACAAGAAAATTGATTAATGTCACTTTCTTTATTAGTAAAAAATAATAATCTACCTTTTTGTAAGTTCCTCTTTATGTTTGTTTTGTAAAAATATATGTATACATATATTAAAATTGTTTGAATTTATGTTTTTCTCTAATGGAATCTATTGCTCTATATGTTTTTTCTTAGAAATTAGTCCAATTTGTGGTGGTCGAGAACTAACATAAAATGGTCGAGAACTCTGCGGAGTGGTCGAGAAGTAGTGATATTGTACTTTTTTTTTATTTTTATTGAGAATTTAATAAATATTGTTGAAAGAAAGGAAAAAGCATACTTGCGCACTGTTAAGAACTCATTGTGGAATAGCTGAAGGCTAGGTGTAATAAAATTTGAATAATTTTTCGATATGTAAAATACATTCAAAGTCAATTTTTTTGTTAACTGGTCGAGAATCAATGCATTGACCCTACCCGATTTTATTTTATTTTTGAATTCTATGGTAAAATGCGATTCACTTTTATAGGGGTCATTTTTGTCTAAACTGCCAGCAAATTTGATTTATGGCACTTTTTTGTCAGAATTTCCAAATGCAGTGGTTTGTTCAAAAATTCTTATTTTCAATATCCTTGCCTTGTTGTCAAAGTAATTAACTCCGTTTGATTGTTGAATGTTTATTGGATTTTTAAAAAGCTTACTCAACGACCTGTTTAGCCGTATTTGTCTACTGCGATTTTTTAAAAATGATAAATTGAAAATGGGGAAGACTTATTCATTTTTAAATCGTAACCCCTGTTTGTTATTATATTGGTCAAAAGTTATTCTGGCAAGCTTATTTTACTTTATTGTGGATGGAAAGTTTGTCAGAATAATTTTTGATCACTACAATAATAAATCGGGGGTGACATGTAACCAATTTGACTCAGCATGTTTAAAAATTCGCAGTAAGCAATTGCGACTAAGCAGGTAAACATTTAAAAGATGCAGCAAACATTTAGCAATCAAACAACGTCACCTACTTTAAAGTTAAGCCAAAAATTTGACAGAAAAAAATTTTAGAACAGACCATTGCATTTCGAAATTTTGGCAAATAAACTGTTATAAATCAAATTTCATCACAGTTTAGGTAAAAACGACCTTTATAAAAGTGAATCGTATTTTACCATAGAATTCGAAAATAAAATAAAATCGGGTACGTTTCATTTAAAAAATAGTAACTTTAGTATTTTTTGTAATTTTGGGACACCTATATATAAGTCGCAATATTTTAAAAATGTGTAGTACCGTTCAAGCTATAACCCCAAAAAAGGAACAGGTCAATATCTCCAATAATGAACAAGTTATGGAGCTTTTTCAGACCGTTGGGATACCCGGTATATTAAATAAATCAGAATTGTTCTAAATGTCATCAAAAATTTAAAAAAAAAATCGCAACGACTTTAATGATTCAAGGTTAAGTTTCTTCAAAGTAATTAGCAAATTTAAAAAATTATATAGAATTTATTTATAAGAATTATGAGGAGATTTTTTTATCCTAACATAGAATAAAATGTATAGTTTATACTAAATAAATCCATTTTATGCTAAGTATTACCAAAAAAATTAAAAAAATTTCTAAAAACATCAATGATTTTTTCTTACTGAATCTAACCTTTATGTACAATTAGTTAATTAAAAACAATCATATAAAATTGATTTGTAGGAATTAAAAAAAATTTTTTAGCTAAAGATAGGTTGAAATATCTATTTTATTATATACAGGATGTTCCAGAACGCAGTTGCCAAACGCTAACCACGCATTCTAGAGCTGATTTCATGCCGATTCAACGAAAAAGTCCTTAGCCGAAATTACTTCCTAAGAGAACTTACCCTTGTAGCGCTTAACACCTTTACGATGGCAATAAAAAAATTTGTTTTGTCAACAAACGATGAAGCATTTCGAAGTTTACAAACGGTCAAAATTTCATTGTGATAGCTAAATCGTTATTAAGATATTTCGAAAAAAAACCTGATCTGACACGTCATCTTTAAGGGTTAAATAATAAAATTTTCAAAGGAAAATTATCCTCTCAGCTGTGAAAAATTTTAAAGTCTTAGAAATCGATTTTTGACTAATTGTTTAAGAATTCTGATCTATAAAAAGATTAAGTAGAAATTCCTGTTTACTAATTTTTTCTTGAAAGGGTTGAATAATAACAATTTGAAGAAAGAAATACTTTGTAAGTAATAAAAGCTTCAAAATCTTTTACAAATCGATTTTTGACAAATGGTGTACAAATTATGATCTAAAAAAGAGTTAAATGGAAATTCGTTTTTGCTTATTCTTACTTGAAAGGGTTAAATCACAAGAATTTGAAGAAAAAAACTACTTTTTCAATTATACTTAATTTAAATATCTAACAAACCGATTTTTAATAAATCATTTACAAATTTTGACCTGAGAAAAGTTTAACTACAAAATTTTGTTTATAAATTCTGACTTGAAAGGGTTAAGTCACAACTTTTTTAAGAAGAAGTTAAGTTTTCAGCTATAAACAATTTCAAAATCGATTTTTGATGTTTTAAAATAATTCTAATGAAAAAAACGATCGTCTAAAAAATCCTGTTTGTAAATTTTGACTTGAAAGGGTTAAATCACAATGATTTCAAGAAAAATAAACTACTTTTTTAATTATACATAACTTAAATATCTAACAAATCGATTTTTAATCAATCATTTACAAATTTTGACTTGAAAAAGGAGTAACTATAAAATTTTGTTTATAAATTCTAACTTAAAAGGGTTAAGTTATAGATGTTTTAAGAAAAAGTTAGGTTTTCAGCTATAAACAATTTCAAAATCGATTTTTGATGTTTTAAAATAATTCTAATGAGAAAAACGGTTATCTAAAAAATCCTATTTATAAATTTTGACTTGAAAGGGTTAAATCACAACGCTTTCAAGAAAAAAAACTACTTTTTCAGTTATATAGAATTAGAATATCTTTAATCAAATGATTTTTAATAAATCGCTTACAAATTCTAATTTGAAAAAGGATTAAGTGCAAAATTCTGTTTATACATTCTGATTTAAAAGGGTTAAGTCGCAAGAGTTTCAAAGACTTAGGTTTCGAGCTATAAAAAAAATTCAAAATCGATTTTTAACTTCTCATAAAAATTCTGATGAGAAAAACGATTGTCTAAAAGATCCTGTTTATAAATTTTAACTCGAAAGGGTTAAATTATAAGGATTTTAGTAGAAAAATTCTTTTCCAGATACAAAAAAAGTTTTAGTCGATTTACAAATTGATTTTTGACCAATCATTTATAAATACTGATTTAAAGAAAAGGTTAACTATAACATTTTCTTTATAAATTTTGACTTGAAAGGGTTAAATCGCAAGGATTTCAAAAAAAAGTTAGAATTTTAGCTATAAAAAATTCCAAAATCGATGTGTGATGTCTTATAGAAACTTTGATGAGAAAAATGGTTGATTAAAAAAATCCTGTTTGTAAATTTTGACTTGAAAGGGTTAAATCACAAGAATTTTAAGAGAAAAAATCATTTCTCAGATATAAAAAAGTTTTAATCGATTTACAAAATGATTTTTAACCAATTATTTATAAATTCTGATCTAAAAAGAACTAATTGTAAAATTTTCTTTGCAAATTGTAGCTTTAAAGGGTTAAATCATAAGAATTTTAAGTGAAAAATTCATTTTCAGATATAAAAAAATTTAAATCGATTTACAAGTCGTTTTTTGACAAATGATTTATAAATTTTGATATGAAAAAGAAACAACTATAAAATTTTCTTTGTAAATTCTGACTTTAAAGGGTTAAATCACAAGAATTTTAAGAAAAAAGTACTTTTTGAGATATAAAAAAAGTTTTAATCGATTTACAAAATGATTTTTAACCAATTATTTATAAATTTTGATATAAAAGAGATTAACAAAAGAATTTTTTTGTAAATTCTAACTTGAAAGGGTTAAATCATAAGTATTTTAAGTGAAAAATTCATTTTCAGATATAAAAGGACTTTTTCATTGAATCGGTATGAAATCAGCTCTGGAATGCGTGGTTTGCGTTTGGCAACTTAGTTTTGGGACACTCTGTATAATAAAGTTATAAAGTTTTTTTTACATTTTTTAAGTTATCTGCCAAAGATTATAGTTGTCTTTCGGAATTTTTTTATTTTTTTTGGGAAAAGTTGGAACAAATTTGACCAATTTAATATAAAATAGAATGTTTCAGGTTTCATCTGACATAAGAATCGTCCCGTCACTCTTGTAAATAAGTCAGATACGATTTTTTTTAAATTTTTTTAAAATTAGGTTAAGTTACCAGTCAAAAATTATAATCGTCTTTCGGAATTTTTTTAATTTTTTTGGGAAAAGTTGGAACAAATTTGACCAATTTAACATAAAATAGAATGTTTTAGATTTCATTCGACACAAAAATTATTTTCTAATTCTTATAAATAAGTTCAGCACGATTTTTTTAAAAGTACTATTTTTTAAGAGTTAGGTTAAGTTATAATGACATTAATAATTTAAGATTAAATTCTAAGCTATTTTTTCTAATATTTATTTATCTAAAATCCAATCTTATTTTTTGACTGTATTATTTACATTTCTTGTCATATAATTGTTTAATATTCTTGTTGTCAGTTTTAAAAGCTTTCGCGATTGCTACCAACATTTGAAATAAAAAAGCAATTACAGCGACGCAAATTCGTTACTTACTCGTCGATTGGGCCGTAATTGACAACTGATGTAGTTGATTATCTAGCAATTTTCGTTTCCAACCGAGGGAACAGTTTTTTCCCCGCCAGTTTCTTTCCGGGAGAAATTTATTTTTGTAAAACACGATTTTAAAGTTTTCCAACTATGCCCCGATTAATTTTCTTTTGATTTATTTCTCCCGACAATAATTTAAAATCCCTTAAAATCATTAGTCTGGGTTCTTTTATAAAAAAAATCCCTTTTTCCATCCCCGCAGATATTCACGTCAAAATCGTTGAATGAAGCGGAACTTTGTACTAATTTGGCTCATATCATTAAAGAGTCCTTAAATCCCGACGATCTAGAAGAAGGAGAAAGATGCCATCTTCCACCAACCAACCCCCATTCAAGGTCTTAATCCCCCATTTTTCACGGATTAATTAAAACATTCTTTCAGTTGGTCCCCGAAGGAAGGGAGTTCCCCACATTTCTTTTCACTTCTTGAGCCGTGGAGGGAAACCGGAAAGCGCGGCGTCTTCATCATCTCTCCAACCCCCGGAGAATTCGCATTAAACATTTTTAACCTGTGTTAATTAAATTAGATAGCGCGGGGGGATCGGACCGAGGCGGATGGGGCCGCGTTTTAGTTAGCAAGAATTTTGCTAACGAAGTAATTATCCGGTTGCTAATAGACTGAAGTTTTGTTCTGACGTTCAGTTGTTTAGCGCGACTAATGACGTAACTTGAGCGGAAAGACTGCTTAGTTTTAATGAACTCGGCCGCTACTGGCTGCTACTGCTGCCATCAAGCGGGGGGTTACCGCATTTGATAAACCACACTCCTACCAACTACAAACCTAAACCGGGACGAGGTTCGTAGTGGTTTATCAATGTCTAGCTGTGATTATAGTTAAATTTTGAAGTACATTTTAAAGTACATTTTAAAGTTAAGTAATAGATGGGGAAAAAATGGGGTGTTATTACAAGCCGCAAATTAAACAACCAACCAGTAAGGGAAAAAGGGGGAGACAAAAGGAGGTTGGTTAAAAAAAGGGGGTCGACCTCATCGGTATTCCCGACAAACAACGGGGGGCGCCGGCACGCAAAAGAAGACGCCAAAAAGACGCGTCTGCCTTTGATTTGGAGAAGACGCCGCCGCCGAGTTTCCATCCCCACCCCCGGTGGATTAATCTTCCCCATAGAGTACGGAGAGGGCTGTGAGACAAACAAAGGATCGCGACGCGGCCAACTATTATAAATCACGCGGGTGGCGGCGTCGGTGGTAGTCGTAGATGGCGCTGGCGTTTTGGGGCTACGACTGTTGCCCGGGGGCGGCGAGCGCAGCCCACTAATTATCGGTCGAGACCGTGCATAAAGCGGCGGCAGCGGCGGCGGTGGCTGCGACGGCGACGGCGGCGGTAGTGGCGGCCGCGGCGGTTGAATTGTGAAGCGACGTAGTTCGGGGGGAAGCCGATTGGGTTCGCTCGTGTCGGGCGGCGTGATTGGCTAGCTACGGACCGTCCCACTAATGGCTGCCGCACGGACCCCCCCGGACTCCCGGAGCTAACCGGACTCCGGAATCCGGAGACGAACGCCAATGACGATTTCAAATGAATTAATAATAATGATAATCGAAGACTATCTTTAGATAATTTGATTTACTTATTTATTCATTTTTGGTGGTTGGTCACATTGAAAGCTTCCTTTTGTTGATATTTTCTTAAAAAAAAAATACAACAAAAAAGAAAAAGTTACTTTCACTTTAGGAATTGACATATGAATCATTAAGACATAAAACTTTATTAAATTCTAAAGTTTAAACCTATAAAATTTTTCATGACACTGAATAATTTTTCTATTTTATAATTATTAATGTTCCAAAGTTATGACATAATGAATTAAATTCTTTTTTAATGGAAAAACTAAAAGTCGTATAATATTCATTTTTGGTCAAAATAAAGATTAAGTATTAATCTAAATCCTCATAAAATTTCAAATCTCCAAAGCAACTAATTTTTCAGATATCAATTTTTAAAGATTAACAAGTTTTAATAAACATGTAAATTAAGTTTAGTCTCTGGAATTCGAAGACGAGCGCCAATGACGATTCCAAATGAATTAATAATAATGATAATCGAAGACTATCTTTGAATAACTTGTTAAATCACAAAAGTCTTCTTCACGAATAGCCATTTTAAACCATTCGGTCAATAATTTGTCTTTGTTTGGTTTATTCCTCTCTTTGTTTAATAAAGCTACTCGCGAAAATTGACTGGTCAAATTGACATCTTTTTAATATTAGTCTGCATTGTTTACTAACAAGTAACATAATCTCAAGATGTCATCTACAACGAATTTCGCGCTGTTTGGACATATATTTCCTAATGAGTATCCCTAATCTTCAAATTACTATTTGACAGTCATGACAACTCAAACAGTTTGCCACTTAAGTTAATCATGTTCACAAATGGTTAAACTTGGTTGGTATACTCAGCGCAATAACCTTCGTAAACGTATTTCGTGAAAACGAAGCCGTCAACTGATCGTTCAAACCAGGTCTGAAACATTTAGTCGCGAAAAAAAGCTTAAAGTTACAAACCTGTACATTTTTTCGTGACACTTTGGATTACGAATTAACCCTTTGACTGTTACGGGAGCATATGTGCTCATAACAATAGCTATGTGTCCGCGCATATGCGTCTATAGTCTATGTGAATAAAGTAATAATAATTGAATTCTGTACCATATTATAATTTAACAGATATAAAAAACCGAAGAGATTGCATGATATAATATTTAGCCCCCGTCGATAACTATTGCCAGCCGCACGCCGTTGACAGGAAACGTTTTGAAACAGAACACTCAGAAGACAAAGGGTGAAATAACACTTAATTTTTCTGTTTTGTAGTTAGTAATGTTCCAAACTTATGACAGAATGAACTCAATACTCAAATTAGTTGATGTATCATTTATCAAAATTAATTTTTTTAGAAAGTTATATAAAATATATTGAAATTCAAGAAAATATCAAATAGTCATAAATTCTATTGGGTGTCATTTAACGGTTCAAGTTACTACAGTCAATTGATGCTGAAGTGACCTATGAATTTTACCTGTATTTTTGACGTATGTCCAGTAAAACTTAAAGCAATGTCATAACACTGAAATGTTTAACCCCTTCAGCGCTATCAACACATGTGCATTCTCACACAACCATTCCATTTTGGCTATGAACCCATATACGCTTTTTCGAAAAATCATTTGATTTAGGTTATTTGGACTGCGTAATGGAGTCTGCTCAAATCGCGTATTTTTTGTAAAAAGTATGTAGTCCATGGCAGGCTTTTCCATGCGAAATGTGCAGCCCACGGCATGGCACACGCTTAACGTCGAGCAACTCAGCGCTCAAAGGGTTAATAGGTTATAAGTAACAAAATAGAAAATGAAGGGAAATTGGTCAATAACGTGTTTTTGGTTAAAACCTACCTAAACGCCAATCTTTTCAATAATTGATTCTCTAAAATTTCTTTGGAGATCTTTAGGTGGTCAATAAAATTGTTCGGTAAATATTTATGAACTTCAACTTTCGAACCAGTTTGAAAATAAGATTTACCATTAATTTTTTTGTTACAAATTAGATTCATTATTGATAAAGAATCAATGCAAGCCGTTCAGTCTTGTTTGACTGGATTTCACGTTTGTCAAATTTGAAATTTAATTGATTATATTGCATTAATAATGCGACATACATTTTTCTCTTAATTGTCATCTGAGAAAATTTTAAAGGATATTTAAGCACGAATTTCAATGAACACCCGATATATCATATGGCGTTTTCTGGCAATACCAAGGCCTTTAAAATCTTTTTATTGTCGCGTTGAACCCTGACATCATTAATGAAGACGATTGAACCGTTTCAAAATGCTTTAGTTTAATTAATCTTGATTTAAAACTAACTACATGTGCACATTGATAGATGAAGATAACCTCCAATAATTTCTCTGACTTCTCTAGTAAATATTTCTTTGATTGCTGTAAATGTACTCTCATCTCCAAATTTGCATTAATATCATCATTAATTAAACATAAGGCGTTTTCTAGGGATGCAGCGGTTTCAAAGCCTTTAAAATCTTTTTATTCTAGCATTAAACCATGACATCATTGACCAAAACGATTGAAATGTTTCAAAATACTGTAATATCTCGATTTAAAACTAAGCATATGCGTACATTGAAAGCTGACCATAACCTCCAAAAGCTTTTCTAGTAAACTTTAAGCTGATTGCTTGAAATGTACTATCATTTCCAAATTTGCCTTAATATCATCGTTTATTAAACATAATATTAAAGTTTTGTTGTCCAGTTTTGAAAACAATACCAATATAAAGAAAAATTTGTAAGTTGTGTCAACCGTTTCGAACGATTCGAAAGCGATTTAAAAATTAACATTCACGAGAGTGCTCAAACTATGACGTAGCATTTCAGACCGATTTAGATGCAGATATCAAAGCGCTAAAAAATATCTCTAATAGTAAAGTTTTGTTATCCATTTTTGAAAACAATACCAACTTTATTCGTTAAGACTGCACTGCATAGACTTAGCAGTTCAATGCATTATTAAATTTTGGTTACATATGCGTTCGTTGGATCAGATTTCATACCTGAACTAAAGTGCACCAAATTACACTGAATTACAGTCATTTCCCTTTAAATGCTGCACGAAACTGTACCTTTGCACTATAGCGTAATTTAGTGCAGTGGAAGTTTTAACCTAACGAACAAAACTACCGACATAAAGAATTTTTTTAAGTTATGTGTGAACTGTTCTTAACAATTTGAAAGCGATTTAAAAGCCAACATTCGTTTGAGAGCCTAAACTATGACGTAACGTTTCAAACCGATTTGAATGCAGATACGAAAGCACTGAATGCCAGAAAGCACCTATAGTGTCTCTAAAATTTTAAAGTTTATTGCTCAAATTGAAAATTAAAACATATTTATGTCATTTGTTAGATTTACAAAGTGCTAATTAGTGCAGCCAACCTAAATTTAAACTCTATTACTTGATTGATAACAAATTTGCTTGATCATAGTACTAATCATAATACTATTGTGTTATATTATTTACAACCCTCTAAGATTATGTTGTTGGTTGAGAAGAACCAGCTCTATTTAGCTTAATATAACACTTTATGTAATTATCCTCTATGAAAACATTATCTTACGTCGTTACAACAGCTTTAGATATACATGTTTCGGTTAAAGACCATCTTCAAAAGTATGTCGTGTTTTAACCATTTTTTAATTTATTTTTTTATATAGAGATAACTTCTCTCTAAAGATCGTTTTTATACGAAATACATAAGGATTTTTTCAGTAAAACCAATAAAAATATAAATATCTTTATAAAGTTTCAGTATTTAGACAGTTTCTAAAATCTTCATTCAAATTTATTCTTCAATTTAAATCCACCAACAAATTAGATTTCATATCTACATATTTTTAGAAAATGTTTTTTCCATCTCTTCGATTTTATTATAAAAGGTGTCTGAACTTCTTACAAATTTTTTTTCAAGATAAGTTAGGTAATAATCGACAAGGTTTACTCTAAATTTATAATAGGTTTGTTCGTGCAGGCGATTCTCAACAATTTTAAATTTTTCCAAGCAATCGAATTGTTCAATTTTGATCACATGCAAAAAATCCTAAATCTTGATTGGTTGAAAAAATCAAAAATTGTTGGAAATCGCCTGTACGTTGAAAGGTGATAGTAAGAATTTATAAAAGATAAAAAACTCACCTGTATCCTATCTTCAGGAAGGTCTGTCTTGAGACTGAGCATCTCTCTGGCGTAAACGTCCGGATAGTGTGCGTCTTTGAAAGCCTTCTCGAGTTCCTCCAGCTGGTAGCTGGTGAAAATCGTCCTGCCGCATAACCCACCAAGGGTAGTTAAATATGTTACACAACATTATTCCGCGCATGCACTTTCGGTTCATGATCAAAATTAATCCAACAATGAATTTTTGTCCAAATATATTCACCGATTAATAATCAAAAAAGAAAAAAAATTTTTTTTTGAACACCCTATATATAAAACTAATAATTAAAAAAATGCAAATTAGCTTTAATACTTACCTATGACGCCTTTTCTTTTTCTTCTTTTTTCCAAATCCACCACCCATTTCTTCCGAAAGTTGAAAATCTTTGCCATTTTCCAATTGACCTAAAAAATAAAAAAAAAACTCATAAAATCTAAAACTCATACAATACAAAACTCAAAATATAAATCTACAATATACAAAAGGGGGAAAAAGTAATATTTCATTTTATTTTAATCGCTGTGAGAAAGAAAAATCCGTTCCTGACCAACGTCCGGTAGTAAACAAATAAAGAAGTAATAAAATATAGCGTCGGTGGTTTTTCCGAGGACGATTTTATGTCTTTCAGAGCCGAAAACAGAGGGGACAATGGTCCGTAACGGGCATATTTTGGCCGGTAATGCGGCAGTAATACCGCCATAACATCCAATCACGGGGGATTTATGGGCTCGGGGGCTTGTAAATTTGACTGCGGGCGGTCTCCGAAAATCCAATTGTGTCGACATTGTAGATTAAGCCGATTGATATTCGACCGAGGACGGTCGCGCGAAATTGACCAGAAAGAGAGTTACAATCGCTTCTGTGGAACTTACCGAGCGGTCCAGTGAAATGGTACAATTTATAACTTTAGTAAAATAAGATTACAAGAAAATTTATTTAAATTAAATTAAATTAGGTTTACTTAATTTAAAAATGGAAGATGCAATTAAATCATCTCATCCCCAAAAAAGAATTTTTTTTATTTAAATTTTTAAATTGAAGAAGAGTAAGTACGAAACTCTCTCTCCGGATTAAATCCGTCCTTTCGATCCCTTTCATCTGACAAATTCGTCAACGATGACACTGCAAATTACAGCAAACACTCGTTTCTCACCCCATTAATTCTTCGCCATTTTCCTTTGACGCCCGAAAACTTCGTCCTCCCAGCAATTGCCGGAGAGGAAGAAAAAAAATCGCGATTTCTAATTTGCCTTCGATGAATTTTCACGAACACACCCTACTTACTCTTCCTTCGTTCATGGTTAAAGTCAAGTGGCGAATTTAAAAGCCGACAAAGCAAATTATTGTTGGGGGAAATTCTGTGTATACTCTAGAATTAATTTTATTCTAGAACTTGTCTATGTTAGGTACAGTAAGAATTAGGTACAGTAGTAAAAATCTTATTATTTAGGTTTCATTTAGAAAAAAAAATCAAATCAAAATGGTTAAAAATGAATTTTTGATGAATTTTTAAAGTTTTCTCTTAAGTTAAAAAAGTGTTAAAATTTTTTTCCAACTTTGAAAATTTTTTAAATTTTTTTGACAACACTTGGAATAAAACGGCCTTTTTTGGATAAAATTAGAATGATTTAAGTTTCACTTAGAAAAAAAATTAAATCAAAATGGTTAAAAATGAATCTTTAATGAATTCTTAAAGTTAATTTTTTTAAGTTAGAAAAGTGTCAAAAATTTTTCCTAACTTTGAAAATTTTTTAAATTTTTTTGACTACACTTGGAATAAAACGGTCTTTTTTAGTTAAAATTAGAATGCTTTAGGTTTCATTTAGAAAGAAAATCAAATCAAAATGGTTAAAAATGAATTTTTAATGAATTTTTAAAGTTAAACTTAAGTTAGAATAGTGTCAAAAATTTTTTCCAACTTTGAAAATTTTTTAAATTTTTTTGACAAGACTTGGAATAAAACGGTGTTTTTTAGATAAAATTAGAATGATTTAAGTTTCATTTAGAAAAAAAATCAAATCAAAATCTTGAAAAATGAGTTTTTAATGAATTTTTAATGAATTTTTAAAGTTATTCTTAAGTTAGAAAAGTGTCAAAATTTTTCTTCAAACTTTGAAAATTTTTTTAATTTTTTTGACGACATTTGGAATAAAACGATCTTTTTTAATTAAAATTAGAAAGATTTAAGTTTCATTTAGAAAAAAAATCAAATCAAAATGGTTAAAAATAAATTTTTGATGAATTTTTAAAGTTTTTTCTTAAGTTAAAAAAGTGTCAAAAATTTTTTTAATTTTTTTGATAACACTTGGAATAAAACGGTCTTTTTTGGTTAAAATTAGATTGATTTAAGTTTCATTTAGAAAAAAAAATCAGATCAAAATCTTTAAAAATGAATTTTTGATGAATTTTTAAAGTTTTCTCTTAAGTTAGAAAAGTGTCAAAAATTTCTTTAATTTTTTTGACAACACTTGGAATAAAACGGTCTTTTTTAATTAAAATTAGAACGATTTAGGTTTCATTTAGAAAAAAATCAAATCAGAATGGTTAAAAATGAATTTTTGATGAATTTTTAAAGTTTTCTCTTAAGTTAGAAAAGTGTCAAATTTTTTTCCAACTTTGAATATTTTTAAAATTTTTTTGACAACACTTGGAACAAAACGGTCTTTTTTGGTTAAAATTAGAATGATTTAACTTTCATTTAGAAAAAAATCAAATCAAAATGGTTAAAAATTAATTTTTGATGAATTTTTAAAGTTTTCTCTTAAGTTAGAAAAGTGTCAAAAATTTCTTTAATTTTTTTGACAACACTTGGAATAAAACGGTCTTTTTTAATTAAAATTAGAACGATTTAGGTTTCATTTAGAAAAAAAAAATCAAATCAAAATGGTTAAAAATGAATTTTTGATGAATTTTTAAAGTTTTCTCTTAAGTTAGAAAAGTGTCAAATTTTTTTCCAACTTTGAAAATTTTTTTAATTTTTTTTGACAACACTTGGAATAAAACGGTCTTTTTTAGCTAAAATTAGAATGATTTAGGTTTCATTTAGAAAAAAAATCAAATCAAAATCTTTAAAAATGAATTTTTGATGAATTTTTAAAATTAATTTTCTTAAACTAGAAAAGTGTCAAAAATTTTTTCCGGTTTTGAAATTTTCTTTTAATTTTTTGACAACATTTAGAGTAAAACAGTCTCTTTTGGATAAAATTAGAATGATTTAGGTTTCATTTAGAAAAAAAATCAAATCAAAATCTTAAAAAATGATTTTTTAATGAATTTTTAAAGTTAGTCTTAAGTTAAAAAAGTGTTAAAATTTTTTCCAACTTTGAAAATTTTTTAAATTTTTTTGACAACACTTGGAATAAAACAGTGTTTTTTGATTAAAATTAGAATGTTCTAGGTTTCATTTAGAAAAAAAAATCAAATCAAAATGGTTAAAAATGAATTTTTGATGAATTTTTAAAGTTTTATCTTAAGTTAAAAAAGTGTAAAAAAGTTTTTCCAACTTTGAAAATTTTTTTAATTTTTTTAACAACATTTAGAATAAAACGGTCTTTTTTGGATAAAATTAGAATAATTTAAGTTTCATTTAGAAAAAGAATTAAATCAAAATATTTAAAAATGAATTTTTGATGAATTTTTAAAGTTAGAAAAAGTTAGAAAAGTGTCAAAAATTTTTTCCAACTTTGAAAATTTTTTTAATTTTTTTGACAACATTTGGAATAAAACGGTCTTTTTTAATTAAAATTAGAATGATTTAAGTTTCATTTAGAAAAAAAAAATCAAATCAAAATGGTTAAAAATGAATTTTTGATTAATTTTAAAGTTTTCTCTTAAGTTAAAAAAGTGTAAAAATTTTTTCCAACTTTGAAATTTTTTAAAATTTTTTTGATAACACTTGGAAATAAATTTCTTCATTGTAAGAAATCTATATTGATTATTGATTGAAAAGAAAGGAAGATCTCAATTAGGTTTCGCCTTAGAATTTAGACTCACATCGAAATACAAGGGTATTAACTTTCGCAAACAAAGCCGAAAAAGTCGGTGAAAAGAAGTGAAATCCAAGCAGCCGACCTCCCTCTGTCCCTTATTTCCAAATTGGCGAGTCCCGATCAAGTCTTAAAGACGTCTTCGTTGTCCGCAGTCCGGGTAGAAAGAGGGAGGGCTGTTTACGACCCCGGTACCACCCTCTTTCATCCCGGACGAGGAAGTTCGCCCCGAACCGGGTCGGTCTCATTGTGAAATAAAAATATCTTCATTACGTCGACGAACCGACTCGGATAAAATGCGCGAAATCAACCCCTCAACCCCTCTACGAGTGTTCCTTCTCGTCGAGAAGGTTTCCATCTCAAGACAGTTTTGTGAGAGGATTACAGGCGAAATTGGGGTTTGTTAGGGGTGATTGAAACGGTTTTTCGTAAATTTAAAACGAAGTATATCTGTTTAAAAGACTAAAATCTCTTTAAGTTGGAGTGTCCGGTATATAAACTATCCTTGTGTTTGTATGAGAGTTCTCTTCCCCCCTAAAAGAGGTTTATTGCTGGTAGAGAACGATTCCCGGTTTCTAACTGACCGAAACACTGGCAGACTTATGAAATACCAGAGAGCCATTAGCGAGATTTATAGGCGACAAGTTCGTTGATTACCATTTCGACCCTCTCGATTCTGGGTTCACCCCTTTAACCCCTTTCGGGGGTGATAAATTTTCGGGCGAATGCCAAAAACAACATTAGTGCTTAAAGATAGTCTCTTTTGCTTTAAAAGAAGTAGCAAGTATCTAACCCAAGTTAAAAAGTGGTGTAACTAGTTAAGTAAAAATGTTCTATTAAAGCTGATTAAATTGTAACGTGTTGTCAGGATGGCCACATGTTAACGAAAACGTTCAAGGTCCCAAAGCGGCTTTAATCGACCGTCAAGACCGTCCTTTGGGACTGGGGTAGTTACCCTAAACGTTCCGGTTGAAATTACTACATACATATAGTGAAGATACTTGTACATATGTTCTTGTAGTGTATTGTTTGGGTGCTGAGTGATTTAATTCAATTACTTGGATGTTATTTGAGTAGATCGATTTTAATTTATGGGTATTAGCTTTAATAGAAAACTTTCCGTTCAAAAATCTCTCCTGAGGGAAAAACCAAAAATCGTAGAATATTATCTTTTGTAAAAATAAAGATTAAGTTTTAATCTAACTTCTCACTAAATTTCAAGTTTCATAAATAATTACTTTTTGATATATGAATTTTTAAAAATGATTGGTTTTTTAACCAAAAATTTTTTTTTTCAAAAATGTTTAACAACTTTGAAAATTTTTTGAATTTTTTTGACAACACTTGGAATAAAACGATCTTTTTCAGTTAAAAGTAGAATGATTTGAGTGTCATTTAGAAAAAAAGACAAATCAAAATCTTTAAAAATGAATTTTTAATGAATTTTTAAAGTTAATTTTCTTAAATTAGAAAAGTGTCAAAAATTTTTTTCCAACTTTGAAAATTTTTTTAATTTTTTTGACAACACTTGGAATAAAACGGTCTTTTTTAGTTAAAATTAGAATGTTTTAAGTTTCATTTAGAAAATAAATCAAATCAAAATCTTAAAAAATGAATTTTTGATGAATTTTTAAAATTAATTTTCTTAAGTTAGAAAAGTGTCAAAAATTTCTTCCAACTTTGAAAATTCTTTTAATTTTTTTGAGAACACTTGGAATAAAACAGTCTTTTTTAATTAAAATTAGAATGATTTAAGTTTCATTTAGAAAAAGAATCAAATCAAAATCTTTAAAAATGAATTTTTAATGAATTTTTAAAGTTAATGTTCTTAAGTTAAAAAAGTGTCCAAAATTTTTTCCAACTTTGAAAATTTTTTTAATTTTTTTGACAACACTTGGAATAAAACTGGTTTTTTTAGGTGAAACTAGAATGTTTACTCCAAATCGTTATAAAATTTCAAGTCTTAACAGCAATTAGTTTCTGAGATATAAATTTTTAAAAATTAACTAGTTATTATTAATTTTGAAAAAATCATAGCGGATTTATTTATAGAAATTTGGAAAAGGGAATTTCAGGAAATATGGATTAAACTGTTTATTTTTGAATTTAATTATCAAAATTTTCCTAATTATTACCAAAAAATTTGAAATAATTTTTAAAACCAGAACCGTATTTGAGTAAATTTAGTAAAACTTGATCAAGTTTAAAAAATCGTCCTGGATTTATTTGTAGGAATTATAAAGAAAAAATTTTAAGAAAGATAAACTGAAATATGTATTTTTTAGTAAATTCATCAGATTTATTCTAGTTATTTTTAAAAATTTTTTAAAATTCTAAAATATACCGACATTTTTTGATCGAACCTAACATAACCTCATACATTTTTAATCCACATTAAAAAACCATACTGAATTTATTTATGAAAATTGAAGATAGGATTTTTTTGAGAAATAACTATTCAATTTTTAATCGATTTATTACAGTACAATTTTTGAAAATATTTTATGGTATTAATTAGTTTTCTTTCATTTTTCAATTTCTCCCTTCAAGTTTAAGTTTTGTCATTAGTTTCATTAACTTTTTTTTTCGTTAGTTTTCACATTTCCAGAAAAACTTTGTTTATTTTTAATCTAAATTTTCGATAAAATCGGCTTCATTTAACTCTTCGTCTAAGAGATCGAAGGTCTACTTTATGATTTTTGAACGAAAGGAAAAATTTTCTTTCTGAATTCTACAAAAAAAATTTTATCAATTTTAAGTTCCTTTCAAAGAAGAAGAATATTTTTTGTATATTTGCCAATTTTTATTTTTCATTTTTTTTTCAATGTATTTTCAAAACACAAACACGAAAAGGTTTTATTGACGTCTTCGAAATTGCCTATCTTTCATTTTTAAAGGAGTGGGTGTTTGTTTTTAAAATTGTGTGTGTTTCAGAAAAATTATTTCATTTCCCGAATGCAAATACTTTTATTAATAGTTATTGAGCAATCAGTCAATTAGTTTTATCAACGTTTCATCAAAGTTTACAACCCAGAGTCTTCCCACTTTCATTTCTCAAACGAAAACTTTTGTCAAACTTTAAAATTTTTTCTGAATTTTATAAAAAATCATTTTACTCGTTTTTTAGCATATTTGAAATATGAAGAATGTAGTTGATCAATCAATCAATCAATTTCATCGTCTTCATCAAGAGTCTTCATTCCTCAAAGGAAAAATTGTATCAAACTTTAATATTTTTACTAAATTTTACAAAAAAATATTTTACTCGATTTCCAGTATCTATGAATAATTCAAAGAATAAATTTTGTATGTTTCTCCATTTTTATTCTTTTAATTGCAACACTTCCATTAACTGTATTAAGTTCTTTTGAAATCATCAACAAAGGAACAATGTTATTAGGTAAATTCTTTTTCTAGGTAAAAATTTTCTATCTTTTCTTCATTCTTATAAAAAAATTTCGCAAGTTTCCAAAATTTTCGGTGTTTTAGAAAAATCATTTCATTTTTTAAATCCAAATACTTTCATTAACAGTTCCCCAATTTCATTATTCAAGTTCATCAATCAGTCAGTTCCATCAACGTCTTCTTCAAAGTTAAGAAAAAATCTTAAGTCTTCCCTTTTTCATTTCTCAAAAAACATGTTAAATTTTAAAATTCTTTTTGAATTCTACAAAAAATCGTTGTTATCAATTTTCAGTACCTTTGGAACTTATTACGTTATTTTTTAATGACCAACAAAAAAATTTTTATTTCCTCACTCTTCAAAAAAGTGACATCAATTTCCGAAATTGTCTCTAATTTAGAAAAATTATATCATATTTTGAATTCAAATCATTTCTTCATATCATTTCTTGAATCCAAATACTTTCATTAACAGTTATTCATCAATGAATTAGTTTCCTCAATGTTTTAGTTAAAGTTTCCTAGAAAAAGTTTTCTCTTTTTTATTCTTCAAAAGAGAAAAAAGTTCTGTCAGATTTAACAAATCTGTCTGCATTGCAGAAAAAGTAATCATCATTGATTTAAGTTTCCGAATCAAAGCAAACTTTCTGTAGTTTTACTTATTTTTATTTGTTTGATTCCAATTACTTTTAGCACCTGTTACTTCATTTTCAAATCCAAATAAAATCAATTTTAATGACATATTTTGCTATCTTCACAAGAAAGAGTGTTGTTTCTTTCATATTTCTAAAGAAAATGTTTGTTAAATTACAAAAATCTTCCTGTATTACAAGAAAAATTTTCTTAATCGGTTTCTATTTCCTACAAAATATAAGGAAAGTTTATGTATTTTTATTCTTTGAATTCATTTCCAGGTCTTGAATGAATTTTCAGTATCCATTCATATTCAAATCCCAAAGTCATTGACATATTTTTCAATCTTCATAAGCAACAGTCTTCTGGCTTTCATATTCCAAAAGAAAACGTCAGTCAAATTTTAAGTCTTCCTGTATTACAAAAAAATCTTATTAATCGATTTCTATTTCCTAGAAAACGTAGAAAAAGTTTGTATTTTTACTAATTTTTGTTCCTTGAATTTAAATATTTTCAGTATCCATTCATTCATTTTCAAATCTCAAACAAAATCAATGTCATTGACATATTTTTCTATCTTCATAAGCAACAGTCTTTTGGCCATCATATCTCAAAAGGAAACTGACATTAAATTTTAAAAGTCTTCTTGTATTACAAGAAAAATCTTATTAATCAATTTCTATCTCCTACAAAACGTAGAGAAAGTTCTGTATTTCTACTAATTTTTGTTCCTTGAATCCAAATATTTTCAGTATCTATTAATTCATTTTCAAATCCCAAACAAAATCAATTTCATTGTCATATTTTTCTATCTTTTCAAGTAACAGTTTTCTGTCTTTCATATCCCAAAAGAAAACTTCCGTTAAATTTTAAAAATCTTCTTGTATTGCAAGAGAAATCATCTTAATTGATTCCCACTTCTTCTAAAACATAGAAAACATTATCTATCTTTACTAATTTTTATTCCCTGACTTGAAACATTTTCAGTACCAATTAATTCATTTTCAAATCTTAAACGAAACCAATTTCATTAACATCATCTTCTATCATATTTTGAAAACTCTTCTTATATTATACAAAAATAATTTTGAACAATTTTCAACACTTGTAAATCCAAAAATGTAGCCAACATCTTGTATATTTAACGATTTTTGTTTAAGTTAAATACTTTAATTAACATTTATCTCATTTTCAATTCCCAATTAAAATCTCTTTATTGATATCTACGTAAAAGTTCGAGAATCCTCCACTCTCTTTTTCATTCCTTCAAAAGGAAATAAAACCAACACGTCACGTCGTCGATTTAAATCCGGACGAAACACGTTCGTTGGATAACGTTCCATAACGTCCCCATCTATCCACAATGGCCTCGCACGTAGGCAAAGCGAATTGAATGGTGTCAGGTGGCGAACCTTCCTCCGGAGCTCCACCTCTTTAAACGCACCAAGCCAGAAGGGTTCGTTGTGGAGGTGTTAACCCTTTTAAAAACTACGCACCTACTCGTACGTTTATTTCACACACGTTCCCTCTCTTTCCCACCATTTCCTCCCATCTTCCCATTTTCGTTCGAGTTTAAATTAGTTATTTAAGTTAGATCTATCGCTAGTCACATCGGTCGGTGCAAAGTTAATGTATTCGGTTTTACAACTTGGTAAAGGTGTTGGAAAGTACCGTGCTGTCGCGCCTTTACATCCTCATTTTATAACTCGAAACGTGGTAAACGGAGAGTCCGGAGGTGGAGGCGGAGGTGAAGGTGGAAGTGTCGTGAAACCGGAAAGAGGCCGTCGCCGAGCCATTTGCTATTCCGAAGTTGAATTATGCAAGAACGCCGACGGGACACATCCGATACCGGGATGGATTACGTGTTTATTTCAGCCCAATTTCCGATTCCGTCCTGTCCAACGAGCCGAGTAATGGAATTACAATTAATATTAATTAGGTGGATCGCTAACAATACAACAACAACCAACAACGTGTTAAATGTGGATTGATCACGTTCATCTCATTAATAAAATTTAGTACATAATATAATATGAGAAAGTTATTTGTTGTTAAATTAGGTTACTTTAACATTATTTATTAAAAGGAAGAATTATTATTTTAGATATTGGGAAAAAAATGTATTTTAATCCGACGGATGATTTTCCATTTAAAAGGGAAAATAATTCATGGGGACATAATTTTTAATTGTTAACAAAAAATTTTAATACCTTGGATCTTTCGAAATTAAATGTAGTTCACACTAAAATTAACCAAGCTGAAAATCTAAATACTTGATACTTGAATACTAGAAATTCGTTGATTTCTTTGAAACTAGAAGTATGGTCGGAATGTAAAGAAAAGTCGGATTATCCGAAAATCTAAAAAATGACTGATTTAAAATAATATAAACAATCTCTGAACTCAAAAATAATTTGTCTTCAGAACTTAACCCAAGAATGTCTTTAGTGGTTGTTGAATTAACGAGATTCTATTTTATTAGAGGAATTTAGAAAAAAAACTTTAGGAAAGGTGGATTAAAATGTCTATTTTTTGGTTAATTAATCATATACAGGGTGTAACTTAAGTGATGACTTTAATTTCAAGGGGTGATTCGTTCTTATATTTTAAACACAAAAGTTCATATAAACATGGGTCCGCAAATGCTTTGTTTCCGAGATATAGGGTGTCAAAGTTGAGAAAGTAAATCGTATTTAATAATAAATAATTTATCTGTTATTTTGTAGTTAACTATGAATAACGTTAATTTATAATTTTATTTACCAAACTTTAATTAAATCAAATGCTCAAAATGAGAGCCGCGACTTTCAATACCAGTAATCTTCTGCTCATCGAATGTCCAATACCTTCCAAAATTAGTGTTGCGTATGACATTACAAGAATTTACAATTCTATTTCTTAAATCATGTTCATTTTCGACTGGTGTTGCATAAACAAGCGACTTCAGATGTCCCGAAAAGAAATAGTCTAGGGAATTAAGGTCTGGAGATCGTGGTGTCCACAGCTGAGGTTTTTCCCGACCTATCCATTACTGACAAGGAGACCTTACGACTTGCCCCTCACCGATTTTAACGAAAGTGGTACCAATCGATAGATATTAATACATAGTACAAATGTATAAAATATTAGGGCGCACTATTCAGTGGTTCGCAAGAAAATTGGTGTTAAAGTTTGCGAATAGCGTCTGTCAGTGACAAGTTCCGCCCTTTAAGCCCCGCCCATTGTCGTACTGAATATGTATAGACTTCCACATACGATGTTCGAATTCTGAATAATACTTTTTTTATTTCCATTTTTATTTTTAATGCAACATTTCACTTTACTTTTATAATATTTTGATATTACAAAATATAGTCAATTAAGGACACTCTTTCATTATCCTACTTTTTAATTTCTCTCTTTCTATGTTCAGGAAACTTAAAGTACTTTTATTACAATCATTCTTTCCAATTTCTTCTTTACCATTTAAAATGGTATTACGTCTTATAAAAAAAACCCGCATAAGTAATGTAAAATAATTTATTATATTGCTTACATCTAACTTATACGTATTATAAGGGATATTATTATAAAAGATATAACACTAGGGATCGATATTATGATTATATTGATAATGATTCAAAGTAGCAAATCAACGTTACTCTTGAGTGATACTTATGTTAGTTGTATTTTGAAAAACTGCTAATGAAAAGTGATCTCGTGACTGTGGAACCAACTGTGGAAATTTCAAAAGGCGCTATGTAAATTGGCGAAGAAATACTTAATATCGCTCTCGACATCTTGACCAAGACAACATTTTTTGTAAGTACGGATAACTTAATACTCATGGACTAAACTGACGAAGAATGTGCTTCCGAATTCGTGTTTCCGTTTGACGCAAGTTTATTTCCGGAACTACCGACAAAGCAAGTTCAAGACGATTATAATATTCCCTTTCATTACAAGTTAAAAGTGTGAATCGCGCTAAAGAACATCCCTATTAGCCTTTGCAAACTCTTCAGAAGAAAGGATGTTGACGCTTAAAAAACATAAGAAAATTAAAGAGATGGGAAGGACATGTCAGAAAAGGAGGAACGATTAGCAATAAGTATAAATTGATTGACTCTTGTGCATATGATTGTTTTGAGGATCGTTACGTGCTACCAGCCAATTTACGTGGAAAAAGATAAAATGTAATTAAATATACGTTATAAAAGACTGTTAATCAGATTCACATAATACGCAAACTTGGATTGCCTCAACGCCATTATCATCTACACAACCACATTAATTGTACGTTTTCTTGTGTTTGGGGTTTAATCATAAAATGTTTCTTTTTAATCAGTTTTTCATCTTCCTTTTTGAGTCTTTTAGCTTTCTTCTTAACACTGGGTTCCACATGTTACCTTATCTCCCCGTCTTATCTCATCCTCCCCTAAATAAAGGAGGTAAGACTGGATGTTTACGTGGGTATTTTTATTATAAAACGTTTTATAATAAATAAAAAATACCATTTTAAATGGTAAAGAAGAAATTGTAAAGAATGATTCTAATAAAAGTATCGTAAGTTACCTAAACATAGAAGTAAAGAAATTAAAAAGTAGGATAACGAAAGAGTGTCCTTAATTGATTATATTTTGTAATATCAAAATATTATAAAAATAAAGTGAAATGTTGCATTAAAAATAAAAATGGAAATAAAAAAAAGTATTATTCAGAATTCGAACCTCGTATGTGGAAGTCTATACATATTCAGTACGACAATGGGCGGGGCTTAAAGGGCGGGACTTGTCACTGACAGACGCTATTCGCAAACTTTAACACCAATTTTCTTGCGAACTGCTGAATAGTGCGCCCTAATATTTTATACATTTGTACTATATACCAATATCTATCGATTGGTACCACTTTCGTTAAAATCGGTGAGGGGCATGGTGCATAAACCGCATTTTTGGTTGTTATACATCATCTAACAGACCAGGCAATGTATCATCTAGAAATTGTCTGTAAGTATCACCATTCAGTCGAGGAGGAAGAAAATCCGATAACATGATCACAAGAACTCCGGCCCACATATTGACCGAAAACTGCTGCTCCATGTTCTTCAATGGCATGAGGATTTTCATAGTCCCAAAAATTATTTTTCATAGTCCCAAAAATTATTGAGGAAGTTTCTGTTGAACGTGAAAAACTCGCCTCATTTGTGAATAGAATTTTAGACGTAAAGTTGGCATTCTGCGGAGTTTTTTGGAGAAATCATCGACAATAATCTAACCGTGCAGGAGAATCTCTTGACAGCAGTGGTTGCACGCGTTGAGTGTGGTATGGATAAAGTAAATTTCTGTGCAAAACCCTCCAAACACTTTGATGACTGATGTTAAGCTGTGCAGATAATTTTCGCGTACTACTTGACGGATTAGCTTCCACTTCTTGTAAGATTGCTTCTTCTAGTTGTGGTGTTATTATTGTCCTCGGTCTGCCAATACGTTAAGCGTGAGCATTTACAGATCCAGTTTCGCACAGTCTAGCATGTAGCCTTATGAAAGTTTTTGCTGTTGAAAGTGGTCTATTGGGATATCAATAAAGTCGACAGGCTCCTGCAGCATTTCCATCTGCTAACCCATAAATGAAATGCATTTCAGCTAATTCAACGTTATTCACAGTTAACTGCAAAATAACAGATATTTAACTGACAGTAATCTTGACACTTACGATTTAAATACGATTTATTTTCTCAACTTTGACACCCTGTATCTCGGAAATGAAGCATTTGCGGATCCATGTTCATATGAACTTTAGTGCTTAAAATATAACAAGGAATCACCCCTTGAAATTAAAGTCATCGCTTAGGTTACACCCTTACTCCAATTACTCTCAAAGAATTTAAAAAAATTCCAAAAGGTAGCGAAATTTTTTGATCGAACTTAACATAGCCTTATAAAATTTTGATCAACTTTGAAAAAGTATGCTGAATTTATTTTTGAAGTTTGGAGAAAGAAAATTTTAGGAAGTGATGAATTAAAATGTCTATTTTTTAGCAAAACTATCAAATTTGTTCTAATTATTACTAAAAAAATTTACAAAAATTGAAGAACAGATTTTTGACATAACCTCAAATCTTTATCAACTTTAAAAAATCATAGTGGATTTATTTATATGAATTTTAAAATGGGAATTTCAAGAAAGGTAGATTAAAATGTCTATTTTTGAATTAAAGCATTAAATTTTTTCTAATTATTACTAAAAATTTTTAAATAATTTTTAAAACCAGATCCGTATTTGACTAAATCTAACAAAACTTGATTAAGTTTAAAAAATCGCGCTGGATTTATTTGTAGGAATTATAAAAAACAAATTTAGTGAAAGGTAGAGTAAAATATGTACTTTTTAGTAAATTTATTAGATTTGTTCTAATTATTTTCAAAAAATTAAAAAAAATTCCTAAAAGTACCGAAATTTTTTGATCGAACCTAACATAACCTCATAAAATTTTAATTAACTTTGAAAAATCATACTGAATTTATTTTTGAAGGTTGGGGAAAGAAAATTTTAAGAAATGATGAACTAAAATGTATATTTTTTAGTAAAACCATCAAATTTGTTCTATCTATTACTGAAAAATTCAAAAAAATATTAAGAATATCGATGGTTTTTTAATCAAATATAACCTCAAATTATTATCAACTTTAAAAAATCATAGTGGATTTATTTATAAGAATTTTGAAAATGTAATTTCAGGAAATATAAATTAAAATGTCTATTTTTGAATTAAGTGATCAAAGTTGTTCTAATTATTACCAAAAAAAAAAAAAAAAAATTAAACCAGAACCGTTTTTAACCAAATCTAACAAAACTTGACCAAGTTTAAAAATCCCACTGGATTTATTTGTAGGATTTATGAAAAAGAAATTTAGTAAAAGATAGAATAAAATATGTACTTTTTAGTAAATTCATCAAATTTGTTCTAAGTATTACCAAAAAATTTGAAAAAATTCCAAAAAATACCGAAATTTTTTAATCGAATAAAATTTTAACCAACTTTAAAAAATCACACTGAATTTATTAATTAAAATTGATCAATGGAATTTTTAGGGAATAAAAGATTAAAATGTCTATTTTTTCAGTAAACCATCAAATTTGTTTTAACTATTACTCAAAAATTTTAAAAAATTAAAGAAAAGATTTTTGATATAACCTAAAATTTTTATTAACTTTAAAAAATCATAGTAGATTTATTTGTAGAAATTTTAAATTGGAAATTTCAAGAAACGTAGATTAAAATGTCTACTTTTATGTTAAATGATCAAATTTTTCCAATTATTACCAAAAAATTTTAAATAATTTTTAAAACAAGAACCGTATTTGACTAAATCTAACAAAACTTGGTCAAGTTTAAAAAATCACACTGGATTTATTTGTAGGAATTATGAAAAACAAATCTAGAAAAATATAGAGTAAAACTTGTACTTTTTACTAAATTCATCAGATTTGTTCTAATGTTTTTGAAAAAATTTAAAAAAATTCTAAAAGATTCTAAAAATTCTATAAAATTTTAATCAACTTTAAACATTCATTCTGAATGTATTCGTGAAAATTAAAAGAAGAAAACTTTAAGGAATTGTGGACTAAAATATCTGTTTTTTAGTAAAACCATCAAATTTATTATAATTATTACTAAAATATTTAAAGAAATTAAAGAAAGAAATTATGACATAACCTCAAATTTTTATCAACTTTAAAAAATTATTGTGGATTTATTTATAGAAATTTAAAAATGAGAATTTCAAAAAAGGTAGGTTAAGATGTCTACTTTTGAATTAAGATATCAAATTTTTTCTAATTATTACCAAAAAATTGAAATAATTTTTAAAACCAGAACCGAAACCGTTTGGTAAATCTAACCAAGCTTGAACAATTTTAAAAAATCACACTGGATTTATTAGAATGTGTCTAACTTTTTCAAGATAAACGCCCAAATTACAGCAGTGGTAAGTTTTGGCATCGCAAAGTGACCATATTTTTATTCCATATTTGCCCGGTTTTGACGGCATATAAACTTTGAAAGGACATCGTCCGCGATATGTCATCAGTTGTTCATCCACGATACCATTTCTAGATGCGTCATAAGATTCCCTACAATTTGCTGCAAATATATCTGATATCTCTGGTATGGATGCTAATTTATCTTCTTTTTTTCTTTTTTCTCGCGTTTCCATGTTATCAAATCTGATGAACTTCAAAATGTTTTTGAATCTATCACGTGCCATAACCACAGTGTATATCTGTCTTGATAATGAGTCGTTCCTTTCTCCATAGATCATTCTTACTTTTACGAGATTCTCTAAACCTTCAATAAACCTTCCAATCAGCAATAATAGACCAAGTAAAGTATATAGTTCAATGCAATCAACTTGTTTCCACGATGCATGATCATTAGCGTAATATGTATTGGCTTTTTGGTTGGTGTATATAACATTTTTTGCAATTATGTCATCGCCCATGAATAATTTGAAACAATCCTGTATAGATTTTACATTTTGACTTTTATTTGTCAAAGAACCATGCTGATGAATATACTGTGGTAGCCCAGCAGATTTTTTTGGGTTCGCCATCACTTACATCGCTACATGATTCTTCTTCTAAAAACTGATCTTCATTTGCAACAAATTTTTTATTAAATTTGTCAAATTTGTTTCAATTTTTGTTACAGAATTTAAAAAAATCCCAAATTAGATGTTTTTTGGTCAAATTTAATTTTGAGACAGATCAATAGAGATATAATTAGCGAGATTTTCCTGTATTGGAAATCATATTTAGCTTTTAGTTTGTACCCAAACCAATTAGTAACCACTTAACGACTCCTTCTTCCCTCCAAAAACGTGACAAATGGAAGTCTTCAACGCGGTTGTCACCCGACTCTAAACTTGCTGTTTCAGACGATTTTGTTACGCCGCCGACAAAATAAGACGTCATCTTGCTTTCATTTCATCTTTCCGACACCGCATCCGTTCGACTAACTAATACACAGAAAGAATAAAAAGCAGAGTGTCTTTTATCCTCAACACCACCTGGTTGGTAACTTTTCAAGGCGTGTCACACACCTTCCTCTCTCTCTTTACCTCTATTTACCTCTCTTTACCACTCTTCGCATAATTACAATTCATCCCATGGAAGGATTCGAACCAATAAATACAAGTCCGAATTCAACCCTTTTCACAAAGTCCAACCCTTGTACCGAAGCTTTTTATTCGCACGGTAAAGCCGACCTATCGTACCCATCGGTAATCGGACGCATTATATTACCATTACAATTCGTAATGATAGGTTAACGGAGTGTTAGTTGGGAGGTCTGTTGACAGATGTTTACACGACGTAGGGGCGTTTCGATCCACCCTTTAGATAGGTTTTCTATTTTCAGTTACATGTTTCAATAAAAACATACCATTTTATTATCAAATTAACTGAAAAAATTTAAAAAAAATTCATAATAGACTTGAAATTATTACCCAAAATGTTAAAAAAATCATAAAGGTGACTAAAATTTTTAACAGTTAACCTAACTTTTTTTAAAAATTTTGACCAAATTTAAAAAATCGAGGAGACTTTATTTTTTTAAATTAAGAAATGAAAGTTGTATTAATTGAAAGCTAAAATATTCTATTTTGTAATAAAAAAGTCAATTTTGTTCTAAATATTACCCAAAAAATTAAAAAAAAAATCATAAATTTGACTAAAATTTTTTCTAACCTAAGTTTTAAAAATTTTGATCAAATTTAAAAAATCGCGGAGACTTTATTTTTTTAAATTAAGAAATGAAAGTTGTATTAATTGAAAGCTAAAATATTGTATTTTGTAATAAAAAAGTCAATTTTTCTCTAAATATTACCCAAAAAATTTAAAAAAATCATACATTTGATTAAAAATTTTTTAACCTAACTTTTAAAAATTTTGACCAAATTTAAAAAATCGCGGAGACTTTATTTTTTTAAATTAAGAAATGAAAATTGTATGAATTGAAAGTTAAAACATTCTATTTTGTCATAAGAAAGTCAATTTTGTTCTAATTATTACCCAAAAAATTAAAAAAAATCATAAATTTGATAAAATTTTTTTAACCTCACTTTTAAAAATTTTGACCAAATTTAAAAAATCGTGGAAACTTTATTTTTTTAATTAAGAAATGAAGTTGTATTAATTGAAAGCTAAAATATTCTATCTTGAATTAAAAAAGTCAATTTTGTTCTAATTATTACCTAAAAAATTTTAAAAAATCATAAATTAGATAAAATTTTTTTTTAACCTACCTTTTAAAAATTTTGACCAAATTTAAAAAATCGCGGAGACTTTATTTTTTTTTATTAAGAAATGAAAATTGTATGAATTGAAAGTTAAAACATTCTATTTTGTAATAAGAAAGTCAATTTTGTTCTAATTATTACCCAAAAAATTAAAAAAAATCATAAATTTGATAAAATTTTTTTAACCTCACTTTTAAAAATTTTGACCAAATTTAAGAAATCGCGGAGACTTTATTTTTTTAAATTAAGAAATGAAAATTGTATGAATTGAAAACTAAAATATTCTATTTTGAATTAAAAAAGTCAATTTTGTTCTAATTATTACCTAAAAAATTTTAAAAAATCATAAATTAGATAAAATTTTTTTTTAACCTACCTTTTAAAAATTTTGACCAAATTTAAAAAATCGCGGAGACTTTATTTTTTTTTATTAAGAAATGAAAATTGTATGAATTGAAAGTTAAAACATTCTATTTTGTAATAAGAAAGTCAATTTTGTTCTAATTATTACCCAAAAAATTAAAAAAATTCATAAATTTGATAAAATTTTTTTAACCTCATTTTTAAAAATTTTGACTAATTTTAAAAAATCCTGGAGACTTTATTTTTTAAAATTAAGAAATGAAGTTTGTAGAAATTGAAAGCTAAATTTCTCTATTTTGTAATAAAAAAACCAATTTTGTTCTAATTATTACCCAAAAAATTAGAAAAAATTTAAAGTGACTAAAATTAGTTAACCTAACTTTTAAAAATTTTGATCAAATTTAAAAAATCGCGGAGAGTTTATTTTTTTTTAATTAAGAAATGAAAGTTGTTTTAATTGAAAGCTAAAATATTCTATTTTGAATTAAAAAAGTCAATTTTGTTCTAAATATTACCCAAAAAATTAGAAAAAATTAAAAGCGACTAAAATTACTTAACCTAACTTTTAAAAATTTTTAACAATTTTAAAAAATCATGGAGAGTTTATTTTTTAAAATTAAGAAATGGAAGTTGTATTAATTGAAAGCTAAAATATTCTATTTTATGATAAAAAAAATCAATTTTGTTCTAATTATTACCCAAAAAATTTAAAAAAAAAATCATAAATTTGACTAAAATTTTTTTTAACCTAACTTTTAAAAAATTTTTACCAAATTTAAAAAATCCTGGAGAGTTTATTTTTTAAATTTAAGAAATGTAATTTGATTTAATTGAAAGATTTAATTTAATTTAACATCATATAATAAAAGGTTAATTATTTTATGAAGGTAATAACCGTAATTTGTGGGATATAAAGTAGTAAAGTGAAATTCTCGTAAAAAAAATCTCGTAAAAAAAAGTTATTAACCGAATCCTAATAACCAGAAGTCATCCGCTTGTACTTAACGTAATTATATAATAAAAGCACTAATTTTGAGCTTTTCAAAAGCTGTATCTTAAAAAAATCCAATTTTTTAAAATAATAACTTAATTTCTTTAGTTACTAAAGTGCAATTTTCTGTTGTAAAATTTGCCATATCACTATTTTTTATTAAACAAGAAGATTTAATGGCTTTATAATTATGTTAATTGTTTAATTATTTATCTTTGTTGATCAAAAAATGAAATTTACTTTTAATTAACTTAATTTTAGGTGAAATAAGTGTAAAAATTTTTGGATAATTAGATGGGTTTAAAGGATAATTGAATAAAGTGTTTGAGTTGAACGAACGCGAAATCATTTTTAAAATTTGGTCGTTTCGGTTTGGAATTGGGTGGTAATTTCGGCGGTAGAGCTTTGCCGGGTTGTATATTTGAAACGTGGGGCTTGTTTCGGTTCTCTTTACGGGACGTTGTACATTTGTGTTTCTGCGCAAGGGATCGATATCAAAGTTAGCTTTAAATCCAGCAGAGAACGCGTTTCTGGCGTAGGTAGATCCGGTTTTAACCACTTCGTTTGGAACTTTTTAAATATTTGCTTAATTTTAAGGTCGAGTGGTAATTTGGAGAGTGTTAGTGGTTTTTAAAGGTGAAAAGGAAATTAGTTTATGTTTAAGGATGGTTTTATGAAATTTTATGGATTAAATTAGATTAAATAAATTGATTTAGATTTTGTGAAGATATTTGAAATTTTAAATCTAATTTAATGAAATTGGGAAAATTTGGAAAATCATATAGGTTTTATTTATGAAAATTAAGACGGGAAATTGTAATGTGTGAAAGATGAAAGTATGTATTTTTCATTAAAATGGGTAAATTTATTTTTAATTTCACCAAAAAAAAAAAATAATAAAAAAAATTCCCAAAAACATGGATGATTTTTGATGGCTAAAAAATTTTAGTTAACTTTAAAAAATCGTACGGAGTTTATTTATAGATATAAAGAAATGATTTTTGGGTTAAATTAAAGTTTCAAGATTTCTTTTTAATTAATTTAATAGTTACCGAAAAAATATTAAGAATCCTAAAATCACAAAAAATTTTTAACCGAATCTAACCTTCAAAATTTTGGTTACCTTTAAAAAATCGCACTGAGTTTATTTCCAGTAATAAAAAGGTGATTTTTACGTTAAATTAAACTTTCAAGATTTCTTGTTAATTAATTTAATAGTTACCGAAAAATTATTAAGAATCCTAAAATCACTGAAGATTTTTAATCGAACCTAACCTTGAAAATTTTTATCAAAGAAATTGAGTGATTAATAGAAGAAGTTATGTGATTATTACATATAAATTTATTACATTGTTCACATTTTTTACTATATTTGTTGTCGTTTCCAATGCAAATATGACAACGTGAGCATTTTGAAGATGTTTGTGGAATTACTCCCTTTCTCTTTGTAGGTTTATTGTAAGCTTCAAATGCTTGTGCTACAGATTTGTGTAATACTATGGCTTCATTTTCGAACCGAAGTTGCAAGTCGCTCAATATTTTCTGCAAATAATTCTTTTGCCAAGATCTCAAGAAATTGTTTTCGTTTATTTTTCATAGATTTTTTCGACTCCCATTCCGGATTTTTGATCATCCAAATTACTAGAGCATTATAGGCTGCTATATCTACAAGATGTAGAAACAGCGAGAGTGACCACCGTCTTGTACATCCACATGTATATTCTCTTAGTAATTTATCAAAGGTATCTACTCCACCCTTAGTTGAATTATAATAGTTTATAATATCAGGTTTGAAATTATTTTCAGAGTTAGATATGCTGAATTTATGATGTACACTAAAAAGTAAAACAACACACTTTCGTTTTTTTAGGTACATATGAGACTAAAATCAACTTATTTGTAGAAAAAAATTGAGGTGAGTACTGTTCTCTGTAATAAGCGTGCACCAGAATGCGTGTGGGGTTTGGCTGATCTTTTCTATTTTTACGAATTGTCCAAACAAGCAAGCAACCATTATCCAATAAATATTCTGCTAACGTAATGCTTGTAAAAAAATTATCTGTGGTTATTATACGATTAGAGTTCTTCCAAAATTCAGTCAGGCATAACTCGTCGACCCTGATTTTCGGGAATTTGTCCAACTTTTCCAAGATAAACGTCCAAATTACAGCAGTAGTAAGTTTTGGCATCGCAAAGTGACCGTATTTTTATTCCATACTTGCCCGGTTTTTACGAAATATAAAATTTGAAAGGATATCGTCTAATTTATCTTCTTTTTTCTTTCTTCTCTGGTTTCCATGTTATCAAATCGGATGAACTTCAAAATGTTTTTGAATCTAGCACGTGCCATAACCACAGTGTATATCTGTCTTGATAATAAGTTGTCTTTTCTCTATAGATCATTCTTACTTTCACGAGATTCTCTAAACCTTCAATAACCCTTCCAATCAGCAATAATAGACCAAGTAAAGCATATAGTTCAATGCAATCAACTTGTTTCCACGATGCAGGATCATTAGCCTAACGTGTATTGGCTTTTTGATTGGTGCATGTAACAATTTTTGCAATTATGTCATCGTTCATGAATAATTTGAAACAATCTTGTATAAATTTTACATTTTGACTTTTATTTGTCAAAGAACCATGCTGATGAATATACTGTGGTAGCTCAGCAGATTTTGGTGTAACATATTTCCATGTACGGTTACAGACCGTTACATCTCGATCGTCATAATCTTCGTCGACTGTTTCTGAAGCGGTAAATATATCCGCCTCATTATCCTGAATTTCGGGTTAACCATCACTTACATCGCTACATGATTCTTCTTCTGAAAACTGTTCATCTTCATTTGCAACAAATTCAGTAAAATTTGGAATATTTTCCATATTTTCGCTGCTATTGAAGTGACCTGTAAAGCACGACCAACGCTGACTTTCTGACCCAAATACACAAATAATTCCCTAATTAGGTAAAGTAATGAGTGATGACAGTACTCAGGTAAAAGTATCGTCATAAATCGTAGTATCTTCATAATAATTAAAGTTTCAAGATTTCTTTTTAATTAATTTAATAATTACCGAAAAAATATTAATAATCCTAAGTTCAAGGAAGATTTTTTTAATCGAATCTAACCTTGAAAATTTTTTATCAACTTTAAAAAATCGTACTGAGCTTATTTGCAGGAATCAATTCAAGATTATTATACTAAATTAAAGATTCAAGATTTCTTTTTAATTAATTTCATAGTTACCGAAAAATTATTAAGAATTCTAAAATCACAAAGGATTTTTAACCGAACCTAACCTTCAAAATTTTGGTTAACTTTAAAAAATCATACAGAGTTTATTTATAGCCAAAAAAAGATGATTTTTACCTTAAATTAAAGCTTCAAGATTGATTTTTAAGTGATCTAATAGATACCGAAAAAATATTAAGAATTCAGAAATCAACGAAGATTTTTAATCGAACCTAACCTTGAAAATTTTGATCAACTTTAAAAAATCATACAGAGCTTATTTGTAGGAATAAGTTCAAGATTGTTATGTTAAATTAAAAATTTCAAGATTGCTTGTTAATTACTCTCATAGTTACCTAAAAATTATTAAGAATTCTAAAATCACAAAGGATTTTTAACCGAACCTAACCTTCAAAATTTTGGTTAACTTTAAAAAATCATACAGAGTTTATTTATAGCCATAAAAAGATGATTTTTACCTTAAATTATAGCTTCAAGATTGATTTTTAAGTAATCTAATAGATACCGAAAAAATATTAAGAATTCAGAAATCAACGAAGATTTTTAATCGAACCTAACCTTGAAAATTATTATCAATTTTAAAATATCGTACTGACCTTGTTTGTTGGAATAAATTCAAGATTTTTATACTAAATTAAAGTTTCAAGATTGCTTTTTAATTAATTAAATAATTACCGGAAAAATATTAAAAATCCCAAATTCAAGGAAGATTTTTTAATCGAACCTAACCTTCAAAATTTTCATTAACTTTAAAAAATCGCACAGAGTTTATTTATGAAATTAAAAAAAAGATCTCTTCGTTAATTTAAAGACTCAATATTTTATTTTTAATTGAACAAAACTCATATACTCAAAATGTTACCAAAAAATTTAAAAAAAATCTCAAAGTCACCGAAAATTTTTAATCAAATCCAACCTTAAACATTTCGATTAATTGTAAAAAATCGTACATAATTTATTTTTAGAAGTTGATGCATGGCTTTTGATCTAACTTAAAATTTAAATATTTTACTTTTAATTAAAAAAGATCAATTTGTTCTAATTACTATTTACCAAAAAATTGTAAACAAATCTCAAAAACACAGACAATTTTTTATGTCAACTGTAAAAAAATTTAGTACTAACTTTAAAAAATCGCCTAGAAATTATTTATGGAAACTAAATAACGATTCCTAGATTAAATTAAAACTTGAAGATTCTATTTTCATCTAAAAAATGAAAATTTTATCTAATTGTTCTCAAAAAGATTTAAAAAAGGATTTCGAATTGAAATAAGCGGTAATCTGAAATAACTTAAGAATCGAAAATAAGAGATTAGTTATCAACGAGTGAGTAATTTTCATCCATATGCTCTACTTCGATTGTTGAGATTGTTACCAATTCACAAATAAAATTGATGGTTCCTTTTGGGTATACAGATAAAGGGTATAAAGCAAAAGCGACAAGTTACTAAGGTTTTTCGTATTTAGCTTTATAGGTTTTAAATATTTTGCCTAAGATGGTCTGATAAACGTTGTTTTCTAATACCTTTTCTTCCAACATTTACATTCTTAAAACATTCATTTAGGCAATGTTTTATCTTCATTATTTTTGGATTTTCAGTGTCGAACCTAAATTAACTAAATAATTATTCTTTTCGTTTAAATCACTAGAAAATTTGTGAAAATCACGAGACCACCCAGCACTTGTATCCCTGATGTTAGTCGCTTGTAACCTTATTTTGAAAGTATAAGTCGCTTACTCGAAATTATAAAAACTTAATTTTACTGCACCGAAGCTTATTATTGAAGAATCGTTAAAAGTAGTTGTATAAGACTACTATCTTCATTTTTAAATTATTTGGACTAAAAATCTCAATTTTTAATTTTTGTAGCTTGCACCCTTTTCACGCCAAGGTCTTCAGTTTTAAAAAATCACCGAGATTGTATTCATGAAAATTAGAAAATGGTAATTATATTAATTTGAAGTGTAAAGATTTTATTTTCAATTAAAAAAGATCAATTCGTTTTAAATATTACCAAAAAAATTCAAAGATTTTTTAAAGACCTTCATAATTTTTTATCAAATCCAAACCAACTTAAAAGAAATGTAGTTAACTTAAAAAAAATCCTACAAGTTTATTTATAGCAGTTACAAAGATTTAATTGTATTAAATCAAAGCTATAAGATCCTATTTTATATTAGAAAGGTTAAATTTTATCTAATTATTACCAACAAAATAAAAAATTTAAAGTCTGATCAACTTGTATCTACTTTTTTCTCTCTAAAAAGATAGGAGTATTTTAAAGCCCTCTAACAACGTTGATTATTTACTAACTAAATGAAATTTAGCTAATTAACTTTTATAAAAAAATTATCTTTATATTTAAACAAACAATCACTTTCACAAATATGATTATTTATCTAATTTTTCTTTAGAACACCCTATATAAAATAATCACTTATTTTAATTTCGCAATAGATGTCGCTTAAAGTACACCTCGTACTAAAAAAAATTTCTCCAACTTCATCCCCCTAAAAATCTCTCTTTTCATCTCCTTCTCGCTCGTTTTTTCCCTCTCCTTCACCCTTTCCGCCCCTTTCTCCGAACTTATTTTAGCTTAACGAGTTAATTCCCCATTCAGGCAGGTTTCGGGTTTTGTATCGTGTAAAACTGGTTCCCGACAGTATTGGCTCGCGGACTCAATCTTGCTCCCCGAATCGAAGGGTAAACGAGAGAAAAAGAGATAGAACTTACGCCCCCTATTCCCCTATTTCCATCGCATCTCACTGTGGGGGGAAAGGGGCGAATTCGCATCGGTTTTCCCGGATATACACTTGTTAATTCAACGAAAAATAACGAGAGATCGAGGGAAAGAAATCCCTTATTAGATTTTGATTTTTGTTCGGTGACCCAACGTTCGAGACGCTTTGTATTTTTGGGGTTTCTTTAAGGATTTTAGAGAAAGGAAGGTTTTAGGAAGTCCTTTCCGTGGAGATGTTTGTTAAAAACGTCTAACGAAACGGAACGTGTTGGAATTTATAAAAGGGGGTGTCTTTTTAAAGGTTTTAAAGAAAAATGAGCTTGTTAGAAATAAAGACGTATCAATTTTACTTTTTTTGGGGGTGTTGATTATAGAATCCTTTTTAATTTTTGGATAACTATTAAATCTATTAAAAGAAAATCTTAAACATTTAATTTAATGTAAAAATCATTTTTTTATTTTTATAAATAAACTGTGTGGGATTTTTTAAAGTTTATAAAAAATTTTCAAGGTTAGGTTCGATTAAAAATCTTCATTGAACTTGGGATTTTTAATATTTTTTGGGTAATTATTTAATTAATTAAAAAGGAATCTTGAAACTTTAATTTAACATAAAAATCATCTTTTTATCGTTATAAATAAACCCTGTGGGATTTTTTAAAGTTGATTAAAATTTTTAAGGTTAGATTCGGTTAATAATCCTTTGTGATTTTAGAATTCTTAATATTTTTTTGGTAACCATAAAATTAATTAAAAAGAAATCTTGAAACTTTAAGTTAACATAAAAATCTTGATTTTATTCCTATAAATAAGCTCTGTGCGATTTTTAAAAGTTGATAAAATAAATTTCAAGGTTAGGTTCGATTAAAAATCTTTGTTGATTTTAGAATTCTTAATATTTTTTTGGTAACCATAAAATTAATTAAAAAGAAATCTTGAAACTTTAAGTTAACATAAAAATCTTGATTTTATTCCTATAAATAAGCTCTGTGTGATTTTTAAAAGTTGATAAAAAAAAATTTCAAGGTTAGGTTCGATTAAAAATCTTTGTTGATTTTAGAATTCTTAATATTTTTTTGGTAACCATAAAATTAATTAAAAAGAAATCTTGAAACTTTAATTTAACATAAAAATCTTGATTTTATTCCTATAAATAACCTCTGTGCGATTTTTTAAAGTTGATAAAAAATTTTCAAGGTTTGGTTCGATTAAAAACCTTCCTTGAACTTAGGATTTTTAATATTTTTTCGGTAATTATTAAATTAATTAAAAAGAAATCTTAAAACTTTAATTTTTATGAAAATACTACGATTTACGACGAATTCTTAACGAATTGATGCGAATTATGACGAATTTTTAACAAATCATGTCGAATTCTTCACAAGTTCTATTGAATTTTATGAAATTAATACGAGTTATGATGAATTATTGACAAATCAATACAAATTTTTGACAATTTTGACTGAATTTGGACTAATTTTATGAAAATATCAGGATTTATGACGAATTTTTAATGAATTTGAACGAAGTAATGCGAACCATGAGGAATTTTTAACAAATTAAGACGATTTTTTAACAATCTTTACTGAATTTGGGGTGATTTTATAATAATACCACGATTTATGACGACTTTTTAAGAAATTTGGACGAATCAAGGCGAATTTTTGACAATTTCTATTGAATTTGATGAAATTAACAGGAAATATGATGAATGGTTAACAAATCAAGACGAATTGTTAACAATTTTGACTGAATTTGGACTAATTTTGTAAAAATACCACGATTTATGACGAATTTTTAACAAATCAAGACGAATTTTTGACAACTTTTGCTGAATTTGGACTAATTTTATCAAAATACCACGATTTATGACGAAGTTTTAACAAATTTGGGCGAATCAAGGCGAATTTTTGACAGTTTCTATTGAATTTGATGAAATTAACAGGAAATATGATGAATGGTTAACAAATCAAGACGAATTGTTAACAATTTTGACCGAATTTGGACTAATTTTATGAAAATACCACGATTTATGACGAATTTTTAACAAATCAAGACGAATTTTTGACAACTTTTGCTGAATTTGGATTAATTTTATCAAAATACCACGATTTATGACGAATTTCTAACAAATTTGGTCGAATCAAGGCGAATTTTTGACAATTTCTATTGAATTTTATGAAATTAACAGGAAATATGATGAATGGTTAACAAATAAAGACGAATTGTTAATAATTTTGACCGAATTTGGACTAATTTTGTAAAAATACCACGATTTATGACGAATTTTTAACAAATCAAGACGAATTTTTGACAACTTTTGCTCAATTTGGACTAATTTTATCAAAATACCACGATTTATGACGAATTTTTAACAAATTTGGTCGAATCAAGGCGAATTTTTGACAATTTCTATTGAATTTTATGAAATTAACATGAAATATGATGAATTGTTAACAAATTAAAACGAGTCTTTGAGAATTTTTACTGAATTTGGACTAATTTTATGAAAATACAACGATTTATGACGAATTTTTAACAAATTTAGACGAATCAAAGCGAATTTTTGACAATTTCTATTGAATTTAATGAAATTAATAAGAAATATGATGAATGGTTAACAAATCAAGACGAATTGTTAACAATTTTGACCGAATTTGGACTAATTTTGTAAAAATACTACGATTTATGACGAATTTTTAACAAATCAAGACGAATTTTTGACAACTTTTGCTCAATTTGGACTAATTTTATCAAAATACCACGATTTATGACGAATTTTTAACAAATTTGGTCGAATCAAGGCGAATTTTTGACAATTTCTATTGAATTTGATGAAATTAGCAGGAAATATGATGAATGGTTAACAAATCAAGACGAATTGTTAACAATTTTCACCGAATTTGGTCTAATTTTATAAAAATACCACGATTTATGACGAATTTTTAACAAATCAAGACGAATTCTTGACAACTTTTGCTGAATTTGGACTCATTTTATGAAAATATCACGATTTATGACGAATTTTTAACAAATTTGGTCGAATCAAGGCGAATTTGACAATTTCTATTGAATTTTATGAAATTAACATGAAATATGATGAATTGTTAACAAGTCAAAACGAATCTTTGACAATTTTTACTGAATTTCGATTAATTTTATGAAAATACCACGATTTATGACGAATTTTTAACAAATTTGGACGAATCAAGTCGAATTTTTGACAATTTCTATTGAATTTTATGAAATTAACAGGAAATATGATGAATGGTTAACAAATCAAGACGAATTTTTGACAACTTTTGCTGAATTTGGACTAATTTTATCAAAATACCACGATTTATGACGAATTTTTAACAAATTTGGTCGAATCAAGGCGAATTTTTGACAATTTCTATTGAATTTTATGAAATTAACATGAAATATGATGAATTGTTAACAAATTAAAACGAGTCTTTGAGAATTTTTACTGAATTTGGACTAATTTTATGAAAATACAACGATTTATGACGAATTTTTAACAAATTTAGACGAATCAAAGCGAATTTTTGACAATTTCTATTGAATTTTATGAAATTAACAGGAAATATGATGAATGGTTAACAAATCAAGACGAATTTTTGACAACTTTTGCTGAATTTGGACTAATTTTATCAAAATACCACGATTTATGACGAATTTTTAACAAATTTGGTCGAATCAAGGCGAATTTTTGACAATTTCTATTGAATTTTATGAAATTAACATGAAATATGATGAATTGTTAACAAATTAAAACGAGTCTTTGAGAATTTTTACTGAATTTGGACTAATTTTATGAAAATACAACGATTTATGACGAATTTTTAACAAATTTAGACGAATCAAAGCGAATTTTTGACAATTTCTATTGAATTTAAGGGGTTAGACCACTCTAGAATTTTCAAAAAAATCGAATTTTTGTATTTTGCGCTAAAAAGTGCCTTATGGTCTTAAAAATAAGATGCAATGTCAGTAATAAGCGGGAACAGTTTTTAAATGCCTGTATTTTGATTCTGAATGTTGTCCGATAACGTGTGCTCAGTACAGGTTAAACAAACTTTAAATGCGTTTTTCTCTAAATCACTTTTCTTGAAACGGCCGGACACATAACTCATACAATTCTTTACCGATTTACTTGAAATTTTAACTGCACCTTCCAAGTAGCATTACCTAGAGAAAGACGTAGGATTTTTTTGATATCAAATGTAGTTCTTTAACTATAAACAATTTAGTAGATATTTTTTTTAGGCTAAAACGCAAAATTTTTGTAATATGCCCACCATTTCTGCAAAAAAATAATTAAAAAGAAATCCCTACGTCTTTCTCTAGCTTTTGAGTTGTAAAAACTAAATACCTTTTCGTTTTTGCTTTAGATTGAAAATTGTAGGTAAAATTGTTCCGGCCGCGGACCCCTTAGCGCTTAACAAGGTTTTCATCAAGCAGTTACATCGCGTTCATTTTTTATGTTAATTATTTAGGAAAATATATTTCTTATTCCTAAATGTATGTACAACAAAGACATATAAACAATTTTTCCACAGCTCTTATTGTTTTCTCGGAAAAATATGGGGAAATTACGTTAATTTTCCACGGTCTAAAGTGGTCTAACCCCTTAATGAAATTAATAAGAAATATGATGAATTGTTAACAAATCAAAACGAATTTTTAACAATTTTTACTGAATTTGGACTAATTTTATAAAAATACCACGATTTATGACGAATTTTTAACAAATTTGGTCGAATCAAGACGAATTCTTGACAATTTCTATTGAATTTTATCAAATTAACATGAAATATGATGAGTTGTTAACAAATCAAAACGAATTTTTGACAACTTTTACTGAATTTGGACTAATTTTATCAAAATACCACGATTTATGACGAATTTTTAACAAATCTGGTCGAATCAAGGCGAATTTTTGACAATTTCTATTGAATTTTATCAAATTAACATGAAATATGATGAATTGTTAACAAATCAAGACGAATTGTTAACAATTTTTACTGAATTTGGACTAATTTTATGAAAATACCACGATATATGACGAATTTTTAACAAATTTGGACGAATCAAGGCGAATTTTTGACAACTTCTATTGAATTTTATCAAATTAACATGAAATATGATGAATTGTTAACAAATCAAAACGAATTTTTGACAACTTTTACTGAATTTGGACTAATTTTATGAAAATACCACGATTTGTAACGAATTTAGACGAATTAATGCGAACAATGACGAATTTTTAACAAATCATGACGAATTAATGCGAACTATGGCTAGTTTTTAAAAAATCAAGACGAATTAATGCAAACTATGACGAATTTTTAACAAATCAAGACGAATTTTTGACAATTTTTACTGAATTTGGACTAATTTTATGAAAATACCACGATTTGTAACGAATTTAGACGAATTAATGCAAACTATGACGAATTTTTAACAAATCAAGACGAATTTTTGACAATTTTTACTGAATTTGGACGAATTTTATAAAATTAACACGAATTATAATTAACGTTTTAATTTAACGTAAAAATCTTAAATTTATTTCTAAAAATAAGCTCAGTACGATTTTTTAAAGTTGATAAAAAATTTTCAAGGTTAGGTTCGATTAAAAATCTTCCTTGAATTTAGGATTTTTAATATTTTTTGGGTAATTATTTAATTAATTAAAAAGCAGTTTTGAAACTTTAATTCAACATAAAAATCATTTCTTTATTTTTATAAATAAGCTCTGTATGATTTTTTAAAGTTGGTCAAAATTTTCAAAATTATGTCCATTAAAAATGTTTCTTAATTTTGAATTTTTTTTTAATTTTTTTGGTAACTATTTTATTAAAATAGGAATAAAGACCTATAATTTTCTATTTTAGGTAAAAAAATAAGAATCCTAATTATCATCATATTAAAAAAAAATTAAGTGGGTTTTTTAGACTTTTATTTTTTTTTACTTTGTTTTTTTTCCTTTGTTTTTTACTTTGTTTTTTTTATTATTTATTTTTTTTTTCTTTAACATCCTATTACCGGGTTCGTTTGGTGACAAAAGAGAAACGCAAAGAAGCTTAAAAAAAAGTACACGAAAAAGGATGGAAAGACCGTCGTCGTGGGGTAAAATGGCGGGCAATATTAAATTCTTCAGCCATTATATATTCTCGCCCGAACTGACACAACTAACGGCCCTTTTAAAAATTCATAATTACATTTTTCGGCGCGGGGGTTTGTCGGGGGGCCGGGGGTTGGTGTAGGTGGCGCTGGCGGCACGCACGGCCGCCCGCGATCGACCGGTTCGCTCCAGCGGCGGAGTTCGGCGAAATAAAGCGAATTTCGGACGACAAAGGGCCGCCGGAGCCGGTCCGGCAAAGTCTCCAATTATGGAATTATCGAGTTATTATCGGCTCCGAGCCGTAATTGTCACTTTCGGGGCCACCAATTATTAAATAAGTGGTAATTGCTCGGGGGAGCGAACGCGAACGGATTTTACTCCGGGCGAACGAGGTGACTGACGGCCGAAACTGAAGGGGTTGGTAATTAATTTTGACAGGTTTTTTTTATTTTCGTTTTCAATTTTACCAAATTATTCATTTTGGTTGAAAGTACTTCAACCAAAGTAAGCATTCATAAACAATAAGGCGTTTGAATTTGAATTCATTTTTAGAACATAGTCTAAATTTGATATTTTTTTAAAAAATCGTACAGATCTTATTTGTGAAAATAAAGAAAAGATTTTTTACAAATTGATAGATTAAAATCTCTAATTTTTGATAAAATAATCACTTTGATTCGAACGTCCATTAAAAAAATTAAAAAAATTCTCAAAGATGACTAAAATTTCTAATAACTGTCAAATTTGATACTATAAAAAAATTGTATAGATCTTATTTGTGAAAATAAAGAAAAGATTTTTTTACAAAATTTAAACGGAATAATTTAGCAAACCCAATTCTTTTCTTCCAAACGTAATTTCTCGCTCATTCATTCTGAACTTTTTTCACCTTCCCTCTTTATACCTCACCTCACCTCACCATTACTTTATCCTAAAGAACAAAAACCCCGGGAAACCTGATACCGTCTCCTAACGTTTTGAACGTAGTAGCGTACAAAAACATTCCTCCTTCCATAAACAATCTCGACTGCCACGAAGGAATGTGTTAAAATCAAAAATAGGTCGGTCTTGAGTCTTGACAGAAAAGGAATGAGATGGTAAAAATAAAATAAAGGTAGATAGATATAAGAAAAGCATAAATAGGATATAAAAATAAATTTTCTCGATATAAAAAATCGAGATTTTTATTAGTTTTCTTTGAAATGTGGTTTTTAGTTGGATAGAGAGTTAGAGAAGTTGTTGGGTTTTTTCTTTGAGCCGTCGGCGTTGCTAAATATTGCCATTATTGGATGTTATGGATTCTTTGTCGTTTTTGTGAAAGGCTTCCACACACGATGAAGATCAAACGTAGTCAGAGCGACTGTTTGAGTCTTTTTGAGTGCTAATGGCCTCTTCTTTCCCCGCACTTTTTCCGTATAGAGAATTTGAAGTGGGATAATCTCCGGGTGTAAGGAGAGAAAGAGTATATCGTATGTAAAATCTCCTTTGAATTTTATATCTTTAATTTCATTCAATAAAATTCAACAAAGAAAAAAAAAAGTTTCTAAACTTATAATTTAAATCAATTAGATTCGTAATTTAAAAACAACTAGAAAAAAATACTGGTTACAACCTCATTAATTTTTAATCAAGGTCAATAACAGTAAACAAACATGAAATAATTTAAGAATGCTAATCTTAATAGAAAGTCTAAACGTATTACAAAGTGGGGTAAAAGTAATGTTCTTAATTAGCTGCCATTTAGTAAAAAAATGGGAAAAGTGGGTCTCGATTTTCACGAAAAGATCTTTAAAATGTGTAAAATTGATTAAATTTTGAAAAAATAATAAATTATATGGATTTTCAAAAGACACACGGCTAAATTCGAAAGCCCCCTAGCTCTAGGTCCATTATTAAAGATGCTAATAAATGCTCACATATGTTGCATGATAAGCCAGAAATGTGAAAACCTAGAGTTTTGTTAATCCATTTGCTGCACGAAAGCTTAATAATCTAAGAAAATCACATGTCGACCTATGCAACGAAAACTATCGTAAGTCAAAAATGGTGATTTTGAAAAATTTGAAAAGAAAACAGAATTAATTGCTGTTCTTCTATGGTGAATCCTTTCGGAATCCTATATAAGATATCTATAACAACCAAATAGGAAATTTTTACATAGAAAATTTTATTTCTTAAAATGCAATCTGTTCAAAACCTTTAAACGCTTATATCTCACTCAGTTCTATCAAAAATGACTTACAATAGTCTTCGTTGCATTGGTCGATGTCATAAATAACACAATCTATAAAACAATCAATTACACACAATGTTTGATCCATGGTTCAGGTTATTATTGGTTTATCTGGTTCTACTTTACTTAAAATCATACAAATTTTATAATTCTAATTAGATTTAGAGTTGGTACATTCACCTTTGGGTAAATTAATCTGCCTGGTGTTTTCCATGGTTATTATTACACTTGCCATGACTGGTTATTTTACCAGAAGCCATGGTAAATATCCATCAATCTAGATATTTCCTATAACAGGAACTAATTCAGGGCTACTATCTTTTGGAGTATATCACTATTTAGTTTACAGAATCAGAAAAACTTTTTGTACCAAATGAGAACGATTCTCAGCTTAATTTATTTGCCTTGAATCCTAATTTTTAATTCTTTTGTCAGGTTTGGTTTCAAATTTAAAATTGTTTAAGGTTTTTTTACCTATAGCGCGACGTTCTTCCTAAAAGGAAAGATCAATTTGAAAATAACTGTGAAGTTATGTTAGCTAAAATTACAAATAGATTTTATACATAAAAGGCTTTAATAAAGGGATTTATTGCAAAAACGGGCCAGCTTCAATTTTTTAAGCAAAACAAAAATCGCTGAAGCTGGACTGTTTTTGACCCAAAGAACGATTGAAACAACATCGTTTATAGTTATGTCTCTTCTTATAAGGCGTAAATCTGTTCATCTCTGCTTTCAAGTTTTACAACGTGAAACCCAATTATTAAAATAACATATAAAAAATGGAACTGACCGGTTTTTGCATTAAACCCTTCAGTTGAGAATGATTCATCATTTGAAAATCGTATAAAATGAAAATAATGACATCTTTTTCTAACACAATGTAATGTGTAGAAATCTTAGGATGACTGTATATCTGGTTGTGAAACTGCTTCGAGAAACCCTCTTCCAGCGATGAAACATTCCTAATTGTCACAACAAAACTATACATAAAAATCAGGAAAAGCTCGAATATGATCAATCTTTCCACCAGCAAATTAAGACGTAGAATGAAAAGTATTTTTTCAGCACTTATCTGGTTTATTGAATTTTGTCAACCTTACATGTTTCGGCCCTGGGTTATCTTCAGAGGTAATTTAAATACTAGAATTTGAATAATTTGAATTAATTAATTAATTCTCGAATTAAAAAACTTGTTCAATAAACTAGATAAGTGCTGAAAAAATACTTTTCATTCTACAGATACATAAAAAGTTTTATTCAATCTTCAATAAAAAACCTCCAAAATGATACGCTTTTTAAATTGAAATTGATATTATCTATTGACATGGCAGCCATAATCTAACAGTCTAACAATGATAAAATGTGAATCATAAAAAGTAGAAACCACTCAATTCATCTTCTATTTGCTTCCGATTTATCACATTTAAATGAAAAAAGAATCCCTAAATTTAAAAGAATTTTCAAAATCTATTTATGTATTAATAATTTCAGAACCAATAAATAAATGAATTAGAGAATCAATTTACATTAGAAGAACTGATTTTGGGTAAAATCTCAAATTTTTGAATCTTTGAAGATTAACATAAAAAATATTCTATACAGCGTTCAAGAAGATAGATATTAAAATTATTTAAAACCGGCAATATTTCTGTTCGAAAGAGAGTTTATTTTACCATAAATAAGTTACAATTTCTAATTTTTCCAATTTTTTTTCTCTTACTACATTCTGAGATACGTTTTCTCATCAATGATTATCACAATAAAAAATATCTCTGTATGATATCATCGCTATAGAAGAAAAAGTGACCAAGTCCACAGACAGTACTTTTGAGGTATTAGCATTATAGTTTTGATATTTATAACGATTTTTTTAAACAATCTACCATCATGAATTTTTGAGATTGTTCTTTTTTATATAGGATATCCGAAAATCTCGTGTATAACGGAGTACACAGATACCTTTATCAAAAACATAATTTAGCCCAATTTGTCTATATACAAAGTTTCTCTTAAATTACCCGAAAAATCTTTATTAGATTTTATACATTTTTTACCATGTCTTTATATCAACAGGCTACAGCTACCTCTGGGACAAATTCGAATTTCGAAACATGCAGCGTATTTAGAAACACTCTTGCCACAAGTTATCTATCCAGATTATGTTAACCAACCTGTATAATGTTTTGTTAATTATTTTCCTGAATATCTAAATCAAATTAAAAACTATTTTCACTCTTCCAAAATTTCAGTTGGACAAATGGTTGAGCCATCAAAAAATATTATCTAAATCCCTGAAGGCCAAATTGATAAGTTAAGGTACCATTGACAAAGTTCAAAATAGCAATTTCTTTAAGCGGTGTGAAGTTCTTGCAATAAAAACAGATATTACAAGTTTGTAAGTAATTTATTGCTTCAAATATACAAATTTTCGCCATGATTTGTAACCATCATCAGGGTGTAACTCTGATTGGCCAGCAAGATCACTAGACCTAAGACTTTGTTTATGGGGTGTCCTTCTAAACCTGAAAAGTGTGTTTTTTTTTTGAAAGAACTTCACACCCCTTAAAGAAATTGCTACTTTGAACTTTACTCATCCCTTACACCTGTATATAATATTCAATTTTAGATACATGAACATTAAAACCTAAAAAATCTATAATTTTGGACATTACTCTTTGGACGTCACTTTCTTTTGTATACCGATGATATAAAGTTTAAATTTTGTAAAAAGTGGTATTACCATTTTTTAAGATTATGTAAAAATCCACATCTTAAATGGGTATTAATCGAACCCAATCTACCAAAAACGAATGACTTTTGAATCTGTATTCATTCAAACCTTTTAGTTATTTTCCCAAAAAACCATTCAGTTTTTAAAAATCAATCTTTAAATTCAAAATGTGATATCAAAATTTCATTATTAAAAAATCTAAACCTTCAATCATTTTATTTCTTCTTCTTAAAAGCAGAAACAGAAATAGAAGCATTAAAAGCAATCCGAAATATATCACCACTTTTAAAAATCATTCTTCATTTTACAATTATCTAAAATAAAAATCAATTTTTTTTTTCAAAACCAATCTCAAACATCTAATTAAAAATTCCACCCCTTTTGAAAACAGGTACCAACCTCCCCTCCCTCATCTAATCACTCCACCCCGAAGCCAATCCACCCCCTTTCTACTTCGATCACCACGACCACCACCACCGCCTTCGGTCCATTCCACATCATAATAATTCTTCACCCCGCGCTCGCCCCCTTATATATTTCGGCTGTGCCGTTGCCATAGGGGGGTTGAAACCTGTCGCGAGCTCATTACCGTCCTTCGGCAACCCCCCGTTCGGCGGCCATGTTGCCTTCGTCCCCTTCGGTCCGTGTTTACCGAGAGCCGTAGCGCCACGGGGGGCCGCATAAAAGGGGGTGTCCCGGCATAATTATTATATCGCTGACTGTTGTTTGTACCAACCGCCCCCAGTTCGAACTCTCTCCCTCTCTTTCTCTCATCGCGTATCCACCCCTTGAAAGGTGAATTAGTAATAAGGGGTTGGAAGACTCAAAACGGTCAAGTTATTTGTACGTTAGCGATTGGAAATTGTATTAATTTAGTATAATACACACTAAATTAAGTGTATAAATTAATCAAGTGTTAAAATATCCTTTGACTCCTTATAGATAGACACCCCGAAAGGCGTTAACAGGGCAAATTAACCCGGAGGCATTTGCATCAATTAGTGTGTCGTCGTCGTCTTCGTCGCCGTCGTCGTCATCCATTATTAACTCTTAGTTCGGCCTGGTCCAATTACGGACGTCCGTCCATCCGTCTAGATTCTAGCAGAAAGCTCCGGTTGCGTTAATTGACGATATTTAAATTGGCTGAAGGCACGTGGAAGACGGCGACGATTTCTGCTTTTCCCCCGACGTGTATCTATCTATCTATCCCTTTTAAAAATGTTTTGACGCCGGCGCCTTTCGAAACCGACGTCTTTCCTTCTTGAAATATTGAGTTACATTCTCCCGGAGTCAGACTGATTCCCGATTTCCGTTCCGTCTGTTGTTGTTTTCTTTTCCATTTAATAACAAACTTGTTTGTTTCTGAATGATGATGGCTACTCATCAATAGGATTTTTAGAGCTTTAATTAACTTTAAAAAATCGTACAGAGTTTATTTATTGAGATTAAGTGATGATTTTTAGTCTAAATTAAAGCTAAAAGATTCTATTTTTTATTATATAAGTGAAATTAATTCTAATTATTACCAAAAAATTAAAAAAAAACATTTAAAATTGGTGAAAATTTTTGACAGTTAACTAACCTAACTTTTTTAAAAAATTTGACCAACTTTAAAAAAAACGTACAGAGCTTATTTATTGAGATTAAGAAATGATTTTTATTTTAAATTAAAACTAAAATATTCTATTTTTTATTTTAAAAGTCAAATTTATTCTAATTATCGTCAAAAAAATTAAAAAAAATTTTAAAGTTAGGAAAAATTTTTGACAGTTAACTAACCTAACTTTTTATAAAATTTGACCAACTTTAAAAAATCGCACTGAGTTTATTTTTCGAGATTAAGAAATGATTTTTAGTCCAAATTGAACATAAAAGAGTTTATTTTGGATTAAAAAAGTCAGATTTATTCTAATTCTTACCAAAAAATTTAGAAAATTCTTAAAGTTGGTAAAAATTTTTGACACTTTAATCTAACTTTTTAGAAACATTTGTCAACTTTTAAAAAACCGTACAGAGTTTATTTATGGAGATTGGGAAAAATAATTTTTAAGGCATATTAAACTTAAAAGCTTCTACTTTTGATTTTAAAAGAGAATTTCTTTCTAATTTTTACTAAAAATATAAAAAAAAATTCTTAAAGTTGATCAAATTTTTTGACAGGTAACTAACTTTTTAAAAATTGGCCGATTTTAAAAAATCAGAGTTTGTTTATGGAGATTGAGAAATGATTTTTATGGCAAATGACAGCTTAAAGATTCTATTTTTGATTATAAAAGGTAAATTGATTACAAGTATCACCAAGAAATTGAAAAAAATTTTTGAAGAGGCCGAGAAATTTTATCCTTTTTTAAGGAAATTTAAAAAATCACCCAAACTTTATTTATAACACTTAAGATATGATTTTTATGTTAGGTTTAAATTTAAAGATTCTATTTTCGATTACTAGAGACAAATTTATTTTTTCACCTAACGATTTTTGAAAAGATTGGAGAATTTTTGCCTTTTTTGGTTCACTTTTTTCACTAACTTTAAAAAATCGTCTAAGCTTTAGTTTCAGGAATTGAGTTATGATTCTCACCTTAGATTCTAACTTAAATATTTTATTTTTCATTATGAGAAACAGATTTATTCTAATTGTCACTCAACAATTTAAAAAAAATTTTGAAAAAAACGAAGAATTTTAACCTCAATTTTTTTTGTTTTACTTTAAAAAATCGCCCAGACTTTATTTATAGGAATTAGAAAATGATTTTTGTATTAGAATCAATGTAAAAGAGTCTGTTTTGAATTAAAAAAGTCAATTTTGTTCTAATTGTTACCAAAAAAATTAAAAAAAATCTTAAAATTGGTAAAAATTTTTGACACTTTAACCTAACGTTTTAGAAAAATTTGTCAACTTTTAAAAAATCGTACAGGGTTTATTTTTAGAGATTAAGAAATGATTTTTATATCAAATTGAACATAAAAGATTCTATTTTGGTTTAAAAAAGTCAGATTTGTTCTAATTGTTAACAAAAAAATTAAAAAAAATTTTAAAGTTGGGAAAAAATTTTGACAGTTAACTAACCTAACTTTTTATAAAATTTGACCAACTTTAAAAAATCGCACTGAGTTTATTTTTCGAGATTAAGAAATGATTTTTAGTCCATATTAAACAAAAAAGATTCTATTTTCGATTTTAAAAGTCAAATTTATTCTAATTAAAACGAAATGGATCATAAAGTGCATTATAATACGATAAATGGTAATCCCGACTGCTAGTAATTGACAATGTTGTAGGGGTTGCGACGTTTATTTAATGGCGTGCGAAATATCCTAATCCTCTCGGTCCCGGTGGCGTTTCCCGTTTATAAGGACGACAATGCCGGGGATAAATGACGTTGATGTCCCGTGTACGATTCGATTAGGCTAATGTGCGAAATGAACGTTTTAGTATGACGGTTCGTAGCCGATTGTGTGTAAACTCGTATAACTCAACGCGGAAATTACGAGAACGTTTTCGGTGTCCGAAAAGTAAGGTATTATGATTTGAAGAGATCCTTTTTCTTTAGGTGGTGAGATAAGTTGGTCTCTCGAACTAATAAAGGGCGTGTAGCTTGGGCTGTTGGGTTGTGAGCATAAAACGTGTTATTTTGACCGACAGTTGAATGGAAGTACGGTCAAAAGAACGGGCTAGTTTTAACACTCGGTACAATTGGTAGCAGCCATTATATACCACACCTCGGGGTTAAGAAAAAAACAACAAAGGGGCACACTCACCCGTTAAGCAGGATCCTGGTGTTGAGGTTCCGAATGTCTTCAATTGAGAGAATCCTGAAATAAAATTAATAAGAAATTTTAGTAAATAAGAAAAATCATTTCTTAATATCTAAGAATAAAGTCAGTACGATTTTTTAAAGTTGACCAAATTTTTTGAAAAGTTAGGTTAGTCAACTACCAAAAATTTTCACCAACTTTAAAAATTTTTTTAATTTTTTTGGTAACAATTAGAACAAATTTGACTTTTTTAAATCAAAATAGACTCTTTTAAGTTCAATTTGGAGTAAAAATCATTTCTTAACTCCTATAAATAAAGTCTGGGTGATTTTTTAAAGTTGATCAAATTTTCTAAAAAGTTAGGTTAGTTAACCGTCAAAAATTTTTACCAATTTTAAGAATTTTTTTAATTTTTTTGGTAACAATTAGAACAAATTTGACTTTTTAAAATCAAAATAGACTCTTTTACGTTCAATACGGAGTAAAAATCATTTCTTAACTCCTATAAATAAAGTCTGGGTGATTTTTTAAAGTTGATCAAATTTTCTAAAAAGTTAGGTTAGTTAACCGTCAAAAATTTTCACCAATTTTAAAAATTTTTTTAATTTTTTTGGTAACAATTAGAACAAATTGGACTTTTTAAAATCAAAATAGACTCTTTTAAGTTCAATTTGGAGTAAAAATCATTTCTTAACTCCTATAAATAAAGTCTGGGTGATTTTTTAAAGTTGATCAAATTTTCTAAAAAGTTAGGTTAGTTAACCGTCAAAAATTTTTACCAATTTTAAAATTTTTTTTAATTTTTTTGGTAATAATTAGAACAAATTTGACTTTTTAAAATCAAAATAGACTCTTTTAAGTTCAATTTGGAGTAAAAATCATTTCTTAACTCCTATCAGTAAAGTCTGGGTGATTTTTTAAAGTTGACCAAATTTTTTGAAAAGTTAGGTTAGTTAACTGTCAAAAATTTTTACCAATTTTAAGAATTTTTTTAATTTTTTTGGTAATAATTAGAACAAATTTGACATTTTTAAATCAAAATACACTCTCTTAAGTTCAATTTGGAGTAAAAATCATTTCTTAACCCCTATAAATAAAGCCTGGGCGATTTTTTAAAGTTGATCAAACTTTTTGAAAAGTTAAAGTGCCAAACATTTTTACCAACTTTAAGAATTTTTTTAATTTTTTTGGTAACAATTAGAACAAAATTGTCTTTTTTAAATCAAAATAGACTCTCTTAGGTTGATTCTAATACAAAAATCATTTTCTAATTCCTGTAAATAAAGTCTGGGCGATTTTTTAAAGTTAGACAAAAAAATTGAGGTTAAAATTCTTCGGTTTTCTTCAAAATTTTTTTAAATTTCTGGGTGACAATTAGAATAAATCTGTTTTTCATAATGAAAAATAAAATGTTTAAGTTAGAATTTAAGGTGAGAATCATAGCTCAATTCCTAAAAATAAAGTTTGGACGATTTTTTAAAGTTGGTGAAAGAAGTGAACCAAAAAAGGCAACAATTCTCCATTCTTTTCAAAAATTGTTTGGTGATAAAATAAATTTATCTCTGGTAATCGAAAATAGAATCTTTAAATTTAAATCTAACATAAAAGTCATATCTTAAGTGTTATAAATAAAGTATGGGTGATTTTTTAAATTTCCTTAAAAAAGGATAAAATTTCTCGGTCTTTTCAAAATTTTTTTTCAATTTCTTGGTGATAATTGTAATCAGTTTGCCTTTTATAATCAAAAATAAGATCTTTAAGCTGTCATTTGCCATAAAAATCATTTCTTAATCTCTATAAACAAACTCTGATTTTTAAAAATCGGCCAATTTTTAAAAAGTTAATTACCTGTCAAAAAATTTTATCAACTTTAAGAATTTTTTTTATTTTTGGTAAAAATTAGAGAGAAATTGTCTTTTAAAATCAAAAATAGAATCTTTTAAGTTTAATTTGTGGAAGAAATTATTTCCCAATCTTCATAAATAAACTCTGTACGATTTTTTAAAAGTTGACAAATTTTTCTAAGAAGTTAGGTTAAAGTGTTAAAAAATTTTCCAAACTTTAAAAATTTTTTTAATTTTTTTGGTAAGAAATAGAATAAATTTGTCTTTTTTAGGCCAAAATAGAATATTTTATGATCAATTAAAAATAAAAATCATTTCTTAACTCTTATAAATAAAGTCTGGGTGATTTTTTAAACTTGATCCATTTTTTTTTGAGGTTAGTCAAAATTTTCACTAACTTTGGAATTTTTTTTAATTTTTTTGACAACACTTGGAATAAAACGGTCTTTTTTAGTTAAAATTAGAATGATTTAAGTTTCATTTAGAAAAAAAATCAAATCAAAATCTTTAAAAATGAATTTTTGATGAATTTTTAAAATTAATTTTCTTAAGTTAGAAAGGTGTCAAAATTTTTTTCCAACTTTGAAATTTTTTTTAAATTTTTTTGACAATACTTGGAATAAAACAGACTTTTTTAATTAAAATTTGAATGTTTTATGTTTCATTTAGAAAAAAAAATCAAATCAAAATCTTTAAAAATGAATTTTTGATGAATTTTTAAAGTTAATTTTCTTAAGTTAGAAAGGTGTCAAATTTTTTTCCAACTTTGAAAATTTTTTCAATTTTTTTTGACAACTTTTAGAACAAAACGGTCTTTTTTAGATAAAATTAGAATGATTTAAGTCTCATTTAGAAAAAAATCAAATCAAAATCTTTAAAAATGAATTTTTAATGAATTTTTAAAATTAATTTTCTCAAGTTAGAAAGGTGTCAAAAATGTTTTCCAACTTTGAAAATTTTTTTAATTTTTTTGACAACACTTGGAATAAAACGGTCTTTTTTAATTAAAATTAGAATGATTTAAGTTTCATTTAGAAAAAAAATCAAATCAAAATCTTTAAAAATGAATTTTTGATGAATTTTTAAAATTAATCTTCTCAAGTTAGAAAAGTGTCAAAAATTTTTTCCAACTTTGAAAATTTTTTTAATTTTTTTGACAACACTTGTAATAAAACGGTCTTTTTTAATTAAAATTAGAATGTTTTAAATTTCATTTAGAAGAAGAACCAAATCAAAATCTTTAAAAATGAATTTTTAATGAATTTTTAAAATTAATTTTCTTAAGTTAGAAAAGTGTAAAAAATTTTTTCCAACTTTGAAAATTTTTTTAATTTTTTTGACAACACTTGGAATAAAACGGTCTTTTTTAATTAAAATTAGAATGATTTAAGTTTCATTTAGAAAAAAAATCAAATCAAAATCTTTAAAAATGAATTTTTTATGAATTTTTAAAATTAATTTTCTCAAGTTAGAAAAGTGTCAAAAATTTTTTCCAACTTTGAAATTTTTTTAATTTTTTTGGTAACACTTAGAATAAGTTTGTCTTTTTTATTCGACAATAAAACCCTTTGTGTTTATAAATTTTTGAAATCAGACATAAAATTTTAAATTTTTTAAGATTTTAAGGTATGATTCTTATACCATATCAAACTCAAATCTAAATTATTCCTTTTAAAGCTATGTTCACATATACTATTATTATAACCCTTTACTCAAACGAGGTAAATTCTAAAAGCAGTCACATCTCACAACACCTTGAAAGGTAATCTCGTAATCTCTTCGGATCTGGATAGAACATTTACGGGTACAATGGGAGGACTATAGAAATGTTGACTTATTTACATCGGTGCGGACACACACGTTCATTGTAGTGGGTCCCGAAAAACGGCTCGCGTGTATAGGATTACGGATAGGAGGACAGGAGGGCCCTATTATGCGAAAAATCCGGCTTAAGGAAGGGACGACTGACTGTACAAAGGTGGCGAGCCCTCGAGACGGTCAAAATACCACCACCAAAAATCGATCGACGACGCGTACCATTTTTTCCGACCATTTACTGCGGTCTAGGCCATTATGTCGAGAAATCGGGGAACGAGATCGTATTGTCACAGTCGATTGTAGTCGTGTGACACGATTGTCATGGGGACAAATCGCGTTAACGTGGGTACTTTTACGGGATTTCGGGAGGAAGTTAGAGGTTTAATTTTGATGTGTAATATGATACTTTTCCGGGAAAATATAAGTAGGTAGTATTAGTATAATAGGGAAGTTGGATTGAAGAGGATTAAAAGTGGATACGACTATTTGTTTGAATGGTAGATGAGTTTCTTTTTGATGTTTTGTGTATTGATTGAATTATCCTTCTTCCTTCGCTTTCCATACATAATGAAATCACTTGGGAATTTTTGCTGACTTTTTAAGAATCGTGCCCCAAAGCACTTCGGTGCGTCTGCTTTATTTTTTTTATGTACGAATGGAATTCTTACACAGGTTTAAATCGATTTATAAAATCAATTATAAAAGACTTCTTTAAATAAAATTCGTTTCAGTGGAAGATATTTATAAATTTTTGAATGTGATAAAAGTGAAGAGTTTAAATAATTTAACTTTTTCGCGGGAAATTCTTTACTTTATTCAATTTACACTATTACTAATAACAGAATTATTATTATACTATTTACTCTATCTAAACAGTCTGTTTGAAATTCCTAGAAAAACCTTTTGGTTCTAAAAAAAGAAAAATAAAGAAACCCTTACACGCAACTTTTCAGAATAGTTCCTCGGGGGAGCTAAAATCACCTATGGTTTATATACGAAAGTTTCCTTAATTTTCAACGAGGACTCACCTCCTGAAATTTGTAGATGTTATTTTGTATTATGCCATATAAGCAAAATAATTGGAGAACATAGCAAAATGTAGTGTAAAAAGTGTAAAAAAAATAGAAATTGATTCTCATCTTTATTAAAAGTAATCTTCTTTAAAAAAATTGTTTACAAATTGAGGTTTTCTAATAGCTTTATTGGTTAATATTTTTACAATTGAAAACATTGCTATAATAGGTATAAATATCTAATTTATGTACTGAAATTCAATAGGGATTTGACTGTTTTAAAGAGCAAAGTATCTTATTTTTATTAAATACAACTTCGTCAAAAAATGATTCACAAAATTGATTTTGTATGACTGCCTTTTAAGTTAATCTTCTTGAAACTAAAAGAGCTACAAGAAAACACGTGCATATCTAATTTAAGAAAGAAATTTCGATTGGGATTTGAATAAGTTAAGGAAATAAGATAAGAAAAGGTATTTATTTTGTTTAAAGTAATCTCGTCAAAAAAAACATTGTTCAAAAATTGAGGTTTTCTGACTGCTTTTTGGATTAGGTGTTCTTTTAAATTGACAAGGATATAATAATCCAAGGTGACGCAATGGATATTACTCATTTTTAAAGTGTTATTATGGTTGTATAACTTAATCAACCGAAGTCAAAAATTCATGTTTCTCTTCAACACATAATGCAGTTTTATGGCAGCAATTTATTTTATGAAGATAAGCTCTTACAAATGACCACTAAGCTTATTTAAAGATAAAATTGATTTCTTGAGAGTAGTTGGCATTTGAGGCCCATTTATGAAAATCCTATTCTTCAACAATATCCACAAAGAAGAAATCAGTGCTGCTTAAATTAACGACTTTGGAAAGTCACTATATCGAGATAAAAGTCATCCATGAAATATTTTTTTACAATAGCTATGCAAATTCGCACGGTATAGCTTGTTGCTTCATCTTTCTGAAACCTTTCTATTATTTTCTACTCACTGTCGTTGGAATTTGATTCAGTGGTCATAGTTAATAAACTGCATTGCATAACTACGATTCTTTCATATGGAGATATTTGAATAAAACGATTTTTGCAAATAGAGCTTAACCACTACAAGGTCTAAAACCAACGTTATTCCAAAAAGTCAATGCGACAAATTAAAAAATGGCATTTCCTTAAAATAATTGTTCAAAAAATGAATTTTTCTGACTGCTTTTTGGATTAATTTTCTTAAAATTGAAAAAGTTACAATAATGTGCGTGGATATTTAACTTAAGGGACTGATTTTGATTGGAATTTGATATTTGAAGTCGATATTCACCTTTATTAAAACCAACCTCACCAAAAAAAGTTGACTAAAATTTAAGAAGTCAAGATCTTGTGACTTCTTTTTCTACTTTTAATAAGACAATTTTATTTTGTTTTACCCGTTGAGTGACGATTTCTTCCGAACATAATGCAATTATGGCGCGCCAGACACGTCATTGTATGTTGACGGGTTAAATGCTCGACTAATTATGCGAAACTTTGTCCAAAAACAAAGTTTCTTGATCAACTGAGGGTTACTTTAAAGAAATCTAGTCATGTTGAAAACTGCAATGCCTCTATTTGCAAGATTTCAAAGATATCCAATTGATACACAGTCAAATAAGACAATTTTCGATAATTAGCAAAACCATTTTTGACAAGTTAAAGATATCCAATAAATCACAATTCTCCAAAACAAGGTCTTGTGACTGCTTTTTATCCTTTTAATAAGTAAAGGAATTTTATTTTGTTTAACTTCCTGACTAACTATGCAAAAGTGAGGATTATTGAAACAAAATTAAGCTTTTTTCAAAATTTCTTGGTCAACTTAGCATTATTTTATACAAATCTATCCATATTGAAAACATTAACTTCTCCACTAATCAATTTCAAAATTTCAAACACATCCAAATGATGCAGAGTCAAATAATGCTATTTTTGATGACCAGCAAAACCATCTTTGAAACTGGTGTGAAGACAGCAGTGAAACCGCCCCAAATTATTTTACTGCCCTCTGTAGCGCCTTTATTAATTCGAAGATCTAAAACAAATTTCGTATATGGGACTTAGAGACCAAAAGGGACAAAATCATAAAACAAATTTTGCTTGCCAGTGCCTTTGCGGGTGTTAACTGCCCTCAAACTAATTTATTGTCCTCTGTAGCACCTTTATGGCACTGGCGGGCAAAATTTGTTTTATTAGTTTATTCTTTGAGGTCTCTAAGTCCCATATACGAAATTTGGTTTAGATCTTCGAATAAATAAAGGCGCTACAGAGAGCAGTAAAATGGTTTAGGGGCGGTTAACCTCCGCGAAGGCACTGGCAAGCAAAATTTGTTCTGTTATTTTATGCTTTGTGGCTTCTAAGTCCCGTCTACTAAATTTGGTTTAGATTTTTCCATTGGTTACTGTACTATTTGCGGTTCCCCTTTGTTCGCCTAAACGGACGTCTATGGCTCTTCGGCTATCTTCGAAAATTTCTACTGCTGTCTTTTACTACTGTTTTCACACCGGTATCTTTGAAGAGTTAAAAATATCCAATTAATCAAAATTTTTCAAAACAAGGTCTTATGACTACTCTTTGTCCTTTTAATAAGTAAAAGAGTTTTATTTTGTTTAACTCTTCGACTAACTATGCAAAACTTAGGTTTATTGAAACGAAATTAAGATTTTTTCAAAATTTCCTGATCAACTTAGGATTACTTTAAACCAATCCATTCACATTGAAAACTTCAATGTCTCCACCAATTAATTGCATGATTTCAAACATATCCAATTGATAGACAGTCAAAAATATAACAATTTTCGATGGTTTGCAAAACCATCTTTGAAGAATTACAAATATCCAATTAATACAGTCTACAATAAAGGACTCGGCTTCAATTTGGAATTGTAACTGTAGGAAATTTGGCTGTCTAGGGGGTTGATTTTGGGTAATAAAGACCGCTTGTTTAGTAAATCAATATCAACGGATAAATATATTAAAAAAAATATACAATTGTTCGTCTTTCTATGTCTTCACTACTTCGCTTCTTCTTACAACTTCATTCACCCTAATGTTATAACACAACTATCGTTCTTAGCCAGCTCTCATTTTTACACATCTTACATTGTTACACATCTAAACCTAACTCTCGTCGTTACAGAAGGTTTACTTACATCCGCCCTCTTATCAATAAACTTAACATATACAACTTACAATGTCTATAACTGTCTATATTTATTCACATCTTGAGAAAGCTTCAAATACCTTCACAAACTAAAACTTTAAACATATGCAATTAAGACCCATTTTAGATTACTATAGCAAGATTATCACTTTTCAAAAAATCTAAATATATCCAATTAATAAACCAAAGTAGAATAAAGAAAGAAATTAAATTTTTTTGATTTCATTTACAAATTCTAAAACCCAACTTGAATGTGTCTACATCAACCTACATAACAATAAGAGTCCAAACATATCCAATTGATACAGTAGCGTTTCCGGGTTTCCGTAATGCCCGGAGCACTGCAAAACTGAAACAATGCGGGGTGGCGGTCGGCGGCGGTCGGGGGCGGCGGAGAAGAGGGTTGGGGGCGGCCCATGCACGTAGAAAATTGAATTATACGAAAACAAAGGGTTCCGCAAAACGGACCGGCTTTGCCACCGGTACGACAAAGAGGGAAAAGGGTTTTAGAGAGGAAGAGCGCGAGGTTAAAGGGTTTCGGGGGGACGCGGGGGGTTTGTTAAGGCAGTAATTAACTGCGACTCGATAATTAATTAGTTCCAACGAGTGCCGTTCGGCGCCGACACCGTAGAGGGCGGTGTGGACCTCTTTGTCTCGTTTGGCGATTGTACAAATCCAAACAAAAGTTTTCAAACGAAATAAATTTATTCTAAAATAATAAAAAAATAAGTTTAGAAATGAAAATTTTATTTATAAGTTCTTGGTAAAAAATTGGTTGTAATTGGAGGGTTTTAATTAAAAAAAAGGGGAACAAAAAAAACTTTTGGGTGGACTTGTACATCAAAGATGTACTCTTGCTTGCTCTACTGATTATGTAAATGTGCATTTTTGAGGGTTTCCACAAGAGGACTGTAGGTGGAACCCTTTTAGATCAGAACAGTCTTTGAGTCTATGCCAAAAGAAGTTTTTTCCCCTTGTCTACAAAATATTCTTCAATGTCTCAAACCAAAGTATTTGTCAACCTTTTTTTTTGGAAAGGGTTACTTTTAACTAAGATGAGTATCGATTTCTATTCTATTCATTTCTTTTTATTGTACGATTTTTAAAAGTTAATCAAATTTTTAAAAAAATTAGGTAAAATTTGTCAAAAATTTTAACCAACTTCAAAAATTTTTTAAATTTTTTTGGTAACAATTAGAACAAATTCAACATTTCTAATTCAAAGTAGAATCTTTTATCTTCAGTTTGGAGTAAAAATCTTTTCTTATTTTTTAAAAATAAACTCGGAACGATTTTTTTAAATTGTTCAAATTTCTAAAAATTTTAGGTTAGTTAACTGTTAAAAATGTATAGCAACTTTAAGAATTTTTTTAATTTTTTTGATAATAATTAGAACAAAACTGACATTTTGAACTTAAAATAGACTCTTTTAACTTTCATTTGGAGTAAAAATTATTTCTTAATCTTTAAAAATAAACTCTGTACAAGTTTTTAAAAGTTGACAAATTTTTCTAAGTTAGGTTAAAGTGTCAAAAATGTTTACCAACTTTAAGAATTTTTTTAATTTTTTTGGTAATAATTAGAATAAATCTGATTTTTTTAAATCCAAAATAGAATCTTCTATGTTCAATTTGAAGTAAAAATCATTTCTTAATCTCTAAAAATAAAGTCTGGGCGATTTTTTAAAGTTGATCAAAATTTTTTTAAAGTTAGGTTAGTTAACTGTCAAAAATTTTTACCTGCTTTAAGAATTTTTTTAATCTTTTTGGTAATAATTAGAATAAATCTGATATTTTTAATCCAAAATACAATCTTTTGTGTTCAATTTGGACTAAAAATCATTTCTTAATCTCGAAAAATGAACTTAGTGCGATTTTTTAAAGTTGGTCAAATTTTATAAAAAGTTAGGTTAGTTAACTGTCAAAAATTTTCACCAACTTTAAGAATTTTTTTAATTTTTTTGGTAACAATTAGAACAAATCTGACTTTTTTAAATCAAAATAGAACCTTTTTTGTTCAATTTGATATAAAAATCATTTCTTAATCTCTAAAAATAAACCCTGTACGATTTTTTAAAAGTTGACAAATTTTTGTAAAAAGTTAGGTTAAAGTGTCAAAAATTTTTACCAACTTTAAGAATTTTTTTAATTTTTTTGGTAACAATTAGAACAAAATTGACTCTTTTAAATCAAAACAGACTATTTTACATTGATTCTAATACAAAAATCATTTTCTAACTCCTATAAATAAAGTCTGGGTGATTTTTTCAAGTTAGACAAAAAAATTGAGGTTAAAATTCTTCGGTTTTTTCAATTTTTTTTTTAATTCTTGGGTGACAATTACAATAAATCTGTTTTTCATAATGAAGAATAAAATATTTAAATTAGAATTTGAGGTGAGAATCATAGCTCAATTCCTGAAACTAAAGTTTGGACGAGTTTTTAAAGTTAGTGAGAAAAGTGAACCAAAAAAGGCAAAAATTCTCCAATCTTTTCAAAAATTGTTTGGTGATAAAATAAATTTGTCTCTAGTAATCGAAAATAGAATCTTTAAATTTAAATCTAACATAGAAATCATGTCTTAAGTGTTATAAATAAAGTTTGGGTGATTTTTTAAATTTTTTTAAAAAAGGATAAAATTTCTCGGTCTCTTCAAAATTTTTTTTCAATTTCTTGGCGATAATTGTAATCAATTTGCCTTTTATAATCAAAAATAGAATCTTTAAGCTGTCATTTGCCATAAAAATCATTTCTTAATCTCCATAAACAAACTCTGATTTTTTAAAATCGGCCAATTTTTAAAAAGTTAGTTACCTGTCAAAAAATTTTATCAACTTTAAGAATTTGTTTTATTTTTTTGGTAACAATTAGAACAAATCTGACTCTTTTAATCCAAAATAGAATCTTTTAAGTTTAATTTGGAGTAAAAACCATTTCTTAATTTTTAAAAACAAACTCAGTGCGATTTTTTAAAGTTGATCAAATTTTTTAAAAAAGTTGGGTTAGTTAACTGTCAAAAATTTTAACCAACTTTAAGAATTTTTTTAATTTCTTTGGTAACAATCAGATCAAATCTGACTTTTTTAATCTAAAATAGAATCTTTTATGTTCAATTTGGACTAAAAATTATTTCCTAATCCCGAAAAATAAAGTCAGTACGATTTTTTAAAAGTTGACAAATTTTTCTAAAAAGTTAGGTTAAAGTGTCAAAAATTTTTACCAACTTTAAGAATTTTTTTAATTTCTTTGGTAAGAATTAGAACAAATCTGACTTTTTTAAATCAAAATAGACTCTTTTAGGTTCAATTCGGTGTAAAGATTATTTCTTAATCCCTAAAAATAAAGTCTGGGCGATTTTTTAAAGTTAATCAAAATTTTTTTAAAAGTTAGGTTAGTTAAGTGTCAAAAATTTTTACCAACTTTGAGAATTTTTTTAATTTTTTTGACAATAATTAGAACAAATCTGTCTTTTTTAAGTTAAAATAGACTCTTTTGGGTTTAATTTGGAGTAAAAATCATGTCTTAGTCTCTAAAAATAAAGTCTGGGCGATGTTTTAAAGTTGATCAAAATTTTTTTAAAGTTAGGTTAGTTAACTGTCAAAAATTTTTATCATCTTTGGGAATTTTTTTAATTTTTTTGGTAATAATTAGAACAAATCTGACTTTTTCAAATCAAAATAGACTCTTTTAAGTTCTATTTCGAGTAAATATCATTTCTTAATCCCTAAAAATAAAGTCTGGGCGATTTTTTAAAGTTGATCAAAATTTTTTAATGTGTTAGGTTAGTTACCTGCCAAAAAATTTTACCAACTTTAAGAATTTTTTTACTTTTTTGGTAAAAATTAGAAAAAAATTCTCTTTTAAAATCAAAAGTAGAAGCTTTTAAGTTCAATATGCTGTAGAAATTAATTACCACCAAACAAATTAAAAAAAATTTTTGATGTGAACCGAAATTTTAATCGAATTTAATACATTTTTTGGTTAATTTTAAAAAAATCACCCAGACTTTATTTAAAGGAGTTGAGAAATGATTTATACATTAAATTAAAGCTTAAATGTTATATTTTATATAATAAATGTTAAATTTATTCTAATGATAACCAAAAAAATTAAAAAAATTTTTTGGTAAAAAATGAAAATCTTTTTTTCCATTCTTATCAAATGTAAGTTTTTAAAACCTTATAATTACTTAGAAATGAGGTTATTAAATTAAAATTCACTTTTAAAGATTATATTTAATGAAAAAATAATTTGTTGATTTTTGATTTTTAATTGGATAAATTCTTATAATCTTCCTATTTCTCCCCAAACAATAAAACGGTTGTTCCATTTCGAATTGAAATTTAAATAGTTGAGTATAAAGTGTGAGTTTAAGTTCCGGGTAACCTTTATTAACATTCTTAGAGTTAATAATTCCATCAGGAGCGGAGACAAAGGGGCAACTCGGGGCTGCCGTAGCATCCGGTAGGCAAGAAATTGCCCTTCCTGATTTGCGACCTGGCTCCCGCCAAATGAAATTCCAAATTAAGCGAAGACCCGGGGCGTAATTAAGCCCAAGATGGCCTCATTGTCCTCTGGTTTAGGTTTAGTAGGATGTACTTTGAACCCTACCATCACCATCACCTTTATTATCTAATAATCTAAATACTAGAGAAGGCATTTTCATTATTGATTAATAAAATAAATTAGTAAAATAAAAATTTTTTTTTGAATACAAAGATTGTCATTTTGAAACTGGATTGACGATAAAAGCTAATGCGTGAAACACAATCGATTCTAGGAAGTGCTTGTAGAGAGGTTGAATGTGATGCAGGTTAAGTAGCTTTTCCGAGAGGACTCTTCAAGCTATGGCATTCGGTGAAGTAAGGGATTTCTCTAGTTGTATGTGTATAAATGTACTAGTTGTACGTGTGAGTTACTTTTCCTTCTTTCTTCCTCTTTTTTCTTTCGTTAAAAGAACCCGTCTATTATCCATTTTATAAGAGGTAGATTGTTGGTTTCATTGTTAAAACGTGTCGTTCGAAAGAAACCAAACTGTTTCATTAGGTGCTTGCTCCGGGAGCAAAAGTCAACCTCAAATTTCTTCCAATTCCGTTTCCTTCCCGGCCATAAAACACCAGGATTTAATTAAACTTATTCATCGCAGTAAAGTAGGTGGCGGAGGCGTCTTCTCGAGGGTGCGAAAACTGCATTTAATTAAGTCGAAATTCCTAGCATTTTTGATATAATTAAGTTTGCGACATTCTTCCCATCGAATGACTTAATTTTCGACTACTCGCACACCCTTCGTCCTATAAGATTAGCGTATTCGCCGTTTTCCTTAATTAAAATACATAAACCGTTTTCACCTAACCTTTAGAGTTTCACGAGAAAACCTGATTCTCAATTTGTCTACGTTTTAATACTCAATTTGTCTTTTTTTAATATTAGAATTAATATAAAATTAATAATCGATAATCGTTAGTTATAAGAACTTATAACCAGCTTGGTACAAAAAATAAGTCTTTTATTTCTTGATTATTAATTACTGGTTAAGATGGATCAAAACCACATTAATTATAATATAAAATTGATTGTAAATTGATTGTGGTTAAAATTTTGACAGTCAACTAACTCACCTTTTTAAAAAAAAATTGATCAACTTTAAAAAATCATACAGACTTTATTTATAGAGGTTAAGAAATGATTTTTATATCAAAATAAACCTAAAATATTCTATTTTGAATTAAAAAAGTCAGATTTGTTCTAATTGTTACTAAAAAAAAAAATAAAAAAATTATTAAAGTTGGTAAAAATTTTTGACAGTTAACTAACCTAACTTTAAAAAAAATTGATCAATTTTAAAAAATCGCCAAGACTTTATTTTTAAAGATTAAGAAATGATTTTTACTCCAAATTGAACCTAAAAGAGTCTATTTTGATTAAAAAAAGACAAATTTGTTCTAATTGTTACCAAAAAAATAAAAAAAATTCTTAAAGTTTGTAAAAATTTTTGACAGTTAACTAACCTAACTTAAAAAAAAAATTGATCAATTTTAAAAAATCGCCCAGACTTTATTTTTGAAGATTAAGAAATGATTTTTACTCCAAATTGAACCTAAAAGAGTCTATTTTGATTTAAAAAAGACAAATTTGTTCTACTTCTCACCAAAAAAATAAAAAAAATTTTCAAAGTTGGTAAATATTTTTGACACTTTAACCTAACGTTTTAGAAAAATTTCTCAACTTTTAAATAATCGTACAGAGTTTACTTATAGAGATTGGGAAATAAATTTGACGTTTATAATCAAAAATAGAATCTTTTAGCTTTAATCTGGCCTAAGAATCATTTCTTAATCTCTAAAAATATACTCTGTGCGATTTATTAAAATTGATAATTTTTTTTAAAGTTAGATTAACAACCTGTCAAAAATTTTTTCCAACTTTAAAATTTTTTTAAATTTTCTTGGTAACTCTTAGAAGAAATCTGACTTTTTTAGTGGAAAATAGAATCTTTTATGTTCAATTTGGACTAAAAATCATTTCTTAATCTCGAAAAATAAACTCTGTACGATTTTTTAAAGTTGGTCAAAATTTTTGAAATGTTAGGTTAGTTAACTGTCAAAAATTTTTGCGAACTTTAAGAATTTTTTAAATTTTTTTGGTAACAATTAGAACAAATCTAACTTTTTTACTGCAAAATAGAATCTTTTATGTTTAATTTGGATTAAAAATCTTTTCTTAATCTCGAAAAATAAACTCTGTGCGATTTTTTAAAAGTTGACAAATATTTCTAAAAAGTTAGGTCAAAGTGTCAAAAATCTTTACCAACTTTAAGATTTTTTTAAATTTTGTTGGTAATTCTTAGAAGAAATTTGACTTATTTGGTCCAAAATAGAATCTTTTATGTTTAATTTTGACTAAAAATCATTTCTTAATCTTGAAAAATATACTCTGTGCGATTTTTTAAAGTTGGTCAAAATTTTTAAAAAGTTAGGTTAGTTACCTGTCAAAAATGTTTACCTATTTTAAGAATTTTTTAAATTTTTATGGTAATGATTAGAATAAATTTGACATTCATTATAGAAAATAGAATATTTAAGCTTTCATTTAATGTATAAATCATTTCTCAACTCCTTTAAATAAAGTCTGGGTAATTTTTTAAAGTTAACCGAAAAGTGATTAAATTCGATTAAAATTTTACTTTACTTAAATTTTTTTTTAATTTTTTGGCGGTAATTAGAATAAATGTGGCTGTTATAATCAAAAATAGAATCTTTTAGCTTTAATTTGGTATAAAATTTATTTTTTAATCTTTATAAATAAACTCTGTATGATTTTTTTTAAGATAGCTAAATTTTTTTAAAAAGTTAGGTTAAGTGTCAAAAATTTTTACCAAGTTTAAGAATTTTTTTAATTTTTTTGGTGGTAGGTAGAACAAATCTAACTTTTATAATCAAAAATAGAATCTTTTATCTTTAATCTAACGTAAAAATCATTTCTTAATCTCTAAAAATAAACTCAGTGCGATTTTCTAAAGTTGTTCAATTTTTTAAAAAAGTTAGGTTAGTTAACTGTCAAAAATTTTCACCAACTTTAAGAATTTTTTTAATTTTTTTGATAACAATTAGAACAAATCTGACTTTTTTAAATCAAAATAGACTCTTTTAAGTTGATTCTAATACAGAAATCATTTTCTAATTCCTATAAATAAAGTCTGGGCGATTTTTTAAAATTAGACAAAAAAAATTGAGGTTAAAATTGTTCGGTTTTTTCAAATTTTTTTTTTAATTTTTGTGTAACAATTAGAATAAATCAGTTTCTCATAATGAAAAATAAAATATTTAAGTTATAATTTAAGGTGAGAATCATAGCTCAATTCCTGAAACTAAAGTTTGGACGATTTTTTAAAGTTAGTGAAAAAAGTGAACCAAAAAAGGCAAAAATTCTCCAATCTTTTGAAAAATTGTTTGGTGACAAAATAAATTTGTCTCTAGTAATCGTAAATAGAATCTTTAAATTTAAATCTAACATAAAAATCATATCTTAAGTGTTATAAATAAAGTTTGGGTGCTTTTTTAAATTTCCTTAAAAAAGGATAAAATTTCTCGGGCTCTTCAAAAATTTTTTTCAATTTCTTGGTGATAATTGGAATCAGTTTGCCTTTTATAATCAAAAATAGAATCTTTAAGCTGTCATTTGCCATAAAAATCATTTCTCAATCTTCATAAACAAACTCTGATTTTTTTAAATCGGCCAATTTTTAAAAAGTTAGGTTAGTTACCTATCAAAAAATTTTAGCCAACTTTAAGAATTTTTTTTATTTTTTTGGTGAAAATTAGAAAGAAATTCTCTTTTAAAATCAAAAGTAGAAGCTTTTAAGTTTAATATGCCCTAAAAATTATTTCCCAATCTCCATAAATAAACTCTGTACGATTTTTTAAAAGTTGACAAATTTTTCTAAAAAGTTAGGTTAAAGTGTCAAAACTTTTTACCAACTTTAAGAATTTTTTTAATTTTTTTGGTAAAAATAAGAACAAGTCTGACTTTTTTAAATCAAAATAGAATCTTTTAAGTTCAATTTTGACTAAAAATCATTTCTTAATCTCTAAAAATAAACTCTGTACGATTTTTTAAAGTTGATCAATTTTTTTTTAAAGTTAGGTTAGTCACTTGTCAAAAATTTTTACCAACTTTAAGAATTTTTTAAATTTTTTTGGTAATAATTACAACAAATTTAACTTTTTTATTTCAAAATAGAATCTTTTGTGTTCAATTTAATCGAAAAATTATTTCTTAATCTTTATAAATAAATCTGCTACGAATTTTTTTAAGTGGAGGTACTTGAAAAATTCGTTTTTTTTTTCGACCACAAATTAATCGATTATAAAAGGTGATGCGCAAAAATTTCCGACCGACCTGTATAGTGACAGGTATAAGAAGGTATTTAGGGGCTCGCAGTCCGTCCGAACACCTCCCTATTGAGACGTCCTCAGGAATTAAACGTTCCCCATTGAACGGCAGGAAGTGGAGCCCCCGCTCCGCCCCCCTTTGACATGTGCTCGCCTCGTTCACACATAACACACTGCCTGCCTCCGTTACAACACCTCGGCCTTATTATTACTTCATTTAATACCGCGCGCTCTCAAAACTCAGAAGAACGAGAAGAGCGACCGAGTGAGAACTCGAGAGTACTACCTATACTTTCAGGGCAGCTTCTCCGTCCTTTTACTTGGCTCTTTTTTTGGGCTCGTCTTCTTTTCTTTAATAGAGATGATAGATAAAGCGATTGTCTAACTTAGAGGGGGCTATTACTAAACTGCCCTCAATGAGGCGTGTTTAGTGAATAATAGGGATTTTCTTTGTGATTACACTCTTGTTTAGGATGGAATTACGACATATCCTTTTCTAATTCATTTCAAAGAATGGGTATATGATTAAAAAAAGGGGGTTATTAACATTCCTAAAGATAATTCTTAAGATAAAGTTTTTGTAGTTCGACTAACTTTGGACTAACTTTCAAAAATCATAACGAGTTTATTTGTAGGGATGAAGATATGGTCTTTACATTAACTTGAACTTAAATGATTCTATTTTAGATTAAAAAAGTCAAATTCATTCTAATTATTAACAAAAAAATTAAAAAAATTCTTAAAGTTGGTTAAAATTTTTGACAGGTAACTAACCTAACTTTTTAAAAAATTTGATCAATTTTAAAAAATCGTACTGAGTTTATTTATAGAGATTAAGAAATGATTTTTAATCCAAAGTAAATATAAAAGACTCTATTTTAGACTAAAACAGTCAGATTTGTTCCAATTCTTACCAAAAAAATAAAAAAAATTTTTAAAGTTGGTAAAAATTTTTGACACTTCAACCTAACTTTTTAAAAAATTGATCAACTTTAAAAAATCGTACAGGGTTTATTTTTAAAGATTAAGAAATGATTTTTAGTCCAAATTGAACATAAAAGATTCTATTTTGGATTAAAAAAGTCAAATTTGTTCTAATTATCACCAAAGAAATTAAAAAAATTCTTAAAGTTGGTCAAAATTTTTGACAGTTAACTAACCTAACTTTTTAAAAAATTTGAACAATTTTAAAAAATCGTACTGACTTTATTCTTAAAGATTAAGAAATGATTTTTAGTCCAAATTGAACATAAAAGATTGTATTTTGGATTAAAAAAGTCACAATTGTTCTAATTTTTACCAAAAAATGAAAAAAAAGTCTTAAAGTTGGTAAAAATTTATGACACTTAACCTAACTTTTTAAAAAAATTGATCAACTTTAAAAAATCGTACAGAGTTTATTTTTAAAGATTAAGAAATAATTTTTAGTCCAAATTGAACATAAAAGATTCTATTTTGGATTAAAAAAGTCAGATTTGTTCTAATTCTTACCAAAAAAATAAAAAAAAATTCTTAAAGTTGGCAAAAAATTTTTGACAGTTAACTAACCTAACTTTAAAAAAATTTTGATCAACTTTAAAAAATCGCCCATACTTTATTTTTAGAGATTAAGAAATGATTTTTACTCCAAATTGAACCTAAAATAATCTACTTTTATTTAAAAAAGCCCAATTTGTTCTAATTGTCACCAAAAAAATTAAAAAAATTCTTAAAGTTGGTAAAAATTTTTGACACTAACCTAACTTTTTAGAAAAATTTGTTAACTTATAAAAAATCGTACAGACTTTATTTATGGAGATTGGGAAATAATTTTTACGGCATATTAAACTTAAAACCTTCTACTTTTGATTTTAAGAGAGAATTTCTTTCTAACTTTTACCAAAAAAATAAAAAAAATTCTTAAAGTTGATAAAATTTTTTGACAGGTAACTAACTTTTTAAAAATTGGCCGATTTTAAAAAATCAGAGTTTTTTTACGGAGATTGAGAAATGATTTTTATGGCAAATGACAGCTTAAAGATTCTATTTTTGATTATAAAAAGCAAATTAATTACAACTATCATCAAGAAATTGAAAAAAATTTTTGAAGAGGCCGAGAAATTTCATCCTTTTTTAAGGAAATTTAAAAAATCACCCAAACTTTATTTATAACACTTAAGATATGATTTTTATGTTAGATTTAAATTTAAAGATTCTATTTTCGATTACCAGAGACAAATTTATTTTGTCACCAAACAATTTTTGATAAGATTGGAGAATATTTGCCTTTTTTGGTTCATTTTTTTCACTAACTTTGAAAAATCGTCCAAACTTTAGTTTCAGGAATTGAGCTATGATTCTCACCTTCAATTCTAATTTAAATATTTTATTTTTCATTATAGAAAACAAATTTATTTGTCACCCAAAAATTAAAAAAAATTTGAAAAAACCGAAGAATTTTAACCTCAATTTTTTTTGTCTAACTTCAAAAAATCGCCCAGAGTTCATTTATAGGAATTAGAAAATGATTTTTGTATTAGAATCAACCTAAAAGAGTCTATTTTGATTTAAAAAAGTCAATTTTGTTTTAATTGTTACCAAAAAAATTTAAAAAATTCTTAAAATTGGTGAAAATTTTTGACACCTAACCTAACTTTTTTAAAAAATTGATCAACTTTAAAAAATCATACAGAGTTTATTTATTAAGACTAAGACATGATTTTTACGTTAAATTAAAGCTAAAAGATTCTATTTTTTATTAAAAAAGACAAATTTGTTCTAATTATTACCAAAAAAATTAAAAAAATTCTTAAAGTTAGTAAAATTTTTTGACACTTAACCTAACTTTTTTTAAAAAATTAATCAACTTTAAAAAATCATACAAGGTTTATTTATTAAGATTAAGACATGATTGTTACGTTAAAATAAAGCTAAAATATTCTATTTTTTATTAAAAAAGACTAATTTGTTCTAATTATTACCAAAAAAATTAAAAAAAAATTCCGAAAGTTTGTTAAAATTTTTGACAGTTAACCTAACTTTTTTTTTAAATTGATCAACTTTAAAAAATTGTGCAGAGGTTATTTATTGAGATTAAAAAATGATTTTTATGTTAAATGAAAGCTAAAAGATTCTATTTTTGATTATAAAAATCAAATTTATTCTAATTATTATTAAAAAAATTAAAAATTTTTTTTGTTAAGTGTTGAATAAAATCAAAGGATTAAAACTTTTCGTCCTATTTAACTATTGATTCTAATTTGTCAAACGTTTAAGCGTAACTAACACCTCGATTAAATTAAAAGCGATTCGGTCGTTACCGTAATGCGGAACCGATGCTGCCGCTGCTGCTGTTAAGGGACCAGTTCGTTGTCGCTCTTGACAGGGGGGCCAAGGGCGAAAAGGAAGGAGCGCCCTTCGGTCGTGTTAGGTTGGGGTCTCTCGTATAACACAATGCCTCACACCATACGTTAAAATTACGTCGGGTTCGTACGCTACGGGCATTAGCACCGAGCAGAAATCCAATTCAATTAGTACTTATGGTGAGGAAGAATATATAAGAATTAAAAAAATAAATAAATAAAGAATTTAAAAAAGATAGTAGGAAAAAAAATAAGTATTTATTTAAAATTGCAAAGAAATTGCAAAGAGGAAGGAAAATGATGACAATTAACATTCATTGGCACGTTTAGCATTTCCCTTTGTAAGTCCGGTTGTAATCCCACAGTTTTTCAAAGGGACTCCACGGACGGGAAACATAAAGAGACAACGTTTCAAATATTCACCGGCGCGGTAAGTGGCGTACAACGTCGGGAACGTAGTCTTAAAGTATTCATGTGCGTCGGAACGATGCGGATTCTTGGAGAAACGTTAGAATGGTTAAAGCTGTACAAAATGTATTTTTTAAATTTGGATGCAAAAACTTAAATCTTCAAATTTAAACTTTAAATCTTTCATTCATCTTTCTTTAAATATTTTGAATTTGTTCGATGTGAAAAAAATCTGGTAAAAATGTGGAAAATATGTGAAAAAGATGTGTTGAATGATGGGAATAGATAGAGAAGAGGAAGGATGGAAGGAAGGAAGGAAGGAAGGAAAGCAGACAGATAGACAGATCGACAGACCGTAGAAGCATCATCTAATAGGAGCAAATCGAATTACCAATTAGTATTGCCGTCCGAATCACCGCAGATAATGAGCCATTGAGCCCTTATCGTGCGGGAAAACCCGGTTTGCCGGTGGAAATTGGAAAATGTGCAATATCCGTCTGCGCTCGGATCGCGTAAACTGGCGCTGTGAAACGTTCCGACGAGTTTTAAAGAGAAATTACAATCCTTATATTTATTGGGTTCGATTAGATACGGATTATATTGATCGCGTTTTAATAATCAATTATTATACGGGCTTTATTTTTCAATTTTTATGAAGAAAATTGCAATAGAAGAGGGTTAATAAAAGAAACATTATAAATTAAAATAGACAGTGATTGATGAGAAGTTGTACTATAACTCGAAATGGAGCTGCACCATGAAGAGAAAGATGAGAAAGTACTGGGCAATGTTACAGAGAGCAGGTTTGGTTTTCCAGCTTTCTCTTCATGGTGCAGCTCCATTTCGAGTTATAGTATCATTGGTGTCCAAAAATCTTGGGACAAGCCGTCCATTGAAAAATGCCAAAAATAACCATATTTATACTGATTAAATCGGGCTTCATAGAGAAAGGCTACAAAATGTTGTGACAATGAAAATATAACTTTATTAATACCCACTTCAAGGGCTAAAGCATATGTATTCTATCTCGGAGACGTTATTCAATAGTTTACTTAGCATTCTCTTGGAAATTAAAGTTTCTTATAATAATTTTGTTAGGTTAATTTTGTAGCTTTGAGATATTAAATGTTAGTTAAGTGGCAAATCCAAAGCATAATATACAATAAAAAAATTTTCTGTGTCCCAACATTTTTTTGGCACCGATGCTACAAATTGAAGTCTTGTTTTAACCAACGTTTTAACCAATTTCGAAAAAATAAGTAGTCTTTAAAAAAGTATTCTCAGATTTTAAAACTAATTCAAAATTTAATTAATTAACTCAAATGTGTAAGTGCTATACAAAATGTTATACAGGGTGAATTTCGTTACTGATATCAAATCCTTGATATTATATCAAGTTCACAATTTTTTTTCAAGTCCTTTACTCTTTAAAAGTTACAAGGTATATCAATGAGTTTTTATCCAGAGATTTTCATTGATCTTTTAAAGAAACAGGTAAAGTTTAAAATTGAAGGGCCACGGCTAAAAACGAACAAAGTCCAAACGTCTACATTTTACAGTATTTAAATTTGAAAAATTTTAATTGATTATTATTATTATTAGTCAGTACAGTAGAAATAAAACAAAAATATGATTTCAAACGAACAACTATTGTTTAATAAAAACCATTATATTCTAAGAAAAGACTTTGATCTTTTATACCTGTTAATACCTGGACCTTGATCGTTTTTCAGTGGTACCTATTATTTTCAAAGACGTTTTTTTCGAAAAATATTATTTTTTTTAGCAGTAGGGGATAACTGTTGGGTGATACATACTATAAGCTATTTTATAGTGACATTATCTCATTTTTGAAAAAAAAATGGACTTTGATCGTTTTTAGCGGTGGCCCTTCAATTATATCTCTATAAAAGGTTGGGACATAATATAACTAGAGACTCATGGGATAGCAATTGAATGATGTGATACAACTTATAGCCCAACAAGCTACAGTATTACCTCGGTGACCGCAACCCTTAACACTCAAAACTCCTTGATTTTTGCAACAATACAAAACTGTATAGTAACCTTGATAAATGCAACTTCTTAAAAAAGTGTACCTTTACAACTGCAACTATCTCTGATTTTAAGTCAAATAGCTCAATGTTTGAGTTGTGTTGATATTCTAATAGAGAATTCGTAAATGATTGTAAACCATTTAAATTTGGTGCGCTATAGATTAATTTTTAAGGTTGGTATAAACATAATAATGTTCATCATTATGCGTGTTATGGAAAATACTGAAAGCTCTCAAGAGGTGTCTAAAAAACCGTAAGGGAGAGGTATTTTATTGACAATTTCCATTGCACTTGATATCCGATCTGCAATACATAGTTATGAATGTTTGTATAATCGTTGAATTTCTCGAAATGGGTGCATGATAGGACATCGTATGTTAGTAGCTTTTGTATGCATTTTTATCCAAACAAAAGTTCCAATTTTGAGGTCAGATTTACAAAAAAATATCAATCAAAAAAAAACCGGACCTTTAAATGCACTGTTCAGCCTCAATACCAAAAAATGTTCATCGTAGAGCATTTTGGTTACCATCACCATATTTTTTGTGTAAATAATAGGGGATGTTCCAAAATCCAACATCATTCTCTGTAGGATAAATGAAATAATTTAAAAAAAAACACACCATGAGTATCAACTTCAAAGAGCTGTAGCTCCTTTGGGAAGCATTTCCAGATATATGTTCATATGAACTTTTCTTCATATTTTTTTACTGTAGAATTACCGCCTTCAATATACGAACGTTATTTCCGGACACCTGTATATAGCTATAATACTGGAAAGAATAAATTATGAATAAATCCGGCTATGCCACTGATATACAACGTAGAGCATCAAAAATCTGTAAATTGCGAGAGCGCCAAATTCAAACATCTTATGATACAGCATGTTGTATTACATTTTTCTTCGGTAAATGACCTCATTAACCGAATTAGTACTGTATATTCAAAATCCTGTTATTATTATTTTTTAATTTTCTGTTTTTATCATGTACTAACGAATAATAGTGATTTGACGTTTAAAAGCAAAGCTACAATTAATTATATTATGCCCCTATCAGAAATACATGTCATCAGATCAGTACTTACTCTTCTTAAACAAAAACTTTATTTTAACTCAACTTCTCGTCTTATGCCGACTTAATTACACGATTTTGAATATAGGTAAATTAGATTTAAATCATCTAGTTTTTATTCCGAAAATCTATAATTAAAGTATGTTCCAACCTTTGATAAACACCATGTATACTATATGCATTATTATTATTGTTGCTTATAAACTTCAAAATTTGAAAAATCACTTCCTCTGAAATGTATAAAAATGATCAGAGAATAATCTGGTTCTAAAACAACGATCTGCTAAAATCGAAATTAACATAAAACTCAATTAAAACAACTGTTGGATCAGTTCGCAGAATTGAATCTAAACGGTTTTGGAATTTTCTCAGTTTGTTCAATTTGGGGTTCTTTTGTAATGTGTTCAAAGCGATTATCTACTTAATTAAATTTATTTTTAGTTGAGTTATGAGAAATAATCAAAAACCGTTAGAAATGAATCGTTTGAAATACATACTTACAAGTTGTTAGTTGTAGTACTGTTTTTAATCGTTTGGAAATTGTGTTTTTTAATATTTTTTCTACGTGTTGTATTTTAAAAACAAATCTCCTTTAACTCCTTAACATACAATGATAAGTGTGACCCGTCATAATTGCATTAAGTTCGAAAAAATTGTCACTTAAGGGGTTAAGTGAAATTTGGTGAAATATAAGACGTTTTAAAAACTACAAAGCTTTTATATGAAAAAACTATGAAACCATTTGAAAGTATTGAAAGAGACAAATAAAACACATTATTTTATTTAAGAAAATCAAGACATAACTTTAGTGATTATAAAATATACAATAATAGCAATGTTGTTTATTTGACCAACTTTTTCAAATTCCTTTCTTATTCATACGTCAGAACTATTAACTTTCTATTTACGCAGTCCTTAAAATATTCATTTAATTTTTTATAATGATCTTCAAATTAATTAAATAGATAGATTTAATAACATCATCTTAATTAATAACAGCAATATAACTAAAGGTGATGTCTTGGTGTCAATCTTGGTGTATTGGTGTCATTTATATTTTATCAAAGTTTGTTTTATAGAATTGTCTTCATTAAAACTATTGTTTTAATCTTTCACTGTGATGTTAATATTTGTTTTTATTTCATCTTATTTCGGGTTATAATATCATATTCAGGAAACACACCAATTTACCACTATAGAGAAATTCATTAAAATACAAAGAAATGTTATAAATCTTACTTTTGAAGACAAAAATATGCTTTCGAACTAAATTACTTATAAGATAGTCTTGAAAGTTAGCTTTTATTGTCAATTCAGTTTTTGCTATTTTTGAGTTCTTACTGTTTGTGATTCATTTTGTCGAGAATAAACGTTAATATTGATTCAAAATGTATATTGTTTTAATTTTTACAATTTTTTCAAAATTTAACTTTCAATTCAAAAATTTATTTCTAATATAAATTACTTAGAATAATATATTAGGTAAAATATTCATTTGGGTTCATATTAATTTAATTGTTTAAATTAAAAACCAACCTAATTCAATTCAATAAAATATGGTTTTAATTTTTACTATTTCTTTAAATTTTAAATCGTTCTTTTAGGTTCAATATAATTTAGCTATCTAAATTGAAAACCAACCTAACGTAGTAAATTATATTTTTTACCGTCTTCTTTTTCTTCAAGTTTCAACTTCCAACCTAAAAATTTGTTTCTAATTCAAATTACTTAAAAATATATTATTCATCTTTTGTATTTAAATTAATTTAAGAATCAAAATTGAAAACCAACCGAACAAACTACCAGTAAAATAAAATGCGTCTTTAATATTTACCTTTTTTTGACATCTCAATCTTCCATCCAAAAAATTCTTTACTTAATTTCAATTTTCCAATTCTTAATGTAATGTCAAGAAATCTCCTTTTTAATTTCTACTTAAGGATTAAAATTGAAAACCAATTAAACTCACATTCATTAAATGTTTAAATTTTTGCAGTTCCTTTAGGTCTCTATTTCCAATCCAAAAACATAATTTCTCATTTAAATTGCTTAAAAAAAGTATTAAATAATTCCTTTTTTTTGGATTCAACTTCATTTTAGCAACAAAGTTGAAAACCAACCTAAGCCACAATCAGCAAGTAATATTTCTTTAATTTTTACATGTATTTTCTCAAATTTTAATTTCCAATCCAAAACATTGTTTCTAATTTGAATTACTTAAAATAATATTAAATAATTCCTTCTTTTGGGTTCAACTTAATTTAACAATCAAAGTTGAAAAGCAACCTAAGTCACAATCAGTAAATAATATTTATTTAATTTTTACATGTTTTTCTTCAAATCTCAATCTCCAATTCAAAACATTGTTTCTAATTTGAATTGCTTAAAATAATTCTGTCTTTTGGGTGCAACTTAATCTAACGATCAAAGTTGGAAACCAACCTAAGTCACAATCAGCCAGTAATATTTCCTCAATTTTTTCATATTTTTTTCAAATCTCAATCTCCAATTCAAAACATTATTTCTAATTTGAATTATCTGACATAATGTTAAATAATCCTTCTTTTTAGATTCATATTTCAAGACCAAAAGTAAAAAGTAATTCAACTCATATTCAGAAAATATTTAAATTTTTACAGTATTTTTAAATTTCAACTTCCAATCCAAGAATTTTTGATGATTCCATCTAATTTTAAATTATCTACATTAAAACCGAAGTCAATACAAACCCTTCCCAAATTTAATTTTTTCAATAAATTTAATCATCTTATACTTTAAGAGACAAATAATCCTTCTTTTTTGATTAGAATTTGAGAATCAAAATCAAAAACTAATCCAACTCACAATCAATAAATATTAAACTTTTTATAATTCATTTAAATCTCAATCTCTAATCCGAGAATTTAGTTCCTAATTCAAATTACTGAAAGTTACATTAAACTATCGATCATTTTTGATGATTCCATCTAATTTCAAATTATTTAAATAAAAACCCAAGTTAATATAAATCCTTCCTAAATTTATTTTCTCCAATAAAATTCTTCGCCTTAAATTAAGGCTTAATGCTTTACAATATGATAAGTAATCTCTCCTTTTAGATTCCAATTTAAGAATCAAAATCGAAAACAAATCCAACTCACAATCAATAAACATTAAAATTTTTACAATTCATTTAAATCGCAATCTCCAACCCAATTTTGTCCCCAATTTAAGTTATTGAAAATTACATTAAACTAACCTTCATTTTTAATAACCATAATTTCAAATTATTAAAATTAAAAGCGAAGTTAATACAAACCCTTCTTAAATTTATTTTTTCCAATAAAGTTCCTCATTTTAATACTCTAAAATTTAATTCTAAAACTAACGCTGTAGTAATACTTTTTAGATTTGTACTATTATTGGTGTTAAAATCCTCACTCACCTGTTGTGGGTGTTTGATGTCCACTAAACCCAAAAACCGCAGCCGGAGAAGCCGCCCCTTGATTAGCGGCATTCATTCCAGCCGCAGCAGCAATATTATGCGGCAAGAAAGCCGCCGCAACGGCCGCGTGAGCGTTAAAATAAGCCATCCTGCTCGCAGCCATCGTCATATGATGATGGTTGAACGTGTGTTCCGACGGGAAACAAGTCGGCACTTGCATGTGTCTTTGCGGGTAAACGTTCGGCGTTATCGCGGAAACCGCGGCCGTTGGAGACCGATGCTGAGAATCCCCTAAACCCAGCAATTCTTGTATCGCAAACGGTGATCTTTGAGGCATCGTCTGTGACGGTTTATTTAAAATACTCGGGGCCGTTACGTGTACTGTACTTTCTAAACTTTCATTGTTCATTTTGGGAAATAATATTTTTTAATTTTGTATTTATAGAAATTTTATATTTGGAGTTATAAAAAAGAAATTAATCACTTAAAGAAAAAAAAGTTGAGTTTTTTTAGAAACACACCACTTTTATTTATTTTAATATTATTATTATTTCGTTGTCTTTTAAAAGTTTTAATCCACTTATTTTTTTAAAACATCACAAAATTTAACTTGAAAAAAAATCTTTTTTCATTTCCCGTTTTCGAAAAAAATACTTGAATAAAAGTCTTAAAAGCTCTCTCTCTCTCGGTAAAAGCTCGTGTTGCCCGTTCGGTTCGTGGGTGCAAACTGACTACTACTTGAATTTGAAAAACGCCCAGCAGTTGAGATACTCCCTAATATCGGGTACAAAAGGGGAGCCCCAGGTCCGGGGGTGGAGCCCCGCCGCCTCCAATAGCGATTCGAAACGTTCCCGCCGGATTGGCTCCGGGTTTTCACGCGATTTTCGACCGAAAGCTGGTCGTCTCGTCCATCGAAATTCGCGTCGCGTCGCCCGGAGCTGGGTGGAGCTTTCGAAAGCGCCTTTCTCGACGAGCTGATCCTTCTGCGCGGTTTGTTTAAGGGGCACAATCGCGGCCGGACCCATTTTGACAATTAGTGTCAAACGATTTGTTTGCTTAATTGGAAGTGATGTGTTCAATTATAATAATTGGGTGTAATTAATTGGCCGGGACTAATTTATGGCTTGTTTTCGAGTGTTGGATTTTCGAATGGGGAACCAGTTCGATATTTCAAATTTCTCGATTGTGTGTACTTCTTATTTACGAAAATGTTAAAGTTTTGTTATTAGTTTTATAATAATATTAATGAGTTTATGATTGTGAAAGCTCATTTAATGAAATTATTTTAATTAGAGGATTTTTTTTTTGTGTAATTTTCTTATAATTTAAGTAATTTTTTAATTATATTATTTTATTTTCATTTTATTTTATTAGTAAGTAACTTGGTAAAATTAAAAATTGCATTTATTTTGGTACATTGTAAAATATTCTTCTATATGCTTTGATTTTTTTTTTAATTTGATCATATTTCTTTGAAAAAATTTAGTACCTTATTATATTTCTTATCAATGTTTAAAAATATGTGAATTATATTGGGTTGGGATCTTTTTTCTTTCTTTACTACAGTTTAAAAAAAATAAAACCATCATAAGTCATAAAATTAATTATTATTAAAATTCTCTACCAATATCTTTATTAAGAACACATTTCTTTAAGAAAAATTACCATCTCGTTATATCGTCGCTTTAAAACTAAACTATTTTATGTCTATTTTTTAATTTTTTACTGAAAATGAGTCTTTAATTTTGACATTCAATAAAATGTAATGTGCATGTACAAAACACGATTCGATGTTACAATGATACGAATAGACGTAGATTAATTTGGAAAAAAAAATGTCAAAAAAAATGTGTAAAGCGTATCATAGAATAGTGTTAAAAACTCAGTTTTAAGAAAATTTGTACATGGAATAATTTAGTTCTAAGACGACGATAATTTTTTGGATTTTTTTTTTCTTTCTTTACTAAAAATTCAAAAAAAAAATAAAACTATCATAAGTCATAAAACTATTATTGAAATTCTCTACCAATGTCTTTGTTAAGAACACATTTCTTTAAGAAAAATTACCATCTCGTTATATCGTCGCTTTAAAACTAAACTATTTTATGTCTATTTTTTAATTTTTTACAGAAAATGAGTATTTAATTTTGACATTCAATAAAATGTAATGTACATGTACAAAACACGGTTCGATGTTACAATGATACGAATAAACGTAGATTAGTTTGGAAAAATATGTCAAAAAAAATGTGTAAAGCATATCATAGAATAATGTTAAAAACTCAGTTTTAAGAAAATTTGTACATGGAATAATTTAGTTCTAAGACGACGATAATTTTTTGAATTTTTTTTTCATTCTTTACTAAAAATTCAAAAAAAAAAAATAAAACTATCATAAGTCATAAAACTACTATTGAAATTCTCTACCAATGTCTTTGTTAAGAACACATTTCTTTAAGGAAAAACACTGTCTCGTTATATCATCGCCTTAAAACCAAACTATTCTATCCCCTTTTTTTTCTTAATTTTTATAGAAAATAAGACTTTAACTTTGACATTCAATTAAATCTAATGTATATTCACAAAACACGGTCCGATGTTACAAAAATATTAATAGACTTACAATTAGATTCATTTAAAAAATCTGTCAGAAAGAGGTTGAAACATAACATAAGACGGTGTTAAAACTCAGTTTTTTAGAAAATTTTTAGATAGAATAATCTAATTCTAAAACGAGGATATCTTTTTGGATTTTTCTTCTTTCCTTACTGCTATATTGTTTTTAATTGTATGAATCATGAAACTAGTTAAATTAAGATCGACCAAGACTCTTAACTGCTTTAGTAAGAATTCAATAATGGTTAAAAAAGACTTAATTTTAAAACTTTCTAAACTTATAATATTTCAAAAAGAATTATTCTTGGGATTCTAATTTTCAAGAAACTGACGTAAGTAACTTCATTTAAGTTACAGTGAAATCTCCCTTGTGCGGACACCAACGGACCTCACCAAAAGTGTCCGTTTAAAAGGGGGTGTCCGCTTAAGAGAAATGCGAAGTAATTATATGAGAGTCGGACGATTTCATGAGAAACTGTCCGTCCAAGAGGGTGTCCGTTGAAGAGGGGTGTCCGCCAAGGGGAATTTCACTGTACACCATGACAAATATTTGAACATTTCTAATAAGATTATTTTTTTAAGTATTTTGAAAAGTAATAACCAGGAACATTAATAAATTGTATTTGAAGTCACTTAATAAATTTATTATTTGAAACTCGTGGCTGTTGTATGGAACTGTTGTTGAATTTGAATGAAGATAACTCTTGGTAATCCTTATTTAGAGAGTTATTAAACTCTTAAAGGTATTTTGACCAGACATTTTGGACATTATATTGTTCTTTGTCCAGAGTCCTAGGTTCAGACATTGTGGACATAACATCTGGGCACAACAAATTTTATGTTTGAAGTACTGGTACTCAACTAATATCATTTGTCAAAATAAAAAGACTTTCAAGGGTTAAAAATCCTTATACAGATTAAAGTCAGTCTAATCGGCATAAGTACATGCAAAGAGAATGTCAAAAAACAAATTTAGAACAAGTGATTCATGAAATATCCCAAAATTCAATACTAAAACTAGCTTTTTTAATTATACATTGCTGCACAAAATTGTGGAAAAACAATATATTATAAAAGATTTAATTTCTTGAGAATTTAACATTAAAAATACAATAAAACCCTGATTAGAAGCATGTTCAGATTTGAAACTGTCATCCAAACATATAAAGACTATACTTTATTAAATTCTTAAAAAATATTGCTAACTTACTTTCTAATTTTTTATATATTAATTTAAGTACTTGGTTTTAAAACTATTATATTGAATTTTATTCTGTTTACACTTATAAATACACTTTTTAATTCAATTAAACCCTTTTGTATTAGGGTTGCCTTTATTTTCCTCAACAGTGTGCATATATAATTTCTTCAGTTTATACAAGAGAATTAAAAATATCATCTATTTGAAAAATTAGGTTGGTAAGACGAACAAACACAGTAATACATTAAAAGTAACAAAAAATATGGCTCTTATAATCAATTATTCTTGATTAACGATAAAACTGTTTATATAACGTTCATTTTAAAGGATTATAAACAATGAAAATGAACAAAAAAAAATGGAAAAGTTCTTAGATGTGATTTTAAACCCAAACTTAACAATGAATCTTTGAACTGACGTAGCTGTTTTAATTGTAAGCTAAACTTACTTCCTGAAGTGCTTACAAACCAACAAAATTCGAATTGGAATTGAGAGATATCTTATTTTTCTGTATTTTGTGGCATAATATTATAAGAGATTATTTCTTGGGAACATTTTAGATTTGAAGGTACAAATCTTGAGTACAAGTCTAGTTATTCTGCTAGAATGTTCTACAAAATTATGGAAGTTTTATCTAAACGTATTATTTTTTCTTAATTTAATTTAATTTTCTTTGATATCAACTCATATTTTTATAAAAGATTTTTTTATCAAATCCTATAAAAAACATATCTATGTACAAAAAAAATACATTGATATCTTCCAATTGTATTTAATTTTTATCTGATTTAAAAGGCTAAGCTGTGATTATATATCGTGAACTAGAATCATTTAAAAATTAGAAAACTATAGTTCATATTGTAGATCCGTTTTACCAATATGAGATGTATAAATATAAATACAGGTTTTTTTATGCTTGTATTGGTATTTTATTTGAAACTTCGCTTGACGCGTTTCGGCGATTTACGCCATCTTCGGAGGCTCTAAAATAAACTCTTACATTCAAAATTTTTATAAAATACTATTGTTGTTACAAGTTATAAAATACTTAATATATAATCAAAAATTAAAAACAATACATGTTAAAACGATTTCAGACGTGACTGGTTATAAATTCTTAAAAAGGTGGTTTACAATATAAAAAACATGTGGTGGACTTACTTCTTCTAAACATATTTTTTAATTTGTTGATACAAAAAACTTTTTCTTCCTTATCCTGGGTAAAATCTCTTGTCGTATGTCGTGTGAAAAATTGTTGTTATATAGCTGAATTATTTGAAGCTTTATTCTTGAAAAATGACTTGTTGGTGACATCAAAACGTGTCAGGCGAAGTTTCAAATAAAATACCGATACAAGCATAAAAAAACCTGTATTTATATTTATAGAAAACTATAGGTTTGTTCCTGCAGGCAATTTCCAAGAGTTTCTGACATTTTCAACCAACCAAATTGTTAAATTTTGATCACATACAAAAAAATCCTAAATCTTGACTGGTTGAAAAAATCAGAAACTGCTGAAAATTGCCTGCATGAACAAAGCTTATATAATATGTAATTATTGATTTAAGTTGAGACCTAAAAAGGTCATTTAATTTTTCTTTCTTAATCAAAAAAAGAAGAAAAAACTGTTCACGTTTATCAAAGTCATTTAGAATTTAATTCGAAATTATAATTTATATACATTTTTTTTTGAATCCTTAAATTAAATCCTTGATAGTTACTGAACTAGAAATTCTCTAATTTATTATTATTTATTATCTAAGTGATTCCATATTTGATACTATTTTTTAGATTGAAAGCTTTCTTTCACTTCAAAAGAACAAATAAGAAATTGATTTTGACTTAACTCAATCCAAAATGAAAATTTTCGTAAATTAGAAGTCAATATCTTTCATTTAAAGTATCGTTTCTGTACTCTCATAAAACTTTCAGTCCAAAAACTAAAGAATTCTCAATTCTCAAACCAATTGACAATTTTACCTGAAATGTTAAAATATAGTCATCCACAATGAAGTTCGGAATTCTGATACGGCAATATAACAACCTTAATAGTATTAATAAGTCTTCCTAAAGATGATAGAAGGAATTTATAAAACATACATGTAATTAACTCTCCATTAAAGCTAAAGTCAAAAAAATTACTTAGTACGTTTCTGACTTTCCAACCTGGAAGAGATTCATGATGCCGTTGTAAGTACAGTGAAATCTCCCTTGTGTGGACACCAACCCACCCAACCCAACCCACCAAAAGTGTCCGTTCAAGAGGGGTATCCGCTTAAGAGAAATACAAAGTAATTATATGAGAGTCGGATGGTTCTATTAGAAACTGTCCGTCCAAGGGGGGGTATCCGTTCAAGAGGGGTGTCCACGAAGGGAAATTTCACTGTACTATAACCCGAAATGGAGCTGCACCATGAAGACAAAGATGAAAGTGTAAACCCCCTTTTCGTAACATTGCCGAGTACTCTTTCATCTTTCTCTTCTTGGAGCAGCTCCATTTCGGGTTCTAGTACCAATAGTTACTTATAACTCGATTAAGTCTACATTTTTTGGGGGTTATAATTCTGAACCTTGGTGTGGACGACTATAATCACTTTTTTCCCAACTTATTGGGAAAAAAAACTTCCACTCATTGAATTACAATCTCTTTTTAAAAATAAATTCACATTAAAAATTGCATCACATACTATGGTTTATTAACCAAACCTAAAATAAAAAATTGAATACTTTTGATTTACATTGAGTTGAATTTTTCTTTTTAAAAGTTGTACTTTTAAGCTCATATCAAATTAATTTGAAAATATATCTTTTCAAAAAATAAATAAGAACATTTTTTTCCCAACTTAATCAAAAAGGAAATTTTTAAGATATTACATGATTTCTTTTAAAATAAGAAATTATGTCTTCAAATGAATGAAAATAAAATCCCAACCCAACCAAATCCAACCATAAATCGGACAGATTTTTTACCTATCAATCAATAAATTAAATTTAAAACAAGAATCCATACAATATAACATCCACAAGTAAAATAATAAAACTTTATTACCTACTTTTTTTCTTATTTTAAAAACAAACTTATAAATCTTTTATTTGATAATTCTAAAAATAATTTGAAAAATGTCACTGACCCGTAACTAACACCACAACGATTGAACACCTTTTCTCCTCCAACATTTTCCTTCTCGTTCTCCTATCGCAATTTATCCCTTAATTATCACCTGAAAAAAAGCTCTCGAAAGGGGAGACGCAGAAAGACGTCGGTATGTACACGCGGTTGAGGGGTTGAGCACAGAAGTGGCGAAATACGACCGAATGAAAACCTAGAAACGACCATCTTTAAGCCCTTACGTGGCGGGGCTCGCGGTGGCTTTTCAATCGTCGGCAAATCAAAACAAAGGGCCGAGGGCTGGCTTAATTAAAAATTCACACTTTGCAAGCCATAGCCGCTATTCCATTGGATGACGACCTTTAGAGCGGTTTTTCTTTTTCTTTTTAAAACGACTTTTCCCATCTTTTTTTCACACTTTTTCCTCACTCTCTAACTTTTTTTTTCTTTTTTTATTTCTCTATGATGAATCGGGTACAAATGGGAAATCTGCCTGAGATGTGTTTCTCACCCCCCAGGAGAAATAAATCAACAAGGCACGACACTAAAGAATGGAATTTAAAAAGTCCCGAAAGTTGTAATAAATATTTTGAAACCGCAAACCGTTCTTATTGTTTGGAAGGGAAAACAATAAGGAACCCTTTTTTTCGAAATTGGCTAAAATCTTTTCGGACAAAGTAAAACACGTGAGACGTTTATTGAATGCGTTTCCTGTAGTACATCAATCATCTGAAACCCGATAGTATTATAGTAGTGAGTATATTCGAATAAAACGTTTAAATTCATTCCCCTCTTTGCCGGAATGAACGAACGAAAGAGAGAAAGTTCGCAAATAGGTCGCGTTAAATGCTCGTATAATAGCTATAATAGATGTCTTGGGAATGGATTGACAAGGTTTTTGTGCGAAATTAGAAAACGTAAAATTGGCAATGGGTTGTAAGTTGTGGAAGTTGTGAGTGTGGAAGTGTGGGAGTGTGTGTGGTGCTTTAAAATTAAATTTACCTCTTTTGCTTTCTTTGAAACAAAGGTTTGAATAGAAAAGGTGGATTAAATTACTACTTACTAGACGAGGATAATAAGAAAAGTTAAGAGGATAATGTCTATATGAGGTTTTTCATTTCTTAATCTTTTATGTGTCGTTAGAAATTTTTATAAGTTTCTAAAATGATTTAGAAAAAAAATTTAAAGTTAACTTAATGTCTTTAAAAGAAATTTAAATATTTGTATTTTAAATACTTTTTTAAACTTAATTATTCGATTTTATGTGTTAAATTGACTCAAAAAAAAAAAACATTGGTATCTTTAAACTTTTTTTTAAGTTTTGTTAGATTTGGTGGATGGAATTGAAATTTTTTATCATAAACTAGAATTATTTAATTATAATTTAGCATATAATTTTTTTCTTTATATTCATTAATTAACTTAAGATTTTTTTTTAATTATCAAAATATGGTTAGGTTCGTTGAAAAATTATTGGTTTAAAAAAATTAATTAAATTTTTTTTTTGACTTTCTATAAAAAATAATTTCTTTTTGTTGTAAACTAGAATCTTTTATCTTTCATTTAATATGTACATCCTTTCTTAACTCCTATTAATAAGCTTGTGGTGATTTTTTAAAATTACTTAATTTTTTGAGGTTAAGTTAGCTGAAAAATACCAACATTTTTAAAATTTTTTCTATTTTTTTTTAATTGGTTATGAAAAATGACTACCCTTTATTACAAATTAGAATATTTTGACTATAATTTAAAAAAAGAATCATGTCTTAACTTCCATAAATAAAATCGTGATGATTTTTTAAAATTAGTCAATTTTTTTAAATTGAGTCAAAAATATCGATATTTTAAAAAAATTTTCTAAATTTTTTCTGACTTGTTATAAAAAATCATGACCTTTTATCACAAACTAGAATCTTTTGACTATCATTTATAAAAAGAATTTTGTCTTAACTCCCATAAATAAAATCATGATGATTTTTTTAACTTGGTTAATTTTATAAAGTTTAGTTGGGTCAAAAATATCGATGTTTTTAAAAAATTTTCTAAATTTTTTCTAACTGATTATAAAAAATAATGACCTTTTATCATAAACTAGAATCTTTTGACTATAATTTAAAAAAAGAATTTTGCTTCAACTCGCATAAATAAAGTCGTCACGATTTTTTAAAGTTAGTCGATTTTTTAGGTTAAGTTGTCTAAAATTACATGTCTTTAAATTTTTTTTTTAATTTTTTTTAAGTAATTATAAAAAATCACGACCTTTTATTACAAACTAGAATCTTTTGACTATCATTAAAAAAAAAAATTTTGTCTCAATTCCCATAAATAAAATCGGGAAGATTTTTTAAAAATTAGTCAATTTTTTGAAGTTAAGTTGGGTAAAAAAATACCGATGTTTTTAAAAATTTTTCTAATTTTTTTAGCGGGCTATAAAAAATGATGACCCTTTATCATAAATTATAATCTTTTGACTATCATTTAAAAAAAGAATTGTGTCTTAACTCCAATAAATAAAATCGTGATGATTTTTTAAAATTAGTTAATTTTTTGAGGTTAAGTTGGATTAAAAATACCGATGTTTTTAAAAATTTTTCTGAATTTTTTTTAACTGATTATAAAAAATGATTACCCTTTATCATAAACTAGAATATTTTGACTATCATTTAAAAGAAGAATTTTGTTTTAACTTCCATAAATAAAGTCGTGATGATTTTTTAAACTTGGTTAATTTTTTTAAGTTGGGTCAAAAACACTGACGTTTTTAAAAAATTTTCTAAATTTTTTAAAACTGGTTATAAATAATCATGACCATTTATCATAAACTAGAATGTTTTGACTATCATTTAAAAAAAGAATTTTGTCTTAACCTCCATAAATAAAATCATGATGATTTTTTAAAATTAGTTAATTTTTTGAGGTTAAGTTGGATTCAAAATACCGATGTTTTTAAAAATTTTTCTAAATTTTTTTTAACTGGTTATGAAAAATAATGACCTTTTATCATAAACTAGAATCTTTTGGCTATAATTTAAAAAAAGAATTTTGCCTCAACTCGCATAAATAAAGTCGTCATGATTTTTTAAAGTCAGTCGATTTTTTAGGTTAAATTGGGTTAAAAATACCGATATTTTTAAAATTTTTTCTAAATTTTTTCTAACTGATTATAAAAAATAATGACCTTTTATCATAAACTAGAATCTTTTGACTATAATTTAAAAAAAGAATTGTACCTTAACTTCCTTAAATAAAATTATGATGATTTTTTTAAAAGTACTCAATTTTTTGAAGTTTGGTTAAAAATACCGACGTTTTTAAAAAATTTTCTAATTTTTTTTTTAACTGGTTATAAAAAATCATGACTTTTTATAACAAAGTAGAATGTTTTGACTATCATTTAAAAAAAGAATTTTGTCTTAACTCCCGTAAATAAAATCGTGATGATTTTTTAAAGTTAGTCAATTTTTTTGAGGTTAAGTTGAGTCAAGAATACCGACGTTTTTAAAATTTTTTCTAATTTTTTTTTTAAACTGGTTGTAAAAAATGATAATTCTTTATCATAAACTAGAATCTTTTGACTATCTCCCATAAATAAAATTGTGATGATTTTTTGAAATTAGTCAACTTTTTGAAGTTAAGTTGGGTCCAAAAAACCCATGTTTTTAAAAAAATTTAGAATTATTTTTAATCTGGTTATAGAAAATTATGGCCCTTTATTACAAACTAGAATCTTTTGACTACCATTTAAAAAAAGAATTTTGTCTTAACCTCCATAAATAAAATCATGATGATTTTTTAAAATTAGTTAATTTTTTGAGGTTAAGTTGGACCAAAAATACCGATGTTTTTAAAAATTTTTCTAAATTTTTTCTAACTAGCTATAAAAAATCATGAGCTTTTATCACAAAGTAGAATCTTTTGACTATCATTTAAAAAAAGAATTTTGTCTCAACTCCCATAAATAAAATTATGATGATTTTTTAAAAGTACTCAATTTTTTGAAGTTTGGTTAAAAATACCGACGTTTTTAAAAATTTTTCTAATTTTTTTTTAACTGATTATACAAAATCATGACTTTTTATAACAAAGTAGAATGTTTTGACTATCATTTAAAAAAAGAATTTTGTCTTAACTCCCGTAAATAAAATCGGGATGATTTTTTAAAATTAGTCAATTTTTGACAGTCGAGTCCAAAAAAATCCGTGTTTTTAAAAATTTTTCTAAATTTTTTTTAACTACTTATAAAAAATAATGACCTATTCTCATAAACTAGAATATTTTGACTATCATTCAAAAAAAAGAATTTTGTCTCAACTCCCATAAATAAAATTATGATGATTTTTTAAAGGTACTCAATTTTTTGAAGTTTGGTTAAAAATACCGACGTTTTTAAAAATTTTTCTAATTTTTTTTTAACTGATTATAAAAAATCATGACTTTTTATAACAAAGTAGAATGTTTTGACTATCATTAAAAAAAAAATTGTCTCAACTCATATCATTTATAAAAGGAATTTTGTCTCAACTCCCATAAATAAAATCGTGATGATTTTTTAAAGTTAGTCAGTTTCTTGAAGTTGAATTGCGTCAAAAATACCGATGTTTTTAAAAAAAAATTTTAATTTTTTTTAACTGGTTATAAAAAAATCATGACCTTTTATCACAAACTAGAATCTTTTAATTATCATTAAAAAAAGAATTTTGCCTTAACTCCCGTAAATAAAATCGTGATGATTTTTTAAAATTAGTCGATTTTTTGAGGTTAAGTTGAATTAAAAATACCGATGTTTTTAAAAATTTTTCTGAATTTTTTTTAACTGATTATAAAAAGTGATTACCCTTTATCATAAACAAGAATTTTTTGGCTATCATTAAAAAAAAAATTTTGTTTTAACTCCTATAAATAAAATCGTGATGATTTTTTAAAATTAGTCGATTTTTTGAGGTTAAGTTGGATCAAAAATACCGATGTTTTTAAAAATTTTTCTGAATTTTTTTTAACTGATTATAAAAAATGATTACCCTTTATCATAAACTAGAATTTTTTGACTATCATTAAAAAAAATAATTTTGTTTTAAATCCCATAAATAAAATCGGGATGATTTATTAAAATTAGTCAATTTTTTACAGTCGAGTCCAAAAAAATCCATGTTTTTAAAAATTTTTCTAAATTTTTTTTAACTAGTTATAAAAACTGATGACCCTTTATTACAAACTAGAATCTTTTGACTATCATTTAAAAAGAGAATCGTATATAACTCCAATAAATAAAATCGTGATGATTTTTTTTAAATTAGTCCATTTTTGAAGTTAAGTTGGGTTAAAAATATCGATGTTTTTAAAAAATTTTGTAATTTTTTTTTTAACGGGTTATAAAAAATACTGACTCTTTATCACAAAATAGAATCTTTTAACTGTCATTTAAAAAAGAATTTTATCTCAACTTCCATAAATAAAATCGTGGTGATTTTTTAAAATTAGTCAATTTTTTGAGGTTAAGTTGGATCAAAAATACCAACGTTTTTAAAATTTTTTCTAATTTTTTTTTAAACTAGTAATGAAAAATGATGACCTTTTATCATAAACTACAATCTTTTGACTATCATTTAAAAAAAGAATTGTGTCTTAACTCCCATAAATAAAATCGTGATGATTTTTTAAAATTAATCAATTTTTGGAAGCTTAGGTGTCTCATAAATGTTCATATTTTTTAAAAGATTTATAAAATCTCTAAAAGACTATGACTTCCCGTCATAAACTAGAATATTCTTTCTTTCATTTAAAATATAAATCGTTTCTTAACATTAATAAATAAAGATTTTTATTTTTGATTTTTTAAAGTTAATCAACTTTTTGAGGTTACTTTATCTGAAAAGTATTTGGTATTTTTAAAAATTATTCTAAATTATCTTTGACTTGTTATAAAAAATAATGATTTCTAACCATAAACTAGAATCTTTAACCTTTCTATAAATAAATTTGTAGTGATTTTTTAAAGTAAATTATTTTTTAAGGTGAGATTGACTTAAAAAGTATTGATGTATTTAAAAATTATTTTAAATATTTCTTGACTTGTTACAATAAATGATGATTTTTGTTCATAAATTAGAGGCTTTAAGCTTTTATTTAAAGTATAAATCGTTTTTGAACTCCTATAAATAAGGTCGTAGTGAATTTTTTAAGTAAATTTACATTAAGTTACGTTTTTTAAGGTTAGATTTACTAAAAAGTATTGATGTCTTCAAAATTTATTATAAATTCTTTTTAACTTGTTATAAAAAATGATGACTTGTAATCGTAAATTAAAATCTTTAAGCGTTTATTTAAAGTATCCATCCATCGTTTCTTTACTCTCACTAATAAAATTGTAGTGATTTTTTAATCGATTATTAAGTTAAGTTGATTGAAAAAATACTGATGTTTTAACGTTTTTTTAAATTTTCTTCTATATGATGGAAACAGTTATAATTTTTTGTTGAAAACTAGAACACATAAGCTCTCATTTAATATACAAGTCATTTCACAATTTCGATAAAAAAACTCGTAGTGAACTTTTAAAACCAACCAATTTTTAAAGTTAGATTCATAAAAAAGACCAATATATTTAAAAATTATTTGTTAAAATCTTTCGATTTGTTATAAAAAGTTATGAATCATTTTTATAAACTAAAATCTTTTAAATTTCTTTTGAAGTATAAATTGTCTCTTTACATTCATAAATGAGATCGTAGCGATTTTTTAAAATTAATAAATGTTTTAGGGTTAACTTTGCTCAAAAATTAATAATGTTTTTAAAAATTATTTTAAATTTTCTTTTGTCTTATTATAAAAAATGGTAATTGCTCGTCGTAAAGTAGAATATTTTATGTTTTATTTAAAGTGTAGATCGTTTCTTTACTTCAACAGATAAGACCGTAGTGATTTTTTAAAGTCAAGCCATTTTTTCGTGGTTGGCTCAAAAAATACTGATGTTTAAAAAATTGTTTTTAATTTTTTTCAACTTGGTATAAAAAAATTATGACTTCTTATTATAAACTAGAATCGTTTATCTTTAATTTAAATTATAAATCATTATTTTACCATCAAAAATAAGATCGTAGCGATTTTTTAAATTTCATTATTTTTTTGAGGTTAGATTAGTTAAAAAAATATTCCTCTCTATTAAAATTATTTTTAATTTTTTTCAAGGTATTATAAAAAATTGCTACTTCTTATCATAAACTAGATTATTTTATGTTTTAATTGAAGTATAAATAATTTCTCTACTTTCATAAATAAGATCGTAGTGATTTTTTAAATTCAACCAATTTTTTTCCAAAAAATAAAAATCTATTTGTTTTTTTAATTTGTTACAAAAAGTTGTAACTTCTATAAATTAGAATCTTTTAGGTGTAATTAAAAGTACAATTCATGCCTTGTTCAATGTTTATTTTTTTTTAATTTATTAATTAAACCAGTTCAAGAGCAGTATGTTTTTCATGGTTATTTTGGTTCAGAAAAAAAAACATCACGTAAAGACTATTTAATAAAGTTAAGAAATCAGGTCTTGAGGAAGCTTCCTCTTTAGGCGCGTGTGGATTTGGCAGAGGTCCACTTTATGCTGAACTGCATTAGTGTACGTCTTGATGTTGTTGTAGAACTTTTTGGTTACTTCTTAAAAAGTCACTAATTGTTGGCACATTTAAGTCTTCATGTAGATCACTGTTCCTTATAAACCATGGGGCGTCCACTGAAATCCTAAGGATTTTGTACTGTAGGGTTTGAATCTTTTTCATATTTGAAGCTACTAAATTACTCCAAACCGGGCAAGCGTTAACCAATGGTCTAATAAGAGCTTTGTAGAGGAGGAGAGTGCACTGTATTCTCATAGGAGATGTTCTATTAATTAGGGGATAAAATTTAATCTGGCATATACTTGGTTGAGTTTTAATGTGGCATTTCCAAGTTAGACGTTGGCCAAAGAATACTCCAAGGTATTTGATAGTCTCGTCTTTTGCGCTCCACGGGATTATTTGGTTGTTGATAACAACCCAAGGGGCATTACGTTGCGTGCAGGTGTCTTAGCGTAAAGATCTTGGATTGACATTGCCACTGAGAATGATAACTTCGTTAACCAGTGCTGGATTTTATCAATTGATCTTTGCAGTGATTCAATTGCGTCGTTAAGGATGTACTTTTGTGCCATTATTAGCATATCATCAGCGAACACATTTCGAAATTTGGGTCAGAAGGGATATCATACATAAAAATGTTAAATAGAGCTGGGGATAAGCAGCTTTTTTGGGGGACTCCAGAATTTTCTGGGTGCTGGAGGAAAATCCATTGATGACAATTTAAAAGATCTTTCCTTCAAGAAGGATAGCACGATAGTAGGTAGTTGTAGATTCCAATTTTATTAAGTTTAAATTTAAGTCCTTCAATCCAGACTGTATCAAACGCCCTTGCTACATCCAGAGAAGCAGCAGCTGTAAATTTTTTGGCTTCGAAGCCTTTCGCTATAAATTCCGTCACTAGCTGATGAATTGTAGAATGCCCCTCTCTGAAACCGTACTGAATGTTTTTGGTTTTGAGGATACTCATCTCGAAGTCTGCGGTGAATAGTTTGTTCGAAAAGTTTAGGTAGTGATGAAAGCAGACTTATTGAACTTATAGTTAGCTGTATCCGTCTTGGATTTACCTGGCTTCGTGAACATTAGAATTTGCGCCTTTTTCCACTCTACCGGGAAATAGCCCATTTCTAAGCAGCGATTAAAAATTGTAATTCAGCAAATTCTCAAGAGTATGTTTCAGGACTATGTTGGGTATTTGATCTGGACCGTCCAATGTTTATAAATACATTACCTCACATTTTCTCTTCTGAAGAAAAACTAAAAGTCGTAGAAAATTTATCTTTGCTAAAAATAAAGATCAAGTTTCAATTTAAATCCTTATAAAATTTCAAGTCTCAATAACAGTTAGTTTCTTAGATATGAATTTTTAAAAAATGTTTTGATAAATATTTTCATTAAGTTAGGTTAGAATTTCTCTTCTGACGGAAAAACTAAAAGTCGTAGAAAAGTAGTTTTTGGTAAAAATAAAGATTATATTTCAATCTAAATCCTTATAAAATTTCAAGTCTCAACAACAATTAGTTTTTGAGATGTGAATTTTTAAAAATAGAGAAGTTTTAATCAACATTAACTTACATTTTCTCATCTGAGGGAAAAACTAAAAGTCGTAGAAAATTTATTTTCGTTTTTTAATTACAAATTCCTATATTTCAAATTAAGTTTTATTAAATCCTCCAAACTCAATCAAACCATAATATCCCATCCTTCCCAAAATTACATTTCCCCATTTTGCCAAAACCCAAGACGCATAAGGAGCACACTTAAGCGTTCCCTTAATCCACAAAATATCTCCTTAATCCTCAAAATATCTCTTTAATCCTCTTAATATCTCCTCGGACCGAGAACGCGAAGTTAAATAAGGAGCACTTACGGTCGAGTTAAACGCTGGTAAACGAATTGCTGATTGGGAAATTCTCCAAGAAGCTCCCTTTGGACGACTACCACGAAAAGGAGGAGGGTCTCGAGCGGCTCTTTCGACCGCGACGATCGTTCCTCCTTTTCGGGATAATGGAAAATTAATTTGAATCTACTGTCGGCGAGCTTCCATAAATTTGCTGAGAAGGAGAGAATCCTTTCCAGAAGCTTAAAAGAAGGTTAGAACGGGCGAATAATTTCTATGCGGTTTATTTAACCTTTAAAACCCAACTTTATATTTAAAAAAGGGGATTTAATTTAAAACAGAATTATTTTTTTAATTATTTTTTAATTATAATTTTTCAAATAATTAAAAATAATATAATAAAAAGTAATTTGTATCTTAAAACATTTATATTAATTCCTTCTTTACCCACAAGAATTTTAGTTCAGCTTTTATCCCCTTGAAGCTTACAGCGCTGAAACTCAAATAATCCCTTTAATTTACTACAGTAATCTGTAAAATTAACGATTTCTATCCAAATTTAATCTAATTATTTTTAAAATTTTAATTAAAAAATTTTAATTTTTATAAAAAATCTAACTTATTTCTTGTTTAAAAAGGATTTTTCACTTCTATCATTTTTATCTCGATTTATTTATTTTTCCAAACTTATATCATAACTTCTAAAAGTGCAATTTTTCGCCAGATAACGTTCCGAAATCGAATCGTCGAGTGTTACGAATGTATAGCCGAAGGCGATCGTTGGAATCGCAAGTTAAGCCAATTTTCCGGAAAGGCCCTAACAAGTTATAACGCCCTTATGCTATATCGCGTGCTCAACACATCGAATAACTTCCTCCTTCACGTGTCTCAAACGTGTGCACGTTTACAATCAAATCGATTGACGGAGATCAACACAAAAAATCCATCACAACAAATTCTAACAATCTTTTTAGATAACTTCTTTATTATAATGTCTTCAAAGTTGGTAAAAATTTTTAACACTTTTCTAACTTAAAAAAATTAACTTTAAAAATTCATTAAAAATTCATTTTTAAAGATTTTAATTTGATTTTTGTTCTAAATGAAACGTAAAACATTCTAATTTTAATTAAAAAAAGTCGTTTTATTCCAAGTGTTGTCAAAAAAATTTTAAAAAAATTTTCAAAGTGGGTAAAAATTTTTGACACTTTTCTAACTTAAAAAAATGAACTTTAAAAATTCATTAAAAATTCATTTTTAAAGATTTTGATTTGATTTTTTTTCTAAATGAAACTTAAAACATTCTAATTTTATCTAAAACAGACCGTTTTATTCTAAATGTTGTCAAAAAAATTAAAAAAAATTTCAAAGTTGGAACAAATTTTTGACACTTTTCTAACTTAAGATGAACTTTAAAAATTCATCAAAAATTCATTTTTAAACATTTTGATTTGATTTTTTTTCTAAACGAAACTTAAAACATTCTAATTTTAATTAAAAAAGACCGTTTTGTTCTAAATGTTGTCAAAAAAATTTAAAAAATTTTCAAAGTTTTCAAAATTTTATTAAAATATATTTAGTACGTTTTTTCGTATTAAAAAGTTGAGTTAATGAACTTGAATAAACTCGGCAACATTCGTACGTGTCAAAATGGTCATTCAAAACCGTCGAAACAAGACTAATTAAAAGTCTCCTCGAACGTCGCACGTGCACGCCAGCCGCGCCCTCTCCGGGTGGATCTTCTCCGGTTGCGGTCTTCGTACGTGCTTTTGCAAGCAGTCGCCGGCAATTTACTAACGAGTACGGACTAGTAAGTAACTCCCCGACGTCGGTAACAATGTAACAAAGTTAATTTAATTAACGATTAACGTGCTGCTAAGTTTAGTTGGGGAGTTGGGGATTGTCACGAATCAACTATCAAAACTCAACAATCATTAGTATAGTACTAGACTTTATTTTCTTAAATTAAGAAATGAAATTTGTATTAATTGAAAGTTAAAATATTCTATTTTGTAATAAAAAAGTCAATTTTATTCTAAATATTACCCAAAAAATTAAAAAATATTTTAAACTTGATTAAATTTTTTTTTTAACCTAACTTAAAAAATTTTGACCAACTTTAAAAAATCGTGGAGACTTTATTTTTTTAAACTAAGAAATTGAATTTGATTTAATTGAAAATTAAAGTATTCTATTTTGTAAAAAAAGTCAATTTTGTTCTAATTATTACCCAAAAAATTAAAAAAATTTATAAAGATGACTAAAATTTTTGACAGGTAAAAAATGTCGATGTTTAGAAAAAAAATTCTATCTTAAATCTTTATCAATAAAATCCAAATATTTATATCTTATTTTAAAAAAGAGGTTTTAATCTATCCTTGATTAAAAAATCTTTTCTTAATTCCTATAAATAAAGTCAGAATGATTTTTTTAAAATTGGCTATTTTTTAAGATTAGGTCAAAATGTCGAAGTTTAGAAAAAAATTTCTATGTTGAAATTTTTTTAATAAAATCCTGATATTTATATCTTATTTTAAAAAAGAGGTTTCACTCTTACTTTGATTAAAAAATCTTTTCTTAATTCCTATAAATAAAGTAAGAATGATTTTTTAAAAATTGGCTATTTTTTAAGGTTAGGTGAAAATATCGAAGTTTAGAAGAACATTTCTGCATAAAATTTTTTTTAATAAAATCTTGATATTTATGTCTTATTTTAAAGAAAAGGTTTCAATCTATCTTTGATTAAAAAACCTTTTCTTAATTCCTATAAATAATGTCAGAATGATTTTTTTTAAAAAGACAATTTTTTAAGGTTAGGTGAAAGTGTTGAAGTTTAGAAAACAATTTCTATGTTAAAATTTTTTTAATAAAATCCTGATGTTTATACCTTATTTAAAAAAAGAGGTTTTAATCTATCTTTGATTATAAAATCTTTTCTTAATTCCTATAAATAAAGTCAGAATGATTTTTTAAAAATTGGCTATTTTTTAAGGTTAGGTGAAAATATCGAAGTTTAGAAAAAAATTTCTATGTTAAATTTTTTTAGTAAAATCCTGATATCTACAACTTATTTTAAAAAAGAAGTTTCAATTTATCTTTGATTAAAAAATCTTTTCTTAATTCCTATAAATAAAGTCAGAATGATTTTTTTAAAAAAGACAATTTTTTAAGGTTAGGTGAAAATGTCGAAGTCTAGAAAAAAATTTCTATGTTAAAATTTTTTTAATAAAATCCTGATATTTATGTCTTATTTTAAAGAAAAGGTTTCAACCTATCTTTGATTAAAAAATCTTTTCTTAATTCCTATAAATAAAGTCAGAATGATTTTTTAAAAATTGGAGAATTTTAGAAATTCGTCGAAAATTCATTTTTAAAGATTTTAATTTGATTTTTTTTCTATATGAAACCTAAAACATTCTAGTTTTGATTTAAAAAGACCGTTTTATTCTAACTGTGGTCAAAAAAATTTAAAAAAATTTCAAATTTAGTAAAAATTTTTTGACACTTCTAACCTAATTTCAGAAAATCAATCAACTTTAAAAATTCAATCAAAAATTGATTTTTAAAGATTTTGATCTGATTTTTTTTTCTAAATGAAACTTAAAACATTCTAATTTTAATTAAAAAAGACCGTTTTATTTCAAGTGTTGTCAAAAAAATTAAAAAAATTCTCATAGTTGAAAAAAATTTTTGACACTTTTTTAACTTAAGAAAATTAACTTTAAAAATTCATTTTTTAAGATTTTAATTTGATTTTTCTCTAAATGAAACCTAAAATATTCTAGTTTTGATCTTAAAAAGCCGTTTTATTCTAAATGGTGTCAAAAAATTAAAAAAAAAATTTTCAAATTTAGTAAAAATTTTTTGACACTTCTAACCTAATTTAAGAAAATCGATCAACTTTAAAAATTCATCAAAAATTCATTTTTATAGATTTTGATTTGATTTTTTTTCTAAATCAAACCTAAAACATTCTAGTTTTGGTTTTAAAAAGCCGTTTTATTCTAAATGTCGTTAAAAAAATTAAAAAAAATTTCTAATTTAGTAAAAATTTTTTGACACTTCTAACCTAATTTCAGAAAATCAATCAACTTTAAAAATTCTTCAAAAATTGATTTTTAAAGATTTTACTTTGATCTTTTTTCTAAATGAAACCTAAAACATTCTAGTTTCGATTTAAAAAAGCAGTTTTATTCTAAATGGTATCAAAAAAAATTAAAAAAATTTTCAACGTTAGTAAAAATTTTTTGACACTTCTTAACGTAATTTAAGAAAATCGACCAATTTTATAAATTCATCAAAAATTCATTTTTAAAGATTTTAACTTGATTTTTTTTTCTAAATGAAACCTAAAGCATTCTAGTTTTGGTTTTAAAAAGCCGTTTTATTCTAAATGTTGTCAAAAAAATTTAAAAAATTTTCAAAGTTGGAAAAAATTTTGGGCACTTTTCTAACCTAATATAAGAAAATCGACCAAATTCAAAAATTCATCAAAAATTCATTTTTAAAGATTTTGATTAGATTCTTTTTTTTTAATGAAACCTAAAATATTCTAGTTTTGATTTTAAAAAGCCGTTTTATCCTAAATGGTATCAATAAAATTAAAAGAATTTTCAAAATTGGTAAAAAATTTTTGAGACTTCTAACCTAACTTAAGAAAATCGATCAACTTTAAAAATTCATCAAAAATTCATTTTTAAAGATTTTGATCTGATTTTTTTTTCTAAATGAAATATAAAACATTCTAGTTTTGATTCAAAAAGACGGATTTGTTCTAAATGTCGTCAAAAAAATTTAAAAAATTTTCAAAGTTGGTAAAAAATTTGACACTTTTTTAACTTGAGAAAATTAACTGTAAAAATTCATTAAAAATTCATTTTTTAAGATTTTAATTTGAATTTTTTTTCTAAATGAAACCTAAAATATTCTAGTTTTGATTTTAAAAAGACCGATTTGTTCTAAATGTTGTCAAAAAGATTTAAAAGATTTTCAAAATTGGTAAAAAAGTTTTTGATTATTAAAAATCAATCATTTTTTAAAAAATCATTTCTCAAAAACTAATTATTAATAAGACTTTACATTTTTATGAGGATTTAGATAAAACTTAATCTTTATTTTTACCGAAAATGAATTCTCTACGACTTTTAATTTTCCTCTTGGAAGAGAAAATGTAACTTAATGTCCTTAATTGAAATTTTTAAACATTTTAAAAATTAGGTTACGTTCTAAAAGTGGAATTTTCTTTGCATTTCATTAATGATTTATGTTTATAAGTTAGAGCTTTATCATATACAGTGCGAGTCTCTAACTTGGAATAAATTCACTAAACCGAATACATTGTTCTTTTCGGAAATATGCTCGAACACGTCGATTAGTATTTTAATCTGTCCTATTTTTCATGTAAGAAAGTTTTATACAGCGTGTCCCAAACCTGAGATATGACATCATCAACAATTTTTTTAAATGGCAAGCCTAATTTTTTTAAGTGTTTTTAAAGGGTATATCAAGTTAAATATACGTACTAAATTTCAAATTTTTATTCCTTCTCATTAAAAGGATATTACAACAAATAATAATTCAAATAAATCAAGAAATCTGAATCAACTAAATCATAATAAATCTTCAAAATGTTGTCCATGTACTACCTGACAATGCCCTACACCAGTGGTTCCCAAAGTGGTCCATACGGACCCCTAGTGGTCCCTAGGATCATTCAGGGGGTCCTCGGAAAATTAAAATCGGTTTGGGGGTCCCTGAACAACGTCAGGGGGTCCGCGTAAGGTTTAATAAAAAATAAATAAATTGAGGCACATTTTTTTTTAATACAGAAGTTAAAATAATAATAAAAACACACTAAATTTAATCAAACTAAAAGTGTAATATCTGCCTTTGTTGCAAAAGTTTTGCTATACAAATAAAACTTGGGAAGAGGAGTGGGTGTTGAACCCTTTTGTAAGTAGTCAAACTCAGAGCACAAATGCAGATGACTACATGCCAGTACAGGAGCAACTTATTGAATTATCCACAAATGAGGAGCTGAAACCAATGTTTTAGCAAGGATACGAAAATTTCTGGTTACAAAACCAGGTCCCAATTTTATATCCAGCATTATGGGTTATTGTACAGAAGCTGTTGATTGCGTTTCCGTCTTCGTATTTGGTAGAACGTGGATTCAGTGCCGTTATGAGTCTCGTCACAAAGAAGAGAAACAGACTGGAAATTAGTAATCGGGGGATTTGCGGTTGCTACTGACAAACATCGAGCCGGACATAAATAAACTCATAACATCCCATCAGGTTCATACAAGCCATTAATATTTTATTGTATTTTAGTACAAAAGTTATAATCAATAAATACTTCTTCAACAAAATGTTTACTTTATATTTTATTTTTACGACACCATTTACCATTAAGATAACAAAGTTAAATTCTTCATTTTTCTATTATGTATTTAATGTAGTTTTTCACCCTGGGGGTCCGTCGGCAAGGTTTGACTAAGAAAAGGGGTCCGTGGGCCAAAAGACTTTGTGAAACACTGCCCTAAATGGAACTGAAACTCATTTTGAACATTTCTAATTACTTTTGTGGAAATTAGCCTACACTTCTATCTTATCCTTTCTTTCAACACCTCAATATTTTCCGGTTTGGTTTTAAAAACTTTGGCTTTTAAGTGCCTCCATAAGAAATAATGCATTGGTGTTAGATCCGGAGACCTGGGTGGCCATTCAGTAGGTCCTCTTCTACCAATCCATCTGCCTGGAAACACATCATCTTGATAGTCATGAACAGGTTTTGCAAAATGAGGAGGCGCCCCGTCTTGTTGAAACCAGAGGTTTCTATTCTGGACATCAGCATCAACCGGATCAGGGAAAAGAGTAGCCAAATTCGAAACCAGTTCCTTCTGCAAAAATTACAAATATCTTGCTTTATTAAGATTTTCTTGGAAGGAAGTTGGTCTTATTACTCGATCACAAATGATGCCTGCCCAAACATTGACTTTTTGTGGATACTAAGTGGAGTCTTCTCTCATCCATCATGGGTTTTTGTCTGCCCAACAACGATAATTTTGACTATTTACTTCACCATTTAACGTAAACGTTGATTCGTTAGAAAAGAGGACGTTTTCTACGTTTAAAACATTTCTGTCTAGTAGATCCATTTGTTCGCAAAACTAGTGTCTGCGATTCGGATCATCTTCAGTGAGTTCTTGGAGGATTGTCAAATTGTCAATTTATAGGGATGAAATTTGTGCGATTTAAGAGTTCTTTCCACCGAAGACTGGCTAATTTCGAGTTCCCTAGCTATCTGTCTAGTGGAAATACAAGGATTTTCTTGAACAGAAAGAAGTACATTAAGTTTTACTTCTTCATTGAGCGCACTCTGGCGATGACTATTTCTTTTCCATAAATGCCCGTTTTCCCGAAACTGTTTTTCAATTTTGCTTACAGTACTTTGCGATATGGGTGGTAAATCAGGATACTTCTCTCTAAATAAATGAGTAACTCCAATTTGTGTTCTTGTCCTATCTCCGTAGCCAATCATCATTAAAATTTCAATCCTATTACGTTTCAATAAATACGGCATTTTGCTCGATTTGTCTACAAACGGAGAAAGCTCTTTTTTTAATTGTCCTTATTAAATTTTTATTATTTATTGAAAAAAATTTATATGAAATAAATGTTTTAGTTTAAATGTATAAAAAGATTTTTTGCTATAAGATGAGTGAGTTTTAAAAGGTATTGAAAAGAGATATTGAGATTGTTCCTTCGGGTTTCTATCTCTTGGTGTCGGTTTTGTTAACAAGTTACCTTTTCCGGATTTAACGAGTCCGCTCGACCGTCGATCACGAACCGGCTTCATTTCCGATACAAATGATTGTAATTTGATGGCGAGGCGCGCGAGAGAAACGGGAAATAAGTTGAATTAGAGATCAAATGGATCCATCCGTTTATGCGATTTGCCAGGATCACGATCTACCTTCGAAAACGAGCTCGGGACTTTTTTTTTCTATCTCTCGCCTCTCCTTCCAACAACGTTCTCATTATTATTATTGCTCCTTCAAAACGAAGATCTATTCCAATCATTAAATCGAATATTTTATTATAATAACGAGTATAACGTAATAACGAAAAAAAAATGCAAAGTAATCTCTTAACCCCTTTGAAAGGGGATTTTTCACATGAAAAGACTTTAAGGGGATTTTTTAAAATTTTTTGATTCATCAGCTCGATTTAAAAAAGAGCTTTTTCAATCATGAATAGTTATAAGGTGTTAAAATTCGTTTATATCAGCGTATTTTTAACATGGGAATCGGTTTTAATTACTTATTCGTTTGTCTTTGGATCTTTTTATTTTCACCCTTATAAATTGTTAGTGAAAAGATAGAAGGAGATTGAGTAACCCGAAACCGAGGTCTCTTTAGAAAATATAATCATTATCCGGGACGGTCGAAAGTCGGTAACGATATTGCGAAAAATTTAATACGCGATCAAAAGAATATATTACGTGTCATTACGGGGGGCCACGTCGTCGGTGAAAGAAGTTAATGGCGACTCGAGTTGAAGGCGCCGTCGTCGTCGACGACGGCGTCGTTGACGTCGTCTTTGCACGTGTTCGTTAAAAATTAAAATATATCGGGTTTCTGAGCTTTTAGAGGAGGATTTCAAAAGACGTCCGGAGAAATTGAAGGAAATATTTTTGTAGGAAATTTGATTAATGGAAATATAAAATGATTGTTAACTAAAATAATTTGAAAAATAAAAATTTGGTGTTTATTACTATCCAGGTTTCAATTCTTTTGGGATTTTCATCAGGCCAATCGCTAAAGAATACAAAAAATAAACCAACAATCAACACAGAAATATTGTAGTACATGAAATAAGTCTAAATTTTTTTCTAGCAAATACGGAATTTTCACTAAATAGATAAAATTTTATTGCCGTTATGTTGATGATATCGCAACCCTTTGGAGTACGAAAAAGCCCACCATTGGGCTGAGCACTTTTTATAAAAAATTGTAACTTGCATACTAATTTAGTCAGCGCAAATTATAGCCACATATGGCTTCGTAACTTACAATTAAACCAAACGGTTATGCCAAAACGCATATATGAGAAGCTTGTTTCCAAAACGTACCAAATCCACGAAATAGAAAATTTGGTAAATTAACTTTTTTCATAATATTTGTTTTTGATAATTTAAAATGGGTTTTTGTTTTTTTTTATACATAAATTTTTTCTCCAGTCTACAAATCATAGATGAATATTTTCAATTATACACACAAAAACTATTTTGATTTGGTACATTTTCCTAAAAAATGAGGATGTAGTATGATATGGAATAAAAAAACACTGACTACCATTTAGTAAATTTGGATGCATTATATATTAGTATATATTAAAGTAGTAAACGAGCAGCGCCTCTTTAAAAGAGTGCGCCACAGGCGCCCAGCTCTAAAAAAAACGTTATTATTCTAACCACGCTAATGCCACATGAAATGTCAAAACGATCGGTTTATTAATACTCATCAAATATTTAATTTATGCAGAGCAAAAGTTCGAATAAATTTCACTAAAAACTAATTAAATTCTTGAAAATATCACCAAAAATTGAAGTAAATTTGTAAAAATTCCACCAAAGCTATCAAAATTTTTAACAATTCCACCAAAAACTTGCTGAATTTTTAAAAAATATACTAAAATTAAGATTAATTTCGTCAAGAATTGATAAGATTCTTAAAAATTCCACAAAAATGAAAAAGTAATAATAAAAATTCCAAAAAAATTAGCTAAATTGAATATAATTTCACCAAAAATTATTAAATTTGGAGACAATGCTACTAAAAACTACTGAATTTTTTAAAAATTCCACCCAAAATCAATAAAATTGGTAAAAATTCCACAAAAAACTTACTATATTCGTCAAAATTCCACCAAAGTTACCAACATTTTTAACAATTCCACCAAAAACGTACTATTTTTTTCAATTCTCCACAAAAGCTACAAAAATATTGAATAATTCCACCAAGAACTTACTGATTATTAAAAAATACCACCAAAAACTTACCAAATTCATAAAAATTCTACTAAAATTACCAATATTTTTAACAATTCCACCAAAAATGATTAAAGTTAATAAAAATTCCACCAAAGTTACCAACTTTTTTAACAATTCCATCAAAAACATACTGAATTTTATAAAAATTCCACCAAAAAATTAATAAAATTGGAAAAATTTCACTAAAAACTTACTAAATTCGTAAAAATTCCATAAAAAAAGGATGAATTTTTTTAAAATTCCATCAAAAATGAATAAAATTCGCAAATATTCCACCAATGTTATCAAAATTTTTGATAATTCCACCAAAAACATACTGAATTTTATAAAAATTCCACCAAAGTTACCAACTTTTTTAACAATTCCCTCAAAAACATACTGAATTTTATAAAAATTCCACCAAAAAATTAATAAAATTGGAAAAATTTCACTAAAAGCTTACTAAATTCGTAAAAATTCCATTAAAAAAGAATGAACTTTTTTAAAATTCCATCAAAAATGAATAAAATTCGCAAAAATTCCACCAATGTTATCAAAATTTTTGATAATTCCACCAAAAACATACTGAGTTTTTTTAAAATTTCACCAAAAATTAATACAATTTGTAAAAATTCCACCAAAAATTTACTAAATTCCACCAGAAATGAATAAAATTCGCAAAAGTTCCACCAAAGCTATTAAAATATTTAACAACTACACCCAAAATTTACTGATTTTTTTTTATTCTATCAAAAACTTAAAAAAATCCTAAAAATTACACCGAAATTGTCAAAGTTTTTAAAAATTCCACCAAAAACTACCAAGTCATCAACATTATTAACAATTCTACCAAAAACTTACCAAATTTTTTAGAAATTCCACCAAAATGTCCAAATTCTTTTAAAATTCTACCAAAAATCAATCAAATTAGAAACAATTTCACTAAAAATTAACTGAAACTGAAAATTCCAACAAAAACTTACAAAATTTGTAAAAATTCCACCAAAAATTTACCAATTTTTTTTTAATTCCATCAAAAACTTATTAAATTCGTAAAGCTTCCACCAAGGTTACCAAAATGTTGATCAATTCCACCAAAAACAATAAATTTTTTTAGAAAAATACTAAAAATAAAACTATACTAGTTTACTAAAAAAGAATAAGAAATGATAACATACATAACAAATACTCGTGCAACACTTAATCTGAGTCTTCATCGTTATCGTTATCTTGAGTGCTACGTAAAACATTTTGATAATATACAACATTTTCTATGTCATATCCCATTTTGTTGAGAAGAAAAACTATGTCGGCCTTTTTTTCGTTTTTGATATGATTTGAGGAAGGGAATTCTTTTAAACGTCCTTCAATATTGGCCAGCTTCATTCCTCTCTTAAGAATTGTATGTTCACATCTAGGAGCTATGCTCTAAAAGCAAGACCAATTTTTGGAGTTGAATAGTTAATCAACAAGCGCCTGACCCTAGTTATTTTAAATGTTTTACTAGATGTTACCACGCTTTTATTAAGATCTCGCCAACTCATCCATTTAAAACCTTGTGAAACAGTATATAAAGTTCCAACTGATTTTATGATATCATTGTATTCATGAGGAAATGTGATACTCTCTTTTTTCCGAAGCTTTTTTTCAAGAAAAACTCTTCTGTCTCAACAATATTCATTTTGTAAACTATTAAATACCAACAGAAGAACAATCTTGTTGATAGCAGAAAGTTACACGGTTACATCCCAAGCAGCAAATTGTGTCCGATATCGGGCACAATTTTTTTGAGTCCGAATTGAGTCGACACTTATCGGACTTTTTGTGTCCTGTATCCAATTTATAAGAATGTAGCCGCTATGTGTCGACAAATTATGGACACAGTGTGTCAGAAAAAAATTTGTGTCTAAACAGACACATTTTGGATTCATGTGTCTAATATGTTTCCATTATGTGTTACTTTCGACTTCAAAACACAATTTAGTCACAGACGAGTCGACACTTAATTGACACAATGTGCTTGAATTTGTTCTTAAGTTTGCGTTTCTAATTTGTTTCCAAAATGTGTTAAGTAGACGCAATTTAATCCCAGATGAGTCGACACCTAATTGGCACGATGTGCCCAAATTTGTTCTGTGTGCATAGACACTTTTAGGCAACATATCGGTCAAGTTTTGGAAACACGAGTCCAAATTATAGCCGTTCTGTTTCTTGTGTTAGTTTGAACCATTTTCAGAAAATAATTGGTTAAATATCGGACACGTGTTTCTATTTGGACGCAATTATTAAATCCGCCATATTTTCGTTGAAAAGTTGTGTCAACGAGATGAAAAAAAAAATGGCGGATATCTATATTTTGCTCTGAATTACAATATTTGGCGTTAATAAACATAAATATTCGAGCAAATAATTTTTTTGTGTCACCCCAAATATCTCCACACTAATTTCTAACAACATTTCTTGAAATTTGCAATAACTAAAAATATTTGACTTTTTTAGTTTGTTAAAAATAATCAATATTTTTGAGGCGCTTTCGTTATATAAAGGTATCATACACACTATTATCAGAAAATTTGAATCCGTAATATTTTTTAACCCTCAGACATAACAAAACTTCAATTATAACATACCAGTATAAAATATCTTAGCAGTTTTATCAGTAGGAACATAATGGACACATGAGAATCTATTTGGTAACAAAAGAGAAACATTTTAAACACATTGAACGTTCACTTTGGAAACATATACGACACAAATGCGACACATTCTGGAGACATTTTAGTACAATTAAAGGCGCATTTTAAACACTAACTTGGGTACATTTTGGGCACTATATGGTACACATTTCTGTCACCATTTTGGACACATTTCCCAAACATAGCGGACACAGTGTCGACACTGTGCCCATAAAATGTGTCGTGTCCAGGCTTATGTGTCGACACAGTGTCGACCATGTGTCTAAAATTGCTGCTTGGGATTACTTTAGGTTAGTCACGTTACTCTAAGAACGTCTCGGATTGGTTGAAATGGATTTGGTATTTGGCTATTTTCAACGGGATGTGGAACACTTTAGCAAGAAATTACTATTCAAGTATACAGAGAAAGCAAATCTTAAATAGACAGCCCAAAATACAGCGATTCCAAATTTTGTGGATTTCGTACGTTTTGGAAACAAGGTTCTCATATGAGTTCATAACCATAAAATTGAATGATAGTATCAAAATGCATATACCGTATAACAATTTTTTCTCGCAACATAGCAAAGTCCACAGGTTAAAGGTTGGTTCTCACTATACGTTCCGTTTCCCTTCCATACACTTTCCGTTCCGTTTACATACATTGTTTTAGGTTGTCAAGCAAATTAACGTGTTCACATTTTCCGTTCCGTTTACATTCCGTTTCCATACCTGCCATTTCCAATCAGTTGTATACCATAGTGGTATGCTACGTTTTTCAAGACCAAATTTTAATATTTTCTAACATCTTTCAACAAATTTTAGATTATAAATGATTTTCAAATAATAATTATCAATTATTAAAAAATGTTTATGCCTGTATAGGTGGTTTCATTAAATACATTAAATGAAAAATATCGATTTTCTCGCCAGTAAGTAAAGTGCTTAATTTGCAAAAAGGTAAATCCAGTTTACAGAAGGATTAATATGCTTTACAAGGGAGTGCACTTAATTAAATAAAATTTTAAGCATTACATACAGCATAATAATAACATTCATATTGTGTTGAAATGTCAATGTCTCCAAAACGTCTCCTGTCCGTAAAAAATACGTACGCAGTATGGAACATGAAAGGGAATGGAACGGAAACGGTATGGAAATGGAATGTAAAGTGTGAACACGTCCATTGATTTACAGCTAAGAATATTTTTATGGAAGCGGAACGGAAAGTGTATGGAAGGGAAACGGAACGTATAGTGAGAACCAACCTTATAATACAGTACATTAGGATTTCTTTAAGTAGGACAAAGATAACTAATATAGCAGTCCAATCGTAATAATCGTTGTTACTATGCCTACACAATGCCAGGTAAAAGCACAAGTTATGCTTTTGACAGATTGCCTGACATATCGGTTAATAAAACTGTTAAAAAATTGTTACTGAAATGCACACTGTACAAATTGTTAAGGTTGTTGCAAGAACACGAGTTCAATCTAATAAATAAATACAAACTTCATACAAAGAGCACTTTATTATAAGAAATGACAAAATTAACAGTAAATAACTCGTACAATCATACAAATGAAAATGTGTACTTATAAATTACTTGATTTAAAGTAATTTATAATAAGTGTTCAAATACAGATCCTTGCACTGCTAAACAGTACCCTAACCTGTCGTAGAAGTTCCTTCTTAAGTTATGAAGCATAACAGGCGTAATGCGTAAATAATAACACATTTATAATCCTTTGACGAAGATGTTCCAAATCTTCAGCTCTTACGTGGTTGTACACTTTCTGTTTTACGTATGGCCAAATGAAGAACTTAACAGCTAAATCGGACGATCTGGCTGCCCATCTGACTTTTACCAAACATACAATTTGAAAAAATGATATTTAAAAATTGTCACACATCAGCCATATCGTACGCAGGACTACCATCCTGCTGATACCATATTTGGTTTAAGTCGATTCCCGGAAGTTGCGTCAAAGCTGGAGTGATTTGCTCCCAAAGGAGATCCAAATTGGTCCATTCAAATTACCCTCAATAAGGAAAGGTCCAACAATATGATCTCCAAGGATACCAGCCCACACGTTCAGCTTTGTTGGATATTGAATCAAAGTCCATTCGATGACTTGGATTCTCTCTATTCCAAAATTTAATTATTAATAACAGCAGGATTGTACCTTCCTAATAATGTAAACGTTGATTCACAAAACAAATATTAGTCAAAAAATTTGGATTTTCGTTTGCACGTTCCATCATCGTTTCGTACAATATCTTTGGATCTCATCTTCGGGAAATATCTGGTGACCTTTTGATATCTTGTACGATTTGTATCCATGTCGTCTGAGTACCTATCGAATGGTTTCCCTGTTGGTACTTCTGTAACAATTTGATGGCTAGATTTTGCTGACTCTTCTTTGGCAATAGCGCAAATCGTTGTGTTTTTGCTTATTTTCTGTAAGAGCTCTTTCTTTTCTTCTGTGGCACCTATTGTCTGCATCTGCAACACACCCATTCTCTTTAAAGGCTCTTACAATCAATATTGTGGAAAAATGTGGAATTGGCCGGTTCTCAAAATATTCAACATATAAATGAACAGTATTTCTGATTGTTTGTGAGTTTCCACCGTAAACCCATTTAATTATCTGTATTTTCTCTTGCAGAGTGTACAACATCGCACTAGTCAACAGTATTTGAAGCAAAATTCGACAGAATGTAAATTTAGTTACAAATACATAAGTGTATGTATAGTAACGACAATTATTACGATTAATCTAATATACATTTCGTCCTTGTCTTACATCAGAAAATCCTATTGTACTGTACTAACTTATGAAATTTGCTATGTTGCTAGAAAAAAATATTATACGGTATATTTATAATAAAGTTGTAACTTTTAGACGCCAAATTTTAATGTAATCCAAAGAAAATCACTTTATTTTTAAATTCACGTTAATAAACTCGAATTGGAGTTTTCTTTGCAAACCGGAAAACGAGCAGGTAAATTTCAACCCACGCGTTTTGTAATTTCCAGTTTTATACCGAAGAAAACCAGATTCCCCTCCAAAAATTTGAGGTTGAACAAGGCATAAAACTCAAATTTAGAAATGCTTCGCAGTTACTGTGCGGGTGTTCAACAAATCTGTCGCGTGTTCTTCTTATTTATTTTTATTCGTTTAATCTTTTTTGCAATTAATGTTAAAAAACTTTAGTGTTTATTTCCGTGAATGTGTTTCAAATCATTGGAGTTCGTCTTTAGATTATCATTTTGAGGAAGTCTTCGGATTGTTATTTTGCGAATGTTACCAGGTAAAATACTTTTGATTTATTTAAATAAGCTTGTTTTAACAACAACAGTATTAACTTTAACATATTTCATAAACCCACATCAACCGATATTTTAATACCGAGAAACTCTTACAATAGTCACAACCATAAAGAAGCAGCTTTCAGGTACTTTATAGAATGTGTTAAACTCAATTCCTCTTTCAAAGAACGATTATGATAATGAAATTAAATATAAATATTTTAAAACTTGCCTTAAATAATGTTCAGTAATAAATGGTAAGATTTCATTTTTTCATTTGAATTACAATAATTCATATATTTATTCTCTTTTAACAACCCTTTCTGAAAGTATAAAGTTTGGTTAATATTTTATTTTTTTGTTTACTAATTTGAAGAGAGTTGTTAGTTACTTTCTATAAGAATTTTGTAATTTTTTTTCACTATGATGAATGTATTAATTTTTGAAAATAAGTGGTTTTTATCTACAAACCTAAAGCACACTATCCAACCTATTTGGATGTTTATTTAGTGTTGTATTAATTGTTTCGAATAATGATTTATAAGTCAGTTTTGTTGTCTAACCATGAAACTATTTACTTTAAATTGCATGTATTATAAAACTGTTTAATCTTAAATCTTCTTTTTCGTGACATTGTTCCTTTGTCCTACATCGTGTATGATACAATAAAGAATTTGCTAATTGAAAAAAGTCTAGGTCACCACTCTATTAGTAAGTTCAAATCAATTAATATAACATCATAGTCACGTAACAAAAACCTGGAATAAAACAATGAAATTCAGCAGGATTAAGAACTTTTCAGTGCTAATCGTCAATGCACTCTGATCATCCAAAAACAACATAGCACAAGTTTGTAATAGATTAAGAACAACATTAAGTAAAGAAAGGCTGCAGAAAAACTTCTTTTTGAGTAAATACAATGTCTCTTCTTAAGCTAAAAAAAAGAACTGTTCCAAAACTATTTCTTTATAACAAATTAGATATTCAGTGATGTCGATTTGTAGTAATAAAAGATTCTGGGACAATCTTCGTGGTATACTGAAAACAAATTTATTTGAAATCTTGAAACATTTCCTATAACTATTCAAAATTAGAGTTAATAAATTCAGTTAACTTCCTTTCTATGATTTGAAGATATTATTAAATAGTTTCTATAGAAAACTTTTTGTTTTTTTTTTATTAATTTCATTGTGAATGTATAGTATTAGATAAAGAAAACAGTTGTAGAATTATTTTTTATAAAGGATTAGTTATTTTGTGATGTTTATCTGTTGCAGTTAAAAAAATTCTCGAACGATTTTCATTGTGTGTTGATAAAAAGTTATTAAAAATCTTATCAGTGTTTCTTTAAGGCTTTAAAATCTAAATCATATTTCCCTTCTTCTTGAACGATTTAGAAACATTGTTGGTAGCTATTTTATAAAAATCTTGAAACTTTTCAGTGGTTAGTAAAAATTTATTGGTCTTAGAAACTAAGAAAACAAATATCTTCTTAACTGTGCTTTATATTTCTTCATTCTTTAGTGGATAATAAATGAAAAGCCGTAGAGTGTATTAAAACTTTTTTATTTTGGGGCTTGACTACCACAGTTTCGACTTTTCCTATAACTACTGAAGAATCAATTAAACCTCGAAGATTTTCTCATTTTTTTTTTTAACAATTACGAAAAATTTTCTTTTTCCTTTCTTATGAATGATTCGCAAATATTATTACACCTATTTCTATTTTACACGAATTTAATTTGATACGAGTTAAAAAGAAAAAAATTCTCTTCTTATATGAATTATTTTATTTGAACACGATTTTCAATATTCTACAAATTTTTCTTTAATCTCATAGAGCATATAAACGAGATTTTTGGATATCTGTAAGTATACGTTTATTGTCAGAAAGTGACAATATTTAAATTTTTATGTTTGTATTATTTTTTTTTTTTATATTAATAAATTTCAGATATTATTTCATTTTTCTCAAGGTATAATTTATTTTTTATAATATTTAGAATTAAAATGTGTAAGTACGAAATAAATTAAGGAAACTCTAACAAAAATTTTTTAATTACTATTACACAAATTTTTTAGGAACGTATCTATTGTATAAAAAGAGAATTAAGTGTAGTAATTTTTTTGTAAAGATATTGTATTCTTTTTTAGTACTTACTTGTAATGACATCTTCTTTCATACTTTTCTTGTAATTATTAACAGTTATTGAAAATTTTCTTTTATTCTTAACGCTTTAGATACAAATTTAATAAATTTGTATAAATACTGAACTAAGACTAGAACTAACATTAACACAAACTCTAACACTAGACCTAGAACTAGGAGCTTTTGGATTTAGCCGTACAACTTTTTAAAAAGGCGTTTGACATTTCTTATGCTATGTTACAACCTTCTTCAGAAACGAATTCGAAGTTGAACACTTCAAACTCATTTTCAAAAGACGAATGGCTAATTTCGAAATCTCCTAGTTCTAGGTGTAGTGTTAGAATTAGTGCTAATGTTACTTCTATTCTTAGTTAAGTAAATATCGATCGTGAAAGCCTTTTTTTAATTATGAAGAATCTTGTTTTTCCTTCCTTTTAAACAGTTTGGAAACACCATTAGTATTTTTCTATGAAAGTCTTGTGATTTTTTTCAGTAATTACTAAAAATGTATTAATCTATATTTTTAGAAACCAACTGTATTTTCTGTTGAGAGATCATGTTACTTTTCTTCTATCAACTCGAAAACCAAGAAAACCTTGCGTTCGACTTTAACAAATTAGAAAAAAATTTAGTATCTTTTTATAAAAATTTTATTTTGTTAAGAATTACGAAAAATTCTGTTCCTTTTGTAACTGTTCGAAATCTAATTAATACTTTCTTTACTTTATAATGATTTAGAGATATTTAATATTACCCCTGTATTTCATAATAAGTTTCATTTCCTTTTCATATCTTTAGCCGTGAGGTAAAGGGTCGTATTTAGATTTCTGTTGTTGAAAATGTTCTTAATAGCATTTTTATAATGCAAGTATAATTTACGTAGTATCATAAAAACATTTAAAGAATACTACCTTTTAGATTTCGGTTATAAATATAGACAGACCCACTGTTATAAAACAGTGGGTAGCATTTTTTTTTTTTTTAGTGATTCAGTAAAATTCATTAAATTTTTCAATAACCTTTAAACATTAACTATTGATTTTTTTCAGAATATAACCAAATTTATTTTTAAGTATAACCGTGGCAACTTCTCTTCTAACAATACAAAATTCAGTTCATTTTTTTTTCTTACAATTAAACCAGACAATATAAATTAGATCTTACAGACAATTTTAACAACTTTCTATAAAAAAAATTGATTTTTCCAATAACTAACAATAAGATGAATCTACTGATTTTAAGAAGCAATTTGAATAATTTTTTCTGGTAACTATTCAGAATTCTTTTCATATTTCCCTTTGGCTTTTAACAATTTGATAATATTGTCACTGACTTTGTGTAAAAATCTTCCTGTTAACAAATCTAACTATTTTTCTTGTACTGAAGAATCAATTTCAGCAAATCAATAATATTGGTAACTTAATATTTTTATTTTATTTTCTCAAGAACTACGAAAAATCTTTTTTGCAACTATCCAAGATCTAGTTCGTTTTTATAATTTAAAAGATGTTTAGTAATTTTCAATTAATATTTTTCTAATTGAACTTTTTACAACGATCTCAAATTTTTCTTAGTAGCTATTAAGGGTTTGTTAATTTTGATAACAAACACACCTGATTTATTTAGGCGACATTTTAAAGAATATATATAACCAGAGATAATAGTCTCCGGAGTTAACAATGATATAAGTTCTATTAATTCAATATTTATGTTCAAAATTCACTTTGTATTCTATTTGTTCTTAAACAATAGAGATGTTTTTAGTAGCAAGTAATATGTAATATGTATAAGAATCTATCAATATTTTCCAACTAAATTAAGAATCTATTAATCTGAAAAACCAAATTTCACTCAACAGAACCATTGTTACATTTCTTACAACTTTATTAAAGTTTACTTGATGATACTTATTATTTATTTTTATTTGAGATCGGTTTTTTAGTAATTATCAAGAATTTAATTGGTTTTTTTAATAACTAGTTCACAATTTTATTACTTTCCTTCAGAACTTAAATTTAAAATTTACGTTTGTATAAAGAATACAATGACTAATCATTCTTTTAGTTTCCAAGAAAAACTCGTCAGTATCTTAATTCTAAAGTAATTTGAGATTAAGTTTACCTTAAAAACCTTTTCTTTTAGTTTAATGACATTTATATTAAGACCTACGTCTTAAAAGCCCTCCTAGCGATGACCTATTACCTTTGAAGCCCGAGCCTTTGCGTCGCGATTTCGCAAAGAGCATATTCCTCCTTAAAAGCAAAGAACCCCGATTCGAAGCGGGACGAAGACGGAAGGAATAATTATGCAGATCAAAGAAGCGCTCGATGGTTTCGCGGACTGTACTCGGTTTCGAATGGTGGTGGCCTAAAACCTCCACCTCCGAGCCTCTCCTCCTCCTCGTCCTCCTCCCGGTCCTTCTGTTGCGGCTCCCTTTTACCGCCCTTCCTCGGTAGCAAGGGGTGGCACGAATGCACATTATGCGAACTCTCCTCTACTTCTTTCGAATGCAAATTACGGAGTGAGAGGCCGACCTTCGTCCAATCCCCGCTTTCGATGTCGAGTTACGCCAATGGACGACAAAGTCCACAAGGTGTATGCTTTCGAGAGCTTTTTTTCTCTTTTTTTATTAATGAACAGGAGTGTATTTTAATTTTTTTAGAAGTTATTTAACTATTTTTTCTACAATCAATATTAATTTTTAAATAATTAGTTTAAGTTAGAAAATAAAGTTAGATTTTTTATTGTAAGGATTATAAAAAGTAAAATCGATGGGGGATATTAAAATATTAAGGAATTTAAAAAGTTACCAAATCCGGATCTGAATTTATAAAAGCCATATGCGCTTTAAAGAATGAATATGACCCCAATGGCGTCGACGATTTTTTCTCTCTTTAACTGTGGAGGGAGGCAAGGTGTGAATTAATTCGAGATCAAAAGGGACACACAAAAACAGCTTTTAACGACGATCAGCGATTTTTAATGGGGGAAACCCCCCATCATTTAATTCCTTCTAAACATGGCCGTTTTTCCTTTCAACTTTCAACTTTCAAACCCACAAAAACATTATAAACACATAAATTACAATAATTATGATTATTCTCCAACCCTAAATTTTATAATAACTAATATTAAAAGTCAATTATATTTTGAAGAATTGTATTTTGAAAATCAACACCTGCATTTCGCCTCTTTATGTTTTGATTTCGGTTGAAAGGATTTTTTCTCACTCACCCTTCGAAACGAGGACGACAATGAAGGAACGGTGGAGGATGAAAAGAGGAGCTTTCGAACGGAATCGAATGGAAAGGATACCGTAATTTACGAAATCACGCTTAATCGACCGGGACGTATCCGTCTCAACTAAACGAAGATCAAAGCGGACGTCAATGAAGGATTTTTTATTTGAAAGGGTTTGGAGAAAAAATTGTTTTGATCGAGAGACAATCGTGTGTTGTGGGAGGTTAAAAAAGAGGAGGTGTGGTTAAGGTTTTAAAAAAAAATACGTGGAGGAGAGATGAAATTGAGATTAAAAATGGGAATAGAAAAAAAATACAAAAAATTTTTTAGATTGGAACTTTTTTATTGTCAGTAATTTTTTCAATTTTTTTGGTAACAATTAGAACAAATCTGTCTTTTTTAGTCTAAAATAGAATCTTTTATGTTCATTTTGATGTAAAAATCATTTCTTAATCTTTGTAAATAAAGTCTGTATGATTTTTTAAAGATAGCTAAATTTTTTTTAAAAGTTAGGTTAAGTGTCAAAAATTTTTAACCAATTTTAAGAATTTTTTTAATTTTTTTGGTAACAACTAGAACAAATCTGACTTTTCTAATCTAAAATAGAATCTTTTATGTTCATTTTGATGCAAAAATCATTTCTTAATCTTTATAAATAAAGTCTGTACGATTTTTTAAAGTTAGCTAATTTTTTTAAAAAAGTTAGGTTAAGTGTCAAAAATTTTTACCAACTTTAAGAATTTTTTTAATTTTTTTGGTAACAATTAGAACAAATCTGACTTTTTAAATCTAAAATAGAATCTTTTATGTTCAATTTGGACTAAAAATCATTTCTTAATCTTTAAAAATAAGCTCAGTACGATTTTTTAAAATTGTTCAATTTTTTTTAATGTTAGGTTAGTTACCTGTCAAAAATTTTGACCAACTTTAAGAATTTTTTAAATTTTTTTGGTAATAATTAGAACGAATCCGACTTTTTTAGTCTAAAATAGAATGTTTTGTATTCATTTTGATATAAAAATCATTTCTTAATCTTTATAAATAAAGTCTGTGCGATTTTTTAAAGATAGCTAATTTTTTTTAAAAGTTAGGTTAAGTGTCAAAAATTTTTAGCCAACCTTAAATTTTTTTTTTAATTTTTTTGGTAACAATTAGAACAAATCTGACTTTTTTAAAAGCAAAACAGACTCTTTTAGGTTGATTCTAATACAAAAATCATTTTCTAATTCCTATAAATAAAGTCTGGGTGATTTTTTAAAGTTAGACAAAAAAAAATTGAGGTTAAAATTCTTCGGTTTTTTCAAAAATTTTTTTTAATTTTTGGGTGACAATAAATCTGTTTTTCATGATGAAAAATAAAATATTTAAGTTAGAATTTAAGGCAAGAATCATAGCTCAATTCCTGAAACTAAAGTTTGGACGATTTTTTAAAGTTAGTGAAAAAGGTGAACCAAAAAAGGCAAAAATTCTCCAATTTTTTCAAAAATTCTTTGGTGATAAAATAAATTTGTTTCTAGCAATCGAAAATAGAATCTTTAAATTTAAATCTAACATAAAAATCATATCTTAAGTGTTATAAATAAAGATTGGGTGATTTTTTAAATTTCCTTAAAAAAGGATAAAATTTCTCGGCCTCTTCAAAAATTTTTTTTTAATTTTTTGGTGATAATTGTAATCAATTTGCCTTTTATAATCAAAAATAGAATCTTTAAGCTGTCATTTGGCATAAAAATCATTCCTCAATCTCTATAAACAAACTCATATTTTTTAAAATCGGCCAATTTTTAAAAAGTTAGTTACTTGTCAAAAAAATTTATCAAATTTAAAAATTTTTTTTTATTTTTTTGGTAAAAATTAGAACAAATCTGACTTTTTTAGTCTAAAATAGAATCTTTTATGTTCAATTTGGACTAAAAATCATTTCTTAATCTTTAAAAATAAACTCTGTGCGATTTTTTAAAATTGTTCAAATCTTTTGAAATGTTAGGTTAGTTAACTGTCAAAAATTTTTATCAACTTTAAGAATTTTTTTAATTTTTTTGGTAATAATTAGAACAAATCTGACTTTTTTAATCCAAAATAGAATCTTTTGTGTTCATTTTGGTATAAAAATCATTTCTTAATATTTAAAAATAAAGTCTGTATGATTTTTTAAAGATAGCAAAATTTTTTTAAAAAGTTAGGTTAAGTGTCAAAAATTTTCAACCAACTTTAAGAATTTTTTAAATTTTTTTGACATTAATTAGAAGAAATCTGACTTTTTTAATCTAAAATAGAATCTTTTATGTTCATTTTGATGTAAAAATCATTTCCTAACCTTTATAAATAAAGTCTGTACGATTTTTTAAAGTTAGCCAATTTTTTTAAAAAGTTAGGTTAAGTGTCAAAAATTTTTACCAACTTTAAGATTTTTTTAAATTTTTTTGGTAATAATTAGAACAAATCTGACTTTTTTTTAAATCAAAAGACACTCTTTTAGGTTGATTCTAATACAAAAATCATTTTCTAATTCCTATAAATAAAGTCTGGGCGATTATTTAAAGTTAGACAAAAAAAAATTGAGGTTAAAATTTTTCGGTTTTTTCAAAATTTTTTTTTAAATTTTTGGGTGACAATTAGAATAAATCTGCTTTTCATAATAAAAAATAAAATATTTAAATTAGAATTTAAGGTGGGAATCATAGCTCAATTCGTGAAACTAAAGTTTGGACGATTTTTTAAAGTTAGTGAAAAAGTGAACCAAAAAGGGCAAAAATTCTCCAATCTTTTCAAAAATTGTTTGGTGATAAAATAAATTTGTCTCTAGTAATCGAAAATAGAATCTTTAAATTTAAATCTAACATAAAAATCATATCTTAAGTGTTGTAAATAAAGTTTGGGTGATTTTTTAAATTTCCTTAAAAAAGGATAAAATTTCTCGGCCTCTTCAAAAATTTTTTTTAATTTTTTGGTGATCTTGGTGATAATTGTAATTAATTTGCCTTTTATAATCAAAAATAGAATCTTTAAGCTTATATTTGCCATAAAAGTCATTTCTCAATCTCCATAAACAAACTTTGATTTTTTAAAATCGGCCAATTTTTAAAAAGTTAGGTTACCTGTCAAAAAATTTTATCAACTTTAGGAATTTTTTTTATTTTTTTGGTAAAAATTAGGACAAAACTGACTTTTTTATTCCAAAGTAGAATCTTATATGTTCGTTTTGATATAAAAATCATTTCTTAATCTTTATAAATAAAGTCTGTATGATTTTTTAAAGATAGCTAAATTTTTTTAAAAAGTTAGGTTAACTGTCAAAAATTTTTACCAACTTTAAGATTTTTTTTAATTTTTTTGATAACAATTAGAACAAATCTGACTTTTCTAATCTAAAATAGAATCTTTTATGTTTATTTTGATGCAAAAATCATTTCTTAATCTTTATAAATAAAGTCTGTGTGATTTTTTAAAGTTGATCAATTTTTTTAAAAAAGTTAGGTTAAGTGTCAAAAATTTTTAACCAACTTTAAGATTTTTTTAAATTTTTTGGTAATAATTAGAACGAATCTGACTTTTTTAGTCCAAAACAGAATCTTTTGTGTTCAATTTGGACTAAAAATCATTTCTTAACCTCGAAGAATAAAGTCTGTGCGATTTTTTAAAGTTGATCAAATTTCTTAAAATTTTAGGTTAGTTATCTGTCAAAAAGTTTTTACCAACTTTAAGAATTTTTTTAATTTTTTTGGTAACGATTAGAACAAATCTGACTGTTTTAGTCCAAAATAGAATCTTTTATGTTCAATTTGGACTAAAAATCATTTCTTAATCTCTACAAAGAAACTGAGTACAATTTTTTAAAATTGTTCAAATTTTTCTAAAAAATTAGATTAAAATGTCAAAAATTTTTACCAACTTTAAGAATTTTTTTAATTTTTTTGGCAACAATTAGAACAAATCTGACTTTTTAAATCTAAAACGGAATCTCTTATGTTCAATTTGGACTAAAAATCATTTCTTAATCTCTACAAATAAACTCAGTACGATTTTTTAAAATTGTTCAAAATTTTTGAAATGTGAGGTTAGTTAACTGTCAAAAATTTTCATCAACTTTAAAATTTTTTTTAATTTTTTTGGTAATGATTAGAACAAATCTGGCTTTTTTAATCTAAAATAGAATCTTTCATGTTCAATTTGGACTAAAAATCATTTCTTAATCTTTGAAAATAAACTCTGTGCGATTTTTTAAAATTGTTCAAATTTTTTGAAATGTTAGGTTAGTTACCTGTCAAAAATTTTTACCAACTTTAAGAATTTTTTTGATTTTTTTGGTAATAATTAGAACGAATCTGACTTTTTAATGGAAAATAGAATCTTTTATGTTCAATTTAATCTAAAAATTATTCCTTAATCTTCATAAATAAATTCTGTAGGATTTTTTTAAAGTTGGTCAAATTTTTCTAAAAACTTAAAGTGTCAAACATTTTTATTAACTTTAAGAATTTTTTTAATTTTTTTGGTAATAATTAGAACGAATCCGACTTTTTTAATCTAAAATAGAATCTTTCATGTTCAATTTGGACTAAAAATCATTTCTTAATCTTTGAAAATAAACTCTGTGCGATTTTTTAAAATTGTTCAAATTTTTTGAAATGTTAGGTTAGTTACCTGTCAAAAATTTTTACCAACTTTAAGAATTTTTTTGATTTTTTTGGTAATAATTAGAACGAATCTGACTTTTTTAATGGAAAATAGAATCTTTTATGTTCAATTTAATCTAAAAATTATTCCTTAATCTTCATAAATAAATTCTGTAGGATTTTTTTAAAGTTGGTCAAATTTTTCTAAAAACTTAAAGTGTCAAACATTTTTATTAACTTTAAGAATTTTCTTAATTTTTTTGGTAATAATTAGAACGAATCCGACTTTTTTAGTCTAAAATAGAATCTTTTATGTTCAATTTGATATAAAAATCATTTCTTAATCTTTATAAATAAAGTGTGTATGATTTTTTAAAGTTAGCCTGATTTACTAAAAAAGTTAGGTTAGTTACCTGTCAAAAATTATAGTTGTCTTTCGGAATTTTTTTAATTTTTTTGGAACAAGTTGGAAGAAATTTGATCAATGTGAGATAAAATAGAATGTTTTAGGTTTCATTTGACATAAAAATCGTTTCTTTACTCTTATAAATAAGTTCAGCACGATTTTTTTTTAATTACCCATTTTTTAAAAGTTAGGTTAAGTTACTTGTTTTTATAAATAAACTAAAAAAGTCATTTTAGATCATAACGTCAACCCTTAGAATCTTCTATAAGTAGTAATCGATAAATATAATTCGATTAGAAAGTTCCTCCTTATCCTGCGGTAAAACTTGGTTGTTCTATCGTACCTCGTCGTCGTCATCTCCTTAATAGATATCTCTACTTTTACGTTCGACCGACGACGACAACAATAACGAAATAAATTGGATTAAACCGTCTCCGAAAGCGTAACTCTGGCGGGGTAGTTCCACGACAATAGCTCATCACGTCGACATCTGGGGGTGGAGGAAGAGAACGGGCGACTTTGAGCCTCAAGGGGCGGCCGGATAGGGCCGAGAAGGCGGTTAAAATAGAGTTGGTGGGCCGCTAAAAGTGTTTACCGAGCTGTCACGTCCTGGCGGAGGAAACCGGAGCGATGGAAAAGCGAACACTTATCCAATCTTTCCCGCCTCGGATCGTTCTGATGTCACATTCTCCGACTAGTTTTTCCCCCCGAAAAGACCTTTTTTCTTTTTATTTCTTTCTCGAAAAGGATACGAACGATGGAAGAAGATTGCTTCTGAGAGATTTAAGGGAGGAAATGGATTTAATTTGAAGGGTGGTGGTGGTGGTGGGTTTAGTGATTAACTTGAGATGGTTACTTAGTGGGGATACTTAAATAAAAATTTTTTAGCAAATTTGAAAATTTTTTTAATTTTTTTGACAACACTTGGAACAAAACGGTCTTTTTTAATTAAAATTAGAAAGTTTTAGGTTTCATTTAGAAAAAAATCAAATCAAAATCTTTAAAAATGATTTTTTGATGATTTTTTTTAAAAAATGGTTAATTTTCTGATCTAAAAATTTTTTACCAACTTTGAAATTTTTTTTAATTTTTTTGAAAACACTTGGAATAAAATGGCCTTTTTTAATTAAAATTAGAATGTTTTAGGTTTCATTTAGAAAAAAAAATCAAATAAAAATCTTTAAAAATGAATTTTTAATGAATTTTTAAAATTGTCTTAAGTTAAAAGAATGTCAAAATTTTTTACCAACTTTGAAATTTTTTTTAATTTTTTTGACAACACTTGGAATATAACGGTCTTTTTTAACTAAAATTAGAATGTTTTAAGTTTCATCTAGAAAAGAAAATCAAATCAAAATCTTTAAAAATGAATTTTTGATGAATTTTTTTTTACATTGTTAATTTTTTAACCTAAAAATTTTTTATCAACTTTGAAAATTTTTTTAATTTTTTTGACAACACTTGGAATATAACGGTCTTTTTTAATAAAAATTAGAATGTTTTAAGTTTCATCTAGAAAAAAAAATCAAATCAAAATCTTTAAAAATGAATTTTTGATGAATTTTTTAAGAAATGGTTAATTTTCTAAACTAAAAATTTTTTACCAATTTTGAAAATTTTTTTAATTTTTTTGACAACACTTGGAATAAAACGGTCTTTTTTAATTAAAATTAGAATGTTTTAAGTTTCATTTAGAAAAAAAATCAAATCAAAATGTTTAAAACTCAATTTTTTATGAATTTTTTAAAAAATGATTAATTTTCCAACTTCAAAAATTTATTCCAACTTTGAAAATTTTTTTAATTTTTTTGGTAACACTTGGAATAAAACGACCTTTTTTAATTAAAATTAGAATGTTTTAAGTTTTATTTAGAAAAAAAATCAAATCAAAATCTTTAAAAATGAATTTTTAATGAATTTTTTTTTAAATGGTTAATTTTCTAACCCAAAAATTTTTTACCAACTTTGAAAATTTTTTTAATTTTTTTGATAACACTTGGAATAAAACGGTCTTTTTTAATTAAAGTTAGAATGTTTTAAGTTTCATTTAGCGAAAAAATCAAATCAAGATCTTTAAAAATGAATTTTTAAAATTAATTTTCTTAAGTTTGAAAGGTGTAAAAATTTTTTCCAACTTTGAAAATTTTTTTAATTTTTTTGACAACACGTGGAATAAAACGGTCTTTTTTAATTAAAATTAGAATGTTTTAAGTTTCATCTAGAAAAAGAAATCAAATGAAAATCTTTAAAAATGAATTTTTGATGAATTTTTAAAGTTAGAAAAAGTTAGAAAAGTGTTAAAATTTTTACCAACTTTGAAATTTTTTTAATTTTTTTGGCAACACTTGGAATAAAACGGTCTTTTTAAATTAAAATTAGAATGATTTAAGTTTCATTTAGAAAAAAAATCTAACCACAATCTTTAAAAATGAATTTTTAATGAATTTTTAAAATTAATTTTCTTAAGTTTGAAAGGTGTAAAAATTTTTTCCAACTTTGAAATTTTTTTTAATTTTTTTGACAACACGTGGAATAAAACGGTCTTCTTTAATTAAAATTAGAATGTTTTAAGTTTCATTTAGAAAAAAATCAAATCAAAATGTTTAAAAATGAATTTTTGATGAATTTCTTTTTAAATGGTTAATTTTCTAACCGAAAAATTTTTTACCAACTTTGAAAATTTTTTTAATTTTTTTGATAACACTTGGAATAAAACGACCTTTTTTAATTAAAATTAGAATGTTTTAAGTTTTATTTAGAAAAGAAATCAAATCAAAATCTTTAAAAATGAATTTTTAATGAATTTTTTTTAAATGGTTAGTTTTCTAACCTAAAATTTTTTTACCAACTTTGAAAATTTTTTTAATTTTTTTGACAACACTTGAAGTAAAACGGTCTTTTTTAATTGAAATTAGAATGTTTTGGGTTTCATTTAGAAAAAAAACCCAATCAAAATCTTTAAAAATGAATTTTTAATGAATTTTTAAAGTTGTCTTAAGTTAGAAAGATGTCAAAATTTTTTACCAACTTTGAAAATTCTTTTAATTTTTTTGACAACACTTGGAATAAAACGGTTTTTTTAAATTAAAATGAGAATATTTTAAGTTTCATTTAGAAAAAAAATCGAATCAAAATGTTTAAAAATGAATTTTTGATGAATTTTTAAAGTTGTCTTAAGTTAAAAAATGTCAAAATTTTTTACCAACTTTGAAAATTTATTTAATTTTTTTGACAACACTTGGAATAAAACGATCTTTTTTAATTAAAATTAGAATGATTTAGGTTTCATTTAGAAAAGAAATCAAATCAAAATGTTTAAAAATGAATTTTTGATGAATTTTTTTTTTTAAATGGTTAATTTTCTAACCTAAAAATTTTTTACCAACTTTGAAATTTTTTTAAATTTTTTTGATAACACTTGGAATAAAACGACCTTTTTTAGATAAAATTAGAATGTTTTAAGTTCCATTTAGAAAAAAAATCAAATCAAAATCTTAAAAAATGAATTTTTAATGAATTCTTAAAGTTGTCTTAAATTAAAAAAATGTAAAAATTTTTTACCAACTTTGAAATTTTTTTTAATTTTTTTGATAGCACTCGGAATAAAACGGTCTTTTTAAATTAAAATTAAAATGTTTTAAGTTTCATCTAGAAAGAAAATCAAATCAAAATCTTTAAAAATAAATTTTTGATGAATTTTTTAAGAAATGGTTAATTTTCTAACCCAAAAATTTTTTACCAACTTTGAAAATTATTTTAATTTTTTTGACAACACTTGGAATAAAACGGTCTTTTTTAGTTAAAATTAGAATGTTTTTAGTTTCATTTAGAGAAAAAATCAAATCAAAATCTTTAAAAATGAATTTTTAATGAATTTTTAAAATTGATCGATTTTCATAAGTTAAGTTAAGAAGTGTTTTTTGTATTTTAATGGACTCAATTTCTAATCTTCTTTCTATAAAAGAAAATAAATCTTTTAAAATACTTACTAATCTTATTAAACAAAGCAATATAACTTACGCTAATCGTCGCAAATCAATCCTATTTTTAATCAATTCAGTGGGGCACTTTTTATAAATACACGACCAAGCTCCCATTATACATCTACATTTATTACATTCTTCATACTTTTTCGTTCCAGGAATACACACATCTTAACAAACAAGAACAAAATTAACATTTTTTTCCTCAACTTTACAACTAAATAAATATCATTAACTCACCTGATTTAGTAACATTAATTGTAATTAATGTTGATACAATAAAAATATATATCCACAACATAATTCAAAAAAAAATTAAATTAAAAATTAAATTTTTTTTAAGATATAAACTAAAAACTCATTTAATTGGAAGAGACACAAACCAGCTTTAATGGTTTTAACTAAACTAAAGAGGTAAACATAAAAATCGATTTAACAATGAAGGTGAGTAATTCTCTAATCAAGTTTGTTAATAAATTCGAAGGATTTTATTATCTAAATTATTCGGAAACATTGCTTAAAGAATTTGGAATGAGTAATGATTTTTAATTCTTGATATTTCTATCGACAATTTTTAATATCCTTTTTAGATAAAAATTTTAATAATTTTAGATAAAAATTTTAATGAAAAATTTTAATTAAAATTTTTTGAAAAGATTTTAAAATTTTACATTTACAACTTTTCATTTTTCCCTCATTATTTTCTTTTTTTCTCTTTTTTTTTAGGTGCGTCGTTAATTAATGATGATCGTATGGTTGATAGTCGTTAAAAACGCACCTGAAGGATGGAAACGATTCAACGATTCAAATGCGAGTTCTCTTCATCCCGGTAGTAATTAAGAAGGAAGGACGGCCATTTTACGGTGTGGAAACGCGTGAATACGCATAATGGTGGTAAAAAACCTTCGGGGAAAAAAAGGATAGCAAGACAAAACTCGAGGACGTAAATGAACGGTAGGTGCTGCTTTCTTGATGAGGTCACTGTTGTTAAGAAGGTAAAAAACTGCGTGAAAAAGTCTCGTTCGTACGGTTAGAAAACGAGAAAGCGTTTTGTGAAAAATCCCACTGTAGTAGAAAGAGGAGGGTTTTTAATTGTGTAAAAATGGGTAAGAGGGGTGCTTTTTGAGTACTATTATACTCTTTATATTATGAGATGTGTTAGTTTTTTTTCTTTGTTAGGGAGTTAAAAATAAGATTTGAATCGAATACATTGAAAATAATTTTTTAGTAAGTTTGTAGAAATTGATTCATGTTTACTGGACGTTGGCCACAAATTTGAGTTAGAAATAATGTAAAACTAGTAAATTTTGAGAAATTAATTCCTAAGGAACTAATTGTTGAGATTTGAAACTCCATCACAATTCAGATCGAAGTTTAATCTTTATTTTTACCAACTTGAATTGACTTTCTACAACTTTTAGTTTTTTCTATAGAATAGATATCCTAACCTAACTTCATTAACATTTCATTTAAAACTTGTCAATCATTAAAAATTCATACCTAAATAACTAATTATTATTGAAACTTGAAATTTTATCAGGGTTTCGTTCAAAACTTGATCTTTATTTTTGCCAAGAATAAATTTTTTACGATTTAATTTTGTCCTCAGAAGAGAAAATGTAATTTAATGTTGATTAAAACTTGTCAATTTTAAAAAATTCATAACTAAAAAACTAACTGTTTTAGAGATTTGAAATTTTATGATTATTTAGATTGAAACTTAATCTTTATTTCTACCAAAGATAAATTTTCTACCATTTTTAGTTTTTTCGTCAGAAGAGAAAATGTAACTTAATGTTCTTAATTGAAATTTCTTAACATTTTAAAAATTAGGCTACATTCTAAAGATGAAATTTCTTTGGATTACTTTAAGATTTGACTTAAACTTTCATTGAAACTTTCAATAAACGTCTGAAATTATTTTTTTTTATCAATCATATCTTGCGTGGATACCAACCTTCATACCAACATTTTAAGAAACGGTTTTCTTGATCACAATAAAATTTTACAGACACTACAAGTACTCTCCTTCTAAAATAAAAAAAACCAAAAATATTGTAATTGTAAGGTAATTTGAAAGAAAATGTAAAACCTTTTTTTAGAAACTTGATTAACTTGAGAAACATTGTCATAAAGAATAAATGGGAATCTTAAGTCTTAATTAAACTTTAAGTATGTTAATGCTAAAGAATTGTTCAATATTTTCTATAAAAATGGAAAGGCATTTTGAAAATCTTTTTATAACTTTAAATGGACCTTCATATCTAGGAGAAAGAGATGGTTTTTTACCTTCTAATTTAATGAACACAAAATCTGATTTGTTAAGATCATTATGAACAAAAAACTCTTTTGCTGTATGATGTTGAATTGGAGTTGGCTTCAAATTGGTAAATGTATTGCGTAAACTGTTGAGAAGAGGTGTTCTATCCATCGATGAATGAGATAGAGAAAAGCATTCACCGAAAGTCTTAGAGGCTATTCGAAAAATTAACTCAGCAGAAGAGCAAATTAAATCTTCCTTAACAGCTGACCAAACATCAAAAAGGACTATGGGAAGCTCATTTTTCAAAAGTTCAAAAGTTACCGATTTTTTTTAAACTTTAAAAGAAATCAACGAAAACTAAACTCTTTTGAAAATGGGGTATATGAACAACTTTTTTGAAATACCTTAACAAAATCTTTAGTGTCCACAATTAAACTTACGTCGTTTTCTAACTTACCACAAATTAAAACCGACTTAATTAGTCTTACAATTAATTATAAATAATTAAATCGCCTATGTTTGCTACTCAATTCCTTCCAACGTCTGGCTTGTTCGGAGTTGGATTTACCTTTCCCACAAACGTCTGGTTTGTCAGGGGTTTGTTCATGGTGATCATAGACGTTTTAATACTGATTTTATTATCAAAAAAGTTCCCCTTATATACAAAAAAGCGGGGCTGGACTAATGTTGTGGAATTTAAACACAATGCTGTACTTTAGAGTTTTTTATTGATAATTACTAAACTGGTTATATACTGAAATCTTAGCACGACAAATTTAAGCAGATCTCCGAGCAAATCTGAACCTCCGTTCCAGACTCAAAGTCTTTTTGTATTCCATTTCGGAAAGTAATTTTGATATTCGAAAATACTTGGCTTTTGTTCTTCCTGACATTTGATTACATACACTTGTATCTAAACTTACTTCACTGCAAAATTAGACTAATTCGAAGAAATGTTTGTGGGACTTGAGTCTGGACGAGCCGGGTTTAGAATTACTCGTGCGACTTTTCTATAATCTTAACTACGATTGGGTGTCTACGAACTACTGAATATAGCAACATATATGAGAAAATAAAAATGTTAAAATATGATTAAAAATACACAGAAGCAGGTGGTTTACAACACTAGCGGTCGTACTTTGACCATCAGTTTGCACTACGTCGGAATTACGACAAATTTGGGTCGCAAATATTTCGATACATTTGTTTATTGCAACGTAAGACATTCTAATTGTTATAAAAAATCGATCACTTAAAAAATTAAAAATCTTGTTTTAATGAAATTAATCAGACTGCCCGCCGGAATTAAAGTTCAAAGAGTTTCTTAACGTACTAAACCCATTTATTGCTAATTTTACACAACCACTGAGTCACTTCAGTCTCTTCACTCGTGGTGGATGCTGTTGTGGTGAACTTCAGCGTACAATGGCTGCAGAGATATCACTTCGTCTTCCAACTGGTTGATCACTTTCTGGTGTTTTACTGGAAGGCAGGCCAGGTTGTGCTCCCATTAGAAGCGTTGTCCTTTCACGAGGATGAGTTGCCAGTGGCGAATTCTCCTTTTCCTTAAATATGGTATTCCATATACTACGCCTAAACTCATCGTCAACATAATTAACGTCGTGGTTATACTAATGCCGATATGATGATGGACTTGTAAGAGATTGGTGTTCAGTGTTTCGTCCTTAATAGATCTTTCTTCCGTGATTAGTTTGGAAAATTCATCAGAAGCCGTTAATACCGGTTCTTCCTTGAATGTTTCTTTTCTATGGTTATTTTGAATCTCAAAAGAATTGAAACTCACTATCGGTTTGTTATAACTTCCGGGAACTACCACTTTGTCATCTCGCTTTGGGTAAGGTGACCAGATTTTTAGATGGGCAAAGCGGGACAACTAAGAAGGAAGAGGAATTTTCATACAGAATAAAAATAATATTTTTAATACATTATTGTATAGAACATAGCTTGTTTCCAAATGATAAAATATATCTAACCATTTGTTTTCTACTGTGATTTTTTGAGATGTCCAATATTTAAACTTTTCCTTATCAATATATTTGTCTACTAATGGCACTTCAGTAAAAAGATCATTTTTGGAAGTTTTCTATTTGGGAATTTTTGAGAAATATAATCAAATGATTTTTGCACATCGTTCCAATTAAGTTCTGGTTTTAATGTAAGCCAACGAAAATGATCAATATCATTATATTGTACCGTCCAGTCTTCCAAATAATCTTTGCAGGTACTAGAAAACTTTTTGACATGGTTCATGATATCTTGACGATTTATAGCACCTTACTCTTCGAGCTGATTTATACTATTGCGGATAGTCAACGTTAGAAAATTACTTTCTAACCAATATTTCCAATATTTTGTCACCTTCAATAAGTTTTATAACGTTTTGAAAAAGGGCCGCTTGATTTTGTAGAAACTCTAGCCAAATGTTTGAAGATTCTCTTTCAAAAAAACTTTTCTAAAACAATTAAAGACCTTGGCACAAGAAGGAGATAAGTCGCTGCTTCAATTCGCGATTTATTCCGTTTTTGCTCAAAATCTTGAACAAAGACGAGTTAAGGAAATCAGTAACCTTGTTATTTATGGAAGCTGTCTTCTCGTTCTTATACAAAACGATGCAAAAACTGGAACAAGAACTAGAAAAGTTAAAAGATTAAGGATTCATCAAGAACACATATATTTTCACAAAAATAGTTACTTATCCAGTTCTTGCTCCAGGGTCCTCATTTGTCCTGTGATAGAAAGTAGGATTTTAATGGATAACACATTTTCAAAATTCTTTCGATAGCTGACAGAAAAGGTAACCAACGCGTTTTAACTATATCCACGTATTTTATGATATTCAACTTCCGCAGCAAAAGCAATATGTTAGTCGTCGTAACCCATAGCATTCTTAGAACGCAAAACAATGATTTTCATAAATATAAAATTTTACTTAATTCTATAAGTCGGGACTTTTGAAAAACGTAGCGGGACGCGGGACAAATTGTGAAAAATCGGGACTATCCCGCCAAAAGCGGGACGTCTGGTCACCTTAGCTTTGGGTTCAGGATATTCTGCTTAGTTTTAATGACGCAATCTTGCGTTTGTTGAATGATTCCAGTGTTATTGTATTTTCCATGTACAATTGTCTCCAAATTACGGATCTCAGAGCCCGTTAGACTATTTCACATCGTTGTTCGTCGTGTCCATGATAAATCTCCTTGACTGCGCAGTTTAGATTTGCTTCAATATGTGATGGCTGGTGGTTGGGTTTTTTAAATAAAACTGCCAAAATCCCCTTTACCGTACTATTCACTTTATTTTTAATAATTGCCACGGAAGCGTCCTTTAACAAACTGTTAACAAAGTTACGTGTTTATAATTACATTCACGACTTCAGACGAACTGTTCTCTTTCCTAGGCGTAATTCGAATAAATACAATGCAATGTGCTGACTCTGCACACTGACTTTTTTACGAAGTTATAAGAGACAAGTATTTTTCCATTACAAATACTTTGCACCACTGTTGGGTAACACAAATATTTTGCAGTGGTAACTTGAAGAAATCTTTAACACTCATCATTTGACATTTGAAAGTACAACTGATTGTTGTAATCTATAACTATTATCTCCGCTGGAAAGTCTAACACCCAATGCGACGTGCTTGATATTTTCAGCGAAAATAGGTGAAACGCTGGATCTTCAATATTATAAGTTCTGCGTCTGAAAACGCAAAATTTAACCACGTTAAAAAATTAGCACCTAAATAAAATATCCTTCCTTGTTACCACTTAACACATTTATAATGGTAATAAAAAAATGTTTGAGTACCAAATGATGAAGCATTTCAAAGTTAACGAACATCCAAAATTTCACTGTGATAGTTAAAGGCGTTTTTAAGATAATCAAAAAAAGTTGTTATGATAGGTCATTTTCAGGAGGCTCTAGCTCTCATAAGAAGTCATTTTGAATAAAGAATTTTACATTGAATCACTATAAAATTAGCTCTGGAATGTGTCATTAACGTTTGCCTCAACATTAGATTAAATTACTTACGATTTTTCTTGAATGATGACTTAAAAGTACCGGTTTCTAAAGCAAATCTCACCCCATAACAACACCAAATGTTAAACCAGAATAACGTCCATAAGCGAATTCCAAATTTAGTTTTTTTTTGCTCTATATCTTCTGAGACACAATTAGCTATCAAATTGCTATAAAGAAAGCCGATATTTATCAGTAAAGATGATTTGTTGTTATTTTTCGATCTGATGCTCTCTCAATCTATACCACGTGAATCTGAAAACTAGATGTTCTAGGAATAAGGTAATTTTAGGTTAATAAGGTATAATTTGTAGATGTGACGTTAAACCATTGCAATGGATTATTTGATAAATTTTCTGCAATCAATGCCTAACTTCCCCAAACAGTCTTCCACGTAACCTCTACTAACCGAATTGTCTCAAAGGGGTTAATTAATTCTTTTTTTATCAGCAATCTTCAAAGATGTCGCTGGTAATACCGGAAAAATTCGTATCCTCAGTAGGTACATCGATGGAAAACGCAAGGTTCAATTTGCGTTGACTGCCATCAAAGGTGTAGGTAGAAGATACGCGAATATCGTGTTGAAAAGGGCTGATGTCAATCCAGATAAACGTGCTGGAAAATATTCTGAAGAAGAAGTTGAAAAAATCGTTACTATTATGTCAAATCCAAGACAATATAAGATTCTTCACTGGTTCTTGAATAGACAAAAGATATTATTGACGGAAAATACAGCCAGTTGACTTCGTCGAATTTGGACTTTAAACTTCGCGAAGATTTAGAACAGTGTTTCCCAACCTTTTTTGTGCCATGCCCCATGTTAGCTTTTGTAATGTTGTTATGTCCCCCTAAGGTTCTGCGAGGCCCCACAAAGAAAAAATGTGTTGATTTGCGTATTTACATATGAAGTTGAAACATGAAATCTACCTAAAAACATGTCATGGGGCACAATCCATGCGCCAAAAAAAAAAGTCACACGGTTTAAAAGGAATAATTTTTAATGGAATTGTTCACATAACAATCTCTTATGATACCTTTTACGACGAAATCAATTGCAAATTTTTTACGAAACGAAGTAACAACATTTTCGAAACATTTCTTCAAAAATCGAAATTGCCCCGTTTACCAATCAAATTGCCCCCCTGTGGGGCGTACGCCCCACGTTGGGAAACACTGATTTAGAACGTATGAAGAAGATTCGTGTCCACAGGGGTATGCGTCATAACTGGGGTCTTCGCGTTGGTGGTCAACACACCAAGACAACTGGAAGACTTGGACGTACTGTTGGTGTGTCTAAGAAGAAGTAAACGTTTTGTATTTATGTTAAAATAAAACAAAAATAATCATGATTTATGATCGACAATCGCCTCTATTAGGTGTTTTCCAAATTTCATTAGACTAGACACTCCATGGTTGAATGATAGTAAAACCATTACGACCCAATTTCCAATTTTCTGGCAATTTCGCGAAAGGATATTCTAAGCTTTACGGATGTCCATACTTTAACTCTCCTTGAAAAGGATTAATTGAATATTATAAGACTAATTTCGGTTAACACAGGACATAACACATACACAAGTGAAGAATTTGACAAAGTCTAGATTTCCAGTAATCATTAATATAATTAAAAAATATAGAAAAAAATCACTAAAGAATTCACTAATCAAAACCAAATTTTAAACATTTATTATCTCGCATGAGCTGTACATACCACTAAAATTTCAAGTTCGTACGACCATCCTTTCTAGGTATTGCAGTTTTTGCGTGCCGTGTATTTTGTGAATGTAAAAATGATTTTGAATTTGAATAGAATTTCCCGTTCGATAAGTTTACCTCGAGTTTTCACCCAAACGATAAAAATACGATAACATATTTCAAATAGTCACTTTTCCACTAAGTTTGCACAAATTGATTCATTTTTACCCGATCTACCCTTAAAAATTCGATATTTTATTCATAACAACCCGATTCAACTCCCAAAAGTTTTCCAAAAAGATAAAAAAATAAAGAAAATCCTTTATTTGAATTTAAATCGTTAATTTTTTTGTTAAAAATCGAATCATACAAAGTTATTAACCACCCTTATCATTAATTAATAGTCCATCGCGTTTGAATCATGAAATTACGTAATCCCTCGTCATTCATTTTCGGACAAATTAAAAACCATTCTTGGTCTTGTCGTGTCGAAATGGGGGACGAAAATTAACCCCCTAGAAAATGGCCGCTCGGGGGCAGAGACCCCTTTTCGTAACTTTTCGGGGGTGGAACCCGATCGACCCCCATCCACATAACGGAAATGCAAATAACGTAATATCTCATGCATAAATTCGCTAACAAACGGGGTGGAGAACGCTTAGAAAAAAAATCGACGGGCCCCCTTTAACGACGGAAAGGGATTTTCTCTCTCGACGTTTCGTTTCACTCGAAAAAAATTTTTTTTTTCGTTCTTAGTGCTTTTTGCATATTTCATGTACCAACACGTCAAACGGTTGGGAGGAGAAGTCTTTCGGTTTACCCCACTTTTTTTTAAATGGAAATGTGTCGTTTTCCTGTACGCGTGCAATTAAAACCGAATGATGATGGTTCTTGTGAGTGTTTAGCATATTGCGACAGAGTTATTATTTAGTATTTATGTGGGTATTATGTACAGGTTGGATCAAAAGTTGATAATTTAGAAAAAAAATTAATACATTTTCAAATTGGTGTAAATAATAAGATGTAAAAGAACTTGTAAAAAGAGGTTATAGTACACGTGTTGAAAACAAGCCTCAATGTAAACACACCCATTATAAATTCTTTTTTCCATTTTATCAAATCATTCAATCTAGACGTGACCAAAACGCAAAGCACAAAAGCATAACGAACGAACGAATCGTCGTCGTATTCGTTGATATGTCATCGATTTGACGATGGTTATCGCTTTATCTAGATGGTTGAAGGGATGAACGACGAATAAACACATTACCGAATGAAAAATACCCGTCGACCATTAGTCGTTTGGACGTGTGTCATAATTTCTATTTAAGTCCAGGTGCGAACCATCGCCGACTCCTAATTGCGATAAATAAATGGCAAATGGGGTCCAATTCGAGGTTGTAATTTGAATATCCGTCCTTTAAACGTTCGCCGGATACGCAAAATGAAGTGGCGCGAAATTCGTTAAACGTCTTATTCAGGCGTCGCGGCGGCGAATCGTCATAATTGAATCCCGCAAGGGATTGACTTTGTGCGAAAAAGTCGCTCATCGAATTAAATTACAAACTTATCACATTCGGCATAATCGAATGTGAAGGGCCAGAAATCCGGCGAGCGGAATTTCTATCAGCATCCCTAACGAGCCGTAACGAATTCGCTTCTACTTCGGTTGAGAGAACTTTAAAATTACCGCCATTTTCATCCGTCCCTTTGTACGATTGGAAATTTACCATTTACCATTCTCTCATTCATTCGTTGATTCATTCATTTATAAATAATCGAATTATTAACAAATTATATACATTAAATGATTTTGCAATACAACATTTTTGAGTTATTTTAGGATAAAGAGCGATTTTGTTGATTTTTGATAAAAATGACATCTAATTACGTTTTTAATTCTAACTCGTTTATTTTTGAAAATATCAAAAAAATATTTATAAACAAAAATATTCCTAAATAAATAAGAAATAAGTTTTATTTAAAAAATTTTTTGATATCTTTTTTAGTTTTTGAGTTTTTGAAATTTTAGGTTAAAAAACTTTGTTAATTTTTTTATAAAAATGACATTTAGTGACATTTTTAATTCTAACTCGTTTATTATTGAAAATATCAAAAAATTATTTATAAACAAAAATATTCCTAAGTAAATAATAAATAAGTTTTATTTAAAAAATTTTTTGGTATCTTTTTTAGTTTTCGAGTTTTTGAAATTTTATGTTAAAAAACTTTAATTTTTTTATAAAAATTACATTTAGTGACATTTTTAATTCTAACTCGTTTATTATTAAAAATATCAAAAAATTATTTATAAACAAAAATATTCCTAATTAGATAAGAAATAAGTTTTATATAAAAAATTTTTTGGTATCTTTTTTAGTTTTTGAGTTTTTGAAATTTTAAGATAAAAAAATTTAATTTTTTTATAAAAATGACATTTAGTGACATTTTTAATTCTAACTCGTCTATTATTAAAAATATCAAAAAATTATTTATAAATAAAAATATTCCTAAGTAAATAAGAAATAAGTTTTATTTAAAAAAATTTTTGATATCTTTTTTAGTTTTTGAGTTTTTAAAATTTTAGGTTAAAAAACTTTGTTAATTTTTTTATAAAAATGACATTTAGTGACATTTTTAATTCTACTCGTTTATTATTGAAAATATCAAAAAATTATTTATAAACAAAAATATTCCTAATTAGATAAGAAATAGATTTTATTTAAAAATTTTTTTGGTATCTTTTTTAGTTTTTGAGTTTTTGAAATTTTAGGTTAAAAAACTTTGTTAATTTTTGATAAAAATGACATTTAGTGACATTTTTAATTCTAACTCGTTTATTATTAAAAATATCAAAAAATTATTTATAAACAAAAATCTTCCTAAGTAAATAAGAAATAAGTTTTATTTAAAAATTTTTTGATATCTTTTTTAGTTCTTGAGTTTTTGAAATTTTAGGTTAAAAAACTTTAATTCTTTTATAAAAATGACATTTAGTGACATTTTTAATTCTAACTCGTTTATTATTAAAAATATTAAAAAATTATTTATAAACAAAAATATTCCTAATTAGATAAGAAATAAGTTTTGTTTAAAAAATTTTTTGATATCTTTTTTATTTTTTGAGTTTTTGAAATTTTAGGTTAAAAAACTTTGTTAATTTTTTTATAAAAATGACATTTAGTGATATTTTTAATTCTAACTCGTTTATTATTGAAATTATCAAAAAATTATTTATAAACAAAAATATTCATAAGCAAATAAGAAATAAGTTTTATTTAAAAAATTTTTTGATATCTTTTTTAGTTTTTGAGTTTTTGAAATTTTAGGTTAAAAAACTTTGTTAATTTTTTTATAAAAATGACATTTAGTGACATTTCTAATTCTAACTCGTTTATTATTGAAAATATCAAAAAATTATTTATAAACAAAAATATTCCTAACTAAATAAGAAATAAGTTTTATTTAAAAAATTTTTTGGTATCTTTTTTAGTTTTTGAGTTTTTTAAATTTTAGTTTAAAAAACTTTGTTAATTTTTTTATAAAAATGACATTTAGTGACATTTTTAATTCTAACTCGTTTATTATTAAAAATATCAAAAAATTAATTATAAATAAAAATATTCCTAAATAAATAAGAAATAAGTTTTATTTAAAAGATTTTTTGATATCTTTTTTAGTTTTTGAGTTTTTGAAATTTTAGGTTAAAAAACTTTGTTAATTTTTTTATAAAAATGACATTTAGTGACATTTTTAATTCTAACTCGTTTATTATTAAAAATATCAAAAAATTATTTATAAACAAAAATATTCATAAGTAAATAGGAAATAAGTTTTATTTAAAAATTTTTTTGATATCTTTTTTAGTTTTTGAGTTTTTGAAATTTTAAGTTAAAAAACTTTGTTAATTTTTTTATAAAAATGACATTTAGTGGCATTTTTAATTCTAACTCGTTTATTATTAAAAATACCAAAAAATTATTTATCAACAAAAATGTTCCTAAGTAACTAAGAAATAAGTTTTATTTAAAAAAATTTTTGATATCTTTTTTAGTTTTTGAGTTATATTAAATTAAAAATCGATTTTGTTAATTTTTGACAAAAAATGACATTTAGTGACATTTTTAATTCTAACTCGTTTATTATTGAAAATATCAAAAAATTATTTATAAACAAAAACATTCCTAAGTAAATAAGAAATAAGTTTTATTTAAAAAATTTTTTGATATCTTTTATAGTTTTTGAGTTATATTAAATTAAAAATCGATTTTGTTAATTTTTGACAAAAAATAACATTTAGTGACATTTTTAATTCTAACTCGTTTATTATTGATAATATCAAAAAATTATTTATAAACAAAAATATTCCTAAGTAAATAAGAAATAAGTTTTATTTAAAAAAATTTTTGGTATCTTTTTTAGTTTTTGAGTTTTTGAAATTTTAGTTAAAAAACTTTGTTAACTTTTTTATAAAAATGACATTTAGTGACATTTTTAACTCTAACTCGTTTATTATTAAAAATATCAAAAAATTATTTATAAACAAAAATATTCCTAAATAAATAAGAAATAAGTTTTATTTAAAAAAATTTTTGATATCTTTTTTAGTTTTTGAGTTTTTAGAATTTTAGGTTAAAAAACTTTGTTAATTTTTTTTATAAAAATGACATTTAGTGACATTTTTAATTCTAACTCGTTTATTATTAAAAATATCAAAAAATTATTTATGAACAAAAATATTCCTAATTAGATAAGATATAAGTTTTATTTAAAAAATTTTTTGGTATCTTTTTTAGTTTTTGAGTTTCTGAAATTTTAGGTTAAAAAACTTTGTTAATTTTTTTATAAAAATGACTTTTAGTGACATTTTTAATTCTAACTCGTTTATTATTGAAAATATCAAAAAATTATTTATAAACAAAAATATTCCTAATTAAATAAGAAATAAGTTTTATTTAAAAAATTTTTTGGTATCTTTTTTAGTTTTTGAGTTTTTGAAATTTTAGTTTAAAAAATTTTAATTTTTTTATAAAAATGACATTTAGTGACATTTTTAATTCTAACTCGTTTATTTTTGAAAATATCAAAAAATTATTTATAAACAAAAATATTCCTAATTAAATAAGAAATAAGTTTTATTAAAAAAGTTTTTGATATCTTTTTTAATTTTTGAGTTATATTAAATTAAAGATCGACTTTGTTCATGTTTGACAAAAAATGACATTTAGTGACATTTTTAATTCTAACTCGTTTATTATTAAAAATATTAAAAAAATATTCATAAACAAAAATATTCCTAAGTAAATGAGAAATAAGTTTTATTTAAAAGATTTTTTGGTATCTTTTTTAGTTTTTGAGTTTTCGAAATTTTAAGTTAAAAAACTTTGTTAATTTTTTTATAAAAATGACATTTAGTGACATTTTTAATTCTAACTCGTTTATTATTAAAAATATCAAAAAATTATTTATGAACAAAAATCTTCCTAAGTAAATAAGAAATAAGTTTTATTTAAAAAATTTTTTGGTATCTTTTTTAGTTTTCGAGTTTTTGAAATTTTAGTTTAAAAAACTTTAATTCTTTTATAAAAATGACATTTAGTGACATTTTTAATTCTAACTCGTTTATTATTAAAAATATCAAAAAATTATTTATAAACAAAAATATTCCTATATAAATAAGAAATAAGTTTTATTTAAAGAATTTTTTGATATCTTTTTTAGTTTTTGAGTTTTTGAAATTTTAAGTTAAAAAATTTTGTTAATTTTTTGATTTGTGATTTTTAAGTCATATTTTTTCTTTTTCTCTACCTTTAATATTCTTAAAAAATCGAATAATTTTTGATAGCTAAATAAAAACTAAATTTAAATAATCTTAAAAGTTCATTTAACATTTTATTCATTTCCTTTCATTTCATTATTCATTTTCAATACGACCACCACGCTCCACCCCCTTTTCTACAACTTTAAACCTGCCCCACAGTTAGTTCCGTGTGTATTTGCATATCGAAGCTCGACGGTAGCTCGGAGGTGGTGGCTTTAGACGGTGGTGGTGGTGAAGTCGGTGGGTGGTAGTGGCAGAAAGTAAAGCGATCGTAGAAAGGGCGCAATTTCGAGATGGCTGGCGATGGAGATGGACTCTCTCCATTTTACCCCTACCTAACCGTTGACGACGACGACGACAACGTTCCCGGTCCGTTCGTTTTTTATCCTTCTCTCGCGTCCCGGTTTGTTGTCGGCGTTGGTCCTTCGTCCTCGGGGGGTTTTTTAAGGGACACCACCACTCCGATTGTGAGCGAGAGCGCGACGGTCGTATACGGGGGGATTTTGTGCGGGAACGAGACGAAATTAATAACTGTAATGGCTGAATGCGGTGTACAGTCCGCGGAGGTAGATTTTATAACGATAGGGGAGTTGCCTTGTTCGGTTAAGGGGGACGAGAAGGGGGGTTTTATGGGGGTTTAAGGGATTCGGTATAATAAAGGGAAAACGACGATTAAGGATTGTATTAGTAGTAATGATTGATGTAATTATTTTCGATCGAATTGAATGGCGTTTTAAAATATAGGAATGTAATTGTGTTTTTGGTGATGACATATGATCATGTCTAACATGTGGAAGATGTTTCATGCGTCATCAATTGTGTTATCCTAGACTAGTATTTTGCGTTTTTATCTGTCTGCTATGTACAATTAGATAAAAGAATTATATGACTTCGAAAAAACAGTGATAAGTAATGACGTATGAGACATGTTTCACCGAACAAAATATATGTCGTCGATGCGCCTGCAAAATCCGCTATGTGCATTTTAACAAATTTTACAGGAATGAATAAAAACTAATTAATTTTTTATAAAAGGACTTCCAATATCTAGTTGTTTTTTTATAAAACTTAAAAGCATACAGCTGATTTTCGTTTATGGCAAACACATAGAGACCTTTACTTTTCACGGATTCAAATATTAACTGGTAGAAAAGATGGATCAAAAAACTAACTTCTTGTCACTTTTACTTTTCACAAAATAATAATACAAATGAATGTTTGGTATATTATAGCGTTTTGTCAGATGGTGTATTTTCATTTGATGAGTGTATTTTGCCATATATCGCGCTTTCGGGAAAAATGTCACATAGCGGATTTTGCAGGCACATCGACGATGTGTTAGTCTTCCTTATTATACATATCTACATAGAATGTTGGGTTGTAGAAGATATCTTATTGTTAGATGAAGTTTATGTCTTGGCTTTTATACTCCAAAATTTCTATGGTAAAGCAAAAATGTTAGGAGAACATCATCTGTATAATATTCAATTGGATACGCAACTTCGTACACAGCCACTAATTAGTTGCAACTGTTGTTTATTAATTACAGCTAGTCAAGTTTTAAATCTGCTTTCTCATCGTCAATAATAAATCTCTTACACTTGATTCATCAAGTAGATGTTCTACTTTTTACGTCATTGTATTTGTAGCTTATTTAAACGAAAAACTTTGGGATAAGTTTGGTGTCATTTCAAGAGTTTTTTTTAGAACATATTGAGGGATATTTTCTCATGTAGAGAAGGACGAAAATTATGTTCTTATTCTTTAAGATTTAAACCCAAGATTATAATATAATCTTGAAATATCTAAATTGTAGCATCTCTGTTCCAAAATAAATAAATCATTATCTTCTGTTATGCATACCTTTAACCGAGAAGGTAAAGATTCCTATCTCCATTTTTCCTTTTCTCTTTTAATTTTATTAACCCATTAACTGCCAAATTTCTTTTTGAAATGTTTAGTCGGATAACTTATATATTTGCACAAAAGTTGTGGTAGCTAATGGGTTAATAGCATTTTTATGATGTGTAATCTTCGTAGTATTATAAAAACACAAAATGTTCGAAAAAATAGCGATACAACCTTTTACATTTTGGCTGTAAATATACAAATAGCTCACTTATTATGAAGGAGAGGATAGTAAAGTGTTAAAAATGTTGTAATATAATCGTATTGATTCATACAACACGATACAAAATAATTCAATTTAAATACTAACGATTTTCAGATATCATTCTCTATCCAAATCGTTAGGTTTCATAAGAATAAGAATCAATAGCTAAATAACGTTTTTAATCGAAAACAGCTTAATTTCTCCAGAAGTTATAAAAATAGCCTATTTCCTTAAAAAAAAAATAAAAAAGTCAATGTGCAAAAGCTCCACGATTATAAAAAATTATGAATGAAAACTTGTAATTAAGAATATAGCCTTAATACATTGAAACATATTGCCGAAATGATTAATACATTTAATTTTGTCTAATACTTTAAGAAAAAAACATTTCAGATTGGTCATTGTAATAAACCAGTTATTTTACGAACTACACCTATTTTTATATAGATTGCATCACAGAATACCCGGTTCGTTAAAAAACATGAATTCATGAAGTTATTTGATAAAGAACCTATTATTCTTTAGTTTCAATTTCATCTCTAATTCTTGAAGAATTTTTAAAGAATTTTCGAAGAGATATTTATTCCAAAAAAGAGTGAAAAAATTATCTTTGGATAAAACGTTACAGTTTTTAACGAAATCTTATGAAAAAAATCTTTCTTTTATTTAAATATTTAAATATGATTTAAATAGTGTGAACTTTCAGATATTAATGTACTAAATACTCATATAATTTTTGTGAGATTTTAGCAAAAACGTTAAAAAGAAACAAAGTTCATCCAAAAATTTGTGTGATGTCTCAACATCAACCTTACAATAAATAATGTCCTTAACAAAAAATTAATATGAGTGCATTTTATCATCGTGTATTTTAATGTAACTTGCAAATATTCCCATTAGAAACTGCTATATACAAGCCTTTGTTAGACTTGAGATTATTTTAACTCTAACTTTCCAATGTATGCTCAATATACATATTAAAAGATTGCATTGTATCTGGGTGAATTGTCCTAAAAAAACTTCTTACAACATAATTTTTAATGTTACACCTAACTTCAAAATAAACCTCAAATTCAAATTCTTAACTAAAAGATTTCTCATACATATTGATTAAGTTCTTCAATCAATTTTAAAATTTCTTCTCTTAATATAAAACCCATCGATAATAAATAGTACAAAACCTCTCGATAAAACCTCCTTAGTAACTCAAATGGCCGTCACGTTTCGCCCTTCTTCGACACCAATGAGCGAACTCGCTTATTGTTTCGCAAATTAACCTTCTCGAACGGTCGTATTGAAAATCGTCCATAGCCCTCATATAGGCCCTTTGTTTCTTCACGCAGCACCTCTTGTTGCTTGTAGGCTTATTGTTAGTATTATAGTATATAAGGATTGAAAACCCAACGCCATTTTCAGTTCTACATTTAACTTTCTTTAGCTTAGATCAGTCAAAATAAGAAAAAATTAGAAATGAAAAAATTTTAAAGTTAACTACCAATTTTAAGTTGAAGTAAGTTTATGTGAAAGTGAATAAGTGTGTGGAATTTAAAATTTTTATTGTGTTACAAATATTTCCAATTTTAATAAGTGGATTATTTGACTGAATAGGATATAAAACTAGGTTTAAACGAAAAGTAGTTGGAAAGTACTATCTTCTAATATCAAAAAAAAATAACAAAATTGAAAATATTTTAATGGAACTTTATATTTTAATATCTATTTTCTGAATTTTTTGAAATTTGTAAGATATTCAATTTCCAAATCGAAGACAAAGACGACAATGAAAGAAAAGAATAATAGGTTAAAAGGCTAACTATAAACTTAATTATGAAGGTCTCTATTCTTTAACGAGAGATGAAATCATAAAAACGAAAATAAGATTGAAACTATTTATTTATTAATCTTGACAATGAATGCAGGTTGATTCAGGGATATAACTGTGTATAAACCCAAAAAATCAAAAGCAATTCTTTTATTTAGTTTTGGAAGAAACGTATTTTAGAAAACCTTGTTTACTATCAAAATTTTAGAAAGATCTTTGAGAACTTTTAAGATTTATATGTGGAAATATTATAATGAAAATCTTTTACAATTTTAAGACTTCTTCAATTTTCAAATTGTAAACGATATTGAAAAAACAGAACAATAAAATATTGTCAATAAAACCAAAAAAACAAAGATTAGTTTGATTCACTTTTAGAACAACAATCTCAGAAAATTCTTGTTCATTATCAACAATTTTGAAAGATCTTTAAACATTTTTAAGATTTATAATGAATCTTATTATAAAAGTGATAAAGTTTAGAATATTTCAATCAAAATATTTTACAATTTTAATACTTCCTCAATTTCAAAATCGCAGACAAAACTGAGAGAACAGAACAGTAGATTAAAGTATCATATTGAAAACCAATAGTCAAATGTAACTTTTTGATTCATTTTTAGAACAAAAATCAGAAAATTCTTGTTCACTCTCAAGAATTTTGAAAGATCTCTTTTGAACACTTTTAAGATTTGTATTGATTTTTAACATAAAATCTATTTTTTGAAATTCATCTTTTAAATTTTTTAGAATTTTGAAGGAGAAGTCTTAAAAGTTTCAGAGTCGTAGACGAAATTAAAACTAGAATAATAAGTTCTTTATTAAGGAACTTCACAACTGGTTTTCTTTTTTAATAAACTAGGTAAAGTGTAATCTATATCCGAAGAAAGTATAATTCATAAGATAACTGGTTTATTGTAATGACCGATTCTGGAATGATTTTTTACTCACAACATTTTTATTATTGCGAATATCGACTCTACACTAAATTTACACGTAATTGCAAAAAATTATTTAAAGATCTTTAAAAATTTGTAATGGAATCTTATCATAAAAGTAAGAAAGTTGAAAATATTCGAATGAAAATCTGTCATTGAAAAATTGAGTTCTACCTTTTATATCTTTTGGAATTTTTAAGACTTCTTTAATTTCGAAATGTACAGAGCTACAGATGAAACTGTGAGAAAAGTATACATATTTGGGTGTAGTAAAGATGTCAAGTGAGTTAAGTGATGAAAATTTGTATTTGTATCGGTATGCAAAATCTCGAAGAAAGCGTAACCGTAGAAAATATTGGGTTCATCCATACAATGAGAAGAATTTACAACGCAGATTATTTATTGCCATTAGGTGCCAACCTTTCTCTATTATGTCCTTTCGAGAGTACTCTGGAAGTGTAAAATTGTACAAAATATGATATTTTTCCACAACATTCACGAATTTTATATTAAAGGCCTCCATACTCAGGCGATATAAGCAACATCAAACCCTGGCGATTTCTGTGCAGGTTGCTAAAGTTGCCTAGATCGTGCACATCGACTGCATTGCTAATAAATTGCTTTGAAATTGCTCTGTTAACGGTTCCCTACTCTATTTCCTAGGAAGCGACAGGAAAGCGTTATCATATTGCTGTTGAGTTACTTTTTAATTGCTTTGTGTGTGGACGGCCTTAGAATACAAAAATTTCTTAGAAAAGTTTATTTACTATCAAAAAAAGTAAGAAAGTTGAACACATTAGAATAAAAATCTATATTTTGAAATTTATCTTTTATATTTTTTTGGAATTTTTAAGTCTTCTTCAATTTCTAAATATGCAGATTTATAAATGAAATTGGAAGAAAAGAATAATAGGTTAAAATACTATCTATAAACTAAAAAATCAAGTACAATTTTTTGATTCACTTTTAGAAGAAAACTCTCTTAGAAAATCTTGTTTATTATCAAGAGAAGTAACAAAGTTAAAAATATTTGAATGAAAATCTGTCGTTTTAAATCTATCGTTTGTATCTTTAGAAATTTTTAAGACTTCTTCAATGTTGAAATCTATAGATTGATAGACGAAATTGCAGGAAAAGAATAATAAGTTAAAATGTTGTTTATAAACCCAAAAATCAAACACAATTTTTCGATTTACTTTTAGAAAAAAATCTCTTAGAAAATCTTCTTTACAATCAAGAAAAGTAACAAAGCTGTAAATATTCGAATGAAAATCTGTCTTTTAAAATCTCTCTTTTGTATCTTTAGAAATTTTTAAGACTTCTTCAATATGGAAATCTATAGATTGATAGACGAAATTGCAGGAAAAGAATAATAAGTTAAAATGCTGTTTAGAAACCAAAAAATCAAATACAATTTTTTGATTCACTTTTAGAACAAAAAATTTCTTAGAAAATCTTGTTTACTATCAAAAAAAGTAACAAAGTTGAAACTATTCCAATGAAAATCTACTTTTTTTAAGTCTATCTTTTGTATCTTTTGGAATTTTTAAGAGTTTTTCAATTTCAAAATCTACAGATTTATTGCTGAAACTGAAAGAAAATAATAATAGGTTAAAATGCTGTCTATAAACTCAAAAATCAAGTACAATTTTTTGATTCACTTTTAGAAAAAAAGTCTCTTAGAAAATCTTGTTTGTTATCAAGAAAAGTAACAAAGTTAAAAATATTTGAATGAAAATCTGTCTTTTGAAATCTATCGTTTCTATCTTTAGGAATTTTTAAGACTTCTTCAATGTCGAAATCTATAGATTGATAGACGAACTTGGATGAAAGGAATAATAAGTTAAAATGTTGTCTATAAACCCAAAAATCAAGACAATTTTTTGATTCACTTTTAGAAAAAAGGTCTTAGAAAAAGGTTTTAGAAAATCTTGTTTATTACCAGAAAAGTAACAAAGTTGAAAATATTTGAATGAAAATCCGTCTTTTTAAATCTATCTGTTGTATCTTTTGGAAATTTTAAGATTTTTTCAATTTCCAAATCTACAGATTTATAGATGAAACTTTAAGAAAAGAATAATAGGTTAAAATACTGTCTATAAACTCAAAAACCAAGCACAATTTTTTGATTCACTTTTAGAAAAAAAATCTCTTAGAAAATCTTCTTTACAATCAAGAAAAGTAACAAAGCTTAAACTATTCGAATGAAAATCTGTTTTTAAAAATCTATCTTTTGTATATTTTGGATTTTTTAAGACTTTTTCGATTTCAAAATCTACAAATTTATAGATGAAACTTGAAGAAAAGAATCATAAGTTAAAATACTTTATATGAACGAAAAAATCAAGTACAACTTTTTCATTCACTTTTAGAAAAAAGATTTCTTAGAAAACCTTGTTTACTACCCAGAATTTTAACCTTTTGAGCGCTACGAACCCATATATGTGTTCTCATGCAATCATTAACTTTAGGTTATGAAAATGAAACGAAGTAGTAAAAAACTGAAGAGTCGATTTATTGTTCTTGACTACCCGGGTTTCGGCGGTGAAGCCGTAATCGACTCTTCAGTTTTTTACTACTTCGTTTCATTTTGATATTCCACTGAAGAATGGAGAAATACATTGCATATTTAGGTTATGAACTTATATAATCAGGAATAGTTAGGTTGCGATCCATCTTTCCACCAGGAGATTATGAAGTGAATTCAAAGAAATATTTTCAGCACTTATCCGGTTTATTTGTATTATTAGCGTTACATGTTTCAGCTTTTTAACACATCACATGTTATAAGACAAATTACCTCTGAGAATGGCTTTAAAAAGCCAAAACATGTAAGGCTAATAATACAAATAAACCAGATAAGTGCTGAAAATATTTCTTTCAATTCACTTCATGAACTTATATGTCAGTTCTCACAAAACCATTCAATCTGGAAAAGAGAATCTATAAACAGATATATGTGACTGGTGCTTGTGAGCCTTTATAGATATAAAAAAGTCTGCTTAACATGCATTTTTCCATAAAAAGTACGCAGCTTACGGTAAAATGCTTTTACGGTAAGTAAACAGTCCAAAATACACGCTTAACGTTGGGTAATTTAATACTTAAAAAGTTAAAAAATTTACAATGAATTTATCGTTTAAATTTCCAAAATTGAAGCTTATAAGTGAAATTGGTAGAAAAGAATAATAAGTTAAAATGCTGGCTATAAATCCAAAAAAAGAATCAAGTATATTTCTTGGATTCACTTTTAAAAAGAAATTTTTTTTAGAAAATTTTCTTAGGAAACTTATAGATAAATCTGGAAGAAAAGAATAATAAGTAAAAATGCCGTCTATGAACTCAAAAATCAAGCACAGTTTTTGATTCACTTTTAGAAAATAAGTCTGCTAGAAAATCTTGTTTACTATCAAGAATTTTGAAGAGTTTTTAAGATTTATAAAGAATTTTTCGTTTTTAAATTTCCAACATTGAGGTTTTAATAAATTTCTTATTCTTATTTGAAAGCAACCTGTCTTAAAAAAAGGTAATAGCAAACCAACCGGTTTTGTGGCTAATTAAATTGAACGATCTTGTTCAAAAGACAACTTCTAAGTTGAACTACAAACAACTACATTATCGGATACCAATTCTACCGATAAATTAAAACCACATAAAAATCAACAATAAGAAGATACGCATCCTCTTGATTTAAAAGATCTGGAAAAATCAATGAAATATTTCTTAAATTGGACCGGCTAAAAGACCCATAAAGTCTTCAAGTGATACCAACTGACGCAATTATATCACAAACACAAATCCAAAGATCTGATTCTTTACCTCTCACCATTCAACAACTAACCTTTGAAACACAAAATTCTCAAACGTACGTTCAAACTCCACAGAACAAAAATCTTGTTCACTATCAAGAATTTTGTAAAGTTTTTAAGATTTATAACCATTTTTTTGATTAAATTTCCAAAATTGAAGTTTTGATAAATTATTAAAACTATAATCCAACTTTAGTATTCTTTATTTCAGTCTTCTTACATTAAAAATTTTTCATACTTATTATAAAAGTCTATTTTTTAATAAAATTTACATAATCTTATAAATCTTCCAATAATTTATTGTCCAATAATTTTTAGCTAGAAGATATTAAAGTTATTTTTCAATTAAACATATATCTTTTTAATTTTTTTAATTTTCTCTATATCTCTTGAAGAAATTTTCTAAAAAAAACTTGAGAAATATAGTTTTATTGTTCACAATAACTTGATATGTCTTTAATGTAAACTTCTCATTCAATTGAATAGTTTACAAAATATCTGAAAAATACAAAAGCTGTACCAATACCACCTTTCACTCAAAATACCTACATCTGTACCATGTTTACACTCCATCCCACCATACCGAAACCAACAAACCCGAACAAAACCCCCCGATAAAGATCCTCCAAACACCTCTCGATATTATTACTACCGTGGAGAATCAAAGAACCACCTCTCTCTCATCCCACTCACCTCCCATTTACCACTTTTCATCTTAACAAGAAGCAATAGAAATTCCTTCCATCACTTCATACCATTAAGTATATATAACTAAATAGTAAAGACCACCACCTCGTCTCTTTCTCTTCCCTTCACGTTCCTCCGTCGTTCCTCGTCCATTTCGGAGGCCCGATTGTCAGATATGACGAAGGCCCCTTTTGTACCATTCACGCGCGCGTTTCCCAACCAAATTAGCTCCAGTTGTTTCAGGTAATGCCCCATACACACGCACATCGGTCCCCCGAGACAGATGTACTAAAACGGCGGCGAAGGGCCCCCCTCCGAGTGTTGTGTGTTGACAGCTCAAAGCGTGTTTTCTTCGTGTCAGCTTCTTCTTCTTCTTCTGGTTCGTCTTCGTCTTTCTCTCACCTTTACGAAGGTAAAGGCGAGACACAATCTTCGATACACAATCGAGTTAGGTGTTAAATGTATAAAATTACTGTGTTGTACGTCCTTACAAATTACAAACAACGAGAAACGAGATGGACGTTCGATGGTATTTAATGTTATATCTTCCTTTCCTTCCACTATTATATAAATTGTAGTATAAGTGACCGTGAATGTGAGGAACTTATAAAGCCGATGACAGCTGTCGTGACAGCTTTAAGTGAGAGGTCTTTTGTGCGCGGATCGGGATTTACTTTGTTAAATGTTAAACAATCGGGTTTAGGATCGGTTGATGCTTGTAATTTTATTTAATGAAGAAGGTTTAGTGAAAGGTTTTAGTTCCTTTTTTGTTGGTTTTTGGTTTGGGAGATGAGATAAATGTAATATAAATGGATGGAGTGGTTCATTCATAAATTCTTTCTTGTTATTTTAAATACTTTACATTTTTTTTTCTAATTATGATTTTAAAAATAGTTTTAAATTATATTCAATTATTTAGATATTTTTTTCTTAGAAATAATGAGTTAGCAAAAAAAGTAATTAATCTAATCTAATCTAATTTTAATCAAAAGTATTTAACATTTAGTTGGTTTAATTTAAATTAAATGATTTAGTTGTGTGTAAAAATAAAGTCTAAAATGTCTATTTTTAAAGTTGTTTGGATGGCAAGGAAAAAATTTTCCGTCGGAACTCGACTCTTCCTTCTTGAAATGTTAAAAGGTTTAATATGAAATTATATAATTTAATTATAAAACTTAAACATTGTAAATATTTTTACTCTTGTTACGTAGAGTTTATGTAATTAATTCTTTTATTTGAAAAAAAATGGGTCTAATTTGAATCTAAGATTTCATTATAACTGACAATTTTATAAAGAATTGAAGTTATAATTTGTAAAAAATGATTCGTATTATTGTTGATTATTTGAATAATATTTGAATTAAATAACCAAACATTCGATCTAACGCTGAAAAAAAAACTTGATGTTCTTTTTGAAATGAGTCAGGAATAAAACACAGAATGAGATTTAAAAAAAGAAATCGTGTCCAATTACAGTTTAAAAATTTCATCATATCTCACATTTTTATAAAAATTTGAAGTAATAATTTATGAAAGCGATTCTTATTATTGCGGATTTATTGAATTATATTTTAATTAAATACCAAAATATTCTATTCTGACACTTAATCTAAATTTGATTTTATTTTTGAAATGAGTCAAGAATAAAACCCTCAAAATAGGATTAAAAAAAGAAATCGTGTTCAATTTAAATCTAAGATTTCATTGTAACTTACATTTTTATAAAGAACTGAACTAATAATTTGTAAAAATGATTCTTGTTATTGCTGATTAATTGAATTGTATTTTAATTAAATAACAAACAAAATATTCTTTCCTAACACTTAATCAGAACTTGATTTTATTTTCGAAATGAATCAAAACTTCATTTTCTTTTCGAAATAAGTCGGGAATAAAACTCACAAAACTGGAACTTAAAAATGAAATCGTCTCCAATTTAAATCTAAAATTTCATGGTAACTCTAAAAAATTTGAACTATTATTTGTAAAGTTAATTCTTATTATTGTTGGTTGACTGAATAATATTTTAATTAAATAGCTAAATTAAATCGCTTCTTTGCCTAGAATTTAAGTCTCAAATTTCATCATAACTCATAAGTTTATAAAAAAAATTACCTTATTGAATACATGATTTTTATTTATCTTTCTTTGAACAGTATTTCAATTAAATAACTAAATATTCGATCCAACATTAAATCGAAACTTGATTTTCTCATTAAAATAAGTCAGAAACAATAAAATCCACAAAATGGGACTAAAAAATATAATGAATCATTATTTTCAATTTGGGTTGTTGTTTAAGGTGAGTTGTTGTTTTCAATTTGTGTATAATTTATTGTCAAAATGTAGTTTCACAAATAGTTAATACATACATAAAAAATAAGGTGAAATTATCGATTAATTTTATTACTACTTGACTTGGGTTGTATTAAATAGCTTCAGTAAATAAATACACAAATAGTGTAGAGAAAGAAATAAATACACAAAATGAGAAAATAGTTTTAGTTAATAAATACATACAAAATTAGATGAGATTTTCGATTAGTTTTATAATTACTCAACTTAGGGTTACATTAAATTAAATGTAAAATTTTTTTTCATGATAAAATACAAATTTCTTAATTATTTGGTTATTATTATACTGTAGGATTTTTCTGGCTGTCTAGGGGAATTTAAACAAGACAATAACTTAACAAAATGATTAATACACACACGCTTTTTCTACTACTCGTTTTTCGCCTTTTAGTTAGTTAGTTAGTTTTAGACTTAATTCTCTAGCCAACTGACTGTCTTCGCTTAGCATTTCTGCACTGTTCAAACCAATTTCCTACTTTTTTTTACTTCCGAGCTCTTATCCTATCTAATCTAACCTATGCTTAAACTCAACTTATAAAAAATAATCCATTCCTACTATATCAAAATTGAAAAAGAAATTTTTTATCAAAGATAACATAAAATTAGAAAAAAATTGTAACACTTTTGAACAGTGAACATACGTTTCCTTAACAAATAATGACTTTAGAAACCAAGAGATATAAGTGATGAAAATTAAATACTATAAATTAGTTGAAAACTATTAGATAATAGGATCAATTAGACCGTTTTAACTCTAATTTTTAGTCTTAAATCTTAAATGAGGAAATGAAATTTCAATTTTTGAAATTGATATTGATATTGAAATTGATTTTTCAACCAAACCTAACATAGCATTATAGAGTATTCCAAGGCTAAAGCCAGTGATTCATTTGGGGTCTTCAGGAATTTTCTACCAAATTTAACATAAGATTAGAAGCAAAATTTCACTCACTTTTGAAAAATGAATATAGGTTTCTTTAACAAATAATGATTTTAGAAACCAAGAGATTTAAATGATGAAAATTAAATACTATAAAATAGTTAAAAACTCTTAGCTAATAGAATCAATTAGAGCGTTTTAACTTTTGAGGCTTGAATTTTTAGTTTAAAGTCTTGAATTAAGAAAAAAAGTTTCAATTTTTGAAATTGATAAAGAAGTTGATTTTCTACCAAACCTAACATAACATTATAAAGTGTTCTAAGACCAAAGCTAGTAATTCATTGGAATCGTTAGAAATTTCCATGTTTATCTATTGACGACTTGACATCTCCGCGAATTCTGAAATAACTCAAACTATTGTAGTGTCAACTCTAATTAAAATAAGTTAAAATGTATAAAACCCTTGTTGAAAAATCACAGTGATGCATTTATAAGAAGTGTTGTCCTTATAAAACAGTTAATTTAACTTAAAGAATGTCAAAACTTTTAATAGCAATAAAATTAAATTAACCAGAAAATTTCATGCCTCTAGTACTAATCAACAACCTATGATTAGGTGTTTAAGGAATTTTTTGATTTTCTATGATATTAATTTTTGGACGCATTACAAAAGTTAATCACTTTCTTTGACCTTGGAATGCTTCCTAGAAAAAAAAAACATCAAAAAATATTGAACAGACACAAATTAAGCTTTCGCCACGTGTTAAATAGTGATGATAATAGTGGCAATATCCATATACGTTCAGTTTTGGGTTAAAGCATCATGTATTGATAAATTTTCATTCAGCCAGCCTATTAGACTAAAACACGTTTAGGTTTGTAAGAGGTAAGGCTTATTTTTCGGTTAGGAAAAGAAGAAGAATCGGCAGATTTTTGGGAGGCCGAGAATTCAAACCTGGTCTTCCGGCTGAATTATTCACTAACATTAAAGTTTATCGGAAGATTTAGAGGAAGGAAAGTGTTCTATCTGCTAAAACTTCCAGTAAACTTCACTGTAAGTGGACAAATCAGTCTACACTTGTACTTACTTTCGGTCTCTCGAAGGCGTTCTAACTTTTGAATTCATGCTGAAAGGCAGGTCTTAACTTTTGCTAACTTGAACATACCTATAATATGAATCTAGCAAACCTACAAGCTAAGAATTTATGAATGTCCATAGATGATCATAGTTGTCCATAGAAAAGAACTCATGTGTCAAAATAAAAAGGACTGTTAAGGGTTATGAATTCCTCAATTTTGAAATCGCTAACAAACCTGAGAGAACAGAACAGTAGATTAAAATATCACCTACAAAATCAAAAATCAAAGGTAACTTTTTGATTCACTTTTAGAACAAAAATCTTTTAGAAAATTCTTGATCATTGTTAATAATTTGGAAAGGTCTCTTTAGACCACACTTTTAAGATTTATTATTTAAGAAACACTTTTAAGATTTATCTTGATTTTTAACATAAAATCTATTTTTCGAAATTCATCTTCTAAATCTTTTGAAATTTTGAAGAAGAAATCTTCAAAGTTTCAAAGTCGCAGACGAAATTGAAAGTAAAGAATAATAAGCTCTTTATTAAAGAACTTCACATTGGGTTTCTTTTTTAATGAAGTAGGTAAAGTGATGTAATATGTATCTGAAGTAGGTATAATTCATAAGATAACTGGCTTATTGTAATGACCAATTCTGGAATGATTTTTTTCATAGAGTATTGTAGGAAATTTGGCTGTATCTAAGAGTTTGATTTTTGGTAATAATGCCCTCTTGTTTAGTAGCCAGCTGACTTTTTAATTCGTGCTGGAAGGCAGGTCTTAACTTTTGCTAACCTGAACATGTATGGACCCAGTAAACGTACAAAATAAGAATTGATGAATGTCCATAGATGATCAGCTTTTCGGGAAGATGAGTATTTCAGCATGGAAATCTGGAAACCTGTATTTTTAAGGTATCCATAGATGATGGTTTGTCGAAAGGCAAATCTTCCGAGGAGTAAACCGGAAACCAAGTGTAAAGCAACGCTAATAACTTTCAAAAAACAAATTAAAGTTTTACATTTACACCAAACATTTTCAAGTAGTGACAAATAAAACACAAGGTGTTAACATTAACTGTGCAACATAGGGTAAACTGCTCAAATGTCGGCCCTCCAAAAAATACTTCCTAAAGTCGGCGTTTCCATAGAAATCCATATAGAAAAACTGGAAGGCCAACTTTAGGCGCATGGATGATATTTGGTGAGTTTACCCTATATTTATAAAGTCATTTATATCCTATTGATAGTCGATAGGAATGAAGGTACCAGAACTACTGTTAAATTTAACCAATGATGATAATATTTTTTGGCACATCCCCAAATTTATAAATGAATTTGCTAAGCAAAGAAAGGTATTACACCATGAAGATAAAGAAAACAGTAAGCTCGCTCTCCGTAACATTGCCGAGTCTTCTTTCATCTTTCTCTTCATGGTACAGTTCCATTTCGGATTATACTACCATGAAGAACTTAGAAACTTGGGAAACACCTTATCGAACTTTAACCAAAATATGACATTTTAACAACCTCTTGCATAATATTTCTAGTGCCAATTACTAAAAAATCGCAAAAAGTTCACTTACAAAACGTCTTTCACTTAGCAAAAAAAAAATACAAAAGCAATATAGCTGGAAATATACCAAAATTATTTATTTCTTCCACCATTTACAACAAAATAACGGGTGTTTGAAATAAAAGAAGTGTTAATTATAATTCTAGTAGCCACATAATAAACCTTATAAATAATCACACTCTAACTTACATATCAAATCAAGTGATTTACAAATCTTCAAATTATATACTTACAACCTACCTACTAATTGTAAGAAGAAAAAAAGACTTCTTAGATTCGCACCTTTTTTTCATTTTTAATTTACCACACCACCCCAACATTAATCTATAGAAAAATAATCCGGGCCTCGTCTCGCTAATGATATACGAATTGAAAGCGAGCAATTAGTCTAGAGAGACGCTTACCGCGAAGCGCCCCCTGGACGGCGACGCCTCGAAACCCAACCCCCTCATCCTCCGTCCGTCTAGTTTCGATCATTTTTAATTCCTTCTCATCGCCGAACAACCCGGCTCGCTTCAAGCATGGAAATAGATGGAAATTTAGTTTCAAAAACCTCCGAAATAATTGAGGTGTGGCATTTATTATAGTCGGGTTAAAAAATTTTTTTCGGGGGGCGTCGCGACGTCGACGACGCCCGATGAAACGACCGAAACGAGTGAAACGAGTAAAACGAACGAGTTTCAAGGGGTTGAAGGGGGGCTGAAGGGGGTTTTTTCGTTAATAAGGGGCTTACAATTAGAGATAATTAGAGCTGCAGTGGGTCGACGAGTTTTCTGAATTTCTCTCGTTGTGGTGGAACATTTTAAAAGGCGATTTTTAAAAAATATATCTAACGAAAGAATAATTAAGTATTAATCTAAGTCCTTATAAAATTTTAACATTTCAATAATAATTAGTTTTTGAGATATGATTTTTTTAAAATTAACAAATTTTAATCGACATTAAGTTACATTTTCTCTTCTGAGAGAAAAACTAAAAGTCGTAGAGAATTCATCTTTGGTAAAAATAAAGATTAAATATTAATCTAAATGCTCATAGAATTTAAAGTCTCTAGAACAATTAGTTTTTTAGATATGAATTTTTTAAAATTGGTAAATTTTAATGATCATGTAAATTAAGTTAGGTTAGAATATTTTCTGTATAGGAAAAACTAAAAATCATAGAAAATTCATTTTTGGTAGAAATAAAGATCAGATTTCAATTTAAATCATTTTCTTTATTAAAATAATTTTTAGTGATTTTAAAGGCGAGTACACACTTGGAGTACTTAATAACCCTTTTTTCTTTCGCCCTCAGTACTATTTGATTTGTCTTCTTTTTAAAAACCGTTCTAAAGGTGTCAATGGAGAAAAAACCGGTGAGTGAATCGAGTCGTTAAACGCAGTTAAACGTGTCGGAAGGGTGGCCGGTAATTCTTGGCTTCGCGCCGCCGTCATTTTCGTCATTTTTGTCATTTTCTCTCCCCGCGTCGACTGACTGCATCGGAAGATTGTGCGAAGAGCAATTTCGCGTAATTTCACCACACTTAGGACACGTATTGACGTCGTACCACCATTCCAAAGCGTGAATGAGGATTTTAAAACCACCCTAAGAATTTTATTTATTCACAAATTTGATATTTTTTTAAAAAATCGTATAGGTCTTATTTTTGAAAATAAAGAAAAGATTTTTTGGAAAATGATAGATTAAGATCTATAATTTTTAATAAAATAATCACTTTGGTTCGAATTTGCATCAAAAAAATTAATAAAATTCTCAAAAATGACTAAAATTTTTAACATAACCTAATTGTATGTGTCAAATTTGATATTTTTTTAAAAAATCGTACAGATCTTATTTCTGAAAATAAAGAAAAGATTTTTTGGAAAATGATAGACTAAGATCTATATTTTGTGATAAAATAATCACTTTGGTTTGAATGTGCATCAAAAAAATTAAAAAAATTCTCAAAGTTAACAAAAATTTCTAACATAACCTAAGTGTCAAATTTGATATTTTTTTAAAAAATCGTACAGATTTTATTTATGAAAAAGAAGAAAAGATTTTTTAGGAAATGATAGATTAAGATCTATAATTTTCAATAAAATAATCACTTTGGTTCGAACGTGCATCAAAAAAATTAAAAAAATTCTCAAAGTTAACAAAAATTTCTAACATAACCTAAGTGTCAAATTTGATATTTTTTTAAAAAATCGTACAGATTTTATTTATGAAAAAGAAGAAAAGATTTTTTAGGAAATGATAGATTAAGATCTATAATTTTCAATAAAATAATCACTTTGGTTCGAACGTGCATCAAAAAAATTAAAAAAATTCTCAAAGTTAACTAAAATTTCTAACATAACCTAAGTGTCAAATTTGATATTTTTTTAAAAAATCGTACAGATTTTATTTATGAAAAAGAAGAAAAGATTTTTTAGGAAATGATAGATTAAGATCTATAATTTTCAATAAAATAATCACTTTGGTTCGAACGTGCATCAAAAAAATTAAAAAAATTCTCAAAGTTAACAAAAATTTCTAACATAACCTAAGTGTCAAATTTGATATTTTTTTAAAAAATCGTACAGATTTTATTTATGAAAAAGAAGAAAAGATTTTTTAGGAAATGATAGATTAAGATCTATAATTTTCAATAAAATAATCACTTTGGTTCGAACGTGCATCAAAAAAATTAAAAAAATTCTCAAAGTTAACTAAAATTTCTAACATAACCTAACTGTCAAATTTGATATTTTTTAAAAAATCGTACAGATCTTATTTGTGGAAATTAAGAAAAGATTTTTTGGAAAATGATAGATTAAGATCTATATTTTTTGATAAAATAATCACTTTGGTTCGAACGTGCATCAAAAAAATTAAAAAAATTCTCAAAGATGACTAAAATTTCTAATATAACCTAAATGTCAAATTTGATATTTTTTTAAAAAATCGTACAGATTTTATTTATGAAAAAGAAGAAAAGATTTTTTGGAAAATGATAGATTAAGATCTACATTTTTTGATAAAATGCTCACTTTCCTTCGAATGTGTATCAAAAAAATTAAAAAAATTCTCAAAGATGACTAAAATTTCTAACATAACCTAGCTTTCAAATTTGATATTTTTTTAAAAAATCGTACAGATTTTATTTATGAAAAAGAAGAAAAGATTTTTTGGAAAATGATAGATTAAGATCTATATTTTTTGATAAAATGCTCACTTTGCTTCGAATGTGTATCAAAAAAATTAAAAAAATTCTCAAAGTTAACTAAAATTTCTAACATAACCTAAGTATCAAATTTGATAATTTTTTAAAAAATCGTACAGATCTTATTTGTGAAAATAAAGAAAAGATTTTTTACAAAACGATAGATTAAAATCTATATTTTTCGATAAAATAATCACTTTGGTTCGAACGTACATCAAAAAAATTAAAAAAATTCTCAAAGGTAACTAAAATTTAAAACACTTTTATAGTCTTAAAACATTTTAGTAGTAAAGTTCTTTTCTTTCAGAGTTAAGAAGACCTCAAGACCCTAGATGACGAGTTGTTTGACGTGTACTCTATTGGTGTCCACACCTTCCCCTGAATGCCCGTCTCTTCCCTAAAGGACTGATTGGAAGGGACACCCTCACAAAGGGCTCGGCCCGGTTTCAAATACACCGCTATTTTCGCACTCTCCCGCTTCAAGCCAAGTTCGTTTATATATCGGAAAAGTAAGTGCACAAGCCGTGTAAAACACGGACTCTGTATAAGACGTGTGTATCATCCTTTCAAATGAGAGTAAAAAAAGTAAAAAGGGAAAAATAGTCACCCCCTTTATGAACCGAAAAAAGATGAGAGAAAGAGAAGTCAAAGGCGTCGAGCGGAAAGTTAATCTTTCAAAATATGTGTACAAAGAGATCATAGAAAGGAGGGTTTTTTTATTATTTGTTGTGGTAGTTATTTAAAAACTCCCTTTAAATTTAATTTTTCTTTACTTTAAACTAAAACGTAAAAAATTATTTTAATTTTTTTGACAACATTTACAATAAAACGGTCTTTTTTAATCAAAACTAGAATGTTTTAAGTTTCATTTAGAAAAAAAATCAAACCAAAATCTTTAAGAACGAATTTTTGATGAATTTTTAAAGCTGATTTTCTTAAGTTCAGTGACTAAAAATTTTTACCAACTTTGAAATTTTTTTAAATTTTTTTGACAACATTTGGAATAAAACGGTCTTTTTTAATTAAAATTAGAATGTTTTAAGTTTCATTTAGAAAAAAAATCAAATAAAAATCTTTAAAAATGAATTTTTGATGAATTTTTTAAGAATGGTTAATTTTCTAACCTAAAATATTTTTACCAACTTTAAAAATTTTTTTAATTTTTTTGACAACATTTAGAATAAAACGGTCTCTTTTAGATAAAATTAGAATGTTTTAAGTTTCATTTAGAAAAAAAAATCAAACCAAAATCTTTAAAAATGAATTTTTAATAAATTTTTAAAATTAATTTTCTTAAACTAAAAAAGTGTCAAAAATTTTTTCCAACTTTGAAATTTTTTTTAAATTTTTTGACAACATTTAGAATAAAACGGTCTTTTTTAATTAAAATTAGAATGTTTTAGGTTTCATCTAGAAAAAAAATCAAATTAAAATCTTTAAAAATGAATTTTTGATGAATTTTTTTAAGAATGGTTAATTTTCTAACCTAAAAAAATTTTTGCCAACTTTAATTTTTTTTTTAATTTTTTTGACAACACTTGAAATAAAACGGTCTTTTTAAATCAAAACTAGAATATTTTAGGTTTCATTTAGAAAAAAATCAAATCAAAATCTTTAAAAATGAATTTTTGATAAATTTTTAAAAACTAACTGGTAAATAATTAACATTTAATGATTTACACATATATTTATTTGATTATTTATTAATTACACATATGAAAGCAATGAGCGATTAAATCTTCCGAACATCCACAAACAAGACATTTATTAATTTTCCAAACTGTTGTGTAAGAAAGACACTTTAAACGTTTATTGATAGTAACTAAAATAAAACTTTAATATTAGAGTTAAAGACAAATTTGTTTAAGAAAATAACTTACCGCGTATTTTAGGTTGATAATATGAATAATTAAAAGCTTGAATTACAATTACCAAGTATAAAATTATCGAGAAAAAAATTAAAATCTTGGTAAAAGTCATTTGAGTACTTTAAGACTTGTTTAAAAATCGGAAACTGAAGTACAAATGGTTATAAAACGCTACTTAAATCTAACTTATGGTTTGTTTTGGGTTTTATTTACGAACTATTGTTACAGTTTGAAAAAAATATAAACAATCTTTCAAATTATTCAATTGATTAATTCATATCTTAAAATTCAAATATGGCATTTTGTGGTTGTTCAAGTTTTTGGGTTATAGCTTCATTAATATTGAAAATAAGAAAAAATGTTTAGAATAAAAGGTGTTCGCAATTAAAATTCGAATACCTTTTTATTAAAAACATTTTTTCTTAACTCGCTTAGTTTTTGAGATAGATAGAGCCAAATTTGAAATATGGCGTTTTAGAGTTGTTCCAGTTTTTAGGTTATAACTCCGTTAATATCGAGAATAAGAAAAAATGTTTATAACAAAAAATGCTCGCAATTAAAATTCGAATAACTTTTATTTAAAATATTTTTTCTTAACTCGCTTAGTTTTTGAGTTAGATTAAGCCAAATTTGAAATCTGGTATTTTTGAGGTTATTCTAATTTTTGGATTATAACTCCGTTAATATCGAAAATAAGAAAAAATGTTTATAATAAAAGATGTTCGCAGTTAAAATCCGAATAATTGTTATTTGAAATATTTTTTCCTAACTAGCTTATTGTTTGAGTTAGATTGAGCCAAATTTGAAATATGGCATTTTGGGGTTGTTTCAATGTTTGGGTTATAGCTCCATTAATATTGAAAATAAGAAAAACATTTAGGATAAAAAATGTTCGCAGTTAAAATATAAATAATTTTGATTTGAATTTTCTTTTCTTAACTCGCTTAGTTTTTGAGTTAGATTGAGCCAAATTTGAAATATGGTATTTTGAGGTTATTCTAATTTTTCGATTATAACTCCGTTAATATCGAAAATAAGAAAAAATGTTTATAATAAAAGATGTTCACAGTTAAAATCCGAATAATTTTGATTTGAATTTTTTTTTCTTAACTCGCTTAGTTTTTGAGTTAGATTGAGCCAAATTTGAAATACGGTATTTTGAGGTTATTCTAATTTTTCGATTATAACTCCGTTAATATCGAAAATAAGAAAAAATGTTTATAATAAAAGATGTTCACAGTTAAAATCCGAATAATTGTTATTTGAAATATTTTTTCCTAACTAGCTTATTGTTTGAGTTAGATTGAGCCAAATTTGAAATATGGCATATTGGGGTTGTTTCAATGTTTGGGTTATAGCTCCATTAATATTGAAAATAAGAAAAACATTTAGGATAAAAAATGTTCGCAGTTAAAATACAAATAATTTTGATTTGAATTTTTTTTTCTTAACTCGCTTAGTTTTTGAGTTAGATTGAGCCAAATTTGAAATATGGTATTTTGAGGTTATTCTAATTTTTCGATTGTAACTCCGTTAATATCGAAAATAAGAAAAAATGTTTATAATAAAAGATGTTCACAGTTAAAATCCGAATAATTTTGATTTGAATTTTTTTTTCTTAACTCGCTTAGTTTTTGAGATAGATGGAGCCAAATCTGAAATATGGCATTTTGGAGTTGTTCCAGTTTTTGGGTTATAATTCCGTTAATGTCGAGAATGGGAAAAATTTTTTAGAATAGAAAATATTCGCAGTTAAAATTTAAATAGCTTTCATTTAAAACATTTTTTCTTCACTCACTTAGTTTCTGAGAGAGATTGAGCCAAATTTGAAATATGGCATTTTGGGGTTGTTCCAGTTTCTTGGCTATAACTCCGTTAATTTAGAGAATGGGAAAAAATCTTCATAATAAAAAATACTCGTAATTAAAATTCAAATAACTGTTATTTGAAATATTTTTTCTTAACTCACTTAGTTTTTGAGATAGATTGAGCCAAATTTGAAATATGGCATTTTGAGGTTGTTCCAGTTTTTGGGTTATCACTTCATTAATATCGAGAACACGAAAAAAAATTTATAATAAAAAATGTCCGCAATTAAAATCTAGATAATTTTTATTTGAAAATTTTTTTCCTAACTCGCTTAGTTTTTGAGAGAGATTGAGCCAAATTTGAAATATGGCATTTTGGGGTTGTTCCAGTTTTTTTGGTTATAACTCCGTTAATATCGAGAGTAGGAAAAAAATTTTATAATAAAAAATTCTGGCAATTAAAATTCGAATAACTTTTATTTAAAACATTTTTTCTTAACTCATTTAGTTTTTGAGTTAGATTGAGCCAAATTTGAAATATGGTATTTTGGGGTTATTCCAGTTTTTTGGTTACAACTCCGTTAATATCGAATATGGGAAAAAATGTTTAAAATAAAAAATGTTCACAGTTAAAATTCGAATAACTTTTATTTGAAAAATCTTTTCCTAACTCTCTTAGTTTTTGAGTTAGACGGAGCCAAATTTAAAATATGACATTTTGGGATTATTGCATTTTTTGGGTTATAATTCCATTAATATCGAGAATAAGAAAAAATGTTTATAATAAAAAATGTTCACAATTAAAAACGGAATAACTTTTATTTGAAACTTTTATTTATTTAATTTGTTTATTAATTTAATTTTTAATTAAAAAAGATATATTTAAATTTAACACCATCAGCCATCTATTATTCAAAAAAGAAACTTTAGTTAAGTATAGTTTTAATCTTAATTTTATCAACACCTACATTATCGAATTTTTAAAAATTAATTTATTATTCTTTAATTAAAAAAAACAACAAATATTATACTAACCATACATTTTAACACTTTAATACAAAAATTTTAATTTTATCCATTAATAAAATGTAATAATAACCCAATTCGAGGGTTCATATCTCGACTAAGGACATCTTACTCTATCCTTTCTTTAAGAGATGGCAGCACATCGTTTGTAATTAAAGAAAATCTAACAAAAAATTTATTTTCAAACTTTTATTTTGAAAATGTAGCTATATTTTTTATTCTAATATTTTTAGTGAATGCATTTTAATTAATTACAATCAATCAATTATTATTAGCGCCATCTATACATAAAATCCTTAAAACCACTTTGACATTCACTGACAATCACTTAACCTCACTTTTTAGCAAAATTAAATAACCAAGAAAATGTTACTTCAAAAACAAATTTTAACACCTTTATTAAAAATTACATCTAGAAATATACATTTAACACCTTGTAGGAATGAAGTTCAGTTATTAACACGATTAAGGGTTGTTGATAATAGTGAAATAGGTAAAAGAGCGATGGCTGAAGGAAAACCACCAAAAATAATACACGTTTACAATAAAACTGGGATTGGAAGGATTGGTAATAACATAAAATTAAATTAAATTGATTTTTAAGTAATTTATTAAGTGAATTAATTGTTGTTTAGGTGATAAAGTTATGGTGGCTATTAAGGGTGAAAAGAGGAAGGGGGTTTTGGTCGGTTTGAAACAAAATCAAAAAACCAGGGTGCCGAAATTTGATAGTAACAATTTGGTGTTAATTGATGATAATGGGACGCCTTTAGGGACTAGAATTCACGTTCCTATTCCAACGATACTTAGGACTATTTTAAAGGAGAAAACTCAAGTTAAAGGAGCTGATTATACAAAAATATTGTCAATCGCTTCTAGTTATGTGTAGAAATTAATAAAGTAATTGTTGTAGATATAAAAATAATTGTTTATTTTAATAAAAAAAAATAATGTTAAGGTAAGATGGGGTAAGTGCGACATAAAAAATGAAAAGTATAACTTTCAATCGTGACAACATCAATAATGCTTGCCAATGGATTTTTTCTTTTGTCAGTATAATAACTTGGGACATACTTACTCTAGATAATGAAAGATATTTAATTAAATAAAGTAATACTAAATACATTATTTTTATTTTTTAAATTTTATTTGTCGTCGACACAGTTGTCCCGCTAATGAGGGGCAAGAGCGACTAAGGTCTCTTTCTCCGAACAAAATACTTTGATTAACAAATGGGACTAATGCAATCTAATTTGAAGAATATTCTTTATTGTGTATCGAAGCGAAAATCATTCATTTGTAAGATAACGAAGTTAGTCACTTTTAACTGCCGTGGTATAAGCTATGGAACTTAACACAAGGCTGTTTCGTTAAAAAGAAGTTGCGACGAACATAACAAATAAAATGTTGTTCTAATTTAGTCTACAATTAACCCCTTGGCCTACACAACATCTGCCAATTACGCGTGCCATAGTATACGAGAAAATTGATCGCGCGCCGTGACATTCAACCGTTTAGCTGCGTTTAGCCGTGTACCCGAACTTGCGAGAAAGAAAACTAAGGACAATGGGACACAAAAGATTTAGCACGAGTCAGACTCGTGGTTTTCGCTTATGGAACAAACCTTTACAACGAGTCAGACTCGTTGTTTTCGTTTATAGCACAAATTTTTTACCACGAGTCAGACTCGTTGTTTTCGCTTATGGCACAATTTTTTTACCACGAGTCAGACTCGTCCTTATAGGCCAAAGGGCTAAGAAACGTTATTCTTCTGTACTTCTTTTCTGGTTAGAACGAAACCTCTACTGAAATAAACGCACTTGCCCCGTCAATTAAAATGGACGGGGCAAATGCGCTATAGCCACATAAATGGAGCTGTATTAACTAGTAAGAAAAATACCTTGAGAATAATTAATGTAATTTAGAAAGCTGTATGCTTGCCACATATCACCACAATAACTTAACTAATATTGAAACTGTTGGACAATTTACTCAAACATCACTAATTCGCTTTGCAATTTCGACTGCAACAAAAATTTTGGACGCGTTTTTTTCAAAGTAACAAGGGTTGCGAATATCGCCAAACGATAAAATAGGGACGAATATGTTAGTAAAAGTTTTTATTCATAGATCTCAGCGCCATAAATTCAAACGTAACATTTAATGACTAAAAGTGACTTACCCCACTTCACCTCAAATAAAGATAAATGGAAGAAAAGTCCTTGGAAATTGTAAGATTTGAGTGAGTCAAAAAGAAAGATATATTACATTTGAGTTTTAAAGTATAACCATTGATTTATTGATCGATTCGTGGTAGTGCTAGATACTTGCATTCGCGAACTACGTCCTATCTCGCGAATCCTTCGCTTTTTTGCTATTTTCACCGCGGAAATGGACTCTCCGCGCCGATTTAAAATCGCTGGGTTGACCGGCTCGAAAATCAAGGTTTTGCCGCCCTACGACCTCCCGTTCGCGAGATGCCTCATCTCCTAAACCCTTCACTTTTTCGCGGTTTTGACCACGGAAATGGATTCTCCGGGCCGACTTAAAATCGCTGTGTTGACCTTCTCGAAAATCAAGGTTTGGTCGCCCTACGACCTCCCGTTCACGGGATAGTCCTATCGCCTAAACCAGTGATGGCGAACCTATGACCCATGAATCAGACACTGACCCACACAATCCTTTTAAGTGACCCATACCTTGATTTTTGCAAACTTATTCTTTATGTCCTATTATTTATGAAATTGAAGAGAAAAATGCAAAATCCGTCCTCAACCCAGAAGTCTAAGGCTCCGATCTTACATTTTTCTCTTATAACACCATTAAGAAGAGAAAACAAGATCTGTTCTCAACCCAGAGGTCTAGTGCTCGGATCTTGCACCTTCCTCTTCATGGTGCTATTAGAAAAAAATGCAAAGTCTGTTCTCAATTCAGAGGTCTAGCGCTCAAATATTGCATTTTTCTTTTATAACACCATCAAGAGGAGGAGACAAAATCCGTTTTCAACCCAGAGTTCTACTGCTCGGATCTTGCACCTTTCTTTTCATGGTGCTGTAAGAGAAAAATGCAAAATCTATCTTCAGCCCAAAGGTCTAGCGCTTAGACCAGTGATGGCGAACCTATGACCCATGGATCAGACACTGACCCACACAATCCTTTTAAGTGATCCATACCTTGATTTCTGCAAACTTATTTTTTATGTCCTAGAAAGAGAATAAATAATTTTATTTCAACTATCTATTTATTAATAAATAATACCATTATGTCATAGTTTGTATGTAATTTTATCTTGTTCAGTCAAATATTTAGTGTAGGGAGTACTAAATAGTGTCATCCCAATGATATCATCCACTTGTATTAGTTTTTTATTTTTTAATCTTTACTTACTAATTGTAAGTTGTAAAACAAAAAGGAAAAAAGCTCTTTTAGTCCTTAGTCTTAGAATTAAGGATATAAAAAGTAATGGCGTATTCAATTGGTTGCACTGGTGCGCACCAGTGCATAACAGCGTGTTCTATTGGTTGTTTCGTTGTGTTCTATTACATTTTATTATTGTAGTTTATAAAACATTTTAAATATCATCAGGCCTTGAACACACTTACAAGTGATGTTATGATTATGTTTGATTTCATCGCGTTCTGTTGAATTTGCCCTTTTTTGCACTAAGCTAATGTGACATATGTCACAATTTGCACTCAACGAGTGCGCACCAGTGCACACTAGTTCTGCCAATCGAATTCGCCATAAGTTTATTAAAAACACATTTCCCTTTTGTATGTGACTTAATACTGTGACCCACGAGCTAGCACCAAAACAATATAGTAAACAAAATGTACCCACTCCGCCAAAAGGTTCGCCATCACTGTCCTAGAGTGTTACCTTTCAAAGACGATATTGCGAGCAATTCTTCCCGGAATATCTTATTTTCAACGTCGAAAAATCTCACGAAAACAGATATTTGTTCATCATCATCAGAAAGCGATTGTTCTTTCTTACATTTCCACGTCTCTTCCTAGATTTTGATAAGCTGTATTTAAGAATATTTGATGGTCCGAGATTTGAACTTCCCCGGTTCGTATACGGACCACGGTCCGCCTGTTGCCGACCTCTGTCCTAAACCCTTCACTTTTTCGCGGTTTTGACCGCAGAAATGGACTCTTCGCGCCGACTTAAAATCGCTGTGTCGACCGCCTCGAAAATCAAGGTTTGGTCGCCCTACGACCTCCCGTTCGCGAGATAGTCCTATCTCGCAAGATCTTCATTTTTGATAACCAAACCTTGATACCAAACCGAGTTTTCGAAGGATTTACTTTAAAAATTTGAACTTTATATCGGGAGAACATCAATCAAAGGAGAAGCTTTTTCTTTGAATTTATCGGTTCATGCACTCATATTAACCTACCTACTTACCTCTTCACCACTTTCCCGTTTTTCTGCGATCGCGATCTAAATTAATTCTTCCCTTAGATAAAGTTTTGTTTAAAACAATTAAAAATTATTTTATATAAAAATGAATTCTACCTTTCATAAAAACTTTATTAGAAAGATCGAAAAATTGCTTATCGATGAATCTGCGTTCTAATTAGTCGATTTTCATTAATACATTGCAAGTTGAGTATAGAGAAAAAGACCACCCGTATTTTTTGCACTCAATTTTTACCCTCAACTTGCACTAAACTAAAGAAAAACGATCAATCATAACTAGAGGATTCGATCCCGGTCGATTTTTGTAGTTCTGGGATTTCAGGATTATCAACAGTTAATACCGGGATCCCGGGATTCTATTGGTAATAGAAAATGGTAGCAAAAAGAAAGTCAAACATATCAAAATCAACCTTTTATTTTAAATCTTTACTTAAATCTTCAAAAACAAAACAAAATTATAATTTCTTCTAATAAAATTAACAAACTAGGCCCTTATAAAATAGTTTAGCAAATTATTGCTTAGTTTGTTTATTTTATTTTACAATAAACTTAAGAAAATCAACTTCTTAAAATTTGTCAAAAGAGATTAATATTAATAGGACTCAATTTTAAATCAAATAGACCAGAAACTATAATTTACTTACTTAAGCCACAAAAATAAAATCTAAGAAATAGCAACGCATCTAACGTCTCATCCGAAAGCATACTTCTTAATTTGTTGCACAAATATGAAGCAGCGGAAAACGCGCGTTCAAGCTCGATGAAAGTCGGAGGAATCGTCAATACATTTTTATAAACCTTCTCCAAATTATAACTCGTGTGGAACTAGCCTCATAAAGATTCATTTCTTGTTTAATGATCTCAAAAAGATAAGTTTCTTTATATACTTTAGGATTTATAGTTTTCATACTGTTTTCTATTTCGTTTTGAAGCTTTTCTTTTAATGTTAAATTAGTTTTACTAGTTGTCCGCGTGGGTTCAATGTTAATGTCATTTTCTTCATTATCACTATTTTCAATTTTCCCAGTCAACAAAATAATCTGTTTTTTTTTATAGTCATCTTGCTTGGACTTGAAAATAACTCCTTTACATCACAATCAGTCTCCAGCTCAGTCTTCTCAGTATGAGGATTTTGTAGATAGTTTAATACTCCACTTAACTCACTTCGTCGACGATCTTTCAAACGGTTCAATAAATGTGTCTTCAATTTAGGAGCCAAAATTGAGTAATTGTCACGCAATTCTTGAAAAAGAAATTTGAGTGTCGCATCCGTCGTGCACAAATTGGCATCAGAACGACAAAGTGCAGATAATTTAACTGGCGCCAATACCTTGATTATCTCACTAATGAGTTGAAAATCTGACTCTTCAAATGGTACAGGATTATTAAGATCAATAAGTGCCTTTTTTACGCTAGTTTTTAAAAGATCAAATCGCTCCAGCATTGTAAAGAGACTGTTCCAACGCGTTTTACAGTCGAGTAGTAAATTAAGCTCTCTTCCATATTCTTTTTTAACATATTTTTGAAGTATTATATCATTCTTCAAGGATGCTCTTTTGAAAATAAGAACCACTTTACGAACTTTCTTTATTAATTCATTAATATTTCGATCATCATAAGTCAAATCCCGACCATTTCCAGTTTCAATGACTAATTCTGAGTCTAGTTCTTCATTATCATCATCTGATTGTGAGTCATCGAATCGTTTCGTTTCACGCACATTTTTATTGACTTATATTAAAAAGATATAACCCGAAATCCCGAAAATCCCGGGATTCATTGAACTTAATCTCAAAAATTTCGGGACTAAAATATGATCGGGATCTCGGGATCGAATCCGCTAATTGCGATCCACCTTTTTCACCAGTAAATTATGTTGAATGAAAAGTATTTTTTCAGCACTTATTTGGTTTATTGAATTTTTATCAACTTTATATGTTTCGGCCCAGCGCCATCTTCACAGGTAATTTGTCTCGAATCAAAAAACTAAGTAAGGGTGAAGGTTGGTTATAAGGTTGATAAAAATTCAATAAACCAAATAAGTGCTGAAAAAGTACTTCTCATTCCATATATGAATAAATTGATATGTAAATCCGCTATATTTTCGCCGAATACCATTAATTTTTTACTTTGGTATTAAGGAGTCTTTCTTGTGAGTTAAATCGAAAATACAGAGAACATCAATCGAAGGGGAACCTTTTTCCTCGCCTTTTTCGGTTCACACAGCCACATTACCTATGTACTTACCTCTTCCCCACTTTCCCGTTTTTCTGTGATCTCGATCCAAATTAACTTTTCTCTTACAATTAGATAAAGTTTTGTTTAAAATAATTAAAAATTATTTCCTATAAAAATGAATTCTACCTTTTATAAAAACTTTATTAAGATCGAACAATTCCTCATTGACGAATCTGTATTCTAATTAGTCGATTTTTATTAATCCGTTGCAAATTGAGTATAGAGAAAAAGACCACCCGTATTTTTTGTACTCAATTTTTACCCTCAACTTGCACTAAACTAACGAAAATCGATCAATCACAACGCAAAATCGCCAACGAGCAATTTTTCAAGCTTTCCAATAAAGTTAAATTATAAATAAAACCACTAGCAGTGAAATTTTAAAATTTCATGTTCATTAAAAGTAAAGTCACCATATGTTTTTATTTTAAATCCGGGACGGGAACTTGTAGCGAGGGAGTATACTTAAGTTAAATTGCTGAGTACAAAACTTTTTATATTTTTCTGAACTATGGACTTTTTTCGCTTTGAAGCATTGTATAACATTCTGTACAATTTTCTTCATAATTAACTTTAGCAAGTATTATCGCTTTTAGTGTATCTATTTTAAGTCGAGTCTTCTCACTTGTCCAAAAGCTATTAAAAAAATATATTCTTTCCGTAGAAATATTTGTGTCAGGCGAACAGAAAAAGAACTCTGCTAATTTTCGTAAATCTGAAAATATTAAAAAATATTACTTCACGATTATTAAAGTGAGAGACCATTTCATCCCACCTTTGGATTGATGCAGTTCGGTTATTTTTCCATTCGGCAATTTTCTCTTCCGTAACACATAGTTTGATATCTCTTGAGGAGATCTCTCCATACTGTCCAACCACCACGATTCTGCGTTTCTTCTTCCACCTAACGCTTAGGCTAGGCGTACATAAGCACACAGACGCAGGGCAGGTACAGCACAGAAAAACTGAACGTGCGCGTAGTTACGCAATAGAGAGCGCATATTATAATGCAGTATTTTACTATCTGTGCAATGGAAGGTAACTTTTGGAGGTAACTTTAGAGGTTAATGGTGGTAACTTTTTAATAGTGAAAATATTTTATTAGAAATATCTCTATAATAAACACAAAATTTTCAAATATTTTTTTTATTTAAACTGTTGCCATACTTGTTTTGAGACACTATCATGTAAATCGGAGATTTCTTGTCGAAGGGTTGATCTAGGTATAGCTTCAGTTGAAGGATAGTCAAAAGATTCAAAGGAAAATTGAGTTGAAGATGAAGTTTGTGGTGTGGGTAAGAAGGCGACGGGTTTAGGTTGAGATAACGCACAAGGACTAAATGGTTAATTTAAATTTTCTGCTTCAGAGGCAGATACAATACCAAATATTTTGCTTTTTACAAGATGTTGTAAATGAATTGGAAATCGCTTGGTTTTTCGTACATACTCATAAAAAAATGGTACAGTTCATCATTTTTTTCGATTTCAGCTCTTCGCTTTCTCTGTATATCCCTTTCCATACTTCGATGCTCTTGACGTGCTAAAGAAGCTTTAATTATATCAGCAACACCACAACCTTTTTTTTCGTTTAGGTTTAGGTGCAGTTGTGAATGTTCTGTGCAGTTCTGCTTGGTCCTCGCCATCATCTCCCTTTTCTTCTATGTCTTCAGTTTCAACTTCTTCTTCTTGTTCATTTTCAATTTTATCTTCCGTTACATTGGTTTCTCGTGAACTATTTTGGATGTGCGCCAACAAAAATTCCATCTGTTTTTGATATTTGTTATACAATATTTGATATGTGTTATACAATACATCATAGTCCCGTACCATTTCTATTAATTTTTCGCTGATACTCATTTTCACTATGGACCACTACTTACCTAACCTTAAATATTAAGATTATAAACATTACAAATGCCTCACGTGCCGCTAAAATCTGTGTATCGTTTACTGTGCCACACGTTTCTGTCTCGCAAGTTACTGTGCTACCCTGTACTGCGTTGTAATATGCGAATTCACGTCAAAATGTACTGTACACAGATTTCTACCCTGTACTCTGTACTGCGCTGCGTTGCCTGTGTCCTTATGTGCGCCCAGCCTTAGAGACACGATGTGTACCATAGGCGCTAGAAAGCAGTGCTTCCTTGAAGGGGATTCGCAAAATCAAGAGTTCACTGTATGCTTCTAATGGTTTAAAGCGTGCAGTGTATTTTGATTTGCACAATTTTTTCGGTTCAAATTTTGTAAATTGATTGTAGTTGAAATATATTTAAAATAAATACCGAAAATAAAACCCTTTTCAAAAATTCGGGATATTCCGGGACAAAAAACCTGAATCTGGGACAAATATTGCTTCGAGAAAAATCCGGTACGCAATGTGGAAATCTGGGACTGTCCCGGCCAATCCGGGACGTATGGTCACCTTAATTAAAAGGTAAAATAAAACAGCAAATTGACATATGGTTGATTTATTGAATATATCTTTCATTATTATGATACAAGCGACAACATAAGTCTCTTTTTTTTATTTTCATTTCGGTCATATCAACATCATCCTTTCATTTATTACGAATAAGCAGCACATAAATAAGTTAAATACGTGCGGTGAATTAAACACAAAATAAAAAATAAAAGTAAAATAAGTCATCGAAATCACGAACTTTTACAAAAAAAAGTAGTAGTAGTAGTAGTAATAATAATAATAATAATAACAAACGAAATCATAAAAATAAAAACATCATTCAGATTTTACATAAATAAAGAAAACTAAAACGAAATTTTTCTAGTTTTTTCTTTAAAAACCAAGTTCGTGAAGTCGACGAGTTTACGAATTACGTTTAAAATTGTTATACAAATTCGCGTTTACCTCTCTTTTTAACCCTTTAATACTGCCTCGGGAGAAATTTACGCAAATTTTTACACTGCAATTTTAAAACGCCTTGCGTACAAAATATGAAATGATGTGAAATGATTTTTTTTCGACCGTGTGATTTGAAAAAGTAACTGTATCAGATCTAATAAATGTTTTATATTTTACAATAATAAAAAAAAATAAAAATAAGTAAAATGAAAACATAAAAAAGAAAACGTAAAAGAGAAAACGTAAAAGAGAACTCTAATATTTTTAACTAACTATAAAAAGTATTACTAAGAAACCATTTATTTCTTAAATTACTTCTATTCTCTGATTTAAAAAAATTTTAAGTGTATACACACCTTATTTTTTTAAAAAAACTTTTAAGGTGGGTATATACTAAAAGAGTAACAACTTTTTTTTAATAAATTTGAAATAATTGATTTCCTAAAATACATCACCACATTTTATTTCCTAATTTGGATTTTAATCGTATCTATCTTTTACATTTCCTTCCTTTTATTCAAAAAACTCTTTGAGAAAAAGAATTTTTTTTTTCTTTTAATTGATTTAATTTAATTTAATACAGTTACGGTGGTGATTTTAAATGATAACACTCACATACGCGACATACAAACATAAATCATTATCATTCAATCAATCGAAAGTCACGGTCAGTCTCGGAATCATTCAAAATCGGAGTGAGTTCATCAATCAATCATCCAGTAAGATCATGTTGCTACTACGATTATTACTTGAATGTGTATTTTATTGGCCTACGTTTAACTTGATCGTAACCGTAAGAGGAATTACATTGTTTGTGTGTATAAATATTTAAAAAGAAAATCATGTTATTTCTATTATATATTAATTATAAATTTGTGTGATGATTTATGAGATTATTTTTCATAAAAAACAAACAATTTTAATGTGTAAATTTAACAGTATTTTTTTTTTAACTATATTAAGTTTATTTCAATTAAGTTTAAGGAAAATTTTGAAAAGTATTTAAAATTCTAACAAATGTTCTTAAAATTGTATGTTTTTTGAAGAAAAATAATGTTACAGGTGATTTTACAAACGCATTGAATAACATTTATAAGTAGAAAAATGGAATATCAGCCTTTTTGTAATGATATTTGCGTTTCCGGATGAACTATGAATTATTTATTTCTTCTATCGATTTATTACAAATGAAAAAAAAAAAAAATACAAAATGAAATTCCTCTTACAATTTTACATGTACAGTAACTTGATCTAAACTATGTATTTATGCATAACGAAAACAATAATATTTCAAACTTCATCGTACGTATACGAAACTTTTGTGTTGCATATTATTTATATTTTATATAGAGAAGTGTTTTCGGATTTAAATCGATAAAATCTCCAAAAAGTAAAATCACAGTAAGGAAAAATTTTAGTCAAATCACATTTTAAATTAAAATCTAAACCAAATTTTAAAACTATGTTAAATTTTAAAAAGAAAATCACATTTTTTTTAACCAAATAATTTTTTTTAAAGCAAATAACACTTTTTTACTTTTAATTTTTTACTTTTCATTTTACATTTTTAATTTTACACTTTTAAGATTTTATCGATTAATTCTAAAACTTCTTTTATGTATTTATGTACAATATTGGGCATTATTTTTTTCCTTGTCTTCCGTATTCATTTTTAATAAAGTAACCTTACGAGTAATAGTAGTAGTGATAGTTTTTTTAAAAAAAGAAAAAAGTACAACAAAAAAAATTGATCAATCGAGAAAAATGTATGTATAAAGAGAGACACAAAAATGAAAAAGCTTGGGGGGATTCTCGCTTGGTTTTTATTCTTGCCACTAAGTTCTAAGACGACGTAAACACGTAATAATAATATTTCTCGTATGTAATTATAATATGTACAAAAAAAGGAACAAGACGTTGCGTTTAATAATAATAATAACTCACGATAAATATGTTTTTGGTGTTTCAAATAAGACGAAACATTTCTTCGATGGTTTTTAAGTAACAAAATAATAATAATTAAAAAAAAAACACGTCATGTTAAAAATCTTTAGTCCTATAAAGGGTTGGGGGTTGGTTTTTTCCATTTACCATTTTTTTTTTGCAATAACCATTTTTGTATTTTTAATTATAATAATATAATAGGAGATTCGACTTACTTCGATACTTTTTTTTAACACTAAGTCCTTTTTTTTTCATTAATCGTTTATATTAATTTTTCTTCCTTCTTCTTGTTTTTATCTTCTATATTCATCTACAAAGGACAATCTTGACGTCTAAAGGTGGTTGTTCCTTTCACGATACAATCACGAAGCCTGCTTAACAACTATAACACCAGGCCGAGACTGTTGCTGATGCTGAACCTGATGGAAATCCAAATAAGGATTCATCTCGACTTTAATAATGTGCTCGGTGGATCTCGTCGTTAAAGCCAACGGCGCTTCCTGCGCCTGCGGCTCGTCGCCGAACATATGGTCACCTTCCAAATGACGAATCGCCTCGACTATCGTCTCCAAGTTCTGCCTCGACGTATTAGTCGAGTACAATCTCGCCGGGGCGGCGTCTTCGTGCGAAGTATTCGGCGAAGGTAAACGTTCGACTTCGACCTTTGGTTCAGCTTTTATCGCCGCCTCCAACACCGAAGGTAGTCGTTGTTCGGGCGCGGGCGAAGGACTCGGACTTCTCGAAGGTACCGGCGAGCAAACCACCGTTTGGGTGTGTCCTACCGGTGGTAGACTTTCCGGGGCGACTAATTGAAGTTTTAATTCATCCCCATCATCCACTTGGTAGATTTGACCCGGTTGTTGTTGTTGATAAATGATGTGTTGACTTTCATACTGTCTTAATTGTTCCTCATATAAAATACGAAGATTTCTTTCTTGTTCTAATTGTCTTCTAAGTTCCGTCGTTGATTCACCACTTTTAACCACTCCAATAACGTTTATCGGTTCAGGAGACATCGAACCAAGTCCTTCATCTGAAGATTCCGAAATCGGTAGCATAACTTCCGTCTTGCGTTTCTTCGGGGGTAACTCGCCTCCTTCATGTTGATTCACCAGGCGTTTTAGTTGACAATTTTGGGATAATAATCGGGTTTTTTCTTGTTCTAATTGGTAAATGTATTCCGCGGTTTGTTGTAAAATCGCAGCCTAGAAAAAAAAAATAAAATAGATTAATTACAGTTAACATAATAATAACAAAAAAAAATACAAGTTAAAAATAATTTTATTTAATTTCTTTGTTCGTTTTGAAAGTCACTTGGCCGAGAACGCAGGTAAACAGAACCTTCAAAACACGTCAGCTTGTTATTGCCAAAAACAACCGGACGGACCGAGCAGATGCCTCGAGTTCCTTTATTTAAAAACATCTGCTTCTACCTACTAGTAGACCTTCGAAAATTAAATAAAAAGAAAAAAAAAATCCTAGAAGCAAAAAAAAAGAAGATATTCCGAGAAGAAAAAAGACCCTGAGATTTCGAGAAATCATTTTTGTTTTGTTCGCATTGTTAGTGAGAATCTCATTCACGTACAATCCAAATTTAAAATGGTAGCTGTTGCCAATCGCCATACGCATTCCGTACGGACCAGACACCGGTCCCACCGGATCGAGGAGAAGAAGACGCTCTGAGAACGAGAAAGAGAGGAAAGGAGTTTACGCGTGCATTCCACGAGAGATCGCGCGGTCCTCTAACAACTTCCGGTGCAGACGCTAGGTCGCTTCTCCGAGAGACCATGAATGAATGAGAAAGAAGAGGGATTTAAACCAACATTCACACGCGAAATACTTTCATCATTTCGTATATTCCATAAAATATTTATTTTTGAGAACTAAAATGATTTTTCATAAAAAAACTGAAAGACTGTTAGATAAAAAATTGATTTTTACAAATCGAATAGAAGCAGTTTTTTACAAACACCTTAAAATGAAAAAATAAAATCTATTGATTATTGATAAGAAATAAAAAAATTTGATTTGATTTTTTCGGATTAAATTATCATTGAACTTAAAAAATTGGGTTTATTTAGAACATTAACTAATAGATAAAAATTACTAAAATATGTTCAACGATAATTATTTATAAACTCTTTAAGAACATAACTAAAAAGATTTTAGGTATATTTTATTTTAGAAACTATTTAGACAGAGATATAGAAATAAAGTTATGATACCAACCTAAAATTTGTATATGTAACATTATCTCTATTAACTAGGCAACGTACTATAACCCGAAATAAAGCTGCACCATGAACTACTCTTTCGTCTTTCTCTTCATGGTGTAGCTCCATTTTGAGTTATTGTACCCACTGCTATGATTTTACTAGAAAGCTGTAGACGCTTAGAAAAGTAGTTTTAAATTTGTGGTTAGCAATCGGGCCCCGCATTTCAAAATTTGTACATGTTACAAAAGTAAATATGTAGGGTTCGGTTTCAAAAAGGTCCATGAAGTGAACATTTTAAATATTTTCTTAGACGTCGACTTGTGTCTGTGTATATAACCTTTTTTTAGAAAGATTTTGTTTCAAAGTAAATATTAACAGCCAAATCATTTTTTTTTTAACTTTGTGGGATCCCGCACTTATTGGATCCGGTCTCGGTTAGCAGTAGCAACCAGTTGCCTTGAAAAGATTAAATGTTTAAGTGCTACATATGTTTCGTTGGATCATTGGACGTGTTTGCCTTTGAAGCGAAGACACCTTTTTACATTTATCTTTAATTGACAATGTGCCTGAAGAATTTCGAGTCTTTCGACGATTAGACGAAGCATATGTAGCACTTAAAAAGTTAATAAATAATCATCCTTGAACCTGTTTTGATAATTTTTATTAACATACAACAATGAATCTGAAGGCAATGCTCAGCAGAACAATGTTTTATTATATTGTTTCTATTATTATTATATTTTTTAAATCTAGCCTATTCCTATATCCTCTATGTACTCTTACTAAAACAGAGAATGCGTTGCAGCATAATCACATGATTTATAGTATCGACGTAGTTCATTGATTTCAGCATATTTTTAGAAAAATAGAGCTTTCTTTTGCTCGCATAGGTTTGCAATTAAAATGAGTTTTCTGAAATACACCAATAATTTTCACTGTGCGTCGTTAGATTTTCAAGATTGCGTTGTTTTGGGTTGGAATCTTTAATTTTTTTTTGAAATGGAGACTAACATAAATGAATTGCTAACCTCACACAACCAAGAATTAATGAAAAACTCTTACAACTGGAATTGCAATTTGCTAAAGAAGAAGATAACAGTGACCGTTCAATAGAAATCTTCGAAGAACAAAATTTAACATCCAAACATATTTCCAAAGCAATGTGTTTGAATGACGAAGCTATGGGGATGTTTTTAAAAAACGATCCTGATAGCAGGAGTTTTAAAATTTCCCAGACAGTAGCTACGAATATCAATTGCTACAAGGAAATTTATTTTACGTTGAAAAAAAAGCTGTTAAGTAAACATTAGACAGTTTTTTTGTGAAAGAAAGCCGACTTACAACAACCACTGTGGACTCATCAGACAGTGATTAATTTTAATTTTGTTTTTCATAAATTAATTGAATAGTTTATTTTGTTTTAATTAAATACGTTTTTTTTGCTTTTTGTATGTCTAAAAAAATAATATAATTATTTTTGTTTTTTAAATATTTACTTTGTTCAATTTTCTTTTTTTAAAGTAGTATTTTCGTAACCCTGGAACCTCTATCTTCGATCTTTACATGGTTTGCTATAGAAAATCTTAATTCACTTTGCATCGTTTCAATTTGCGTCGTGTTTTTTTTTAGAACGTATCCCCGACGCAAAGTGAGGTATGGGTGTACAAGAAAAAAGGTGTAATTTATAAATTAAGGCGATATTTACACGATGTTGTTCAATAGATTAAATAAATCAATTTTATATAGTACAAAATGAATTAAAGAAAACGTATTTAAATATCAGTTTTGTTCATATAGAAGCGATTTCTAACGATTTGAGACTTTTTCAAGCAATAACATTGTTTCATTTTGACCACATGCAAAAATTCCTAAATCTTCATTGATTGAAAAAATCAAAAACCGTTGGAAATCTCTTTTTCGAACAAAGCTATTTTAAGAACATGGAGAAAAAAAATGTCTTGGTAATTATTAACCCCTTCACGAACGAATGCCGCCATGCTCGCGACATTATAAATATTCTAAAGAAAATCGAATGACGGCATAAACGCTGCAAGAGGTGATATTTTAGAAAATCCGTTAGGTTCTTGTTCTTTTTGAAATTTTCACTTCAGCATCATTTTGTATGGACGTATCTGTTCATATACTACCTTATTACTGCAAGTTTTCATAAAATCCAATAAAGCGATATTAATTATGCACCTTTTCTCGCTCTGGAAATGAAGTATCATAACCCGAAATGGAGCTACATCGTGAAGAAAAGAATGAAAAAGTAAGTCACCTCTCTGTAACATTGCCGAGGCCTCTTTCATCTTTCTCTTCATGGTGCAGCTCCATTTCGGGTTATAGTACGTATTTAGATATTGGCTTTGTTCATAGAAGCGATTTCAAACGGTTTGACATTATCTCAACCAATAATACTGTTACATTTTGATTACATGCAAAAAATCCTAAATTTTGATTGGCTGAAAAAATCAGAAATCATTGGAAATCGCTTCGACATTACAAATATTTAAAAAAAAATCGAATGCCATACACGCGGCATGACGTGATATTTTAGGAAATCTTAGATTTTTCTGAAAATGAAGCACTTAATTTCTTAAAAATCCATCGACCTATATGTCATAGTTTTAGAAAAATGCGCTCGTTCGTTAAGGGTTAAATGTCAAAACAACATTTTTGTACTCGATTCTTACTCGTATTTGTAAAGGTAAGTGCCCACATAAAAAGTAATTAACGCATTTTTAATTTTAATAAGTGTACTATCGACAGAAAGAATGTGTTGAGAATAAATCCAATTTTGAATTTATCAATTGTCATTTAATGTGTCAGTTAACACTTTGTTGACCGGGAATTTTACACAGAAACTATGTCATGTCACCAAAACTAGTTTGAGATAATATTAAAATTTAGACATTACAAATGAAAGCCTTGATATAAAACTGCGTGTTTTACATTTTAAAATTTTTAACAAAGTATTTAACTAAGTATTTAAGTAGAGCTTTCTACCACTTTGCTGACCGGGAATTTTACATAGAAACTATATCATATCACCGGCTATGACAAGTGCAATGATAATTTCACTTACGACCGATATACAAGTTAATTTGTCACCAGCCAGTAAAGTGTTAATTATCATTTGGAGCGTTAAAAATTTATAACCTAACATTATAACCGATAAAATCATTTTAAATTACCAATAACTCAAAATAATACAAAAAACAATCATCATATTTTTTTAATATCATGTAAAACCGCCTTATTAATCCCCCATTTTTCCACTAGAGGTCGATAGCGATGGCGTCGTTCCGGTTATCTCCCCATCTTATTCTCTCTATCCATCTGTCTTTTTCTGCGAAGCGTGGTTTACGATGTAGTTGCATAAACGTCCGCCGGGTGGAGGCGCTATCGCTGCCGGCGACCAGTCGCAAGTCGCTGGCGACGGCCGAGCGGCGGCAGCGGAGGCATCGCTAGCGTTGGTTGGCCGGTCGTTCTATTTTAAGAACGCTTTTTCACGCCGTCACGTGACCGGCCGCGCGGCCCGCTCTAACCTTGGCCGCGAACCGGCGCCTCGTCGACGCCGCCTAGGACCGAACGACCAACCGCGCGCCGCTACACCGATCGTCAGCTGTTTTCACAACCGCACTTTTGTTTTCCACAAACCAACAAAAGAAAAAAAAACTTGCAAAAATTTTTTAGAAAAATCCCCTATTAAAAAAAGGCAATTAAAAACAAAATTTATTACTACTACTACCAAGAAAAGAAGACGTAAAATTTCCTTTATAAGAAATAATAAAATGGTTAGATTGGAATTTAAATCCGAATGCTTCCCGACCATAGTTGGCGCGTCTGAAGCAGGACGGGTTACGTCTTACGTCACGAAGACGTCGTCCTCACCTTCTACTCTTCTACTACTACGTTCTTCTGTTGCCATGTGCACCGCTACGCCGGCGGTGGAATTCAGCAAAAATGGACACGGAGGAATGTCGTTTCAAGGTCACGACCGTGCAGAATTCCATCCTCCAGTCGACTTGCCTAGCCGCGGAGCTCCGCTTCGATCGGAGTGAACGTTCTCCTAGAAGTTTGCGGATTTACCCGCCTTCGCGTATTCATAGAGGAAATACCTACTTGGCAAATCACGCTCACGTGGTTACGCACGATCGGGCGGGTGATTATGTGACCGGAATGCGAGACACCGAGAAACATGCGGACTGCATAAAACTTCATCAATGAAGTAATTTCCGAGAATTTTAGATTTAGCAGAAAGTTCTAACCACAACATTAAAACCTTGCCAAAATTCTCAAAGTTCGTTTACATCAACCGTAGATGTAAGATAAATAGAAGGACGTTGGTTTTGGCAAACTATTTTCCTATTACATACCTTCTACTAGTATTCTAAAAGTAACACAATTTTGAACCTATGTGCTTGAAATTCCAACGAATTTATTACTTTTTATCCGATGTGTATAAATGGCGAGGCAACACTCGATCTTACTGAGCATCAGAAATAAAAATAGCCTTCACGGAAAAAACGTAATCACCCGAAATTATCATGGTTGGCGCCGATAAATAACATCATGTGGGTTTTTTCGCTTTGTGCCATCGCATCGGTGTGTTTATTTTAAACATCAGCTGCGCGTCAGTTGTTCATAGCTTTGACGTAGAAGCAGAAACAGCAGGCGTTCCGATTTTACAGGTTAAGAACCTCTCGAACAATTTACAATCAAAGCCAAAAGATATTTTCAAGTACATTTAAAAAATTTTTTCTAGAAATGAAATGAACATAGATCATTTAAAGAAGATTTTAGTCCTACTCCAATTTCTCTCTGGATTGTAGAATAGGAATGGGAAGCTTTAGTATACTGGAGTATTCACCCCGTGACGATGACGTAAAAGCGCCGGTGCTCGATTATCGAGCGTCGCGACGCCCGGTGACGTCACTGCCACATCAGCTGGGTGTGGCGGGACTACGAGACGCCGCCGGCCGCCAGAGGGAGTTTAATGAAAAAAATCATCATCTTTACAACCCTCCCGTTTTAAATATCTTATTCTTTAGAAACGGTTTTGAATACAAAAAGTTTCATTGATAAAGTCGTTGCGTTTTAAATCGAACATCCTGTCTCGTTTTCTCTCTCTCTTAGCTTCTTCTTTAAAAGTCCTTGGGACGAGGTATCAATCGCAAACTCCGGAAGCGGTGATTTATGACGCGTCTTATCCGCGTCGTCTTCGTCTGTCCGTCCATCCGTTTGTCGTGTGTGTGAGAAAGGATATGACGACGCTAATAGAATGATGATTATGACAAAGACGGTAGCTGAGTCGGGTCGTTTTAAAGTGTTAAATGGGCGCCGGAGGAAAAGAACAGTTTCGTTTCTTTGTGTGTGTATACTTAATTTAAGTCTATTAACACAAACAACAAATATACACAACATAAGTTTTAATTAAATAAATAAAGATAACGGTTATTTATTTACAAAATAAATAATTAATTTAGAAAAAAAGAGAAAAAAAAAGAGAAAAAAAAAAGAGAAAAAAAAAAAAGGAAAAAAGAGAAAGAGTTTGTTGGTGTTATTGGACTTAAATTCGGTCAGTTTGGTGAAATAACAGTTCGGTTGGACAACACATTTATATGTGGACGATGATGTCATGGTTTCTAAGAACAGTCATCGTATCGAGAGTGCATTCCTGAGCATAATAAAACCGTAATCTCAATCAGCTGATTAGTCTGGAAGTCTGGCTTTTTTAATTTCTTTGTTTTCACATCGTATTTTTAATTCTTAAGAATTCCAATTGCGCGCGATTATCTGTCCGACCATTCTTTCGGAACGAATCTTTCCCACGTATTTTTTTTTCCTTACTTCTTTTCTCTTATCGTACCCTCAACGCTAAGTCGTGGCATTCCAACGACTTGGAGAACTCCAACTTCTCGATAGGAACTTGAATGAATGAATGAACGAAGGAATTTAACCGTTTACTCGGTTATTTTCCTACTTGATAAAATACTAATTAGTTCTTGTGATTATTAAGGAAGTTTAAAGTTTTGACCGCGGGGAAAAAGGTTAAAGTTTACTCGGTCAATCAGTCTCTCCGGCAGACTATAAATACTTGAAGAAAACGTGGGATGGTCGCGCGTCTATCAGTCTATTCTCATTAGACCAATAGCGTTTAGAAATCGACGTATCTCCTATTACTCTATTTTTAAATATAGTTCGCATGCACGGCCCCGTCCTCGGCACATATTTTTAGATCGGAACCTCTCTCTCCGTTTCCGGCTGACACGCTCGCCGGAATTTCTCGCTACTCCACGCTTTGTTTATTGTCATTCATTTACATAACTCAAAGTTCCAGTCCAAACTAACCGCGTTCTATTCCGAAAAGATAAGTCAAGAAGTGATAAGCTCCTCGGAGTAAATCTCTCTCAACTCGGTCGGTCTCGGTAAGAGCCGTGTGAGAAACTTCGCCTCCTGGGAGAAATGCGTGGGAAGTCGTGGGCATTCGCGTGGGACCACCGTTTCTCCGCGTTTCTAATCGTTTATTTTTAATTGGGCGTGACGCGAAATCTCGTCCACATACACACAATTCAGTCGTCTTTTAATCCTTATTTATCGATAAATGATAAAATGATAGAGAATAATCTAACTAAATTGAACTAAATAAATCACCCTGTATATAACATTAGTCGGTATGGTAATTAATTGGACGTTGTTTTACGTTGCCCTTGAACGGCCTCGCATCTTCGAAACGACGACGGTTGCGCCGTCGGCCTTGGACGCCGCCCCGACGCCTCCATCGATCCAAGCCGGACGCCGGGACGCCAGCGTAAAGGTCACGTGACGACGCCGACTGTATGACCACACCGATAACTTTAAAAATAATGTCTTCAATCTTCAAATTTCATCAAGGGTAAAAAATTATAAAACATTAAAAGATTTCCTCTACTCATTTCAATTAAATTATAAAATATTAATCTAAATAATATTTTCTTAAACTTATCATAACTAATATAGAAGTAAACTTTAAATTCTAATATTTTCAAAAGGTGAGTAAGTGAGTAAAATCAAGTTGAAGTAACAGTTTTTTTGAATGAAGTTTGTCAAACGCTTTACGTAGACGAAACGGCGCGGGGTGGTTTTCATGGCGGAGGCGTCGCGACGCCCATAGCGTACTACGAGCGTCGGTTCGCGTTGCGCCCCGCACCTTGCGCACTGCAACGTTTATTGACTGATTCCCCCCTGGCTCCCCTCTAGTATAAACCGGCGCATCGTCGTTTCGTGTATGCAGTAGTACGCTCCGGCTAGCCGCATTTACTATACGCGACGAGGGGCGCCCCCCTGAACCCCTTGCGGACCCGAAACCGCCCGCGACGTTCCAATGACGTCATGTCGTCTAGTTGGAAGCGCGCCAAAACTACCTCAATAAACACCAGAAACTAAAAACCATATCTTACTTTAAGATCTATCTGTAAAGCAAATTTTGAAAAAGTAAAATTAAAACGAATCGATATGGAATTTATTTTAATTTTTCCCCTGTACGTATTTTCTTCTCGGGGAATTATTAAGTATCGATTTGTGACGTAGAAGAGGCGGTCGCCGTGGTAACCGGTCCATATTGATCTGTTCGCTCGTTGCTGCTCTCTTCTGCTGCAGCAGCAATAGTCCTGCGGGTTAGAAGGATGCGAAGAGGGGGGGAAACCCAAGCTTTGACTCTTCGTGGAACGTTACTCGTTCGGTAGGGTAACGAGAACAAACCGTGATGTAGGTCTACTATCTGTCTATTTGGATATAAACTGTTGAGAGTAGATAAACATTTTGATCACATAAAATTTTTACCATATGATCTTGACATTAAAAAGATTCGTGTAGTTCACACTTTATTTGTAAAAGTAAACATTAAAGATCGGTTTCTCAATGTGATTGACACTTAAAATATTCCTTAAGAAACACTTCGAATCTATATTTAGAAAATTTTAAAGTCCATCTTACATGTATTGATTGTCAGTATGTCGTCACAAAATCATATGACCATCAAATAATTCCAAAATCAAATTCTCTTCCTAACCCCATAAAGACCATAAAAAAGACCCGAGATAACTCGGCCAGGCACATTTGTACGTTCCAGTACGTATTTGCCCGAAGTAACTTGTAAAAATACTCTTGTAACTGGTTCCTAGTATGTCAAAATGTTAGTTTTAATTATTAAAAGAAAAGATTTTTTTTTTGGTGCAGTTTTTGAAAAAAAAATCGGTCCTTAAGGGGTTAAATGTCTTACTCATTACTTTATTTTCCCGATCAATTCTTTTAAAGTTATCAACTCGTATATTTCAATGATCACCATCTCTGTACTAAACTCTTCAAAAGATGCGAAGACAGGGAAAATCTAAGCTTTGGTTCTTCCCAGAATGTTACTCGTTCGGATGAATATTTAAAATCCATTTCTCAAAGTGATTGACCCTCAACTCAAGATTTTCAAAACAGGGATGGTCCAAAAAGTGTATTATTCATTAAAAGTATTCAATTTGTTATCATTATTAACAAAGAATTTTAAAAAAATCCAAAACCCGAGCATATGTTACCTAGCCTATTTTTAAGAAATTTGAGTCAACTTAAAAAAATCCCACAGACTTTATTTTAACTCTTTGAGGGGCGAACTTTTTCAAATAAAAAAACCCAAAGTGAGCACAACATTTTAAAAGCGTTTTTATTTGGCCAACTTTTGTTAACCCCTTAAGCGGCTATGACGTATATATTCGTCATGATTACATGTAATTTCAATCCATCGAGCCGCTTAACGGGTTAATATGTCTAATTTGATGATTATTAAAAGTAGTATAAACAATTTTTCGAAAAATTTATGTATTTGCAAAAAATTTAGATGCGGTTTACACACTGAGCAATACACACTGCCAATTAGATCGAACATCAGCCTTCTACGTCCTGCAAAGCACACAGCGTCTTCTTGTGGCTCGAATAGGTTTATGCTCTGAATTTTGAAGTCTGAATTTTGGTACTTCTGGTTTGTGTTTTTTTTATTTGTAAGTCCTGATGATTTTGGTTTTTTAATAGGTACACTTGTCACACTATCTAAGAGTAATAACCTGAAGTTTTTCATAGATATTTTAGGCAAATTCAGATTTTTGTATAAGATGAAAGTATTCACAACGCATGTATCAATTAGGTAAAAAAAAATCCTGTGCCACCATTTGTGACTTTTTCGATTTAGCTCATAAGCATGTTTATTTTGGTCAAATTTGTCGACAAAGTTCATGTTGGAATTGTAATCTGTCAACATTTTTGGACATGGAATCGTTTCATATGATCCATCTTTCTTCCTCCTCTTTACTTCTGACACATCTTCGTGGTGGTGGTAATTAGACAATAAGGACACACTTTTGTTTTTCCACTTGACAGCAACCAGTCCTTTACTGCCAATAGAGTAGTCAAAATCTCTCCTTTTTTATGCTTTTAAAATCAAAATTTAGGCTTTAGTTTTCTGGTAGCGTTTACAGTGCCACATGTATAAATATGTTTCTCCTGAAGATCTTCCATCAGTTTGAGAGAAGTAAAATTATCGAAGTAGAAATGATAGCCCTTTTGTGTACCAGCGAGCACAAACGTCAAAATTCGAAGAAGTACATTAAACCACCCACTAACCCTCAAAGAGTTAAGGAATCAAGACAAGATTTTCAAAACAGAAACAGTCTAAAGAGTGTAGTTTTCATCAAAACTATTCAACTTGTTGTCATTATTACCAAAGAATAAAAAAATCCAAAAACTGAACATGTGACTTAACCTATCTTTAAGAAATTGGACTCATCTTTGAAAAATCCCACAGGCTTTATTTTAAGGAATCAAATCAAGATTGACTTCAAAATATTCCTTAACAAGTATTTCGACTCTGTATTTAGAACGTTTTAAAGCCTATTTTTACATGTATTGTCAGAATATCATGTCATAATATCTTAAAATCGAATAATCATCAAAATCAAATCCTCTTTTTAAATATCTCACTGGTTATAACTTTAATTTTCCTGACAATTTCTTTTGAGCTTATCAAAAAGCATATTTTAATGACAACTCTTAAAAGAACTAAAACTAAACTCTTGAAAAGATACGAAGCGGGGAAAACCCAAGCTTTGAGTCTTCGTAAAACATTACACATTCGGAAGATAACAAGAACAAACTGTGATGTAGATCTATCTGTCTATTTAAATATACAGTGTGCATCCATTCGACCTGCGGATAGACGCATTAGCAACAGTTGGGCGATTGTAAGTGGGCGAAGCTTGCGTTTTCAGATATATCGAATGCTACACGGCTAGAACGGGGCGGTTTATTACGTCTGTCTCCGTCGCCCTTCAACGTTCGTGTGGTTACTGCAACCTGCGAATAGGGTTTTTCAATGTGTTAGACAAGGCATCAAATTGCATACAATTTTTATGAGTTAGATAAAGAGACACATATCAACTCCAATCGGCCCGATAAGTAAACGTAGTATATCTATCCTGTGTTAACTAATAGAAGCCTTTATTAGATAATCCCAATAGGTATGAATTCTGGTCAAGTGAAGTGCGTTTAAGGGCCATCCCCGAAGACTATTTAGACCACCCGGGGAAGATTTCTCCCCATTCGTTTAAGAAACTTTTTCAATAGGGTAATGAAATACTTAAGTTAAGTGACAAACTTTAAGATTTTTAAGATTTCGTTCGAGTGCGTTAAAAACCTTTAAGGCCCGGTCTTACGAAATACAAAATAAATTAATCCTGGAATAATTGCTATAGTTACGCCTTTTTAAGTAATGTGAGTGGCTGAAATATACTCTTTTCGCGGAAAGATGTCTCATGCGTCATTAATTAATTATATTATCCTAGACTACTATTTTCGGTTTTCGTCTCTATCTGACATATATGATTAAATAAAGAAAAAAATATTTGACATATGTCGAGAAAACGGTGACAAGTAATGACGCATGAGACATCTTTCCGCGAAAAGAGAGTAGAAGTTTTTCTGGCAGTTATTCCGAGAATAACTTATTCTGCCTTTTATAAGACCGGGCCTTAAACTCTTTTTGTTAAACTATCGTCGTAGCCTTATGATAAGTTGCAGATGCGCGCCCTTCAGGTGCCAGCGATTCGATCTCCCTTCATCGGGGATGAATTTCAGGGGTTAGCAGCTTCTAAAAAGCTCAGCGCCTCGAGCAGGGAACCAGTCAACAATTAGAATCCAAATAATCTTCGTTTTCGCGCTGCAGCTTTGTTTCACCGTTTTTTTTACAAGAAATAGTGTTAAATTTGTGTTTAGAATAACAAAATAGTGGTTAAGTAAAATAGCCGCCTTTTATTAAATAACCTGTTAATCCAACACCTTATTGTCGTCCTTTTTCCAATTACGTTAAACGTATCCGCAGCTCACCGACGTGCACTCTGTATACTATTCCTGTCACGTAAAATTTTAGTCACCTTCTTTCTTGATATTAAAAAAAATTGTGTAAGTCATCCTTTATTTGTAAAAGTGACTGACATTTAAAATCCTTATCTTGTTCAATGATTGGCATTTAAGATATTAGTTGAAGAGTATTTCTAATCTGCATTTAGACCATTTTAAAGCCTATTTTACAAGTATTGATTGTCAGAATGAGATCACAAAATCATATAATAATCAAATAATCCCAAAATCAAACCCTCTTCTTAAATCTCTCATTCGTTACTTTAATTTTCCTTATAATTTCTTTTAAAGTTATCAACACGGATATTTTAATGACCACCATTTCTCTACCAAACTCTTGAAAAAATGCGAAGAGACAGAAATCCAAACTTTGACTCTTCCCACAACGTTATTCGTTCAGAAGGTAATGAGAACAAACCACGATGTAGGTCATCTATCTGTCCAAATATACAATAATTCCTACTACGTAAAATTTTAGTCATTTTCTTGTCATTAAAATAAATTGTATAAGTCATCCTTTATTTGTAAAAATGGGGCTGACTTTTAAAATCCTTATCTTGTCCAATGATTGGCATTTCTGATATTCATTGACAAGAATTTCGAATATACATTTAGAAAATTTTAAAACCCATTTTACATGTATTGATTGTTAGAATGTCATCACAAAGTCATATAATCATCAAATAATCCCAAAATCAAATCATTTTCTTAAATTTCTCATTGGTTTTTTACCATTGGGCTTTTACCATTTTACAAGTATTAATTTTCAGAATTGCCACAAAAATCAAATTAAATTTCTCATTTACCACCAGTAAGTGAATTTTCCCGCCAATAGTTTCTTTCAAGGTTATCAACACGCATATTTCAACGACCACCATCTTCGTAGTAAACTCTCGATGGTTTATTTTCCCAGTTTTAAAACCTCGTTCTCCTCACAACAACCAACCTTGAATGGAACAACTTCTTTGTTGCTCGTCGCCGAGGTTTCGGGTTTCCGTCCGGTTCAACGTTTTCGTTCCCGCAGACACACACGTGCGCACTCATCTACCTGTTTCGAATAAATTAGAAATTTAAATACCCAGAGAGTAGTTGCGAGACTAACAGTCGTCTTTTCAACCATTAGCATTTAACACTACTGTATGGTTGGTATCCATTTCTTTCTTCTTCTTATAAGTAGTAATTTTTTATTCTTAAAAGTAGTATTTTTTCCTTCTTATAAGTAATAATTTTTTTCCTTTTTAGAATAATTTTTTCTCCTTCTTATAAGTAATAATTTTTTCTTCTTCTTATAAGTAATAATTTTTTCTTCTTATAAGTAGTAATTTTAGTAAAGTTTAAAACTAGTGATTTACTCTAGGAAAATCGTTCTCATTTTACCAATTCTAAAAGAGGCGCCTATATTAAAACACCTGTTCTTCAGACTAAACAAAAGGCCCGACAACGTTCAGGTGAGTGGGCTATGCGGGTCCCCAATTAGACGAGAGAGAGACCTCTTGTTTAGAGCAGCAGCCAGGCGAGACCTTCACGGTCTGAGGCCCCCGGCTAGTTATTCTAGGAGTTTATTTTCAAGGTCCCGGGGATTCGAGAGAGTTCATCAGCCTGTTGTGTGTGTGCGTGCTCTCGCGAGCACGTGACCGTCTCAACGCTTAGATAATCGAGGCTCTCGGACCTTCGAGAAATTACGTAACACACCTTAAGAAATCCACTTAAAATACCTCTCTCTATACCTTAATTTACAAACTCTCCACTTTAATATTACTTCTTCAATTTTACAATCTTCCAATCATCAAACAAAAATCTTATTTTTTAATTTTTCATTCATTCCATCTTATTTTATCAATCTTTACGATCAAAACCCAACTGCATATACTCGTGGGAACAGAATGTTGCAACAACTTCAAAACGCGCATACCTCTTGGTAGTAGTTAATAGTAGGTGCGGTTAGTCGCTTGGTTTTAATAGTTGACATAATTTGCAATGCCGTATAGTGTTAGTCATACCGATCTCAATTTCGATTTACGTAAACGTATCTGAATGGAATTTTATTTAGTGCATATCTTATTTAGTGCATATTTTTATTTAGTGCATATTTTATCAAGTCGCATTCCTTAAGAGAGCTCGTTCATTCTAAAAGTCGGAAGGTGGTTCTCTCGAGTTATTCCGGAGAGTGCACGCGCACTCTAGAAAACACAATGGATCAATGACCAGCGAAAGGAGCGTGCCTCGCGCAAGAACCGCTACCATTACGTTGTTTCTTTGGTACCTCGGCATTTAGGTCACTATACTCGCGTGTGTGCTGTTAAAAGGCGACATATGTTCTTCGTTGATACGCAAGTTATTATTTTCATAGAAAAAAAAATATCGTTGCGATTAAAGGTTTTTATTTCGGGGAATATAGTCGTTAGGTTGATCAATTTAAACCGGCGCGAAAATAGTTTGGAAAACATTGCCGCGACCTATCTCAACTTTAAATTTAGTTGGCACCTGGAAGTCGTCGAAGGATTCGAATTATGAAACATTTCAGACTAAATTCTCCAACTAGTTTCTATTATTAGGTATAAAGATTTTAATCTTTATCTCTTTGATAATCTTTTTTCTAAGATTACCACTTGAACGATTAAAATATATTTGGATGGGTTTTATAATAACATGATATTATGACTTCTATCAAATGTTTCTTCATTAACTATCTTCTTTTGGTGTGATGTAGTATTAGTGGTATTCTCTGGAAGAGTAGAAGCAATTGAACGTTGTCGAAAAATTCTACAACAAATTTCTATTATTAGTTGATTGTGTTTACTGTTTTGATTTTTCTCTTTTCTTAATAATCTTTTTTCTAAGAATTTAGATGTATTTCGTGGTAACATAACTATTTGAGCCGTTTTGAAAGCCTCTTCATCGTCCATCTTTTTCTGTGTGATGTAGGTAGTATTTTCTGGAGATGTAAAAGTAACTGGAAGTTGTCGAAAGATCCCACAACAAGTTTCTACTATTAGTCATGAAGATTAAGATTTTAATCTATTTCTTCAATCATTTTTTTTCTAAGACTACCATTTGGATGATTAAAAAGGTATGTTTTTTCATTTAGATGTGTTTCGTAATAACACAAATTTATGACTTGTTTGAAATGTTTTTCATTGACTATTTTCTTTTGGTGTAATGTAGGTGGTATTTTCTGCAAAACTAGAAGCAATAAAAAGTCGTCGAAGGATCTCACAACTCGTTTCTATTATTAGTCATAAAGATTTTAAACTTTCCATCTCTTAAATAATCTTTCTTCTAAGAATACCATTTGGATGATTAAAAAACATTTGGATGTGTTTCGTAATAACACCAATTTATGGCTTGCTTCGAACGTTTTTCATTGACTATTTTTTTCACGTGTGATGTAGATGGTATTTTTTGTAAAACTGGAAGCAACTCGAAGTCGTCAAAGGATCCCACAGTTATTTTCTATTTCTAATCATAAAAATTTTGATCTTTCTATCGTTTTAATAATTTTTTTAAGGATACCATTTCGATGATTAAAAACAATTGGATGGATTTCATGATAAACCGAATTTATCACCTATTTTGACCATTTTTCATTGGCTATTTTCTTTTGGTGTGATGTAGGTAGTTTTTAGAGAGTAGGTAGTTAGTAATTTTTTTTTTTGCAAAATTAGAAGCAACTCGAAGTCGTAGAAGAATCCCACAACTATTTTCTACTATTAGTCATAAAGATTTTAATCTATCTCTTCAATCATTTTTTTTTTTCGAACTTGTTTCAAAGGTTTTTCATTGACTATTTTCCTCTGGTGTGATGTAGGTAACATTTTCTATAAAACTGGAAGCAATTCGAAGTTGCCAAAGGATCCCACAGCTATTTTCTATTTCTAATCATAACGGTTTTGATCTTTCTTTCTCTTTAACAATAATTTTTTAAAGGATACCATTTCAATGATTAAAAACAATTGGATGGATTTCATGATAAACCGAATTTATCACCTATTTTGACCATTCTTTATTGACTATTTTCTTCCGGTGTGATGTAGGTAGTTTTTTCTGCAAAATTAGAAGCAACTGGAAGTCGTAGAAGAATCCCACAACTATTTTCTACTATTAGTCATAAAGACTTTAATCTATCTCTTCAATTATCTTTTTTGAATTTGTTTGAAACGTTTTTCATTGACTATTTTCCTCTGGTGTGATGTAGGTGGTATTTTTAGTAAAACTGGAAGCAACTCGAAGTCGTCAAAGGATCCCACAGTTAGTTTCTATTTCTAATCATAAAGATTTTGATCTTTCTATCTCTTTAATAATTTTTTTAAGGATGCCATTTCGATGATTAAAAACAATTGGATGAATTTGATGATAAACCGAATTTATCACCAGTTTTGACCATTTTTCATTGATTATTTTCTTCTGGTGTGATGTAGGTAGTTTTTTCTGCAAAATTAGAAGCAATTCGAAGTCGTAGAAGAATCCCACAACTATTTTCTATTATTAGCCATAAAGATTTTAATCTATCTCTTCAATCATCTTTTTTCGAAAAGTAACCATTTAGATCAGGGATCCCCAAACTATTTTGGACAAGTGACCCCTTTTCCAAAATGAACTATTACCTCAGACCCCCATGGCCAAATTACCTACTTTTAAGGTCAACCCCCTTATTCATAATGGTCCGCTAACTTAAAACAGCTGCTACAGAGTGTCATTTTTCATTCAGGGGGTCGATGATATCGACCACTTTGGGAATTCCTGATTTGGATGATCAAAAAGCAGTTGGATCTGTTTCGTGATAATACAAATATTTGACCTGTCTTGATCGTCTCCTCATCGATTATCTTCTTCTGCTGTGATGTAGGTGGTATTTTTTTGCAAAACTAGAAGCAATTTGAAGTCGTTGAAAGATCTCACAACTAGTTTCTATTATTAGTCATAAAGATTTCAATCTTTCCATCTCTTTACTAAACATCTTTTCTAAGAATACCATTTGGTTGATTAAAAAACATTTGGATGTTTCGTAATAACAATTTATGACTTGTATCGAACGTTTTTCATTGACTATCTTCTTCTGGAGTGATGTAGGTGGAATTTTTAAAAGTGAAAGCAGTCATAAAAAAATCCAAATTATAAAATATATCAAATTAATTCCTTCAACTAGTTTTTGTTATTAGTGGTAAAGATTTTGATCTTTTAGATTATCAGTTTGGTAATCGTCTTTCTAAGATCATCAATGGACTGGTGATTAAAACTTGATTCGTGATAATATGAACCGTGATAACATGATCTGACCTGTTTCGAACGTTTCTTTATTGACCATCGCTTTTTGATGGAATGTAAGTGGTAGTTTTAGACACGTAGAATATTTCTTATCTAACAATAAGAATATTTAAGATTCAGTTGAATCATTAAAACACATTTAGATATCACTCGTAATAACATAAATATACGACTTCTATAACATTGGATTGCTAACATATTTTCTCCTTTTCCATACCAGCAATTACATCTTTTACGTTTTTTATTACCTCTTTCTTTTCTTTCAGACATAGAAAGATTTTCCATGTCTTTTTCTACAATAGATAACAATTCCACTTCATAAACAACTTTTGTGTTTGGAGGTATTAACGGAGGTGGACCTTTTGTACCAAAAGCAAGTCTGGGTTCAATTTTGCATTTTTCTCCTGCATTCATCATTGCAATTGACAAATCCAAACCTTGTACTACATCACATCCATCGACTTGCATAAAAAAATCTCTTCCTTTTCTACTTCAAGTCTATTTTCCAACTTACAAATATAATTAATCTCACAAACATAATATTTTTGTGGTTTTTCATCAGGTTTCCCTTCCTTTATAATCCTTTTCAAGATACTTCCACTTCCCAATACATCTTCCCATTTCTCCGCATCTTCACCTTCCTTCTTATTGTCATCTTTATTATCATTTTCTACCTTACTATCATCATCTTCCTTTTCAACTTTATCACCTTTATTTACATCTTCAATTTTCTTAGCACTTAACCTAACTTTTTCTTCGTTCGTTTCCTCAACCATGTTTATGTTATTTTTCTCTTTTTATAAACTATTTGATTAAAAGGTGTTAATTCGGTTAGTATTACAAAAGTTCTTCTGAATTGCACTATCACAAAATTGTTAGGAAATGACAGACGTAAAGTGTCAAAGCGAGTTTGGTTTTTTCCAAAGGTTGAAATGATAATGAAGAGATGTTTATAAAAAATCGGATAGTTTATAAATCGGGGGATTCACTAATTTTTCGAGAATATTGTGGGAAATGCGGACGAAAAATATTAAAATATCGACAATTTTGAAAATGAGACATACACAGAGTTTGAGAGTTTGACTAACAATAAGTAGAAATATAAGTACGACTTATTTCAAACGTTTCTTCATTAGCTGTCCTCTTCTCGTATGATGTACTATAAGTTGATTCTAAGCCTCACTATGGAAAAAAGGATACAAGAGAAGGTTCTTCCCTGTAATTTTACCGAGGAGGATTAACTGGAGTACAGTAAAAGGGAGAAGCGGAGTATTGTCCAGCCCTCCTTAATGCGAAGGTCTTGCAGGCCAAAGTACCGTCGAAATCAAGGATTATAATGCAGAATCGATTTTGTGATTTGAAAGTTAATCCTTCTTGCCTCTGCTGTAAGACTTGAAAAAGGACCAAAATCTGAGCGAAAGATTTTAAAAAATGTTTTAACAAACATCGAGATGCAGTGGGCCTCTATTCGACGGTATTTTGGCTTGCAAGTCCTTTGCATTGGAGGTTGAGAAAGAAGCTCCCTTCCACTGTACTTTAGTTGGGCCTACTAAAGTTACGGGGAGCAACCTCGATCTTGCATCGTTTTTTCGATGGTGAGGGTTAAGATCAACTTATAGTAGGTGATATTTTATACTGAAGTAGAATCGCAAAGTCGTAGAAGCATTCCACTAGTTTCAATTAATAGTCATAAAGATTTTATATCTTTCTACCTTATTAATAATCTTTTTTCCAAGAATACTATTTGGATAATTAAAAAGCATTTGGTATTTCGTGATAACACAAAGATTTGATCTATTTCGTATCTTTGACTTTTGTGATGTGAATGGTATTTTCAATAAAAGTGGAAACAACTAGAAACTCAATGGATTCCAATTATAAAATATTTCAAACTAAATCCCTAATTACTTTCTATTATTAGTCGTAAAGATTTTGATCTTTTACATTATCAGTTTGATAATTTTTTTTTTTCTAAGAACAGTGGTGATTAAAACGTGATTCGTGATAACATGAACATATGACCTGTTTCAAATCTTTTTTTTATAGGCTATCTTCTCATAGTGTGATGTAGGTGGTATTTTCAGCAGAAGTAGTTGCAATTGATCACGTACAACGAAGAGAAGGCCTTTTCACTCCGTCTACTCCATCCACAGTCTATAACCAGCCCGGTTTGCGGCGAGACGATCGCCCAAAACTGGGTCAGGGTATTTTTACGCTTCGTGTCTGGGTTAGCTTTAAAGGCGACGGCCGATTGTCGTGTTGAGGCTTTTGCATTCGCCAAAATTCGCCGACATTGACCGACATAAATAATAGTTTCTTCTTCGATAATTTAATTATATCCCAACATTATAATTATAAACCACAACAAAAATATCCAAATTTTTTTTATTCTTTTAGAAAAAAAATTAAAAGAAAATAAAAAAAATAAAATAAAAATAGTCGTTACATTGACTTTAATTACTTAATTCATTTGATTATTCTAAATTGATGATGTATACACACCGACCGGTTGTAGTTTGTAATTGACGTGATTCATTCGACCTTACGAGTATTGTAAAGTTTTTTTCCGTTAATTCAACGCGATAAAGAAATTAAGGGATTAAAAAAAATCTTTTCCGTGACCTAAAACCATCCGGTTTCCAGACGGTCAACGCGTCTATAGTCTAGACGGTTCGGAATCCCACGGGAAACGACCCGCGGCAACGCAAGGACGTCGTTTCCCGTTTCTGTACGCAACACCCGTCGCTTATTGTTTTCAAATATCGAAACTGTTCGAGCGCGGAAGTGCCGTTTCATTCACAACAACGAAATCTTGCGCAATTTTAATGCGGTTGAGTAATTTTACCAGCTACCGGCAAGGTTGTTACTATCATTTTTTTTCATGAAGAATTTTTATTATGAGCCATAGGGAAAAATATTTGTTGTCCAACAAAAAATCAGAAGGTTTATAGAACTAGGAAGCGAACGATTTTAAAGTTACTATTACATAGCAAATTTTGAGATAACAAGGTTTTATAGACACCAGAAAAAAGCTTAAACCATGCTATTTACAATGTACTATAAGTTGATCCTAAGCCTTACCATGGAAAAAAGGGTGCAAGAGTGAGGTTCTTCCCCGCAACTTTACCGAATAGGTCCGAGTTAAATGCAATGGAAAGGTAAACCAGAGTATTGTCCGGTCGTCCTTAATGCAGAGGTCTTTTAGGACAATAAAGGAGTATAACGCTAAATCGAATTTGTGATTTGAGGATTATCCCTTTTCACCTCTGCTGTAAGACTTGAAAAATTCAAAAAATCTTGGCGAAAAAGTTAAAACAGTGAAGTGCGTTTGGCTGTTATTCGACGGTATTTCGGTTTGCAAGATTTTGCATTATAGAGGATCGGTTAATACTCTGGTTTTCCCTGCCACTGTACTTAACTCAGCCCTACTTGCTAAAGCTACACGGAGGAACTTCGCCCTTCAATCCTTTTTCCATGGTGAGGCTTACGATCAACTTATAGTACTATAACTCAAAATGGAGCTGCACCATGAAAAGAAAGATGAAAAAGTAAGCTCTCTCTTAATCATATTCTACTCTAAACAAGACATTTAAGGCTCCTGGACCACGGTCCTAAAGTTTCTGAGGGGATTCGCTGTGTGGGGGGAAGAAGCTCAAAGGCGGGTCGGTGGGTATGGTCTAAAACTATCACGTGATCGTTTCTGTTTATAGGATATGAGAGGTTCAAATATCGGCAAAGATAAATACCGGTTCTTTACATTTTAAATAAAGAAAAGCAATGCTCAAAATATCAAAGCACCTACGTATAAAATGTTCGATAGAACGAAATGATGTATTTTAATATACAGTGAAATTCCCCCTCGCGGGCACCCCCCTTGAGCGGACACCCCCCTTGGACGGACAGTTTCTCATGGAACGGACCGGCTCTCATTTAATTTGCATTGCGTTAACTCTCTCTTGAACGGACATTCTCTTCAAGGGACGCGGACACTGCCAAGTGTTCTCTTAAACGGACAATCGCGCCGCGCGCAGACTTAGCTGTCTGTCTTTAATAAAAGATTTTCTCTTTAACCGGTGTTTTACCGACTTCAATATTTGCAAGGTACAAGCGCAGCCTATGTCGTACCTTTCTGCTTAGCTTGAATGAGGGACTTCCCCGATTAACCGAAATTTAACGTTCTCATTTTTTCTGTACGTACGGGGTTCAATACTAGTTTCACGTCTATGCAGAAAAAGATATGCGGATGTATTGTACTTTGCAATAAACGCTTATGCCCAAGTAACCATGGAAACAGTTAAAAATTCATGCAAAAAGCAAAATGTTTTTTCATGATATGGAGTCCAGTAGGATCACCCCATATTGAAATAATTGAAAAGGACGATAATTTTTGGAGTGCTAAAATGAAACCGAAATTGAACGAATTTTTCCAAACTCATTTATTACCAGAAATTTTAAAACAACCTATTTGATATTGCTTCATTTACAAACTAGTCAATTTTTAAAATTTCATGAGTAAGAAACTAATTACTGTTGTAACTTGAAATTTTATTAGTATTTAGGATATTTATTAGGATTAGGATACTTAATCTTTATTTTTATCGAAAATAAATTTTCTACGACTTTTAGTTCTTACTGCGAAAACGAAATTCTAATCTAACTTAATGAACATGTTTAGTAAAACTTGTGAATTATTAAAAAATCATATCTAAGAAACTAATTGTTGTTGAGACTTGATATTTCATGAGTATTTAGCTTGAGATTGAATCTTTATTTGTACCAAAAATGTATTTTCTACGACCTTCAGTTCTTTCTACAAAAAATAAATTCTAACCTAACTTAATTAACATCTCAAAAACTTGTCAATTTTTAAAAATTCATATCTAAAAGAAAAATTGTTGTTGAAACTTCAAATTTTATTAGAATGTTGCTTGAAAATTAATCTTTATTTTTGTCAAACAGGAATTTTCTACGACTTTTAGTTTTTTATCAGAAAAAAACGTGACAACATCTTTAATTGATATTTTTAAACATTAAAAGTTAGACTATGTCCACAAACTGAAATTTTCTTTAGATTACATTAAAATTTAACGTTTTATAGTTACAACTTTATTATATATAATTCTGCTGTAATTAAATTGAGCACATTTTATATCACTTGCCTATTACAGTCATATTTATTTGTTCTTTCCTACCTCTTTCTCTTTCCTATTCAATTCACAACATCACCGCTGTTAATATACTGCTATCTGGTTTCGCCAGTCATAAAAACGAAACGTAAACAATGAATGCTCGATGAGCTCGTAGACCACGCCATGTGTTCTTTGGGGGCGGGGTCAAATTCAGATTAACGAAGAAATTCAATTTATAACTACCGTGAGAATTTCCAATTTTTCTTGATTATTTAAAAAAATATCAAAAACATTTATTTACAAAAAGCGACCGTAAATTAATTATCTAGGGCAATGCGTTGTCGGTTTAAAAACAGTTCTTAATAATCTCCGTTATTATCAACTTTTAACCAAATATCTCATCGGAATGCCTTAGACTTTGCCTTTCTAATCACTTCTTCTTTGAAAAGTTTTTTGATAAAATAAATAACAATCGCGAAAAAATGGAACAAAATTTTTGAGCCCGGTTCAGGAGCCTTAAGGGTTTTAAAAAAAAATCATTCTGTCTCAACTCCAAAAAACATTTTTGAAAAATGCCCCGTCATCTTCATTCGCAAACAACAATCCTTGAGAGACTCCTCGTACCGGCCCCAACGAGCCTCCTTTCCTCTCTCTCTCTCATTCTATAAATAGCATCTCCAAGTCGAAACGCAGTCAATCTCTCCACGTTCGCATATATTCCTCTCCGGGTTGTTTCTCTTCCGCTGTACGTCGTCCGTTCCCCGTTTTCGACCTCCATATCCATCCGGCGAGCAGCATATGAGCCGCTTTGTACCGAGAAATTTAAATACCACACAACGGCCGGGTCGGTTGCGTTTTAAATCCCACAAGCTGCTCGTTCGCCCGTCCGAGCAACGGAGTTTTAAAGAGAGGCGAGGTGGAGCTCGTCCCCACCATGCGGATTCTCCACCTCTTCCTCCGCCGCCTCCTCCTCGACCTCCTCGTGTTGTTTCTCCGATGCACTTTACTCCGAACGTTGGCAGCCGGCGTCAGCTGTGCGAGTTCGAAAAGTGAGCCTTCTCAGCCTTCAATTTCTTGCTCCAGGTCAAATTTGTGCGCAGCTTGTGTGGTCTCACTCAATTGAAAACAACTTTTTAATCTTTATCTTCTTATAACTAGAGATTTAAAAATAAGTAAAATGAAATGAATGAAAAACCGACTACTTCCTAACCGGATGGTGTTCCTGGTAATGATAAGAAGGGAATTTTTGATAAGTTCTGATAACACATTTTTTTCGGAGAATAGATAAGGGTTTTAAACACGAATATCTTATAATAAATATTTTAAACATATCTTAACGTTGATTTTTTATACAAAAAGGGGAATTAAAATATTAATCCCAAACCCCCTCAATCGTAAAATAAAAAGCATGTTGGTCGTAAAAGATCCTAAAATTAATGACCCCGCGATGACGAAGCAAATCTCGTCCATTAGAGTGTAATTTCGGGATGAAGGGAAAGTGAAAGGAGGGCCATAGTTAATGACTACGATCCATAATATATCCCTTTTCCTTCCGACTTTGACTTTCCATCCCCTTTCCATCAATTTTTCATCTTTCTTTCTTTTTTTCCTTCGACTACTTTTTCCTCTTCCTTATCAAAAAAAAAGCAAATCATACGGTGAATCGAAATTAGAAGACTTCCAACTTTCCATTCTGTCAATCTTTTTGAGCCTTTTTTTCATTTCTATTCCCATTTCTTACCAAAAAGATATAATGCAAAAAAGGATGTATAATGTTATGAATTAACGTTTTTTGTGTATTTTAAGTTGTTGGCTGTGCTTTTAGAATTAAGACATAAAGAGTTGAGCATAACCTAAATTTTTCATTTAGACAATTTGTAGTTATTAATTTTCAAGTTAAAAAGTTTCGCCAAAATTCTAAAATTTTTCAAATAACAAGGTATAAAATTGGCGGTTAAAATTTAATTGTCAAATTTTAGAGTTATCATCCTATACTTCAACCACCTTTTCAGTTTATTATCAAAAACACAAACTAAACGATCAATCAAAACTTACAATTAGAAGACTTTTGACTTTCCACAATTCATCAATTTTCTCATCATCCCTTTTTTCACTATTTTCAAATTTTAGAGTTATCAACTCATACTTCAAGTACTTTTTCAGTTCCTTACCAAAAAGCCTAAGTAAACGATGCACCGAAGGATGAAATTAGAAGACTTTTAATTTTTGTGTTTCTCTTGTTTGTGACGAGATGTTGAGATGTCTATTTCACTTTTACGTCTTCATTTCCATCAATTTTTATTCCTGCCTTTCACTACTTTTCCCATTTTTTACCAAAAAGATAGAAAATAATGTAGAATGTTACGAATTAACATTTTTTCCAACATGACCATAACTTTTTGGTTAGGTTATTTATAGCTGTCAACTCAAACTTCAATTTTTCAAATAACAATAAGAGACAAAATATACTTCAACTACCTTCTCAATTTCTTATTAAAAAAGCGAACTAAACGACGCACAGTGGGCCAAGACCGGCTTAAACGTGGCAAAATGTCAAAAAATTAAATGTAAAATATAGGTACGATTTCTTTTTATCTGACAGGCTAACCACTATCCATTGCACCGTTTATGACAATAACCTTTCGTCTTTGGTATAAATATTTTCTCATAAAAATTATTTAATTGTTACAACTTTTTGAAATACACTTTCCGAGCATATCCATTACATTTACATATTTGGATTAATTATGCTCTGTATACCAGTCGTGCTTTTGTAAAACAGTTGATCGTTGGGTTAATAAAGGGTATATACTTTAGTGTAGAACCATTATGTTGGGATATCTAGTAATAGTTTAGTAATTAGCATGAAGTTTAGATCGATATTTCATTCAAGCAAACGGTTACATAAACAATGGGGTTAATAATTACGTTCCAAGCACGGTTACGCTTCAATTTTTGCTTTTATCGATTTGACAAAATATCGACGCTACCAAGCCAAAACGGCATAAATGCCATTAACCTAATTTTTCAGAAAACGCAAAAAATGATTGACATAATGAATCTTAAATAGCTTTTACGCAAACTTTAAACCAATTTTATAGCGAATGAAGTTTGTTTGCGGGTATGCCGCTTTAACTGTTGCATGCAGATTTAAAAATGCTACTCAACGGTGCAACTAACTAAAAAATGACCATTTTGGCGTTTATGTCGTTTTGGCTTGAGAGCGTCGATATCATCAGCGTTGCTGCCAATAGGACAATTAACGGAAGAAGCACAAGAACCATACAATAAAAACTTTAAGAGGTATTCCATAATGCCAGAAAGTGTAGTCGGGAAAAAAAGAATTCTGATATTTTCAATTTCTTTTTAATTAACCACAGTAATTATACCAGAGATAAGTTATCTGGAACTTGGTAGTACTGGTCCTTAGTGCTACCGGTAGTTGTAAAGAGAAAATATTCAATGTAGAAATCCATTTGAACAGTGCTCGATTTAATGCCAAATTTGAAGCTCCCTTGCTCCACTGTGCGACGCATGAAGGTTGCAATTAGAAGACTTTTAACTCTTGTGTTCGTCTTTGTTTATAGTGAGTCTTTGAGAGAGTCTTGACTTAATTTCATTTTCTAAGTCTTCATTTCCATCAATTTTTCATCCTTATTTTTACTACTTTTCCCATTTTTTTCTTTAATCAAAAAGGCAGAAAAGAATGTAGAGTACTATCAATTAAAATTTTTTCAAACATAACCTTAACAGTTCATTTAGGTTGTTTGTAGTTATTAATTTTCAAGATCCATCTTCTAAAGTTCTTCAAATAAGAGGCAAAATATGCTTCAACTACTTTTTCAGGTTCTCCTCAAAAAAACTAAACAAAACGATGAATATAAAGTTGAAATTCCAATTTTTAACTTTCCATCTCAATTTAATTAATTTTCCATCCTCATTATTTCATCTTCATCTTCTTGCATCATTTTTTCCTTCTTTTTTAATCAAAAAAGATCCTCCAAACGATGAATTAAAGCTCAAAATTAGAAGCATGCCACCGGGTCCACGTTAATACGATCAAATGGCACTACGAATCCAAAAATAACCGAGTCTAGACACAGCTGCAAAGAGGAGGAGTCGCGGCTCCGCTCGGAAATGGGCTATTTTTAAACCTACGATCAGCTGAGACGCCAACATCAGCCTGGTTTGTATTTTCTATGTGTGTGTGCGAGAGCATTTAGGTGACTCATCTACCGTAATTGTAGAGTGTTTGTAGAAACAAACACGTTGTCAGTAAATTAGGTGACAGTTTTCGTTGTTATTTGTCACTACTTCCATTCATCTATTATTATTTCTTACTTCTAATTAATAAGAATTTACATTTTAAACTTTGATTTGAGATTACAAGTATTAAAAATGAGTCGTCATATGAGTGACCCAACTAAAAAACATTGGACAATGGCATCACTTCCAGAAAGCGAAAAAGTGGGCAGAAGTGCATTTCTAGATAAACACATATTAGTCGATAGTAATAAAAAAGGAAAAATGGTAACTGAAATACCATTTCCACCGGAAAATATCGGTCTTTACGCAGTTAGATTTAACGCGAATTTTTCAAACATAATCGCAAGTTACGGAACCGGAGCTATTGAAGTTTTCGATACTACATTAGAAAAACCCAATTATATTGTAAAACCACCATCAAATACTTCATTTCCAATCGTTACATTAAGATGTTCAAGTTACTCCCCAAATATTTTTTACGCCGCTGGAATATGTGGTAAAGTTTATATTTGTAAATTTCAAGAAGATTCATATGGAACATTGGCAGAAGAAAAATCAAATGAAATTAACGCTATAGATTTAGACGATAAAACAGAAACGATAGCAACTGGTGGTAAAGACGGTGCTATAAGATTATACGACACCCGAGTTGGAAAATTAATTTTAAAACTACAAAAATCTAATAAATTAGGTGATTTAGAAACAAGATCCTTTCATACAAAAAGAATTTTTTCTATAAAATTTCATCCAAGACGACCGCATATATTTTTATCAGGTGGTTGGGACGATTGCGTTAAAATATGGGATACACGTAACAGTACGGGTTGTGTTAGAAATATAGATGGTCCTCATATGTGTGGAGATGCTTTGGATGTTAAAGAAAATATCGTTTTAACCGGTCAATGGACGGCGGAAAATGCAATTCAAACTTGGGATTTTGGAAGTGGAAAATTAATAAATAATATTGTCCCAACAAATAGAGTACAAACTCTCGACGGGGAATTTGTTTATTGTTGTCAATATTTTAAATGTAATGCTTTCTCCGATTGGGTTGTTAGTGGAGGAAGTGGAACAACTTATTTGGACGTTTTGAACCTTAACGATGAAAGAATAGTACATTCTTTTAAAGTCACTAAATTGATACAAACTTTAGATACTTGTGAAGATACTAAAGTTGTTTTTGGAGGTATGGATCATTGTATAAGAATTGCTACTATTATTTTACCGGAAAAACATGAAAATCCATAATAAAATATTTAATATCTTAAATCACGTTTTTTGTCAAAGCATATAAGACCAGCAATAAAGACTCTTCACATTAGCATTTAATATAGAATACTTACTTTGCTGAGCTTTTCACCCTCATGATGTGGCAACAACGACCTCAACGATTGAAACCCATTGTTGATACTTTGCATCCTCCTCCTTTCATTACTATTGGCGATTTCCCTCCGCATCCTTTTCTCCTGTTCCATGGTAGCCGTCGGTGGTTCGCCGTCTTTATCAACGCGACTATAAAAAAAAACAGAAATCAATACCCAACCTCTAATTAATAATCAAAAATAAACGAACGCTTTCGTTCCATTTCCCACGCTACTAATAAAATATTCACTTCAAAGACGAAAATTGTAGACGAAAGCGAAAGTCGCGTGATCCAAAACTCTCTCACGTAACATCATCCAAGAAGAGGGGTTTTAATAATAAATTAGAAAATTTTGTATTTCACAATCAATCGATTTTTAAAAATTTTTTTGTTTAATTTAAATTTTTTATTTAATTTAAGTTTTTTATTTAATTTAAGTTTTTTATTTAATTTAAGTTTTTTATTTAAGTTTTTGTTTAATTTAAATTTTTTATTTAATTTAAGTTTATTATTTAATTTAAATTTTAACTTACTTTGGATCTAAATAAATAAGAAGAAAATTTTACGTTTTCAAAACACTCTTAGTAGTTGTAAAGATAAACCAAGTATGAGATGATGTTCTTTAAACGAACAATGGTGAACGTTTCGAGAAGGGAACCGGGATAACGGTTTGATGGAAAACGAACACCCCGCCTATTTCCGCAAATTTGATTGTCGTTCGATTTATTACACTTACGCCAATCGCTTCGATAAAAAGAGAAAGAATGAAAGAAAGAAAGAGGGAAACGAATGTCGTTTCTGGTTCCCTTATGCTTTCTCTATTTGTTCTTATGAGATGAGAAAGATTTTCTATCATTAATTTTATGTTTAGTGTACGTAGGTTGCCTTTTATATTTCTGGATTGGATAATTTATACGTACTCAGAACGTTTTGACATACGAGCGTGTTGTTGTATATTTGTGTTTACAGTAATTTAAAAGCTCTATCTCAGCCAAATAATGGTATTAAATCGAGATCGTAGTTCACTCCAAGACGAATTTCGTGAAGGTCGTCCAAAATCAGTTGTCGTTCCGGAAACCATTAACACTCTGACCGGGCCATCCCGCAATTTCCGCGTGCAGTGTCTACTAAATAGTTTAATTTTACGCATATTGCGATTTCGACGTGCTCGCATTTTTTATGTTATGATAATTGGTACATGTCTCCTGAACTTGCGAGTACTCCAATAAAGAAATAAACAGGTATTTATGGGACTGTAAACAGTAGAAGAAAGGATTTACCTCCAGGGTTCTCAAAATGAAAACTACAAAAGGGAGAAATATGATGAAATAGCAAAAATGATGAAACAGAAATATGGATAAGAAGTTATAAAACCCAAAGTTGTTTGCGATTACAATGATACCATAGGGGGGGTTGATCGTTCTGGTCAGAAAATATCATACTACCCTTCACTAGAAAGTAACAACGTAAATACTATAAGAAATTTTTTGAAATTTTATTGATAAAGCTGTTTAGAACTCCTACATTATATACTTCAAAGTTTCCCGAAAAAAAAAAATTGGTTTGATAGAATGCCGCATGCGGTTGGTGGAAAATCATATTGCAAAATAATCAAGTTTTCAAATTCCAAAAGGAAGACCAAACACGACTCCTGACCCAAGGATACTGGACTAACAGCATGGCTCAATACAAAAGATGTGTATACGTTGAAATTTAGTGCGCAGCCGCCAGCTTAACGTCACTTGTTGTGGTTTCAGTCGAGTACAGGGTAGGTCAACTAAGCGCAAAATGCTGAAATCGGTTTATTATTGAGTACTTAATCCATCCGTTTTTGTCAGATTGGCGCTACTATTCAAGTTTTGAAAAATGACAAATTTATAGAAAGACGTTTCCATGAATATATAAATTCTTGTTTACTATTACTATTTACTTCGTTTGATTTTTTTCTCTTCTAACTTTTTGTTGTTGAGAAGAATTTGAATTAATTGAACTTCTTTGGCCTCCTTGGGTTTACTAAACGTTCATAAATGAAAGAATACATTGGTATGTAGTAATTAAATCCAGTTAAATGTAGAAATCAAAAATTAATAAGGTCACGTCCGTTTTTCTAGTTTAGCGCCACTGTGATGGGATGTCACTCATGAATGTGCGATAGTGCTGGTTTTGGAGGCTTCTGAAGAATGGGTTAGATTAATAATGTTCAATATTGCGTCAAAGAATGTTTGAGTAAGGGTGATATACAACAATAATTGTATTAATTTCCGAAATGTTCTAGAAATTAATAAAATATTTTGCATATTTACATTTTTTTTTCTTTTGATTGTTGTGACATAGATAAAATCCTAGAATTCAATAGTAAAAAAAGGACGAGAATTATTTCAAATTTCGCGGGTCTGATAGTTTGGGATATTTCGGTAGAGGGCATTAATTTGCTTAGAGCGCCAAATCGAATGTCACGGGCGGATTACTAACTGCAAACTGATTTCAGCAAAATAGTGGGAGTTGACCTTCTATAGTATATATTATTTTTTTTGTGGTCGAGTGTAAGACAGAGACGCCAAGCTTGGCAGTGACGTTAAAAGGTGGCGGACGATTATCGAAGATTGAGCCATTCTCTGAGTCCAGTGTCCTTGCTCCTAACCCACTCAGGCTTACAGCTCGCCATTTTGCTAGCCACATTCCATCAAATAATGTAAAAAAAATGACGACAATCTGCTGTTTCCTGCTCAAAGAGGAATGAAAATGGCAAAAGAATGAGAAAAGAAACCAGAATTTGCTGTAAAGATTGCAAAGTTGGACTTTGTTTTGAGCCATGCTTCAAAGAGAATGCTCAAAAAATACGATTGCGATGCTTCGAAACACGACTATTACATCGCGACAGGTGATGAATCGTGGATTTACGCGTATGAGCTCGAAAATAAAAGACAGTCCATTGTATGGGTGTTTCAAGAGCTTTGTTCGTGTAGGCGATTTCCAACAGTTTCAGATTCTTTCAACCAATGAAGATTTAGGATTTTTTGCATGTGATCACAACTGAAAAATTTGATTGGTTGAAAAAATCAGAAACTGTTGGAAATCGTCTGCACGAACAAAGCAAGATGAGCCAAATCTAACAAAAGTTGTTCGAGCACGAAGCACTTCCAAGCAAATGGTCGCCTGATTTTTCGGAAAAATTGAACATGTCGCAACTGTACCACTAAAACAATACAGAACAGTCAATTCATGGTGGTACAAAACCATTTCTTTGCCAGTTGTCTTCCAAGAAATCAGGAAAACCAACCGCCGAAGACAGATCACTCTTTACCACGACAATGCGAGCTCACATATCAACTCAAACCATTGCATTTTTGAGCACTCAAAACATTGATTTGATGAGTCATTCGCCGTATAGTCTTAACTTGGCATCGAATGACTTCTTTTTATTCCCGTACGTAAAAAACAAACTGAGAGGTCAACGTTTTTCAACACTTGAAAAAGCGATTGCTGCGTTCAGAATGCCTCAGAGATACCTCAATCACAGTGGTAGAATTGCTTCGATTGGTTCAAACACATGCAAAAATGTATAGATCTTCATGGGGAATATTTTGAAAAACAATAAAACGATTTTCGATGATTAATATTTGTTTTTGTTCTTTAATCCCGAAATATAAAAGGCAACCTTATAAAATGCATTTTCTAAACGAAAGATTACAAAGATCAAAAACATAAAAATCAAAAACATAAAGATCAAAAATATTACAAAGATGAAAAACATAAAAATCGTTATAAAAAAATCATGTTAGAGTGTTTTTAAATTATTACATTTCCATTTACAACCTTTACAATAAGGTATTTAGCGTGAAATACGTAGAATGTTCATTCCGTGCATTCGATATACTAGATAGGTTAAAAATAAACCGATACTCGCACATTCTTCGTCCCGTTGTTTACGTTTTATCTATGGCAATGGTCACAGTCACAGTAAACTCGGTCCCGGGTAATTTACGTCGACCTTGTCCTTTCAATAAAACTCATTTACTACACTCTCAAAACGTTTACTCTTTTCAAAGTGTACGCCGAAAAATCTACCTGCGAAGGTAAAGAAAAATTTTCTCCTTCAGGTAGATAATCTTACAATACCCTTTTTGTTTGGTTTCTTTGAAAAAAAGGGACAAGCAACCCTCAGTTGTAACATCTGCCGGGGTTAGTTGGGTAAGTTTTGTTCGAAATTACAGCCAGTTCGCAAACAAAAACCGGTTCCAGTATTTTAATCTTTGGTTGTTATTTACTTTTTTTAAAAAAAGTTTCTCTCCTACTTCTTCCGGTTCGTAACTACCCTGACAAATGGATATTTGATTATCTAGTTGCGAACCGGCACAAATTTGTTCCCTGTTTGCATGACTGCTCACTTAATGTACTTATTTTCCGTTTCTTGTAAATTTCCGCTTATAGTTTTTTTTTTCTAAACAATAATAATTTTCTATAAGTTGGATTTTATTCATTTCATAACGTTTTCTTTAAATTATTTTCAATAGATCTTAACCCATCATTTTGTAAAAAAATCCTTTTTTTATTTTCACAAAATCTGTACGATTTTTTTAATATCAAATTTCATAGTTATGTTAGAAATTTTAATTAACATTGAGATTTTTTTTAAAATTTTTTTGATAGATGTATTTTATTAGAATTAAAATGTTAAAAATATAATTAAAATTCCTTTTAGCTTCGCGCTCATTCCAAACTAACCAACCAAACAGACAGACATTTACCACGGCTGTAACTCGTGGTGTGTTGGGGAATCTGTGTTTCTAGCACAATCAATAAACTTCGCATGTCAAAACTGTTCGTTCTTTGAACTGTAACCAACCGACCGACCCAACCCGATGATATCGATTCGACCCTACTCCCGGCAGCAATCAGCTGGCTGACGTAACACGTCATTTTCTTCAATGAATCGGCGGCTCCGACCGCGACTGCGAACGACACAAAACGTAAACAAACTCCCCGACATTTAAATAAATCGCCTCGCGAGAATCCGGGCGAGAATTGAAACGTCGTAAAGACGATTGATTCCAAACGGGATAACTACAATTTTATTAGTTTAGAAAAAAAGAAACATGTATATGACAATCGCGCGCACGTTATGGACGTGAAAAAAAAATGTTTAGTGGGAATGGGCACAAGGTAAACGATATCTCGTCAGTTCGTAAATAAACACGTACATAGATACGAGTTAGTTATTTTATTTGAAACCCCTTTTTAAGACTTGTAGTTAATAGTGGTTATTATTATTTTTGTCACGGGTTTATCTAGGACAATTGATTTTCTGCTTAAATGTTAACGAACTCGGTGTGTTTGTATTAGCTTTTTCTAATTATAAATACAGTTATTAGTACATAGATAAAAATGAAAATTAAATGAAAAATGTATAGAAGAAAATTCTATGTTTTCTGTAGAAATTCCGGGACTTTTTCAAAATTTTCCTAACTAAATCATATTTCTGGATATTAGGAGAAGGTGAATATAGTTCCATTTTAACCAGTAATGTATATTTGGTAAACACAAAAATAAGTCTAACAGCAAGGAGTAATGTTAAAAAGTTGGCACTTAAAATATTTTAAAAAATTACTTTGATAGCAAACGATGAAGCATTTTGAAGTTTACAAACGTTCAAAATTTCTTTGTGATAGTTAAAAGCATTGTTAAGAGATATTTTTTTAAAAAACCTGATCAAACACGTCATCTTTTGTAGTGTTTCTGAAGATGACTTTAGGCCGAAACTACTCTAGCAATTTTAAATAACCAGAAAGGTGCAAAATTAATTGATTCTTTACCAAATTCCTAGAGTTTTCCAAAATTTTAAGGACTTATAGGTTGAGGAAATAAATTAAAGTTGTATACTTAACACTAGGTTTACGGATCGTACTTTAGACAAAATTTTGAAAAAATCTACAAACATCACATCAATAGTAAATAGGAATATACCGACAATACTTCCATCCGTAATCCGATATCGTTATCTCAAATGAAATAAGCAAAAAACAATAATAATAGAAAGAACGAAACGCAGAATGGTAATTGTTAGAGTGCAAACAGATTTTGAAGGTTTCAGTTACTTCGAGTATTGAAAAATAATATTGAAATACTAGAATATTTTTGAATTAGCCATATTATTGTGATTCTTAATTTCATATTATTTTGACAAAAAGCCCTTCTTTATCATCTAAATATGTCTTGTTTAGAAGAGGAAATAAAATTTTACAAAACATAGTCAGTATTTTTGAGGAATGTTCTGCCACTGAAGAAGATGAAAATGAAGTGATTCAAAACGACGATGAAATCGAGATTTTGGAATTTGATGAAAGTATGCAAACGGGGGAGTCATCAGACAGTGACAAAGAAAATCATAAATTACGTCTTCGCAGAAAAAGGGTGCGTATTCTGATTCTAATAATGAGAATGAGAAAAGGAACAACTTGTACGAAATTGAAAGTGGGCGACTCTAATAGTCGATATCCTTTCCACAAAATTTTCAAAGACATCGGTGGGCCTACTGGCTACGCAAAGCGAAATGCCATGAAAGGTAATGTAAGCAGTGCTCTTCATATGATTATAACCAAAAATATGATAGAACATATAAGAAGTTGTACTGAAGAAGAAGCATGGCGCATTTTTTGATTGGATTCGATGATTGGATTTGATTGGAAGATTTCAACCACAAAGTTATTTGCGTTTTTTGTGATTTTGTACGCTAAGAGAGCGTATGAAGCGAATTCGCTAAATGATTTTTATTTATGGTCCAAGGCAGGGGTCTCCAAATCCGGCCCGCAACAGCATCTAGTGTCACCAATCTACTATTCTGCTCTGTTAACCAAAATGGGTCGTATCTGCACAAAACAGAATTTTGAGCAAAATGAACTTTTGTGTTTTGTTTTATGCCACAATGAAGTTTATAAAAAATAAACTTCTGTCTTTAGAAAGTGTTAAAATGTAAATTTTCCATTACAAACTTTAAAAATAGAAGTTTTATATTATAAATTTGGCTTTTGATAGATACACTCTTTTCTTCTAACACAAGCTATCCTCATAATTTGGAACAAAAAAATCGTTTTCTTTTATGAACTGTTTTCTCTTACGAAAATAATTGATACATTGAAATTTCTTAACAGTGAGATGTATTAGGTGCGTGTGAACTCAGAAACGTGTTTAACTCAAAACCATCAAAATTTGTAGTTACGTCCTTTTGAATTAACAGGGCAGTATTCTAGTCTAGAAATATAGTTAAGGTCAGTAAAATTAAAACTGTTTTGGCCCTTGGAACATACTGAAAAAAAAATCATTGCGGCCCGAAGGCTTCAGAGTTTGGAGACCCCTGGTCTAAGGAATGGGGACCAGCTTTTTTTCTAATACGATGCCCAGGGATGAATTTACGCATCGACAAATTTGCAATGATATCAAAAATATGGAATCAATTTATAGACAATAGCCAATGCTGTTATAAACATCACGAGAATATTTCAATAGACGTGCAATTTAGCTTAGGCAGCGATTCAATAGACAATATATGCCAAAAAAGCCGCACAAATTTCGCAAACGTTTTTGGTTAGCAGTGGATATTCAATCTAAATACGTTATAAATGAGTTGCCTTACTTAGGTAAAGATGAAACGCGAACTTAAACACCCTTGGGCGCTTGGGTATGCGAATTTGTAGTTATAAAGTTAGCCGAACCATATCTTCATCAAGGTAGAAATATAATCACGGATAATTTTTTTCACCAGTATTCCTCTAGTTGACAAATTAGTTGCAAGAAGAATCAGTTTAGTTGGAACTATTCGAACCAACAAGAGAGAACTTATTTTGCTGGCTTTGGAAGTCCAAAACCAGCAAAAATCAAGAAAAATAGAACGTAAAATGACTTGAATGAAATGAGTCAAATTGACGCGTGTTCATAGAGATAGGTATACCGTGTGCACACCGGCGAGCTGCGGATACGTTTAACGTAAGTGGAAAAAGAACGACAATAAGGCTTCTATTAGTTCACACAGGACAGACTACGTTTACTTATCTGGCCGATTTGAGTTGATATCCTCTTTATCTAACTCATTAAAATCGTATGCAATTTAATGCCTTGTCTAACACATTGAAAAGTCCTATACGCAGCTCACCGGCGTGCACACGGTATAAAATTCTGCCTAATTGATTTCTACCTTATATGGCCATCATCAGAGGCGTTCGTAATTACGTGTTTAGGTTTAATCGCATAAACAAACCAAAACTTCTTTAGGCACTGTTGATGTTCAGATATAAAATTTTTAGTGGAAAACTTAAAATTGAAGTTGTTATGAAAAGCGTTCTTTTACGATTAATCGAACAAAATGGTGCCTTGAATGGTATCAGATAAAATCGAAACCAATTAGGCAGAACTTTAAATAAATAAACCGATTAAGTATACAACTTTCATTTATTTCCTTAACTTTGATGATCGGTAACAAGGATCAAACACCAGACATTTATAGATTGATGAGTTAAAGTTGAGTGTGTGAACTATATTACCTATTTATTCAACTTAATAATGAAAAAGACTGATGGTGTACTATTTAGTAAGAAAACTACTCAATAAAACCAGTAAAAGTACAGCATCACTCTTCTTCATTATTAAATTTATAAGTTTTGTTTGAAATAATTTCATCAAGGTTGTAATTAAAGTATTTGACTTAAGGGGTTAGACCACTTTAGACCGTGGAAAATTAACGTAATTTCCCCATATTTTTCCGAGAAAACAATAAGAGCTGTGGAAAAATTATTTATATATCTTTGTTGTACATACATTTAGGAATAAGAAATATATTTTGCTAAATAATTAACATAAAAAATGGACGCGATGTAACTGCTTGATGAAAACCTTGTTAAGCGCTAAGGGGTCCGCGGCCGGAACGATTTTACCTACAATTTTCAATCTAAAGCAAAAACGAAAAGGTATTTAGTTTTTACAACTCAAAAGCTAGAGAAAGACGTAGGGATTTCTTTTTAATTATTTTTTTGCAGAAATGGTGGGCATATTACAAAAATTTTGCGTTTTAGCCTAAAAAAATATCTACTAAATTGTTTATAGTTAAAGAACTACATTTGATATCAAAAAAATCCTACGTCTTTCTCTAGATAATGCTACTTGGAAGGTGCAGTTAAAATTTCAAGTAAATCGGTAAAGAATTGTATGAGTTATGTTTCCGGCCGTTTCAAGAAAAGTGATTTAGAGAAAAACGCATTTAAAGTTTGTTTAACCTGTACTCAGCACACATTATCGGACAACATTCAGAATCAAAATACAGGCATTTAAAAACTGTTCCCACTCATAACTGACATTGCATCTTATTTTTAAGACCATAAGGCACTTTTTAGCGCAAAAAACAAAAATTCGATTTTTTGAAAATTCTAGAGTGGTCTAACCCCTTAAAGTGTTGTTTAGTCTGCAATATTATTATTTTTTCAAAACACTTTTATCTCCATCTTTTATTACTTAGCAATTTTTATTACTTGAGCAATTCCTGTTGTAAATACAAAAACCGCAAAAAGTAATAAATGATAAACAAACAACACTTTATTCACAATTTAAAATTTATTTTCACTCCTTCGACTATTTGAGTCATTTTAATAATTGAAAATACTAATAAAACACAATAAAATGTTGGAATTGAGATCGACGGCCGAATCAGGAAACGGCGGGCGTCGCGACGCCGGCGTCAACCGTGTCACAGGATCAGTTAACCGTTCCGTTCGGTGCAGCCGTTGGGACCTTGATCTAAATCCGGCCGACGCCCGATGACGACGCCGTCGACGCCGCAGAACGTGTACGTGCAGGAGGCGGCATCGGCAGGCCGGCGTCGCGACGTCCGGCCACGCTCCGCTGCACGTATCGATTGTATATTTCCACTTATTTTCAGCTATCGTATTTCAACGACTAATAAAACTTAAAAATTCACACAAACCTTTCTCTGTTTTCCCCATTCGTCGTACTTTGTATTACGGACACGTAATAATCTTGAATCTCCATTTTTCGCTATATTTATAATCAAACTATTTGTTGTAATCCTATCCTCCTTTTTCGACGTCACGTAACACAACATCCTTTTTTCTAATTCGTGTAAATCGGTAAAGAGAGGACACGTTGTGGTGTATTGCAGTACACCAAGTGTCACACTAAGGATTTAAGGTTAAAATTTTTCCCGCCCACCCTAAAATCGTAAATCTAACAGAACAAATCTAACAATAGAAAAAGAGAGTATCAGGTAGAAGATTTTTCAAAGGGAAGAATAAACACCTTTTCAATACTCTTTTTTGGACGCGTTAGTATTCAAAAATTTTTCACACGATCCTCAAAACTAAATTTTAAATTCCTTTAGTAAGACGTCATCATTAATAAAATTAAAATCCCCCATTTGTTTACAATAGTCGAGCCCATTAAAAAATATATATGGAACACATCATCAAAGGTTCATTCATAAAAGAGGCCGAGACCGAACCGAAAGTATGTTTACGTGACAAAAGCGTTGGTTACGTAACACATTGTATAACGAACTCCAACCGAAACTAAAGCTGTTCACATTTTTTTGCAGCGAATGCATAAAAATATATACAGTTGTGATCAAAAAATTTTAAACTTTATGTTTTCATCATTTAAAAAAAAATGTGTAAATCATCTTTTATTTGTCAAAGTAAAATTTTAAAATCTCTACTTAAAATTTAAATTTTCTTTGATAAATGTTTGTAAATCGGGTTAAAATATTCGAAAGCCTGTTTTACACGTACGTTGATTATAAGTTGTAAAAATTTTATGGTCGCAAAAGTATTTAAATAGTAAATATGTTTAAACCAACCGCACAAATAATAATAATAATAAAAACGAGCGAGTTGTTAGTTTAAAAAAATGTGTAACACATTATCAAAAGTTCATTCATAAAAAAAGATAGAGATTGAATTGAAAGTATGTTTACACGACAAATAAAACCGTCAGTTAACATCACATTCTATATAATGAACTCTAAACTTGGTTTGAAATTAAAGTCATCCACTTTTTTTGTAGGGAATATCATCTCCAAGTTTTTGACATTAAAAAAATTCGTGTAATCCACCCTTTATTTAATAAAATACGATTTTAAAATCCTTTTATTGTTAAAATAATTACCATTTAAAAATATTCTTTGAAAAATAAGTCTAATATTGTAGTTAGAAAACTCTAAAGCCTGTTTTACACGTCTTCGATTAATGTTAGGTTGTCAAACATAACACTGTATAACGAACCCTTAATTATAATTTTATTAATTTTGTATAACGAACTAAAAATTCTAACCGAAACTAAAATCATCTATTTTTTTGCAAAGATTATCAAGACTAGATTTTTGACATTACAAAAATCGTGTAATGCACCCTTTATTTAATAAAATAAGATTTTAAAATCCTTTTATTATTAAAATAATTGATATTTAAAATATTCTTTAAAAAAAATTTCTAATGTTGTGGTTAAAAGATTCTAAAGCCTGTTTTAGACGTCTTCGATTAATGTTAGGTTGTCAATCATAACACTGTATAACGAACTTCAAGTTCTAATTTCATTAACTTTGTATAACAAACTAAAAATTCTAACCTAAACTAAAAATATTCATTTTTTGCAAAAAATATCAACACCAGGGTTTTTAACATTAAAAAAAAATCATGTAATCCACCTTTTATTTTATAAAATAAGATTTTAAAATCCTTTTATTGCCAAAATAATTAAAAATATTTACCATTTAAAAATATTCTTTAAAAAATAAGTCAAATATTGTGGTTAGAAAATTCTAAAGACTGTTTTACACGTCTTCGATTAATGTTAGGTTGTCAATCATAACACTGTATAACGAACTTCAAGTTCTAATTTCATTAACTTTGTATAACAAACTAAAAATTCTAACCTAAACTAAAAACATTCATTTTTTGCAAAAAATATCAACACCAGAGTTTTTAACATTAAAAAAAAATCATGTAATCCACCCTTTATTTAATAAAATAAGATTTTAAAATCCTTTTATTGCCAAAATAATTAAAAATATTTACCATTTAAAAATATTCTTTAAAAAAATAAGTCAAATATTGTGGTTAGAAAACTCTAAAGCCTGTTTTACACGTCTTCGATTAATTCTAGGTTGTTAAACATAACACTGTATAACGAACTCCAAATTTTAATTTCATTAACTTTGTATAACGAACTAAAAATTCTAACCGAAACTAAAATCATCTATTTTTTGCAAAGAATATCAACACCAGGTTTTTAACATTAAAAAAAATCATGTAATCCACGCTTTATTCAACAAAATAAGATTTTATAATCCTTTTATTGTTAAAATAATTAATATTTAAAACATTCTTTAAAAAATATTTCTAATGTTGTGGTTAGAAAATTCTAAAGCCTGTTTTACACGTCTTCGATTAATGTTAAGTTGTCAAATATAACACTGTATAAGGAACTCCAAATTCTAATTTCATTAACTCTGTATAACGAACTAAAAATTCTAACCCAAACTAAAATCAATCACTTTTTTCCAAAGAATATCAACACCAGGCTTTTAACACTAAATAAAATCATGTAATCCACCCTTTATTCAACAAAATAAGATTTTATAATCCTTTTATTGTGAAAATAATTAACATTTAAAATATTCTTTAAAAAATATTTCTAATTCTGACTAGAAAACGTTAAAGCCTGTTTTACACGAATGCTTATTAATTGCACATAGTAAAATTAACACTCTATATAACAAACTCCAAATTCTAATCAAAACTAAAACCATCCCACTTCTTTTTTTGCAACTAATATCAACACAATATTATTAACACTAAATAAAATCGTGTAATCCACCCTTTATTTATCAAAATGACATATTAAAAACACTTTTTTATTAAAACTAATTGATATTTAAAATATTCCTTAAAAAATTTTTCCAATTATAGTTAAAAAAACTCTAAAGCCTAGTTTACAAGTACATTTATTTATTACAAACGGTCCAAATTTTACAACAGCAACTGTATTTAAACAGTAAATGTATTTAAACCGACCTCCTCGAATAACAATAATAATAGAAACGAGCGAGTTTTCTAACTTTTAATTTAAAACGGAGTGAGAGAACTGACGACTGAAAACGAGCGAAAACGAATCGGCGACCTTGCAATGCCACACACTCACACGCCGCACTTACAAAGCAAGGTATACTTATACAAACGCGTTTAAGTATAGGTATACATAAGTAGACTTGGGCGGATGTATTTTGAGAAGGCGCCAAATTAGTAAACGAACGAGTAAAGCACTACTTAAGCGCCAAACGTTATGAAATTGAGTTGAAAGGAATTTAAAAAGTAAAAAAAAAAATTTTTCTTCAAACATATTGGAATTTTTTAACTCAACAATTGAGTATAATAAAATCGAATCCTACACACTCGTAAAATAATCACATGGGTTTACCCGGTAAGTGTGTAGTATGTAGTATTTTACACGTTCGTAAAATGATAATATTGTTTTCCCGACCCGATCATATGTTTGGTGTGGCGCCAAACAGCTGTTTGTAATGTTTTGATGAAGCAATTCAGTTCTCGATAACGTTAAATAGATAACGTTACTTCATAACATTATAAAATCAACGTTATATTTATCGGCGGCTTCTATTTTTTTTCATTGTTGTTGTTTGTTGTGTGCAACATATAATGAGAAGTAGAATCAAAATAAAGTAATTAACTAAAAACTAAACTAAACGTACTTAAGTAATTGCGTCTATAAAATTTTGTTAATTTTCTAACAATTAATAAATGTACGTGTAAAACAGACTTTAGTTTTAATCAGTCTTTTAATCATAGGTTAGAAATACTTGTTAATGAATATTAAATATTATTTTTTTTTACTATTATTACTAACTAAGATATCATTTAAGAATTATATCAAAATTTGTTTAATAATTTGTCTATAGATAAACATAATTTCTAGAAATACGTGTAAAACAGGCTTTAAAAATTTTTTTAATGATAATTTAGAAGTACTTGTGAACAAATATTAAATTTTAATCATTTTGACATTAAAAGGATTTTAAATATAGTCACTTTGATGAATAAAGGATGAATTACACGATATTTTTTTTAATATCAAGATTTTATGTTCACTTTATCAAAATTTTATGTTCAAAGAAGTAATTTTATTTAATATTAACTACAAAAATGTGAAAATTGCTTCAAGAAATTGTTTATAATTGTCTATGTAATTTACATACGTACGTGTAAAACAGGCTTTAGAGTTTTTTAAATTCTAAATTAGAAATATTTATCACAAACTTTCAAATTTTAATCGTTTTGACAACAAGAAATTTAAAGTATTAGTCATTTTATCAAATAAAGGGTGTATTACACGATTATTTTTAATATAAAATGTCGTTTTCAATGTCAAAAGCATAGTAGTTAAAATTTTATGTTCGTAACAGTAATTTTATTTAATATTAACTACAAAATATTAAAATTTGTTCAATAAATTGTCTATAGTTAGATATAATTTGTAAATTATGTGTAAATCAGGCTTTATTTTTTTTTAAACTATGAATATATTAGATATTACGTATTTTTAGAAATATTTATTAACGAATATCAAAGTTTAATCATTTTGGCAAAAAGTTATTTTAAATATTAGTCATTTTAACCAATAAAGGGTGAATTACACGATTATTTTTAATCGTCAAAAACATAATAACTAACATTTTATGTTCGAAACTGTAATTTTACTTGATATTAACTATAAAATATCAAAATTTATTAAATAAATTGTTTATAGTTAGATATAATTAACAAATGTATGTGTAAAGCAGGCTTTAAACTTTTCTAACTCTAGGTTGGAAATATTTCTTAATGAATATTAAATATTAATCACTTTGGCAAAAAAATATTTGAAATATTAGTCATTTTGACAAATAAGGGCTGAATTACACGACCTTTTTTAACATCAAAAACATAATAGTAAAAAATTTAGAGTCACAGTAGCGTTTTTATTTGATATTAAGTACAAAATATAAAAATTTGTTCAATAAATTGTTTATAGATAGTCATAATTTGGAGATATGCGTGTAAAATAGGCTTTAGAGTTTTTGTAAACTGTAGATTAGGAATGCTTATCAATAAATGTAAAATTTTAATCATTTTCATAAAAAAAAACAATAAATAATAGTCGTTTTGGTAAACAAAGTAGGTATTACACGACTTTTTTCAACGTTAAGAACAAATTTGTTCAATAAATTGTTTATAGTTAGTCATAATTTGGAGATATGTGAGTAAAACAGGCTTTAGAGTTTTTTTCAACTATAAATTAGAAAATGTTTATAAACAAATGTAAAATTTTAACCATTTTTACAAAAAGAAACATTAAATAATAGTCGTTTTGGTAAACAAAGTGGGTATTACACGACTTTTTTACAATGTTAAGAACGTAAAGATCAAAATTTTAATTTCCGAAATAGTAATTTTAGTTTATATTATCAATAAGACATTAAAATTTGTTCAATAAATCACCTATTATTAGTTTTAATTTGGAGATATTGGTGTAAAACAGGCTTTAGATTTTTTTTTAACTCATGGATTATAAATGTTTATCATTGAATGTTAAATTTTGGTCGTTCTGACAAAAAGAAATTATAAAAAATAGACATTTTAACAAATTAAGGACGTATTACACGATTCTTTTTAATGTCAAGAACGTAAAAATCAAAATTTTATGTCCAAAACAATAATTTTATTTTATATTGCCAACAAGATATTAAAATTTGTCCAATAAATTGTCTATAGTTAAACATAATTTACAAACGTGCATGTAAAACAGGCTTTAGAGTTTTTTTTATTATTATAGACTAGAAATGTTTATCAACGAATATAAAATTTTAACCATTTTTACAAAAAAAAAATTAAAAAATACATTTTGACAAATCAAGTAGGTATTGCACGATTTTTTTTAATGTTAAGAACGTAAATATTAAAACCTTTTTTCTAAAACAGTAATTTTATTCTATATTTTCAACAAGATATTAAAATTTATTCAATAAATTGCCTATTGTTAGTCTCACTTTGGAGATATACGTGTAAAACGAGCTTTAGAGTTTTTTTTAGCTATAAATTAAAAATGTTTATCAACGAATATAAAATTTTTATCATTAAAAAAAAAAATAATAATAAATAAATAAATAATAGTCATTTTGACAAATAAAGTGGGTATTACACGATTTTTTTTTAATGTTAAGAACGTAAATATTAAAACTTTTTTCTAAAACAGTAATTTTATTCTATATTTTCAACAAGATATTAAAATTTATTCAATAAATTGCCTATTGTTAGTCTCACTTTGGAGATATACGTGTAAAACGAGCTTTAGAGTTTTTTTTTTAGCTATAAATTAAAAATGTTTATCAACGAATATAAAATTTTTATCATTAAAAAAAAATAATAATAAATAAATAAATAATAGTCATTTTGACAAATAAAGTGGGTATTACACAAGTTTTTTTAATGTTAAGAACGTAAATATTAAAGTCTTTTTTCCAAAATAGTAAATGTTTATCAACGAATATAAAATTTTTATCATTTACAATAAAAAAAAATAAATAATAGTCATTTTGACAAATAAAGTGAGTATTACACGATTTTTTTAAATAATAAGAACGTAAAGATCAAAATTTTATCCCCGAAACCATTTTATTTTATATTACCAATGAACAATTGGACAATTTGTTTAATAAATTGTCTATAGTTAAATACAATTTCCAAATGTGCATGTAAAAGAGGCTTTAGAGTTTTTTTTTAATTATAGATTAGAAATATTTATCAACGAATATAAAATTTTAGTCCTTTTCATTCAAAAAAATTAAGTAATAGTCATTTTGACAAGCAAAGTCTGTATTACAAGTTTCTTTTTAAATGTTAAGAACATAAAGATGAAAATTTAATTTTCGAAACAGTATTTTTGTTTTATATTATCAACAAAATATAAAAATTTGTTCAAAAAATGATCTATTATTAGTCTTAATTTGAAGATATACGTGTAAAACAGGCTTTAGAATTTTTTTTAATTATAGATTACAAATGTTTACCAACCAATATAAAATTTTAATCATTTTCACAAAAAAAAATTGAATAATAATCATTTTGACAAATAAAGTCGGTATTACACAATTTTTTTTAATGTTAAAAATGTAAATATCAAAATCTTTTTTCCAAAACAGTAATTTTATCTTATATTTTCAAGAAGATATTACAAATTATTCAATAAACTGCCTATTGTTACGTTTTAATTTGGAGATTACGTGTAAAATAGGCTTTAATTTTTTTTAAATTATAGATTGAAAATGTTTATCAACGCATATAAGATTTTAATCATTTTGACAAAAAAGTTTTTAAATATTAATCATTTTGAGAAATAAAGATATTTTACACGATTTTTTTTAATGTTAAGAACATTATGATCAAAACTGTATACTCCAAACACTAATTTTATTTTATATTATCAAAAAGATATCAAAATTTATACAATATATTTCCTGTAGTTTATCCAACATAACAATTAAGAAAATTCCTTACTAATTTTCTCTTCCTTTCCTTTCAAGTTAAACAGCTGTACAAACACCAAAACCTAAATAAACATCTACACGTGCATTACAAAAACTCCCATTAAAATAAATTAATAACAAAATCATTAACCCACATAAAAAAGCATACATTCCAATTAAAATTAAAATCAAACCTTATTAATAAGCAAATCCAATTTGTAAGAGAGGTCGTTATAAGTTCACTTATAAACGTCACACCGTTACTTCACATCTGGCTAATTAATTAATTAAATTCAATCAATTTAAAACTACCCAGTCGTTAAACGATATACATATTAATTTTAATATACCGTACGTTTAAGTAACAAGGTGCTAGTCGAAGAAAAAATAAAAGTTAAAGACCGTAACTAACGATTTCGATGGGACAAACTGAAAATTGAACGCGCAGTTTTCCCCTCCGCGTTTAATATTTCCAAGGGCGACAAGGATACGACCCTTTTCGTCCTTTGCGATTTTGCTGCGTAGTAGAGTACGAGAGAGAGTATCGATTTTACGAGCGGTTTGTGTACAATACGTACTATGGTTTTAGAAGGGCTGAAGTGCGACAAAGATAAAACCACATTACTACGCCGCAAAATATCGGGGTTTATTAACAATGTAAGACTTACTTACAAACCTTCTTTTAAAATTACATTCTTTTAAAATTACAACAATAATTTTTGTTTAAATAAAATATAAAATTTATTCGAGTAGAGTATAATTTAATTGTGAGTTGTAGTCATGAATGAATTGAAATTCGATTAATATCAACGCGGTGCCCACACACGTTGCAATTTCTAATTTCTATTCCATTGAAAGAGTAAAAGAGAAAGAGGTGGAGGTTAGAGCGAGAGGGCAAAGTTCGAAAACGTAGTAAGCAAAAGTTTTTTTTTCTTTTTCTTTTAAGGCGTGGTTATGAAGCCGGGCATATTTCGCTTGGTTAGTCGTGTGAACGCGTCACTCGCAAATTTCTACGCGATGAATCAGTTTGTATTACGGTGGCGATAAAATACTTCAAATAGTTTTCATTAAGTGTTCGCGGTAATATTACAAAAGTTGTAATGTTATGAGATAATTCTATTATTCGATAAGTTTCTTTCTAAAACTATCAATACAATTAATTTTATTAATTCTCAAAATACAATTTTTATTAAAAAAATTTAAATAAAAATAATAAACATTTTCGTTTGTTATTGTTTTTTTACAAAACACCCTGTATAAAGATTTTTTTATTTGATAAATTAGAATATTTAAAGTTTTACTATAATATTTGTTTTATAAAAATGTTATCAATTAAAGATGTTGCAGTATTTGTTTAGACTCACCCCTGTATATAGATACGGATTTAAAAAACACTCATAACTTAATAAATTGATTTTTTTTAACTATTTAAAGTAAAACTCAGACAAAAATGCTGCTTATATTTTACGTTTAAAAGAGAAGTATTTTGAAAACATTTTAACGATTTTTACCAAAAAATTGGAAAATTCCAGATAACTTCTAAGAAAAAATCTATAAGAAAAAACTATGAAGAATTGTTCCGACTTTTTTTAAACATTTATAAATAAAAAAACGTTTTATTTTCATTTCAACTCGTCTTTAGAATAATAAATAATACAAATAAAATTCAAAATTAAAATAATAGGCTTGAAATAAAAACCACGTTCAACACCTTTTATATTTCCTAATAATTAATGACTTATTGTTAGCTGCAATTTTTTTGGTAAGGATTAGAATAAATCTCTCTTTTTAAACTAAAAATTCATACCTTTATCTATAATTTGATGTAAGAATTGTTTTACAGTGCTTAGAAATAAGGTCTGGGTGATTTTTGAAATTGATCAAATTTTCTTCTAAGTTAGGTTAGTTTGGTTCAAAAATGTTTGTCGTCTTTAAGAATTTTTAGAATTTTTTTGGCAACAGTTAACGAAAATTCTTCTATTTTAGTGTAAAATAGAATCTTTTATCTTTAACTTAGTATAAAAGCAGATATTCTAGTCCTAAAAGTCGGTACGATCTTTTAAAGTTGAAAAGTCTGAGAAAAACTTAAAGAACATTAAAAGATTTGTTGTTTTATTTCCATCAAAACTTGTCTTTAAAATAAAATAAAGTCTTTAATTAATAGTCTTGAATTAAAAATCTTCCTGTATATATTAAGTTCAAAGCATTCGATCCTTTCTTTTTTAACATTTTTTAATAATTAATAACTTAATTCATATGAATTGAACAAATATTTACCTTAGGAAATAAAATTATAAATTATACAGGTTTTTTTGGGACACTTATATATAAATTTTTCCAATTTATACTATAAAAATGTCCATAATTTATTAAAAATTCATTTTTTCGCTTAGTTTTTAACTTTAATGTTGTTTAATTTTCCAAAAAACAATCATTTTCAAAGTTTTTATCAAAAACCTAACTATTTTCTTCAATTTTTGACTTAAATTCTTCTTAAAAAAGACTATTACTTTAACAATCTTGACTAAAAATTGAAAAATTTCGGATAAATTCCAAAAAACCTTGAAAATATTTTCGACATTTTTAAAAACATTAAAATAAAACTCCTTTTTCATCAAAACTAGTCCCTAAAGTAAAATAGAAGTTTGGAATTAAAAACCACCCTGTATATATTAAACTTATAGCATTTAATCTCCTTTTTTAAGATTATTTTTCAAAAAAAAGGACAATTTTTAAAATTTTTATCAAAAATTAATTGATTTTTCAATTTTTGATTGATTTCAATTCTTTTTAAAGACTATTATTTCAACAATTTTAATCAAAAATTGAAAAATTTCCAGATAAATTCCAAGAAAAATCCGAAAAAAAGAGAAAAAAACTTTAAAATATTCTTTCGACATTTTTTAAAAACATAGTAAAATGTTTTATTTTCATCAACATTCGTCTGTAAAATAAAATAGAAGTCTGGAATTAAAAACCACCCTATATATCTTAAGCCGAAAGAATTTAATCCTTCTTCTTTAAGATTATTTTTCCAAAAAAGGATAATTTTTTAAATTCTTATCAAAAATTAATTTAATTTTCAATTTTTGATTGATTTCAATTCTTTTTAAAAACTATTATTTCAACAATTTAAATCAAAAATTGGAAAATTCCAGATAAATTCCAAGAAAAATAAAAAATAAAAGAAAAAACTTTGAAACATTCTTTCGAAATTTTCAAAAACAATAAAATGTTTTACTTTCATTAAAACCCATCTTTAAAATACAACAAAAGGTCATGAATTAAAAATCACCCTGTATATATTAAGCTGGAAGCATTTTTAATCTTTTCTTTTTTAATACTTGTTTTTTAATAATTAATTAATAACTTAATTCATATAAATTGAACAAAAATTTATCTTAAAAAATAAAATTATCAATTGTATAAGTTTTTTCGGGACACTTATATAAAGATTTTTTCAAATTATGCTAGAAAAAAATCAAATAATTTATTAACACGTTCACGCCGGGACCGATTTTCATACTGCGTTTCATCTGGCGGGAAAAATATATAATCCTTTATTATGTGTACCACCGGTGGTACGCGCCGTCCGATGAAACAGTTTTGTGCGGGCCACCGGTGGTACGCGCCGGCGTGAACGTGTTAAACATTAACAAATGTTTAGTAACAATCAGATTTTAGCTAATTTTTAACCTTAACATTTTTTATTTTTCAAAAAATTAACAATTTTTAAAATTTTTCTCAAGAATTAATTTATTTTTCAATTTTTGATTGATCTCATTTTTTCTTAAAGACTATTATTTCAACAATTTTGATAAAAAATTGAAAAAATCCAGATAAATCCAGAGAAAATCAAGAAAAATCCAATAAAGAAAAAACTTTTAAAAATAAAACATTTTATTTTCATCAAAAGTGGTCTTTAAAACAATATAAAACTCTTGAATTAAAAGCCACCCTGTATATACTAAGTTGAAAATACTCGACCTTTTTTATGGCCTTTGTTTAACAATTAATAACTTAATTCATATGAATTGAACAAAAAATTACTTTAATTAATAAAACTATCAATTATACAAGTTCTTTCGGGACACTTATATATAATTTTTTTTTTGTTTACGTTAAGAAAATGTCATATAATTGAAAATTAAGAAATTTTATTAACAATCATATTTTTGGCTAATTTTTAACTCCAACTTTATTTATTTTTCTAAAAAAAAAAGAACAATTTTCAAAATTTTATTCAAAAAATCTAAAAAATTTTTAATTTTTGGTAAATCATTTTAACGATTTTGACCAAAAATATATTTCTTTTAAACAATTAAAAAGTAAAAATTGTTTCATTTTTATCAAAACTTTTCTTTAAAATGAATTAAATATTGAAATAAAAACCACCCTGTATATAATAAAGTAAGAAAATTTGGGAATTTTTATAGTTATTAATAATAAATTATTTAATTCATATTTTAACGAATACTTACCTTAATTAATAAATTTTTTAAGTGTAGCTTTTTTTCAGGACACTTATATATCGAATTTTTTTTTCAATTTTTGAAAAGTGTACATAATTTTAAAAAATGTATTTTTCAATCCTCAAAAAAAATTTTTTTTTAATAATTTTAATAAAAAATCATTTTTCATTCCTTTTTTTAATACATATTAAATAATCCATAAATTTTTCTTTTAAGATTTTTTTAAATTAAAAAAAAAGACAATTTTATTTTATTTTCATCTCAATTTCACAATAAAATTTTAAAAAAATAAAAATAAGACCAAAAAAATATACAAAATAAAAAAATATAAATAAAAAAACCACCCCGTATATAAACACAATCCTCCATAAATCACCCTGTATTAAAAAAATTAAAACGCGTACATATTTATCAAGTCAGCTGTCTTATTACATCACAACTTGGCAAAAACGTAAATAATACCACCAAAAAGGAGGTAAAACGGTAAATAAAACCGATTTAAAAGTACGCAGTTGCAACGTTTCTAATTAAAAAAGAAATAAAAATTGTTAAAATCGCGACGAATTCAATTCCATCAACGCGTTTAATCGCCGGTCGAGTTTGAAAATATTTAAAATTCCAAAGTCGGCTGTGCACACACCGTGTATGTGCGAGTTATAACGCCACAAAATGGCGGGACAACAGCTGTGTGAGATGCCGGCATTTCAACTCAACTCATTTAAAGAGTCGCAATGGTATAGATAGGTGTTATTTGTTATGAAAATTTTTAAATGTAGGTTTGAAATTTTGTAAATGTAACATAAGTGGTGAAAAAATTTTAAGGCGGGAATTTTCCCGCGCCTGTATGGCGGGCACGCGTTTTTTTTTTCTTTTTATACTTCATCCGTACTTTACCTGTTAATGTTAGCCGGGCTGTCCCTCTCAGTGTGTACCTCTACCGCGCCCCTGTCTTCATAAATAGACATAATCTTAGGTCCGGGACGTCCCTCGATTGGCGGGAAGCCGGTTTTCCTCCTCGGAAAATTCGAACTTGAAGGGGTTAGAACGTAACGAGCGCGCCGAACACTAACATACGCCACGAATAGCAGCGGTTTTCTGGCGGAGACGTTTGGCGGGAAACAGCTGAGACCCAGACCGGACCAACTTTAGTATTCATACGCCAAACTTAACCAATAATTTTTCATCTTAAAATCACTTTTTAACCCTCAAACTTCATAAAAATACATTTAAAAATTAATTTTTAAAACAAATCGAGTTAAAAATTTCATCCGTAAGTAAAAAAACCCTTGGAAAATGTAAAAATCCCCCGGTACTATTTATGACGCGGATTAAAATAGCCTAGTACTTATCAGCGTCTGCCAGCTGGCGCTGCAACCCCGCCTATCGGGTACAAAAGGAAACCGATCGGCGTCATTCCCCCTCTACGTCTTTTACACCCGCCAAACTCCAAATATTAAAAGTCAGATTTACACCAAACAAAAAAAATTTTTTAAATATATTTTTTTAAATAATAAATTTTAAGATGCATATTGGTACTTTATTTTTACTTTATTTTACTAAGCTTACGTCTTAGAACTTTTTAAAACGTACACGCTCTAAAATATAATTAATAATAAAAAAAAAAAATAGTCAAATCAAAATTTCAATATTCTAAATTTAAACTTAAAGTTTAGGTAATCATCATTATAATAATTATAATCATCATTATAATCATTGTAAGAAAAAAAAACTTACAAACTTATAAAATATAATAAATACTTCACGACTTGTACTTCTCGCGCCTTAAAAATCACCCAAAAGGAAAAAAATATATAAAAGAAAATCAAAATTAATTGAAAGAAAGGAATTTTAGGCACTATAAAAACTTTTTGATATTCGCTACTTTGAGGTGGCGCGATTGTGATGGATTCATCTTGACTTTAAGCTGTTGGATGAGGTCGAAAATCTTCAAAGAAGGTCCCACTTTTCCCCCGGTGTATTCTAATATGTCTTCTTTACTTAGGTTTAACATTATTTTCCCATCAACTTTCTAATAACAAAAAAAAGATAAGTGTTTGTTTATTAATTTTAATGTTTAAAAGGTGTTTATGATATATATTAAAATTATTAACCCTTTGACTGTTGAGTACTCTGATTTGAAACCCAGCATGTGGCTACGAATGGTTATCGCTGGTGACTAACACGTTTTTACATTATTTGAATCTATTCGGTGATGTATTAAATTATAATATAGTTTAGAATCCAAATATTATTACTTTATCGACATAGATTATGGATGGATATGAACGGCCACAATGGTAGCTTTTGTTAGGGGGACATGTGCACCCGTAACAGTCAAAGGGTTAAGTGGAAATCATTTCTTACTTGTTTGCTAAAACTATCGCAGTAATTCGCACAATCGTTCACCCTTAAAAATTGCGCCACGTCGAAAACGTTCCATTCGTCCGGACAGAGTTCGCTTGAATCGCACGAACCTCCACTACTATCTATTAATCGAGGTATAAGTTTTGTACTTGTATTGTTTGATGTCTGGAATTTAAGAAAAATATTTGTTAATAAAGAAAAATATTTAAAATAAGAACCATTTTATGTATAAATAAGCGCTTAATTGCCTAAAGAAATCAAATTGGCATATCTTTCCAGTTAAAAATAAAAAGATCGGGTTAGAAATGAAAAATTTAGATTTAGGCCCTGTCTTATAAAAGGCAGAATAAGTTATTCTCGGAATAATTGCCAGAATAACTTCTGTTTTAGCCACTCACATTACTTAAAAAAGACGTAACTATAGCAATTATTCGAGGATTAATTTATTTTGTGTTTCGTAAGACCGGATCTTAGAAGAATACCATTAGACTTAATAAAATTGTCATAAATTAATTCAAGAAAATATTTTATTCTAAATTTTCTAAAAATGTTATTAAATTGTATAAAATTATGATAAATTTGATAAAAAAAAGTGACTACATTTTGTAAACTTGGACGAAAAGATTTTTGGAAAAATCAAATTTACGAAAAATGTTTCAAAATCGTTATCAAATTTACATTAGGTAAGTAACATCTGATACTTACAAAAAAAAAAAACAAGAAAATTGGTTTATATTGGCGTTAAAATATCTATGTTTTTTATTTAAGTTATATAATTTGTAGTAATTATTAAAAAACATCATTCAGAGTTTATTTATAGAAATTAAGAAAAAATTTGTTCTAATTATTACCAGAAAATTTTTAAAAAGTCTCAAAATTGTCGAAATTTCTTGACTGATTCTAACCAAACTTGAGCAAATTTTGGGTCAACTTTAAAAAATTTTCTTGAATTTATTTATGGTGATTAAGAAAAGATTTTGTAGATATACAGTGGACGCTCTATATAAGCAACCTCTCTATAAGCAACATTCTTTGTAAGCAAACTCTATACAAGTAACTTTTTTTAGTGCAACTGTTCTGTATAAGCAACTTATTTTTTTAAAGATAAATATTTAACTTAAGTTTAGGCTAATGTAGAGGTAAAATCAACTGTTCACAATAACATAATCTCAACTTGTGAAAATTTGTTATTACAATATGTTTAAGTTTTGTGATGTCAGTATTAAAGTGAATTTCTGTTAAATAGAACAGTTACTTGAATTCTGTTAGTTTATGTTAATTAATTAATATTTTTGTGCTTTAAAGTCAACCATAAAATATGAATCAGAAGAAAAGAAGACGTTCAATTTCGTTAAAAGATAAACTATCCATTTTAAAGGACATTGAAAATGATAAGAAAATAAAGGACTCTTCTAACGAATATGAAGTTGCTAAATCTACAATAAGTAGATTAAAAGAAATTGAGGAAAATTTAGAAGAATATGCATCCAAAACGTATGTACAGTTCTCCCTTGTGCAGACACCAACGCGGTACACCAAAGGGTCCATTTAAGAGAGGTGTCCGTTCAAGAGAAGTATCCGTAAAGGGGAATTTCACTGCATATTAGAGTAAGATTAAGCGAATGAAGACAATAAATTATAGTGAAATCGACGATACGTGTTTTCTTGATTCTTAGAGTGGCGACAATTAAACAATTTAGTTCCAAATGAAATTAGCACTCGAAGCACTCGAAGTAAATAGATTAAATAATAGACTTGAAACACTTGTAGCAGGTGATGGATGGTTATCGAAATTTAAAAAACGCCACGGTATACGGATTTTGTCTCTTTGCGGAGAGAGTATGTCTCGCAATGTGGAGCTAGCTAATTCTTTTAAAAGTAAATTTAAAAATTATATTGCTGAAAATGGCTTTTTGCCTGAACAAATACATAATTGCAAGGAAACTAGTCTCGTCTATAAAAGCTTGCCCAATAAAACTAACGTTATTCCACACAGTTTAGTTAGTAAAAGAAATAAGTAAAAATGTTTTCCAAGCGATAAGCATTTTTATACTCCTTTTCTCCCTATAAGCAGCTTTTCTCAATAAGAAACTTTTTTACTGAAATTGGTTCATATGAGTTGCTTATATAGAGCGTCCACTGTAGTTGGATTAAGCGGTTTATTTTGAATTAAAACTGTCGGATTTTTCCTAATCACCACTAAAAAATTTAAAAAAATCAAAATTATCAAATTATCTTAATTGGTTTTAACCTAACTTTAGCAAATTTTAGGCCAACTTAAAAAAAAAATCCTGAGTTTATTTATGGAGATTAAGAAAATATTTTGAAAATTTGCTCATAGTATTACCAAAAAATTGTAAAAGAATTTCAAAATCATCAAGCTTTGTTGACCGATTCTACCCCAACTTTATCAAATTTTGGGCCAATTTAAAAATTTTTTCCTGGATTTAATGATGGAGATTAAGAAAAGATCTTATAGATATAGATGGGTTAAGAAGTCTATTCTGAATTAAAACTGTTAGATTTGTTCTAATTATTACCAAAAAATTAAAAAAAAATTAAATCGTCGAAGTGTCTTGATTGATTCTAACCCGATTGAGTCAACTTAAAAAAATTCCTGAGTTTACTTAATAAAATTCAGAAAAAATTTTTTATATAGAGTTAGGTTAAGATGTGTATTTTGAAGAAAGTTACTAAATTTCCCAAATCTGTTCAAAATGTTACTAGATTTTATAAAACTGCCATAAATTCATTTAAAAAATCACTAGATTCTGTAAATTTGTATAAACAAGTTACCAAACCTCCATCCTTTTTCAAAAAAAAGTGACCAGATTTTTATTTATTTTAAAAGAATGATATCAATTTTCAAAATTATTAAATTTTTATATTTAATTCTAAGGTGTCTTAGAATTCAGTTATCAAATGGTAATTACATTAATTTTAAAATGATTCAACGGAAAACTCTTTATCTAAAATAGCTTCCTAAGAGAGTTAAAGCGAGGCTTTTGAAACATCACCTCCCTCATCGGGAGTGTTCAGAGCACACAGCAGCTGAGTAACTGAACATCATATTTCTGAATGGTATCGCTAGCAGTCGATATCATCGTTAACAGTTTCACAAACGCTGACAGTAATGTTGTGTCATAGGTAAACCAATTGTATGCTGATAACACTCATGTGGTGTCATTCGTAGACAATTCGTTATTCATTATTATTCATAATATTGCCGGCCACTGGCGATGTTTCATTGCGCAAATATGTGGTTGTGAAAGTGTTAAGATTCAGCCCTGGTCATTTTGAACAGAGCTTTAGTTTGATATTCAAATGAAAGTGGGGTTGAAATAAGGATAATACACATATAACAGAACCTAACTCGATATTGTGTTTGAAATTAATGCAATCTGGCTACAACACAACAAAAACAATTTAATATAAGAGTTTTATGATTTCTATACATTTTTGAATTCAATTTAATATTAAATTTTTGTAAGGTTTTATAGTTAAGGTTTTATAATCGACAACAGGTGATTCATTACAAATTTTTGTGCGTCCTACTAAATGTAAGTAACAAAATTTTCATATTGTAAAATAAAAATTAGAAAGGCCTTTTATTTTTTTTAATTTAAGTCCTTTCAGTGATGTCACGAATGACGATAGGGTAGGTCAACTTCCTACAAAATGCTGTAATCCGTTGATTGAGTACGTAAATTATCTGTTTATTTCAGATTGGGGCTACTATTCAAATTTTGAGAAATGATAAATTTATAGAAAGACATTGGCATTTAAGGTAGAAGCTTCATTGACGTCGGTGTAGATCAGATCAAAGCAGACCAGACCCGACAAGTTTGAGGAATGACAAGGTGAAGAGGATAGGGTTTCAGTTGGTCGATGTATTCAAGATGAGTACATCAACCCAACACAGAGTGGTCATTGATACAGACACTTAGATAGTGATTCGGACCTCTTGTCTGTCAACAGATTTCCTAAACCCCTCCATAAAAAAAAGACCAGACCCAACAAGATCAGATCAGACACGTCCGTTGTAGTAGCTTTATTTGTACAGGATTTATACAGTAGATATAAATACTTGACGAGTAAATACAAGGTTATTGTTATTTAGTAAAGGGTTCTCGAGAGGTTTAAAATGATTTTTTTAGATTCCGATGAATGGGGTGAATGGCCAAAGGAAAGTATTACCAGTAAATACAATAAACCGAAACGACATTAGTGGACGACATATTTTATATCAATCACACGAAGAAGAGGAGTAAACAAAAACTTTAAAGCTTCGAAATTATCCCGAGAAGTTTAAAGAGTATTATCCAATGAACATAATAACTTATGATTATATTTTAAAAGCTATTTCTGGAGGTATAAAATAGTATTAAAATTTAATACATAACAGGATTTTTCACTTCTCTGTGGATTTTCTCTGATGAGTTTTATTAATATTGATTTGTCTATTGTCCGAAAGGTAAATTCGGCTGTTGCTTGGGAATATATCAAACACATCTGAAGTGTACTGATGTCCAGAAAATACAGGTACGTGTCTGTTCCGGTCTGGAGATAACTCTAGCCACTTATCTGGTCTGATATGATCCAATCTGGTCTGACCCAGCATCAGTGAAGCCGCAGTGTAACTTGGAAATACTAAAAAGGTCTGCTATGATCTGCATACAACATAGTGCAACAATGTTTGAATACTTCTATAACAGCGATTCCCAAAGTGGTCGATATTGACCCCTTGGGATCGATATAACACTCTGTAGCAGCTATTTTAAGTTAGCGGACCATTATGAATAAGGAGGTTGATCGTAAAAGTAGGTACTTTGGCCATGGGGGTCTTAGGTAACAGTTCATTTTGGAAAAGGGGTCAGTTGTTCAAAATAGTTTGGGGATCCCTCCTTTATAAGAATATATACAGGCGACCTCAAGGTGTAAATATTGTATTGACATCATGGGGATGTTAGTGCCATGTAAGAGGTAGACCCTAAGTTCGTAATGTTTAATACAAATAAAAAATGTGTCAGCAAACTATAAAGCATTAACTATTAATCATGTTAAAGGTGTCTATAGACAATTAGGTTTTCTGGCAGGAAAGTCTTCTGGCAAATAAACTTGAAGGCCAACCTTTTACTCATACAATACCCATACACGGTCATTTTTGTTAAAAAGCCAGTCTTTTGGCGAGTAAACCAGAGACTAAATCTCCATCTTCGCCGGGTGCAAGGTATAATGTTTTCATATACTAATAAATTTTCGGCTTGTAGGCATATACGTCCAAAAGACTTGCCTTTTGACAAACCTTATCATCTATGGCCATTTTAACAAACGCCCCAATTTTCATTATGATAGCTAAATGCGTTTTTAAGATATATAAAAAGGAATTAACATATATCTTTCAGAGACTCTTGGTTTTTTAAGAAGCAATTATAGAGAAGAAGTTTTACGTTGAATCAGCATGAAATTAGTTCTAGAACATGTATAAATTTTTTCAAAAAAGAAGATTTACTAAATTCATCCGAAATATTATATTTTAAAGTATATTTACGTTAATATACGATGTAGCTTTTCGTTCAGCCGGAGGTAAACTCCCTAAATTTTCATTAACGGCCACAACCGGTTCTTGATTCGCTGTCGACGATTCCCACTGTAAAGGATCCTCCTCCATCTCCGCTTCTGATTTCATATCCCTATCCTGATCGATATCCATCGAATCTTCCGACTTAACACTCTTCTGCGAAAGCGCTTTCGGCGAAGAAGTCTCTTTAATTTTCTTTTTCCTCCCGCGTTTCTTCAACCCTAATTGAAATTCTACTTAGCTACTTTAATATACACAACAACACAAACATAAAGCGACATTTTACATTTACCATACCTTTCGGAGGAGTTAAAACCTTCGGTTCTTGTTTTGGTCCTTCTAATTTATGTCCAACACTTTGACACCAACCAACCGGATAAATATCCGGACTTTCACAATCCAACCATTGATCATACTCTTCCTCCCAACCGTCAAAATGTACCTTTAATAATCTCCCGACGACTTTAGCAACCGTCGCCACACAAACCAACCTCGGATCCATTAAATCCGCAGCTTCGATTTTCATTCCTTCTCGAAAACCATGAATCGGAACGTAATGATTTATCAAACTACTCGTAACCGGAACATTGTACGGATTTTGAAGGTATGTATTCCAATTAAAAGTAATTTGGTCGTAACCTTTCGGAGGCGTTAACGGTATATTATTTTTTTCACAAAAACCAACCGGGAAAATACACGGGGAACTCACATGGTAACAAAACCAGTCGGCACCCGTCGCATCTGAATCGTAGGTGTCTATACGAATCATAATATAACCGTAATTTAAAACATCCATTACGGTTGCGACGCAAATCGAGCTTAAATTCAATGGATCTATCGCTTCAAGTTTCATTCCGATTGAAAAACCGGAATAACCGGTGTTTTCTTTAAAACCTACTTGAAACGGGGTGAAAAGTTCGTCGGTGGCGTCTTCTTCGTCGAAAATACCTTCGTGTACTTTTTCTAAGTAATTTAACGGTGCTACTAAATGATGACCAACCTATAAAAAAATTTTTATTAAAATTTTTATTAGAGGTTGATAGGAAATTAAATTTGCTTTAATTTGAGTACAAACACGACATATCTAGCTTTGATAGATCCAAAGTTATCGATTTTTTTTTACTTCAAAAATAATCGACGATCGCTATTTTTAAATCGACATTGTTTTTCAAAGTTAAGTCAACAAATTAATAGATTTTTAATAAATTTTGAAAATATTTAAGAATTTTTAAGTATTTTTAATTTTTTGATTTTTGACTTTTAAAAAATAAAAATCTTAAAAATGATTTTTTAATAAAATTTTGATCAAAAATCGTTAGGAAATTGAATTTCCTTTAATTTGAATACAAACTCGATCTATCTAGCTTAAATAGTTTAGAAGTTATCGATTTTTTTAACCTTAAAAATAATCGACGGGGGCCATCTTGAAAATTTTTTAATCAACATAACTCCCTTGCTTTTAATCAAAATATGGTCGTGTTTGGTATCAAATTAAACATTTTTAAATAAACTTTGAGAATATTTAAGAATTTTGAAAATTTTTTGATTTTCGAATTTTTGAAAAATATAACTTTAAAAATTATTTTAGAATCAAATTTTCTTCAAAAATCGTTAAGAAATCAAATTTGCTTTAATTTTAGTATAAATTTTTAATTTTAAAACCATTTGAAAGACGGCCATCTTGAATTTTTTAAAAATCGACGAAAATTCTTGGTTTTTAATCGAAATATAGTCGCGTTTGATATCAAATTAAATGTTTTTTTAATAAATTTTGAGAATACTTAAAAATTTTGAAAAATTTTTAATTTTTTAATTTTCGATATTTTGAAAAATATAACTTTAAAAATTATTTTAGAACAAAACCCTCTTAAAAAATCGTTAAGAAATCAAATTTACTTTAATTTAAACACAAACTTTAATTTTTTAAACATTTGATGATCGGCCATTTTGGATTTTTTTAAATCGACGTTAATTCCTAAGTTTTTGATAGAAATATAGTCGTGTTTGGTATCAAATTAAATAATTTTTAATGATTTTTTAAAATATTTAAGAATTTTTATGTATTTAAAATTTTTTTATTTTCGATTTTTTAAAAATAAAACTTTCAAAATGAATTTTAGAATAAAATTTGTATCAAAAATTATTACAAAATTAAATTTCCTTTAATTTAAGTATAAACACGACCTATCTGGCTTAAATAGTTTAGAAGTTATCGATTTTTTTAATCTTAAAAATAATCGATGGCGGCCATCTTGAAAATTTTTAAATCAACGTAACTCCCTTATTTTTAATCGAAATATAGTCGTATTTGGTATCAAATTAAAGGGTTTTTAATAAATTTTGAGAATATTTAAAAATTTTGAAATTTTTTTAATTTTTTGATTTTCGATTTTTTGAAAAATATAAATTCTAAAAATAACTTTAGAATAAAATCTTAAAAAATTGATAGCAAATTAAGTTTGCTTTAATCTGAATACAAATTTTAAACCTAAAAAACATTTGAAAGTCGGCCATCTTGGATTTTTTTTTAAATCGAAGTATATTCCTTGTTTTTAATCGAAATATAGTCATGTTTGGTATCAAATTAAGCAATTTTTAATGATTTTTTGAAATATTTAAGAATTTTTAGATATTTATTTTTTTTAATTTTCAATTTTTTTTAAATAAAGCTTTCAAAATTAATTTTAGAATAAATTTTCTATCAAAAATCATTACAAAATTTAATTTCCTTTAATTTAAGTATAAACACGACCTATCTAACTTAAATAATTTAGAAGTTATCGATTTTTTTAACCTTAAAAATAATCGACAGCCGCCATCTTGAAAATTTTTAAATTAACATAACTCCCTTATTTTTAATCGAAATATAGTGGCGTTTGTTATCAAATGAAAGGTTTTTAATAAATTTTCAAAATATTTAAGAATGTTGAAAAAAATTAAATTTTTTCATTTTCGATTTTTTGAAAAATATAACTTCTAAAAATTATTTTGGAAAATTTTTGTCAAAAACTATTAGGAAATTCAAATTGTTTTAATTTGAGCATAAATTTTTAATTTTAAAAATATTTGAAGGTCGGCCATCTTGAATTTTGTAAAAATCGATGTAAATTTCTTGTTTTTAATCAAAATATAGTCATGTTTTATATCAAATTAAAGGATTTTTAATGACTTTTGAGAATATTAAATAATTTTTATACATTTAAATTTTTTTAAATTTCGATTTTTTAAAAATAAACTTTTAAAAATTAATTTTAGAATACAATTTCTATCAGAAATCATTAAGAAATTAAATTTCCTTTAATTTAAGTATAAACACGACCCATTTAGCTTAAATTTAGAAATTATGGATTTTTTTAACCTTAGAAATAATCGACGGCGGCCATCTTGAAAATTTTTAAATCAACATAACTCCCTTATTTTTAATCCAAATATAGTCGTGTTTGGTATCAAATTAAATGTTTTTTAATGAATTTTACAAATTTTTAACTTAAAATTTAAAAATATTAAATTTTTGTTGATAATTTTATTTTTTTAGATAATTTTAATTTTTTTAAAGATAATTTTAATTTTTTTATGATAATTTAAAATTTTTTTAAAGATAATTTTAATTTTTTAACGTTCAACTTCTTACTTTTTTAGCCCATCCAACCGGATGTAATAAAGGTGAATCCTCGTGACACCAAAATCCAGCATCATCCGGTGGCATATCGTAATATTTAACATTAAGCCTTTTCCCAACGATTTTATGAATCATAGCGACCTTAACTTGCGAAATCCGGTTTTTATCGACCACCTCTAAATTTAACCCGCATTGAAACCTAGATTTTAAGCTCTCGCTAATTTTATTGCTGTAATTCGAAGGCAAAGTTCTCGCTCCGGTTAGTCGTTTCCTTAAAAAATCCTTCCAATCGCTGTATTTATCCTCGATCGTTTTGGGCGGAATTAAAGGTTTTCCTCTTGTCGCGCACCAACCAACCGGATGTACTTGATTAGAACATAAAGAGACCCAAAAATCTTTGGTCGAATTTGAACCGAAACCTTCATATCTTAAAAGCGCTTTGTAGCCGATTATTTTCATAACTGTTGCGACCCAAAAAGAATCCGGGAAAGTATCCGAAATATTATCGCAATCTGTATTTTCAACTTCGACTTTCATCCCGGGTAAAATACTTCCCCAAATATCTGCCATAGGGACGTGTTTAAAACATGTTACGGGAGCTGCGACGAAATTTTCCGTTTCTAATTGTCGGTCCCAGTCGAAAGTGTTGGCTAATTCGGGTGGTTTTCTTCGGGTTAAAGGTAGATTATCGTCGATGGGTTGTAATTCTGGTGGTCGTACGAGTTGAGGCAGCGGTTGGTCCGAAATTAAACCTGAGAGATCTTCCTGAGACTCCAATTTAAAACTATGGTGGGCGTAGGGTTTGTGTTCGGGCGTGGTTTGGGGCGATTGTGGGAGCGGTTCTGGGACTAAACCGCTGTAACCTCGCGCGCAGGCCATACTGCAAAATCTTCGTTCTCGGGTGTAAAATGCGTGTTTTACGCCCATTGCACCACATTTTTCACATATTGCTATATTAGAAAAAAAATAATAATAAAATAATTATTTATGAATTTTAAGTATTTTAACTTTAATCCTTAAAAATCTAATTAAAATAAAAATTTTAATTATTACCCAAAAAGACTAAAAGACGACTAAAATTTTTTTAAATTAAGAAATGGAATTTGTAGAAATTGAAAGCTAAAATATTCTATTTTGTAATAAAAAAGTCAATTTTGTTCTAATTCTTACCCAAAAAATTAAAAAAATTCATAAAGAGTACTAAAATTTGTTTAACTTTCAAAAATTTTGTCCAAATTTAAAAAATCGTGTAGACTTTATTTTTTTAAATTAAGAGATGATAGTTGTATTAATTGAAAGCTAAAATACTCTATTTTGTAATAAAAAAGTCAATTTTGTTCTAATTATTACCCAAAAAAATTAAAAAAATCATAAAGGTGAATAAAATTTTTGACAGGTAACCTTACATTTTTGAAAATTTTGATCAAATTTAAAAAATCGTGCAGACTTTATTTTTTAAAATTAAGAAATGAAGTTTGTAGGAATTGAAAGCTAAAATATTCTGTTTTGTAATAAAAAAGTCAGTTTTGTTCTAATTATTACCCAAAAAATTAAACAAAAAAATTAAACTAGACTAAAATTTTTTTTAACCTAAGTTTTAAAAAATTTTGAGCAACTTTAAAAAATCGTGGTCTTTATTTTTTTAACTTAAGAAATAAAAGTTGTATTAATTGAAAGCTCAAATATTCTATTTTGTAGTAAAAAAGTCAATTTTGTTCTAATTATTACCTACAAAATTTAAAAAAATCATAAAAGTAACTAGAATTTTTTAGATGAAATTCAACGGTTTTTAGAAAATTTTAGAAAAAATTTCACAATTTTTGTCTAATTTAAGATAAAATTAGACGGAATTCAATAATTATAGACCCGATTATAAAGACGATTTTATACGAAATTGGATGAAATTTTAGATAAATTTCGACGGATTTAGAAAATATTTTACTAAATTTAAACAATTTTAGGCCAAATCAAATTACTCTTTAATCAAATTCGACAATTTATATAAAAATGGATGAAATTCGATAATGTTTAAGCAAATTTATACGAAATGTGGCGAAATTTTGGATGAAATTTCAACAGTTTTAGAAAATATTGGATGAAATTTAAACAATTTTAGGCTAAATTAAGTTAATTTTTTATGAAATTTGACAATTTACATAAAATTAGATGAAATTCAATAATCTTTAAGCAATTTTATACGAAATTGGATGAAATTATAGATAAATTTTCGACGGCTTTAGAAAATATTGGATGAAATTTAATAATTTTAGGTTAAATTAAGTTACTTTTAAATGAAATTCGACAATTTATATAAAATTAGATTAAATTCAATAATCTTTAAGCAATTTTATACGAAGTTGGAGGAAATTTTAGATGAAATTTCACATTTTTAGAAGATATTCAGTAATTTTTTTTAATTAAATTCAACAATTTTAGCTTAAATTAAACGACATTCAGTAATTTTACACGATTTTATATGAAATTGAGTGAAATTTCAGACGAAATTTGATCATTTTAGAAAATTGTAGTCGAAATTTTACAATTTTAGGAAAAATTAAGTTAATTTTTTGGTGTAATTTGGCAATTTTAGATTAAATGAAACGAAACTCAATAATTTTAGATGATTTTATAAGAAGTCTTGTGAAATTTTAGACGAAATTCGAAGGTTTTGGAAAATTTTAGACGTCTTTAAAAAAAATTTCTAAAATGTGAACTATTTATTTATTTATTTTTGGAAATTTTAAATGTCATTTTCAAATTTTGGACGATTCTTAACAATCTTTCCAGAATTCTAACAATTTTAGATAATTTTTTTTAATTTCTAACAGATTTTTCTAAAATTATGGCAATTTTCAGATGATTTTTAGATGATTTATGAAAATTTTTGAACATTTTTAACAATTTTAGATAAATTTAAAACGTTTTTTGAAAATTAAAATAATTTTTAAAAGATTTTTCTAAAATATAATCACTTTTTAGACGATTTTTGAACAAATTTTAATGATTTTAGATAGAATTAATAGGTTCTTAGACGATTTTTTTAAATTTAGAGAATTTTTGGATGATTTTTTAAGATGTAAACATTCTTATTGTTAGACAATTTTTGAAAATTTGGACAATGTTAAAGATTTTTTTTAACTTAAACCATTTTTACAGGATTTTTGAAATGATTTCAAATAAATTTAAAAGGTTTTTAGATCATTTATAAACATTTCAACAATTTTAAAAACATTTTTCAAAGATTTAAACAATTTTTAGACAATTTCAGATAAATTTAACAGGTTTTTAGACGATTTTTGAAAAAAATTGTAGAATTTTTAAACGAGTTTTGAACATTTCGAGAATTTTTAGAAGTTATCTCTAAAATTTAAGCAATTTTTAGACGATTTTTGAAAATGTAAACAATTTTCTAAGATTTTAACAATTTTTTGTCGAATTTTGAAAAATTTTAACAATTTCAAATAAATTTCAAAGATTTTGAAACAATTTTTGAAAAAATTTTAACATTTTTTAAACGATTTTTGAAAATTTGGACAATTTTTGAAAATGTAAACAATTTTTTAAAGATTTTTCTAACAAGAAGTATGCAAGATCTTGGGGTCACAGATTTGGTTCAAATTTTGTAGGGTGGCAGATATAGTTTCCCTGTTGATGAAAATATGTGATTGTAAGAGCCACTACCCAATAGCTTTTTAGATATTTGCATTTAAAGGTGAATTTCACTCGTTAGAACGTTCGAAGTTGAATAATGTCAAAAACAACCGAATATTTATCGATTAAGTCGTTTCGAAGGAAGCTTATTTATTTATTTATTTTATTTTACAAGGTATTAGATTTGGAGTTTGAGTGTTTAGCTCTTCTTCTCCAGTCTCGATTTTTATGCTTCACATTTTTTCATTGAAATCTGCGATCTAAGTATGATGAGCACATTTCGATTACTTTATCCGTGCTATATTTTAATTTACCTAATCATTTATTATTTTTGATATATTCTTCAAAATTACCGATTTCTTCATCAAAATAACGAATTTACATCAAATTTTATAAAATAACTTTCATTTGAAGGGAGGTTATAATGTCCGGTTATGTTCCTGTATTAATTTTGAAATTCTGACATGTTATATTACAATGAACTGACAAATCGAAAGTGCGGTGCACACTCAAAAAAAAATATCTATGTCGTTATATGTTATAGGCATCGATTTCGAGTTTCATATCTAAAAGTAGACATAACATGAAAAAGAATTAATTACACTCCCCGAACTTGAATTTGACGCCTAACGACAAAAAACACCGATTTGTTGCTGCTACGCTAAACCTGTTACATTTGATTGTTTGCTACAGAACTGAATTTAGAATTCAGAACTAGAAAATTGCAACTTCAATTGTAAATATCTAAGAAACTATTGAGTAGTGGCCCTTACAACCATATATTTTTATCAATAGGCAAACCAAGGGCCGGTTAATCCACCTTTGGATAAATTAATCTACCCGATATCTACCATGGTTACGGGATAACTAGCCAATCATGGCAAGTGAAATTACAGTTACTATGAAAAATATCGGGTAGATTAATTTATCCAGAGGTGAATAAACCGGCCCTAAATCTACCATCTTACAAAATTTGAACTAAATCTGTGACCCCAACACCTTGCACTCTCCTTGTAAGATTTAAACAATTTCCTACAATTTCAGATAAACTTTAAAAGTTTTTAGACAATTTTTGAAAATTTAAATAGATTCTAACAGCTTTTTTCGAAGATTTTTGAAAATTATTACAATTTCAAATAAATTTGAAAGATTATTAAACGATTTTTAAAAATTAGAACAATTTTCTTTTACATTTTAGGTTAAAAATTGATATTTTAAGTTATAACCTGTCTTTTTTTTATAATAACACCAAGTTTATTTATTCGAATTATTAAATTTACTTTTATTTAAGAAATTAAAACTAAAAAATTCCATTTTTATTCCTAACAATCATATTTTTTATAATAATTCAATTAAAAATTAGAAAATAAATAAATAAAGTCATTGAAAATCTTTCCGAGTACTAAACCTAACCTCAAAAAATATATACTAACTGAATAAAAAACTGTCAAAAAAAATCTTATAATTATTCAAAAAATAACCCCAAAACAACAACAAAAATATTTTATTCAATCAAATTTAATAATAAAACCATCCACCAACCACTAACTAATCTTACCTATTCCGTCTTTTTGAATCGGAATAACAGACGGATCCGTATTACTCTGATAAGCAATGGGCGTTTTTAAAACCAACCCGGGATGTTTAACAGGTTTTATTTTCCTCGTCGGACAAGGAATAGTTTGAGTAGCCGTGTTTATCATGTAAACCGGCTCGGAATTATCATCATCAATGTAACTCCCATTACTATCTTGTTTTATATCTACCATTGGTAACATATCCAATCCTTCCATCACCTAAATATGTTTAAATTTTAATTATCTAACCCGAAAAAATGTATGTAATTGAATAAAATTGTGTTGTGTTACCATCGGTGAACTGTGCATATTTTGTATATCGTCCAACGAATGATTTGAAGCGCTATGATGTGAAGGTGTATAATAAGGACTGTCTTGTTCCAACATTAATTCGTTGGTTTCATTTGGTATTAAACCCAGAGACATGTCGGTTGTAGCTTGACCGGCACCCATCCAAACCATTCCTATATCGGCAACCCCAGGCAATGTATATACTGTAATACGGAATTAATTTTTGCAAACCAAAATAAAAAATAAATAAAAAATATTTTTATCTTTTTATTTTTAAGGATTGAATACAAATAAATCGGTGTAAAATTGGTTTTTAAATGGGGATAAAAGACGACCGGTAGTTAATTTTAATGTTTATAGTTTATAGTAACGTGCACAAAGAAGTTTTAGAACATAACCAGACATGCCTTAAACGAAGCGGGTTTTTAGGGGTATTTTACATAAAAACTAAGCGGATTTTCGACCTACCGTTCATTTTGAGTGTTTCTTTCTTTAGTGTCATATACGGATTTCCGGTATTCGCATTATTCGGGTAAAGAATTGATTTGGAAAATTCCCAAATCAAACGACTCGTTTATGAGCTCATCAAGCGACCGGATAGTAGTGTTTTTCGTTTTTTAGTTGTGTCGTTCTGAACAATTCTACCAATGTGCTTTAGGGGGATTTAAAAAAACACTAGATTTAAATTTCAAATTTATTCTTAACCTCTTTTTAATTTAATTTTATATGAATTTTATATAAAATAAAATAGAAAAGTTAAATTTAATCAATTTAATCAATTTAGATTAAATTTATAAAACAATAACTTCTTTTTGTACAATATCGCTAGAAAAAATCTTTAAATTTCCTTTATGTTGTCTCACAGCGATTTTAATATAGTTATTTTCATAAACAATATCGTTATTTTGAAGTAAAAAACATGCTTTTTTATAATAAGAACTTTCTAAAGTGTTGATTTTTAAATCGTCGTCTCCGAAGTATAATTCAAACCAGTATAAAATTCCGTGTGTTCGTCCTTTTTGAACGATTTGTACTAAATGTTCGCTTATTAATGGTTCTGTGTCGTCTTGTAAGATGTCTAGTTCTAATTTTTTGGTTAGTTTTTTATACGGAGTCTTCAAATCAAACATCCAATGTTCATTAATCTAAAAAAAATTAAACTTCAATTAAGGATTTTTCAGTTAAGAAGGGTCAAAAATTTTTACCAACTTTGAAAATTTTTTTAAATTTTTTGACAATATTTAGAATAAAACGGTCTTTTTTAGATAAAACTAGAATGTTTTAAGTTTCATTTAGAAAAAAAATTAGACCAAAATCTTTAAAAATGAATTTTTGATGAATTTTTAAAGTTGGTGGACTTTCTTAATTTAGGTTAAGAAGTGTCAAAAAAATTTTACCAACTTTAAAATTTTTTTTTAATTTTTTTGACAACGTTTACAACAAAACCGTCTTTTTTATATAAAACTAGAATGTTTTAAGTTTCATTTAGAAAAAAAATCAAATCAAAATCTTTAAAAATGAATTTTTGATGAATTTTTTAAGAAATGATTAATTTTCTAACCTAAAAATTCTTTTACCAACTTTAAAAATTTTTCTAATTTTTTTGACAACATTTAGAATAAAACTGCCTTTCTTATATAAAAGTAGAATGTTTTAAGTTTCATTTAGAAAAAAAATCAGTTCAAAATATTTAAAATTCGATTTTTGGCGAATTTTTTAAAAATTATTGATTTTCTAACTTAAAAAATCTTTTAACCAAAAAATTTCTTTTTTATCAACTTTAAAAATTTTTCAAAATTTTTTGACAAAACTTGAAAAAAAAACCGGTCTTTTTTATATAAAACTAGAATGCTTTAAGTTTTGAGTAGAAAAAAAATTAGACCAAAATCTTTAAAATTCGATTTTTGGCGAATTTTTAAAAAATTATTGATTTTCTAACTTAAAAAATTTTTTTTTACCAACTCTAAAAATTCTTTTTAATTTTTTGACAAAACTTGAAAAAAAACGGTCTTTTTTATATAAAACTAGAATGTTTTAAGTTTTAATTAGAAAAAAAATTAGACCAAAATCTTTAAAATTCGATTTTTAGCGAATTTTTAAAAAATTATTGATTTTCTAACCTTAAAAATCTTTTAACCAAAAAAAATTCTTTTTACCAACTTTAAAAATTTTTTTTAATTTTTTGACAAAACTTGAAAAAAAACGGTCTTTCTTATATAAAACTAGAATGTTTTAAGTTTCATTTAGAAAAAAAATTAGACTCAAATCTTTAAAATTCGATTTTTGGCGAATTTTTAAAATTGACCAATTTTCTTAAAGTGAATTATGAAGTGTCAAAAATTTTTTTTAATTTTTTTGACAACATTTAGAATAAAACGGTCTGTTTTAGATAAAATTAGAATGTTTTAAATTTCATTTAGAAAAAAAAATCAGCTCAAAATATTTAAAATTCGATTTTTGGCGAATTTTTAAAAAATTATTGATTTTCTAACTTAAAAAATTTTTTAACCAAAAAAAATTTTTTTTACCAACTTTAAAAATTTTTTTTAATTTTTTAACAAAACTTGAAAAAAAAACGTCTTTTTTATATAAAACTAGAATGTTTTAAGTTTTAATTAGAAAAAAAAATAGACCAAAATCTTTAAAATTCGATTTTTGGCGAATTTTTAAAAAATTATTGATTTTCTAACTTAAAAAATTTTTTTACCAAAAAAAATTTTTTTTACCAACTTTAAAATTTTCTTTTAATTTTTTGACAAAACTTGAAAAAAAAAAGGTCTTTTTTATATAAAACTAGAATGTTTTAAGTTTTAATTAGAAAAAACATTAGACCAAAATCTTTAAAATTCGATTTTTGGCGAATTTTTAAAAAATTATTGATTTTCTAACTTAAAAAATTTTTTTACCAAAAAGAATTTTTTTTACCAACTTTAAAATTTTCTTTTAATTTTTTGACAAAACTTGAAAAAAAAACGTCTTTTTTATATAAAACTAGAATGTTTTAAGTTTTAATTAGAAAAAAAATTAGACCAAAATCTTTAAAATTCGATTTTTGGCGAATTTTTAAAAAATTATTGATTTTCTAACTTAAAAAAATTTTTAACCTAAAAAATTTTTTTTTTAATTTTTTGACAAAACTTGGAAAAAAACGGTCTTTTTTATATAAAACTAGAGTGTTTTAAGTTTCAATTAGAAAAAAAATTAGACCAAAATCTTTAAAATTCGATTTTTGGCGAATTTTTAAAAAATTATTGATTTTCTAACTTAAAAAATTTTCTAACAAAAAATTTTTTTACCAACTTTAAAAACTTTTTTAAATTTTTTGACAAAACTTGGAAAAAAACGGTCTTTTTTATGTAAAACTAGAGTGTTTTAAGTTTCAATTAGAAAAAAAATTAGACCAAAATCTTTAAAATTCGATTTTTGGCGAATTTTTAAAAAATTATTGATTTTCTAACTTAAAAAATTTTTTAACCAAACAAAATTTTTTTTACCAACTTTAAAAATTTTTTTTAATTTTTTAACAAAACTTGAAAAAAAAACGTCTTTTTTATATAAAACTAGAATGTTTTAAGTTTTATTTAGAAAAAAAACCATATCAAAAGCTTTAAAAATGAATTTTTGATGAATTTTTAAAGTTGATCGATTTTCTTAAGTTAGGTTAAAAAGTGTCAAAAAATTTTTACCAACTTTGAAAATTTTTGTAAATTTTTTGACAACATTTAGAATAAAACGGTCTTTTTTAAATAAAATTAGAATGTTTTAGGTTTCATTTAGAAAAAAATCAAAGCAAAATCTTCAAAATTCAATTTTTAATGAATTTTTTTAAAATTATTAATTTTTTTAACCTAAAAAATTTTTTTACCAACTTTAAATTTTTTTTAAAATTTTTTGATAACATTTAGAATAAAACGTCCTTTTTTATATAAAACTAGAATATTTTAAGTTTCAATTAGAAAAAAAATCAGCTCAAAATATTTAAAATTCAATTTTCTATGAATTTTTTAAAAAATGGTTAATTTTCTTAAACTTAATTAAAAAGATAAGGTTAGAATATACGTCAAATTTGACATTTCCCAATTTTTAACATTTTACTTACTGCAAACATATTTAAATGATTCGCAATTTTAAAAGCAAACGAATTATCATCATTCGCCCTGCTACAATAAACCAAATAATCCGATTCGATGACCTCGCACACCAATTTAATCCTACTCGGAAAGACTTTTTTGCCAGCCGAGTTACAAGTCCATAATAAAGTATAAACATCACAATCTAACGTTCCATTCGTTGATATAACATCAAATAAAATCACATCAAACATCATAAAATCTATAGTAACATCCTCCGATAAGTAATGAACGTTCGAAGTTATGTTATTCGTATAAATAATTTCATCGATTACTTTGGGAAAATTTTCAGTTATAATAAAATAACTTTCTGAGTTATTTTGAGCTAGTATTAGTCCAAATAAAGGAAAGTTGAAATTATCTAAGACTTTTAAATTTAAATTAAGATATTTTTGAGATAAATTTATTATTGTTTTTATTAATGGGGTATCATTTAAAAAGGTTATTATATCCGGATGGACTAAAAAATGCTCTTGCTTTGAACAAAAATCTTCGTTTAAGTATTTTAATGTCACTCGATTATCTAAACATGAAAAAATTAAATTAATTTCGTCATTTTTTTGGTTGACTTTTGGAAAGTCGATGTAAAATAAAGCTTGTTCCCAACATTTTACATTATCCATCTTCGGATTTGTACTTATTTTAATATTTTCATCTAAATTAAGATCGAACCAAATCGCAAATGAATTTATTTCACCGTTTAAAACACATTTTAATTTCACTTCAATCGTTTCACCCTTTAATAAGTTTTCTAATTGATTTAATGAACAAAAATCAACCGTAAGGATTTTTTTAACTTCCGTAATCTCTTTATATTCGATTAATTTTAAATTTTCTACTTCGTACGGTTCATTATTTCTTCCGATAAGTATAAAATCTTTTAATAAAGGTATATCGGATAAAACCCTAACTTTTTTTAATAATTCTTCGCTTTGTATTCCAACGATAAACACATCGGCTGAGTTCGGAATGATTTTTGCGTTTTTATTTAATAATTCTTTCCAAGCGTGGGTTAAAGTTGTTAAACACTTCTCGCCGAAAAGTGCAGCATCGAAAATTTCAGTTACAACTAAATCGGCTTTTCCGTTGATATCATTTTCATTTAAATCCGTTGAAAATTTATTAATAACCTGAATATTTTTTAAGCAATTTTCTATAACGTTGTATTTTGTGATTTCGGCTAAAATTTCTTCGGATTCAATCGCATAAATTGTCCCAACGTCCGGACTATTTGATGCGAATAAAGATAAAAGACCCGTTCCGGCTCCGATATCAATTACTTTTAATTTATTCGAGTAATTATTGTTATACGATAATAAAGCTTTATAATAAGCCATGTTTCTCTCGTAATCGTTCACCATACGATAATGCCATCTCATAACCAACTCTAATTTTATCCAATTGATTATTTTTTCATATACCAAACCCTTTTCTTCCATTTCTTTAATAAATTCTAACATGTTCATTTCATCTTCGGTGTTGTCGAGTTTCATTAAGTGAACGATGTAATCTTTTATTATCTCCGGGTCAGTTGGAAAGTACTTAAAAGCGTCGGTGTAACATCTACGAAGGTCGTAAAGACGGTTTCTTCGTTTTAATTTCGAGCCCCATTCTCTTAACGAGTAAATAAATTGTGGTTTGTATAATTCACGTAATTCCGGTTGTAATTCAAAGACAGTCATTAACAAGGGGAATACTCTTCCGTAATTGTTATTTGAGTAATGATATAGTGCCGAATTAAGGCAAAAATAACTAGTTTCTGTATTTTGAGTCATATTTTAAATATTTTTATAGGTTAGATTAAACTGTCAATTTGACAGTTTTAAACTGACAATTACGTATTTTGTTGTCATTTAGTGTCGCCATCTATTCGAAATAATTGAAAATTATTAAAAAATCATAAATAATTTAAAAAAATTTCTTTTTTTAATAAAATATTAGAAATTAAATTTTATTTTTATTTTATGAAATGTTTGTTTTCTAAAATTAAGATTTTAATTGATCTTTAATCCATTAATTTTACAAAATTAGTCAAAAATTAATAAAAATACCTTATAAAATTAATAAAATTAGTCAAAATTCGTTAAAATTCGTCAAAATTCGTCTTAATTTGTCAAAAAAACCATCAAAATTACTGTTAATTTGATAAAATTCGTCAAAAATCGTTAAAAAGTCATCAACATTTGTCAAACATCGGACAAATTTTTATAAAATTCGTTCAAATTTGGCAAAATTTGTTAAAAATTCGTCTTAATTTCTCAAAAAACCATCAAAATTACCGTTAATTTGATCAAATTCGTTATTATTTGCGTTAATTCTTATAAAATTCGTCAAAATTCGTTGAAATTTGGCAAAGTTTGTTAAAAATTCGTCTTAATTTGTCAAAAAGCCAACAAAATTACTATTAATTTGATAAAATTCGTCAAAATTTGTTAAAAATTCATTAAAATTCGTCATTGCTTGCATTAATTCTTATAAAATTTGTCAAAATTCCTTGAAATTCGATAAAATTTGTTAAAAATTCGTCTTAATTTGCCAAAAATTCATTAAAATTACTGTTAATTTCTTAAAATTCGTCAAAAATCGTTAAAAAATCATCAAAATTTGTCATACATTGGACAAATTTTTATAAAATTCGTTCAAATTTGGCAAAATTTGTTTAAAATTGGTCTTAATTTCTCAAAAAACCATCAAAATTACCGTTAATTTGATAAGATTCGTCATTATTTGCGTTAATTCTTATAAAATTCGTTGAAATTTGGCAAAGTTTGTTAAAAATTCGTCTTAATTTCTCAAAAAACCATCAAAATTACAGTTAATTTGATAAAATTCGTCATTATTTGCGATCATTCTTATAAAATTCGTTGAAATTTCGCAAAGTTTGTTAAAAGTTCGTCTTAATTTGTCAAAAAACCAACATAATTACCGTTAATTTGATAAAATTCGTCATTGTTTGCGTTAATTCTTATAAAATTCGTCAAAATTCGTTGAAAGTCGGCAAAATTCGTTGAAATTCGGCAAAATTTGTTAACAATTCGTCTTAATTTGCCAAATATTCATCAAAATTACTGTTAATTTCTTAAAATTTGTCAAAAATCGTTAAAAAATCATCAAAATTTGTCACACATTGGACAAATTTTTATAAAATTCGTTCAAATTTGGCAAAATTTGTTAAAAATTCGTCTTAATTTCTCAAAAAACCATTAAAATTACAGTTAATTTGATAAAATTCGTCATTATTTGCGACCATTCTTATAAAATTCGTCAAAATTCGTTGAAATTTCGCAAAGTTTGTTAAAAGTTCGTCTTAATTTGTCGAAAAATCAGCAAAATTACCATTAACTTTATAAAATTCGTCAAAACTTCTTAAAAATTTATCAAAATTAATCATAAATTGCATAAATTTCTATAAAATTCATTAAAATACGTCAAAATTCGTTAAAAATTCATCAAAATTCGTCATAAATTGCATAAATTTTAATTAAATTCATTGGAATTCGGCAAAATTTGTTAAAAATTCATTAAAGTTCGTCATAAATTGCATAAATTTTTATGAAATTCGTTGAAATTGGGTAAAATTTGTTAAAAATTCGTCTTAATTTGTCAAGAAATTGTTAAAAAATGACTTAATTTAGCCTAAAATTGTAATATTTCATTTAAAATTTTTTAAAATTATCGTTTTTTTCCAAAATTTCACGAAATTTGGTGCAAAATTGTTGAATTTCGTTTAATTTCATCAACATTTTTTTCGAATTCCATTAAAAAATAACTTCATTTAGCTTGAAATTGTGAAATTTCGACCAAAATTTTCAAAATTCGTCCAACTTCGTTTGAAAATTCACGAAATTTCGTTTAAAATTGTCGAATTTCATTGAAAAATAACTTAATTAATCTTAAAATTGTGAAAATTCACCTAAAATCGTTGAATTTCGTCTAAAATTTAACGAAATTTCGCCTAAATTTGTCGAATTTCATTGAAAAATAACTTAATTTAGCTAAAAATTGTGAAATTTTACTCAAATTTCTTAAAATTGTCGAAGTTCATTTGAAATTTCACGAAATTTCATCTAAAATTTTCTAAAATCCGATTTCTTTCCAAAATTTCACGAAATTTGGTGTAAAATTATCTAAAATTGTTGAATTTTGTTTAATTTCACCTAAACTTTTTCGAATTTCATTGAAAGATAACTTAATTTAGCTTGAAATTGTGAAATTTCGACAAAAATTTTCAAAATTCGTCGAATTTCGTTTGAAATGTCACTAAATTTCGTCTAAAATTGTTGAATTTCATTGAAAAATAACTTTATTTAGATTAAAATTGTTAAATTTCATCTAAAATTTCTTAAAATTGTCAAATTTCTTCTAAAATTTCGCCAAATTTCGTATAAAATTGCCTAAAATGATTGAATTTCGTCTAATTTAATCTATAATTTCCTTAAGTCATCGAATTTTGTCTGAAATTTCACCAAATTTCGACAAAAGTTGTAAAATTTAATTGAAAAATAACTTTATTTAGATTAAAATTGTAAAATTTTATCTAAAATTTGCTAAAATCGTCAAATTTAGTGATGAAAATGTTGACCAATTTTAAAAAATCGTGGAAACTTTATTTTTTTAAATTAAGAAATGAAATTTGTATAAATTGAAAGCTAAAATATTCTATTTTATAATAAAAAAGTCAATTTTGTTCTAATTATTACTCAAAAAATTAAAAAAATTCATAAAGTTGACTAAAATTTTTCCTAACCTTAAAAATTTTGACCCAATTTAAAAAATCGTGAGACTTTATTTTTTTAAATTAAGAAATGAAATTTGTATAAATTGAAAGTTAAAATATTCTATTTTATAATAAAAAAGTCAATTTTGTTCTAATTATTACTCAAAAAATTAAAAAAATTCATAAAGTTGACTAAAATTTTTCCTAACCTTAAAAATTTTGACCCAATTTAAAAAATCGTGAGACTTTATTTTTTTAAATTAAGAAATGAAATTTGTATAAATTGAAAGTTAAAATATTCTATTTTGTAATAAAAAAGTCAATTTTGTTCTAATTATTACCCAAAAAATTAAAAAAATTCATAAAGTTGACTAGAATTTTTCCTAACCTTAAAAATTTTGACCAAATTTAAAAAATCGTGGAGACTTTATTTTTTTTTAATTAAGAAATAAAATTTGTATAAATTGAAAGCTAAAATATTCTATTTTGTAATAAAAAAGTCAATTTTGTGCTAATTATTACCAAAAAAATTAAAAAAATTCATAAAGGTGACTAAAACTTTTTTGCTAAAACGTTCAAAAAGTTACAACTTTATTATATATAAAAATATAATTTAATAAAATTAGAACTTTTAGAATATTAATATTTTGAATATTTTCTAAATTATTTAATTAATCATTTTTTTATTATATAAAAAATATATAATAAGCACCATCTATCCACAAATTAAAAAACTACAAACGTCAAAAACAACCTAACCTAACAATTTAACGTGTTTTTTAAACGTCAATCAAAAATGGGTAAATTAAGTAAGTTTTTCTTAAAAAATCACCTTTAAAACTTTATTTAACATAACTTTTTTAAAATTTTATAATTTAGATAAAATAGGTTTGGAAAAGAAACAGGCTTTTAAAGCTGAAATGAAAAAGAAACGCAAAGAATTAAAAGCTAACCTCAAAAAGAAACGAGCAAAACTAATTGTAAGCAATTTACCATTTAAAACAACCAAAGAGAACTTAAAGGAACATTTTAAAAAGTACGGGGAAGTTGAGGATGTTAATATATTAAAGAAAGATGATGGTAAAATGGTCGGTTGTGCTTTCGTTCAGTTTAAAATTGTTCAAAATGCTGCACAAGCTAAACATTATTTAAACGGGAAGGATTTTTTGGGGAGGGATCTTATTGTTGACTTTGCAAAACCTAAAAATAAGTATAAAAAGGAAAAAAAGAAAAAAGAGGGTGACGTTGAGGTTAAAAAGGAGGGTGATTTTATCGATTTGAGTATCGTTAAAGAGGAAGATGTTAAAAGTGAGGTTAAAGATGAATTTGATAATAATTTAGACAAAAATGATGATAAATTAGATAAAAATGATGATAGATTAAATAAAAATGATAAATTAGATGAAAATTATAATTCCGATGAAAATGACAGTTCCGATAAATCCGATAATTCAGAAGAAAGCGAAGACGATGAAAGTTCTGATGAAGAATTTAAAGAAACTGAAGAAAAACCCCAAAAAGAAGAAATTAATAAACGATCACCTGTTATTTCAAACGATGTCAACGAAGGTAAAACAATCTTTATTAAAAACGTACCTTTCGATGCAACAAACGAAGATTTAAAACACTTAATGTTACAATTCGGTCCGATTTATTACGCTTTAATTTGTGTAGATAAATTAACCGAACATTCAAAAGGTACGGCTTTTGTTAAATTTAAAAATAAAGAAGACGCCGATAAATGTTTAGATTCAACCGAACCGACTAATCTCCTCGGAAATATTTTAACTTTTCACCCAGCTTTAAATAAAAACGACTTACAACAAAAAACGAATAAAAATTTAAAATCACATGATTCGAGGAATTTATATTTGGTGAAAGAAGGTGTTATTTTAGCTGGTACGAAAGCTGCGGAAGGTGTTTCAGCAGCCGATATGGCAAAACGTCTTCAATTAGAACAATATAAAACGCAAATGTTAAGAAACTTAAATATGTTTGTATCGAGAAATCGTTTGGTTGTTCATAATTTACCTCCGAGTTGGGATGATTCTAAATTTAGGGCTTTGTTAAAGCGACATTCGGGGGAAAAAGCTTTTATTAGAGAAGCTAAAGTAATGAGGGATTTGAGAAATGTTGATAGTAAAGGTGTTGGTAAATCTAAAGAGTTTGGTTTTGCCACATTTACAAATCACGAGGATGCTTTAAAAGTTTTAAGGGCTTTAAATAATAATCCAAATATATTTTCAACAAATAAAAGACCGATTGTTTCATTTTCAATTGAAAATAAATCTATGGTTAAAGGTAAAGAAAAGAGATTGTTAATTTCCAAACAGAAAAATCCAAAATGTAAAGATTTCAATCCTAATTTTATTAAAAAATCTAAAGATAATGAAAAAGATAAAAAAGACAAAAACGATAATAAAAATAAAGAAAGTGATGAGTTTGGGGTTGAAAATGAATTTTCCGGTGTTGTTGCTAAACCGGGAGTTAAGAAAATGCGAAGTCGGTATAATTTAAAAGTTCAGGCGCAGTTACATTATGAAAATACGAAGAAAGAGAAGAAAAAGAGGAAGTTGCAGGCGAAAACTTTGGATCAGAAAAAGCAGGAGTTTAGGAAGCAAGAAAAACAGAAGGTTAATCATAAAGTTGAGAGTGATAACTTTTCTAAGATGGTTAATAAGTATAAGGAAAGTTTAATGAGTGCTCAAAATGTTAAAAAAGCTAAATGGTATGAATAAGAATGAATTATGTAAAAAGATAATAAAAAATGTTTTTTATTTAGTTTGTTATTTTTTTTTTGTTAATTTTAAAATGTTAATTTACTAAAAAAAAAATTATTAATTAATTTAGTAAAATAGAGATTTTTCTATGTAAATTAATAAAACCCGATTTACTATACTGAATGAGAAACTGTACATTAACTGTACAAGTTAATGTTTTTTTATAATTTCATAAACGACTTAACACTTTGCTGATTGGTGACGAGTTAACTCACCCTTGCACTTGTCATAGCTTGTGGCATGACATAGTTTCTGAGTAAAATTCCTGGTCAACAAAGTGTTAAGGTTGATTCTCACTATTGCAAACCACAAAAGGTGTTAACAAGGTAGTAATAAAAGTTTATGATAAGGCAATTGTAATCATTGATTCTAATTGTAAGTAAGACCTTCCACTCTTAACCCATTTGCATCACACAGAAAAATGAAAAATTTGCCCTTATCACCGAACATTTTTTTTATATGCAATTTTATATGCGATGAGCGCATATATGCGCGCTTTGGTGATACTGGCCAGGCAAAATGCGCGCATATATGCGCTTATGATACCGATGGGTTAAGACAAGATTGCGCAGTAGTCCGACGAAGGATATATAATCCCTTGGAGAGCGAAATGAGGGGTTCGTCGTTAGACTTTTCGTTACGATCTTTTTGTTAAGACTTTCTCGTCTATTTTTGTTCTAATTAGTCTTCGTATTTGATTCTTTTTGAGTAGTAACCTTACTATTCTGAGTAACATCGGGATATTGTCGTTGAAACTTCATTAAATCCCATTTCGAAAATTATTATTAATCCCGTGTGTCATTTTAGAGAGTTTTTAAATTATTATTCCGGAGTGTAATCGGTTCCGGTTCGGAGCGCGAATATAGACTTTGTCGAACTCTGCATTTTTCTTTATTTCATTAAATAGTAATTAATTACTCCTGCCTTATTCTTGATATTTTTGTACCCTGAATATTCCAATAGTGTTATTGAAATTAGGCAGGTAAGTTAAGTTTTTGTTTTTTTCTTTTAATGAGCAGTTTTCATTACTCGACTATCAACTGGCGGTGTCGAGGTTCTGCTTGACGCTAACGTTTTTGCAACCCACCAAATTATAAATTGTCGTTGTTGGTGATAGCCGCTCGTTGCCAACACCCCTTGGGGTCACGACACCGTGATGCTTGAGAATTATATTGTAAGAAGTTAAGTTCGGTCGCGAAGATTTTCTACCTCTTTATTTCGGTTGTATAGGCTGGTTGATGGACGACTTCCTGACCGGGCCAACAGGAACGCTATCATTTCCACTCGCCTCAGGTTCTGCTGCAGATCCTCCAAGTTCCCGTTTTCCATGAGACTTAGTTTTTCCAGTATCTCTGGTTGAAGACCCTTCAACACGTGTTTTATTTTTTCTTCTTCCTGTGATGGATTAATCGCCTTTGATTAGCCTGGGATCTTTTTTTGTCGTTTTCCGCGTATCGTTACCAGCATGTGTAGCTTCCACTCAACTAATTTTCTTTTTTGATTTTTTAATGGAATTTCCTCGGTTTGTCTCCACCATTTGTTACACCTTAGTAGTGCATTGGGGGTTTCCTCAGAGGGTAGGGTGTGTAGGGATAGCAATCATCAACACAAGGTTGGAAAACTTGTTACATTTATTGCTGGAGTAAGCACGGTAAGTGCTTACTTAACTAGGGTGACCAGACGTACGGAATTTTGCTGTATTGTACAGCAATATAACACGCAGTACAGCATTCGCAATTTATTATTGAATTTGTGATTGATTAGTGATCTCTTACAATGAGTTACATAGTGACAATAACATTCATGTTATAGAATTTTTCTGCTACCGACAGGAAAAATAGACATTTCTGTGAATTACCGACTGTATGCTATCTTTGTCGCTATTGTTAAAGTTATGTTCTTATTGTTAGTGTAACCCGAATTAACTCACATTCAAAGACAAAGCATTTATCATGTAAAATGGAAATTTTAAGCTCTCATCGAATATGTTAAAATATGCAGGCTGTTCCATTTGAAAAAATCATTTTTATGACTATAACTATTCAATTATTGTTTATAAAAAATTCTAATCTACACCGTAAAATTTTTCGTTATGAATGAAGACTTCGAAAATGCATTTTTTCGAAGAACAGCCGATATCAATTTTCCTCTGTCTCTTATAGAAACATCAATCTCCCTTTAAAGATGTCTAATTTGGTTCTCCCTTTAACTCACTACTTAACTACCTTCTAATTAACATTTTTTTCTTTTTATAGCATTCCCCCATGGCGACATCTCCCAGGGCTTCGTGGGCTAATCGCGCTGTTTCGCGTTGCATTTTCGCGACCAGACTTAAACTTTTGTTACAATAAGGTGCTTCTCACGACCCCATTGATCATGTGGCCGTGTATCCACATATGCTTTTCACGACACTCAACGTGGAAGTAGCCATAGACACGTCACATTGCTTGGGGGACAAGTAAAATACCTAGATTTTACTTTGTCAATCATCAATCTACCTGACCAAACAGGTATTTGGTATGAAAATGTAGAGGAAGTAAAGCTTGTCTATTTGCCCTTTTTCATTCAATGACAATTTGGTCTCTTTGGACAAAAATGGTCTCTCAAAATCTAGATTCATTCCATTTAAATCGGATATTTATAATTCAAAAGTGGGTTGTACAGACTATTCACAATGTTAACCAATTGGCTCATTGTAAATCCTTGTTTAAAAAAATCAGAGATACTAACCTTGTCTTTAGAGTACATTATACCGCGTATTGACCGATGTTAAAACAATACGTTATCCTTGATGTACCTAATTGAAGATTACGTTCAAATCCTACTTCATTGGGTTTGCACCTGTATAACAAACTATCTGAAGTTAATCATCTATCATTGGTGAAATTCAAGAATGAAATTGCATGGCCCTTGATGGATAGGACACCGCACTCTGCATTCTAGAATAATTGTGTACTTAATTTCTATGAATATCTCAAAAACCTTTTGTCAAACCAAATTACGGGACAGTTTGTTGGATTCATTGAACGTTTTTATGAACTATTTGTCGGTTTCAAGATGATCAAAATCGTAGTTCATGGGAAATCATACATAAAGATATACAATTACCTGATATTGGTTGTTGATTTATGACTTGTTTGTTTGAAAACTAAACGAATCTGGGATGTTTAACTTTACAAATACTACATAGAAATAAGAAAAAATTCCAACATTCTTTATCGCAATTCTTTTAACCCTTTCGCTACGGGAGTATGATCCGCCTGAGTGACAACGCTGAACGGGCCGTCATGCCGCTGGAGTAGCGCTACTGAACGGAGCATTAAGCCGGAAACTGCATATTGCGCTTAAGTAAATTGGTGTTTGGACTTACATTTTTCGGTGCAGCCTTTCGTACAAACAGGTCGTCGCGCGGATGTCGTCTATAAGCGACGCTCGTAGCGAAAGGGTTAATGGAATCGTTTCCGAGATATCGATATTCAAAGTAAGGTGTTTAATAACTACATTTTTATTTGTATTTATGTAATATTTGTAAAAATAAGAATTTCAGATCCGTTTATTGTTCCAACAAAAAAATTCACGAATTACGACGAAAATGGGGTAAATTTGTATCATTTTGCGGATGATATCTTCGGTAAAACGGTTCTAAACATTTTGAAATCTACAAGTATCACTTAAAAATATTCAATAAAACCAAGAAACTACAGCATATCTTTTTAGTCATACAGTTGTTGAAGTATTGATATTCAAAATCATAAATCTTACACATAAGACATTGCTAGGCATATCTCAACATTTCCAAATATGTAGCCATTACAAAGAAACGAATTTTATATTTAAAATCAACATCCTTGTTCACTAGAAATTAGTTACAAAATACTAGGTACAAAATAAAAAAAATCTTTTGTTCAGTTGCGTAATCTTCGAAATTACACAATTCGGACAACAAATCGAATTTTTATTACATTTTTCATTATAAATCGATTTTAAAACTCGACCAAAAATTTTAGAAAACGATTAATAATAAAATTAACTTTGTTGATTACCATAAATATATTCACCTTTGAATGTATAATTCTTTTTTTAAATACAACTTTAACTTATTTATAAATTATAAACATTTCGGCACAAATGGCATACACATATTATAAAAAGATTTTTTATCCCAAAATTCAACCCCTTTCCAACCACAATAACCCTTACTGACGATTTTATCCAAATCCTCTCCACCAACATAATGAGGATCTAAAATTAAAAACTTACAATTTCCAGTTTCGTGATTATAATCGACTCCTAGAATTGTATGTGCCAAAACACCTCCTCCTACATAATAATAAAATTTTAAACATACACATATAATCCAAATAAAAATTATAATATAATTTCTAATTTTATTTACCGATCATAATTGGTGATCCATTCGTTTTAAAATGTGCTAATAATTCCAACCCCATAGAACCCATTTCCGATCCAGAACTGCATTGTAAAACTCTACTAGTGACTCCTAAAAGTGTTTCCAAAACGAATCCAACTTCCATAGATCCAATCCATTGTCTAGAACCGATAAAATTTAGAGGTTTATCTCCGATATCCACCAAACACTTTTGAATGTCTTTATGAGTCGGAATTGGTTTGTCAGTGTAACCTTGGAGGTTAAACCAAGATGCTAGTGTTTGAAGGGATCTATAAGCACAACCCCAACCGTTATCGTCAAATTGGTTTTGGGAGTAATGATAGTATTTGTAGTTTCCACGAACTAAAGCTATTTCACCACCTTAAAAAAAAATTATTAATGACAAAATAAAAATAAAAAAAATATTGTGTATAAAAACATCTTTGATTGTAATAACATTAAAAATAAAAAGAAAAAATAAAAAATTGGGAAAATAAGGAATTTATTTATTGGTAATAACAGACTGGATTAAGTTTAGGTTTAATTTAAGGACGTTTTGGGATTTAAGGTCCATTTTAAGACGGGTTTTCTACTCTCTATAAAAAAAAATTTAAGCTATATTTTACTTTTTAAGAAATATAAAAAAATAATAATAAAAAATTACCGTTGTTAGTATTTTTAACGCTTAGATGTGGAGAAATTAACGGGGAATCTTCTTCCCGTTCAGAATTAAAAATGTATCTATTTCCTCTCCTGAAAAATGGAATGTTTAAAGGTAATAATAATTTCTCTTGTATAACTCTTCTTTCTTGTTCTAAAAAAACACACAAAAAATCAATTTCAAACGGATTAATTATTATTATTAGAAATATCAACCCAAAAATAAATTTACCCAAAGATTCATCACTTTCTCCCTTTCCGAACACTCTAGTTACAAAATGTCCACATAAATGAGGATAAAAATGATAAATTTCGGGATAATTAATCTTAGAAAAATCTCCTCCGCTTTGTTGGAAATATTTTAAAATTGTTCGTTGTAATAAGAAAAGATTTCTAAAACAACTAGCGACTAAAATTTCATATAAATTTTTAACCGGGAGCTTTTTATGAACCATTGAAAGCGCATCAAGATTTAAAACCATATTTAAAAGTTCGAATTTTTCTAGAATAAAAACAAATTTATGATCTTTTTAATAAAAGACAGTTTTAAATTACTTTTATCAACTTGTACGATTGGAGCGTGAACTCTTTTTGATTCCCCATTAAAATTAGAAGTCACTTTATTAAACATAGTCGCTTCGATTACATCCTACAAAAATAAAATTTAAATAAAATAATTAATTGTAAACTTAATAATTTCATTTTAAATCAATTTTACCATTTTTAATACTCCATTCGAACCTTTATTTTTAACTTTATTCTCATCTAAAGATTTTAAATACAATTCTTCAACGTTACAATCAGTAACGCTACCGGTAACTCCATTATCAGCATCATTTCCCAAAATAAACACGTTCGGCTTTGAAAAATAAAAAGCCAATTTTCCATTATCGATATTTCTTTTTAATTCCATTAAACCTTCTTTAATACTATCTTCGTCCGGATTACAAACTAACGGTATTTGTGCTTTTAATCGTATGTGCATAAAATTGGAATAAATTTCATAATCTTTTAAAATTTCAACTTTAGCCGGTTCTAATTGGTCGTTTACGATAAAAAAACATTCTAAGTCATGATTTTGATCGATAATAACCTTCACATATAAAGGATTATCGGTAACTTGGATGTTAGCTAAAGTATTTTCAAGTTTTTTATGGCTAAATTCTTCTTGGGATGTGTTAACTTCAAAAATACCACAGAATTCAATCTCGGTAGGAAAATATTGTGATGTACCGGACGTTTGATCGTTGTTATTTATAAATAAAGACGTTATACATTGAGTTTTATTGTAAAAGACTCCGTATAAATTCCCCAAGCATGCTTCTTTAACATTTTTTAGCCTCTACGGAAAGAAAATTAAAAACATATGTTTATAAATTGAGGTTATGTTTATTATTTGAGGGTTTTAGATTTTTTGGGGATTCTTTTTTTAATAAAGTACTTACATTTACGACCGTTTCTGATAATTGTATTAAAGGTTTCATCTTTGTAGCGTTCACTGATTTAATTTGAAATGTAAATGAATGTTGTTAATGTTTTGACATAACCTAAAAATTTTTGACAGATGTTTTTGAGGTTATTTTTAAGTTGGAAAATTTTTACTTTTAAAATAATCCAAATTAAAAGAAAACATTGATATAATTATAAATTAAGAAAGTAAATTAAAAAAGGAATCATATATTAGTAGTACCTAGTAATAAATATAAATGTGTTTTAACATAACCTAGAAATTTTTGACAGCTTTGAGATCACATTTGGGTTGGAGAATTAATTTTTTACTTTTTTCCATGATTCAAATTAAAAGTTATTATTATAATTAGAAATTAAAAAAAGAAATCGTATATTAGAAGCAGTAATAAATACATATAAATTAATGTAATAACATAACCTAAAAATTTTTGACAGGTGTTTTTGAGGTTATATTAAAATTAATTTCAATCCTTTTTTAAAATAAAATCCAAATAAAAAATGTTTATTACAATTAGAAATTTAAAAAAAATCCTATATTAATAATAGTAATAAATATTTTTTTTAATGTGAATACAAAATTTTTTAAATTTTCTTAATATAGTTTGTATATGTTATGAATTATTTATCTTATTGTTAATTAAAATAATTTCTTTTATGTACACTTTATACATTTACTCGTATATATATAAAAAAACAAGTACTTATTATTTATTTTTGTACTTATCATTAAAGAAAAAGGAAGGTGGTTAAAACTTAAAAAATAAAAAAAGGCAGTTTCAGTTTTTTAAATACACTAATTTTTATCAAACATCATACATTCTTCTTTAATCCTTTTCTTCTCGTCTATCCACTTCATTCCTTCTTCTTATCTTCCCATCTTCTCATCTAAAATTCGATATTCTAAAACGACTAAAATCGTTACAAAACTTTTCTCCTATTATTAAGGTATTTTATTTCTTTTTAATTAAGCAACTAATTAATTATTATTAACACCAAACTACACAATCTATTTTTGTATATAATAATATGTACTTACTAACCACATACACATAAAAGAATTCTAACTCTTTAAACTTTTCTTATTTTGTTATACAAGTTAATACCTAATTTTAACCTAATAATAGATAAACTAAATCCAAATTCAAAACATATGTAAGATTGTTTAGTGTCTAGAACGATGAGACTCGTCTCTTCGATCACGTTCTCTTTCTCGGTCCCTTTCTCTTTCCGGATCTCTTCTGTTTGAGTCTCTTTCCCTGTAACGGTCTTCATAATAACCTCCTCTTGATTTACTTGATGGTTCGGCGTTTGGATCAACTGCTTCTGGAGGTGATTTGTTCCTCGAACGGGAGACCCTCGAAGAGCTGGCGTGAAGAAATCGTGTGTTGTTATAATATTTATGAGGAAACTTATTGAATTAGGTTTAAATTATAAAGTTAAGAGAAAGTTTTATTTTATATAAAACTAATTTACTAAAATTATAAAATAATTTTAATTATGGTGTATTTTTTTTAAATAAGTGTGAGATGTTATAATAAAATCGAATAATTTAATGAAATCGATAAGGTTTAGGTTGGGAATGTAGTATAATTATTTTCTGTAGATATTATGTATAAAAAGTTAATTTGCAAGTTTTTTTTCTTAGTTTATTAGATCAATTGAAATTTTAACAATTTATACAAAAGTGTATTCAACATAGATAGTCAACATAGAAAGTAGATAAATATAGAAAACGTTCACGTTTATGTTAAGAATTTTATAAAGTATAAAAAATAGGATTCATTATATCACAGCCATAAACAGTAAAATCGAAAATGAAAACGTTCGAAATTGTACGAGTTAAAATTTGAATTGTAATTAATATTTACTTATGTACTGTATTAAGTTTACTAGCATCAAATATGTATGACTATTCAGTTATCGAAAGCCATCGTTTCTCGGATATTAATAACAAACAAAATATTGAAGTGTACGAGTAAATATAAAAAGTCATATACTAGTTTCATTTAGTAAAATGGAACAACTTTGATAAGTATAAATCATCGAAAATAAATACGGGTGAAGTTATCACATATAAGTCTACAAATTCGTATTTCAATTTCATTAATAGATTCACTAAAAATTAATAAAATACAGTATTATTTCGATCGTAATCAGGGCCGGATATGAGGCGATTGCGCAAAATCGGACCCCGCATTATGTAGTGTTCGATTTTATAAAGCTCCATGAAGTGAACATTTTATATTTTATAATATAGAAAAATGTTGACTTGTGTATCGTGATCTTTTTTCTTTTAGACGTCGATTGTGCCCCCCGACCTTTTTTTTAAGAAAGATTCAATGTTTCAAGTTTATATTGTTTCAATATGTAAACAGTCAAAAATCAATATTTTTATTTAAACTTTGTGGGGCCCCGCGATACAAATTTAATCGGGCCCCGCACTTACTGGATCCGGTCCTGATTGTAATCGTAATCGTTGATACATGACTACTGAAAAAAATGTACTTTGATAGCTGGAATTGGGTTGACTTCCAATGATTTTTGATTTCCAATTTTTAGCGAATGACAACATATCGTTCTAAATACGTAATTTTCACGGCCGGTGTTAACTGAACTAAGGCTAGAACTAACATTTGTACTAACTCTAACACTAAGGCCCGTATTCAGAGACGTAAGTTAAGCAGCTGCTCACCGAGATTTTTTGTTCAACTGTCAAAGCAGGTAAACGCACTTAAGCAAAAAATCTCGGTGAGGAGCTGCTTAACTTACGTCTCTGAATACGAGCCTAAACCTAGAAATGGGAACTTTCGAGTTTAGTGGTGCGTCTTTTGAAAAAGCGTAACGCTTTAACGTTTAAAGCTTAACTTTTCGGATGGCAAGTTGCTTCTTCAGAAACTTTGAATTTATTTCTGAAGAAAAACTCGAAAGCTTCTAGTTCTAAGTGTAGTATTAGAGTTAGTGGTAGTGTTAGTTCTAGTCTTTTGTTAGTTCAGTTAACATATCGTTCATTTGCGATAAAATCGTGATTAATTGTAAATTAAATAGTTTCAATGTTTGAGTTATCGTACAATTAAAATCGTACTGTATTACAGAACTGTACGTAATTTCTTATCGGTTTTTCAACAATAACTATCGTTACTTAGAAGATATCGAATTATCGTGTCTTTCGTTTTTTAACAAAGAATGGACTTTAAGATTAAAGTCGTTCACGGTTCCTTTCGTTTCATAAAACTGAATAAATTTGATAAATCGTCTAAATTATTATTTTGCGAAGTATCAGTTCTTTCACGTGTAAATCTATAAAATTTTATTTCATTTTCATTCCTTCATTCATTCATTAAAAATGAATCAGTGTTGATAACTGTACAAGTCCGCCTTAAATTTAATCATATATACATTGATATCGCATTACATTCATGGACATAATCACAGAGGAAGGTTCAAAGTTATTAACCAAATCCAAAAGATTTAATTCTTAACAAAACAAATTTTATAATTAGTTAATTGGAATTAAGATCTAATTTAATCTCTTTCTTGTCTACAACTGATCCCAACACATTAATTGAAACGAATAATTTCGTTATTGTTAAAATTTATTATCTGATTTTTAATATTAGTTCTAGTTTCTGAGATAATCATATGTTCTATAACCTGAAATAGAGCTACACCATGAAGAGAAACAGGAAAGAGCATTTGGCAATGTTATGGAGAGGGGGCTTACTCTTTCATCTTTCTCTTCATGACGGAGCTCCATTTCGGGTTATAGTACGTTTCTAAAGCTCACAATAACACTTGATTTACTTTAACTCTGAACCCTCTATTTATTTTAAACTGTTACTTTGGTTTTTATTTTGCCGTAACTATTCCATATAACGGAAACAAGCACTTTACAAAAGATATAAGACAAAATAAGTAAGAACCCTTACCTATCTTCAGCATCCCTATCGCGGTAATCCCTTTCTCTATCCCTTTCGCGATCTCCTCCGCGACTTCTTGACCTCTCTCTGTCCCTTTCCCTCTCTCTATAACTGTCAGCGTAGTACCTATCCCTGTCTCTATCACGATCCCTCTCTCTATCGCGACTTCTTTCCCTGTATCTTGAGGGTGATCTATCTCTTCTTCCTCTCCTATGTCTATCTCGCGATCTTGATCTGTCCCTCCTGCCGGAGCTATAACTTTTATCTTCAACTCCTCTAAGTGTATCTTGTAACGAGCTGATGAGAATTTTACATCTGTCGTCGTTCGCTACCTTCGACTGCTTAATCAACGAAATCGCCGTCACCAACGTCTCTATCGCGCTGGCATATTCTCCAGCTGCAGCGTCCGAAACAGCTCTTGCGATCGCCGAGCTGGATACCGTTCGATTCCTCGACATAATATCTTCAAATTCCTGCTCGGAGATTTGCGGATGATCGTTTAATGGCCCCGGATAAGACTGCGGCATATTCGGCGGCATGTTATAACCGTGCGGAATTGAATTCGGCCCCATCGGAGGTCCCTGCGCCATCCCCGGTCCCGAATGCATACTCTGGTGATGATGGTGGTGGTTCATTTGGGGCGGGGGCGGTCCGCCGCTTCCTCCGCCACCCTGTTGCTGCTGCTGTTGGAAGAAGGCTGGATTTACGTGGGGCGCGGGGGGTCCTTGCGACGGGTGGCCCTGCGGAGGCCCCTGCGGCGGGCCGGGCGGACCCCGCGGCCCTCCCATTCCAGGCGGTGGACCGCCTTGCCCCACCGGGTGATGGCCTGGCGGGCCTCCGCCTTGAGGAGGGAAACCGGGTTGCATCGGCGGCGGCCGCGGGTTCCAATCAGGACGCGGTGGTCCACCAGGCCCCGGAGGACCCCCACCCCCTGGCGGCCCTTGACCGGGCATACCCCTCGGTGGTCCTTGCACCTGTGGCGGACCTTGAAACTGCTGTTGTTGTTGTTGTATGTATGATGCCCGCGCGAAGATTAACGTGAAAAGAGAAAAAGAAAAAAACGGATGTTGGTTAGCGAATTTATTTTAAATTGACCAACGAGAGTGTTTTATTATCACATAATATTAGTAATTATTTTAAAGATTATATTGATATAATCTTAAAAATTATTAAAATGTTCCCAAATTATAATTTTTCTATCTATCAAAGCTATTTTTGATAGTTAAAACACAACTTTGACTTTTTCTTTATTTTAATGTAACATTATTCAATAATTATATTAAAACAACCTTAAAAACAATTAAAAATTTTACCAAATATTAATTTCTTTACACACCACAGGTAAATGAGATCATGAAAATAGTTTATATAGTTTACTTTTTAAATAATATTAAACTGGAATAATATTAACTGGAAGTAGAAAAAAAAAATTGGTTATGTTAACATAACTACAAAAATTATTTGATTTTTTTAATCCAAGTTATTCATGTTCATACTAATAAGGATATTTTTAACCAAATACTAACTTTTTTACTTATCAAAAGTAATTTAGATGATAAAAGGCAGTCAACATAATTTAAATTTTAAATACAGAGTGTCCTAAGATCAAGTGGAGTGACCAATTGTGGTTTGTTTGGAAACACACCAGTTATATGCACGGTTTAAGACGAATTAGTTATCCAGATAGCAGTAAGCCGGCTGCATTGTCACTTCATTGAGAGTGATTCATTTCTGCACTATGTCCAAAAATTTGCACAACAAAAAAATCAAATATCCCTAGATTATCTGATTATAGGCGTGTGAGTATAAGGACCACGAAAAATTCTGATGTAATTTAGATTGCCTAACCAGAAATATTTAAGTTTTTATAAGGAGTATTTAATAAATACTCTTCTAACGTTCGTTAGGCATCATTTAATTGAAATAATGGACCGCTTTTATATGAACTAAAAGTTAATATTTATAAATTTTATTGAGTAAATACGAAAAGTTTTCTAAAACGACAATATTTAAATCGACAATTTAAATAATGAATAGAAGACTAATTAAATAAAATAATAATAATAATGATTGAATTGTAAGTAACTGCTACGAAGAATATAAACTCTATGACTAGAACAAAATATGTACATTCAAAAACTATGTTGAATTAAGACAATAAATATAAGATAATAAACATCAATGAAGTGATTTCTCAGCCTTAGGATAAAACATGGAATTATAATTAAAACTTTATCGCATTTTGAATAAAATTTTCATCAGCTCCTTTTGTTAAAACAGTTTACTTATTGATAAATATAAATTTCGGGCACTTCAAAAGATGCTTGAAGACCTTCGCACACTCTGTAATGTTAAACCGGAATAAGAAAAAATTACGTTATGTTAACATATTCTCATTTTTTTTTTCTTTTTTAATTCTTCCCAAATATACATATTTTTACTTACCAAAAGTAATCTAGTTACTAAAAATTATTAATATAACCTAATTTTCCGTTCAATTTCGATATGTTATTCAATTAATAAATCAAGTTATTAACGATCTGGCTTGCTATGTCTCTTGCTACGCTATTTCTGGACGGAGCATGAGCTGGTTTGTTTTGTAATAGCAAAACAAAGTGAACAATATAGCAAACAGTAAACAAAGCACCCCCCAAATCTCATATTTGTAAACAGTTAATGGTTTATATCATAGACTAATGAATACATAGACTGAGTCTTTACTATAATCTATGGATGGGAAGGAGCTGATATTTAGGGTTAAAAGGGGGAATTACATTTCGATTATTTTCGAGTATGCTGTTGTGTTCTCGTTAAATAAAAACAGGATTTTCGCACTATTATTTTATTTAACAACTACTTATCTGAGAGTATCTTACGTCAACCATGATATGGACCGTTTATTTTGAAAGTGGTGTAAGTCCATTTTTGAAAAAAATGAGATATCACGTAATTCATGCTTAATTTAATGTAAATTTTTTATGTGTGATAAGTCCGTGTCTAATTTCTTAAAAAATTCCCATGTTTTGTACAACTTAAAATTGGTGGGTAAATGAAATTACATAGGGACAGATATGCTAACCTCTAATTTTCTCGAAACAAGCGAAAATGGATTTACACCACTTTCAAAATAAACGGTCCATATATTACATTCTGTTGCTTACTTCAACTTAAACCTAATACGCAACACCTTCCTTTTTTTCGCACTATTAGAAGTAAAGGTTCACATTTAATAAAATCTAGTAATGTACCAAACTTTAAATTTAATGATTATAATACTGACAATAAATTAAGTAAGGATAGCAACAATAAGGATTGTGAATCTAATATTAATACTTCTAAGCCTACACGTGTAACAAAGATTTCTTCTAAATTTAAGGATATAGTAGTTGTTAAATAAAATAATAGTGCGAAAATCCTGGTTTTATTTCACGAGAACACAACATGCTTGATAAAATTTGGCTGCAAAATTCCTGTACATAGACTTATAAATATGGATATGGAAAGAATTTGACTGTAAGCTATAAAGCCGTATGAATAGGTATAATCACATATCTATGGTAAGCACTAAAACGAAAAAACCTTAAAATAGAAATGGATAGAAACCAATTTAGGTAAAATTGTTTAACCTGGCATCCGACATCTGGGATGTAACAAACCCCAAACCATCTCAGATTAAAATATGTACACTATATTGTTATATCAGTATTGTTAATAAATATATAGGACTTTTTATTTGCTCTGATCGTTCTCACATCCCACGTGTCAGACGACGGGTTATGTGGGGTTTAATATTTTTAACAATTCACAGTTTATTTATGTAATTTTTCTACAAATACTCAGTTTAACTACTTGCGGTGGCAAGAAATTTACAGCTGAGTGTGCCAGGTGAGTCTTTTTTCTACCTGCAGCAATGGTCTGACGGCATGCGTAACACTGTTGCGCTGGCGTTCCGGTAACAAAAGTATGTCGACGTACAGTATACATCCAGCCACAAGTGGTTAAGCTTATGTACTCCACAATAGACTATGGCCAATTTTCAGCAATACACAGATATCAGACAATGCCGATCACAAACGAGTCACAACAAAACTAACCGAAGTGCAACTACTCTTCCCTTACCGCTAAAATCAATTCCCCCCTTTTTAAAAGGCTCTGTCTATGTATTTATTAGTCTATGGTTTATATTAATTTCAAACATAACCTATGAAATCTTATTCGAAATTTGATTTTTCAAATATCGAAAAACCTTGATTTCACTATTAAAAATTTTTTTTATTTCATTACGTTTCTAATTATGTCCCAAATTTTCAAATTAATTTCTAAATAAACCTAATTAATATTTGTAAATACAAAACCGGCAAGGTTTCATTCATCCTTATTAACAAACCAGCACAATATAATCAGAAAACTCCATCTTAAGAGAGCATAGCAAATGACATTTTCCAAATCGTAACCAGTTATATTAACATAACCTCAAAAATAAACCCAAATTTTCCTCCCATACTTACCATAGGTGGTCTAGGTGGTCCTTGAGGACCTGGTGGAGGTCCAGGCCCTCTCATTTGTTGTGGAGGCATAGGTCCCATATTAGGCCTCGGCGGGCCATTCCATTGCGGTTGCTGGAACCTCATTTGTTGACCTCCCGGCCCCATTTGAGGCGGTCCATTAAACGGCGGAGGAGGCGGCGGACCTCCTTGCATTCTCGGCGGGGGTGGAGGTCCATTCGGACCCACAGCCATACCAACTACAGCGTTCATAGGACCGCCGTGACGCATCGGGGAGTTCATTTGCATGCGGGGCGGGAAGTTCTGGTGGTGGTGATGATGGGGACCTGAGGGAATAGGATGGTTAGCCTGGCCAGGATGTTGACCACGCGAATTGGCGTTATTTGGAGGATTCGGACGGGTTTTCGACTGACTTTCAAAGTTACTTAGAGCCTGTTTTGTCGGAAGAGTTACAACGGGAGCTTGTCCGTGAATGGTGGTTTTCGGTAGGCGATCTAAACATAATCGCATACTAGTTTCCGAACCCATTGAGATAACGCAAAAGCCTTTCGATTGACCGTTAGCACGATGTTCGAAAAATTTTACTTCGTGGAAGTCGTTTACGCCAGCTTCATGAACTGCGTTTGATATATCTTGATCGGTTGTCCACTAAATTATTACAAAAATTATTAATTTAGTTTAATTAAATTAAATTAACTTAGATTTTAAACATACCCAAGTTAAATTCCCCACGTAAAGTTGATGTCTTCTTCCTAAAGTCCCCGTAGAGACATTATTCCCAGGTGGTGGGTATGTAGCTCCGTTAGTTTCTTCGGTATTTGAATTACTAGCTGGAGGAGCTGTAGATTCAGCCGTATCACCACTAGGACCACCTCCGGCAGCCGGGGTTGATATAACGTCATCATAAAGGTCAACATTATCACCTCCAAAATCATCCTAATAGAAATTAAATAAAATTTTACTTTATATGGTGGATTGTGACGATTTGGTTAACAAATAGTGCTCTAAATATTGAGGTTATGAGACAATATAAGTGAATTAAAAAGATGGGAAAAGTAGAAAGTAGGATTTTAACGTATTTACCTGTGCGAAATCTTCGATATCATCAGCGTATAAATCCAAATCGTTTTCCGCCATTGTCCCAATACAAGAAGTAAAGCGACAACAACGTGATGGCGTCACTAGTGAAGTGAGTTGATTAAATGTTAAGCCGGTACCAACGTATAAATAAGAAATTTACTAAAAATTCAAGGAAAATAAATTTTAATTTTATTGGTTTATTTATAATCAAAATTAAAAAATAATTAAGGGAAAATGGAAAATAATTAATTATATAATTTAGAAATCTTAATAAAAAATGTTTTAAAATAAAATTTTATGGAAATTAAATTTTGTGTACTTTATGTACCTAATATCATGTTGATCTTATACAAAGTGTTTTAAAAATAAAAGGAATGTAAAAATTTTAGTTTATTGAAAATTAAAAAGTAATTATTGATAATTGACTATTAATTTAAAGATTATAATAAAAGAATGTTATAAAATAGAATTTTAATAATTAAATTAATACAGATTGTAACAAAATTATACCGAAAGGTTTTAAACTAACCTTCTTTTAACTTTATTTCCATATAATTCAAAAAGTAAACAAGATAAAAAAAAATGTTTCAAATAAAATTTATTCATTTTTTAATTATAAACATTTTTTGTTAAAAACATTTTTTTCAATTCTCGATATTAATGGAGTTATAATCTATAAACTAGTTATAACCTTCAAAACGTCATTTTCTCAACTTCGGTTCCATTTAATTCAAAAACTAAACAAAATAAGAAAAATCTTTCAAATAAAATTTATACATTTTTTAATTATAAATACTTTTTATCTAAAATTTTTTTCCAGTTTTCGATATTAAAGGAGCTATAACCTAAAAACTAGTTATAACCCCCAAAACGTCGTTTTTTCAACTTTGGCTCAATTTAATTCAAAAACTAAACAAAATAAGAAAAAATCTTTCAAATAAAATTTATACATTTATTAATTATAAACATTTTCTATTCTAAAAATTTTCTCCAATTTTCGATATTAAAGGAGCTATAACCTAAAAACTTGTTCTCACCTCCAAAACGTCATTTTTTCAACTTTAGTTCCATCTAATTCAAAAACTAAACAAAATAAGAAAAAATGTTTCAAATAAAATTTATTCCTTTTTTAATTATAAACATTTTTTGTTATAATTTTTTTTTTCAATTCTCGATATTAAAGAAGCTATAACCTAAAAACTAATTATAAGTTCAGAACGTCATTTTTCCAACTTTAATTCCATGTAATTCAAAAACTAAACAAGAAAGAAAAAAATGTTTTAAATAAAATCTATTCCCTTTTTAATTATAAATATTTTTTGTTAAAAACATTTTTTTCAATTCTCGATATTAAGGAAGTTATAACCTAAAAACTAATTATAAGTCCAAAACGTCATTTTTTCAAACTTTAATTCCATCTAATTCAAAAACTAAACAAAATAGGAAAAAATGTTTCAAATAAAATTTATTCCTTTTTCAATCGTAAACATTTTTTGTTATAAACATTTTTTTCAATTATCAATATTAAATGAGCTATAACCTCAAAACTTCATTTTTTCAACTTTGGTTCCCTCTAATTCAAAAACTAAACAAAATAAGAAAAAATATTTTAAGTAAAGTTTATTAATTTTTTAATTATAAACATTTTTTGTTATAAATATTTTTTTCAATTCTCAATATTAAATGAGCTATAATCTAAAAAATAGTTATAACCTAAAAACGTCATCTTTTCAAATTTTGGTTCCATCTAATTCAAAAACTGAACAAAATAGAAAAAAATGTTTTAAACAAAATATATTCCTTATTTAATTATAAACATTTTTTATTAAACACACTTTTTCCATTTCTCGATATTAAAGGAGCTATAACCTAAAAACTAATTATAACTTCAAAACGTCATTTTCTCAACTTTAATTCCATCTAATTCAAAAACTAAGCAAAATAGTAACAAATATTTTTAATAAAATATATTCCTTATTTAATTATAAACATTTTTTATTAAAAACTTTTTTTTCAATTCTCAATATTAAATGAACTGTAAGCAAAAAACTAATTATAACCTCAAAACGTCATTTTTTCAACTTTAGCTCCACCCAATTCAAAAACTAAACAAAATAAGAAAAATTGTTTCAAATAAAATTTATTCATGTTTTAATTATAAATACTTTTTGGTAAAAACATTTTTTCAAATTCTCAATATTAAAGGAGCTATAAGCTAAAAACTAGTTATAACCTCCAAAACGTAATTTTCTCAACTTTGGTTCCATTTAATTCAAAAACTACACAAATTAAGAAAAATGTTTCAAATAAAATTTATTACCTATTTAATTATAAACATTTTTTGTTAAACATATTTTTTTCAATTCTCGATATTAAATGAGTTATAGCCCAAAAACTAGTTATAACCTCAAAATGTCATTTTCTCAACTTTAATTCCATCTAATTCAAAAACTAAACAAAATAGAAAAAAACTGTTTCAAATAAAATTTATTTCTTTCTTAATTATAAACATTTTTGTTAAAAACATTTTTTTCAATTCTCGATATTTAATGAGCTACAACCTAAAAACTTGTTATAACCTCCAAAACGTCATTTTCTCAACTTTAATTCCATCTAATTCAAAAACTAAACAAAATAGAAAAAATGTTTCAAATAAAATTTATTCCCTTTTTAATTATAAGCATTTTTTTGTTATAAACATTTTTTTCAATTCTCGATATTAAATGAGTTATAACCTAAAAACTAGTTATAACCCTAAAATGTCATTTTTTCAACTTTGGTGCCATTTGATTTAAAAACTAAACAAAATAGAAAAAAATGTTTCAAATAAAATGTATTCCCTTTTTAATTATAAACATTTTTTTGTTATAAACATTTTTTTCAATTCTCGATATTAAATGAGTTATAACCTAAAAACTAGTTATAACCCTAAAATGTCATTTTTTCAACTTTGGTGCCATTTGATTTAAAAACTAAACAAAATAGAAAAAAATATTTCAAATAAAATTTATTCCCTTTTTAATTATAAGCATTTTTTTGTTATAAACATTTTTTTCAATTCTCGATATTAAATGAGTTATAACCTAAAAACTAGTTATAACCCTAAAATGTCATTTTTTCAACTTTGGTGCCATTTGATTTAAAAACTAAACAAAATAGAAAAAAATATTTCAAATAAAATTTATTCCTCTTTTAATTATAAACATTTTTTATTAAAAACATTTTTTTCAAATCTCAATATTAAATGAGCTATAACCTAAAAACTAGTTATAACCTTAAAACCTCATTTTTTCAAACTTTGGTTCGATCTAATTCAAAAACTAAACAAAATAAGAAAAAATGTTTTGAATAAAATTTATTCCCTATTTAATTATAAACATTATTTGTTAAAAACATTTTTTTCAATTCTCAATATTAAATGAGTTATAACCTAAAAACTTGTTATAAGTTCAAAACGTCATTTTTTCAACTTTAATTCCATCTAATTCAAAAACTAAACAAAATAGAAAAAAAATGTTTTAAATAAAATTTATTTCTTTTTTAATTATAAACATTTTTTATTAAAAATTTTTTTTTCAATTTTCAATATTAAATGAGTTATAGATATCTTAGCAATTTGTACATATCGACCTATGCAACGAAAACTATCGTAAGTCATTTTTGATAGAACTGAGTCAGATATAAATGTTTAAAGGTTTTGAACCGATTGCATTTTAAGAAATAAAATTTTCTAGGTAAAAATTTCCTACTTGGTTGTTATAAATATCTTATAGAGGATTCCGAAAGGATTCACCATAAAAGAATAGCAATTAGTTCTGTTTTCTTTTCAAATTTTTCATAATCACCATTTCTGACTTACGATAGTTTTCGTTGCATAGGTCGATATAATTTTGTACATAAGAAATATGGGAAAAAATGTACAAAAATGTAAATAAAAACACAATATTTCAAAAACATTTATTTCTCGCAATGCTAAGTAAAAACCGTAAATTAAATTACAACAGTTAATTTACGACTAATTTAATTTTTATTGTATGTATATTCGCAAAAGAAAAAATCGTTAAACGACGCGCTTAAATAAAATTACTTTTTTTCTTTTTTCATAATTTTTAATTTTAATTAAATTAACGCTATCGAGATAATATAATAATATATTTATATGTATTTATTTACAATACGAGAATCGATTACGTCAGTAACTTACATCTTAAGTCTTTATAATTTATAATAATATCATTTTCAATTTTTTAAATAAAATCCGTGTGGCATTTTATAAATTAGTATTAATTGATTAAATGAATGTTTATTCATTCTTTTTTTTTGTTGTATTCTCACCCGTTACGCCTTAAATTATTTTTAAAAAATTATTTCTAATAAAAAACTACGATTTTATTTTTTTTGTACATTGAAAAATTTGAATTTTAATTAAAGTTAAATTAAGAAAAGAGTTTTTTTGATTTACGTTTGGAATAAGATTTAATTTGAAATAAAAAAATCTTTCTTATTTATTAATAGACGTTTCCTTTAAAAGCTTTATTAATTTTTCTGTCTTGTAATAAATCTCAAAGCTCTTTTTTCACCGTTATTTTTTTTTCTTCAATAAATATAATACAATACAGTACATTCCGTTTGCTAGATATATTTATTTATTTATGTGTTTGTTTATTTTTTTTCTTTTCATTTTATAGTAATATATGTTCAACATTTATACGGATTTTTTTCTTTTTTTTATTATAATATTCGATATAGAAACTATGTACAACAAAATTAAGTGTTTATTTACACGTTTTTTTTTAATCATCGGCTCGGGTGAACGCAATTTATTGGCTTAAAATGTACAATTTATTAATTATTTGGTTATTTATTTAAAAATTTTGAAATTTTACAAAAAAAATGTATCCAAAAATAATTTTTTAAATAAAATAAAAATTAAAAAATGATTTTAGAATAAAACTTTTATCATAAATCGACAGGACGTTAAATTTCCTTTAATTTGAGTACAAACATGACATATCTATCTTAAATAGTTTCCGAGTTATTCACATTTTTAACATCAAATCCGTCGGTCCTGTAGGTATGTGTCGGCCATCTTGAATTTTTTTAAATCGACCTAACTTGCTTGTTTTTAATCGAAGTATAGTCGTGTTTGGTATCAAATTAAAGGATTTTTAATAAATTTTAAGAATTTTTAAAAAATTTAAAAGAATTCTAATTTTTTGAAACAAAATTTCCTCGAATTTGAATACAAACACGACTTATTTATTTCAAATATATCTAAAATTATTAACATTTTTACCTCAAAAAATAATTGATAATCCGCCATCTTGAATTTTTTTAAATCAACGTAACTTTTTTGTTACGAAAACATTTTTCTAATAAAAAAATTTTTAAGATAAAAAATTTTTAATAAAAAATAATTTTTTAAATAAAAAAAAAATTAAAAAATGATTTTAGAATAAAAATTTTATCATAAATCGATAGGACGTTAAATTTCCTTTGATTTGAGTACAAACACGACCCATCTATCTTAAATAGTTTCTGAGTTATTAATATTTTTAACATCAAATCCGTCGGTCCTGTACGTATGTCGGCCATCTTGAATTTTTTTTAAACCGACGTAACTTTCTAATTTTTAATCCGATTATAGTCATGTTTGGTATCAAATTAAAGGATTTTTAATAAACTTTAAGAATTTTTAAAAATTTTCAAAAAAATTTAATTTTTTTAAATAAAATTTCTTTGAATTTGAATACAAACATGATTTATCTATCTTAAATATTTTCAAAATTATTAAGATTTTTATCTTAAAAAACAATTGATGATCCGCCATCTTGAATTACTTTAAATCGACGTAACTTTCTTGTTTTTAATCCGATTATAGTCATGTTTGGTATCAAATTAAAGGATTCTTTAAGAAGAAAACATTTTTTTAAATGAAAACAATTTTTTACTAAAAAAAAATTTATATAAAAAAAAATAAAAATTTTTGAAGGTTAGTTTTATTAAATTTTATTAATATTGCACGTCACGTGGTTGAATTTAATTCAATTTATTTCAATTTCTTCCTTTTTTAAAAAACTTTAAGTACTTTAATAATCAAATAGCAATTAAACGTAAAAATCCATTTTTTAAAAGACCATCATAACCGTTATTCTTTACGTCAAGTCCATCTGGCACACTTTTCATCTTGTCTAAATATTTTTTTTCTTTTAATATCGTTATTTAACACACTAAACTTATGTATCACAACATCGTGGAAACTTTAACCGCTTTAAAACAGTTCGACGTTTTTTTCTTTTTTTTTTTTAATTATTATTTTAATTATTTTTTTTTGTTTAATCTTACAAACGTTTATAATAGCGTTTAAAACACCTAATTCTCCATATAAATAAGGATGAGAGCGTCAAAAATGTCTTTATTTTTTAATTATTTTTTTCCATTTTTGTATTTTTCATTCGTCTACCGCACACTATTCTCATTTCTCCTTCTTTTTGGTCTTCTCGTCGTTTAAAGGTGATGGATGTTATTGCCTACACACTTCATTAATATTATGTATTTTAAACGGTCGATTGTGGTTACTTTACTTTTATAAAATGCAACAGGACGCTGAGCAACAACTACTGCTACCTCCTTTACTTTTCTGTCGTTGATCTAAAAAAAAACAAGAATACAAATAAGGTTGGATTAGTTTCAAAATAATCTTAGAGTAAAATTTTGGTTAAAAATCGATAGGAAATTAAATTTGCTTTTATTTGAGTACAAACATGACATATCTAACTTAAATACTTTAGGAGTTATTCATATTTTTTATGGTAAAAACAATTGATAATCCGCCATATTGAAATCTTTATTGGGGATCGATAGGAAATTAAATTTCCTTTAATTTGAGTACAAACACGACATATCTAGCTTTGATAGTTTTTAAGTTATTAATGCTAGAAAAATGATGATCCGCCATTTTGGATTTTGAAAAATTGATGTAACTTTTTTGTTTTTAATGCAATTATAGCCGTGTTTGATATCAAATTAAAGGATTTTTAATAAACTTTAAGAATTTTAATGAATTTTTAATTTTTTAATTTTCGGTTTTTTTAAATGAAATAAAAAAGAATGATTTTAGAAGAAAACTTCTATAAGAAATCGATAGGACATAAAATTTCCTTTAATTTGAATACAAACACGACCTATCTAGCTTTGATAGTTTTTAAGTTATTAGTGCTTAAAAAATGATGCTCCGCCATCTTGTATTTTGAAAAATTGATGTAACTTTTTTGTTTTTAATGCAAGTATAGTCGTGTTTGGTATCAAATTAAAGGATTTTTAATAAACTTTAAGAATTTTAATGAATTTCTAATTTTTTAATTTTCGAGTTTTTTAAAGAAATTTTTTTTAAATTATTTTGGAATCAAACTTTTATCATAAATCGTTAGGGCATTAAATTTCCTTTAATTTGAGTATAAACACGACCTATCTAGCTTTGATAGTTTTTAAGTTATAAGTGCTTAAAAAATTGATGATCCGCCATCTTGGATTTTGAAAAATTGGTGTAACTTTTTTGTTTTTAATGCAAATATAGTCGTGTTTGGTGTCAAATTAAAGGATTTTTAATAAACTTTAAGAATTTTAATGAATTTTTAATTTTTTAATTTTCAATTTTTTTAAATGAATTTCTTTAAAAATGATTTTAGAATAAAACTTTTATTATAAATCGATAGGACATAAAATTTCCTTTAATTTGAGTACAAACACGACATATCTAGCTTAAATAGTTTTCAAGTTATTAATGATAAAAAAATGATGATCCGCCATATTAGATTTTGAAAAATGGATGTAACTTTTTTGTCTTTAATGCAATTATAGTCGTGTTTGGTATCAAATTAAAAGATTTTTAATAAACTTTAAGAATTTTAATGAATTTTTCATTTTTTAATTTTCGATCTTTTTAATGAAATTTTTAAAAAATGGTTTTAGAATAAAACTTTTATTATAAATCGATAGGACGTTAAATTTCCTTTAATTTGAGTACAAACACGACATATCTAGCTTAAATAGTTTTTAAGTTATTAATGCTAAAAAAATGATGATCCGCCATATTGGATTTTGAAAAATTGATGTAACTTTTTTGTTTTTAATGCAAATATAGTCGTGTTTGGTATCAAATTAAAGGATTTTTTATAAATTTTAAGAACTTTAATGAATTTTTAATTTTTTAATTTTCGATTTTTTAAATGAAATAAAAAAAAATGATTCTAAAATCAAACTTTTATAAGAAATCGATAGGACGCTAAATTTCCTTTAATTTGAATACAAACACGACATATCTAGCTTAAATAGTTTTCAAGTTATTAATGCTGAAAGAATGATGATCCGCCATATTGGATTTTGAAAAATTGATGTAACTTTTTTGTTTTTAATGCAATTATAGACGCGTTTGGTATCAAATTAAAGGATTTTTAATAAACTTTAAGAATTTTAATGAATTTTTAATATTTTAATATTCGATTTTTTAAATGAAATTTGAAAAAAATGATTTTAGAATAAAACTTTTATAAGAAATCGATAGGACATAAAATTTCCTTTAGTTTGAGTACAAACACGACATATCTAGCTTAAATAGTTTTTAAGTTAATAATGCTGAAAAAATGATGATCCGCCATATTGGATTTTCAAAAATTGATGTAACTTTTTTATTTTTAATGCAATTATAGTTGCGTTTGGTATCAAATTAAAGGATTTTTAATAAACTTTAAGAATTTTAGTGAATTTTTAATTTTTTAATTTCCGATTTTTTAATAAAATTTAAAAAAAATGATTTTAGAATAAAACTTTTATTATAAATCGATAGGACATTAAATTTCCTTTAATTTGAATACAAACACGACATATCTAGCTTAAATAGTTTAGAAGTTATCAATGCTAAAAAAATTATGATCCGCCATATTGGATTTTGAAAAATTGATGTAACTTTTTTGTTTTTAATGCAATTATAGTCGTGTTTGGTATCAAATTAAAGGATTTTTTATAAACTTTAAGAATTTTAATGAATTTTTAATTTTTTACTTTTCGATTTTTTTAATGAATTTTTTTTTAATGATTTTAGAATAAAACTTTTATTATAAATCGATAGGACGTTGAATTTCCTTTAATTTGAGTACAAACACGACCCATCTATCTTAAATAGTTTCCAAGTTATTAATATTTTTAACATCAAATCCGTCGGTCCTGTAGATATGTGTCCGCCATCTTGAATTCTTTTAAAATCGACGTAACTTTCTTATTTTTAATCGAAATATAGTCGTGTTTGGTATCAAATTAAAGGATTTTGAATAAACTTTAAGAATATTTCATAATTTTCGAGATTTTTTGATATAAACTTTTTTAAATCATCGTAACCTTTTTGTTTTTAATCCGATTATAGTCATGTTTATACTCAAATAAAAGGATTTTTAATGAATTTTAAGAATATTTAAAAAAAAATTAAGAAATTTTTAATTTTTTAAATTCTGATTTTTCAAAAATAGTTTTTTAAAAATGATTTTTAAAATTTTTTGACCATTTCGATCAATTACCCCATTTTTAAATTACCTTGTGAGTTAGGCTCTGGTAAATTTTCTCTAGGAACAAGATGCATAACCGTCGTTTTACCATATGGGAGTCCTAAAGCGCCCAAAGTGACGTTGCTGTGTAAAAACCGTCCTTGGTAGATCAGACGGAGGATTTCCGCTTTTGATACGGCTTCTTGGCCCCAGTCTAAAAACACCAAGTTTTTTTTATTAACCCCTCGAATGAAAAAATTAAATTTTTTTTTTAGGATCAAATTATTTACCATCTGGCCAATTATCGAAGACGTGTTGAGCTATATCACCTGCGGATTCGCTGGGACTGAATAAAAACTCCTTGGTTTTACCGCTAACGAGGATTAGTCTTAAATTAATCTGTAACAAACCCAAAAAACAAAGTTACAATCACCTCTTATTGATTAAAATATCAATATTTAGGATCAAAAATCATTAAAAAGTACTTTCATCTTATTATCGGTTCTATTTATTGAGAAAAACGGGCGCGTAGATTTTACACATTTCGCTCAATTCTCAACTGTGTTGAACTCGTATCGATCCGGTTGCAAAACGGCTCCGCCCTTCTGACCCACTGCTACAACATTATGTACTTGTAAAAAAACTCCTACGATCGTTTTTAATCTTTTAATTCTTTCAAAGAACCCCAAAGCAACCCTTAATCAACCCGTTTTTTAATTAACACTAACGCGGAAAATTAAATTTGGAATTTAGATAAAGATGGAAACCGAACCCTTTTCTCCCTCTACTTTTTCATTAAGAGGGATCTTCTTGATGGGTTTAAAGCTTAATAAATGACGATTAAGCGAGGATTAAGTTAAAAGAACTTCGCCGGGGGAGAGTTTATTATCGAACGGTTTGACGTTTTGTAGGAAACGTGTAGAGGAATGCTCGATGCTCTCGTCCCTAGGGGTGAATTGTTGATCAATAAATGGATGGGGGGAAGGAGAGGGGAAGAGGGAGTTTTGGTTCTCTTCCTGCGGACAGTTCGAAAATGAACTATTTTCATCATAAAAAGATAATAAAATATCATATACCGATTTAATCGTCTTATTTTTGATATAAAATGTAGTTTTTAAGATAATTAAAAGATTTAAAACAATCTTATAACAAAATAGTTACTAAAAAATGTTAGGAAATTAAATAATCTTTAAGTTAAGTATAAACATGATATATCCAACTTAATTCGTTAAAAAGTTATCGATTTTTTTAAATAAACGATCGTCATTTTTAAATGGATATAAAAAATTAAAAAATTTTCTTAAAGATAATTAAAAATCCTTTAATTTGATACCAAACACGACTATATTCCGATTAAAAATGAAAAAGTTACGTTGGTTTAAAAAAATTCAAGATGGCGGATCATCAATTGTTTTTTAAGGTAAAAATGTTAATAATTTTGAATATATATAAGATAAATAAGTCGTGTTTATACTTAAATTCAAGGAAATTTTGTTTCAAAAAATTAAATTTTTTTAAAAAATTTAAAAAAAAATCTTAAAGTTTATTAAAAATCCTTTAATTTGATACGAAACATGACTATAATCGGATTAAAAATAAGAAAGTTACGTCGATTTAAAAAAATTCAAGATGGCCGACACATACATACAGGACCGAGGGATTTGATGTTAAAAATGTTAATAACTCGGAAACTATTTAAGGTAGATGGGTCGTGTTTGTACTCAAATTAAAGGAAATTTAACGTCCTAATGATTTATGATAAGAGTTTTATTCTAAAATCATTTAACTTTTTTTTATTAAAAAAAAATTTTTTGTTAAATTTTTTTTTATTAAAAAAATTTTTTGTTAAATTTTTTTTTATTAAAAAAAATTTTTTTGTTAAATTTTTTTTTAGTAAAAAGTCTTTTTTTATGAAAAAAAAATAATTTCTTCTTATGAAATTATTTAATTTGATACCAAACATGACTATAATCGGATTAAAAATAGAAAAGTTCCGTCAAATTAAAGAAATTCAAGATGGCGGGTTATCAATTGTTTTCTTAAGTTAAAATGTTAATAATTTTGAATGTATTTAAGATTGATAAATCGTGTTTATACTCAAATTCAAGGAGATTTTGTTTAAAAAAATTTAATTTTTTTAAAAATTTTAAAAAAATTGAAAATCAAAAAATTAAAAATTTCTTAAAATTCTGAAAGTTTATTAAAAATCCTTTAATTTGATATCAAACACGACTATATTTCGTTTAAAAACAAATAAGTTACGTCGATTTAAAAAAATTCAAGATGGCCGACACATACATACAGGACCGACGGATTTGATGTTAAAAATGTTAATAACTTGGAAAGTATTTAAGATACATGGGTCGTGTTTGTACTCAAATTAAAGGAAATTTTACGTCCTATCGATTTATGATAAAAATTTTATTCTAAAATCATTTGAAATTTTTTTTTATTAAAAGAATTTTTTTTGTTAATTTTTCTTTTAGTAAAAAGTCTTTTTTTTTATAAAAAAAATGATTTTTTCTTATGAAATTATTTAATTTGATACCAAACATGACTATAATCGGATTAAAAATAGAAAAGTTCCGTCAAATTAAACAAATTCAAGATGGCGGATTATCAATTATTTTTTAAGATAAATATCTTAATAATTTTGAAAATATTTAAGATAGATAAATCGTGTTTGTATTCAAATTCAAGGAAATTCTTTTTCAAAAAACTAATTTTTTTTAAAAATTTTAAAAAAATCTTAAAGTTTATTAAAAATCCTTTAATTTGATACCAAACACGACTATATTTCGTTTAAAAATAATCAAGTTAGGTATGATTTAAAAAAATTCAAGATGGCCGACACATACATACGGGACCGACGGATTTGATGTTAAAAATGTTAATAACTCGGAAACTATTTAAGATAGAGGGGTCGTGTTTGCACTCAAATTAAAGGAAATTTAACGTCCTATCGATGTATTATAAAAGTTTTATTCTAAAATCATTTTTTGTAATTTAATTTAAAAAAAAACGAAAATCAAAAAATTAAAAATTTCTTAAAATTCTTAGAAATCATTAAAAAAATCTTTTAATTTGATACTAAACACGATTATCTTTTATAAAAATTTTATTCAAGTCATTTTTAATAATTCTTAAAAAAAATGAAAATCGAAAACTTAAAAATTTATTGAAATTCTTAAAGTTTATTAAAAATCCTTTAATTTGATACCAAACACGACTATATTTCGTTTAAAAACAAATAAGTTAGGTCGACTTAAAAAAATTCAAGATGGCCGATACATACGTACAGGACCGACGGATTTGTGTTAAAAATGTTAATAACTCGGGAAGTATTTAAGATAGATGGGCCGTGTTTGTACTCAAATTAAAGGAAATTTAATGTCCTAACGATTTATGATAAAAGTTTTATTCTAAAATCATTTTTTTTTAATTTCATTTAAAAAAGACGAAAATCAAAAAATTAAAAATTTCTTAAAATTCTTAGAAATCATTAAAAAAATCTTTTAATTTGATACTAAACACGATTATTTTTTATAAAAATTTTATTCAAGTCATTTTCAATAATTCTTTAAAAAAATGAAAATCGAAAACTTAAAAATTTATTGAAATTCTTAAAGTTTATTAAAAATCCTTTAATTTGATACCAAACACGACTATATTTCGTTTAAAAACAAATAAGTTAAGTCGATTTAAAAAAAATTCAAAATGGCCGACACATACATACAGGACCGACGGATTTGATGTTAAAAATGTTAATAAGTCGGAAAGTATTTAAGATAGATGGGTTGTGTTGGTACTCAAATTAAAGGAAATTTAATGACTTATCGATTTATGATAAGTTTTCTTCCAAAATCATTTTTGAAAAATTTCACTTAAAAAATCGAAAATTAAAAAATTAAAAATTTATCAAAATTCTTAAAGTTTATTAAAAATCCTTTAATTTGATACCAAATACAACTATAATTGCATTAAAAACAAAAAAGTTACATCAATTTAAAAAAATTCAAGATCATCATTTTTTAATAACTTAAAAACTATCAAAGCTAGATAGGCCGTGTTTGTACTCAAATTAAAGGAAATTTAATTTCCTATCAATCTCTAATAAAGATTTCAATATGGCGGATCATCAATTGTTTTTATCATTAAAAATTTTAATAACTTCTAAACTATTTAAGCTAGATATGTCATGTTTGTACTTAAATTAAAGGAAATTTAATTTCCTAGCGATTTCTTATAAAAAAATTTTTCTAAAATTATTTTTTATCCTTTATGGTTTTAATACCCTCACGTGTGTGTTGGTGAAACCTTTAAAAATGGTCTTACGGTTCGTTTATCCTTCTTAGATTTCACTCAGAGTGTCACTTCCGTTTTAAAACATTCAACACAAGTCACATTTTAAAAATTTTAAAGTTTTCTTTGTTAAATTACATAAAAGAATATTCAATATTATTATTTTTTTTCTAAACAGGATGTAAATAACGAAGTAGTAATATCACATCCGGTTAAGAGTTAAGATTATCACACTCCTCTCGAATTATAATTAGATTTATCCTTGTTTCTTAACCTCTTGTTTACTCAATCATCTTATTGTTAGATAACAATCATTTTTTTAATTTCTTATCTTTACACTCATCCTTTACATTCATCCTTTTTAATTCATCCCTAAAAATGAGTCATAGAGGCTTTATCGAGTCAAAACGCCCCCACGTTCGTACAAATGGCACAAAAGGACAATAAACTTTGTCACGTAATGAAATAATAAAGAGGGAATGGAATGAATCATTCAATTTTAAATGTGTTTGAAAAGATCGTTGGGTGTATTTTTTATCTATCTACCGTTTGAAAGTTTAAACAGATTCCTTTTAATTTAAATTGATAATTTTAGCGTACGCTCGATAAATATTGCATAAAGCTCGTCTCGGTTTTTGCGTTTGGAATATTTTAAAACGTAATAAAGACGTGATTGATGAAGTTGATTTGTTTTGGTTTTTAGATGAAGTGCGTTAAAGAAAAAAAAAATTGAGGGAAAAATTGTAAGTTGAAGGTGAATTCGTGTATTATTCGCGATTGTACCGCGTTTAAAGTTTTAAACTGATCGATTTGTCGATAGATTAACAAATCCTTCGAATTCTTAACAAGGTTGGTTACGAAAATAAACCGGTACGGTTTACCTCGACAAAAAAAATCGTTATTTTGTAACGATGTTGGTTCGTTTCAACATTATAATTATTAAAAAAAATACTCGATTAAAAAAAATAAAATAAAAATAACTAAAATATTAAGATTTCAAGATCATTAGAATTCTCAAAAAGTTACTAAATTTACAATATTTTCATTAAAAAAAAATCTTAAATTTTTGAACAAATAAATTAAAAATGTTACTAAATTTACTACATTTTAAGTGAAATTACCAAAGTGGTCAAAAGTTATTAAAACTTAAAAAATTTTAGTAAAAAAAAAGTTACTTGGTTTTAATTAAAATTATCAGAAGTTTATTTACTACATTTTGAAGAAGTTTATCCAAAGTTAGTCGATTCGAAATAAACTATAAAAAAAATAAAAAGTCATTAGATTATGTTCAATAACTTTATCCAGAAATGTCATTGAATTTTGATCAGATTTCCTAAAAAAAAAACATACAAAAAAATTTAATTTAGTACTTAGCTTCTTTAACCCTCCGGTGGGCGCGTATGCGGCAGTTAGCCGCATTTTTTTTTCCAAAATATTTCTAAGTTCATAGAGAAACCATTAAAAATCCTATTGCGGTGTAAAAGCCGCAACGCGCCCTTTCGTGTAAGTCCGACAGGCGCGCCCACCGGAGGGTTAAAAAAATGCAATTTTATGGATATTTTTTGCTATACGGAGTGTTTAATAACTATATTATCTAAAAAAATATAATTTTATGATTACTTATTATACAAGGTGTTCAATAATAGAGTATCCTAAAATCACTCAATTTTATTATAATCGTTTAGTATACAGAGTGTTTAATTGTTCATTTATCTGAAATTAATGTAGCTTTATGATTGTTCTTTGTTATACTCAACACCCTGTATAATAAAGAGTTCAGTTTTTTAGTATAATAAAGAGTTCGGTTTTCTAAAAAAATCCAACTTTATGGCTACTTTTCGCTACACAAAGTGTTTAATAACTATGTCGTCTAAAAAATGTATTTTTATAATTATTATTTATTATACAGAGTGTTCAATAATTAATATTATTAAAGAAATACAATTTTATTGTTATTTCTCAGTATACAGGGTGTTCAGTAGCTCAATTTTTTTAAAAGACTATTTTATTTTTATTTTTTACAATACAGAGTGTTCAATAGTTTACTTTTTTAAAATTAATGCGACTTTATAGTTATTTTTTAGTATACAGGGTGTTCAATAATTAATATTATTAAAGAAATACAATTTTATTGTTATTTTTTACAATACAGAGTGTTCAATAGTTTACTTTTTTAAAATTAATGCGACTTTATAGTTATTTTTTAGTATACAGGATGTTCAATAATTTTAATAATTTTAAAAAATGTAATTTTAAAATTATTATTCATTATACAGAGTGTTCAATAATTAATATTATTAAAGAAATACAATTTTATTGTTATTTCTCATTATACAGGGTATTCAATAGCTCAAATTTTTTAAAAGACTATTTTATTGTTATTTTTTTACAATACAGAGTGTTCAATAGTTTACTTTTTTAAAATTAATGCGACTTTATGGTTATTTTTTAGTATACAGGGTGTTCAATAGTTGAAATTTCTAAAAAAATACTATTTTACTATAGTTTTTTTACCATACAGAGTGTTCAATACTCAAGTAACTAAAATGAATACAGCTATTTAGATGATTATTTCTTACTATACAGAGTGTTTAATAGTTCAAATTAAGAAAAAAACTATTTTATTGATATTTTTACCATACAAAGTGTTCAATACTCAAGTAACTAAAATGAATACAGCTAGATGATTCTTTCCCACTATACAGAGTGTTCAATAGTTTACTTATTTAAAATTAATGCGACTTTATGGTTATTTTTTAGTATACAGAGTGTTCAATAGCTGAAATTTCTAAAAAATACTATTTTACTATAGTTTTTTTTTACCATACAGAGTGTTCAATACTCAAGTAACTAAAATGAATACAGCTAGATGATTATTTCTCACTATACAGAGTGTTCAACAGTTTACTTATTTAAAATTAATGCGACTTTATGGTTATTTTTTACTATACAGAGTGTTCAATAATTCAAATTTCTAAAAAAGCTATTTTATTATTGTTTTGTACCATACTGAGTGTTCAATACTCAACTAATTACAATTAATACAGCTAGATGATTGTTTCTCACTATACAGAGTGTTCAATAGTTTATTTATCAAAAATTAATGCAACTTTACGATTATTTTCGCTATACAGGATATTCGATAGTTCATATTTCTAAACAAATTTAATTTTACGATCATTTTTCACTATACAGAGAGTTTACAATACTTCTGTTATTTAAAAAATGAATTTTCACGTTTATTTTCTACTATACAGGGTGTTCAATTGTTTAATTTTCTTAAATAATATAATTTTATTGTTATTTTTTACCATAGACAGTCTTCAACAGTTTAGTTAACTAAATAATAAAGTTTCGTTGTTATTTTTTTATTATACAGAGTGTTCAATACTTCACTTATATCAAAGTAATGCAGTTTTATGATTATTTTTCACTATACAAGGCATTTAAGGGTTTACTTGTGTAAACTTAATGCAATTTTATGGTAATTTTTCATTATACAGGATGTTCAACAGTTCAGTTTTCAAATTTACAAAAAAAAGAAGCAATTTCATTATTTTTTTTGCTGTACACTACGTTGAATAGTTCAGTTATTTAAAAAATCCTACTTTGTTATTTTTTTACTATACAGAGTGTTCGGCAGCTCATTTTTCTGAAAATTGTTATTTTTTCTCTATACAGGATGTTTCATAGTTAACTTTTCTAAATAAATTCAAGTTAATGTAATTTTTTACTATACAGCGTGTTGGACAGTTCACTTTTCTGCAAATTTTGTTATTTTTCTAGTATACAGGATGTTTAATAGTCAACTTTTTTTTAACATAATGTTATCGTAACTATTTACTATACAGGGTGTTCAACAGTTCATCTTTCTGCAAATTTTGTTATTTTTTCACTCCACAGGATGTTTAATAGTTCACTTTTCTAAAAAAAAATCCATGTTGTTGTAATTTTTTACTATACAGGGCGTTGGAGAGAACATTTTTTTTACAAATTTTCTAATTTCTTTATTATACAAGATGTTTAATAGCTAACTTAAAAAAAAACAATGTCATAGTAATTTTTTATAATACAGGGTGTTCGACAGTTAATTTTTCTACAAATTTTGTTATTTTTTTACTCCACAGGATGTTTAATAGTTCACTTTTATAAAAAAAATCCATGTTGTAATTTTTTACTCTACAGGGTGTTGGACAGTTAATTTTTTCACAAATTTTCTAATTTCTTTATTATACAAGATGTTTAATAGCTAACTTAAAAAAAACAATGTCGTAGTAATTTTTTATTATACAGGGTGTTCGACAGTTAATTTTTCTACAAATTTTGTTATTTTTTTTACTCCACAGGTTGTTTAATAGTTCACTTTTCTAAAAAAATTTATGTTATTATAATTCTTTATTATACAGGGTGCTCGACAATTAATTTTTCTGCAAATTTTGTTATTTTTTCACTATACAGGATGTTTAATAGTTAACTTTCTTTTTTAACATAATGTTATTGTAATTTTTTGTTATACAGGGTGTTCGACAGATAATTTTTGTGCAAATTTCGTTATTTTTTCACTATACAGGATGTTTAATAGTTCACTTTTCTAAAAAAATCCACGTTGTTGTAATCTTTTACTGTACAGGGTGTTGGACAGTTCATTTTTTTACAAATTTTTTAATTTCTTTATTATACAAGATGTTTAATAGCTAATTTAAAAAAAGAACAATGTCATAGTAATTTTTTATTATACAGGGTGTTCGACAGTTAATTTTTCTACAAATTTTGTTATTTTTTTACTCCACAGGATGTTTAATAGTTCACTTTTCTAAAAAAATCCATGTTGTTGTAATTTTTTACTATACAGAGTGCTCGACAGTTAATTTTTCTGCAAATTTTGTTATTTTTTCACCATACAGGAAGTCGAATAGTTAACTTTTCTAAAAAAATCCATGTTGCTGTAATTTTTTACTATACAGGGTGTTGGACAGTTCATTTTTTTACAAATTTTCTAATTTCTTTATTATACAAGATGTTTAATAGCTAACTTAAAAAAAAAACAATGTCATAGTAATTTTTTATTATACAGGGTGTTCGACAGTTAATTTTTCTACAAATTTTGTTATTCTTTTACTCCACAGGATGTTTAATAGTTCACTTTTCTAAAAAAAATCCATGTTATTACAATTTCTTATTATACAGGGTGCTCGACAATTAAATTTTCTGCAAATTTTGTTCACTTTTCTAAAAAAATCCATGTTATTATAATTTTTTATTATACAGGGTGCTCGACAATTAAATTTTCTGCAAATTTTGTTATTTTTTCACCATACTGGAAGTTAATTTTTCTAAAAAAATTCATGTTGTTGTAATTTTTTACTATACAGGGTGTTGGACAGTTCATTTTTTTACAAATTTTTTAATTTCTTTATTATACAAGATGTTTAATAGCTAATTTAAAAAAAGAACAATGTCATAGTAATTTTTTATTATACAGGGTGTTCGACAGTTAATTTTTCTACAAATTTTGTTATTTTTTTACTCCACAGGATGTTTAATAGTTCACTTTTCTAAAAAAATCCATGTTGTTGTAATTTTTTACTATACAGAGTGCTCGACAGTTAATTTTTCTGCAAATTTTGTTATTTTTTCACCATACAGGAAGTCGAATAGTTAACTTTTCTAAAAAAATCCATGTTGCTGTAATTTTTTACTATACAGGGTGTTGGACAGTTCATTTTTTTACAAATTTTCTAATTTCTTTATTATACAAGATGTTTAATAGCTAACTTAAAAAAAAACAATGTCATAGTAATTTTTTATTATACAGGGTGTTCGACAGTTAATTTTTCTACAAATTTTGTTATTCTTTTACTCCACAGGATGTTTAATAGTTCACTTTTCTAAAAAAAATCCATGTTATTACAATTTCTTATTATACAGGGTGCTCGACAATTAAATTTTCTGCAAATTTTGTTCACTTTTCTAAAAAAATCCCTGTTATTATAATTTTTTATTATACAGGGTGCTCGATAATTAAATTTTCTGCAAATTTTGTTATTTTTTCACCATACTGGAAGTTAATTTTTCTAAAAAAATCCATATTGTTGTAATTTTTTACTATACAGGGTGTTGGACAGTTCATTTTCTTACAAATTTTCTAATTTTTTTTAGTATACAAGATGTTTAATAGCTAACTTTTTCAAAAACCAATGTTATAGTAATTTTTTATTATACAGGGTGCTCGACAATTAAATTTTCTGCAAATTTTGTTATTTTTTCACCATACTGGAAGTTAATTTTTCTAAAAAAATTCATATTGTTGTAATTTTTTACTATACAGGGTGTTAGACAGTTCATTTCTTACAAATTCTCTAATTTTTTTAGTATACAAGATGTTTAATAGCTAATTTTTTCAAAAAAACAATGTTATAGTAATCTTTTATTATACAGGGTGTTCGACAATTAATTTTTCTGCAAATTTTGTTATTTTTTCACCATACTGGAAGTTAATTTTTCTAAAAAAATCCATTTTGTTGTAATTTTTTACTATACAGGGTGTTGGACAGTTCATTTTTTTACAAATTTTATAATTTTTTTCAGTATACAAGATGTTTAATAGCTAACTTTTTCAAAAAACAATGTAATAGTAATTTTTTTTATTATACAGGGTGTTCGACAGTTCACTTATCTATAAATTTTGTTATTTTTTACTTTACAGGGTGTTCGACAGTTAATTTTTCTACAAATTTTGTTTTTTTTTTAACATACAGAGTGTTTAATAGTTCATTTTTTTTCAATTTTGTTATGATTTTTCACTATACGGGTCCAACAGTTAAGTCATTTAAAAAAATATTATTGTATCGTATTTTACTATACAGGGTGTTCAATTTTTTAGTTATATAAATAAATAGACATCTTTTTCTATCTATAACTTGTCTATTTTTAAGAAATACAAAACTAAAATAATTTCGTGATAATCTTATTTTAATAAATTTTTATTACAAGTTACAAGTTACTTTACAACTTGTAAGAATAAAAAATCTGTAAAAAGCAGCTTTAAACTTTTCTAAAAATAAATAAATAAATAAAATAAATAAGTAAAATAAAATTAACAAGACAGGAAATAAATCTTTTATTAAAAATGTTTAAAAGACATTTTGATATTTGTAAATATCCAAAAATAACCCTAAAAAGCTCCCTTGATTTTCATTTACGTGCCAACTCACTCTGTTTATTACTATTTATACACTCTCAGTATGTTCTATATCCTTGAGAACATATAAATAATTTAACATCTAATAATAAATTAAAATGCCAACACCTTTTTTACATCTCAACTATTTCATATAATTTTTTTCGATTTTAAAATCGTGATTAAAAACCTTTCCGATGTTTAAACTCTTTTGTGTTGGGTTACTATTTATAAATCTTCAAGGATTTTTTTTCTTGAATACGTTTAGAAGTAAATATTGATGAGTTTAAATTTAAACCTTTATTTTAATTCGATGGTGATCGATTTTAAAAGAGTGCGGGTCAATTATATCTGAAAGGAAACCGACACTAGGTCAATCAATGGTTGTTCGCCGCCGTTTCAAACTATTTGGCACGAATCCAAATCATCTAAAAATACGAGAGCATCCCGTTTATCGACCGAGTTTTCTCTATTGTGTACCAAAAACCGCTGATGAAACAGTTAAAAAAAAATTCGCATTGTAATTCCTTCTTTGTTCACTTTAAAACTTTAAAAAATAGGGTTATTAATTTAAATTTAAACGGAGAAAACATATAAGGGATTTTTTTCTATTATGAGGACTTTCTAATCGATCAATTTTGTTTGTCTTTTTCTTAACAAGTCCGCTACAAGACGATTAATGAACGTTTCAAGTCTACAAGTTGAGTTAAAGCCGGTTGAGTTTAAAGCTATTACCGGTGTGTCAATTTTTATAGTTGAGAGAGGTTGCTTTCGCTTTTCTCTCGGACCGCAAAAGTTTCTTTCCATTAGAAAACCGGATCGCGTCGCGTTAATCGTACAAAATCGAACCGTTAAAACCTACATATTGACACTTTCCGCACTAATAAGTTATAACTCTTCCGTAAATCAAACATAAAAAACATAAAAAAGAAAAAAAATTATTATAAAAACACTAATTAATAATTCAATATGGATTACAATAAATATAAAATGAAAAAAATAAGTTTGAAAAAGATTTTTTTATATTGGTGTGAACTCACGTGTGTTTGTTAACACGAATAGTAAATGTATTAGGTTCAAATCAACTAAATACACACAAATACACGTAAATACACCTAAAAATCACGACATATATTCATGACACGGTCTATTATCCTCTTCTTGCTTCATTTCCATACGAATAGACCCCAATTTAACAATAAAAAATGAGATTTTTTAAAAATAAAACTTCTAAAAATAATTTTTTAATAAAATTTTTATTAAAAATCGATAAGAAATTAAATTTCCTTTCATTTGAGTACAAACATGACATATCTAGCTTAAATAGTTTAGAAGTTATCGATTTTTTCTAACCTTAAAAATAATCGACGGTCGCCATATTTAAATCGAGACCACTTTTTTGTTTCTAATCAGAATATATGTCCATTTGGTATCAAAATAAACGAATTTTAATCATTTGCAAGATTTTTAAGTGATTTTTAATCTTTCAATTGTTGATTTTTCAAAAATAAAAGTTAAAAAAAAATAATTTTACTATAAAAATATTATCAGAAATCGATAGAAAATTAAATTTCCTTTAATTTGAGTACAAACATGACACATCTAACTTAAATAGTTTAGAAGTTATCGATTTTCTTTAACCTTAAAAATAATCGACGGTCGCCATATTTAAATCGAGACCACTTTTTTGTTTGTAATCAGAATATATTTACATTCGGTATTAAAATAAACGAATTTTAATTATTTGTCAGATTTTTAAGTGATTTTTAATCTTTTAATTGTCGATTTTTCAAAAATAAAGCTTGAAAAAATAAGTTTTAAATAAAATTTTTATTAAAAATCGTTAGAAAATTAATTTTCCTTTAATTTGAGTACAAACACAACCCATCTAATTTAAATAGTTTAGAAGTTATCGATTCTTTTCAACCTTAAAAATAATCGACGGTGGCCATATTTAAATCGAGACCACTTTTTTGTTTCTAATTAGAATATATTTACATTTGGTATCAAAATAAACGAATTTTAATCATTTGTAAGAATTTTAAGTAATTTTTAATCTTTCAATTGTCGATTTTTCAAAAATAAAAGTTAAAAAAAATAATTTTACTATAAAAATATTATCAGAAATCGATAGAAAATTAAATTTCCTTTAATTTGAGTACAAACATGACATATCTAACTTAAATAGTTTAGAAGTTATCGATTTTTTTAACTTTAAAAATAATCGACGGTCCCCTTATTTAAATCGAGATCACTTTTTTGTTTCTAATTAGAATATATTTCCATTTGGTGTTAAAATAAACGAAATTTAATCATTTGTAAGAATTTTAAGTGATTTTTAATCTTTTAATTGTCGTTTTTTTAAAAATCAAACTTAAAAAAATAATTTTACCATAAAAAAGTTATCGGAAATTGATAGGAAATTAAATTTTCTTTAATTTGAGTACAAACACGATATATCTAGTTTCAATAATTAAGAAGTTATCGATTTTTTTAATCTTAAAAACAATCGACGAACGGTTATTTTTAAATCGACGTAGTTACAATCGTATTTAGTATACAATTAATCGTTATTTAAGAAATTTTAAGAAAATTTCATAATTTTAAGAAGTTTTTAATTTTTTAGTTTTCGATTTTCTTAAAATTAATATTTCAAAAAAGAATTTAGAATAAAATTATTATGATAAATCGTTAAAAAATTAAATTTTCTTTAATTTGAGTACAAACACGACATATCTAGCTTAAATAGTTTAGAAGTTATCGTTTCTTTTTAACCTAAAAAATAATCGACAGCCGCCATCTTGAAAATTTTTAAATCAACATAACTCCCTTATTTATTTTCCGATTATAGTCGTGTTTGATATCAAATTAAATAATTTTGAATGAATTTTGAGAATATTTAAGAATTTTCAATTTCTTGATTTTCGATTTTTTGAAAAAATAGCCTCCAAAAGTTATTTTATAATAAAATGATCTTCAAAAATCGTTAGGAAATTAAATTTTCTTTAATTTGAGTACAAACTCGACCTATTTAGCTTAAATAGTTTAGAAGTTATCGATTTTTTTTTAATCGACGGCCGCCATCTTTAAAATTTTTAAATATTCACAACTCAGTTGTTTTTAATCGAAATGTAGTCATGCTTGGTATCAAATTAAACGATTTTTAATACATTTTAAGAATATTTAAGAATTTTAAAGAATTTTTAATTTTTTGATCTTCGATTTTTTGGAAAATATGTCTTCTAAAATTTATTTTAGAATAAAATGATTTTCAAAAATCGTTAGGAAATTAAATTTCCTTTAATTTGAGTACAACCACGACATATCTAACTTAAATACTTTAGAAGTTATCGATTTTTTTTAACCTAGAAAAAATCGACGATCAATTTTTCAAATTTTTAAATCGACATAATATAGTTTTTAATAGAAATATTTTGGTATTAAATTAAATGATTTTTAGTGATTTTTGACAATATTTTTTAAAGGTAAAATCTCTAAAATTAATTTTAGAATAAAATCTTTATTAAAAATCGATAAAGAATTAAATTTCCTTTAATTTAAGTATAAACACGACATATCTATCTTTAATAGTTTAAAAATTGTTGATTTTTCTAGCCTTAAAAATAATCGACGGCGGCCATCTTGAAAATTTTTAAATCAACATCACTCCCATGTTTTTAATCGAAATATAATCGTGTTTGATATCAAATTAAACGATTTTTAATAAATTTTGAGAATGTTTAAGAATTAAAAAAAGAAATTAATTTTTTAATTTCTCGATTTTTGAAAAAATAACTTCTAAAAGTTATTTTATAATAAAATCTCCTTCAAAAATCGTTAGGAAACTAAATTTCCTTTAATTTGATACCAAACACGATATATCTATCTTAAATACTTTAGAAGTTGGCGATTTTTGTAACCTCAAAAATAATCGACAGCCACAATCTTTAAATCTGGACAACTTTTTTGTTTCTAATCAGAATATAATTATATATCCTATTGAATGAAACAAATTTTGATCATTTTTAAGAATTTTAAGTGATTTTTAATCTTTAAATTTTCGAATTTTCAAAAATAAATTTTCAAAAAATAATTTTATAATAAAATTTCCATTAGAAATCGTTATAAAATTAAATTTCCTTTAATTTGATACCAAACACCACATATCTATCTTAAAAACTTTAGAAGTTATCGATTTTTTTAACCTAAAAAATAATCGACGGCGGCCATCTTGAAATTTTTTAAATCAACATAACTCGCTTGTTTTTAATCGAAATATAGTCGTGTTTGGTATCAAATTAAAGCATTTTTATTAAATTTTGAGAATATTTAAAAAATTTAAAGAATTTTTAATTTCTTGACTATGGATTTGTTGAAAAATATAACTTCTAAAATTTATTTTATAATAAAATCTTCTTCAAAAATCGTTAGGAAACTAATTTTCCTTTAATTTGATACCAAACACAACATATCTACCTTAAATACTTTGGAAGTTGTCGATTTTTCTAACCTCAAAAATAATCGACAGCTGCCATCTTTAAATCGGGACAACTTTTTTGTTTCTAATCAAAATATAATTATATTTGCAACTGAATGAAACAAATTTTAATCATTTTTAAGAATTTTAAGTGATTTTTAATCTTTAAATTTTCGAATTTTCAAAAAATAATTTTATAATAAAATTTCCATCAGAAATCGTTATAAAATTAAATTTCCTTTAATTTGAGTACAAACACGACCCATCTAACTTAAATAGTTTAAAAGTTGTAGATTTTTTTTAATCGACGGCCGCCATCTTGAAAATTTTTAAATATTCATAACGCAGTTGTTTTTAACAGAAATATAGCCGTGTCTGGTATCAAATTAAACGATTTTTAATAAATTTTGAGAAAATTTAAAAATTAAAAAAAAATTTAATTTTTTAATTTCTCAATTTTTTGAAAAATATAATTTACAAATCATTTTATAATAAAATTTTCTTTAAAAATCGTTAGAAAATTAAATTTCCTTTAATTTGAGTGCAAACACGACCTATCTAACTTAAATAGTTTAGAAGTTGGCGATTTTCTTAACCTAAAAAAATAATCGACGGCGGCCATCTTGAAATTTTTTAAATCAACATAACTCCCATGCTTTTAATCGAAATATAGTCGTGTTTGGTATCAAATTAAAAGATTTTTAATAAACTTTAATAATATTTAAAAAAATCGATGATCCGCCATCTTTAATTTTTTAAAATCGACATAACTTCTTTATTTTTAATCCAAACCTAGTCGTGTTTGTACTCAAATTAAAGGATTTTTAATGATCTTTAATAATATTTAAAAACTTCTTCAATTAAATTAGTTTTTTTAAGACTTAATATAAAATATAAGGAAGTTAAACACAATAAATCACTTAAAATTAATCAAAACTATTTTTAAAGACTACCCCAAAAAAACAAATAATTTAACTCTAAATTTAACTGAACACTTGTTATTACCGGAGTTATTCTTAACTCAAAAATAAACTTTACCGTCCTGTTTATTGTTTTTCATCACGTATAGTTCTCCATACTCAATTGTAAACGTTCCAAGTAATACTATACAGGTTTTTTTAAATGAATTTTTCATTGTTTATTTCAAACTTAGAGCTTATATGTTTATAGTTTTTTCTTATTTGAAATAATATGATGGAATATGAAAAAATGGAAAGTATAAGATTCATAGTACTGGTTGAATAAATGATGAAAAGATTTTTGTGAGTCAGCTGAGAGAATACGTTCTAAAACCGTTTTTAAAGTGACTAAACTGATCGAATCCGGTGTTAACAAGGTCAAAAGTTGGAAAAGATCACACAGCACACACACTCTAACCCACATTTCTCTCTCGCAATTGTGTTAAGAACGTTGTTCTTTGCTTCTCGGCGGATTTAAACGAGACGTCGACGTCCGTCGTTCGTCGTCATTCATTACAGTTAGATTGTACAGTTAGTACCGAGAGGAAAGAATAATAATAAAAAAAAGGAGATCTACTTGTGTACTTGGTTTAACTGTTAATTTGCGTTTTCTGTTTGAATTGAAACATAAATTTAAGTTTATATTTGTTTACTAATTAAATGTTTTTGGTAAATTTGTTTACTTATTGATAATATGGAATGTAAAAATCGTTTTTATTTCTTATCAGTTTGTAAAGTAAACCGGAAGAGGTCAAGTGTTAGTTTTGTTTATTTATTTTTTTTAAGATAAATATTTTTATTAACCTTTACTAATTGGGTAGATAATGTTATTAAAGGTTAATAAGTGTTTTAATGTTTTTTTTAAGATAAGGTTAATGATTGTTTTGTTAAATTTAGATTTAGATTAATAAAAATAATATTGAAAAGTTAGGTTATCTTTAAGAATTTTTTTTTTAATTTTTTTGATGAGTGTTCGAACCAAAGTGATTATTTTATTGAAAATTATAGATTTTAATCTATCATTTTGTAAAAAAATCTTGTCTTTATCTTTAAAAATAAGATCTGTACGATTTTTTTTAAAAATATCAAATTTGACAGTTAGGTTATGTCTGAAATTTTAGTTACCTTTGAGAATCTTTTTAATTTTTTTGATGAGAGTTCGAACCAAGGTGATTATTTTATCTAAAATTATAGATCTTAACCTAACATTCTGTAAAAAAATCTTGTCTTTATCTTTAAAAATAAGATCTGTACGATTTTTTAAAAAAATATCAAATTTGACAGTTAGGTTATGTCTGAAATTTTAGTTACCTTTGAGAATTTTTTTAATTTTTTCGATGAGAGTTCGAACCAAGGTGATTATTTTATCTAAAATTATAGATCTTAACCTATCATTTTGTAAAAAAAATTTGTCTTTATCTTCAAAAATAAGATCTGTACGATTTTTTAAAAAAATATCAAATTTGACAGTTAGGTTATGTCTGAAATTTTAGTTACCTTTGAGAATTTTTTTAATTTTTTTGATTCATGTTCGAACCAAAGTAATTATTCTATGGAAAATTATAGATCTTAATCTACCATTTTGTAAAAAAAATCTTGTCTTTATCTTAAAAACTAAGATCTGTACGATTTTTTTTAAAATACATCAAATTAAAACGTCAATTTGACGTTTGAATTATAAATTTGACGTTTAAAATGTCAATTTGACGTTTTAAAATATCTTGACGTTTGAAATGTCGTAAGAAGTTTTAACATATCAACCTGTCTTATTAGATATTTTATCAAAATCTAGCGAATTTTTAAGAAATTCTTCGAAATCTAGTAACTTTCTGATAATAAAACCTCTTTTCTTTAATTAAATATAAATTTTTAAAATACAACCTAAAATATGAGTCAAATTTTGACGTTTAATCAAAAAGCTAGGTTAAGTTAACAAATATTTTATCAAAATGTAGTGATTTTTGAAGAAATTCTTCGAAATTTAGTAACTTTCTGATAATGTTAGTTAAAATTTAGTGAGTTTTTAGGAAAATCATTCAAAATCTAGTGATTTTTAGAATTTTTTTTTAAATCTAGTTACTTTCTGATGACTCTAATGAAAATTTAGTAATTTTTTTTATTAAAATTATTCAAAACTGGTGACTTTTGACAATTTTGGTTTAAATCTGGTAACTTTTTTAGTTTATTTGTTCAAAATTTGATGATTTTTGAAGAAATTCTTCGAAATTTGGTGACTTTTTGGTAATGTTAGTTAAAATTTAGTGATTTTTAGTAAAATTATTCAAAATCTGGCAACTTTTGACAATTTTAATTTAAATCTGGTAACTTTTTCGGTTTATTTGTTCAAAATGTAGTGATTTTTTAAAAAATTCTTCAAAATTTGGTGACTTTTTGGTAATGTTAGTTAAAATTTAGTGATTTTTTAGTAAAATGATACAAAATCTAGTGATTTTTTATAAAAAATTATTTAAAACCTGGTGACTTTTGACAATTTTGATTAAAATCTGGTAACTTTTTTAATTTATTTGTTCAAAAACCAGTGATATTTGAAGAAATTCTTCGAAATCTAGTGACTTTTTTTGTAATGTTGGTTAAAATTTAGTGATTTTTTAGTAAAATTATATAAAATCTAGTGTTATTTTATAAAAATCATTCAAAATCTGATGACTTTTGACAATTTTGGTTTAAATCTGGTAACTTTTTTAGTTTATTTATTCAAAATCTAGTGATTTTTGAAGAAATTCTTCGAAATTTAGTGACTTTCTGGTAATGTTAATTAAAGTTTAGTGATTTTCTGACGTTATCATTTAAAATTTAGTGACTTTTTAGTAAAATTATTCAAAATCTAGTGTTTTTTGAAAAAAATTCTTCGAAATCTAGTGACTTTTAAAGAAATTCTTTGAAATCCGGTTACTTCTTGATGATTTTAATGAAAATCATGATTTGATTAAAAAAATGATGATTTTTAACAAAATGATTCAAAATTTGGCGACTTTTGACAATTTGTCATAATTAAAAAAAATTGTCTTTAATTTTACCAAATTAGTTTACATTCAGTACAATTTAGCAAAAATTCGTTATGGTTTGTCAAAAATTCGACATAATTCCTGTTAATTTAATAAAATTAGTCTGAATTTATCAAAAAATCGTCATCACTAAGAAATCCGTTCTTAATACTATAAAATTATTTTATATTCAGTATAATTTCTTAAGAATTCGCTTGGATTTGTAAAAAATTCATTTCGATTTGTTAAATATTTCATAAAATTCGTCTAATTTCATAAAAAAATTGTCATAGTTTTAAAATTCATTCTTAATTTTATAAAATTCGTCTAGAATCGATGCATTTTGTCAAAAATTCATGATAATTCATCAAAAATTCGTTATAATTTGTCAAAAATTCGTTATAATTGGTGTTAATTTCATAAAATTCGTCCAAATTTATCAAAAAATCGTCATAATTCAAAAATTTATTGTCAATTTTCCAAAATGGCTTTATGTTCAGTCCAATTTATTAAAAATTCATCATAATTCACTAAAAATTCGTTTTGATTCGTCAAAAATTTTACATAATTCATGTTAATTTTATAGAATTCGTCGAAAACTATCAAAAAATTATCATAATTTAAAAATCTGTTGTCAGTTTTCCAAAATCACTCTATATTTAGTACAATTTATGAAAAGTTCGCCATAATTAATCAAAAATTCGTTTTGATTCGTCAAAAATTTTACATAATTCATGTTAATTTCATAGAATGCGTCCAAATACACCAAAAAATTGCTATAATTTTAAAATTCGTTCTTATTTTTATAAAATTAGTTTAGATTCATTGCAATTTGTCAAAAATTCGTGATAATTCATCAAGAATTCGTTACAATTAGTCAAAAATTCGTTGTAATTAATGTTAATTTCATTAAATTCGTCCAAATTTATCACGAAGTCATCATAATTTAAAAATCTGTTGTGAGTTTTTCAAAATCAGTACAATTTGTCAAAAGTTCGTCATAATTCATCAAAAATTCGTTTTGATTCGTCAAAAATTTGTCATAATTCATGTTAATTTCACAGAATTCGTTCAAATCTATCAAAAATTATCATAATTAAAAAATCTGTTGTCAGTTTTCCTAAATCAGTCTGTATTCAGTACAATTTGTCAAAAATTCCTCATAATTCATCAAAAATTCGTTTTGATTCGTCAAAAATTTTAGATAATTTTTGTTAATTTCACAGAATTCGTCCAAATACACCAAGAAATTGCTATAATTTTAAAATTCGTTCTTAATTTTATAAAATTAGCTTAGGTTCAGTGCATTTTCTCAAAAATTCGTGATAATTTATCAAAAATTCGTTATAATTTGTCAAAAATTCGTTATAATTAATCTTAATTTCATAAAATTCGTCCAAATTTATTAAAAAGTAATCATAATTTAAAAATCTCTTGTTTGGTTTAAATCTGGTAACTTTTTTAGTTTATTTATTCAAAACTTGGTGATTTTTCAAGAAATTCTTCGAAATTTAGTAATTTTTTGATAATTTTAGTTAAAATCTAGTGACTTTTTAGTTATTTTTTAAAAATTTTAGTGAGTTTTGACAATTTTTCTTAAAAATTAGTAACATTTTAAATTTATTTATTGAAGAACTGGGGACTTTTGACGACATTCTTTGAAATCCAGTGACTTTTTGTTATTCTAATTAAAGTCTAGTGACTTTTTATTAAAATTGTCCGAAATCCTGACTTCTTACGATTCTAATTAAAACCTAGTGATTTCTTATTAAAAGTCTTCGAAATCTAGTGACTTTTTATTAAAATTATTCGAAATCTAGTTACTTTTTGATAATTTTAGTTAAAAACCTTGTGATTTCTTAGTAACTTTTTAGAAATTCTAGTGACTTTTGATAATTTCGCTTAAAATTTAGTAACTTTTTTGATTTATTTGTTTAAAAACTGGAAACTTTTGAAGAATTTTTTGGAAATTTAGTAACTTTTTGATCATTTTATGTAAAATATAGTGACTTTTTGATAAAATTGTTCCAAATCCGGCAATTTTTTGATCATTTTAGATAAAATCTAGTGACTTTTTAGTAACTTGTTTAATATTCTAGTGACTTTTGATAATTCTGCTTAAAATTTAGTAACTTCTTTGATTTATTTGTTTAAAAACTGGAGAATTTTGAAGAAATTCTTGAAAATTTAGTAACTTTCTAATAATTTTAGAGGAAATTTAGTAATTTTTTGATAAAATTATCCCAAATCTGGCGATTTTTTGATCATTTTGGTTAAAATCCGATAATTTTTTTAGTTTATTAGTTCAAAATCTAATGATTGTTGAAGAAATTCTTTAAAATCTAGTTATTTTTTGATAAATTTAGTTAAAATCTAGTAATTTTTTAGTAAAATTCTTTAAATTCTAATGATTTTTAATAATTTCACTTAAAATGTAGTAACATTTTAAATTTATTTGTTTAAAAATTTGAAATTTTTAATAAAATTTCTCAAAATCTGGCGACTTTTTGATGATTGAAACAAAAATCTAGTGATTTTTTATTAAAATTATTCAAAATTCAGTGATTTTTTTAATAATTTTTGGTAAAATCTAGTGAATTTTTAGTAAAATTCTTTAAATTCTAATGATTTTTGATCATTTCATTTTAAATTTAGTAACATTTTAAATTTTTACTTCAAAAACTTGAAATTTTTTATGAACTTCTGTAAAATCCAGTGACTTTTTAGAGAAATTCTTTAAATTCTAATGATTTTTGATAATTTTGGTTAAAATTTAGTAACATTTTACACTTATTTGTTCAAAAACTTACAACTTTTGATATTTTTTCTAAATCAAGTGATTTTTTATTAAAATAATTCAAAATATAGTGATTTTTTATTAAAATTATTCAAAATATAGTGACTTTTTATTAAAATCATTCAAAATATAGTGATTTTTATTAAAATCATGCAAAATATAGCAATTTTTTAATAAAATTCTTTAAATTCTAATGATTTTTGAAATTTTTGCTTAAAATTTACTAACATTTTAAATTTTTTAGTTTAAACACTTCAAACTTTTGATCAACTTCTGTAAAATTTAGTGATTTTTTATTAAAATTATTCCAAATCTAGCAATTTTTTATTAAAATTATTCAAAACTTAGTAATTTTTTAATAATTTTAGTTAAAATCTAAAGATTTTTTAATGAAATTCTTTAAGGTCTAACGATTTTTGAAACTTTTTCTTAAAATTTAGTAACATTTTAAATTTATTTGTTCAAAAACTTGAAACTTTTGATCAACTTCTGTAAAATCTAGTGATTTTTTTTTATTAAAATTATTCAAAGTTTAGTGACTTTTATTAATATGACATTTTAAAAATACATATCTGTCAAAATTTGACGTTTAATCAAAAAGCTAGGTTAAGTTTACAATAAAAAATTTCTCTCAACCACCTTCAAAACATTTTCTCTCAAAAATGTCTAAAAAAATTTTAATAATTTTACATTAAATCTACGTTTTAAACATTATTATTAAGAAAAACAACAATAAATAATTAAAAATTTCTTTTTATTAAGTTATAATTTAGTACAAAAAATTTTTTAAATACTTATTAATAAACGTCAAAATTTGACGTCTAAAAGTTAGGTTAAGTTAGAAAAAAATTTTTATTTTCTTCCAACAACTTTTAAAAGGTTTTTTTCTCAAAAACGTCTAAATTTTTTTAATAATTTTTTTATTAAATCAACATTTTAAACATTATTATTAATAAAAACAATAATAAGTAATGAAAAATTTATTTTTATTAAGTTATAATTTAGAACAATAAGATTTTAAAATACTTACCGACAATAAACGTCAAAATTTGACGTTTGAAAAAATTTAAGGTTATGTAAAAAAATTTTTTCTTTTACGATTCTTGATAACATTTGCTTTCATTCTTTTGCAATCGAATTGATTTCTCTTTAAACACACACAACTCGTTAAAAGATCGTTTTAAATCTTTTTGTTTCAATCTGAAATAAAAATCCCATTTCCTTCCTTAAACTTGGAAATAAAAAAAAATCAAAATGACTCATACAAATAGAAAGCTTTCTTCTATTATCTTGTCATTACCTCAAAACCAAACATTTAATTAAACGATAATTAAGTTAAATAATACTTATTAAGTTTAAAAATATATAATTTTTGTCACCCTTTTGTTTGGTATTTAAAGAAAACGTAATAATGTTTTGTTTAAAGGAAAATGAATGAATTCTTTTGTGAGGGTGAAGTAGAGAGTTCTAAGTAGGTCGACGTACGTCTTCTGGTAGGATTAAACTCAAACGCAGGGTGCGGTTTTTAACGCGAAAAAAAACCCTCTTACCTTATCGGCGGGAATGTGCCTCGAAGTCATCCTAAAACGAAGGGCCAAGTCTTGTTTTCCAAGAAATTAATCCGTTCCTCGATTGCGGAAGGTTCGACAGGCCGAATACAGGTCACTACACTACTCCATACTCCATAGTGTCGGGATAAAAAGACCCAAACTGCACCCACAACACTATTCTAACGCGATCGCGACGACATTTTTCGTACGCTCAACGCTCTTAACGGTCGCCTGACGATGATTTACGACCGATTCACTTAAACGGGAGCCCGATTTCGGGTCGAATTCGACGGTTTTTTAGCTGAACGAACCACAACAATGCAGCAAACAGACACTCTGTGTGTGCGCAGACCGACTTGCGCTCCAGAGAAAATCCAGGAAAGCTGTGGTTTTAGTGAAAATATACATTTAGTTAGCGACATCTATTAGATACTGACCTGATTTAAAGCTAATTTTAAAACAAATTTCCTTTAATCATTTTATAATTATTTAGAAATTTTAATTAAATATACTTACTTTTTCTTACAATTTATTTTTATTACGTTTTAACCCATATTTATAAATAATTTTATAAAATATTTGTTAAAATGATTTTAAAAAATTTGTCGAAGTAGCCAATAGATGTCACTAATTAAAACCATAAAATTTAAAAATTAAATTTTATTTAAAAAATATCATCAATATTAATAATAAAGATGATGAAGGAATAAATAAAAACAGATTGGAATATAAAAATGTTAATTTTAATACAGATTTTTATGTAATTAATTATACATTTTAAATAAAAATAGTAAATCTTACTTAAAACCAAATTCCTTTTTATTTCTTTCTAATTATTAATAAATTATCATTTAACATATTTAATATTGTTTATAGTTTACTTTATTTACGATTTAATGCATATTTACAAATAATTTTTTAAGATAATTATTAAAAAACATATTTAAAAGCTTGTTAATGTTACCGTTAGATGTAGCTAATTGAAATCCTAAAATTTAAAAATTAAACCTTATTTTAAAAGATCTACATTATTAATAATAAAAAACGGTGAAATAATAAAAAAAATAGTTTGGAATATAAAAATGTTGATTTTAGGAAGGATTTTTATATAGTTAATTAGAATTTTTTAAATAAAAGTAGTAAATTTTACTTAAAACCAATTTTTTTAAAATTTCTTTCTAATTATTAACAAATTTTCATTTCACATATTTAATATTGCTTATAGTTTACGTTTTTTACGATTTAATACATATTTATAAATAATCTTTTAAGATATTTGTTAAAAATGATATTCAAAAACTTTTTAAGGCAACCAATAGATGGCGGCAGCTAAAATCCTAAAATTTAAATAAATTCTATTTAAAGAAATCTATATTATTAATAATAATAAACGGTGAAATAATAAATAAAAATAGTTTGGAATATAAAATTGTTGATTTTATGAAAGATTTCTATATAATTAATTAAAAATTTTAAATAAAATTAGTAAATCTGATTTAAAACCAAATTTTTTTTTAATTTCTTTCTAATTATTAATAAATTTTCATTAAACATATTTAACATTGTTTATAGTTCATTTTTTATGTTTTAATGCATATTTATAAATAATTTTTTAAGATATTTGTTAAAAATGATATTTAAGAACTTGTTAAGGTAACCAATAGATGGCAGTAATTAAAATCCTAAAATTTAAAAATTAAATAAAGTTTATTTTAAAAAATCTTCAATATTAATAATAAAGATGGTGAAGTAATAAATAAAAATAATTTGGAATATAAATATATTAATTTTAGACAAGATTTCTATCTAAATAATTAAAATATTTAAATAAAAATAATAAATCTTATTTAAAATCTATTTTTTTTTAAATTTCTTTCTAATTATAAGTAAATTATCATTTAACATATTTAACATTGTTTATAGTTTACTTCTATTACGTTTTAATACATATTTATAAATAATCTTTTAAGATATTTGTTAAGAAAATGTATTTAGAAACTTGTTAAGGTAACCAATAGATGGCAGTAATTAAAATCCTCAAATTTAAAAATTAAATTAACTTTATTTTAAAAAATCTTCAATATTAATAATAAAAACGGTGAAGTAATAAATAAAAAGAGTTTAGAATAGAAGATGTTGATTTTAGGAAGGAATTTTATATAATTAATTAGAAATTTTAAATAAAAATAGTAAATCTGTTTAAAACCAAATTTTTTTTTAAATTTCTTTCTAATTATTAATAAATTATCATTTAACATATTTAATATTGTTTACAATTTACTTTTTTTATTTTTCAATCCATATTTATAAATAATTTTTTAAGATATTTGTTAAAAAATATATTTAAAAACTTATCAAAATCATCAATAGATGTCGTTAATTAAAATCCTAAAATTTAAAAACTAAATTTTATTTAAAAAAAGAATCTTGAATTTTAATAATAAAAACGGTGAAATAATAAATAAAAACTTAAATAAAAAATTTTGGAATATAAAAATATTAATTCTAGAAAGGATTTTTATCAAATTAATTAGAAAATTTAAATAAAACTAATAAATTCTATTTCAAACCAAAAAAATAAATTATTTTATACTTATTTATAAATTTTAACAAAATATGTTTAATATCCTTTATAACTCACTTTTATTACGTTTTAATACATATTTATGAATCATTTTTTAAGATATTTATTAAAAATTACATTTAAAAAATTATCTAAATAACCAATAGATGCCAGTAAAATTACTATTTTATAAATTTAAAAATTAATGAATAAGTTTTATTAAAAAAACTGAAATGGGCAATAGATATTAATAAAAAGCAAATAATTTAGAAAATAGAGATGTTTATATTGTAATTTCAATTTGAGTTATTAAAAAATTTTAATTATTTTAGTCGAAATGTTTTTAGTTAGAGATATCTATTATCAATGTAAGCATTTCAAAAATAATCATTTTTAAAAGTAAAATTATTTTAGAATTTCTTAAAAACTCTAATTGAACTGATTATAATTATTTATTATTAAATTTTATTAAGTGTAAAAGAAAATTTATTAATAATTTCTTTAAAAATAAGGAAAATGTATATTAAATACTTGTCAAAATAATCGTTAGATGTCGTTAATCGTTAAGGTGCTAAAACGTCAACATAACCTAAAAAGTAGTGCAATGCCCCAAAATATAAAAGTTATGTAGTTTTTAGCCAAAAAACGTTCAAAATGAGCATTAAAAATGACGGGGAAGTAAACGGGGGCGGTTTGGAAGATAAAAATGTCGATATTTTAAAAGATCTCAGCGTGAGTAACCAGAAAATGTGAACAGGTGTTCCACCCACATAAAATTTCTTTAAAAACTTCAAAGTTTTCACCTTATTTAAACTTGTATTTATTTAAAACCTTATTTAAGATTATTAAAAACATCAATTTTATGTACTTTATTAAAATTAATGTTTAAATATTTAGTATAATTAAATTAAAGTATGTAATTTTTTATTTTAGGATAAAGTGGAAGCGTTATATCATTTTAGAGACCATTATTTTGAAACGCACGACTTAAAAGAGTCGGTAAATAAAAGTCATGATGTTGAGGTAGAATTAAATAAAATTATACCAGTTTTTGATGAATATAAAGGTTGGATTTATTTATGTTTTTCCTTTTTTTATGTTGAGAGATGATAATTTTTTATTTTTAGACTGTTTAGATAATATAACACGTGCTAAGTACTATTACCTACTCGGTAAAGCATTAAACGTCGTGCCAAAGTACGATAGGAAAGTAGAAGAAAACTTATCAAAATGTCTTAAATTAAATCCGAAATTAGTGAACGCTTGGAACGAATTGGGGGAATGTTATTGGAAGAACGATAATTTAAAAGAGGCTTCGAATTGTTTTAATAAAGCCCTTTCGTTAGTAAGATCAATTTTTAAAAAAACATAACCTCACTTTTTTTTCTAATTGAAAATTTCAAATGTAGGAAAAAAGTAAAATAGCTTTAAGAAATTTGTCGATGTTGGCGCGACAAAAAGGTTTTAATAGTCACGAGGAACGCGTTAAAAACATCGAACAAGGTTTAAATTACGCTAAAGAAGCCGTTCAAATCGATCCGCATGATGGTACTTCTTGGGCCGTTCTTGCGAACGCTCATTTGGCTTCGTTTTTTGGGATTACTCAAAATCCGAAAACTTTAAAATTGTGTTTGAGTGCTTATAATCAAGCTGTAAGTGTTTTTTTATAGGTTGATGAGGTTATGACAAGAAAAAGTCGTTTTATTTGTTAAATTGAGGTTAAAGAAATTTAAAATTTTAAAAAATAAATCACAAACCTAACCTTTTTTTTTGACATCTGTCATTTGTGACAGTTCTAATTTTTTGGTTGTCATTTTATTAATTTTATGAAATTACTTAGAAAATTAATTAAATTAAGTACAATTTATTAAAAATTCGTCATGATTTGAACAATTTTTTATATAATTCGTGTTAACTTCATGAAACTCATTCAAATTTGTTAAAAATCTGTTCAAATTTAAAAAAATCGTTCAAATTTTATAAAATTCGATGTTAATTTTGTAAAATTAGTTTAAATTCAGTACAATTTGACAAAAATTGGTCATGATTTATCACAAATTCGTTACGATTTGTCAATAATTGGACATAATTTGTGTTAATTTCATAGAATTCGTCCGAATTTATCAAAAAAATCGTCATAGTTTTAAAATTCGTAGTTAATTTTAATAAAATAAGTCTTAAATTAGTATAATTTATAAAAGTTCGTCTTGATATGTTAAAAATATGTTATGATTTGTCAAAAATTCGTCATTTTTTGTCTTAATGTCACAAGTTTTGTCCAAATTTATCAAAAGATGGTCCAAATTTGAAAATTTTGTTGTTTGTTTTATAAAATTAATCTAAATTTAATACAATTTGTCAAAAAATTTTTATGATTTATCAAAAATTCGTTATAATTTGTCAAATATTTAACATAATTCGTGTTAATTTCACAAAATTCGTCAAAAAATTGTCATATTTTAAAAGATTTGTTGTTATTTTTATAAAATTAGTCTAAATTTTGTACAATTTATTTAAAATTTGTCATAATTTGTTAAAAATTCGTTATGATTTGTCAAAAAATCGCCATAATTCGTGTTAATTTCACATAATTCGTTTAAATTTATGAAAAAAATGTTTAAATTTGAAAAATTCTTTGTTTATTTTGTCAAATCAGTCAAAATTCAGTTCAATTTATTAAAAAATGTTTATGATTTATCTAAAATTCGTTATAATTTGTCAAATACTTAACAAAATTTGTATTAATTATACAAAATTCATCCAAATTTGTCAAAAAATCGTCTCAATTAAAAGAACTTTCTGTTAATTTTATAAAATTAGGCTAAATTCAGTGTAATTTATCAAAAATTCGTTATGATTTGTCAAAAATTCGTTATGATTTGTCAAAAATTCGTTATAATTCGTGTTAATTTGACAATATTCATCTAAATTTATCAAAAGATGGTCTAAATTTGAAAAATTTGTTGTTTATTTTATAAAATTAATCTAAATTTAGTACAATTTGTCAAAAAATCTTTATGATTTATCCAAAATTCGTTATAATTCGTCAAATATTTAACATAATTCGTGTTAATTTCACAAAATTCGTCAAAGAATTGTCATAATTTAAAAGATTTGTTGTTATTTTTATAAAATTAGTCTAAATTTTGTACAATTTATTTAAAATTAGTCATAATTTGTGAAGAATTCGTTATGATTTGTCAAAAAATTGCCATAATTCGTGTTAATTTCACATAATTCGTCTAAATTTATGAAAAAAACGTTTAAATTTGAAAAATTCTTTGTTTATTTTGTCAAATTAGTCGAAATTCAGTTTAATTTATTAAAAAATGTTTATGATTTATCTAAAATTCGTTATAATTTGTCAAACATTTAACATAATTCGTGTAAATTTCATAAAATTCGTAAAAAATTGTCATAATTTAAAAGATTTATTGTTATTTTTATAAAATTAGTCTAAATTTTGTACAATTTATTTAAAATTTGTCATAATTTGTGAAGAATTCTTTATGATTTGTCAAAAAATTGCCATAATTCGTGTTGATTTCACATAATTCGTCTAAATTTATGAAAAAAAAACGTCTAAATTTGAAAAATTCTTTGTTTATTTTGTCAAATTAGTCGAAATTCAGTTCAATTTATTAAAAAATGTTTATAATTTATCTAAAGTTCGTTGTAATTTATCAAATATTTAACAAAATTTGTGTTAATTATACAAAATTCATTCAAATTTGTCAAAAAATCGTCTCAATTAAAAGAACTTTCTGCTAATTTTATAAAATTAGGCTAAATTCAGTGTAATTTGTCAAAAATTCGTCGTAATTTATCAAAAATTCGTTATGATTTGTCAAAAATTCGTTATAATTCGTGTTAATTTGACAATATTCATCTAAATTTATCAAAAGATGGTCTAAATTTGAAAATTTTGTTGTTTATTTTATAAAATAAATCTAAATTTAGTACAATTTGTCAAAAAATCTTTATGATTTATCCAAAATTCGTTATAATTCGTCAAATATTTAACATAATTCGTGTAAATTTTACAAAATTCGTCAAAAAATTGTCATAATTTAAAAGATTTGTTGTTATTTTTATAAAATTAGTCTAAATTTTGTGCAATTTATTTAAAATTTGTCATAATTTGTCAAGAATTCGTTATAATTTGTCAAAAAATCGCCAAAATTCATGCTAATTTCATATAGTTTGCCTAAATTTATCAAAAAAACGTCTAAATTTGAAAGATTCTTTGTTTATTTTGTCAAATTAGTCGAAATTCAGTTCAATTTATTAAAGAATGTTTATGATTTATCTAAAATTCGTTATAATTTGTCAAATATTTAACATAATTCGTGTTAATTATACAAAATTCATCCAAATTTGCCAAAAAATCGTCTCAATTAAAAGAACTTTCTGTTAATTTTATAAAATTAGGCTAAATTCAGTGTAATTTGTCAAAAATTCGTCGTGATTTGTTAAAAATTCGTTATAATTCGTGTTAATTGGACAAAATTCATCTAAATTTATCAAAAAATCGTCAAAATTTAAAAAAATTGTTGGTTTTATAGAATGAGAATAAATTTAGTACAATTTGTTAAAAAATTGCCATGATTTATCAAAAATTCGTGTTAATTTCACAAAATTCGTCCAAATTTGATCAAAAAATTGTTCTCATTAAAAAAATTTGTTGATAGTTTTATAAAATTATTCTGAATTCAGTACAATTTGACAAGAAATCTTCATGATTTACCAAGAATTCGTTGTAATTTGTCAAAAATTTGTCATAATTCGTGTTGATTGGACAAAATTCATCCAAATTTATCAAAAATTCGTCAAAATTAAAAAAATTAGTTATTAGTTTTATAGAATGAGTCTAACTTCAGTATAATTTCTTAAAAATTGTCATGATTTATCAAAAATTCGATGTAATTCGTCTCAATTTCACAAAATTCGTCGAAATTTGATCGAAAAATTGTTCTAATTAAAAAAATTCGTTAAGAATTTTATGAAATTAATCTAAAGTCAGTAAAATTTGACAGAAATTTATCATGATTTACCAAAAATTCGTCTTAATTTGTGTTAATTTTCCAAAATTCGTCATAATTTGTCTTAATTTCCTAAAATTCTTCCAAATTTTATCAAAAAATTGTTCTAATTAAAAGAAATTCTTTATTAATTTAAAAAAATCAGTCTAATTTCAGTTGAATTTGTCAAAAATTCGTCATGATTTATTAAAAATTCGTCCTGATTTGTTAAAAATTCGACATAATTTGTCTCAATTTCACTAAATTCTTCCAAATTTTATTAAAAAATTGTTCTAATTAAAAGAATTTTTTTATTAATTTTAAAAAATTAGTCTAATTTTAGTTGAATTTGTCAAAAATTCGTCATGATTTATTAAAAATTCGTCCTGATTTGTTAAAAATTCGATATAATTTGTCTCAATTTCACAAAATTCTTCCAAATTTGATCAAAAAATTGTTCTAATTAAAAGAAGTTTTTTATTAATTTTAAAAAATTGGTCTAATTTCAGTTGAATTTGTCGAAAATTCGTCATGATTTATTAAAAATTCGTCCTGATTTGTCAAAAACTCGACATAATTTGCCTCAATTTCACACAATTTTTCCAAATTTTATCAAAAAATGGTTCTAATTAACAATAATTTGTTGTTAATTTTATAAAATTTGTCTAAAATTCAATTGAAGTTCAATTTATCAAAAATTTTTTTATGGTTTGTTAAAAATTCGTTAAAATTACTTCTTTCATTAAATTTAATTTTTCTGGAATAAGTAAATAAATTAAAATTTCATCTTTTAGTAAAACTATGAATTAATATTCTTTTTTTGAAATTTTATAGAATAAAAAATCTTATTTTAAAAGAAAATTTGACGGTATAACGACTTTTTTTGTGTTAATTAATGAATTAATTAATATTATTTTTTTGGTTTTATAAAACATATATATTTTTTTCTTTTTTTCTTTTCTTTTTAGGAAAAAGATATAGTAGCAAAAAGTATGCCAGATTTACACTACAACAAAGCAATAGTAAAGTTAATGCGATTTAATAGGAGCGTAAAGAGCGTTTAAAATTGTTTGAATTGTAGACTTTAAAGTACGAGGAAGAGTTTAAATTAGCGTTGGAATCGTTTAACGAGGCTTCGTTGTACGATCCGACGTGGGATCCGCCGAAAGTCAAACAGAATCAGCTCGCGAAGTATCTGAACGACGTGAACGAGCTGACGAGAACGTCAGGGAAGATGAAGCTGAAAAAATTGCAGCAGTTGCTTCAGTCGATCGATTCGAAACAACTCGGTCCGTTTTCCGGAGGAAGTTACACGTCTTCGGTAACGGGTGCGAGCGTTAAACTGGAGGAAATCAAATTAAACGCCCTCAAAGCGGGTTTGAACGAGGAGAAAGTCGTTTTAGGTAAAGTCGTTTGTTCGGTGCATAATGAAGATACCGTACCTTTGTAAGTTTGGTTTAAAAAAGGGTTTAAATTAATTATAAAAAAAATAATTTTTTATTATTTGTTTTAGTACGTTTTGTATGGTGGATAATGTTGGAAGTTGCGTAGCTGTTACTGTTTATAATTTAGCTGAAGGTAAGGGAGTTATCATTGGTGATTCGGTCGCTATTCCTGAACCGTTTGTAACCGATGTTGATTTTACTTTTAAAAATAAGGTAAGTGAATTTTAATAAATTTTTTAACTTACTAAAACTTAAAAATTAAAAAAAACACATAAAAATTAAAAAAAAACACATAAAAATTAAAAAAAAAATTAAAACATTAAAAAAAAAAAATTAAAAAATTAAAAAAAAAACTTAAAAAATTTAAAGTTCGTTAAAAATCATTTAATTTGATACCAAACACGACTAGGTTTGGATTTAAAATAAATGAGTTTTATTTTTGAGAATTTTATTTTTGAAAAATCGAATATTAAAAAATTAAAAATACAGTGGAATCTTGATTATTGGGGTTAATGATGAGAAAGGGGTTCTAATTATACTTTATTTTGGTTTTTAGTTGTGTGAAAATATGACGTTTTAAATTTTTGTTTGTTTTTTGATTTGTATTTTATTTAAAGTTTTGTTGACCATAAAATGTCAATATAATATCAAGTATTTTTGTTGCTTGGGTTGGCTAAATTTTTTCTTCTTTGGAACGGGGACTGATGTCATCATCATTGTTGTCATTTTGTGAATCATCTCGAACTGAGATATTTGGGACGCCTTTCGCAGGTAAATTTTTCACGCATCGTGATTGCAAAAATTGGATCTTTTATCGTTCACATTTTAAGAATCTCTTTCTTTGATCTTTCTTTGATGTTTGAAACGTATAAAGGGGATATCATTCCTCGATCTATTCTATTCTATTTATTTTATTGGTTGAGGTAAAGAAGATGGTTAAGGAAAATTTAACCATCGTCTGTTTTTAAACGCTTCGGTACGGCACCTATCGGCCACGAAACGTTGCCAATAGCCGGGGCATTTATCGTCTGTACGCAGGCACAGCCGTCGACTATAGTCGACGCTCGTACCAAAGTGGTTAAGGTGGATTCTGATGGGTGAGATGGTGTATTATCAAGCAGAAGAATGGTCTTTTTTATAAGCTCAAAGCTTTTCCAAGATTTTTACATTTCTAACTTCACTTTCTTTAACCCTTTCGCTTCGGCTGACTAGTCCGCCAAGGTACTGTCTCTGAACGGAAGTGCGTCTACTGTTCTTGTCGTCAGTCTCACTTTGAAGCGGAATATCTTCGCAACCACTTGTCGAAAACAATCGGGATAAAGTTCATCGTATTCCGTGGACATTTTTGTGTAACATAATATATTTTTTTAGAAAAATTCGGCTCCCCAGTTTTAGAGCGATCGCGTGATACATGAAAAATGATGGTCATATTGACTACGTCGCTTATAAGCGGCGCTCGTACCCACAGATCGTTTTGTGTTCGCAGCCTGTAAACGACCCTCGAAGCGAAAGGGTTAAGGAAATAAAATATACTGAAGCTTTTTTATTATGTTCTTGACTACCTAGGTTTCGGCATCTCCACCGTCTTCAGGTTAATCGCGTAGCAAGCTGCAATGAAACATGTGTTCATTCCGTATTGACAAGTTAAAATTTTACAAAATAGATCAAAACATTTCAGAATTCCATAAAATAAACAAATCTCCAATTATCCAACACTCCGGTTTCACAGCCAAATATTTGACAATGTTTATGGAACGAACGCTAACTTAAGACTTTTCTTCCTTTAAGGCTGTGGTCTCGGGCCCGAAAAAGTTGTTCCAATATTTCGCGTTAATCGTTTGATAAATCAAAAAAACTTTCAAACGAAAGTTGGAGAAAAATGAAAAATCTTGGCAAGCGAATAGAGATATTTAATAAATTATTGTTAATAACTGAGATTATTAAGAAGCATTTTTAAACAGGCTATTCACATGTCTAGATAAATATTCAAGATATATTTTTTCCATTTACCGTTTTTTGATATTTTAAAACATAAGCGAGAAATTTTGGAAATTCCCACGGTACAAACTTGGGAATATTTTTCAATTTCGCCAGATAGCTCCGCCCTGATTGACCACGTGGTATAGCCGGCGGAGTTGAGTAGGTGCCGTAAGTAAACAAACAAGTTTTTTGTGTAAGTCGATTGCGCTTCGTTGTGCATTTCTGGAGATAAATACTTTGGAGAATTATTCGAGTTTGGAATTCACAGATTTTATTACTTCTAAAAATTTTAGAATTTTATTAAACTAAAATGAATGAAAAGTTCATTTCATAATTTTACTAATCTTTTTGTTATATAAGTACCTCGACCTCATGAAAATAAAGTTCGATATTGTAATTTTGAACACTAACTTTTTCTTTACATACACTACATGTAGCAGAGAAAGTATGTACAACTGGGTCAAATTGCTCACTTTTCAAGGGACACTCCTGTATCTATAAGAAATAGAGAAAAAACAGTATCGGTAACTGATGCTCGATTTTTATAAGAAATCGAATGCTGAAAACCTCATATTGATTATTTACGGTTTCAGAGATATTGGGGATGCTTTTCGAGAAAGTGCATTTTTGAAGTCTTCATAATTTTTTTCCTGTTGGAAAAAGGTTAGTTTTGTGAAAACATTCTCGTGGCAACTTTTTATGTAGATTTTGACGGTGTAGGTTAGTTTTCTCTGTAAGCAATATTTTAATAGCTACATACATAAAAGTGTTTTTTTAATGGAACACTATATTATTACATATTACACGAGAGCCTAGAATTCCCTTTCCAAAAATATGCCTATAAATTTTGAAAAATGGGATAGATGCGATAATTTGTTTCAGAGAATCTGGAGAAAATGCAGAGGTTGTATTTACATAAACGACATACAGAGAGAAGATTAGACGTTTAAACTCATTTTTCTCGATGTTAAAAAAATTTAGATTGTTTGAATCCATAATCTGAACCAAAAAGGCTAAGTGATATTGCAAGCAAGGTATCATGTGTGGCACACTTTTGGAAAGGCAATTCAACCCTCCGGTGTGCGCGTATGCGGCAGTTAGCCGCATTTTTTCCCAAAATATTTCTAAGTTCGCTGTGAAACCATTAAAAATCCTATTGAAAGGAAAAGCCGCAACGCGCCCATTCGTGTAAGTACGATAGGCGCGTCCACCGGAGGGTTAAACTCCCGTCGAATATGCAAAAATGTATAGGTGTTCCATTCGAAAAAGAAATATTTGTCTGCATCTATTAGAATATTGCTTACAAAAAATCTAATTTACGCCAACAAATTCTACATAAAAAGTTGTTTCGGGAATCTTTTCACAGAATCAAGCATTATCCAATAGAAAAAAAAAGTTATGGAGATTTTTTTAAAATGCACTTTTTTCAAAAAACACCTGTATTTCACCATTCGATTTCTTATAAACATCGAGCAAGAGACCAATATTATTTTACCCTATCTTTTATAGAAACAGGGGTGTCCCTTTACTAGTGTCCAATTTGGCCCATCAGTACAGTACAGCCGATTATCCTATCTGTACTACGAACTGCTGTACCATTTTGCAACATTTAATTTTTTTTGTCACAGTATTTATTACATATACTAAAATAAGTCAGGATCTTATTAGAATATAGTAAGAAAGATACATCTAATGTTTCCTTCTTTTTCTACTTTACTAAAACGAACTGAACCTCGATTCATGTATTCACTTCTCGACAAAAGATAAATAAACAAACGAGTTTCGAATATAAATCCTTTGTCTGTTATCTACAAAGGGCGGAGCGTAGCCCAGAATTAAGGCCCACCTTCTCACTCCCGCCCGTCCGTCTCCTGCGCCCCTGAGAAACTCGATGACCGTAAGACCACAGCCTTAAATGATCTTGGTTGTTTTGCCTTTCCAATCACTATTAACTTGGTCTCATGCATGCTTGTTGCATTTGAACATGTTAATCCCCCTTCCCTTGCTAGATTTGTAAACGAATGTTGATTTTTTAGAGTATTCAATCAGTGTTTTTAATGGGTTCGTCTTCCAAAACAGATCATTTTCATCATCGTTATACATTTACAATTAGTCAGGAAATAGGGTTAAAGAGGAAATTATTGGATTAAATTCTTCGTTAAGCAATGTGGTTGTTAAGGTTAGGTTCACATGACAACGATCTGACGAGCGATTTCTAAACGCGCGTTTAGATATCGTATTTAAATACAACCATTCATATGAACACGCGCTAACGCAGCGCTCAGCGCAAAAATCTCTAGACGCGCGCGATTACGCGTTAACGCGCGCTTTGAGTTCTACGTACCATCCGTATAACGTTCACATAAGCATGCGTTTTTATCATGAAATAGGTTGTTGTGGGAACGTACCACATGGAAGTTGTATCTGGTTTGTAGTTTGTGAAAAATGGCTAAGTTTGCAGATATTGACATCGACTTACTAATTGATGAAATAGAAAAGAGACCGGGAATTTGGAATATACTCTCTTTTCGCGGAAAGATGTCTCATGCGTCATTACTTGCCACCGTTTTCTCGACATATGTCAAATATTTTTTTCTTTATTTAATCATATATGTCAGATAGAGACGAAAACCGAAAATAGTAGTCTAGGATAATATAATTAATTAATGACGCATGAGACATCTTTCCGCGAAAAGAGTATAGGTTCGGAATCATATAGTTTTTCACTGAATGAAATACAATATACTCTTTTCGCGGAAAGATGTCTCATGCGTCATTAATTAATTATATTATCCTAGACCACTATTCTCGGTTTTCGTCTCTATCTGACATATATGATTAAATAAAGAAAAAAATATTTGACATATGTCGAGAAAACGGTGACAAGTAATGACGCATGAGACATCTTTCCGCGAAAAGAGAGTATCTAACTGCATTTGGAGCTGCCCTAATATCATCCCAAATTAGTTGCAGCAAGACATCGAATGATTTCAGAGACATTCTAAAGTAATTAAAGAATTTTCCTTCATTATCTCTCAGTGTTGGATATAAGGTTATAAATAAACTTTTGATTTATTTTTCAAAAGAGGATGAACCCAATGCGCCCGTCGTCTTTGTTTCTTTTTTTATATTATTTCCATAAAATTATAACTTCTTCTACATTCATTCTCAGATGTACTATCTCGAAAACGTTCTGAAGCCAATTGATCTGAATTGATCTAAATTTATCGGTTTTGCAATTAAAGCGCGCGTTAGCGCTCATCATGTGAACGTTTTTAATATTCTATTTCGCGTTAACGTGCGTTTTTGTGCGTCACATGTGAACCTAGCCTAATTTAGAGTGACTCGCTACGATTGAACGATACGTACTCAAACGATTGACTAAGAACTTTCGGACGAAGAACAATTAACGAAGTACGTCGAAAAACCGATAGAATACGAAGACGAAATCCGAATACTAATTTAATCCGAATCGAAGACGAGACAAAAGGTTAGACGAGAGACTAAAGACGAATTGAACGAATTGAATCGAACGAATCCAACGAATCCCTTAATTTTGCTCTGCAAGGACTTATATACCCTTCGCCGGTCCACTGCGCATTCCTATAAACAAACTTATCCCCTACTAGGCGCGAAACCTTCCTTTCTTAAGAGTGGGAGCTCATACATTGTTTCAATGACTCTAATTAGTTTACTATAATTTTTATAATCAACTATTGCGGTTCGCAACACTTTGCTAGATTTGTAAAGGAACGCTGATTTTTTAGAGTGTGCAGCCAGTTTTTTCAAAGGCTTCGTCTTCCAAAGCAGATCACTTTCATCATGGTTATACACTTGATCAGGAAATAAGGTTAAAAAGGAAATTATTGGATTAAATTCTTCGTTAAACAATGTAATTGTCAAATCCTCACTCAAAGTTTTGTTATCAATATCTAACCAGTTATTAGCTTTGTTCGTAGAAGCATCTTTTCTTTCTTTTCCAACGGTTTCTAATTTTTTCAATTAATGAAGAGTTTTTAGGAGGATTTTTTGAAAAACTAGAAACCGTTGGAAATCGCTTCAACGAACTAATTGTAAGCTATTTTTATACAGCTTAAAAAAAAAAAACTAAAAAAGCAGCTTTTGTGATGACAGTTATGGTAGACAGCAGGTTTCTGGTCGCTGAATGGTAATTCCACTCATCCTATTTTTGACATATTTAAACACGGAATTTCTGCCCTCTCTTAACCAGTTAACTGTTGCGCTTCGTTTTGAAAGCGCACACCTATACGAGTTCATCTGAAATTTTTCATATTTTTTATTGGTTTTTTTTTTTATTTCGACCTGGCCTCAAAATATTCTAAAAATCTTGAAATTTGAGAGTATGTTCTGAATTTATATTACATTTTATATATGTAATATGTTATATATATTAAAATGTAATATATATAAATTTTATACAATTTATATATATTACATTTTAAATAGCCAGTATCACTACTTTTTACGAGTTGCACAATTTTGCGGCATGACGAGTATACTCGTCAAAAACAGTTAACTGGTTAAATAGTTGATAGTACTCGTGGTGTAAATCTTGCAAAAGTTTAACATTAAATTGAATTAGAAAGAGTATAGAACTTTTAAACGTCTCATATTATCTTCACATTACCCCAATTTAACACCACATTCGTTGAAATGTTAAACCGAAGCGCTGTTCAAAATTGACAAAATTTCAACGATAAACCAATGATACCATTCAGATGTGTGATGTAATTTGGCTACCCAGGTGCTGACCGCGCCCATTGTATTGATTTTTGATTCTAAGTAGTCAAACTTTGTGAAACCACTCCTATGAAATTGATTCTTCAACAAAAAGACATAAAAGTCGCTTCAGTTCTGATAACTAAGGCCTTCCGCACATTAGTTGACTGATTTGCAATTTGAGTTAAAAATCAGTTGGAAATGCAACCGTTTGATGACTTTGCCTGTGTACAAGAACGAGCAACCACACACGAGCGATAAAAATGAGACCAATTTGCCATCAATATCCAACTAATTTGAAACTTGGGTTGCCAATCAGTTGACTCGTGTGCGGAGGGCCTAAGAGTTTTAACGTTCTTGCTAGTTTATAGAAAGTTATGCATTTTAATATCGTTTTTAGAAAGATTAAATGCGCGAAATTTGAAAAATATAATTTTCACAAATTTGGGGGTGTATTACTAATCAGTTATTATTACTATCGATTTTAGAAGAACTGTTTATAAATATGATTTGAAGAATTGCTCGAGTATTATGATAATTTGAACGTATACAATATTTTTTATAAACTAGCAGGAACTGTAGAATTCTTAAGCCGGCTCCATATACTTAAACGTCTCGGCGAGACTGTTCATCAGTGCTGCCAGATCTATAGTGAAATTTCGCCAAATTTGGTGATTTCTGAACCATTTTGGTGATTTGGTGAAAACTTTTGCCAAAAGCCCATTATTTGGTGATTTTTGAAAGTACATAAGATCATAACATTGTATTTTAAATATCTGACAATAAACTAATTTATACGGGGTGTTTACGGTCTTGTGATTTTATTTTTGGGGAGTGATAAAGCATCGTAAAAGAAAGTCATTAATTATAAAATGTCTCAACAAAAGTTGTATAATAAGAGAGACGTGACTGTTGAAATAATTTCTATTTACTTGTTTTTAAGTGATGATTAAGCATATTAAATTAAACATTTTTATTTTTTTTTTATGGAATCCACTTTACATTAATTGTTCAAAGTTATCGCCGTGTTGTTGAACGCAAAGTCTCGCTCGACTATCCATGAATTGTCCATTATAAGTTACCCTTTGATTTTAGATTTTTTAAAAATTGTTGACCACTCGTTTTTGCGTTAATAACTTTCTTTTATCGTATTTAACAAAGCCCGGAAATTAAAATAAGATTTTTTATTTAATTTTTATTAATCATTAAAAAAAACTTAAACTTCAAAAAGAAAAAATAAAATAATTTTTTTAATAGTAATATCTCCCTTATTATGCAACTTCTGTTAAGACATTTTATAATTAATAACCTGCTTTTAAGATGCTTTATCACTCCCCAAAAATAAAATCACAAGATCGTAAACACCCTGTATTTGACGACTATTTAAATAGCAGTATTCTTTTATTAACGTCATCTAATAATACGGGTAAGAATATTTGAGATTTTCGAAGTAGAAGCCAATTTTTGGTGAAAATTTTTATAAAATTACTACCTCTATTCCGTAATAAGTAAACTGTTACCTCTTGCTGTTCATAACTTTAACTGGGAGGTAAGGGGTGGTATTTCCATTTTCTTCAAAATTTTATTAATGGCATTTTTATGATGTATAACCTTCCTTGTATTACAAAAACAGTTAAAAATTCGTTTGAAAAGAATGGATATGCGTCCTTTTATCAATTTATCGACTATAAAAATTCAAAAGGCTCACTTATTATGAAACCCTACAAATCTGGTGAAAACTGGCAACTTTATTTAATCTAATGTGGTAAATTTCCTTTTTTCATCTGGCAGCACTGCTGTTCGTTGTCAACGAAAGTGTGGAGGGGTTGTTTTTCGCCGAGGCGAATCTTGGTGAGAGCCCTTTGACTCGGACCAAACTACCAACATAGAGCGGAGAGATAGAGCGATTTCAACAGCTTTTTTGTTTGAAGATAGGAAGCCAATTTCACTGGAATTAAACCATATTGCCTTTTCACATACCATTGGTTCAACGATCGGAATTCTTTCAGCTTGTTAAAGCTATTCAAACATAGTAGATTCCATATTAAGTAGTGTTCATTTTTTCATTATTTTTTTTCGTGATTAATGCATTGGACGTATATAAAAACTTTAAAATTTCATTTTTTCATCTAATTAAATGCCGTATTATCTGTTCACCAACATCGAAATCAACCGCAAGAGTTTCTACCCTCTTTTCACGATCTGCAATACGATTTATGTTTAGGTAGTTTATAAATCCAATCTCTTTCTCTAAGGAAACCACAACATATTTTCGCTTTGAACCCATCGTTAATAAAAGAATTCAACGACAAATAAAAGAGTACTGAAGATAAATGAATGGAGACCATCAAAACATTTTCTGGAAAAAACTATAAATTCTATACAATGAACATAATATAACTAGGAGCTGTCTCATAGACGCGTAAACGTCTTAAGACACGAATATTGTTAATTTATTTATTATTTTTTTATATTTATTTATTTATTGATACTTTTGTTAAGAGATATCGATAAGTTTTATTGAGAGATATGGGCAAAATTAATCCCAAACCCAAATAATCAAGTTTAGGATAATCGAGGTTCCACTGTATTTAAAAATTCTTAAATAAGAATTTCATAAAAAATTGTTTGATTTTTGAAAAGTTTTATTTTTGAAAAATCGAAAATTAAAAAATTAAAAATCTAATGAAATTGTTGAATATTCTCAAAGATGATTAAAAATTGATTAATTTGAAACTAAAGTTGACTTATATTATGATTTAAAATATCTACAACTTTGAAAGTATTTAAGCTAAATTGGTTGTGGTTATACTTAAATTAAAGAAATTTTCATTTTTCAATGATATTTTATGAAGATTTTATATTATTATTAGAATTATTTAATGTTATTTTTTGAAAAATCAACTTTTTTCAATTTCCTTTTTCAAGTTATTATTTTATATTGACTAAATTTTTATTTAAAAATTTATGACAGATTAAATAAAAAGACAAATTTTATTATATGATACACAATAATTTATTTCGCTTATAGCACATTGGTAGTGACTTAAAAATTACATCATTACACTTAAAGGCGGGTCCACACTTGCAGATAAAAAAGTGTGAACTAACCTTAATATTTAACTTACTTATCTAACTTTATACTTTTTTAATTTTGGTTAAATGCAATTTAAGTATTATTTTTTTTATTTATTTACAAATATCCAATGATATTGTCTTAAAATTTACACTTAATTTGGCTACAAATTAGATTCGCATCGATTTCTTTCTGTTCAAACCACTTTTACTTTTTTTCTTCATACTTTTGCCTTTTACTTTTTTACCTTTTTATTTTTTTACCTTTTTATTTTTTTATTTTTTATTTCTATTTATTTTTTTTTCTTCCCAACTTTTACTTCTTTTTCTGTAGTTCCTAGTTTTCAATGTTTGTTCCAGGAGTATAAATTCCGATTGATTCGGGTGGAAACTCCACTGGTTTTGGTCGTGAACGGTAAAAAACTAACTAGAGACAAACAGGCGGGAGTTCAAATGTCGATTACAAAGAAATTCGAGTAAATAAAACAGTGGTTATCAACATGCGAGAGCTTCCAATGTGTTCTTTAATGTTACTAACGTTTTTTTAACCCCTCAAAAAAAATAAAAAAAAAGAAATTATTTATTTAGTGATTTAGAAGCTAGTTCGGACCAATAATTGTATTTCTAATGATTAATCTTAATTAAACACAATCACATCTGTAATAAACGCTTTTTTATACGAAATAAAAATAAGTATAGTTCTTTCTTTCCTTTTAATTCAAGTCTATTTTTTATTTTTATTCTTCCATTTTATTCTTCCATTTATTCTTTCATTTTTCTTCCATTTTCTTCCATTTTTTATTTTTCCATATTTCCATATTTCCATTTTTTCACTTTTCCACTTCTCCACTCATATTATTCCTTTACACCGTTAAAATATCCTGAGTTTTGCACAAAAAGGACGGGGGTTTTTTAAACCAACCAGTTTATTTTATTTTATTTTATTTTTATTTTTTGTTACCATTATTATTATTATTTTATTTATTCACTACTAAAAAATGATTATCACAAACACTTATCACATCCAAAAGACGAAACGTAGTCGTGTTTCATCACAAGTTCGCTTCGTAAAGGTGCAAAAAGTTAACTAACACCTCTTCGAACCACTTCCGTTTGGCCGGATCTTTAAAGGCCGGCGATAAAGCTTTCATGTCGAGTTCTATGAGCGCTTCGTTTTGTAATAATCTGTTCAGCTCGCTTAGTAATTCGACGGAGCCGTGAATTTTCAATAGACTCGGATAAGTGAAGAAGTAGTATTGGACGCGGAGGTTTTTCGCCGCCCAATTTTCCACCGTTTTATTTCCGCTTGCCACTTTTACTTTTCCTATGTGGTGGGCGTACCAAGGGCCGAAGTAATTTGTTAGTTCGACGCTGCTCATGTTGGTTATTCCTTTCGTTTTTAAACGGTCTTTGATTCGACGGTAGATTGGTTTTTGATAGACGAATACCTGAAATAATAAGAAAAATATTTAGAGACTAATTTTTAAAAATTCATATCTAAAAAAGTAATTATTATTGAGACTTGAAATTTTGTCACGATTTATATTCAAACTTAATCTTTATTTTCACCAAAGATGAATTTTCTACGATTTTTAGTTTTTCCCCCAGAAGAGAAAATGTAACTTACTGTTGAATAAAATTTGTCAAAAGTGACGTTTAAACGTCAAAATTGACATTTCAAAATGCATGTAAATATATAAACGTCAAAATTGACATTTTGAAAACGAATTTAGACATTTAACCTTTCGCTACACGCTACCGGACTCTCAGTCCGGATTTTGAGCGCCATCTATTAGTGTTATTTCGAACTTGCGCTGACCATAATTCTTTTGATGAATTTCTTTCTTACCGACATTTTATTATCTGTCAATGTCATTGTGTGTTGAGTTTCAATTCAATTTTAAAATCGGTTATTTCGAAAATATGAGCTATAACGAAGAAAGGAACAAGAACTTGTTGTCCAATAATGAGGAGGAAGAGGATGAAAACCTATTATTGGACAACAACGTTTCAGAATATGAAGATGAGGAAGATGAAAATGAAGAAGACGATTTGACATTATTAAATAATTTTTTATTTCGTATCAGCTCCCTCTCTTATTTATTTTCCGAACCCGGACTCTCAGTCCGTAGCGTGTGGTCGCGCGAACAAAAAAAGCGCGTGTACTGGAAGGTTAAATGTAAGAATTTACATTTTGATCTTTAAATATCAAAACTATCATTTATAAAGTTTATTGATAACTTTGTTATATTTATTTAGAGGTAGAAGGTGGATAGTTTATTTCAGGGCGAATTTAAAATTGATTTATCGAAGACGTTTAGTGTAAATGGTCTTAAACAAGTACAAATTGAGAGTTCTCGTGAGGATTTTCATTTGGAATGGAACTAGTGAATCGTTTATTGAATATTTATGAGCGGTAATCAATAATCCGATTTGTACGACTCGTATCTGGGTTTATGGTAGATTGGTCTTGAGCAGTGGCGTAGTTTTGGAAGGGAAATAAAAGGGATATAACTTGATATGGATTTGAAATATAATTAAATATTGAGGAATATATCTTCTGTATATTTATATAAGTTTGTGTACATTCGTGATCAATAATTTTATGTACAAGTCTTATGTATATATTTTTTTAAAATATATTTTAGTTTAAATCGTAATATTCATATAGAAACGTTTTACTCTGATAATTTTACTAATTAGATAACAAATCAAGATAAAAATCCTACCACATTTAAATTTATTTTTATTTTAAAATAAATACAATGGGGATTTCATTATTGATAGGAAATTTACACCGGACACTGTGTTACTTAGCAACTTGTTTATTAGGTGTAAATTGTTTATTGTGTAATATAAGCGGTTAGTTCAATGTTTCACGATGATTAAGGTGAAGGTTTCATTGGCGTGGGTTCAGATCAGATCAGACCAGATCAGACAAGATCAGATCAGACACATCTAGTAGTGGCTTCATTTCAACCGGATTTATACATTAGATATTACTTGAGATAATACTTGACTAACGCGAGCTTATGGCTATTTAGTAAAGAGTTTTCTCAAGAAGTTTAAAATGATTTTTTTAGATTCCGATGAATGGGATGAATGTCTAATGGAAACATTACCAGTAAATATAATAAACCGAAACGTGACTGTTTTCATATATTATACCAATCACATGAAGAAGAAGAGTATACAAAAACTTGTATAAAGCGAATTTACCCCGAGAAGTTTAGAAAATATTATCGAACAGACATAACAATTTATAATTATATTTTAAAAACCATTTCTGGTGATATAAAACGGCATTCAAATTTAATCCATAACAAAATGTTTACTGTTCTGTGGATTTTCTCTGATGAGATCGATTAACATTGATTTATTTGTCCATTCCCCTAGAAATAAATACAGCCATTGCTTGATAGAATATCAAATACGTGTGATTTGTACCGACTGTTGGAAAGTACACGTACGTGTTTGGTGAAAACGTATCTGTCACGATCTGAAGGGACAACTTTAACCACTTGTCTGGTTTGATATGATATGATCTGGCATGAATCGACGCCAGTAAAGCCACAGTCTAACTTATCGAATATGTATACGAATAATCGGTTTTAAACAAAAAACTTTATTTCCAATGTATTATGAAACCTCCTTCTGATTGACGCCTCATTATAAAAAAGGAACTCGTTATATCCAAAATTTGTTGTATTCAGTCTCTATTCGGCAGAGACTTACTAAATTTAATACATGAATATCCATGAATACCCAGAAAATAATCAATTTTCAATATGTACTCATTGCGTTATTAGATTCTATGATGTTATTTAAACGACGAGGAAGGTAAATTATTGTCAATTTTCTCTAGACATTTCTAATCTGGGTAATATTTTCCTAAAGCAGAATCAGGATTCTTAACGACTCTTAAAAAAAGGTTTTAAAATTCTTGTTTATAATTAGATCACTCAGGTAAATACTTAAATTTTTGGAGTTATTGGCTTTACACTTTGCATTAGTCAATTGCGATAAATATGAAAAGTGGAAATTTTGAATCGGTCAATTCAATATGACATTGGAATTTGGTTAATTCCCTTATTTTTTATTTTTTTTTAATGCAGTGGGTTCTTGAAGTCATCATTAAAATCATTATTAAATTATACAGTACGATGGTAAAGTTCGGAACAAAAATCATAACTTCATTATATAACGTTTTTATGAAAAATGACGTCACTCCTAATTTTTTTAAATGATAACCCCATTTTTTTGTTAGAGCTCCTTACTACCTGACAGGTGATATAAAAAATTGGAACCTTAAAAAATTAAAACTTAATTTCTATCCATTGCATTTTTTTCTATGGGGTCACCTAATATCTAAGGTGTACTACAACAGATCAAACTATTTAGAGGAACTACAATAACGAATTCGTACTGAAGTCCAGCAGATTAGTCCAGACATTGTCCAACGTAGCGTATCAAGTGTCTACAATCGGAGTGGTCAATACCAAATGATTGGGGGAGTACAGTTTGAACATTTACGCTAATTTTTTTTTTAGTTCTATGATTTTTTATTCATTAAAATTAAGTTTTTTTTTTAAGTAAATGCGTTTTTCTAATGTTATGTTAGATTGTGTTCCAATTTTTTATATCACCTCTCAGGTAGTAAGGAGCTCCACCAAAAAACAAAAAGAAATGGGATTGTCATTTAAAAAAATTAGGGATGACGTCACCGTTCAAGAATTGGTGACGTCATAAATGAAATTTTTACTCAATCACACTGTATGTACATGTTTCCTATGGGTTTATCATTGAGCAAAACGTGTTGTTATAGAAAGATTATTTCTTCGAGAAGAATTTGAAGATATTTGAAAAATTCAAAATGCATTTGTAATTGAAGTAGAGGTATTTAAATTTTGTGGATAAAAATTTATTCGGTAATCGCGAATATGTTAAAAAAACGATGTTTTTTGCACTTTTAGGTTAGGATATTTCAAAAACCTGATGTGGTAGAGCAATTCTGAGGCTAAATTTAAGTCCAACGAGTTCAAAGCTTTTAGGAATCTATTGTCTGATCTTTGTTTAAAAAATATCGGACAGTGTTATTTTGGTACAGTTGTCTAATCGACATCATAATGCTCTCCAAAATTTCAATATAATTTCAAGCATTAAACCTCCAATTTTCAATCCTCAAATATATCTCCACTCCCTTATAACTAATTCATGCCCATTGATTAACACTAAATCTCTCAAGTCTTTGGTTTCTGTTAATATACTTTCACATTTTTATTTTTCTTTCGGGGTTATTTAAAGATGCTTTTTGTACGTACATCCAAAAATATAAAAAATCGTGTAGAAAGTCTAAATAATCGCCTACAAGCGTTATTAAGTCGTCTAGAATGTCATTAAGAAAGATTAAATTCTAGGTCTATCAAAAAAATCAAAAATTAAAATTTATGAAATCGTCTAGAACGTCTATGTAGTTCAATTTATGGGGGTTGTTCGGAAAGTAATTTCATTTTTTCCCGACAGAGGATTTAATTGTATTTTTTTTTGCACATAACATCACACTTAAGCCGTATAATTATTATATACTTTGAGAGCTCATATAGCAAGGCTTGTGTATGAAAACTTCCAATTAATTCTACGAAATAGTTTTTGGTTGATGCCGTTTTAAATATGGAGAGCGATAAACAGCATTTTCGACATTTTCTGTTTTACTGCACAAAGGGTAAAAATGCTCTTCAAGCCAGAAAGAAATTAAATGATATTGTATAGAGATGTATTGACAGTCCGCTAGAACGGGTTTATAAAATTTCAATCCGGCAATTTTGATGTCGAAGATGCACCAAAGGAAAGGCCAGTTGAAGCTGATAAAGACGCGATAAATTAGTTGATGCGAACCTGCGAATAACAACACCTGAGATCGCAGGGAGGTTAAATTTATCAAATTCAGTTTATGACCACTTGAAAGGCTTGGGATTATCCTCAAAGCTCGATGTATGGATTCCCCATGTTCTCTAGTGTCATTAGTTGGACAAATTGAACGACACACTTCAACAAAAAAGGCCAGAACTAATCAACAGAAAGGGTGGAGTGTTTCACCAAGACAACGCGAGATTTCACACAAGTTTGGTCACTCGCCAAAAGCTTTTACAGCTTGAATGGTATACAATGCCACACCCACCATATTCTTGAATCCTGGCACCATCGGATTATTATTTGTTCCGGCCACTCTAAAATTTTTTAGACGGTAAAGCCTTCACTTTAAATGAGGAGGTCAAAAATCACATCGATTAGTTCTTTTTCCAGCAAAGACCAAACATTTTATGAGCGTAAAATTATGCTACTGCCAGAAAGATGGCAAAAGCTGTTGGACCAAAACAGCGCACAGTGTGTAATTTTTATTACCTAGGTGGAAAAAAAATATTTTTTCACCTTTCCGCAGGTGACATTGATAACTATATTTTAATAGAAACATGTTTCTAGCATAAGAAATTGCAATAATTTTGTAAAAATATAGTGGAACAAGCGATTATGCACAAAAATGTAGGGCTGCCTAACGTAATCTAAGTAGTGACGTCGAGATGTCTAATGGGCTCAATAGATATTTGATGTTAATCAAAATAAAAGTGTTACTTATAAAGTTATTGATAGTTATTGCTGTTATGTTTATTTGCGTAATTTGTATCTAATTATTTGGTTTTAATTTGCTTGCCATTACGTGGAAAAGGTAAGTCGACTGACTGAGTATAACAAGTAATACGATTTCAGAAGGTTTTAGTTAAGAGTACCATCAAATTCCATTTTGAGTTTATATAAATATTATAGCTAACACCTGTGAAAATCTACATATTAAAAGGCAATTGCGAATATTTGCAATTTCTTCCAGTTATGCAGTATGACACGGTTTTCAAGACGCTTTTTGATGTTTGGGTCCAAAATGCGAAGGATTTCAAGTTAAACGCATTACTGAAATATGCCTTGCAAGAACTGGGAAATCCGAAATCAGAGGAGGGTTTAAATTAAAGAAAAAAGCTAAAAAAAAATTCCTCAACAAATTAATACTAACAATAAGTGGGAAAATGTTGGAAGATATCGAACACGTTTTCTTCGCGCCAACTCCACTTGGCTACAAGAAAATATTGTTTTTTTCTGAAGATATCTTTAAAATTAACTAAAAAATGTTTAGGTGTCCTAACATTTTATGTCCACTGACTGTATTATCTTTTAATTAATTCTAATATTGGGCACCCTGTATCGCTTAAACTGACAACTTTTGTATAAAGCATATATATTTATGCAGCTAAATCATATTTTGGTCACTAAAATCATTAGCTTTAGAATTCAGATTTTTTTCCTTCTACATCATGAAAATTACACACAGTGCAGCGCTTTAAAAAATTTTGAACGAAACTTTAAAAACACGGTAGAATCATCTAGAAAGTGTAGATAGTCGTTTAGAATCACTATAAAAGTGACATAAAAAGTCTAGATAATCTACTAAAAGCGCTGCAAAGTCATCTACAAAGTGTAGATAATTATCTAGAAACTCCTTAAAGTCATTTAGCATATCACTACTTGGAAGAGATTAAAAAAATTAAATTGCCACAGTTATTTAGACAATCATTTAGAAGCACTATAAACCCATGTAGAAAATCATCTACAAACACTATCCAATCGTCCAGCATCTCATTAAGAATGATTAGAAAAACTAAATCGTTATAAATATTCCAAAAGTGTCATTCTCAAATTGAATTTGAGGAACAACATTTTTAAAAAATTGTTAAACTAAGTTTTTTTTAAATATTTTCTCCAAAGTATTATCTCTAATTACTTATAAATAAGTTACAAAGTTACATCTAAAAAATTAATTTATGAAATTGTATTCTAGATTGAATCAAAAAAAAAAAAAAAAATTAAAGTTAAATTACCCATAAGAACCATTTAGAACTTGAATACACACTAAAAGAACGTTCTGTACGATTCTTCATTAGAACTACTGTTATTTTACTTCGTTTAAGAGACTTTTACAGTTTGTTGGCAATTCAAACACGTTTATGTGCTTATGTACACGTGCCGCCGCGCCGCTTCACCTTACGGTAATATTTCACGTTTTAGATCAAGTGTTACTCGTAAAGAACCCTCATACCACCTCTAAATTTAGGGTAAATTCCTGTTTAATGTACCGGAATCATCCCCCCGTTTTAAACTCTCAACTTTACAACGGTTTAAAGAGTTTTATTACTCAACGTACCATCTTTTAAACTTACTTCACGATATGTAGCCTTAAATTTTTTAAATAATAATATTATTTAAACAATTTAAAGGTTAATAACGCTGTTTCTGGTTAAATTTAAATGTCTTCCAATTATTTCCAAACGTTTGGTATATGTATACTTTAGAAACTCAAATAACAATTTTTCTACATCATTAATTTTAAGTAGTGAATTTTCGTATTTCCATTCGCAGGTAGATAGGTTCAAAGGTGAGAGACGGTTTACATGGAAAAATCGTCAGTTATACGAGCACCTCGGCCCGTCAAAGCAATAAAAATGCAAAAGATCCGCGCCGAGCCGCGCCGTTTCGGAGGTTCGGAATAGATGGTACGGCTATAATATCAGTTCCGGATCCAGTTCGGAAAGTGCGCCCCTCGAGGGCCGTATAAAGTTTGCTAGGCCCTATTGAAAAGCGAACCAAGCCGGCCAACCCCTATAGGTAAAGAGATATCGGACTCACGACGACGACGACGTCATTAAAAAAGATGAATAACCTAAGCGGTTTAAAAAGCGCTCCTTCGCGGTGCTTAAGCGTTCCGAGCTTTACCCGGAGCTTTTCTACCGAACGTATAAAAGGTATTTTTGAAGACGGCTTAAACCGACGTAAATTCGCCTTCGATCGACCGCGAACGCAAGTAAATTCAATTCGGATCGATGCAGGATTTCTATGCGACTTTATAGATTATATGTGGAGGTTGAATGCGATAAATACAATACGTGCAGTGTGTACAATGCGGTTAGTAATGGTAATTACGGCGCGAACGGTTTGGTTAAAGGCGCCGAAAGTGTTGAACGACGGCTTTAGAATTGGTACTCTTCGGAAATTAGAACTCCGTACGTGTACGCGATGGATGTGGTGTAATACCGTAACGTAACGGCTTAGAAGACCGAACGCGATCACTTTCTATGTAAATGGCCTTTAAATTTTAAAAGGAACTAAAAAAGTTATGGTAGGCTCTTAAGAGTAGTTTATTACTAGCTTTTAGCGGAGTAACTAGACTTAAAATCTTCGGTTATTTTTTTTTATAATTTCTTAACAAATCTGAACGATTATTATCCAATTTATTTGGATACGTTTTAGATGAATGGCGTAACTAAAATCCTTTAAAAAGGTTTTAAAAAAATTATTTTTATTTTAGAATTTTCTTATGAAAAAGAAAAAAGTTCTTTTTGGGTAGGGTATCAATCGATTTTCGTATTACGAACCCCCTAAGCTGTCTAAACCCCATCACATTACGTAATATTATTATAAGCGGCGCGTTTTTAGGGTACCATCTGGTACAGGACGGCATCGTAACAACCCCCAAAGTACTAAATAAATTTCCCAAAGACGTCTCGTCATAAATTTCACGTTAAAAACAACCGATAAATTCCCCCGAAAGTGATATAAGGGACGTAAATACTCTATTGCCTAATAAAACCTTGCCATTTTTCCCTGTTACGACAAACTAACGATTCTACTTCGATACTTTATCACAAAACCAAGTTGCTTTCTTAAAAAAACTGACTTACTCTTTTTAAGCCAATTTACGTTTTTAAAACCAACTTACTGGTTTAAGGGGAAATATCAGTGTGAAAAAAAAATATTCGATTTTTTTTTGCTTAAATAGTTAGTTTTGTCCATTAAGAATATGCCTACAAAATGTTTAAACAATATTCGGCTTAGAAGTATTCGAAATTGGCTCCGAAAACTTGTTTTTGTGGCGCCGAAATAGTCAAAACAGCTGCTAATTTGGCTACTATCATATTCAACGATGGTCACGTGGCTTTGTTGAATGTTGTTGAGGACTTGGGAATCTCCATTGGCGAGAAACTGTTCAATTATTGCCACGAAATCGACCGAAAACGTATCGAGGACGCCGAACACTACTCATTGTCAGCAGCAAACACGCACGAGGGATGCTTAAATGCTTTAAACCGACGTGAGGAGAAGGAAATGTTATTGTTGGACGCAGATGAACTTCTATATGGTCCAGGGATAGCAGGATAATCGGTAAGAACTTGTTTTATATTAATATTCAAGTTACATCATTCAATTTTATCCTCTCAAAACTTTAAACGTGTTTTTCTCGAAACCATGTTTTTTTTTTACCTGGTTGACAGCATTACTCTGTTAAATTTTGTCCAATCGACTTTATTCAACATGGATCCTCTTCAGAAAACTTAGCTCTATCGTTGCATCGTAGAGTTTTTTTTTTAATTATTTACTTTTTTTTATTCGCGATTTACTGCAAAATTTTCGTGTAAAATCCGAAATTTTTTTTTAAATGGCCACCATTTTTTTTTTGAATCAAAATTTTCAAATTTTCTACGATGCTGCGATAGCTATACTATTATAATTTAATAATCTTTTCGAATTTTTCATTTCAGATGCTTGCCGTGGCTCTAATGTTGTCAACCGTCGGGAGGTCTTTTTTCTGAGACGTCATTTTACGACTGCTCCCCTGCTTCATAGATTGTAATAAAAATTCAAAGAAAATTTCCTTGCCTACTATAATACTTTTTTTAACTATTGGGCTGTTCGGAAAGTAATTTCGTTTTTTTCCAATAGAGGATTTAATTGTATTTTTTGCACCAAATTTCACATTTAAGCCGGATAATCATTATACAGGGTATCCGGAAATGTGCACAACAGAATACCTCAGATACTTTGATCAAAAATATGATGATTTAACCCAACTTATCTGTATACAAAGTTAGTTTAGCTGCTAGAGGTCTTTAAAAATCATATTTTTTGTGAGTTTTTCTTAAATTACTCGAAAAATATTCGGTAGATTTTATTTATTTTTCGACCATATCTTTATATTAGTAGGCTACAGTTTTCTATAGAATAAATTCGAATTTCGAAAGGTGTAGGGTGTTTAAAAACACTCTCATGACAAGTTATCCATCCAGATTTTTTTAACCAACCTATATAATTTTCTGCCAAATTTTTTCTGAATAGCTATATTCATTTAGAATCTTCTTTCTTATAATATATCAGTTGGATAAACGGTTTAGACACAAAAGAATATTTTCTAAATCCCTATAAGCCCAAATTGATAAACTAAGGTATCATTAGCAAAGTTCAAAGTAGCAGTTTCTTTAAACAGTGTGAAGTTCCTTTAAAAAACTCAAATTTTTCAGGATTGGAAGTACTTTATTGCTTCAAATATTAAAATTTTCAGCAGGATTTGTGACCATCATCAGGGCTAAGAATCATACAGAGTGCAAAATTTTTACAATTTACTTTTCTCATGGCCTTTTTGCTTTATGACACCTCATAAATAAAGTCTTAGTGATCTTGATGGCCAATTAGGGTTAAACCCTGATGATGGTCACAAATCCTGGCAAAATTTGAATATTTTAAGTAATAAATTACTTAAAATTGTATATAGATAAGTTGGGTTAAATCAGTGATGGCGAACCTATGACCCACAGGCCAAACACTGACTCACACAAACCGTTAAAGTGACCCAAACCGGATATGAGAAATGACATTTTATAATATAGAAAAATGTTGAGTTGTGTATGATAATTGGGCCCCGCATTTATTGGATCCAGCCCTGAAGTGACCCACAAAGCTCTTTTAATCCTAGAAGTAATGACCTTCCTCTTTTGCAAGTGATTTGAAATTAGTGGCCCACGAGGAAGCAATAAAAAATACAATCAACAAAATTTTACCCACTTCTCAAAAAGGTTCGCCATCACTGGATTAAATCATCATATTTTTGTTCAAGGTATCTGTGGTACTTCGTTCTACACGGCATTTCCGGACACCTATATATTTTGAGAGCAAATATAGCAAGACGTGTACGTGAAAAAGTCCAATTGATTCTACGCAATAGTTTCTAGTTGGTGTACTTTTAAATATGAAGAGTAATACGCAGCATTTTTCGTCATATTTTACTCTTTTACTATAGGAAAGGTAAAAATGCTGTTCAAGCTAAAAAGATATTAACCGATACATGTAGAGAAAATGTGTTGACAGGATGTCAGTGATACAAAACTGGTTTACAAAATTTCGATCCGGTAATTTTGACGTCGAAAGTGTACAACGTTTTGGAAGGCCTGTTGAAGCTAATGAAGACACGATAAAGGCATTAGTTGATGCAAACGATGAGAGGTTAAATTTATCAAATTCACCTGTTTATGACCACTTAAAAGGCCTAGGTTTAACTTCGAACCTGGATATATGGGTTTCCTATGTTCTCACGAAAAGAAATTCGTGTCGTCGACGTAAAAAAATTTGAAGAGTACGCCTTAGATACGGCAAAATATTTTGTGCAACTCTATTAACATGCCCACAAATGTTCATAAGATCCTCATCTACGGCCATCTAATTATCGATTCCGCCTTATTTCCTAATGTCAGAGGAAGCTCAATAGTCATGCAACAAATACATTAATAGTAAATCTAGTAGAAAACAAAATATAAAAAATGTTTTTCGAAGGTTTTTGGTAGCATCAGATCCTTTGATTTCAAGTTTACAGAAATTACCTGCTAAACGATTGAAATCATTATCAGCTGAAGTGATTGAATTATTAGTTCCGCCCTCGACTCCAGAGATATTTCCAGTCCGAATCAAAGTAAAAAAAATGAAAGCAACAATGCCGATAGTTCAGACAATGAATAACTTAAAATAGTTAGAATTATGGAAATCAGACTTAAGACTAAATATATAATAATAATAATAAATATGTATATGTATATACTTTGAAAAGTGTTTTTTCCATATTTATTATTTTTTAATGTTTACACCTTTACATAGCACATTTTAAGCAAACACAATGAAGCTCCAAAAATGTCCCCCACATTGGAGTTCCCATTGTGATATTTAATTTAGTGAATTAAAATCTTCAATCAACAACCTTAAATACACTAATATACAAAATTTAATGGAAATCGGAGCAGCCTCTCATGTTTTGGCCAGGTTTTTGACATTTTGAACCACTGTGCGTCGCGTTGATACTTATAATTCGCTTCTCAAACGTTATGAAAACGTGTAATTTTTGAAACGTATCATTACTGGAGACGAAAAATAAATTGTATATAACAATGTCAAACGCAGGAGATCATGGAGCAAAAAAGATAAATCGACTTAAAGCATTTCCAAAGCCGATATCCATAAAAAAAAGGTGATGAAAGGTTTGGTGTGAATTTAAAGGATTTTTTTTTGAACTTTTACCGGATAACACAACAATTAATTCAAAAGTTTATTGCCATCAGCTGGACAAACTGAATGATGCACTTTAACAGAAAAGATCATAATTAATGAACAGAAAAGGTGTAATGTTCCACCAAGATAATGTGAGATCTCATACAAGTTTGGTCACTTGCTAAAAATATTTACACCTTGAATAGGATAGAATGCCACACCCACCATGTTCTCCAAATCTGGCACCTTTGGATTTTTGTTCCGATTACTACAAATTTTTTTAGATTTTAAAACCTTAACTTCAAATGAGGCGATCAAAAAGCACCTCGATTAGTTTTTTTGCCAGCAAAGACAAAAAAATGTATGAACGTGGAATCATGCTACAACCAGAAGGATGGCAAAAGGTATTGGACCAGAATGGTTACTATACAGGATGTTTCTTGAAGTTCTCCCAGCTCTAATGGAGTATGTTGTTTAGGAGGTTTGTAATAAAAAAGTTCAAATGAGCAATTTAAGTTTACGACTGTTGCTGTTGGCTTTTGCTTACGAGTATGCTGCCCCCATAAGGATAAACGCGGTATGTTCAAAATTGTTCAAATTTGAGTTAAGGGCGTAAAATGGCTTATCGTACGTCTATTTAATCGTGTAATAACTAATTTTATCGAATAAACTATAGTCACAAAACAAAGGTATTCACCCAAAAAAGTAAAGTTTTATGACATATATCTAAAGGCTGAGAGAGAACACGAAAAACGTGTTTTCTCAGTTTCATGGTTTTGTGACATACCGCGTTCTTCTTTATGAGGGAAGTATGCTGGTATGGTTTTTGTACTGAGAACTTGCGATGGAAACACTACTGCAGCTTCAATTGAATGTCGACGACGTTTTCCAAAACAGCGTATTTCATCCCCGAAGACTTTTAATAGTACCTTCCAAGCTTTCCGAGAAACTGGTTCACTTCCGAGCGTTCATATGCAGTATCAATAAGTAATACAACAGAATGTAGCAGAAGAACAGAACATCGTTGATATTGTCGAGCGCAATGCCATTAGTACACGGCGGATATCCACAAGTTTAGGGATTCCCAATACCAGGGTATGGAGAACATTAAAAAAAAATTGCTGCATCCATATCATCTACAGCGTGTTCAAGATCTGAAGCCTGAAGACTTCCCTAGGCGTTTGGCATTTTATCAGTGGTTAAATAATAATATGAACTTATACCGCTACACTTTATTTACAGATAAGTCACAATTTACTGGAGATGGCACAAATAATAATTTGCATTAACCCTCATGCTACCATAGAAAGTAATTTTCAAAACAGATTTAGCGTTATGTGTGGTGCGGAATGTTGTACGATTAACTGTACAACAGTTGATGTTAAGGGACCGTTTATTTTTGAAGATTGTCTTACTGGACAAAGGTACTTGCAATTTTTGGAAGAAGAATTTACGCGTTTACTGTGGGATGTACCTCTGTTTCCTCTGGCAAGACGATTAAGAGTGTATTTGCAACACGACGGAGCTCCTTGTCATTTTTACCGTAGAATCACTGATCATCTAAATCAGTGGTGTCCACTAATTTTTGACCAAGATCGACTTTTCATGTAAATGCGTTACCAAGATCGACCGAAGTAGGGCCAAATTGGGGGTGCAAAACGACCCAGACGAGTAATAAATACTGCCTCTCCCCCAGGAAACGTACAAGTGACAAAAAAAATCTGGGGTGGTTAAAAAAAGGGTTTAAAATCATTTGTACATTTTAAAATACCTTCTTTTTTTCCTTTTGGCTAGTTCCCTGCCGGCTAGTTAGGACATTTCTCAAACAAGATTCTAAATGAGTATCTGTCAATGCCGTTCGATATTTAGACTTTATTCTTTTCATTTGTGAAAATGCAGTCTCACATAAATATGTGGAACCACAACATGAATTCAACACATTTTCGAAAATTTGTATACTTTCGATAAATATTTCCAAAAATTTTCCTCGGATGCTCTTGCTTTAATATAGATATAGTTTTGCAATGGTATGATTTCTGATTCTAACTTATGTACATTCACATCGAAAAAGTCGGGCAATTTCTCAGCAACTTTTTCTATATTTATACTTTTATTAAACGGAATAGTGATAAAAAGTGCCACATCATCAATTTGTTTAAAATCTTGAAAACGATTGTCAAAATCTGCAATTAGGTTTTTAAGTTCATCTTTATATCTATTTAAATCGATATCGGTAGTAGCAGCATTTTTTAATTGAGACGTCATATTGGGAAAAGAATCCAAAGAATTCTAAATGCAATAGGTATTGAGATTTCAGTGTTTCAAAAATGTATAAAGATTTGTCCAATTGAAGAAAGGACCAGAATTTTGAAAAAAATATAGGAATTTGGCACTGCTTCCATTTTGTTGTTTACCCAAAAAAGGCTTACATTCAGAATGCTACTCAACAGCATTCCATCGTCAATATGTGTGAGTAAAAAAATCGTGGTGATAATTAGCATGCCTTTGAATCTTATGAATTAACTAGCAAATATAAAACCAGCTTTATACTTTTTAAACCAACTTACTTTTTTAAAATCACTTTACTGTTTTTAATCTTTGTAACGACGAAACAGATTTCCAAGAAGAGAGTCCGAGCGCGTTCAGGCGCCAGAACCTTCTAGAAGCCGCCCAACGCTATACAAGCGCTCGGGCGAAAAAGACAAATCAGTACGAACCGGTCAGTCATCGCGAGTCCTTAGACGGTCACCTTTAGGAGAGTGCGCGTTTTTCTTTCGGACGAATCCACAGTTTTTGTTGTACATTATTCTTATTATTATTATTTTAACTAATAAACACAATATCTTTTAAAAACCAACTTATTCTTTTAAAAACCAACTTATTTTTTGAATTCAAATCTCCAAATGATTTTAGAAAACAAAGCTATCGACTAAAATCGGCTTAAAATCAATAACATTCCCGGGATTACACATCGATGGGTTCGCCTTTCGTCTTAATTAATCGCCCAAACACGGGATTGTTGGGGACACAAACCGATATTGTTTGCTTTGACGCAGAGTATCATTGGGGAATAGAAATGTTCCGAGGGGGGGTTTTGAGTAGAATTCGGTGTTGTAAAGCAACGGCTTGAGGGTGTTTTGGGGGGCCAATCGAACGATAACTTTATTTTGTTTAGGGACGTAGCTTAAACGAAGGGGTCAGTTCATCAAAACTTCCCTTCAAGTCCCACCTGAACTAACTAAATTCCCATTCTATCCGTCTTCCTCTCCATTCTATTTCCGTCTTTGTCTCGCTTTGAATTTTAATTAGTCTAGTTATTATTCAGTACGAACACTTTCAATTAAGTCGTGTCTACAATCCCAATTATGTACCTTATTTTTTAAAAAAGTAAGTTTTATGAAATTATCTCATAATGATAAAAATTTAATTTTAATTAGGTTGGTTATTTTATAAAAATTTAATTTTAATTAGGATGTTTTAAGTCTCTAAAAATTAAAAAAAAAACTTAAAATTTATTTTTAAGTTTTCATTTGACAGTGAAATATTTTCCTCTATGCACTTAGTTTAAGTGAAGAGACGAATGATATTTTTACAATTGTACTTTACTCTCGAACCAAACCATTTATCCTTTCACATTGTAAAGTTGAAGGGTTAATTTTTCTCCCATTTTTTGTACTCGATACAATTTTTTTAATTTTTCTTCTTTTCATACACGTCAAATTTTTTTGTCCCAACTTCACTCTGTTAATTGGCAAGTCATAAATTTAGAGTGGAAATAGTAAACGGTTTTTACATATTAAATCACTTTTATACGTTGGGACGTGTTGTCCGAGTTTAAAATACGAGTTTCAAACTTGAAATTGGAATCTAAATCGAAAATTATATAATAATACACGTCCCGACCGTCTATTTTATGAAAATATTAAATTTCATTACGATTTGTTTCAATAATTTTATTATGTTATTATTGTAAATTTAGTAAATTGAAACGTGATAGTTTTATAGTATAACAAAAAGTTTAAAATGGGGTTTTGATGTAGGTTTGTTGGGGTTGAAAGGTTTTGAAAAGGTTTGGTTAGATTTGGTTGGGTTTTCTCCTTTAAAATCTTGGAATCGTGGACAAAACTCAATTTCCTCTCGGTTCCTCATCTTGTAACCGAGCGGGCTTATCTCTCGTCTCAATTAAGATATTGTAATGACACAATTAACGCCCTGTGAAAGCGGACAGACGATTTTATCGCATCTGGGAACGTTTAAGTGAGATTATCTCTTTGGTAAATTATAGTTGGAAAACGTTAATTTGTTAAATACATTTACAAGATTTTTCCTTTCTTAAAAATAATTAGAAAAAAAAAATTATTAGATTTTTCTTTGGGATAATATAACATAACCTTGAAAATTTTTAACCAACTTTGAAAAATCGCAACGACTTTATTTATAAAAATTAAGATATGATTTTTATGTTAAATTGAACTTAAAAGATTCTATTTTGAATTTAAAAAGTCAGATTTTTTACAATTATTACCAAAAAAATTAAAAAAAATTTTAAAGTTGGTGAAAATTTTTGACAGTTAACTAACCTATTTTTTAGAAAAATTTGGTCATTTTTAAAAATTCGCCCAGAGTTTATTTATGAAAATTAAGAAATAATATTTGTGCTAAATGAAACATAAAAGATTGTATTTTCGATTTTAAAAGTCAAATTTGTTCTAATTGTTACCAAAAAAATTAAAAAAATTCTTAAAGTTGGTTAACATTTTTGACAGGTAAATAACCTAACTTTAAAAAATTTGGTCAATTTTAAAAATTCCTACTGAGTTTATTTATGAAGATTAAGGAATGATTTTTATGTTAAATTGAACTTAAAAGATTGTATTTTGGATTTAAAAAGGCAAATTTTTTCTAATTCTTACCAAAAAAATTTAAAAAATTTTTAAAGTTGATAAAAATTTTTGACAGGTACATAACCTAATTTTTTTTTTAAATTTGGTCAATTCAAAAAATTCGCCCAGAGTTTATTTATGAAGATTAAGAAATGATTTGTATACTAAATTGAACATAAAAGATTCTATTTTTGATTAAAAAAATCAGATTTGTTCTAATTATTACCCAAAAAATTAAAAAAATTCCTAAAGTTAGTAAAAATTTTTGACAGTTAAATAACCTAACTTAAAAAAAATTTAGTCAACTTTAAAAATTCGCCCAGAGTTTATTTATGAAGATTAAGAAATGATTTTTATGTTAAATTAAACCTAAAAGATTGTATTTTCGACTAAAAAAGTCAAATTTGTTCTAATTTTTACCAACAAAATTAAAAAAATTCTTAAATTTGATTAAAATTCTTGACAGTTAACTAACCTTACTTTTTAAAAAATTTCATCAACTTTAAAAAATCGTACAGACTTTATTTTTAAAGATTAGGAAGTGATTTTTATATTAAATTAAAGGTTAAAGATTCTATTTTTGATTAAAAAAGCCAAATTAATTCTAATTATCACCAAAAAATTACAAAAAATTTTGAAAGATCCCAAGAATTTTCATTGAACCTAACCTTGCAAATTTTTGACCAATTTTAAAAAATCGTACAGAAGTTATTTATAAGAATTAAAATATGATTTTTATATTAAATTAAATCTAAAACATTCTATTTTGATCTAAAACAGATGGATTTGTTTTAACTCTCACTTAAAAAATTAAAAAAAATTTTAAAGAAGTCATTGATTTTTGACCGAATCTAACCTTAAAAAATGTTGATCAATTTTAAAAAATCATATTGAGCTTATTTAGGAGATAAGAAATGATTCTTATATCAAATTAAAGATCAATATTTCTATTTTTTACTAAAAAGGTCGGATTTTCTCTAATTATTATCAAAAAATTAAAAAAAAAATTTAAAGATGTCAACGATTTTTAACCGAATCTTGAAAAATTTTGGTCAACTTTAAAAAATCCCTCTAAGTTTATTTATTGGTATTAATAAAAGATTTTTGTCTTAAATTAGAACAAAAAGTTTCTATTTTATCTTAAAAAAGATAGATTTTTTCTAATTGTTATTAAAAAAATTAAAAAAATGTTTTAAAGATGTCATTGATTTTTGACCGAACCTAAAAAATTTTAGTCAAGTTAAAAAAATCGTACTGAGGTTATTTATGAAAACCAGGAAACGATTTTTATCCTATATTAAATCTAAAAGTATCTATTTTATGCCATATAAGTTAGTTTTTTTCTAGTTATTTCTAAAAAAATTAAAAAAATTGCCAAAGTTGTCAATGATTTTTGACCAATCTTAAGCTCACTTTTGAAAAAAACACCCAACTTTAAAAAACCATACAGAACTTATTTATAGGACCTAAGAAACCATTTTTATATTAAATTAAACCTAAAACATTCTATTTTTAATTAAAAAAGACGGACTTGTTTTATCTCTTACCAAGAAAATTTAAAAAAATCCTAAAGACGGTGAAGATTTTAGACCAAACCTAACCTAACTTTTGAAAAATTCGTCCAACTTTAAAAAATCATACAGAACTTATTTATAGGAACTAAGAAATGATTTTTATGTTAAATTAAACTTAAAAGATTGTATTTTCGATTTAAAAAATCAGGTTTGTTCTAATTATTACCCAAAAAATTAAAAAAATTCTTAAAGTTAGTAAACATTTTTGACAGTTAAATAACCCAACTTTTTTAAAAAATTTGGTCAATTTTAAAAATTCGCCCAGAGGTTATTTATGAAGATTGAGAAATGATTTTTATGTTAAATTAAACTTAAAAGATTATATTTTCGACTAAAAAAGTCAAATTTGTTCTAATTATTACCCAAAAAAATAAAAAAATTCTTAAAGTTAGTAAATATTTTTGACAGTTAACTAACCTAACTTTTTAAGAAAATCGACCAACTTTAAAAATTCGTACTTAGTTTATTTATAGAGATTAAGGGATTATTTTTATACTCAATTAAACTTAAAAGATTGTATTTTCGACTAAGAAAGTCAAATTTGTTCAAATTTTTACCAAAAAAATTAAAAAAATTCTTAAATTTGGTTAAAATTTTTGACAGTTAACTAACCTAATTTTTTAAAAAATCGACCAACTTTAGAAAATCGTACAGACTTTATTTTTAAAGATTAGGAAGTGATTTTTATATTAAACTGAAGCTTAAAGATTCTATTTTTGATTATAAAAGCCAAATTAATTCCAATTATCACCAAAAAATTACAAAAAATTTTGAAAGATCCCAAAAATTTTTACTGAACCTAACCTTGCAATTTTTTGACCAATTTTAAAAAATCGTAGCGACTTTATTTATAAGAACTAGCAGCGATATTTTATCACCTAATGTAGGAGAATCCGAAAAGTAAATTTTTATTAGATTTTAGTTGGATTTACGGTTTGATTGATGATTTATATGAACTTCTTTATAAATTAGGAAGGATTCTTGATGACTTATAAGAACGGATATTGATGGTTTTGGGGAAATTTTGGATTTGATTAATGATTTTAGTTAGATTTTAAGTTTGATTGATGATTTTTTTGATGAATTATTTGATTTTTTTGATGAATTATTTGATTAATTTGATGAATTATGAGCGATTTTTGATGATTTATGAAAGACTATCGATAGTTTTAGATATTTTTTAAATATTCTTGACTTGATTGATGATTATAGTTACATTTTAGGTTTGATTGATGATTTATAAAACATTCTTAATGAATTTTAAGAGATTCCTAATGATTCATGAAAGATTGTTGGTAATTTTAATAAGATTCTCGATTTGATTGATGATTCTGGTCTGAACTTAGGTTTGATCGATGATTTTAGTCAGATTTGAAGTTTGATTGATGATTTATAGAAAATTCTTGATAAATTATGAGATATTCTTGATGATTTATGAAAAATCATCTATTGCTTTAGAGATATTCTTGATTTGATTAATGATTTTAGTCAGATTTTATGTTTGATTGACGATTTTAGTCAGATTTCAGGTTTGACTAATAATTTTAGTCAGATATTATGTTTGATTGACGATTTTAGTCAGATTTGAAGTTTGATTGATGATTTATAGAAAATTCTTGATAAATTATGAGATATTCTTGATGATTTATGAAAAATCATCTATAGTTTTAGAAATATTCTTGATTTGATTAATGATTTTAGTCAGATTTTATGTTTGATTGACGATCTTAGTCAGATTTCAGGTTTGATTGATGATTTATAGAAAATTGTTGGTAAATTATGAGATATTCTTGATGATTTATGAAAAATCATCGATAGTTTTAGAGATATTCTTGATTTGATTAATGATTTTAGTCAGATTTTATGTTTGATTGACGATTTTAGTCAGATTTTAGGTTTGATTGATGATTTATAGAAAATTCTTAATAAATTATGAGATATTCCTGATGATTTATGAAAAATAATCAATAGTTTTAGAGATATTCTTGATTTGATTCATGATTTTAGTCAGACTTTATGTTTGATTGACGATTTTAGTCAGATTTCAGGTTTGATTGATGATTTATACAAAATTCTTGATGAATTCGGGATATTCTTGATGATTTATGAAAAATCATCTATTGTTTTAAAAATCTCTTTGATTTGATTAATGATTTTAGTCAGATTTTATGTTTGATTGACGATTTCAATCAGATTACAGGTTTGATTGATGATTTATAGAAAATTCTTGATGAATTGTGAGATATTCTTGATGATTTATGAAAGATCGTCGATAGTTTTAGAGATATTCTTGATCTGATTGACAATTTTAGTCTGATTTTATGTTTGATTGACGATTTTAGTCAGATTTCAGGTTTGATTAATAATTTTAGTCAAATTTTATGTTTGATTGACGATTTTAGTCAGATTTCAGGTTTGATTGATGATTTATAGAAAATTCTTGGTGATTTATGAAAGATCATCGGTAGTTTTAGAGATATTCTTGATTTGATTGACGACTTTAGTCAGATTTTATGTCTGATTGCCGATTTTAGTCAGATTTCAGGTTTGATTGATGATTTATAGAAAATTCTTGATGAATTATGAGATATTCTTGATGATTTATGAAAGATCATCGATAGTTTTAGAGATATTCTTGATTTGATTGACGATTTTAGTCTGATTTTATGTTTGATTGACGATTTTAGTCAGATTTCAGGTTTGATTAATAATTTTAGTCAGATTTTATGTTTGACTAATGATTTTAGTCAGATTTCAGGTTTGATTGATGATTTATAGAAAATTCTTGGTGATTTATGAAAGATCATCGGTAGTTTTAGAGATATTCTTGATTTGATTGATGATTTTAGTCAGATTTCAGGTTTGATTGATGATTTATAGAAAATTCTTGATAAATTATGAGATATTTTTGATGATTTATAAAAAATCAATAGTTTTAGAGATATTCTTGATTTGATTGACGATTTTAGCCTGATTTTATGTTTGATTGACGATTTTAGTCAGATTTCAGGTTTGATTAATAATTTTAGTCAGATTTTATGTTTGATTGACGATTTTAGTCAGATTTCAGGTTTGATTGATAATTTATAGAAAATTCTTGATGATTTATGAAAGATCATCGATAGTTTTAGAGATACTCTTGATTTGATTGACGACTTTAGTCAGATTTCAGGTTTGATTGATGATTTATTTGACGTTTATAAGTTACAACTTTATCATATATAACTACCTAAAGTTTCATTGAAAAAGACGTGGTTTGAAACTCGACTATGGGTGGACAAATTCCTAAAAGGAAAAAGGGGATTTAAGGGGTGAGCAAACTTCGTAGAAACCAGATTCAAGGATAAATAAAAACTCGATTTTTCAAACGAATTTCGGCGGTGGGTAAACCTCGTCAAAAGACATTTTAGGGGTTGACAAACCTTGTTGAGGGACATTTCAGGGGTTGATAAACTCGATTCAAGGACAAGTAAACTTTCGATTTTTTAACGGACTTTAAGAGTGGACAAACCTCGTCGAGAGACATTTTAAGGGTTGGCAAAACTCGTTGAGAGATATTTCAGGGGTTGGCAAAGTTCGTAGAAACCCGATTCAAGAATAAGTAAACCTTCGATTTTTTAAAGTGACTTCAGAGGTGGGCGAAACTCGTCTAGAGATATTTTGGATGTTAGCAAAATTCGGAAAACCCCGATTCAAGGATAAGAGTAAACTCACGATTTTTCAAATGAACTTCAAGGGTGGGCAAACCTTGTCGAGAGACATTTTTTGGGGTGGCAAACTTCGACGAGAGACATTTTAGGGGTTGACAAACCTTGTTGAGGGACATTTCAGGGGTTGGCAACCTTTTTAGAAACCAAATTTAAGGTTTCAGTAAACCCTCCATTTTTCAAACGGGTTTTAAGGGTGGGAAAACCTCATCGAGAGCCATTTCAAGGGTGTGAAAATTCGTAGAAATCTGATTTAAGGATAAATAAACCCTCGATTTTTTTCAAACGGGCTTCAGGGATGGGCAAACCTCATCGAGAGTTATTTCAGGGGTTGATAAACTCGATTTAAGGATAAGTAAACTTTCGATTTTTTAACGGACTTTAAGAGTGGACAAACCTCGTCGAGAGACATTTTAAGGGTTGGCAAAACTCGTCGAGAGATATTTCAGGGGTTGGCAAAGTTCGAAGAAACCCGATTCAAGAATAAGTAAACCTTAGATTTTTTAAAGTGACTTCAGAGGTGGGCGAAACTCGTCTGGAGATATTTTAGAGGTTAGCAAAGTTCGGAAAACCCCGATTCAAGGATAAGAGTAAACTCTCGATTTTTCAAATGAACTTCAAGGGTGGGCAAACCTTGTCGAGAGACATTTTTTGGGGTGGCAAACTTCGACGAGAGACATTTTAGGGGTTGACAAACCTTGTTGAGGGACATTTCAGGGGTTGGCAACCTTTTTAGAAACCAAATTTAAGGTTTCAGTAAACCCTCCATTTTTCAAACGGGTTTTAAGGGTGGGAAAACCTCATCGAGAGCCATTTCAAGGGTGTGAAAATTTCGTAGAAATCTGATTTAAGGATAAATAAACCATTGATTTTTTTCAAACGGGCTTCAGGGGTGGGCAAACCTCATCGAGAGTTATTTCAGGGGTTGATAAACTCGATTTAAGGATAAGTAAACTTTCGATTTTTTAACGGACTTTAAGAGTGGACAAACCTCGCCGAGAGACATTTTAAGGGTTGGCAAAACTCGTCGAGAGATATTTCAGGGGTTGGCAAAGTTCGTAGAAACCTGATTCAAGAATAAGTAAACCTTAGATTTTTTTAAAGTGACTTCAGAGGTGGGCGAAACTCGTTTAGAGGTATTTTAGAGGTTAGCAAAGTTTGGAAAACCCCGATTCAAGGATAAGAGTAAACTCTCGATTTTTCAAACGAACTTCAAGGGTGGGCAAACCTCGTCGAGAGAAAAACTTTTTTGAAAATTGACCAATTTAAAAAAAAAATCTTTAGTTTAGAGTTTATTTTTAAAAATTACTTAAGAAAATTTAACTGATGTCTTTATAAGATGTTGAGACTTTTTTTTCAATTACTATTAGCGTAATGTAACGTTTACCATCTACTTTTTCCACTTTAAAATCTCAAGAGAGAACTCGTCGAGTACAACTCTTAGAATTTAGTAATTACGAGAGTGGTATGTTCCTTGGAGAAGTTAAAAAAACCCTACCCACTTTATTTATTTTTTTGTACGGATTAAAAATGCATCTTTTAGACATTAGAATAAATCACCTTAATTCGAAATGCTTCCAAAATGTTTCAAATCACGTAAATCGAGGTGAAACCGGGGTAAAAACCTGCCGGATAAAGATAAATCGTTATTGGCCGAAACGAAACGCCAGAGAGAAACGATACATCGAACGTACAACCCCTAAATTGGTTAATGGCAAAACGTATGGGTTTGAGGGGCGAGCTGACCGTTGTGGGATCCGATCCCCAAAGGGAACGAAGGCAAAAAGGGGAAAAAACGTGGTACGCGGGGTGGTAAAACCTTCCGTTCCTGATTATTAAATTGCTAAGGTAAGGGCGACCTTAGAAAACTGCTGGTACTTCGGGGGCGGGTTGATTGCGATCGAGCAAGTCGGACAAAAGCAATAATTTACTTGCCGCCCGGTTGCGAAGTTTTTTAGCGGGCGCAATCGGGGCGCCTCGATTGGAAACCGGATGTAAAAAATGGTTTTCCATCGTTTCACCGGGTTCCCGGGCGAAACCTCCGACGGTTCCAACCAACGTTAAAAAATTGCCGCCAATCAGCAAAAATTCTAATCTGCTTATCAAGTGCTGTGTTACCGGTACAACCGGTGTGTCGTATTTTTTTTTTAGTTACTAGACACTTGATGAATGTTCCCATCATAGGATAAAGTGCCAAATCAACAATTTTCTTTTACTTTCTTTTTTTGTTTTCAAGAAGAATTTATTTCCTAACAAAAACGTACTTCTAGAAATTCGATTTTAACCTCAATAATGTGAAATATTCAAATTTATAGACGAGACGAGACGAGTCATGTAAAATTCCAATACGTTCTCGATATGAAATTAAACCGGCTGCTAACGTAGTAAATTCTATGAGATGATGAATGATGGAAATGAAAAAGTTCATCTGTAACTCTGGTACGGCTTTAGTTAATTACCAGCAAGATGGAAACGTGTCAAAATCAGATATGCACGATTAATACTACGTAGTGCAGTCGGATATTGAAATTCCTCGTGTGTATGTCTAAACTGACACGTGTATGTTACGTTGTTAAATTATCGGACGTGTTTAAAACTAGTAAAAAAATATTAAAAGAGAATTTAGATTTATTTAGAATTTTTTTAACAATTTCATTTCTACATGAAAAATTGAAAAGTCTTGTTAGGTTCTTGTAATCTCTGAAGATGGTGAAAAAGCCGGAACTAGTTACAAAGTTTTTAATGTAATAAGCCAGTAAAAGTACAGAAGTTGATTTTATATCTTGTTAAATTTTTATTGTGAATAAGTCAAAAAATAGGGTTTAATATTACCTAGATTTTTTTACTTAAATGAAGTTGAATCAGATGGTTTAGTTTTTTTTTTAATTTACAAAATTTTATTCTCGTATTTAAAAAATTCTTTCGTTTCAAAAGTACACTGTTTGTCAGAGAAAAACTGTATTTCGTTCGCCTTACCGTTCGTTCTTTTGAGTGCTTTTATGGCTCTGCTTATACAAGGATATTTAAATCGCGGATACTGGACGATTGCGATATGGAGACTTGTAGACTCAAGAGTATAGTTACTCGCCTTTTTCATATTTACATTACTAAAGTTGTGAATTTCCTATCAACTTATACAGTTTTTAGTTTTTTTCCAAACACTAGATGTACTATAATCTGAAAACGAGTTGCACCATGAAGAGAAATATGAAAAAGTACTCAACAATGTTACGGAAAGGGGGCTTACTTTTTGATCTTTCTCTTCATGGTGCAACTCTATTTCGGGTTATAGTACGTTTAGTCAGTGCGTCTTATGCAAAATGTCTAGTGATAGCAGTAGTAATTAGGATATTGCTATCAAGATATTTATTATTTATTACCGCCGCAGAAAGAAAATAAAAGATTCTGGTTATATCCTTACATCGAAAAGAACCTAAATTGTGGATTGTTTATTGCTGTAAAAGAATTGCAAAAATCTGATTTTAAATTCCCTGTATTCTATAAAATGCGATTATCTTTGCTACTGAGCTCTAACACCCTTATGCATAGTCGATTGCCAGCAATTCCCTGAAGTTTCTCTGTTCGTTAATAGAAAATTACGATACATAGTCAATCATCATGGAATCATTTATGTGCATTATGCTATTTTTTTTGGCAACGCGTCGGAAACGATCGATGCCATTACCGGAGATATGCCGGAGATTAATCAATGACAGAAACGTCAATAAAATCAAAATGTAGGTTGGGACAGTTAACCTTTCGCTACAGGCACCGGACTCTCAGTCCGGATTTTGAGCGTCATCTATTACTTTTATTTCGAACTTGCTCTGACCATATTTTTTTTGATGAATTTCTTTCTTACCGACATTTTATTATCTGTCAATGCATCGTGTGTTGAGTTTGGATTTAATTTCAAAATCAGTTATTTCGAAAATATGAGCTGTAACGAAGAAAGGAACAAAAACTTGTTGTCCAATAATGAGGAGGAAGAGGATGAAAACCTATTATTGGACAACAAGGTTTCATAATATGAAGATGAGGAAGATGAAAATGAAGAAGACGATTTGACATTATTAAATAATTTAAATAATTTTTTATTTCGCATCAGCTCCCTCTCTTATTTATTTTTCGAACCCGGACTCAGAGTCCGTTGCGTGTAGTCGCGCGAGCAAAAAAAAGCGCGTGTACTGGAAGGTTAAATTTCAGTTTTTAAATAACACAAAAAAGGTAAAAACGAATTAGGAAAATAAATTTGGTGAAAAGACTTTGTATGAAAATTTGTATGGAATTTGTGTGGAAATTCGTTTTTAAACGATGAAAAATTCAATTTTTTTTAAATAATGTTGGTTAATAGTGATCTTCCTTCAATTATTCTCTTCAATGATTATTTTAACGAATTCTCATATATTTATCACAATACAAATACCACTAATAAAATCGCAAGAACTTCTTTAATTTGAAGTATTAAAATACTATTAAAAAAGGATTGTTACGAATTATTTAAAATTGTTATATTTATAAAATGAATAGCAGAAATTGAATGAACGTATTGGAAAAGTTCGTGCTATTTAAACAATGGTATCTCTATGAATACATGAGAATTTCCTTAAAAACAAATTGCTTCGAGGCTCTGGCATTATTAGTCAATCAGTCTCTCCTTTTTTTTTTAGTTGCTCATTTGCGTTAATTTGTTAATTATGAACAAGGTTGCTTTGTTAAATGTTATAAACCACGCCACAATTTACCAGCGATTCGCCAGAAAGGAGACCGATTATGCAACATAAATTATCTTCCAATCGGCAAACATAATTCATAATTTGAACATGATGGAGTTGATGAACCTCGGGCATTCCAACACCTAATCGCTCCACCAACCTTCGCAGGGGCGTTAAGCCGTTGGTTCTGCAATTACGAACAACCACTGGTTGTGTATCACACTTGTGTGTAGGAGGTTTGTATAACCGGATGGGCGTTTGCGCTCGCTGAGCGGCACCTCGTGGATAAGACGGATCCGAGTCAAGGTGTGGGGTTTAATACAAGGGGCCTACTAAGGCCTAAGGCTGACTGGAATCGAACTCGGCCGAATAGTAGTCGTCCGTATATCGGCAAAATGTATCCGACCAACGTCCGACCAATCCAAAATTATGGACGAACATCTGCTCACATACATTGCATCCGACCAACATGTCCGAGTACGTTCGATTAGACAGACAGACCTAGATTTTTTGGATTAGTCGGATGAAGTATTTGTTTCTTTTGTAATTTTGTTACTTAAAATTTAGTTTATGAAAGAACCTATAGTCATACAGACATTAGACAGCTTCCTTCATCTCCTTCAATCGTTTATGGAGACGATGAAACTCTCCTTTTCTGTTCTTCTCTTGTAAGATAGGGTTAACCCTACACTTTCTTCTTCTTTGCACCCTTCGTTTTATAAGATAAAAGCTTTTCATTAAATAAAAAAATTTACTACTCATTTTGACAAATGTAAATCTAATGAGAATATTACTATTATTGCCGGCTGTTTTAAATCGGTTGCAATGTACGAGTTTGCTCGGCCGACTTAGCTGGTCATTAACCCCTTAAGGACCAGACCCGAGATATCTCCGAATAGAGTGTACGGTTTTAAATGACCGTAAAAAAAATCGGTCCTTAAGGGGTTAAACGGACGACCCTTGAAGTCGGCCGAGTTCGGTTCCAGTGTATGGTCAGTCTAAGTGTTAGGGTGATACTACCCTGCCTCGCATTCCTACATACATACAATTTGAACATAATCGACTTCTTCAAAGAGTCAACAAAATCAATTTCAGTGAGGTGCTGGCAATCATGCGGACGTAAGATACGTACAGGCGTAGGTAAACCTTTTCCGTTGCATATTTTCTGGAATAACCTCTTAACTTGATCAGTCATCGTTATTTTTTAGGTGAAGAAAACCAAGAAACTGAGCGACACGGAAATCGCCATGCCGTGTTTCAAAGTTGCTAGTTGTGCAGTTGCTGAGTATCACCGACTAAAGTATCCCAATATAAGTGGTGTCGTTTGATTATACAGCGTGCATCGTTTTGATTATCCGTTTCTTTACTAGCGTATTCTATGACGAAAAGAGCGTATTATATGAAAACGGACAAAAAAAAAGTTCTAATGAATACAGGTCCGAAAGTGATTAGTTTTCGAGATATTCAAAGTTTCCATTTCATACATATGTTGATTCATTATTAACATTATTACAATGAATTACTTAAAATAAAATTTTTAACCCGTTGTGATGGTTTCGATAAATTGTTATTATTAAATCACACTGGTTAGATCAGAGCTGCTCAGTGTGTATTGCAAAATCAGTGCACTATGCCTATGACGTAGAGACATTCCTCTTCCACGTGTTATTTCGCTAAATTGTAACCAAGTAACGAGTTTACATTCACGTTTAACTCCTCATTTTCATTATGGTTTTCGCGAACCATTTTCGAAGTTCCGAACAATCGAAATCAAGTTATAAAAATCAAGTAGTAAATTATAAAATATTTATTTATAAATATTGTTCACTTATGACTAGATAGGACTACATAAATAACCCAAAAAATGAGAAGGTGATTTATAATTTTTCTGAACCTTAAACAAACTGAGAATTTTTTTTACCAATTTCAAAAAAAAACCTGCATAAAATTAAACATAAGAACCTCTATTTAGGATTAAAAGAATCACATTTTTTCTTGTGTCGTGAAATTCAATCACAATTAAATACAAAAACTTTCACTTACAATTACAATTAAACAGAAAATTGTAAGTTCGAATTATTTGACATTACTTAGCTGTCATATTATCGTATCTACAGTCAGTCACAAAAGTCTACATACACCAAGTAAATTCACTCCAGTTAAATAAAACAACATGTTATTGAACAATGTATTTTAAAAATATATTTGATTACCTAATTAGAGGTCATTTTCAAACGCCTTATCTGTATTACCATAACACTTTCTTAGGAAAAAAATATAAACTAAAATTAACAGGTCACAAAAGTCTACATACACAGAACCCTATGAAATTAAATTTAAAGATATTAACTTAATTATGGACGAATACTAAACTTTTAATATTTTGTGGGACTACCTTGTAAATCGAGAACTGCCTAGAGTCGTTTTGGCATAGAAAGGACAAGATTCTTGGTCACAGTAGCTGGTATTTCTACCCAAGCTTTTTTAGCACATCTTTCAGTGTTTGCTTATTAGTAACGGTATATTTCCGCACCCTCCGTTGTACCTCATCCCATATATGCTCAATAGGGTTGAGGTCAGGCGACTGAGGAGGTGAATGCAGTTGTTTAGGTACATTGGAAAGGATCCATTCTCGAACGACGCGCGCGGTATGCGTAGGGTCGTTGTCTTGTTGAAAAATCCAACGACCTCTAAGCCCTAAGCGCTCAGCCGATTTTTTCAGATTGCATTGCAATATTTTCAAATATTGTTTATGATCCATAATACCTTCTATAAAAACTAAATTCCCTAGCCCAGAAACCGCCATCGAGCCCCAAACCATTACCGACCCACCACCATGTTTAATGGTTGGGAGGAAATTGTTTGCTTTCATTTCCTCATTTGCTTTCCGCCAAATTTTTCCTCTGCCATCCGATCCGAAAATGTTGTATTTGCTCTCATCCGTGAACAAAACTGTTTTCCAAAACTATAAATTTTGTTCAATGTATTTGTTGGCAAAGTCAATCCTTTTTTTCTATTTTGTTCGGAAATTAAAGGTTTTCTTCGCGGAACTCGTCCATTAAATCCGTTAAATCGTAATACCCTACGTACAGTTTCTGGATTTACTACTTTATCAGTAGCGTGTTGAGTATGTTTTGCAAGTTGCGGAGCACTTGTTCGTGGATTTTCTTTTACTTTTTTTTAATTGTCCGAACATCTCGTTGATTTAAGAGTTTTGAACGACCAACGCGCGGTTTATTTATTACACTTCCATTTGAAGTAAAATTTCAAATAATTGTTTGAACTGTCGTTCGACTTTTTCCCACAATGTTGGCAACTTCACCATATGATTGTCCTTCATTTTGTAGTTTTACTATTAAATGGCGTATTTCAACCGATGTTTCTTTTCTTGCCATATTATCGTGTGACGGAAGTTTTAAATACTATATTTGTTTATGCAGTTGTTAAAAAGTAACTATAATGTCAACTTTCTGAACTTAAAATAATGCAAAAATTGAATAAAGTCCACTGTGACAGCTTTTGTGTATCAAATGCGTAACTGTATGTTGACTTTTGTGAGGTTCATTTATCCGTTTTTAATCGTTTACTCCGTCGATGGAGTAATTAATTTTATGGCGAATTCGATTGGTTGCACTCAGTTGCACTGGTGCGCACCAGTGCATAATAGCGTGTTCTATTGGTTGTTTCGTTGTGTTCTATTACATTTTATTATTGTAGTTTATAAAACATTTTAAACATCATTAAGCCTTGAACACACTTACAAGTGATGTTATGACTACGTTTGATTTCATCGTGTTCTGTTGAATTTGCCCTTTTTTGCACTAAGCTAGTGTGACATATGTCACATTTTGCACTCAACGAGTGCGCACCAGTGCACACTAGTTCTGCCAATCGAATACGCCATTAGATTTGTTTAGTGTGGTATGTTCATGAGTAAATAGAAGTAAATTTATATGTGTCACAGAAATGAACTTGATGTTCTTTATAACGGTATTACTATTTTAGGTGGTGTATGTAGACTTTTGTGATTAACTGTAGATATCCAACCATTTGTGTCTTACAACAAAAAATGTACAGGGTGGTCAAATAAGAATGCAGAGTGCTGTATCTCGGAAACTATTCATCGTAGAGACTTGCGGTAAGAAATTTAAGAGCTAAAGTGGCCACGGGAAAATGCTGGAAATTATTTTCAAGTTCCTAAGATGGCCGCCAGGGGACGTAATCGCCATCTTGAATTACAAAATGTGGGTTTCCTCGGAATTCCGCTATATTAAGATAACACAGAAATATGCGCATTTTGATGTGGAGATAAGTATCAATTTCTTTTATTAAAAACTTTTTCCCGTAACTTCAAAAATAAAGTGGTGGGGGGTGTTTGAAAGTGCTTGTAAACAAATGCCTATAATTTCAAAATGGCTGAACGGAATTTAATAAACTTGGTGTCGTTGAAAAGAGCTTTTCTTGGACTATGAATCCTACCGTTTTGGTGGTGATTGTAAATTCACATGTCGCCGCTAGATGACGTTTTCGAAATTTTTTTAGAAATTGCGAATTTTCTTCGAAAAGTTAAATGGAACGGTATCACTTTCTCTTCACGGAAAAATAGTATAATAAGACCCAAACAAGCTAGTGAAAACCGCACCTCGATATCGTATTCCTAACCTAAGATATTGGTGAAAAACCATTCATCGATGAGTTAGATGCAAAAACTTGTAACCATCGCAACAGGTTAATAATTTAATTTAAGGGGTTAGACCACTCTAGAATTTTCAAAAAATCGAATTTTTGTTGTTTGCGCTAAAAAGTGCCTTGTGGTCTTAAAAATAAGATGCAATGTCAGTTATAAGTGGGGACAATTTTTAAATGCCTGTATTTTGATTCTGAATGTTGTCCGATAACGTGTGCTCAGTACAGGTTAAACAAACTTTAAATGCGTTTTTCTCTAAATCATTTTTCTTGAAACGGCCGGAAACATAACTCATACAATTCTTTACCGATTTACTTGAAATTTTAACTGCACCTTCCAAGTAGCATTATCTAGAGAAAGACGTAGGATTTTTTTGATATCAAATGTAGTTCTTTAACTATAAACAATTTAGTAGATATTTTTTTAGGCTAAAACGCAAAGTTTTTGTAATATGCCCACCATTTCTGCAAAAAAATAATTAAAAGGAAATCCCTACGTCTTTCTGTAGCTTTTGAGTTGTAAAAACTAAATACCTTTTCGTTTTTGCTTTAGATTGAAAATTGTAGGTAAAATCGTTCCGGCCGCGGACCCCTTAGCGCCTAACAAGGTTTTCATCAAGCAGTTACATCGCCTTCATTTTTTACGTTAATTATTTAGCAAAATATATTTCTTATTCCTAAATGTATGTACAACAAAGATATATAAACAATTTTTCCACAGCTCTTATTGTTTTCTCGGAAAAATATGGGGAAATTACGTTAATTTTCCACGGTCTAAAGTGGTCTAACCCCTTAAACAGAAAATTGTAAGTTCGAATTATTTGACATTACTTAGCTGTCATATTATCGTATCTAGGTATCGAACTATTTGTGTCTTACAAAAAAAATGTACAACGTGGGCACAGAGCACAGCAACCAGAACATGTGCATTGTGCGCTATTTGAGCAGCCCTAAGTTAGATGCAAAAGCTTGTCGTAACCATCGCAACAAGTTAATAATTTAATTTAAGTAATTAATTGTAATAATGTAAAACCTTGATTATCTCGAAAACGAACTACATTCGAACTCATGTTCATAAGGACTTTTCTACTTATTTTTAGCCAAAAAATACGCCGGTAAAGGATCGGACAATCAAAATGGGACACCTATATATGGTAAGTTTCTAAATCGCCAAATATCCCAAAGGGTCTGAAATTTGAGTATCTTCATGTGAGTAAAACCTAATTTATCTAGAATTTATTCGTAAATCACATAAAAGACAACGATTATTTTTATTGTAAGGCGTTTCTAATATTATAACCAGAAAAATATTTCCATTTTAAAACGTTTGGAAAATGCCCCTTTTCTACCGGCTTGGTAATGTGCATCGTTCGTTTTCCGCAGCCTCTTTAGCTTGCGTTTGCGCAATTGGCTATGCAATGTTTAATAAATTTGTTGTTGCGCGTGCGCGCACCCTCTTCTACGCTAAACACGTACAGACTTGTATGGAATGATATCGATAACGCGATCGAATTCGAGTCAACGACGCTTTATAAATTGGACTTTTATTACAACTTCTTTTATAAACTTTTCTAATTAGTTTACGCGTGTGATGTGTTGTGATATCAGGACGACGACCGACGTAAAGAAAATAAAGGTAGGAGATTTTATTTCAATTTTATTTCCTTGTTGAACCAACATCTGTTTTTACGCGAATTGAAACTTCTACTTTTTTTACTTCTATTTTTCGGGTGGTTCGTTTCCTCTGACGCGCAGTATATAATTTAGGAGGAAATTGTCCTTTTGGAAAAAGCTTTTACTCCTAAACCGGTCGTCCAATTTCGAAGATGTAAACACTAATCGATTTCCGATGGTTTTCGGGAGTTTAAAAGAAGAATAGGTCATTTGCTATCGAATGATGATGCATGGAGCATTAAAATAGGTTAGAGTTTTCCTAAAAAAAATTAGTTAGATATTATGTAACTCCCTATCTTATTGGAGGTTGGACCTTCATGCACCAATCCAATTTAAGACTTTCTTTCATTTTTTCTTGTAAAAACGAAATTTATGAAATCTCTTTAATAACGGCAAACAACAGGAATGTTGCATATTGGATGTTTGCTAACTAATTGCATTAGGATTATTGACGTAGGGACGAATCTTGCTTACATAAATTGTCAGAAAAGAGTATATTCACTTTTAAAATTCTCTTTACCTTTAAGTCTATACATATTTGAACAACATGTTTATTCAGAATGTACTAAAAAGCCAGACTCCTTTTTGTGACATCCGCTATCCTTTTTTTACATTTATGTCTGCTTGCCCTTATTGCGTATCTCACACGCAAACTTATTTTAGACGAACTTTATATGGAATTCGAAGACGAAAATGGTCTTTCTTCGGTTTTGATGGATCAATTATTGTATACAGAGTGTCCCAGAATTCAGCTGCCAAACGCTAAATTCTCTTAGGAAGCAATTTCAGATAAGGACTTTTTCGTTGAATTGGCATGAAATCAGCTCTAGGATGCCTGGTTAGCGTTTAGCAACGGAGTTCTGGGACACCTATACTATAACCCGAAATGGAGCTGCACCATGAAGACAAAGAAGAAAGAGTACTCAGCAATGTTATGGAGAAGGGGTTTACTTTATCATTTTTCTCTTCATGGTGCAACTTTATTTCGGGTTTATAGTATTTATTATACAGAAATAAAAAGGATTCATCAATATTCATTCAAATTTTAATTATAAAATATTACACAGAATTCGTTTGTGCAAATTCCTGTACCCTTTATTTATGAACGCAATCAAATTTTATAAATAAACTCTAAACACGACCCTCCAAAAATTAAATTATTCCGGTAAAATAATTCCAAGAATTATTCACGATTAACGTAAATAAGTAAAAGCATACCATTTAGTTTCGCCCCCGGCGAATTTTGATGCGAAATTATTTACGAACAAAGAGACGGTTCGTGCATTTCCCTTTTAAGCGTAACAATTGCAAAAATACACATCTCCGAACTCTATATAACGTCACGTATTTGTAGAATTTATGCTCTTTGTGTTTTACTGTTGCGGGAAATTCCACGCTTTACGTCTACCTATGTATTTAAACTTGAAATATTTAAAATTCGTAGGTATTCAAAAGGTGTTTTTTTAATTAAAATATTAAAAAAGTGGAGATGCTTTAACCTCTTAATATTTCCACTAAGAATTAATTCTTTTCTCAGGATACTTTGAATGACTTAAAAATCCAAAAAATTTTTTGATTACTCATTCTAATCTTTTAAAACTTGCCCACCTTTGAAGTTCGTTTGAAAAATCGAGTTTACTCTTATTCTTGAATCGGGGTTTTCTGCTAACCTCTAAAATATCTCTAGACGAGTTTCGCCAACTTCTGAAGTCACTTTAAAAAATCTAAGGTTTACTTATTCTTGAATCGGGTTTCTACGAACTTTGCTAACCCCTGAAATATCTCTCGACGAGCTTTCCCAACCTTTAAAATGTTTCTCGACGTGGTTTGTCCACTCTTAAAGTCCGTTAAAAAAATCGAAAGTTTACTTATCCTTAAATCGAGCCTATCAACCCTTGAAATATCTCGCGATGAGGTTTGCCCACCCCTAAAGCCCGTTTGAAAGAATCGAGGGTTTATTTATCCTTAAATCGGATTTCTACGAAATTTCCACACCCTTGAAATAGCTCTCGTTGAGGTTTTCCCACCTTTGAAACCAGTTTGAAAAACGGAAGGTTTACTAAAACCTTAAATTTGGTTTCTACAAAGTTTGTCAACCCCTGAAATGTCCCTCAACAAGGTTTGTCAACCCCTAAAATGTCTTTTGACGAGGTTTGCCCACCGCCGAAATCCGTTTGAAAAATCGAGTTTTTATTTATCCTTGAATCGGGTTTCTACGAAGTTTGCTCACCCCTTAAATCTCCTTTTTCCTTTTAGAAATTTGTCCACCCATAGTCGAGTTTCAAACCACGTCTTTATCAATGAAATTTTAGCTAGTTTTTATAAATAAAGTCGCTATGATTTTTTAAAATTGGTAAAACATTTGCAAGGTTAGGTTCAGTAAATATTCTTTGGATCTTTCAAAATTTTTTGTAATCTTTTGGTGATAATTAGAATTAATTTGACTTTTATAATCAAAAATAGAATCTTTAAGCTTTAATTTAACATAAAGATCACTTCCTAATCTTTAAAAATAAAGTCTCTAGGATTTTTTAAAGTTGATGAAATTTTTTAAAAAGTTAGGTTAGTTAACTGTCAAAAAAATTTGTCAACTTTAAGAATTTTTTAAATTTTTTTGGTAATAATTAGAACAAATTTGTCTTTTTTAATCAAAAATAGAATCTTTTATGTTCATTTTGATATGAAAATCATTTCTTAATCTTTAAAAATAAAGCCTGTACGATTTTTTAAAGTTTATCAAATTTTATAAAAAGTTAGGTTAGTTAACTGTCAAAAACTTTTTATCAACTTTAAGAATTTTTTTTAATTTTTTGGTAATAATTAGAACAAATTTGCCTTTTTTAATCGAAAATACAATCTTTTAAGTTTATTTTAACATAAAAATCATTTCTTAATCTTGAAAAATAAAGTCTGTACGATTTTTTAAAGTTGATGAAATTTTTTAAAAAGTTAGGTTAGTTAACTGTCAAAAAATTTTGTCAACTTTAAGAATTTTTTTAAATTTTTTGGTAATAATTAGAATAAATTTGACTTTTTAAATCCAAAATAGAATCTTTTAGGTTCATTTTTATATAAAAATTATTTCTTAATCTTAATAAATAAAATCGTTATGATTTTTTAAAATTGGTCGATTTTTTTTAAAGTTAGGTTAGTTAACTGTCAAAAATTTTTACCAAGTTTAAGAATTTTTTTAATTTTTTTGGTAATAATTAGAACAAATTTGACTTTTTAAATCTAAAATAGAATCTTTTAGGTTCATTTTAATACAAAAATTATTTCTTAATCTTAATAAATAAAGTTGCTATGATTTTTTAAAGTTGGTCGATTTTTTAAAAAAGTAAGGTTAGTTTACGATCAAAAATTTTTACCAATTTTAAGATTTTTTTTAAATTTTTTGGTAATAATTAGAACAAATTTGACTTTTTAAATCTAAAATAGAATCTTTTAGGTTCATTTTAATACAAAAATTATTTCTTAATCTTGATAAATAAAGTTGCTATGATTTTTTAAAGTTGGTCGATTTTTTAAAAAAGTTAGGTTAGTTAACTGTCAAAAATTTTAACCAACTTTAAAAATTTTTTTAATTTTTTTGGTTATAATTAGAACAAATCCGTCTTTTTTAATCAAAAATAGAATCTTTAACCTTCATTTTAACATAAAAATCATTTCTTAATCTTTAAAAATAAAGTCTGTACGATTTTTTAAAGTTGATTGAATTTTTTAAAAAGTTAGGTTAGTTAACTGTCAACAATTTTTTTTACTAACTTTAAAAATTTTTTTAATTTTTTTGGTAATAATTAGAACAATTTTGACTTTTTTAGTCGAAAATACAATCTTTTAAGTTTAGTTTAGTACAAAAATTATTTCTTAATCTTCATAAATAAATTCAGTACGAATTTTTAAAATTGACCAAATTTTTTTTAAAAAGTTAGGTTATTTACATGTCAAAAATTTTTACCAACTTTAAGAATTTTTTTAATTTTTTTGGTAATATTTAGAACAAATTTGACTTTTTTAGTCGAAAATAGAACCTTTTAAGTTCATTTTAATTTAAAAATCATTTCTTAATTCTTATAAATAGAGTCGTCAAATCTCTTTAAAAGACTTTAAAAAAATCCCATTTTTTTTTTGAAATCTCATCTTAATCTTTTGAGTCCGCCTTTAGGGCTTTTTACCGAAGAAGTAGATTTTCCCGACGAACCAAGAACGACTACAACGACGAACGCGGACGAGGACGAGGACGACGTCTGGGAAATTTCCGATTTTCTCCTTTCGCTCGGAAAACTCTCGCCTCTTCGGCCTTGTTATCGGATCATTGAATTTTACCATTTCGCCGACGAATTGTCCTTTTTTCCTCGTCCTCCTTCTTGCGGAGTTGGGACGGCCGCCTTTTGTAAAATCTTGTACCGTTATTAAATAGAATACGCGTCGCTGCCTTTGAGATGGTTCTTTGGATATTTCAGTTTTATCGTTGAAAACGTCAGATGGAACAATATTGGAAAATGTGAACGGAAAAGTACTACAATAATGGTCTTAAGTTTAATTTCGAAATGAAAAATTTATCTTTACTTTTCCACACAATGTATTAAAATATCTCTTTTCTCAATTAAATTAAAATATTATTAGGTTATCTGCTAAAATTTTCTCAAAGTTAGGTTAGATAACTGTCAGAAATTTTATACCAAGTTTAGGAATTTTTTTTAATTTTTTGGTAATATTTAGAACAAGTTTAATTTTTTTAATTTAAAATACAATCTTTTCACTTCAACTTAACATAAAAATCATTTCTTAATCTTCATAAATAAATTCAGGGCGAATTTTTAAAGTTTACCAATTTTTTTTAAAAGTAAGGTTAGTTAAGTGTCAAAAATTTTTACCAAGTTTAAGAATTTTTTTAATTTTTTTGGTAACAATTAGAACAAATTTGACTTTTTTAATCGAAATTACAATCTTTCCGACTCAAGTTAACATAAAAATCATTTCTTAAACTTCATAAATAAATTCAGAGCGAATTTTTAAAGTTGACCAAATTTTTTAAAAATTAAGGTTAGTTAATTGTCAAAAATTTTTACCAAGTTTAAGAATTTTTTTAATTTTTTTGGTAATAATTAGAATAAATCTGTCTCTTATAATCAAAACTAGAATGTTTAAGTTTTAATTTAGCATAAAAATTATGTCTCAATCTCCAAAAATAAACTGTAGGATTTTTTAAAATTGAAATTTTTAAAGAAGTTTTTGATAATTAATACAAATTTGTACTTTTATCGTAATTAGATTTGACCTCGAATTAAGCGTGATAACGTTTTAGTTTAGTAGTAGTTTTGGTGTAAAGTCGGATAAAGCGTAAAGCGGACGAGTAAATCAGGCATTGAAACGTCGGCTATTCAAAACGGGGAGAACTCGGTTAAAAGTTGTTCGGATCTCGTTTCGAACGCGCACACACACACACTCACACGTATACAAATATCCGACGGACCGTAATTTTTGCTTTAAACCCATTTAGATAATCTACGAATTGATTTATTAACGTTAAACATGTGCGCGCGTTGTTTTAGGGGGTTCCGAATAGATTTATAGTTTTGGACAACAAATATTACTGGTGTACTGCAAATTAACGTTAATCGTTTCGAATTAAATGAAGGGAAAATTATAAATTTTATATTAGAAATAGTGCATTTTTTGTCTCTACAATAACATTAGAACACACTTTATATAAACACAAGTCTCAAATTCACTTTTGAAGAACAGACATGCTTTTAATTTATGGCGAGGTACATAAAAATGATGCTGCTGTTCGAAAATATGAAATATTTCCCACTTGGAGGATACCAAATCGGAAAACGTTTGAAGCCATTGAAAGACGTCTTAGGGAAACTTGCACGCTACATATTATTTTACAAGCACCAGCGAATTCGCAAACTGAGTTTTTCAATTACAAATCTGACTTTAGTATTGTGCTTTTTACACTAATAGATGGAAATTATAACTTTATGTTTGCTGATGTAGGATGCCAAGGAAGAATTTTAGACGTGGGAGTTTTTCCAATTGCCAATACGAACGAACTACCGCGGCGTTGTATGAAAATACTTTATTTTTTTGCAGGCGATAGCTCTGAGTGAAAACCTTTGCTCTGAGTGAAAACCTCATGAAGCCATACAGTGGAGACTTTGCCAAAAGAACGTCTCAGAGAATTTTTAACTATTGTTTACGTAGAGGCCGTCGGATAATCGAAAACGCGTTTGGTATATCCTCTGCAGTATTTCGAACTTTAAAAAAACCAATGCTCTTGAAGCCTGAAACGGTTGAATTGGTAGTGACGACGATCATTCTATTACATAATTATCTAAGGACTCATTTACCAAATTTGTATACACCTGCTGGCACATTGGACCAGGAGTCAATGGTGTATTAGTTAAAGGTTCGTGGAGGAATAAGGAAAACATGGCAAATCACTAACAAATACCCCCCCGAAGATCTGCAAATTATTGTCAAGCATTTAGGAATGAAATAGTTGATTACTTCATGAAAGAAGGATTTCTATAGTGCCAAATCAAATATGCTTGAATGTATTCTTAGTTATCTACGGTGTTAAGTCGGTTTCTCGGTTTATCTCTATCTTCTAAAAATTTCAATGGTTCATAGACAAGTTACAAACAAAACATCTTTTTTCTTACACCAATCCACAGTCATCTTCTATCTATACTTATTTCCCTCCAGGCGTCTTCTTTTAAGTTCTTCTTGAAATGATGTTCGTGTTTGGGATCCCATGATAGTGGTTTACTTCCGTTTAGATCAATAAGTTTTAATATCACTTCTTCTATTCATTTCAAGACTAGCTCGTAAAACTTCTGCCAAACCTAATCTGTTAACTTACCTAGAGTGATAAACAAACGCCACTATGTTCGCGAGCACGAGAGTATTCGTCGAAAAACCGACAGGCGCTGGTTCGTCGCGAGCGGTTCGAGAGCTGTTCGTCGCTCGCTCTAAGTTACGTCCTAATCTTGATAACAGATGGTTCGCGAACGGTTCACGAACGGTTAGGCTCGCATATGTACTATAAAGACGCGGTTACATGGCGCGTGGTTCGCCGAACCTCTCTGGACGAACCACGAACCACAAGCCGTCTGACATAGCCGATTCGCATTGTTCCGTGGTTCGTGGTGCGCGGTTCGCTGATTCCCATCGAGTGTCGGTAAACTTGGAAAGATCAAAGGAGAGCTCGGGCAAGGTTCGTGCTGGTTTGTGTTGGCTTGTGTTGGCTCGACGTCACAGAGGAACTTCGTTGCAGATTTTGTTGATTAAACAACGTAGGTACATCATTCAATTCCTTCGGGTTAATATGGCGTGGTCCACAGAAAGGACATTTGAATTTATTGAAGACCTCGAACAAACCCAGGAAATATGGAACCCCAAAGACATGGGCCATCATGACCGCAATATTGTGCATACGGCATGGGCTAGATTAGAAAACAAATACGCCGTTTCTATAAAAGAATTAAAAAAAGACGGAATATTTGCTACTTATAGAAAGTAAGCAAAGAAAGTGGCAGAGTCAAAAAAAGTGGAAGTGGGACGCAAAACATATATGAACCGAACTGGCGGTACTATAAATCGGTTGACAATTTTTGCATACTTCCTCAACACAGTTTGAAACAGTTTGTCTGGAACATTTGAAGAGAAAAGCTATACTTCTGTAGCTATCACCTGTCGCTAAAAATCTTAGTGTGATAGCCAGTCTTTCTTTGATAGGAATACTCACAATCAGTCTTATATTCGTATCCTGCGTTTGAATACGAGGTTCCACTCTTAGTAATACTAACTCAAAATCAACTGCATTCATCCTACAAAAATTTTCGAAATATCCTGAAGGTTCTTATAAAAAGTCTGCCAGCATATTTGATCCACTGTACCAGAAAACGGTTATTATGTTTCATTTTTCCTTTTCAAAGTCCTCGCGCTGTACTACAAATTCTTCTCGTAAGTGTACATACAGTTGATGGACATTAAAATATTGGTCACCTATAAATTTTTAATAGGTGTGTTTGATATACTTACACTGACAGACCCTACTGTAAGAAGTGTAGTGATATTAGTGTAGTTCACCGCAGTTTTCAAAAAACTGAAAATTTTTTCAAAATTGAAATGACGCAGTCACAATAATTTTCTGCCTATCATCCATGATTTCAATTCAGGACTGACAGACTTTCTACAAACCATGGACGAACCATTAAGACGAACCAAATCACGTTAAAACTCTGACGAACCGCGCACCGTGTTGTCACTACTGGTTCGTTAAAACGCAAGCCATCCTGAATTGGTTTGTAGTTTCGTGGTTCGGCGAACCACGCGCCGTGTAACCGCGCTTTAAGAATGCTCGTTCACTTGATATAAACAGCACTAGAGCGTGCGAACATTTGCTTAGAGCGTTCTTGCGTGTTCGGTCGTGCTCGCTTCTTGAAGCGGTCCCTTCAAAGCGTTCTTGCGTTCTAGCGATTTAAATACATATTAATTATGTATTGGTCTCAAGAGAAATGCCTATTAATAATAGAAGGCTACCGAAATTTCAGATGTCTGTGGAATCCGACTTTTGAACACTACGAGAATACAACTCGATATCAAAAAGCACTGGCCAACATAAAAATAACATCCTTGTTTATCTTCTTCACTTTTTTGAGAGGCAAGTTTTCATCTTCGCATATAAGCAAAGTTTCAGAAAAGAACTTACTTCGGTACCGCCTTTTTAAACTCTCTATCACTCCTTGATGGGTTGTACTAAGCTAGTAACATTTGGAAGCAGGAAAATTATTTTTTGTCATCCACATTAGGCATGTGAAGATGAGTTGGAGCGTTAAAAAAGGATTTTTTTCATTGGGAAATTTTTATTCTTCAAATGTACCTTCACGAATTCGGATTTAAATCGAGTCCATCCATGCGGATTTTTAGCACCTGTAGTACACAGGAAACGATGAGATATTAAAATTCTTGAACTAGGTTTAGCTGATTTTCATATCATAAAGAAAGAGATTTTATCACAAACAGAATTCCAGCTGCACTGGAGAATCAATGGTAATCCGTTCTTTATTTTTCTTGAAACCTGGCGCGGATGATGTCTCGAGACTTGATACAAATTTATTTGGCAACAATTTTAAAATTAATATAATAAAGTTATAAGTAAACTTAAAAGTGATAGCTTCAAAATGATGGTTTTGACGTTTAAATGTCAAAATCCATTGTCAAAATGTCAAATTTGAAATTTACAGAGCAAAATCCTCTTTCAAAAGGTCAATTTTGACGTTTAAATGTCAAAATCCATTTTCAAAATGTCAAATTTGAAAATTACAGATCAAAATCCTCTTCAAAAGGTCAATTTTGACGTTTAAATGTTAACCTTTCTGCTTAAAATGTCACTCTTGACGTTTAATTGTCAAACTGCATTTTAAAAATGTCAATTTCGGCGTTTAAATGTCAAAATCCATTTTCAAAATGTCAATTTTGGCGTTTAAACGTCACTTTTCATCTTTAATGTGTCACTTTTGACATTGACATATCAAAATTCTCTTAAATGTCAATTTTGACGCTTAAATGTTAGTATTTCTGTTTAAAATGTCAAAATCCATTTTTAAAATGTCAATTTTTACGTTTAACTGCCAAAATCCATTTTCAAAATGTCAATTTTGATGTTTACAAATCAAAATTCTCTTTCAAAATGTCAATTTTGACGTTTAAATGTTAGAATTTCTATTTAAAATGTCACTCTTGACATTTAATTGTCAAACTGCATTTTTAAAATGTCAATTTCGGCGTTCAATTGTCAAAATACATTTTCAAAATGTCAATTTCGGCGTTTAAACGTCACTTTTCATCTTTAAAAGGTCACTTTTGACATTGACAGCTCAAAATTCTCTTTCGAAATGTCAATTATGACATTTAAATGTTAGTATTTCTGTTTAAAATGTCAAAATCCATTTTTAAAATGTCAATTTTGACGTTTAACTGCCAAAATCCATTTTCAAAATGTCAATTTTGATGTTTACAAATCAGAATTCTCCTACAAAATGTCAATTTTGACGTTTAAATCTTAGAATTTCTGTTTAAAATGTCACTCTTGACATTTAATTGTCAAACTGCATTTTTAAAATGTCAATTTCGGCGTTCAATTGTCAAAATCCATTTTCGAAATGTCAATTTTGGCGTTTAAACATCACTTTTCATCTTTAAAGGGCCACTTTTGACATTGAGAGCTCAAAATTCTCTTTCGAAATGTCAATTATGACGTTTAAATGTTAGTATTTCTGTTTAAAATGTCAAAATCCATTTTTAAAATGTCAATTTTGACGTTTAACTGCCAAAATCCATTTTCAAAATATCAATTTTAATGTTTACAAATCAAAATTCTCTTTCAAAATGTCAATTTTGACGTTTAAATGTTAGAATTTCTGTTTAAAATGTCACTTTTAACGTTTAAATGTCAAAATCCATTTTCAAAATGTCAATTTCGACGTTTAAATGTTAGTCTTTCTGTTTAAAATGTCACTTTTGACGTTTAAAGGTTAAAATTCTAGTTGAGCATGATTATGAAGATTTCGTCCATATACTTGTTCAGGAAGTAAGTCATCACCATTGATTTTCATAAATCTAGTTTTAAATTCACCATCAGTTGATTTATTAGCTGACATTTTCTCACCACTTTTGTGAGTGAAACGAATCCCGTGACGATTCATACATCGGTCAAGCCATCCCAGCCTAGCAGAGAATGTGCGTTCTCGATTTTATTATGAATTAATAATGCTTTTTGAATCAAAATTGGACAAATAATAGGGGTTTCTCTCCGACTATTTTCAAATTTTGCAATTGGCCGGTTTTTTTTGCCAACAAGGCTTTTGGGAATATCTTACTTGATTTTTTTGCAAAATCTGTATGAGCTTCTAGAAGATACTCCGATTGCCAACAGGCAGGGGATGTTGTTTATGCATGACGGTACCCCTGCTCATTTTTCTCATATTGTCACCGATTATTTAAACATAGAATATGATAACCAGGTTGGGTCTTTCTTTTCAAAAAAGTCTAAAAAATAACTTGCAATTCCAAGTTTTATTTTCTCCCATATTTTAGTCTCTCCACACCGAAAAAAAATGTATATATAAAGTATAATAACCGGAAGCTTAACCAAGTTTTCGAAACATCCCCTTTTAAAAATTCATCCCTTATCCGTACGCTCATCGCCGTCATCCTATTTACCCTCTCTCGCTATTTAAACGTAAAATGCACGGCTCCGTCGCTCTTATAAAACTTTAAACGTTCCGCAAAGCGGCATTTTCGAAGCTCATTCTCGTCGGATGACGCGCCGAAACTACGTCTATGTAAAATTCAGTCGCGTTTCGGCTAACCATCGAGCCATTTACGTAAAATAACGGGACTCGTATGAACGCGCCGATAATGAAACGAAATAGGGATGACGAGCGCGAGTAAATTAGGGCCAAATTGGTAAACTGGCAAATTGAGTTTTACTTTTGTGAAAGGTCCCGCGTATAAACAACGGCCGGGGTCGGTTCTTCATTAATGAAAATTACTTCGATAATTAGCGGTTGACCTAATGATATTTATTCTATTTGAATTTAAATGGGAAAAGGGGGAAGAGTAAAGATTAATTTTCCATTTCGAAATTAAATTTGGGAATGTTATTACAACATATACTTTTCCATTCATAATTTGCTATATTCCATTTAAAAAGTTTTGGCCGAAATTTTAACCAACTTTAAAAAATCATAACGACTTTATTTATAAAAACTAAGAAATGATTTTTATACTAAAACGAACTTAAAAGATTCTATTTTCAATTAAAAAAATCAAATTAGTTCTAATTGTTACCAAAAAATTTAAAAAAATTCCTAAACTTGGTAAAAATTTTTGACAGTTAACTAACCTAACTTTTTAAAAAAATTTGATGAACTTTAAAAAATCGTACAGATTTTATTTTTAAAGATTAAGAAATGATTTTTATATTAAAATGAAGGTTAAAGATTCTATTTTTGATTAAAAAAGATGGATTTGTTCTAATTATAACCAAAAAAATTAAAAAAAATTTTAAAGTTGATAAAAATTTTTGACAGGTAGCTAACCTAACTTTTTGAAAAATTTGTTCAATTTTAAAAAATCATACAGACTTTATTTTTAAAGATTAAGAAATGATTTTTATGTTAAAATGAAGATTAAAGACTTTATTTTTGATTAAGAAAGACGGATTTGTTCTAATTATAACCAAAAAAATTAAAAAAATTTTTAAAGTTGATAAAAATTTTTGACAGTTAACTAACCTAACTTTTTGAAAAATTTGTTCAATTTTAAAAAATCATATAGATTTTATTTTTAAAGATTAAGAAATGATTTTTATGTTAAAATGAAGGTTAAAGATTCTATTTTTTATTAAAAAAGACGGATTTGTTCTAATTATAACCAAAAAAATTTAAAAAATTCTTAAAGTTAATAAAAATTTTTGACAGTTAACTAACCTAACTTTTTGAAAAAATTAATCAACTTTAAAAAATCGTACAGACTTTATTTTTAAAGATTAAGAAATGATTTTTATGTTAAAATGAAGGTTAAAGATTCTATTTTTGATTAAAAAAGACGGATTTGTTCTAATTATAACCAAAAAAATTAAAAAAATTCTTAAAGTTGATAAAAATTTTTGACAGGTAACTAACCTAACTTTTTGAAAAATTTGATCAACTTTAAAAAATCGTACAGACTTTATTTTTAAAGATTAAGAAATGATTTTTATGTTAAAATGAAGGTTAAAGTTTCTATTTTTGATTAAAAAAGACGGATTTGTTCTAATTATAACCAAAAAAATTAAAAAAATTTTTAAAGTTGATAAAAATTTTTGACAGTTAACTAACCTAACTTTTTAAAAAATTTAATCAACTTTAAAAAATCGCACAGACTTTATTTTTAAAGATTAAGAAATGATTTTTATGTTAAAATGAAGGTTAAAGATTCTATTTTTGATTAAAAAAGACGGATTTGTTCTAATTGTTACCAAAAAAATTTAAAAAATTCTTAAAGTTGATAAAAATTTTTGACAGGTAACTAACCTAACTTTTTGAAAAATTTGTTCAATTTAAAAAAAAATCATACAGACTTTATTTTTAAAGAGTAAGAAATGATTTTTATGTTAAAATGAAGGTTAAAGATTCTATCTTTGATAAAGAAAGACGGATTTGTTCTAATTATAACCAAAAAAATTAAAAAAATTCTTAAAGTTGATAAAAATTTTTGACAGGTAACTAACCTAACTTTTTGAAAAATTTGTTCAATTTTAAAAAATCATACAGACTTTATTTTTAAAGATTAAGAAATGATTTTTATGTTAAATTAAAACTTAAACATTCTAGCTTTGATTATAAAAGTCAGATTTGTTCTAATTATAACCAAAAAAATTAAAAAATTCTTAAAATTGATAAAAATTTTTGACAGTTAACTAACCTAACTTTTTAAAAAAATTTAATCAACTTTAAAAAATCGTACAGACTTTATTTTTAAAGATTAAGAAATGATTTTTATGTTAAATTAAAACTGAAACATTCTAGTTTTGATTATAAAAGTCAGCTTTATTCTAATTTTCACCAAAAAATTTAAAAAAATTTTTGAAAAACCGAAGGATTTTTACTGAATTTAACATAACCTTACAAATCCTTATTTTTTAAGATTATTTCCTAATTTTTTTTTATTTACTCAAAAAATTTTAATTAATATTAAATTGTAATATTAAATTGTAATATTAAATTGTAATATTAAATTGTAACATTAAATTGTAACAACAGGTGGTTTTATTTAAAAAACCAACCCCCCAATTTATTTCCATTTAGTTTTATTGTAACCGCTGTGTCTTTCGGAAACAAATTGCTTTAACGCGACCGGAATTTTAAAAACTCCCCGGAAACATATTGTGGATTGTGTATTCGAGGGTAGAAACAACTTGTCTCAACTCGCCCTTTAAAAACGGTTAAAAACCCTTAAACAAAACGTCCCCGACGGCTATTTATCTCTTTTTGGGGTCTACGTACTTACGTTTTGCCGGTTATTTCGCTTTTTGCCTGCCGACGTGTGTTTTTAATTTCAAGTCGTCGCAATTTTTCGACGTAAAAATTAAATAAAATTGCTTGTTTTGCGCTCGGATGGATTTTTTTTAAAATAAGGGGAATAAATAAAAATGATAAAAATGGGAAGGGAAAACATAATTAGGTCGAGTTTAAATTTTCTCACACCCTTAACTTTTAACTTTTACCTCATTACCTTCGTCTAACATGAAAGAAAACTCCCTTCGTTTTCGATTTACCTTTTTCCGGGGGTATTTTCGTGTAAACTTGTCGTAAATTATAAGGCTCGTTAGCTTTGTGTTTGATGTACGAGAAAGATTGTATTTTTGTAAAATGGATCTTTTATTCTTTCAACTAACAGGACTTAAAAATAAAAAAAAAATAATTAAATTCTTTCTAAAAACGATTTTTTTTATCTTGAATTTAGTTGTGAACTATAATTTTGATAAACTTCTAAATAGACTGAAAGATTTGAATCGAATAACCTTAAAATTTTTTAATCAACTTTAAAAAATCGTAGCGACTTTATTTATAAAAACTAAGAAATGATTTTTATAATAAATTAAATTTAAAAGATTCTGTTTTGGATTAAAAAAGTCAGATTTGTTCTAATTCTTACCAAAAAAATTAAAAAAAATCGTAAAATTGATAAAAAAAATTTGACAGCTACTCTAACTTTAAAAAAAAAGTTTGGTCAACTTTAAAAAATCATACAGACTTTATTTTTAAAGATTAAGAAATGATTTTTGTTTTAAATTGAAACTGAAATACTCTATTTTTGATCATAAAAGTCAAATTTATTCTAATTATTACCAAAAAAATTAAAAAAATTCTTAAATTTGGTAAAAATTTTTGACAGGCAAATAACCTAACTTTTTAAAAAAATTGTTCAACTTTAAAAAATCATACAGACTTTATTTTTAATGATTAAGAAGTGATTATTATGTTAAATTGAAGGTTAAAGATTCTATTTTTGATTACAAAAGTCAAATTTGTTCTAATTCTTACCAAAAAAATTAAAAAAAATTTTAAAGTTGGTAAACATTTTTCATGGTAAACTAACCTAACTTTTTAAGAAAAAATCGACCAACTTTAAAAAAACCTAACGATTTTATTTATTAAGATTAAGAAATAATTTTTATATAAAAATGAACCTGAAAGATTCTATTTTGGATTTAAAAAGTCAAATTTATTCTAATTCTTACCAAAAAAATTAAAAAGATTCTTAAAGTTGGTAAAAAATTTTGACAGTTAACTAACCTAACATTTTAAAAATTTCATTAATTTTAAAAAATCGTACAGACTTTATTTTTAAAGATTAAGAAATGGTTTTTATGTTAAATTGAAGGTTAAAGATTCTATTTTTGATTATAGAAGTCAAATTTATTCTAATTGTTAGCAAAAAAATTAAAAAAATTGTTAAAGTTGGTAAAATTTTTTAACACTTTAACCTAACTTTTTAGAAAAATTTGTCAACTTTTCAAAAATCGTACAGAGTTTATTTATGGAGATTGGGAAATAATTTTTACGGCATATTAAACTTAAAAGCTTCTACTTTTGATTTTAAAAGAGAATTTCTTTCTAATTTTTACCAAAAAAATTAAAAAATTTCTTAAAGTTGATAAAAATTTTTGACAGGTAACTTTTTAAAAATTGGCCGATTTTAAAAAATCAGAGTTTGTTTATGGAAATTGAAAAATGATTTTTATGGCAAATGACAGTTTAAAGATTGTATTTTTGATTATAAAAGGCAAATTGATTACAATTATCACCAAGAAATTGAAAAAAATTTTTGAAGAGGCCGAGAAATTTTATCCTTTTTTAAGGAAATTTAAAAAATCACCCAAACTTTATTTATAACACTTAAGATATGATTTTTATGTTAGATTTAAATTTAAAGATCCTATTTTCGGTTACTAGAGACAAATTTATTTTGTCACCAAACAATTTTTGAAAAGATTGGAGAATTTTTGCCTTTTTTGGTTCACTTTTTTCACTAACTTTAAAAAATCGTCCAAACTTTAGTTTCAGGAAATGAGCTATAATTCTCACCTTAAATTCTAACTCAAATATTTTATTTTTTATTATGAAAAACAGATTTATTCTAATTGTCACCCAAAAATTAAAAAAAAAAATTTGAAAAAACCGAAGAATTTTAACCTCAATTTTTTTTGTCTAACTTTAAAAAATCGCCCAGACTTTATTTATAGGAATTAGAAAATGATTTTTGTATTAGAATCAACCTAAAAGAGTCTGTTTTGATTTGAAAAAGTCAGATTTGTTCTAATTGTTACCAAAAAAATTTAAAAAAATTTTAAAATTGGTGAAAATTTTTTGACAGTTAATTAACCTAACTTTTTAAAAAAATTTGTTCAACTTTAAAAAATCATACAGATTTTATTTTTAATGATTATGAAATGATTTTTATGTTAAATTGAAGGTTAAAGATTCTATTTTTGATTATAAAAGTCAAATTTATTCTAATTCTTAGCAAAAATATTAAAAAAATTCTTAAAGTTGGTAAAAAATGTTGACAGTTAATTAACCTTACTTTTTAAAAAATGTCATCAACTGTAAAAAATCGTACAGAATTTATTTTTAAAGATTAAGGAATAAATTTTGTTCTAAATTGAAAGTTAAATATTCTATTTTTGATCATAAAAGTCAAATTTATTCTAATTATTACCAAAAAAATTAAAAAAATTCTTAAATTTGGTAAAAAATTTTGACAGTTAACTAACCTTACTTTTTAAAAAATTTCATCAACTTTAAAAAATCGTACAGACTTTATTTATAAGAATTAAGAAATTATTTTTGTACTAAATTAAACTTAAAAGATTCTATTTTGGATTTAAAAAGTCAAATTTGTTCTCATTCTTACCAAAAAAATTAAAAAAATTTTTAAAGTTGGTAAAAAATTTTGACAGTTAACTAACCTAACATTTTAAAAATTTCATCAATTTTAAAAAATCGTACAGACTTTATTTTTAAAGATTAAGAAATGATTTTTATGATAAATTAAAGATTAAAGATTCTATTTTTGATTATAAAAGTCAAATTAATTCTAATTATCACCAAAGAAATACAAAAAATTTTGAAAGATCCCAAGAATTTTTACTGAACCAAAACTTGCAAATTTTTAACCAATTTTAAAAAATCATAGCGACTTTATTTATAAGAACTAGCTATAATTTCATTAATAAAGACGTGGTTTGAAACTCAACTATGGCTGGACAAATTCCTAAAAGAAAAAAGGGGATTTAAGGGGTGAGCAAACTTCGTAGAAACCCGATTCAAGGATAAATAAAAATTCGATTTTTCAAACGGATTTCGGCGGTGGGCAAACGTCGTCAAAAGACATTTTAGGGGTTGACAAACCTTGTTGAGGGACATTTCAGGGGTTGGCAAACTTTGTAGAAACCAAATTTAAGGTTTTAGTAAACCCTCCATTTTTCAAACGGGTTTCAAGGGTGGGAAAACCTCATCGAGAGCCATTTCAAGGGTGTGGAAATTTCGTAGAAATCCGATTTAAGGATAAATAAACCCTCGATTTTTTCAAACAGGCTTCAGGGGTGAGGTGGTGGGCAAACCTCATCGGGAGATATTTCAGGGGTTGATAAACTCGATTCAAGGATAAGTAAACTTTCAATTTTTTAACGGACTTTAAGAGTGGACAAAACCTCGTCGAGAGACATTTTAAGGGTTGACAAAACTCGTCGAGAGATATTTCAGGGGTTGGCAAAGTTCGTAGGAACCCGATTCAAGAATAAGTAAACCTTCAATTTTTTAAAGTGACTTCAGAGGTGGGCGAAATTCGTCTAGAGATATTTTAGAGGTTAGCAAAGTTTGGAAAACCCCGATTTAAGGATAAGAGTAAACTCTCGATTTTTCAAAAGGACTTCAAGGATGGGCAAACTTATCGAGAGACATTTTTAGGGTTGGCAAGCTTCGTTGAGAGACATTTTAGGGGTTGACAAACTTGTTATCTTTTTACTCTACATGTTGACACGAAAATCGTTGAAATCAAGTCTATTTTTTAAGTTTCAAGTCTTATATCGACATAAATCGATCAAATAAAGCTCTTTCGAACGATTTTAAAGGAAGATTTTTTCGGAAGATTTTTGACGTTTCTAAATGTCAAACGAACCGCTACTTTTCTCGCTTTTTTTTACCTTGCAACCTTAGTTGTTGTACATGTTGATACAAAAATCGTTGGAATCAAGTCTATTTTTTAAGTTTCATGTCTTATATCGATATAAATCAATGAAATAAAGCTCTTTCGGATGAATTTAAAGAAAGATCTTTTCGGAAGATTTTTGACGTTTCTAAATGTCAAACGAACCGCTACTTTTCTCGCTTTTTTTGACCTTGCAACCTTAGTTGCTCTACATGTTGACACAAAAATCGTTGGAATCAAGTCTATTTTTTAAGTTTCAAGTCTTATACCGATATAAATCGATGAAATAAAGCTCTTTCGGACGATTTTAAAGGAAGATTTTTTCGGAAGATTTTTGACATTTCTAAATGTCAAACGAACCGCTACTTTTCTCCCTTTTTTTGACTTTGCAACCTTAGTTGTTGTACATGTTGATAAAAAAATCGTTGAAATCAAATCTATTTTTTATGTTTCAAGTCTTATATCGATATAAATCGATGAAATAAAGCTGTTTCGGATGATTTTAAAGGAAGATTTTTTCGGAAGATTTTTGACGTTTCTAAATGTCAAACGAACCGCTACTTTTCTCCCTTTTTTTGACTTTGCAACCTTAGTTGTTGTACATGTTGATACAAAAATCGTTGAAATCAAGTCTATTTTTTAAGTTTCAAGTCTTATACCGATATAAATCGGTGAAATAAAAGTAACATTTATTCTAATAATTACTTAAAAAAATACAAAAAAATCGAATTAGTAAACTAGTAAACTTTTGAATAAATCCTTGTAATTTTTTTAAAAAACCCAGACACTTTTATTAAATCATAAATCAACTCGATATTGGACTCACGTGTGCTTTACACACATAAAAACCTTTTGATAATCAATTTCCCTCTTCCGGACGGATTGAAATGAAAAATGAGGGTAGAGCTTTTAAAGTCACCGAATTCGTCCAAGGAAAACGTTATTTATGTACTTAGAACGTGAACGAAACGTAGGCGTATTGTAAAAATTTATCGGTAAATCGCAGGGAAATTAAAGATTAAGGACTCGACGATTCAAATCGAGCGAAAAATTACTTACGAAAAGAATCGGTAACCGTAAAAAATGCTTAAAAAAAGAGGAAAAAAGGAAAAAATCGCTGACCCATTTAGAAAAAAAGAAATAAAAAAAGATTTCTCCTCTCTAAATGAAACTTAATTGATCTAACTCGTTCATCCTTGAAACTAAACCGAGTAAAATGTCTTTTAGATTAATTTCAAACGAAAACATTTCTATTTAGACTAATAAAAGTTATTTACCAAAACAATACGTTTATAAATAAGATTAAAAATCTTATTTATCTGATTATAAGATAAATAAATTTAGAAAGAAATAAGAATATAATAGGAAAAAAAAACTTACCTGATATAAGGAATTTCCAGTAACATAAGAATTAATATAATGCGATCCAAACTTCTTAATAAACGTCCAAACGCTTTCCGTATCTCCGATTTTCACCTTGTCGACTTCCCGAGCGACCAAATCGTTGAGATTCACATCGGATGGGATCGGAGACAATTTTACCGTGTCTCTTAATCGACTCAAACGTAATAAAACGTAACAGAAATCGCCGTGCACGTACGAGGAGTTGATGCCCATGTTTCTGGCGATGTGGTCGGGTTGCCAACTTCCGCTGAAAGCCCTCCAAGGGCGATCTAAACGTTCGAAGCTGTAATCGCGAAAGTAAGCCTGGAGAAGCTGCTTGAGGTTGTCGCAGAATTCCATGTGGAAATCGCCCTCGAAGATGTTCTTTTTCGCGCTGCGAATCGAGTGTCTGCTCGGCTGAGCTTGAAGGTTGGTGAAGACGTCGACGGTTGGCTCTCTGAAGATCCAATCTGGTTCGGATTCATTACGTTCCACTACCTAATGATGCAAAATGAATAATAAGAAGGAGTAGAAATGAAGAAGTAAGAAGTTAAATTGAAGAAATAAGATGTTAAATGAAGAAATAAGAAGTTAAATGAAGAAATAAGACGTTAAATGAAGAAATAAGAAGTTAAATTCAAGAAATAAGATGTTAAATGAAGAAATAAGATGTTAAAGTAAGAAATAAGAAGTTAAATGAAGAAGTAAGAAGTTAAATTGAAGAAGTAAGACGTTAAATTAAGAAATAAGAAGTTAAATGAAGAAATAAGAAGTTAAATGAAGAAATAAGACGTTAAATTAAGAAATAATAAGTTAAATCAAGAAATAGGACGTTAATTTAAAAAATAAAACGATGTAATGAAGAAGTAAAGAGTCAAACGAATAAATAAGACGTCAAAATGAAGAAATAAGATGTTAAATTAAGGAATAAGAAAAGCAAAATGAAGAAATGACAAGTTAAATGAAGAAGTACGAAGTTAAATTAGACAATAAGAAGTTAAGACGAAGAAATAATAAATCAAATGAAGAAATAAGATGTTGGACGAAGAAATAATAAGTTAACTTAAGAAGAAAGATGTTAAATTACGAAATAAAGACTTAAAATGAAGAAACAATAAGCTAAATCAAGAAATAAGATGTTGGATGAGGAAATAATAGGTTAACTTAAGAAATAAGAGATTAAATCAAGAAGTAAGAAGTTAAATTAGGAAATAAGGAACTAAGGCGAAGAAACAATAAGGCAAATGAAGAAATAAAATGTTGGATGTGGAAATAATAAGTTAAGTTAAGAAATAAGACGTTTAATTAGTAAATAAGAAGCTAAAATGAAGAAATGACGAGTTAAATGAAGAAGTAAGAAGTTAAATTAAGAAATAAGATGCTAAGACGAAGAAATAAGATGTTGGATGAAGAAATAATAAGTTAACTTAAAAAATAAGATGTTAAATTACGAAATAAGGACTTAAAATGAAGAAACAATAAGCTAAATCAAGAAATAAGTTGTTGGATGAAGAAATAATAAGTTAACTTAAGAAATAAGAGGTTAAATTATGAAATAAGGACTTAAAATGAAGAAATAATAAGATAAATCAAGAAATAAGATGTTGGATGAAGAAATAATAAGTTAACTTAAAAAATAAGATGTTAAACTACGAAATAAGGACTTAAAATGAAAAAACAATAAGCTAAATCAATAAATAAGTTGTTGGATGAAGAAATAATAAGTTAACTTAAGAAAAAAGATGTTAAATTACAAAATAAGGACTTAATATGAAGAAACAATAAGCTAAATTAAGAAATAAGATGTTGGATGAGGAAATAATAGGTTAACTTAAGAAATAAGAGATTAAATCAAGAAGTAAGAAGTTAAATTAGGAAATAAGAAGCTAAAACGAAGATACTGTAAGTCAAATGAAGAAATAAAATGTTGGATGTAAAAATAATAAGTTAAGTTAAGAAATGAGTCGTTAAATTAGTAAATAAGAAGCTAAAATGAAGAAATAAGATGTTAAATTAAGGAATAAGAAAAGCAAAATGAAGAAATGACGAGTTAAATGAAGAAGTAAGAAGTTAAATTAGGAAATAAGATGCTAAGACGAAGAAATAAGATGTTAGATGAAGAAATAATAAGTTAACTTAAAAAATAAGAGGTTAAATTACGAAATAAGGACTTAAAATGAAGAAACAATAAGCTAAATCAAGAAATAAGATGTTGGATGAGGAAATAATAAATTAACCTAAGAAATAAGAGATTAAATGAAGAAGTAAGAAGTTAAATTAGGAAATAACAAGCTAAAACGAAGATACAGTAAGTCAAATGAAGAAATAAAATGTTGGATGTGGAAATAATAAGTTAAGTTAAGAAATGAGTCGTTAAATTAGTAAATAAGAAGCTAAAATGAAGAAATAAGATGTTAAATTAAGGAATAAGAAAAGCAAAATGAAGAAATGACGAGTTGAATGAAGAAGTAAGAAGTTAAATTAGGAAATAAGATGCTAAGACGAAGAAATAAGATGTTGGATGAAGAAATAATAAGTTAACTTAAAAAATAAGATGTTAAATTACGAAATAAGGACTTAAAATGAAGAAACAATAAGATAAATCAAGAAATAAGTTGTTGGATGAAGAAATAATAAGTTAACTTAAGAAATAAGAGGTTAAATTACGAAATAAGGACTTAAAATGAAGAAACAATAAGATAAATCAAGAAATAAGATGTTGGATGAAGAAATAATAAGTTAACTTAAGAAATAAGAGGTTAAATTAAGAAGTAAGAAGTTCAATTAGGAAGTGAGAAGCTAATGCGAAGAAACAATAAGGCAAATGAAGAAATAAAATGTTGGATGTGGAAATAATAAGTTAAGTTAAGAAATAAGACGTTAAATTAGTAAATAAGAAGCTAAAATGAAGAAATAAGATGTTAAATTAAGGAATAAGAAAAGCAAAATGAAGAAATGACGAGTTAAATGAAGAAGTAAGAAGTTAAATTAGGAAATAAGATGCTAAGACGAAGAAATAAGATGTTGGATGAAGAAATAATAAGTTAACTTAAAAAATAAGATGTTAAATTACGAAATAAGGACTTAAAATGAAGAAACAATAAGATAAATCAATAAATAAGATGTTGGATGAAGAAATAATAAGTTAACTTAGAAAATAAGATGTTAAATTACGAAATAAGGACTTAAAATGAAGAAACAATAAGATAAATCAAGAAATAAGATGTTGGATGAAGAAATAATAAGTTAACTTAAGAAATAAGAGGTTAAATTAAGAAGAAAGAAGTTAAATTAGGAAATAAGAAGCTAAGACGAAGAAACAATAAGTCAAATGAAGAAATAAAATGCTGGATGTAGAAACAATAAGTTAAGTTAAGAAATAAGACGTTAAATTAGTAAATAAGAAGCTAAAATGAAGAAATAATAAGTCAAATGAAGAAATAAGATGCTGGATGCAGAAGTAATAAGTTCAGTTAAGAAATAAGACGTTAAATTAAGAAGTAAGAAGTTAAGTTAGGAAATAAGAAGTTAAAATAAAGAAATAAGACCTAAAATGAAGAAATAAGATGCTGGATGCAGAAATAATAAGTTCGGTTAAGAAATAAGACGTTAAATTAAGAAGTAAGAAGTGAAATTGGGAAATAAGAAGTTAAAATGAAGAAATAAGGAGTTAAAATGAAGAAACAATAAGTCAAATGAAGAAATAAAATGCTGGATGTAGAAATAATAAGTTAAGTTAAAAATAAGATGTTAAATTCGGAAATAAGGAGCTAAAATGAAGAAACAAGAAACTAAAATGAAGAAATAAGAAGCTAAAATGAAAAAAATATATAAAGTCAAATGAAGAAATAAGATGTTGGATGCAGAAATAAGATGCTGGATGCAGAAATAATAAGTTAGGTTAAGAAATAAGACGTTAACTTAAGAAACAAGAAGTTAAAATGAAGAAACAAAAAGCTAAAATGAAGAAATAATAAGTCAAATGAAGAAATAAGATATTGGATGAAGAAATAATAAGTTAGGTTAAGAACAAAAGCGTTAAATTAAGAAGTAAGAAGCTAAAATGAAGAAATGAGAAGCTAAAATGAAGAAATAATAAGTCAAATGAAGAAATAAGAAGCTAAAATGAAGAAATAATAAGCCAAATGAAGAAAAAAGATGTTGGATGAATCAATGAGAAGTTAAATTAAGAAATAAGAAGTGAAATGAAGAATTAAGAAGTTAAATGAATTAAGAAGAGATAAAAAAATGTATTAAGGTAATGAGAGGGAATTTACTTTTGTTATCTTTAAGAGGTTTTTTTATTTATTTATTTTTTTAAAGATTTTAAGAGGAGAGTTTTTAAAACATTTTTAAGGTTTACAAACAAATTACTTAGTTTAATGAAGAAAAAATTCTATCTAGAAAAATATTTTTAAGTAATTGAGTTATTTCATAAATGTAATTAAATTTTAAGTTGATATGCGTTTTACTCAAATAGGTATAAATAAGATTGAAGTGTAGACATGAAATTTCACTTCAATAATTTATAACAAGATTTGATTAATTCACTTTGTAGTTCTTTGACTAAAAATATTATTTTTGTGATTTTGTTCTTTTATCTAACAAAGAAGATTGTCGTTTTTAAGACTTGTAAGACTTAAGACTTGTTGAAGAGAATGTTTAAAACATTTTAAAATTTATAAATTAATTATGGATTATTTAGTCAAGTATTAAATAAAATTGAGGTTGTGACATAAAATTTCACTTCAATAATATAAGAACTTAGAATTTGATTAATTTATTTCGTGGTTATTTGACTAAAAATATTTTTGTGATTTGTTTCTTTATGGTTGCTGCAACAAGTTATCACAAATTTAGTTAAATTTTGATGATTGTGTGTGATTGTTAGTTTTGGTTAATTTTACTAAATAATTTTGGTTAATTGTACTACATAAAATTGAAGTTCGGACAAAAAAAATTCACTTTAATATCGCAATAACTTTCTTTTCGATGTATTTCCTTATCTAATGTGCATCTTACACGGACAATAGTATCGGCAATATTTTATAATATTGATAATAATCTTGACGGTATAAAGTGATTGACGGATGATGTTGATGTGTAAATACGAAGGCTTTCACACCGATGTTAATTGAATTAAAACTGGAGCTAACATTATCACCAATTGTAACACTAAACTTCGAACTAGGAGATCGAAAGCTAAACTTGAACACGGCTAAATCTGAAGGATTAGCAGTGTGTTTTTTGAAAAGACATTTCACGTTTCAAATTCCATGTGGAATCTTCAAAAACAAGTTCGAAGTGAAAAAGGTTGCCACATAGAATTCAAAGCGTTAAATGCGTTTTCAAAAAAGCGTATTTTGATAAAATGTTTGACGTTTCGGATTCTACGTTGAATCTTCTTCAGAAACAAGTCATCAAAATGATGAAGATTTCTGAAGAAGGTTGCAACATAGAATTCAAAGCGTTAAGCGCTTTTTCAAAAGAGCGTCTTTTGAAAAAACGTTTGATGTTTCGGATTCCATTTTGAATCTTTTTCAGAAACAAGTTGGAAATGAAGAAGGTTGCCACATGGAATTCAAAGCGTTAAATGCCTTTTCAAAAAAGCGTATTTTGAAAAAACGTTTGACGTTTCGGATTCTACGTTGAAGCTTCTTCAGAAACAAGTTCAAAATGATGAAACTTTCTGAAGAAGATTGCAACATAGAATTCAAAGTGTTAAATGGCTTTTCAAAAAAGTGTCTTTTGAAAAAACGTTTGACGTTTCGGACTCCACGTTCTTCTTCAGAATCTTCTTCAGAAACCGGCTCGAAGTGCAGAAGGTTGCAACATAAAATTCAAAGCGTTAAACGCCTTTTCAAAAGACGTGCAGTTAAACCCGAAAAGATCCAAGTTCTAGGTCTAATTTTAGAGTTGGTGCTAATGTTTTAGTTCAATATTGAAGTAGTATTGATGAAAATCAGGATTTTCTGTTTTTTGTGGATCAATACTGGAAAATAGAGGTGATATTGTTAATATTATTGATTATACAGAGCCAACAGCAAGATTTCCATAAATCTTTAGTTCATGTTTTATCGTATTCTTGCATGGTATGATGTACCAACAATAATCATTTGTTCAGGATGTCGAATAATCATCAAATGAAATAAAATGTCCTTAATTTAAGGAAGAACAATATCGGCGGTGGGAAAATAAGAAAGGAAACCGAAATTAAGGGCAAAACCGGCACAAAGATGCAACCGTAGACACGTGTTTTGAACTTATTAGTTCTCATCAGTACGGTATAGCCAAGGAGCAAGGTTGAATCTCACTGGGGAAGACACAAAAAGTCACAACGTCACTCCCCGTGCGAACCTTGGTTGTTGTCTTCAAATTGAGGATTTTTGGAACCGAAGCACCAAATTGGTGGTTAGTCGTCTGACTGTGTTCCATTTTTGTGTCTTCCCTAATGAGTTTCCACCTTGCTCCTTGGCTATACCGTACTGATGAGAACTAATAAGTTCAAAATACGTGTCTACGGTTGCATTTTTGTGGCGGATTGCCCTTAATTTCAGTTAAGTCCTTAATTTTTCGAGCAATAAAAACTATATCCTTAAATTTATGTAATTTGAGAATGTTGCAATCTACTTCAGAAATCTTCTTCACTTCGAACTTGTTTTTGAAGAAGGTTGCAACATGACATCTGAAACGTTAAACGCCTTTTTAAAAGACTCACGGTTATAAACCTAAAACCTTCTAGCTTTAGCTCTAAGTTTAGTCTTATAGTTACTGCTAATATTAGTTTTTGTCTTATTGTTAGTTCAATAATGATGTAGTATTGATGAAAATCAGGATTTTCTGTTATTCATGCATTAATACTGGAAAGTAGAGAGGATATTGTCAATATTATTGATTATACAGAACCAATAATAATATTTCCACAAATCTACAATTCAGGTCTCATCTAATTTTTGCATGGTATGTTGTACTACCAATAATAATTCATTTAGGATAATGAGTAACCCTTAGATGGAACAAAATATCCTTCGTTTAATTTTCGAGCAGTAAAAATCATATCCTCAAATTTATGTAATTTAACCAACACAGCATAAAGAAGAGGATAAAAAATTTACAGCTATTGACGACCCTAATACAAATTATTTATAAAAAACCAATCAATGTTTCTATAAATGATATTATCATAGATTCATTTTAGTCGACTGTTCTAATATAACATCACAAATTTACCGACCACAAAACCTACAACTAGATGCTATTAAAACGGAAATGTTTTTACAAGGTTTTTGCGCTATTGTGACGGTGACCACTTCGTAAAAATGTTGTTTTCCCAAGAGCAACAAATTTTCATTTTGAACAGTATTTTTTCAGCTGTTCATATCGATGGGACAAATGTCCACATTTTTTTTTAATTTTAAGAGAGGTATTTTTGTTTTGTTTATGAGATATTTTATATTAATACGACTTTATTCGCTATTTTCCATCATTTTCTAAAAAAGAAAAATTTGGAATATATTATGTTCGTGCTTTAAGCCATCGATATATTAAAAATGAATTTTAAATGTAAACGAATTTTAAACGAAATAGTAAACGAATTTTTAGAGAAACATCTAAATACCTGAGTTAATAATAATTTATAATACGACCTACAACAATAATAATAGAATAAATAATAACACAAGTCAAGGACGTTAAAAAATTGGGATTTTAATGATTTTTATAATTAGAAATTTTTAATAAGGAAAAAACGAGGATGCTAGAAATTACAACAACCTAATTGGAAGTTTGAGACTTTTTTTGAGAACAATTTAGACAGAAAATAATTAATAATAGTTATGCCATTTTCGGAGGCTTTCGTCTTACTAAGTTATTTTTAGGTAATACATATACAAATTATACAAAGTACTACTCCTCTTCCTATGTATAATTAACCGCTTCTTACAACAACTATTCCTATTAAATGAACCAGATTGCTTAAAATGTTTCTTGTGATGAATTTCCTTGAAAACGAACAAAGCGCAGAAAGACATTTCTTACCAATAAATGCAAAAGACATGTTATTGTTTATTTTATTTATACAGGTTGTCCCAGAACTCAGTTTCCAACTGCTAATCACAGATTCTTACTTCAACGAGTTTCAACGAACGATTCAATGAAAATGTCCTTATTCGAAATTGCTTCCTAAGAGAACTAGAGCATCCTGAAGATGACGTATCTGTTCAGGTTTTTTTTTAAATATCTTAACAACTCCTTTAGCTATCATAATAAAATTTTGAGCGTTCATAAACTTCAAAATGTTTCATCGTTTGCTGACAGAACAATTTTCTTATTGTCATTGTAAAGGTGTTAAGTAAGGGTAAGATATTTTATGTGTCAACTTTTTAACATTGTTATAACACTCTTATTTGAAACCGCAAAACACACCGTTTACGAGAAAAATTGCTTTAAATGTAGTGTTTTAGCCGTTCATTTCTGTTAAGAAGATTGATATAAGAAGATTTGACTTATATCTTACCTTGGTAACACTTAACACCTTTACGATAGCAATTAAAAAAATGTTTTTTAAAAGATTAAGTATTTCGGAGTTCATAAACGCTCAAAATTTCATTGTGATAGCTAAAGGTGTTATTAAAATATTTCAAAAAAACCTATTGAGACACTTCATCTTCAAGAGGCTCTAGTTCTCTTAAGAAGCACTTTCGGATATGGACTTTTCGATGAATTGGTATGAAATCAACTCTAGAATGCGTGGTTAGCGTTTGGCAATGGAATTCTGGTACAGCCTGCATATTGGTAACAAAGATCCAGACGATGAATAATAATAGAGTTATATAACTAGTTTTAGTGAACTGGGAATAGTTGTATCTAAGAAAAAAAAAATAATAAATCAGAAGACAGCTCGTTTTGACCGAAGTTAATTTGGTAAAGGTTAGAAATGTGATGATAGGTTGTTATAATTATATTTGATTTCAATGTTCCATTTCTCTCAAGAATAAAGCCAAAGGCTAAGAAAAAGAATGTAAGAAATTGAAGAAGATTGTCTTGAAGGACAAATTCTCCTTTTCTTTAATAATTCTTTCATTCAAAATTAACCTTTCATTCGAAACATAATTCCAGCCATCAAAATACTAGTTATGATACATTTTATATTAATTCTTCATGTGTTTGAAAACACAAAATCGAGAAATAATACATTGAAATTATAAAAATAAGTTTTTATTTTTACTCATGCGATAGAAAGGAAGGTGTCGAGTAAATTTATTACTGATAATACTAAATAATACTGACCTTGTAAGATGCACATAATAAAAAAGAAAAAAAAGTCATTTACATACATTCCCAAAATCACGATCTTAAAATTCAACTTGATTTTTATTTTTCTCTTCTCAAGTCATTTTAATTTACTTTAAAATTTCCTTGAATTAAATCAAAATAAAAAATAAGAAAATATATTTCATTTTGTTTTAATTTTCTTTAGAATTTTTTTTCAATTTGAATAAAAATAAGAAAGAAAAATATAAAAAATAAATTTCAAGTTCAAACTATTTAAATACTAATTATGAAATATATAAAAAAAAATAAATCATAAAAAATGAATTAACATCAGACTATTTTTTTTTCTATTACGAGATAGATAAAAAATATATTAACGTAATGAGATGAAATTACGTTCTTATCATTTCAACAGTTTTTATCTACCATTTGAGGATTTTTTATCTTATTATATGAGGAGAATTTTTACGAGAATCTTTAATATTTTAAGATTTATAACCCAAATTAGCTTACTATTAGATAAATTAATTAATTTACCTAATTGCAGAAGAATTTTTTTTAAGATTTTGAAGATTTTTAATATTTCAAGATTTACAACCAAATTAACTAAGTATTCGGTTAATTAATTAAGAATTACTTCATAAAATTTAATTAAATTTTAACTCTGACAATAAGTTTTAGTCAAGTACTCAATAAGATTCGAGTTTATAAGTTCGCTTTTATGTCAAGACTTTACGATTTTAGTACAATTCTTGTCATTTGGTTTTACAATTAATTAAATATTATTTCTAAATTTTAATGAAGTACTTAATAAAATTTTAGATTCGATTAGTAGTTAATATATGAAAGAATTTTAAGAATTCAATTAATTTTCTGGTATTTGAATAAAAATAGAATTTCTGCGGTTTGAATTTAATTCTTATCTAATAAAAAAATACTTATCTAATATAAAACAACCTCTCTTTTAAAAACTCTCACTTAAGATTTAAACAAAACTTGAATAAAAATCCAACTCTTAATAAATGATTTAAATTTCCTCTTAATTACAATTAAAAACATAATTCATAATTTAAGGAAATAATAATTTAAGAAAATAAATAATTTAAGAAAATAATTAATAATTTAAGAAAAAAATTCTTACCTTCATACTGATACTGAGATATCCGTATCTTGTAAAAAGATTGATAGCGTGACCGACCTGCAGTTGTGAATCCGCGTTGCTTTGACTGTTACTTCCGGAAGAACCGGAAGTAGAAGTAGAAGACGAAGAAGATGAGGACGTTCGGTGGTTTGAATTAGAGTCAGAAGAGCGTGGATAAGATGGGCCGGAAGTGGGATGGGAAGCTGTTTCGACGACTTGAACGGCGCTGATCGTTGCGGTTAGCAGCACGAGCGACGCGACCGCCCCGCTCCACATTCTTGCCGCAACTGGCACCTGCAACGCAACAACGAAAACGGTTCAGTTCGGTTCGGTTTCGACTCCGGGAAGAGGGAGCGTGGACGAGCGTTTTCAGAGTCAATCGTTTGCGCGCGCGAAACGTGCTCGCGCAAGCACCACGCTCCGGTGTTCGTAAAAGACCGGGGTTTCGAAAATAAAAGGGGTTTACGAGGGATTTTGAATGAATTTTTAATTACTATGGTTGTTTGATTAGAAAATAATTAGGAAGCACGAGGACGTTGAAAAATTTGGAATTTTAATGATTTTCATGATTAGGAATTTTTAATAAGGGAAAATAAGGATGTTAAAAAAATGCAAAAACTAAAGAAAAAGGGAGAATAAGAAGTTTGAGACTTACTTAAGTTTGATTTAAAACAATTTAGACATAAAATACTGCTTTATGCGTTTCGACAATTTATGCCATCTTTGGAGACTTTCGTCTTGTTTAGTTGTTCCAGATGATACATATAAAATACTCTTCTTATGCATCACAGTTAAACGGCCTCTTATAACTATTATTTTTTAAAACCAATGGGCTCGATTGTTAATATAATCTCTTTGTATCATTTAGAACAGCTAAACAAGACGAAAGCCTCCGAAGATGGCGTAAATCGCCGAAATGCATTAAGCAGAAGTGAAAAATAAATTACCAATAAATGCAAAAAAGCACTCGATTCCACTATTTCAAAGACTGGGTTTCGAAAATAAATGGGTTTGTTAGGGATTTTGACTGAATGTTTAATTACTATGATTGTTTGATTCGAAAATTAATGAGGATGCAATTTTTTTTAATGCAAAGAAGAAAAAAGTTTTCTTCTTTCCTATTCTAACAAATATGTGGCAACTAAACCATTGCCAATTCATAACATGTTTCAGATGTATACAACCCTTAACATATTTTATACATCACCGGTATTTGCGTATAGAATATATTAACCCATTAACTGCCAAATTTCGTTTTGAAATTTTTGGCCGGATAAGTTATATATTTGCACAAAAGTTGCGTCGAGTGGTGTACGTAAAATTCCAAAAGCCCCAAATGGGTATCGTGGCAACTAATGGGTTAAATGATATAAGTGGATTTTGTAAGTTTTGACACTTAACAGACTGTTTATTTGAACTTTACAATTGAAGAGCAGAAGTAACAAAGAGGCTAACAACCAAAACTCTTAATTGAAGGTTCAAAACTCTCATTTTCCTGCAAAATCACACTTATTGTTAGTCGGTTTGTAAATTGTCCTCATTTTCTAATCCAGGTAAACAATTTTTTTATTAAATTTTTCGTACAAGTACTTTACCGATTTGATAAGATACAATCGACGGCACATCTAACTTTTTTGGTCGATGGCACTTTAGGTCTTTTTGTTACCTCTATTTCTCAATTGTAAAAAATTATAAAAAAGTTTTGTTCTTTCAAATTATTTTCAAACATAGATATAGAAATGAAATTATGATACCAACCAAAAATTTGTATATATAACATATGCAGGTGTCTCTGAAATGCGTGTACAACGTAAGACCAGAGATTCCTTGGATAGAAATAGGTGGATTTAAGCTAACTTCTCTCTCACCAAAGTTGCTTCGTTTCACCGCTAGAAAGAAGAAATTTTACGTTTTACACACATTTCATAGACACTGTATAACAGTGTTTCCCAACCTTCTTGTGCCATACCCCACCTTTGCCTTTTTAAAATTTTTATGCCCCCCTATGCAACATACATAATTTTTAATATTAACAAATTGAATTATTTGCTTAAGAAACTGAAATGATAGGTTTTTGGATGAAATCTTTAGCAAATTGTTAACGAAACATAGTAAGTAAATTTTCAAAACATATAAGAAACTGAAATTTAAATTCCAAAGGATTTTAATAAAGATTTTTCTCTATTAATTTGTTATTTTAATTTAGTGAGATCGTTATGCTTGATGCTTGTTACACAAAACTTTTATATTAGGTTCCAATTTGGTTAGTTTTAGTTTCAAGTCTTCACGTTATGTTATATCCAGCCGATTTCTTTTTTTACCAGTAAATCATTTACAGCATTAAACCCACATTTAGCTAAATATGAAAATGGAAATGGTAGCAATAGTTTTCTTACACATTTTGTTGAATTTGGGTATTTGATTGCTGTTTCCTCACAAAGCCATGCCATCGTTCCTCTTATATTAAAGTTTTAACTGAATTATCATTTTGTAATTCCGCAAGTTCTTGATACTGCATATTAGATATATCAGATAAATCCACTAACATTGGCTACATCATCCATGTTGGAAAATCTTTCTTTAAATCAGCCGATAGAATATTTAGTTGATTTACAATAACAAGTAAGTAGTATCAATTACTACACATTTTTAGAGCCAATGAAACTGTTAAAAGTTGTTAACATGTTTCTGACATAACTCAATATGGGTAATGAAACCAAATATCTTCGCTTTTGCATCGACTAGAGTTTTATTTGTTTCTTGAGCAAATGCTTTACCATCAATTGTTAACAAATACCTCATTTCAGATTTGTCGCTTAAAAAAATCACCAAAAGTATCAAACGCTTCTCATAGTAAAATAAAAATCTCGCACGGTCTTTATTTTGTTCTTCACAAAATAGCTTGAAGAGACGTTTACATTTGACATTAGCTTTAATAGCATTAACACACTTTATTACTGAATGTAGTACTTCATTTAAAAGAGGCGAGATGTTTTTAGTTACCAACCACCCAGTTGATATTTTGGTATCCTCAAGCGAAATTATACCTAATAATTATTTACCACAATTATTTAAGAATTTACTTTTTTCGTTAAATTTGGCACCGAAATCTAGTATTGTATTTAAATGGCACAGAGCGAAAAGGTTAAATTAATGTCGAGACGATTTTGGAATTGCCGCCCTTAACAATCAAATTGCCCCTCTGTGGGGCGTTGGCCCCACGTTGGGAAACACTGCTGTATAACATTATCTCTTCTAGATAGGCAACGTATGCATCGCTGTGGTTTTTAATAAAAAACTGTAGACGCTTAGAGAAGTAATTTTAAATTTGTGGTTAGTAGAAATAACTAGTTGTCTTAAAAGGGTTCATAATTAGGAATTTGAGTCGAGAAAAATAAAGGTGTTAAAAAACTGTAAAACTAGAGAATTTTCTAATATACAGGGTGTCAGACAAAAGGCGCCCAAAGTCATATCTTGGTTATGTCTGTTCGAATTTTCAGGAGTTGGATTACCAAATGATATGTTTTAAGGAATACTAAATTTTTGAGTTTATATCAGTTTTTTCCAGTAAAACTTATGATTTTAACCGACTACGACTTTTATTTTTCAAATTGTCATGCATATTTTTTTCCTTGCCATTTACAAGACCTTTTCCTGAATCGAATGAAATCCAGTATATAAATTTTTATTAACTATTTACTACAAAAAAAAATGAAATTCTTTCTCTTCTCTCGACCAGTTTTACGGAAGGTAATGGAAAAATGTATGGAAATTTTAAGGATATTTATCGATTATAAACCATTTCTTATTGATACGTACCGATTTCAAGAAATTTTGGCAAAAAATCTTAAAAATAGAATCGGTGGAATTTGTAGATCCCCAACGAAAAGTGACGATTGATTTGACATTACAATTTTTTTTATTAAAAATACGATAATTAAAGCTTTTTAAGACATTGAAGGTACTCTTTCGATGGAGCGTTGTACTATAACCCGAAATGGAGCTGTTCCGTGAAGAGAAAGATGAAAGAGCTCTCGGCAGTGTTACGGAGAGGACGCTCACTTTTTCATCTTTCTCTTTATGGTGCAGCTCTATTTCGGGTTATAGTACACATGGTTACAGTATAGCATCCGAAATGCAATGTCAAGGTCGGAATTGTCTTGTTATTAGAAAATCGCGTGTATAAAGCTCGATAAAAATTTTTTGGTGGGTTACCTAATAGAAACGAAGTACGCTGCTTAAGAGATGTATTTTATTTTTTTCTGCAGTAAATAGTTAATGAAAGTACATGTATTAAACATAGGGTGACCAGATTTCTCAACTTTCAATGCTGTACACATGCAACTAGGGTTTCCAATCCCGGGATCCCGGAATCCCGGAATCCCAGAATCCCGAATCCTGGGATCCCGATGTTTTTTCAATCCAGAAATCCCGAAAAAATCCTGAAATCCCGAAACAAATCCCGATTCAGTCTCGAAATTTTTATATCTTTAATTGACGATTTCTTGATTGTCCAACAAGGTGGAACAGAATCGATTTGTTCAACTAAAAGATTGTATCAGAAAAGCTCTGATCGATTTAGAGAGCCAAATAATATTCACAAATTCAGATTTTGAAGTCGCACAGACCATTGTCTATTGCTTAGAACAAGTTAAACTAACTATAGAAGGTATATGCTGACGAGATGCTAATCTTGCTACTGCCGATGCAAGTTTTAAATTTCTGTTTCGGAAGCTACGTGAACTAAAAACAAAATTAAGCAATGACCTGGAATAGTCTTTAAGAAAGCAAATATCAGAGTGAAAAACCATAATATCTAGAGTCATGGATTATCTCCAAAATCCCAATAAGCAAGACAGCGAGGATCCTTTTTTTAATTTGCCCCCTAGCGACATAATTGCGAATTTCGTCAAAAATATTTCAGAAAGCTTATAAGGAACCGTTCTCAGCAAGCAAGCTAAATCAACTACAATAAATCTTGACGAGGACGGGTTCAACTCTGAAGATGAGTTGCCAATCAGCCGATTGAAAGGAGATGAAAATTTAAGTCTCAAAAACAAACTCGAACAGGCTATTACAAATGCGATGAAACCGGTACAACCATTGAAAGGAAAATCTATTGATGTTTTAAAGGTGGTGAAAAAAGAAATGGCCCTATTAGAAAATGGTGGATTGCGTGGTTTACATTTGCAGTGGTGCTTTGAATGCTTGCTTACAGTTCAACCCACCAGTGTGGAATCGGAACGAGGTTTTTCTTCTGTGTCATCGCTTGCCACAAAAATAAGATCTCAGTTAGCCGATTCTACCTTAGATGCACTGGTGATGCTCAGAAGCCATTTCCGTTCTAAGTTGTAAATATAATTTGTTTGTTAAAATTTTATGTTTTTGTTTAAATTTGAGTTCACAATATTATTTTCGAGTTACGTAACTTATGTATTAAACAATAAGATTTACATATTACATTTCCAAGTTCTTTTATTAAAATAGTCAAAAATATAAGTTATGTTAACCCTACAAATCATTTTTCTAATTTTTCGGGATTTCGAGATTAATCCCGGGATCCCAAGATTGAAATACAAAATCCCGAAATTCAATCCCCATCCCGAAATTTGGAAACCCTACATGCAACGCAACGTGGGCTAAGTCTGATGCTCGGTTACTGATCCAAATCTGGTGTCTGATGATCGATTTTCATAAAAAATTGGATTGACAAAACCACATAATGATACTTCTTACAGTTCCAGAGATACAGGCTGTTGTTTGAAAAAGTGCATTTTTGAAAAGTCTTCAGTCATAATGAAAAATTTGACGGTGTAGATTAGAATTAGATTAGAATTCTCTATAAGCAATAATTGAATAGTTATAGACATAAAAATGATTTTTTTTCAAATGAAACATCCTGTATATTTTTACATATTCGATGAGAGCTTAAAATTTTCTTTTTAAAAATGCCACACATGATATTTTGTTCAAGTCACATTTATTATAAAGAAATGCTTTATCTTTGAATGGAAATTAATCCGGGTGGTACTAACAACATAACTTTAACAATAGCGTACAGTCGGTAATTCATAGAAATGCCTTTTCTTCCTGTAGATAACAGAAAAATCTATAACATGAATGTCACTGTCACTTCGCTACTCATTGCAAAAGGTTACAAATTTTGTAATAAATTGCGAATACTGTACGTTTGCTGTATTATAACCCGAAATGAAGTTGCACCATGAAGAGAAAGATGAAAGAATACTCGGCAATGTTACGGAGAGGGGACTTACTTTTTCATCTTTCTAAATAAATAGCGTAGAGAAAAGTATGCATGACAATTTAAAAAAGAAAAATCATAGTCGATTAAAATCAAAAGTGAAGCTGAAAAAAATTTAAGTGATCTTCGTAACACAGTATTCGTTAAAAAATTTCATTTGATATCTGGCTTATGAAAATCCAAACAGTGTCTGACACCCTGTATATAAAAATCTAGACTTATTTTTTTGGTTTAGATAGTTAGATATCTTAATAATTATAAACTGAAGTTAGAATTTAATAAGTTTTGTTATAAATTATATGCAATTTCTTTAAAATTACATTAAAATGTTTGTCAAAATGTATATTAAGTGAATTTTAAGATTGAATTGTTAATCGGATCAAGATTTTAAATCAATTTCTAACGAATATTTGTAGTAGAAATAAAAAGATTGTAAAATTATTACAACTGTAAAGAGAATAAGATGAGAATAAGTGAAAATTTATAACTCTGGAATAATAATGTTAGTTAATTAAGATGTTAAACGCTTTAAACGTACAAAGCTTGAAACGACGAGTTTTTTGTTGAGAACTCTTGGCACAAACCAATGTTAAGATTACTAAATGCAGAGATCAAAAACACTCTTATTTTGACCAATAGTGGTAGTAATTAATCATAAAATCGACTAAATTTGCCAAAAATTTATGTAATAATTAAATGCAATCGTAGCTGTAATACCTTTCTTTTAGATTTTAAGAAAATTTAATGTCAAAACGATCGGTTTATTAATAATTATCAAATATTTAATTTATGCAGAGCAGAAATTCGAATAAATTTCACTAAAAGCTAATTAAATTCTTGAAAATATCACCAAAAATTTAAGTAAATTTGCAATTAATAAAAATTCCACAAAGGTTAGTTAAATTGAATATAATTTCACCAAAAATTTTTAAATTTGGAGACAATTTTACTAAAAATTTAGTGATTTTTTTTAAAATTCCACCCAAAATCAATAAAATTGGTAAAAATTCCACGAAAAACTTACTATATTCGTAAAAATTCCACCTAAGTTACCAACATTTCTAATAATTCCACCAAAAACGTACTACATTTTTTCAATTTTCCACCAAAGCTACAAAAATGTTGAATAATTCCACCAAAAACTTACTGATTTTTAAAAAATACCACCAAAAAATTACCAAATTCTTAAAAATTCTACTAAAATTACCAATATTTTTAACAATTCCACCAAAAGTGATTAAAGTTAATAAAAATTCCGACAAAGTTATCAACTTCTTTAACAATTCCATCAAAAACATACTGAATTTTATAAAAATTACACCAAAAGTTAGTAAAATTGGAAAAATTTCACTAAAAACTTACTAAATTCGTAAAAATTCCATAAAAAAACACTAAATTTTTTAAAAATTCCATCAAAAATGAATAAAATTCGCAAAAATTCCGCCAGTGTTATCAAAATTTTTGATAATTCCACCAAAAACATACTGAATTTTTTAAAAATTCCACCAAAAACTTACTAAATTCATAAGAATTTTACCAAAAACACTGATTTTTTTTTTAATTCCACCACAAATGAATAAAATTCGCAAAAATTCCACCAAAGCTATTAAAATATTTAACAACTATAACCAAAACTTACTGAATTTTTTTTATTCCACCAAAAACTTACAAAAATTTAAAAAATTACACCGAAATTGTGAACATTTTTAACAATTCTACCAAAAACTTACCAAATTTTTTAAAAATTCCACCAAAATGTTCAAATTCTTTTAAAATTCCACCAAAAATCAATCAAATTAGAAACAATTTCATTAAAAATTAACTAAAACCTTGAAAATTCCATCAATAACTTAGTAAATTCATAAAAATTCCACCAAAGTTACTAAAATTTTTAATAATTCTACCAAAAATAATGAGTTTTTTTAAAATTCCACCAAAAACTTACTAAATTCATAAGAATTTTACCAATTTAAGTTTACAATTAATTTTATTAATCACAAAATTAAATAAAACTCGTTAAATAAAGGTATTTTTAGATTTTTAAATTAAATACGTCTACTGAAATAATTTTACTAAAATTTCAAAACTGCCGACTCAATTAGATATAATATATCTAATTTATCCTCGAATTTATGAATCATAATTAATATAAAATTAGCTTTTATACGTTTAAATTTATTCGTTTCACATTTTCGCATATTACGGCGTTAAAACTTGCTTAATGAAAACGTTAAAATCTATTTATTTCATCCCGTTTTGAAATAAATTATGTAGTTTGTTTATTATAAAAAATAGTAATTTTTAAACAAACGGATTAAAAAGTTCGAAATTTGGAATGAATTTTTAATAACATAAAAAAGTAAATAAATAAATAAATAAAATAGTGATTACAACTAAAAATAAAATCAAAAATGGGATTTTAAAACTATGAAATTTTTATGTTAAAAAATAATATCTTTTTATTTCCATAAAAAATTTATAGTATTTTTTTTATATTTTTTTATTAACTATAAACATAGTTTTTTTATTTGAATTTGTAATCACTTAAAAATAAAGTTTAATATCTAGATATTAGTCTATATTTATTGAAATATCGAGGATTTTAAAGCATATCCTGATTGAGGAAAGTCAAAATTTGGGATTTTAGAAATACTTATCATTAGTAACACTTTTTCCATTTTTAAAATAAGTCTTTAATTTTATCTTAAGTTAATAGTTTGAAAATATGAGCCAAAAGAAATTGAAAATACTTCTTTAAAATCATCTAGAAAATGTCGGAATTTCTTTAATTTTTCTTATTGCTATCGATCAACTTTAAAAATTCATCAAAAATTCATTTTTAAAGATTTTGATTTGATTCTTTTTATAAATGAAACTTAAAACATTCTAGTTTCAATCAAAAAAGACCGATCTGCTCTAAATGTTGTCAAAAAAATTAAAAAAATTTTTTAAGTTGGTAACATTTTTTTGACAGTTCTAACCTAATTTTAAAAAAGTCGATCAACTTTAAAAATTCGCCAAAAATTCACTTTTAAAGATTTTGATTTGATTATTTTTCTAAATGAAACTTAAAACATTCTAGTTTCAATCAAAAAAGACCGATTTGTTCTAAGTGTTGTCAAAAAAATTAAAAAAATTTTCAAAGTTGGAAAAAATTTTTGACACTTTTCTAACTTAAGTTTAACTTTAAAAATTCATTAAAAATTCATTTTTAACCATTTCGATTTGATTTTTTTTCTAAATGAAACTTAAGTCATCCTAATTTGAATTAAAAAAGACCATTTTATTCTAAGTGTTGTCAAAAAAATTAAAAAAAATTTCAAAGTTGGTAAAAATTTTTGACCTTTCTAACCTAACTTTAGAAAATCAATCAACTTTAAAAATTCATCAAAAATTCATTTTTAAAGATTTTGATTTGATTTTTTTCTAAATGAATCTTAAGACTTTCTAGTCTTAATTAAAAAAGGCCGATTTGTTCTAAAGATTATCAAAAAAATTAAAAAAAATTTTAAAGTTGGTAAAAATTTGTGACAGTTCTAATCTAATTTTAACAAAGTTGGTCAACTTTAAAAATTCGCCAAAAATTCATTTTTGGAGATTTTGATTCGATTTTTTTTCTAAATTAAACTCAAAACATTCTAATTTGAACTAAAAAAGACCGTTTTATTCCAAGTGTTGTCAAAAAAATTAAAAAAAATTTTAAAGTTGGGAAAATTTTTTTGACAGTTCTAACCTAACTTAAAAAAAATCAATCAATTTTAAAAATTCATCAAAAATTCATTTTTAAAGATTTTGATCTGATTCTTTTTCTAAATGAAACCTAAAACATTCTAGTTTCAATCAAAGAAGACCGATTTGTTCTAAGTGTTGCCAAAAAAATTAAAAAAAAATTTAAAGTTAGTAAAAGTTTTTTGACAGTTCTACCCTAATTTTAAAAATGTCGATCAATTTTAAAAATCCGCCAAAAATTCATTTTTAAAGATTTTGATTTAATTCTTTTTATAAATGAAACTTAAAACATTCTAGTTTCAATCAAAAAAGACCGATCTGCTCTAAATGATGTCAAAAAAATTAAAAAAAATTTTTAAGTTGGTAACATTTTTTTGACAGTTCTAACCTAATTTTAAAAAAGTCGATCAACTTTAAAAATTCGCCAAAAATTCATTTTTAAAGATTTTTATTTGATTTTTCTTCTAAATTTAACTTAAAACATTCTAATTTGAATTAAAAAAGACCGTTTTATTCTAAGTGTTGTCAAAAAGATTAAAAAAATTTTCAAAGTTGGAAAAAATTTTTTACACTTTTCTAACTTAAGTTTAACTTTAAAAATTCATTAAAAATTCATTTTTAACCATTTCGATTTGATTTTTTTTCTAAATGAAACTTAAATCATTCTAATTTTAATTAAAAAAGACCGTTTTATTCCAAGTGTTGTCAAAAAAATTAAAAAAATTTTCAAAGTTGGAAAACATTTTTTACACTTTTTTAACTTAAGAAAGTTAACTTTAAAAATTCATCAAAAATTCATTTTTAAAGATTTTGATTTGATTTTTTTTCTAAATGAAACTTAAAACTTTCTAGTCTTAATTAAAAAAGGCCGATTTGTTCTAAATATTATCAAAAAAATTAAAAAAATTTTTAAATTTGGGAAAATTTTTTTGACAGTCCTAACCTAACTTAAAAAAAAATCGATCAATTTTTCTTATTGCTGCTTCTTCATAAAATTTTACTGATTTTAAGTTAAAAAGTTTTCCTGTGACATCAAAGTTCTACATTTCCCTAAATTTAATTCCGTTTTAATCTCTAAAAGAATTAATTTTTCATTTGAAACGCGGTTATAATAATAAATTTATTATTCCATGAAAATTTAAACCGAATAGTTCAATTATATCTAAATTATCCACGAATTCATGAATTATAATTAACCAACGAATAACCTTTATGCACGTTTATATTTATTCAATATACCTTTTTGCATATTTTGTTCCTAAAACTTCCCAAAACTAATAAATATGTTAAAATCAATTCTCCTTCAACTTTAGATTAATTTATTAGTTTGTCATAAAAGTCTGATTTTTTTTCTGGTCATTTTAAACAGTCTAAATTCAAATGATTAAGTTAGGTTAGAATTTCATTCCTATGGAAAAAACTAAAAGTCGTAGAAAGTTAATTTTTGGTAAGAATAAAGATTAAATTTCAATCTAAGTCCTCATAAGATTTCAAGTCTCTACAACAATTAGTTTTTTAGATATGATTTTTTAAAAATGAAACTTTAATAGATATGTAAATTTAGGAAATATTTTACCCAATTTTGACCCAAAAACCTTTATAAAAAATAATGCAAATTTAAAATCCCGAGCTCCAGTTAGTTAATCAATATTCAATCGTCCCGTCGTAACGTGAAAGCGAAAGAATATAACGTAAGAGTTACGTAAAACGTCTCAGTGGGTCAATACTAAAGTTTACGACACCGCCGACAAAAATAACCGGATTTTTTTTACGTACACAACGACTGAAAAGTAAATTACCCAAATAAACTTAAATAAAATCAATTAACATTCTCAACACTCATTAAAAATCTTTCACTGCCAACCATTCTTTTTTAGAATCTAACAGTCATCTAACTCTAAGTAAGTAAGCAAAACACCGACGTGAAAAGTATCAACATTGATTATAAACCGTAAACAGATAAGTTAACCACAAACGATTGTATAAACTGTTGAATTAAAAGACCTTGAGGCGAACGAATTCGACCTTTTTGGGTCACGTTAAATGCCGGAAATTAATTCGTATTGTTTTGATGGTTTTATCTATTAAGAATTATTGTTTGTTTGTTCTATATAATAAAATTGTAACTTCTAAATGTTAAATTTTAGTCTAATCAAAAGAAAATTCCACTTTAAAACGTACCCTAAGAAATCAAAAATCTTTCACAAACTTAAAAAATTTTTTTAATTTTTTTGACAACACTTAGAACAAATCGGTCTTTTTTGATTAAAACTAGAATGTTTTAAGTTTCATTTAGAAAAAGAATCAAATCAAAATCTTTAAAAATGAATTTTTGGTGAATTTTTAAAGTTGATCGACTTTTTTAAAATTAGAACTGTCAAAAATTTTTTACCAACTTTAAAAATTTTTTTAATTTTTTTGATAACATTTATAACAAATCGGTCTTTTTTGATTAAAACTAGAATGTTTTAAGTTTCATTTTGAAAAAGAATCAAATCAAAATCTTTAAAAATGAATTTTTGGTGAATTTTTAAAGTTGATCGACTTTTTTAAAATTAGGTTAGAACTGTCAAAAAATTTTTACCAACTTTAAAATTTTTTTTAATTTTTTTGACAACATTTAGAACAAATCGGTCTTTTTTCATTAAAACTAGAATGTTTTAGGTTTCATTTAAAAAAAGAATCAAATAAAAATCTTTAAAAATGAATTTTTGGCGAATTTTTAAAATTGATGGATTTTTTTTAAATTAAAACTGTCAAAAATTTTTACCAACTTTAAAATTTTTTTTAATTTTTTTAACAACATTTAGAACAAATTGGTCTTTTTTGATTAAAACTAGAATGTTTTAAGTTTTATTTAGAAAAAGAATCAAGTCAAAATCTTTAAAAATGGATTTTTGGCGAATTTTTAAAGTTGATCGACTTTTTTAAAATTAGGTTAGAACTATCAAAAAATTTTTACCAACTTTAAAATTTTTTTTAATTTCTTTGACAACATTTAGAACAAATCGGTCCTCTTTGATTAAAACTAGAATGTTTTAAGTTTCATTTAGAAAAAGAATCAAATCAAAATATTTAAAAATGAATTTTTGGCGAATTTTTAAAATTGATCGACTTTTTTAATTTTAGATTTTTTTTAATTTAGTCAAAAAATTTTTACCAATTCAAAAATTTTTTTTTAATTTTTTTGACAACATTTAGAACAAATCGGTCTTTTTTATTAAAACTAGAATGTTTCAAGTTTCATTTAGAAAAAGAATCAAATCAAAATCTTTAAAAATGAATTTTTGGCGAATTTTTAAAGTTGATCGACTTTTTTAATTTTAGATTTTTTTAATTTAGTCAAAAAAATTTTACCAACTCAAAATTTTTTTTTAATTTTTTGACAACACTTAGAACAAATCGTTTTTTGTGATTAAAACTAGTATGTTTTAAGTTTCATTTAGAAAAAGAATCTAATCAAAATCTTTAAAAATGAATTTTTGGCGAATTTTTAAAATTGATCGACTTTTTTAAAATTAAAACTGTCAAAAATCTTGTATCAATTCTAAAATTTTTTTTAATTTTTTTGACAACATTTAGAACAAATCGGTCTTTTTTGATTAAAACTAGAATGTTTTAAGTTTCATTTAGAAAAAGAATCAAATCAAAATCTTTAAAAATGAACTTTTGGCGAATTTTTAAAGTTGATCGACTTTTTTAAAATTAGGTTAGAAGTGTCAAAAGATTTTTACCAAGTTTAAAATTTTTTTAAATTTTTTTGACAACACTTAGAACAAATCGGTCTTTTTTGATTAAAACTAGAATGTTTTAGGTTTCATTTAGAAAAAGAATCAAATCAAAATCTTTAAAAATGAATTTTTGGCGAATTTTTAAATTTGATCGATTTTTTTTAAATGCTGTTAAAATTGTCAGAGAAGTTAAGTTAGATTGGAATTTCTTGCTGTTACAGTAAAGTATAACAAGTATTTGATTTTTCTTTTCGTTTTCAAAATAAAACTAAGTGACGTTACTCATTAGAAAGCTTTTTAGTGTGACTATAAAAAAGTTTTATTTTAAAGTAGAAATCGACCCCCTAAAAGGACAACTGTGTTCTTGTCACGTTAAGTTAAGGAGTGATTCAAGGACGACCACTTAGAATTAGTCACAAAAACGAAAATGAACACCTGTGGAATTCGATGATGATCTTAATGATGTAAGTAGTCTAGAATTTGGACTCTTATATACATATTTATCTAAGTAGTTGATATCTCAAGGCTCTTAGAAAGGAAAAAATAATAAAAAAAATAAAAAAGAAAAATAAATTAAAAAAAGATACTTAAAAAGTCTTTAAAAACGTCTCGACTTTAAAACATATTAAAATACTTCTTCTTATAAGAATCGAAAAGACATACAAAAAATATAATAAAAAATAAAAAAAGTTATCATCTTTGAGGATATTAAATAATAAAAATGCGGAAGTCCGAGAGTCCTTAAAAGAATGTCCGGACGTCTTACAAGAATTTAGAACGAACCGATTTAGTATTCGAGGCAACGTCTCCGCTTTTATCGTTTTAATTCTTGCGGGAACAAGTTCTCGAAATCGCTTACAATTTACTCATCTATTATTATTCTTACCGTAACAATTCCCAGTGTAGTTTTCGATCGGAACGTTTCACCAACTTCGGTTCCATTTTTCTTTAAAGATTTTTACGTTTCATCAACGTTATTAACGTTCATCGAATTATTTTTAATTTTAATTTGACAATTTGTCAATAAATCTGTTTGATTTGAAAGATTTTGTCATTATTTGTGGTTATATCTCATTTATATCCCTTTTTTAGTTTTGAAATTTTGTAAATTTTGGAATGTTTATGTTTAATATTTAGTACGAGGAGAGCTTTTTGATTTTTTGGGGTTTAAATTTGAAACGGAGGGAAAATGTTAAAATAAACCCGTAGTAAACGTTGTGCGTTATTGTTTATCGTGCTCGATGATGTGTAACGAATATTTACGAACATTTATCGACGTCCAGCTGTTTTATTTTTAATAATAATGCCGTGTAAAATGAAAGCAATTAAAAGGGAAAGGTTGTCGAGTGGAAAAAATCATTATTTTTATTGTTACAACTGTGTGCATGTATCTGTAGGGTTCTTTTTTAATTAAAAGGAAAAAAATTATATGGAAAATGGTAAAAATTTGATTGGTAATGGTCTTTTTTAGATTTAAAATTAGGTTTGTTATAAAAATTTTATAAAAACTTTTTTTAAAAATCACTCAACTTAAAAAAAATCGTCCACACTTTATTTATTGAGATTAAGGAATGATTTCTGTACTAAGTGAAAGATAAAATATTCTAGTTTTTATTAAAAAAGACCGATTTATTCTAATTATGACCAAAAAAATTAAAAAAATTCCTAAAGTAGGTAAAAATTTTTTGAGAATTCTAATCTAATTTTAATAAACTCGATCAACTTTGAAAATTCGCCAAAAATTCGTTTTTAACGGTTTTGATTTGATTCTTCTTTTATATGAAACTTAAAACATGCTAGTTTTAATTAAAAAAGACCGATTTGTTCTAAGTGTTGTCAAAAGAATTTTAAAGTTAGTAAAAATTTTTCGACAGTTCTAACCTAGTTTAAAAAGTCAATCAACTTTAAAAATTCGCCAAAAATTCATTTTCAAAGATTTTGATTTGACTCTTTTTCTAAATGAAACTTAAAACATCTTAGTTTTAATAAAAAAAGACCGATTTGTTTTAATTATTATCAAAAAAATTCTTAAAGTTGGACAAAATTTTTTGACAACCTAATTTAACAAAAATCGACTAACTTTAAAAAATCACCCAGAGTTTATTTATTAAGATTAAGGAATGATTTTTATTTTAAATGAAAGATAAAATACTCTAGTTTTTATTAAAAAAAGACCGATTTATTCTAAATATTATCAAAAAAATTAAAAAAAAAATTAAAATTGGTAAAAGATTTTTGACTGTTTTAACCTAATTTTTTTTTAAATCAACCAACATAAAAAAATCGCCCAGACTTTATTTATTAAAAGTCGTTAGTTGGAATAAAAATCTGTACATTTACTGGTTTTTTGAATTTATTTTTACGTCTTACATGTTTCGATTCACGCCATCGTCTGAGACGAAATATAAAAAGAAATTAACATTAAAGTAAAAGTTTTAACCGTTAAAAATGATTTTCAAAAGTTACACGCTACGTTAAAATATTAAAACACGCTGTTATGCAACGTAAAGTTTTAAAAAAATGATGACATTTTTGACATATTTTTTAGAAATAACAACGAGTAATGTTTTGATTATTTTTTTTAAAACGTTTCGTTCCTCAATTTTAATTAATTTAAGTTTTATGGTTTTTTTAAAGGTTGGAGTCAATATGGTTGATTTTTAATGGAAAACACAACTTTGAAAATTTGTTTCAACAAAACTAACAACGTTAAAAACTTAAAATTTAGTAATAATATTGACTAATATCTTCATCAATTACATCAATTTTTTGATGTAAGGCATAAATGGTTAAGTACCTAGTTACAATAATATGACACTTAAGTGATGTCAAATAATTCGAATTTGTTATAATTTGCTATTTAACCCTCCGTGTGTACACTGAGTTTTTGAAGAAACAGTCAAAATTTCCGTTTTTCTGACTTTTCAGACGATTCAGACGATTGTTTCATTTTTATTGACAAAAGTTTTAAACTTTTGAATTTGGTAACAGCTCGGGCATGTAGTAGACGCTTCAATAAGTAACTCAGAATTTTTCTAGATTTTTTGAATGCCTAGAAAGCTTTGAAAACATGCCTGTTCCCTAAAAGACTCAGTATACATATCGTGTCTCAAAAAATATAGTATACACACGCCGGGTTAATTGTAAGTGACCGAATTTCATGACTCAAGGAAAACTGTGACCCTTTTAATTCAAAATAGAGGTTCTTAAGTTCAATTTGAAACAAAAGTTTTTTGAAATTAGTAAAAAAATTGTGATTTTGTTTAAGGTTCACAAAAATTCTAATGGTGGATTTAGGATGTCAAACCTAAAGGTTGTAATCGTAACCGTAGCAGTAACTTTAGCATTTAAAAAAAATTCAATTATTTTGTTGCAATAGAAGCGTCTAGGCAACCTCTTGGAGTTCGGGCAAATTTGATGCTTATTACAGCTAAGGTTACGGTTAAGTTTGACATCCTAAACCCACCATTAGTCTCCTATCCATATTTTTAGGGTTTTCTATAGTTCTATGTTGATGTTGTTATAAGTGAACAATACTTATAAATAAGTATGTTTGTACTACTGTGATCGGTTCAAACCACAAAAACGGTTCACAAAAGCATTTATGAAAATGAGTGAGACATGAAATGTAAACTTGTTGCTTGGTTACAATTTATCGCGAAGTAATGACAGATGGAAAGGGTATTTTTCCATTGAGCAGCCCTGATTTACATCATTTTACTGCAGTAGATTTTGGGTGATATTTTAACATATCATATTTTGCGTGGCTTTTTATTCGATTTTTAAATCCTCGTATTTCCTTCTTAGTGCCTTATAATTCCTTTCTATTGTTGCGGTCTGCAATTCTACTTGCACTATAGCATTTTCTTTCATTGAGTCTTCATTGTCTTTCTTAAAATCCCCATTTTTTTTTGGTTTCTTATAATTCATTTTTATTGTTGTCGCGTTCTCCAATTCTTGTTGTACTACAGCATTTTTCTTTGTCAGGTCTTCATTTTCTTCCGTAAGATCTTCCTATTCTTTCTTAGGATCATTTTTTTTCGTTTATAAAGTTGTCGCATTCTCCAATTCTTGTTGCACTACAGCATTTTCCTTTGTCAGGTCTTCATTTTCTTCCGTAAGATCTTCCTATTCTTTCTTAGGATCATATTTTTTAGATCTCAAATCTTAATTTTCTTTCTTAAAATCTCCATTTTCTTTGGTTTCTTTTAATTCGTTTGTAAAGTTGTCGCATTCTCCAATTCTTGTTGTACTACAGCATTTTCCTTTCTCAGGTCTTAATTTGTTTTCATAAAGTCATAATTTTCTTTCTTAACATCTTCACTTCCTTTCTTGAACAAGTTCTTTACAGGCTGTCTTAAGTTTCTGTCCTACAATCTTCATTTTCTTTCTTAAAATCTCCATGTTCTTTGGTTTTTTATAATTCGTTTCTAAAGTTGTCGCATTTTCCAATTCTTGTTGCACAGCAGCATTTTCCTTTCTCAGGTCTTAGTTTTTTCTTAAGATCTTAATTTTCTTTCATAAAGTTATCATTTTCTTTCTTAACATCTTCACTTCCTTTTTTGAACAGGTTTTCTTACAGGTTGTCTTAATTTTCTGTCCTCCAATCTTCATTTTCTTTATAAAATCCCCATTTTCTTTGGTTTCTTATAATTCGTTTCTAAAGTTGGCACATTCTCCAATTCTTGTTGCACTACAGCATTTTCCTTTGTCAGGTCTTCATTTTCTTCCATAAGATCTTCTTATTTTTTTTAGGATCATTTTTTTTAGATCTCAAATCTTCATTTTCTTTCTTAAAATTTCCAGTTTCTTTGGTTTCTTATAATTCGTCTTGAAGTCTTAATTTTCTATCCTCAACTCTTCATTTTCTATCTTAGAATCCTCATCTTTTCCTTTAAATCTTCTCTTTCGTTCTTTAAATTTTCGTTTTCTTTGATTAAAGCATTATCACTAGATTCTGATTCGACCTTGAAATTTTCAAATTTAGCTTTTAGAGACGTCACGACTTTTAATCTATAGAGTTGGGATGGGAAGCAGCCGCGATCAAACTTTAATGTGACCACGGTATAAAACTTGTAAGAACCTGCCTGATTCTGTTATTAGAAAATATTTTTCAGCTGCGGTTTTTTCCCAACTTCGTAAATTTCCTTTTCCTTGAAAATCAATAGTTTTTCTAATGTCGATAAACCACCATCAAAAAGTTTGCCATCCTGAGATGCTTCCTTAGCCAAATGATCCACCTATTTTATGATATCTTTGTCCCAAAGGTTTATATGTCTCAAGATTAACTTTTAAGATTTTAAACTTATTTATTAACCCATTCAGCGCTGTGAACCCATATATGGGTTCGTATACCACTATTCAGTTTTGGCTGATATATACGTTTTCGCACAATCATTCGATTTTGGTTTTGAACCCATATCGCACCCCGGCAAGAACAATGTCATAACTCAAAAATGCAGTATTTGAGTAATAACAAATAAAGTGACACTGTTCTTGCCATAATAAGTAATGAACTAACATAAGACAAAATTGACATAACTCCTCTTCGATGGACAAATTCTGAATTAGAGATGTGACGTCTTTCTGCAAGTCAGAGTAATTTCTGATGTCAAGTCAGAAATGAGATTTCATTTAGAAAAAGAATCAAATCAAAATCATTAAAAATGAATTTTTGGCGAATTTTTAAAGTTGATCGAGTTTTTTAAAATTAGGTTAGAACTGGCAAAAATTTTTTACCCACTTTAAAATTTTTTTTAATTTTTTAGACAACACTTAGAACAAAACGGTCTTTTTTGATTAAAACTAGAATGTTTTAAGTTTCATTTAAAAAAAGAATCAAAGCAAAACCTTTCAAAATGAATTTTTGGCGAATTTTTAAAGTTGATCGTGTTTTCTGATGTCAAGTCTGATGGTGACTTCAAAATTGTCATTTTTTGAGTTGTGACACTATTCTCGCCGGGGTGCGATATAACGTTCTGGTGTAACCTTTTGGTTTAGGTTACCAACCTATATGCGGGTGTAAATGAACTGCCTAATTCAGTCTCTAAGTTACGATCTTTCGAAAAAATTACGCATTCCACGGTAAGTTTTTTAATTTTCTGTCCACGGAGTGGAAAGCGTTCAAAGGGTTAATTGTAGAATTAGGTTTGGTAGAAAATTTAAAATTCTACCTGCTGTAAATCCTATTTTCTTTCTTTAATTTTAGTCATCTTCTCTTTCCATTCTATATTTTATGTGAAGGTCTATATTTTAAACCCCCCGGGGCGAAGTACCACGGTATAAATCGTCAAAGAAGCAAACAGGAAACGGTCTATTTTGCACAGGACATAAGTTGAACCGCGTCGCCTTCGTCGTCGTGACGCTTCTATCGAAGGCATCTCCACGGTCCGGATGTAAATTCGTGCGGATCCATCTTAAACATGGTAATTTATGCTCTCCGATAAAAGCAGAATTCGCAATTGATCGAAATTAGAAGCGAGAGAACGAACCAACGAACTCGCCCTCCAGCTTTCAACCTTCATCCTCCAGCTTTCAGCGTCTCCCGGCTTAAAGCCCCAGAATTCGAATTCCTATTTTTAATTTTTCCTCTTTTTTACCGTCAATATGTATTAAAAATACATTAGTGAAGAATCGATTTTATTGTAGAACAAGAACGAAACAGATGGAATGATGGAAAGATTGAGAAGTGAAAAGCAAGAATTTTAATTACTTGGAGTATGATGACGATGTCGCTGATTGAATAACGATCAAATCTGGTTTACTTGGTATGCCTCTTCATCCTGAACGTTACAGAGACACACACACGCGAATGCACGCGTTCTAAATTTATCGAACATCATCGTGGTCGTGAGTCACGTTTGCTATGTCATAACGCTAACGTTAACGTGTACTAACGTGAAGCCGCAGGGATTGTTGTTGCGCCAGTTTGGTCGTGACATTTGCCCGTTTCAATAGAAATTATACGCAGCACACGCGTTTGTAATGATAACGATAACAATCGTTTAATTCTACTTAAGTACCATCTTCCAAAAATTCTTTATGGTACTTTAGAAAAGAAATTTTTTACTTTATAGAAAAGAAAAGTTTAATGACACAAAGAAAATACTTTATAAATATTAACGGTACTTAAAATTTTAAGTTTTAACGTAAATATAAATTGCAAAAAACCTACGTGACCTGACTTATTCGTTGTAGTTGAAACGGATATGAAATGAAATGCGCATAATTGTGGTTTTGTTAAAGCTGTAACGTTTATACCGAGAGATGGAAAGATGTGAAAACATTTTCTCTTTATCTCTTTGTGTTGGTTAAAGGATGACGGGCCATTAGGTGGGAAAATTCAAAACATAAACGCAAACAAACAACTTCCGTAAAGGGTGATTAATCAAAGTTCAGGTTGCGGCCGATTTTTGGGCGATCAAACAAAGGGGGCCCCCCGGTTTAACGTTTGGACGGCAATTGTGCCCGTGTTGTCTCGCCGCGAGGACCGCCGTTGCATATATTACCCGGGTCAATGGAACGGTCGTTAATTTATGGGGCTCGCGAGCGTATATTTCATTGCGATTTTGCACGAAAATACACTGGGTTTCTATTGTTAATTGGTCCGTAAGCTTCCGTACTGTTTTAATTTCATAGTTTTTTTTTTGTCACTAATTTTTCCTAATTTATCGCTTTAAATTCTCGTAATTCCCGTAAGTAAAAATTAATTTGAATTTATTAAAATATTTTTTAGTTGGGAAAGTTGAGAAATGTAAAAGGGGATTGGAAAGAAAAAAAGTAGACGAAAGGGGGATCGATCGGTTCATATAGCTGGTTTGCATATTTTAAAAGTCGTCCTGAACTTCGACAAATAAAAAGGAAAATAAGTTTAAAGCTCTATTCTTTTTTATTTTTCCAATTTTTGAAGTTTATATGGTTATCAATTTTTTTAACTTGGAATTTTTTATAAAAAACCATTAACTTGATTTAAAAAAATCCTAACTTCTAAATAAATTAAATTTGAGAAATAAAATTTCTCAAAAATATAAACAAAATATCATCCTATATTTTTACCAAATTTTAACTTTCTACCTTAATTAGTTTTTGTATCAAAAATTTTTTAAGTTGGACTTTTTTATAAAAAAAGAATTAAAAACCATGACACTAACATTAAAAAGATCATAAGACTTAAATTAATAACATTTGAAAAGTAAAATTTCTCAAAAATATAAACAAGATATCAATCTATATTATTACCAAATTTTAACTTTTTAGCTTTATTAGTTTTTTTATTAAGAATTTTTAAACTTGAACTCTTTCAAGAAATCGTTATACATAAATAATATATTTTTTTTAATTTTTTTGGTAATACTTAGAATAAATCGACCTACTTTAATTAAAACTATAATATTTTAAGTTTCATTTGGAAAAAAAATCAGATTAAAATCTTCAAAATTCAATTTTTGGCGAATTTTTAAAGTTGATCGATTTTTTAAAAATTAGGTTAGAACTGTCAAATGTGATGACTAACTTTGAAATTTTTTTTAATTTTTTTGGTGATATTTAGAATAAAACGGTTTTTTATATGAAACTAGAATGTTATAAGTTTCATTTAGAAAAAGATTTTTTTCAAAATTTCTAAAAATCGATTTTTTATGATTTTTTAAAATTGATCGATTTTTTAAAAATTAGGTTAAAACTGTCAAATGTGAGGACTAACTTTAAAAATTTTTTAAATTTTTTTGGTGACATTTAGAAAAAAGCGGTCTTTTTTATATAAAACTAGAATGTTTTAGGTTTCAGTTGGAAGAAAAATTTTTTTTTAATTTTCAAAAATCGATTTTTTATGATTTCTTAACGTTGATCGATTTTTTAACCTAACTTCTATACATCAAATTTTAATGTAATTCAATTATTCCTTAATATCAATAAATAAGCTCTGGATAATTTTTTTAAAATTGGATGATTTAAAAAAAATTAGGTTAAAACAGTCAAAAATGTTTATAAATTTTTAGAATTTTTCAAAAGTTTTTGAAAATATTTGAAAGAAATTGATCTTTTTTAATAAAAACTAGAATGTTTTATCTTTCATTAAAAACAAAAATCTTTCCTTAATATCAATAAATAAAGTCTGGACAATTTTTTAAACTTGGCCGATTTTTAAAAAAAGTTAGGTTAAACCGTCAAAAATGTTTACCAACTTTAAAAATTTTTTAAATTTTTTCGATAATAATTAGAATAAATCGGTCTTTTTTGATTAAAACTAGAATGTTATAAGTTTCATTTAGAAAAAAAAATCAAACCAAAATCTTTAAAAATGAATTTTTGGCGAATTTTTAAAAGTGATCGAGTTTTTTTAAAATTAGGTTAGAACTGCCAACAAACTTTTACCAACTATAAATTTTTTTTTAGTTTTTTTGACAACACTTAGAACAAAACGGTCTTCTTTGATTAAAACTAGAATGTTTTAGATTTCATTTAGAAAAATAAATCAAAATCTTTAAAAATGAATTTTTGGCGAATTTTTAAAGTTGATTGACTTTTTAAAATTAGATTAGAACTGCCAAAAAATTTTTACCAACTTTAAAAATTTTCTTGATAACACATAGAACAAATCGGTCTTTTTTGATTAAAACTAGAGTGTTTTAGGTTTCATTTAGAAAAAAATTTTTTTTTAATTTTCAAAAATCGATTTTTATGATTTTTTAAAGTTGATCGATTTTTTTAAAATTAGGTTAGAATTATCAAATGTGATGACTAACTTTGAAATGTTTTTTAATTTTTTTGATAATATTTAGAACAAAGCGGTCTTTTTTACATAAAACTAGAATGTTTTAGGTTTCATTTAGAAAATTTTTTTTTCAAAATTTTCAAAAATCGACTTTTTATGATTTTTTAAAGTTGATCGATTTTTTTTAATTAGGTTAAAACTGTCAAATGTGAGGACTAACTTTGAATTTTCTTTTGATAATATTTAGAACAAAGCGGTCTTTTCTACATAAAACTAGAATATTTTAGGTTTCATTTAGAAAAAGATTTTTTTCAAAATTTTCAAAAATCGATTTTTTATGATTTTTTAAAGTTGATCGATTTTTTTAAAATTAGGTTAAAACTGTCAAATGTGATGACTAACTTTGAAAATTTTTTTAATTTTTTTGGTAATATTTAGAATAAAACGGTCTTTTTTGTATAAAACTAGAATGTTTTAGGTTTCATTTAGAAATATTTTTTTTTCAAAATGTTCAAAAATCGATTTTTTACGATTTTTTAAAGTTGATTGATTCTTCTTTAAAATTAGATTAAAACTGTCAAATGTGATAACTAACTTTGAAATTTTTTTAAAATTTTTTTGGTAATATTTAGAACAAAGCGGTCTTTTTTATACAAAACTAGAATATCATAAGTTTCATTTAGAAAAAAAAATTTTATTTTAATTTTCAAAAATCGATTTTTTATGATTTTTTAAAGTTGATCGATTTTTTTTATCTAACTTCTATATATCAAATTTTAATGTAATTAAATTATTTCTTAATATCAACAAATAAACTCTGAATGATTTTTTTAAGTTGGGTGATTTAGAAAAAAGTTAGGTTAAAACAGTCAAAAATTTTTACCAATTTTAAGAATTTTTTTAATTTTTTCGATAATAAGTAGAATAAATCGATCTTTTTTAATAAAAATTAGGGTGTTTTATCTTTCATTTAAAACAATAATCATTCCTTAATATAAATAAATAAAGTCTGGACGATTTTTTAAACTTGATCGATTTAAAAAAAAAGTTAGGTTAGAACAGTTAAAAATTTTTACCAACCTTAAAAATTTTTTTAATTTTTTTGACAACACTTAGAATAAATCGGTCTTTTTTGATTAAAACTAGAATGTTTTAGATTTCATTTAGAAAAAGAATCAAATCAAAATCATTAAAAATGAATTTTTGGCGAATTTTTAAAGTTGATCGAGTTTTTTAAAATTAGGTTAGAACTGGCAAAAATTTTTTACCAATTTTAAAAATTTTCTTAATTTTTTAGACAACACTTAGAACAAAACGGTCTTTTTTGATTAAAACTAGAGTGTTTTAGGTTTCATTTAGAAAAAAAATTTTTTTTAATTTTCAAAAATCGATTTTTTAAAGTTGATTGACTTTTCTTTAAAATTAGGTTAGAACTGTCAAATGTGATGACTAACTTTGAAAATTTTTTTAATTTTTTTGGTGATATTTAGAACAAAGCGGTCTTTTTTATATAAAACTGGAATGTTTTAGGTTTCATTTGGAAAAAAAATTTTTTCGAAATTTTCAAAAATCGATTTTTTATGGTTTTTTAAAATTGATTGATTCTTCTTTAAAATTAGATTAAAACTGTCAAATGTGATAACTAACTTTGAAATTTTTTAAAAATTTTTTGGTAATATTTAGAACAAAGCGGTCTTTTTTATATAAAACTAGAATATCATGTTTCATTTAGAAAAAAATTTTTTGTTTTAATTTTCAAAAATCGATTTTTTATGATTTTTTAAAGTTGATCGATTTTTTTATCTAACTTCTATACAGGGTGTCCGGAAATGTCTTGTACAACGGAGTACCACAGACACCTTGGTCAAAAATATGACGATTTAACCCAACTTATCTATATACAAAGTTGCTTAGTTTAGCCACTAGAAGACTTTAAAAACAATATTTTTTGCGAGTTTTTCGTAAATTACTCGAAAAATCTTTATTAGATTTTATTCATTTCTTGATCATGTCTTTATATCAGCAGGCTACAGCTTTCTGTGGAACAAATTCGAATTTCGAGTCATACAGGGTGTTTAAAAACACTCTCACAACAAGTTATCCATCCAGATCTTTTTAACCAACCTGTATAATTTTCTCTCAATTTTCTTCTGAATAGCTATATTCATTTAGAAACTATTCCTTCTCTTATAAAATTTCAGTTGGACAAACAGTTTAGACACAAAAAAATATTTTCTGAATCCCTGCAAGCCTAAATCGATAAGTTAAGGTACAATTAACAAAGTTCAGAATAGCAATTTCTTTAAGCGGTATGAAGTTCTTTCTATAAAACCAGATGTTACAGGTTTATAACTACTTTATTGCTTAAAGTATTCAATTTTTCGCCAGGATTTGTGACCATCATCAGGATTTAACCCTGATTGGCCAGCAACATCACTGGACCTAAGACTTTGTTTATGGGGTGTCATCAAGCAAAAATGTCAAGAACAAAGCAAATTGTAAAAGCTTTGCACTCTGCATTATTTGTAGCCCTGATGATGGTCATAAGTCTTGCCGAAAATTTGAATATTTTTGCAATAAAGTACTTCTAAACCTGAAAATTTTGGTTCTTTTGAAAGAACTTCACACCGTTTCAAGAAATTGCTACTTTGAACATTGCTAATGGTACCTTAGTTTATCAATTAGGGTTTGTAGGGATTCAGAAAATATTTTTTTGTGGCTAAACTGTTTGTCCAACTGAAATTTTATAAGAGAGAAAATAGTTTCTAAATTAATATAGCCATTAAGAAGAAAATTGACAGAAAATTCTACAGGCTGGTTAAAAAGATCTGGATGGATAACTTGTCGCGACAGTGTTTCTAAACACCCTGTATGACTCGAAATTCGAATTTTTTCCACAGAAAGGTGTAGCCTGCTAATATAAAGACATGTTCAAAAAATGAATAAAATCTATTAACAATTTTTCGAGTAATTTGAGAAAAACTCTTGAAAAATACGATTTTTAAAGTCCTCTAGCGGCTAAATTAAGCAACTTTGTATATAGATAAGTTGGGTTAAATCGTCACATTTTTGAATAAGGTATCTGTGGTATTCTGTTGTACACGACATTTCCGGACACCCTATATATCAAATTTTAATGTAATTAAATTATTTCTTAATTTCAATAAATAAACTCTGGATGATTTTTTTAAGTTGGGTGATTTTAAAAAAAAGTTAGGTTAAAACAGTCAAAAAATTTTTACCAATTTTAAGAATTTTTTAAATTTTTTCGATAATAAGTAGAATAAATCGATCTTTTTTAATAAAAACTAGAGTGTTTTATCTTTCATTTAAAACAAAAATCATTCCTTAATATAAATAAATAAAGTCTGGGCGATTTTTTAAACTTGATCGATTTAAAAAAAAAGTTAGGTTAGAACAGTTAAAAATTTTTACCAACTTTAAAAATTTTTTTAATTTTTTTGACAACACTTAGAACAAATCGGTCTTTTTTGATTAAAACTAGAATGTTTTAGATTTCATTTAGAAAAAGAATCAAATCAAAATCATTAAAAATGAATTCTTGGCGAATTTTTAAAGTTGATCGAGTTTTTTAAAATTAGGTTAGAACTGGCAAAAATTTTTTACCAATTTTAAAATTTTTTTTAATTTTTTAGACAACACTTAGAACAAAACGGTCTTTTTTGATTAAAACTAGAGTGTGTTAGGTTTCATTTAGAAAAAAAAAATTTTTAATTTTCAAAAATCGATTTTTTATGATTTTTTAAAGTTGATTGACTTTTCTTTAAAATTAGGTTAGAACTGTCAAATGTGATGACTAACTTTGAAAATTTTTTTAATTTTTTTGGTAATACTTAGAATAAATCCACCTACTTTAGTTAAAACTATAATATTTTAAGTTTCATTTGGAAAAGAAATCAGGCCAAAATCTTTAAAATTCGATTTTTTACAAATTTCTAAAAATGATCGATTTTTTTTTAAATTAGGTTAGAACTGTGAAATGTGATGACTAACTTTGAAAATTTTTTTAATTTTTTTGGTAACATTTAGAATAAAGCGGTCTTTTTTATATAAAACTAGAATGTTTTAGGTTTCATTTAGAAAAAAATATTTTTCAAAATTTTCAAAAATCGATTTTTTATGATTTTTTAAAGTTGATCGATTTTTTTTAATTAGGTTAAAACTGTCAAATGTGAGGACTAACTTTGAAATTTTTTAAATTTTTTTGGTAATATTTAGAACAAGGCGGTCTTTTCTACATAAAACTAGAATATTTTAGGTTTCATTTGGAAAAAAATATTTTTCAAAATTTTTAAAAACGATTTTTTTATGATTTTTTAAAGTTGATTGATTCTTCTTTAAAATTAGGTTAGAACTGTCAAATGTGATGAGTAACTTTGAAAATTTTTTAAATTTTTTTGGTAATATTTAGAATAAAGCGGTCTTTTTTATATAAAACTAAAATGCCTTAGGTTTCATTTAGAAAAAAAAAAAATTTTTAATTTTCAAAAATCGATTTTTTATGATTTTTTAAAGTTGATCGATTTTTTTAAAATTAGGTTAGAACTGTCAAATGTGATGACTAACTTTGAAAATTTTTTTAATTTTTTTGGTAATATTTAGAATAAAACGGTCTTTTTTATATAAAATTAGAATGTTTTAGGTTTCATTTAGAAAAAAAAGTTTTTCAAAGTTTTCAAAAATCGATTTTTTATGATTTTTTAAAGTTGATCGATTTTTTTAAAATTAGGTTAAAACTGTCAAATGTGAGGACTAACTTTGAAATTTTTTTTAATTTTTTTGATAATATTTAGAACAAAGCGGTCTTTTCTACATAAAACTAGAAAATTTTAGGTTTCATTTGGAAAAAGAATTTGTTCAAAATTTTCAAAAATCGATTTTTTATGATTTTTTTAAAGTAGATTGATTCTTCTTTAAAATTAGGTTAGAACTGTCAAATGTGATGACTAACTTTGAAATTTTTTTAAATTTTTTATTAATATTTAGAATAAAACGGTCTCTTTTATATAAAACTAGACTGTTATAAGTTTCATTTAGAAAAACAATTTTTTCAAAATTTTCAAAAATCGATTTTTTATGATTTTTTAAAGTTGATTGATTCTTCTTTGAAATTAGGTTAGAACTGTCAAATGTGATGACTAACTTTGAAAATTTTTTTAAATTCTTTGGTAATATTTGGAACAAAGCGGTCTATTTTATATAAAACTAGAATGTTTTAGGTTTCATTTAGAAAAAGAATCAAACCAAAACCTTTCAAAATGAATTTTTGGCGAATTTTTAAAGTTGATCGAGTTTTTTTAAATTAGGTTAAAACTGCCAAAAAATTTTTACCAACTTTAAAAATTTTTTTAATTTTTTAGCCAACACTTAGAACAAATCGGTCTTTTTTGATTAAAACTAGAATGTTTTAGATTTCATTTAGAAAAAGAATCAAATCAAGATCATTAAAAATGAATTTTTGGCGAATTTTTAAAGTTGATCGAGTTTTTTAAAATTAGGTTAGAACTGGCAAAAAATTTTTACCAACTTTAAAAATTTTCTTGATAACACATAGAACAAATCGGTCTTTTTTGATTAAAACTAGAATGTTTTAGGTTTCATTTGGAAGAAAAATTTTTTTTTAATTTTCAAAAATCGATTTTTTATGATTTTTTAAAGTTGATCGATTTTTTAAAATTAGGTTAGAACTATCAAATGTGATGACTAACTTTGAAAATTTTTTTAATTTTCTTGGTAATATTTAGAATAAAGCGGTCTTTTTTATTTAAAACTAGAATGTTTTAGGTTTCATTTAGAAAAAAGTATTTTTCAAAGTTTTCAAAAATCGATTTTTTATGATTTTTTAAAATTGATTGATTCTTCTTTAAAATTATGTTAGAACTGTCAAATGTGATGACCAACTTTGAAAATTTTTTTAACTTTTTTGGTAATATTTAGAACAAAGCGGTCTCTTTTATATAAAACTAGAATGTTTTACCTTTCATTTAGAAAAAAAATCATTCCTTAATATCAATAAATAAAGTCTGGACGATTTTTTTAAGTTGGGTGATTTTTAAAAAAGTTAGGTTAAAACTATTAAAGTTTTTTACAAACTTTAAGAATTTTTTTAATTTTTTCGATAATAATTAGAAGAAATCGGTCTTTTTTGATTAAAACTAAAATGCTTTAAGTTTCATTTAGAAAAAGAATCAAATTAAAATCTTTCAAAATGAATTTTTGGCGAATTTTTAAAGTTGATCGACTTTTTTAAAATTAGGTTAGAATTGTCAAAAAATTTTTACCAACTTTGAAAATTTTTTTAATTTTTTGAAAGCACTTGGAATAAAACGGTCTTTTTTGATTAAAACTAGAATGTTTTAGGTTTCATTTAGAAAAAGAATCAAACCAAAACCTTTCAAAATGAATTTTTGGTGAATTTTCAAAGTTGGTCAACTTTTTTTAAACTAGGTTAAAACTGTCAAAAATTTTTACCAAATTTAAAAATTTTTTTAATTTTTTTGATAATAATTAGAATAAATCGGTCTTTTTTAGTAAAAACTAGAATGTTTTATCTTTCATTTAAAACGAGAATCATTCCTTAATCTCAATAAATAAAGTCTGAACGATTATTTAAACTTGGTCGATTAAAAAAAAAGTTAGGTTAAAACTGTATAGTTCTCTTTCGGAATTTTTTTATTTTTTTTTGGGAAAAGTTGGAATAAATTTGATCGGTTTAAGATAAAATACAAGGTTTTAGGTTTCATTTAACATAAAAATCTTTTCTTTACTCTATTAAATAAGTTCGGTACGAACTTTTTAGGATTTTTTATTAGGTTAAGTTACCAGTTAAAAATTATAGTTGTCTTTCGGATTTTTTTTTAATTTTTTTGGGAAAAGTTGGAACAAATTTGACCGATTTGAGATAAAATAGAATGTTTTAGGTTTCATTTGACATAAAAATCGTTTTTCTACTCTATTAAATAAGTTCGGTACGATTTTTTTTAGAATTTTTTATTAGGTTAAGTTACTAGTCAAAAATTATAGTTGTCTTTCGGAATTTTTTTAATTTCTTTGGGAAAAGTTGGAACAAATTTGACCAATTTAAGATAAAATAGAATATTTTAAGCTTCATTTGACACAAAAATTATTTTCTAATTCTTATAAATAAGTTCGACGCGATTTTTTAAAAATTACCAATTCTTTTTAAATGGTAAGTTACTCGTTGGTTTATATTACTACCAAATTTAGACTTTCTATCTTTATTAGCTTTCTCAACAAAAATCTTCAAAGATAATTTTTTCATCAAAAAACAGCCACATTAGCTCCAACCATAAAATAAATATATAAATCCTGAATAAATTAAAATTGAGGGATGAAACTTTTTTAAAAAATAATCAAGGCATTATTCACAAAAGGCGTTGTTATTCACAAAAAATAAACCTTTTAGCTTTGTTCGCTTTGTCAATAAAAAAATTTTTAATTTTGTACACTTTACATACATATCTACTTTTAAAACTCAATATGAGCTAGAATAAAACTAAAAAAAAAAAAAAAATACTACCATAGAAATCGACGAATCAAGGCAATATTAAATCCTAAAAATTAAAACCTTTCATCTCTCTATATTCCCTATAATTTTCGAGTTAATCCCAGAATTAAACCTTCAAAATTACCTTTTTAAACCGACGACTTTTCCCATCTATACATTGAACCAAACCCAAAACCGTGCGAATTCGTTCCGTTTCGGATTGATTTTAACCGATCCGACTAATTCCGTCTCTAATACCATGTTCAATAACCGAACTCCAAACGAACAAGTTCAAACCGGACCGAACAGACCGATCGATCCGTCTCTTTGTATCCAAACTAATAAATTATAGATGGACGCGTCATGTCTACAGAACCTAGTAATTATCCTGGATTTAGATTTAGTTTTAACTTTCTAGTTTCAAAACAATCTGGTTATCATTTATTCCTACCTTTATTTCTTTTGGTCTTTATTTTCATCTTTATTTCTTTTAGTCTTTATTCTCATCTTAATTAATTTTTTTCTTTATTTATTCTAATCTTTATTTATTCTCATCTTAATTAATTTTTGTCTTTATTTATGATTCCCAGCTTTATTTGTCAATGAGTCAAGTTGTGTTTTAGTCAACAGTTAAACACAGAAACTAAAGAGATATTATCGTAACGAGACGGAGCTTAACCGACAAACTGTTGGAGATAAACCGGGATATAACTTAAACTACCAGAAGCTTATGTTTTAGTGTGTTTTGGGGGATGGATCGGGTTGGGGTTGAAATTTTGAGTTAGTGGGTAAATAGTTTGGGGAAGGTGATTATTGGAGATTTTAGACGTGGAAGTCGATGATTGAGGTTTGTAAGTGGAGGAGTGAGTTGATAACACGCGCCATTTCCATCCAAAACCTATTAATTCAACGATAACACCTATTAAATGGTTTCGGTTGCGGTAGTTTGGCGCGAAATTAAATGGATAAATTTTGCAATTCCAATTTACGATTCGAATTTCGATTTAAGTTTGCGTTAATAGAAGTTTTCAATAAAACATTTCAATCTTTTTCGACCATTTGAACACTAATCTTAAAAAAAAATTCTAAATCCTACAAGAATTATTTTTAAGAAATAAAATTTTCCAAAAATGCAAATAAGATATTATTCAATGTTATTGTCAAATTTTAACTTTCTAGCTTTGTTAGTTTTTTTTAATAAAAATTTTCAAAGTTAGACTTTTTTATAAAAAAAATCTAACAGACATTTTGACATTAATCCTAAAAAAATTCCTAAATTCTAAATGAATTATTTTTGAGGAATGAATTTTTTTCTTAATGTAAATAAGATATTAGTCTATGTTATTACCAAATCTTACTTTTCTAGCTTTAGTAGTTTTTTTACTAAAAATTTTCAAAGTTGGACTTTTGTACGAAAAATTTTTGACAGTAGTTATAAATGGCTTGGTGTTAATTTTACAGTTTGGAAACTTTTATCTTATTGTTAAACGATTTTGAAGAGAATTTTAGACGATTTTAGACTTTTTTCTTAATATTCAAAGTCGCTCTTCAATGATTTTTTGATGATGATGATAGACGATTTTGAGATGAATTTTGGAACAATTTAAGATAATTATGAACAACATTGAGTTGATTGTAGACAATTTTGAGACGATTTTCAACGATTTTAATCGCATTTTAATGATTTTGAGAAGATTCTAGACGATTTTCAGAAGAATTTTGGGTCAATTTATGAACAAGTTTAACCTAACTTTTTTTAAAAATCGACCAAGTTTTAACAAAATCGTCCAGACTTTATTTATGAAGATTAAGGAATAATTTTTGTTTTAAATGAAAGATAAAACATTCTAGTTTTTAACAAAAAGGACGGATTCATTCTAATTATTACCAAAAAAATTAAAAAAATTCTTGTTTGGGAAAAATTTTTGACAGTTTTAACCTAATTTAAAAAAAAGTCGATCAAATTTAAAAATTCGCCAAAACTTCTTTTTTAAAGATTATGATTTGATTCTTTTTCTAAATGAAACTTAAAACATTCTAGTTTTAATCAAAAAAGACCGATTTGTTCTAAGTGTTATCAAAAAAATTAAAAAAAATTTTAAAGTTGGTAAAAATTTGTTGACAGTTCTAACCTAATTTTAAAAAAGTTGATCAACTTTAAAAATTCACTAAAAATCCATTTTTAAAGATTTTGATTTGATTCTTTTTCTAGATGAAATCTAAAACATTCTAGTTTTAATCAAAAAAGACCAATTTGTCCTAAGTGTTGTCAAAAAGATTAAAAAAAAAATTTTAATTGGTAAAAATTTTTTGACAGTTCTAACCTAATTTAAAAAAAAACTCGATCAACTTTAAAAATTCGCTAAAAATTCGTTTTTTAATATTTTGATTTGATTTTTTTTTCTAAATAAAACTTAAAATATTCTAGTTTTAATCAAAAAAGACAGATTTGTTCTAAGTGTTGTTAAAAAAATTTAAAGTGGGTAAAAAATTTTTGACAGTTTTAACCTAATTTTAAAAAAGTCGATCAACTTTAAAAATTCGCCAAAAATCCATTTTTAAAGATTTTGATTTGATTTTTTTTCTAAATGAAACCTAAAACATTCTAGTTTTAATCAGAAAAGGCCGATTTGTTCTAAGTGTTGTCAAAAAAATTTAAAAAAATTTTAAAGTTCGTAAAAAAAATTTTAACAGTTCTAATCTAATTTTAAAAAACCCGATCAACTTTAAAAATTCGTCAAAATTTATTTTGAAAGGTTTCGATTTGATTCTTTTTCTAAATGAAACTTAAAATATTCTACTTTTAATCAAAAAAGACCGATTTGTTCTAAATGTTGTCAAAAAAATTAAAAAAAATTTTGAAGTTGGTAAAAAATTTTTGACACTTCCAACCTAATTTTAAGAAATTGATCAATTTTAAAAATTCGCCAAAAATTCATTTTTAAAGATTTTGATTTGATTCTTTCTTTAAATGAAACTTAAAACATTCTAGTTTTAATGGAAAAAGACCGATTTGTTCTAAGTGTTGTCAAAAAAATTAAAAAAATTTTAAAGTTGGTAAAAATTTTTTGACAGTTCTAACCTAATTTTAAAAAAACTCGATCAACTTTAAAAATTCGCTAAACATTCGTTTTTAAAGATTTTGATTTGATTCTTTTTCTAAATGAAACTTAAAACATTCTAGTTTTAATCAAAAAAGACCGATTTTTCCTAAGTGTTGTCGAAAAATTAAAAAAAATTTTAAAGTTGGTAAAAATTTTTAACTGTTTGAACCTAACTTTTTTTTTAAATGGATCAAGTTTAAAAAATCGCCCAGACTTTATTTATTTATATTAAGGAATGATTTTTGTTTTAAATGAAAGATAAAACACCCTAGTTTTTATTAAAAAAGATCGATTTATTCTACTTATTATCGAAAAAATTTAAAAAATTCTTAAAATTGGTAAAAATTTTTGACTGTTTTAACCTAACTTTTTTTTAAATCACCCAACTTAAAGAAATCATTCAGAGTTTAATTGTTGATGTTAAGAAATAATTTAATTACATTAAAATTTGATATATAGAAGTTAGATAAAAAAAATCGATCAACTTTAAAAAATCATAAAAAATCGATTTTTGAAAATTAAAATAAATTTTTTTTTCTAAATGAAACTTATGATATTCTAGTTTTATATAAAAAAAGACCGCTTTGTTCTAAATATTACCAAAAAATTTTTAAAAAAATTTCAAAGTTAGTTATCACATTTGACAGTTTTAATTTAATTTTAAAGAAGAATCAATCAACTTTAAAAAATCGATTTTTGAACATTTTGAAAAAAAAATTTTTCTAAATGAAACCTAAAACATTCTAGTTTTATACAAAAAAGACCGCTTTGTTCTAAATATTACCAAAAAAATGAAAAAAAAATTCAAAGTTAGTCATCACATTTGACAGTTCTAACCTAATTTAAAAAAATCGATCAACTGTAAAAAATCATAAAAAATCGATTCTTGAAAATTTTGAAAAAAAAGATTTTTAAATGAAACCTAAAACATTCTAGTTTTATGTAAAAAAGACCGCTTTGTTCTAAATATTATCAAAAAAATTAAAAAAAATTTCAAAGTTAGTCATCACATTTGATAGTTCTAACCTAATTTAAAAAGAAATCGATTAACTTTAAAAAATCACCAAAAATTCATTTTTTAAGATTTTGATTTGATTCTTTTTCTAAATGAAACCTAAAACATTCTAGTTTTAATCAGAAAAGACGGATTTGTTCTAAGTGTGGTCAAAAAAATTAAAAAAAAATTTAAAGTTGGAAACATTTTTTTGACAGTTGTATGCTAATTTTAAAAAATCCATCAACTTTAAAAATTCGCCGAAAATTCATTTTGAAAGGTTTTGGTTTGATTCTTTTTCTAAATGAAACTTAAAATATTCTAGTTTTAATCAAAAAAGACCGATTTGTTCTCAGTGTTGTCAAAAAATTTGAAAAAAATCTGAAAGTTAGTAAAAATTTTTAGACAGTTTTAACCCAACTTTTTTTTTAAATCACCCAACTTAATTGATTTTTATTAATAATTTTAAATGATTTTAGATGACCTTTGAAGATTTTGTATCAATTTTTAGAGATTCTAAACTACTGAGATAACTTTAAATAGTTCAAAGTCACTTTTAATTTTTAAAAATGTTTGGGATGATTTTAAGCAATTTTAAAGACAAAAATTCTTTAAAAATTGTATGGAATTTTTTAAAGAAAGTCTTGTAGTCGTTGTAAAGTAACACATTTTAGCTTTAATTTAACAAAAAATTATTTCTTAATTGTTACAAATAAAATTGCAAGGATTTTTTTTTAAGTGAAACCAATTTTTGAGTTCTCAAATGTCGACTGTTATAAAAAAAATTCGTAATTAAAATTTTTATTACCAAATAGCTAAAATTATACATCATTGTAAAGGTTATACTTTAGTTTATTTTTGTTCAAAAAATCTTTTCTTAATTTTCATAAATAAAGTCATCGTGATTTTTTAAAGTTACCCAAAATTTTTAAGGTTAGAAATGTCAAATTGTTTTGCAGAGGTTTACAAAAAAATTCTTAACTAAAAATTTTTATTATCTAACAATTAGATTTATACATCATTTTAAAGATCATATTTTAATCTATTTTTCCCAAAAAGATTTTTTCTTAATATTTATAAATAAAGTCGTTGTGATTTTTTAAAGTTACCCCAAAAAACTTTTAAGGTTAGAAACGTCAAATTTTTGTGTAGAGGTTTATAAAAAAATTCCTAACTAAAAATTTTTATTATCTAACAACCAGAAATATACGTCATTTTAAAGGTTATACCTTAATCTATTTTTGTCAAAAAGATTTTTTCTTAATATTCATAAATAAAGTCGTTGTAATTTTTTAAAGTTACCCAAAATTTTTAAGGTTAGAAACGTCAAATTTTTCAGAGGTTTATAAAAAAATTCTTAATTAATTTTTTTTATTATCTAACACATAAATAATCATATCTTATTTTAAAAAGGAGATTTTAATCTACACCTGGTCTAAAAATCTCTTCTTAATTTCCATAAATAAATCCATAATGATTTTTTTAAATCAATGATTTATTTTTTCACATCGACATTCCCTTCCACAATTATCCTCATTTTAATTACTATTTTTTAAAGATCTAATTCGGGTTATTCGACTCGTTTTAAACTATTTAGTGTATCTTGGAAGACTACTTTATTTACTTTGTACCAAACACGTAGGTAGAAGCAGCAGGCAAACCTTTGCGTAGCTCGTCGGGGTTAAAAGTGCTTTTACAAATACACCTGTTTACTCTTCGCGAGACACACACGGGTCGTGTGCGTGTGCTAAAAACACAGACGCCGAGCTGTGTGCGACGTTGACGTTATCATGGGGGTTCTTTTAAGACGGTTTAATACACGTTTTAGTTAAAATTTACACCGTATATGAAGTCAACTTCGTGTCACAACGAAGTATAACGAATACTTTGTAGATGAACTTTGTTATATAACAAAAAAATAAAATAAAATAACGTTAAAAAATGAGTAAAAATATTTTTTAATATAAAAACCTTTTGAAGTTTTGTGGTTTGTTTTTCGATTTTATAAATTTATTTTGTTGCGGTTTGTTTTATAAACCCAACACTAAATAAAAAGGGAATGTAATTTTTTTTTTCGGTGGGAAAAAAAAGGTGAGTTCTGTTCGTCATTCGACAAAAATTACAAAAATATAAAATAAAAACGACGTGTAAAAGAGCAAACAGACGTTTTTTTGCAATAAAACTGGGATAGTTTTTACATTTTTTATGTTTTTACTTCAAAGGGGAGTTTAAAATAATAAAAATCTAATTTTCGTTGTAATAAGATTTTTTCGCGGGATTAAAAACAAATTGACTAAAATGAAAAAGTAGTAAAAAAAGAAAAAAAAAATCTGAAATTAAAACTTGGAATGGAATTTTTTAATATGTATCCTCTAAAGTGTCTTTGACATTGTCATTGACACTCCCATTTACTCCCGTTTATTGAAACGGTTCCGGTGTTCTTGAACTACACAGGTTATATTTCAAAAACGAATGGATTGAATAATTGAAATTTCAAACAATTTTGTAACTTGTAAAGATTATTTTGTTTTCAAAATTTGATTCGTTAAATAATTTTAGACGACAAAAAAAGAGAATCGGTTTTGAGGTGATTTTAAGATAATTTTAGGCGATTGTAGACGATTTTGAGTTGATTTTGGATAATTCTGGAACGATTTTAAATGATTTTGACGATTTTAGACAATTATTAATTATTTTTAATGAATTCTAGATGATTTTAAGCTATTGAGATGAATTTTAATATCGCTTTAGACGATTTTGAATCATTTTCAGTCGATTTTTTACAATCTTAGACGATTATTGACGATTTTTTAACCGATTTTAGACGATTTTAAACTACTGAGACGATTTTATTCTCAATCAACTGGGAGGATTTAACTCCCAACAACTTCAGACGATTTTGGATGATTTTCAGTCCATTTTTTTACAATTTTAAGACGATCTTAGACGATTTCATCGATTTTTTAACCTATTTTAGACGATTTTTAACTACTGAGACGACTTTAGGTTCAATCAACACAGATGATTTTAGTCTCAACAACTTCAGAAGCTCTTGAATCATTTTCAGTCGATTTTCTACAATTTTGAGACGACTTCAGACGATTATCGACGATTTTTTAACCGATTTTAGACGATTTTAAACTACTGAGACGATTTTAGTCTCAATCAACTGAGATAATTTTAGTCTCAACGATTTCAGACGATTTAGAATCACTTTCAGTTAATTGTCTACAATTTTAAGACATTCTTAGACGATTATCAACGGTTTTGAAACGATTTTAGACGATTCTAAACTACTGAGATGATTTTAAATGATTTTAAACTACAGAGACGATTTTAGTCTCAATCAACTGAAATAATTTTATTCTCAACAACTTCAAATGTTCTTGAATCACTTTCAGTCGATTCTGTATAATTTGGAGACAATTTTAGGCGATTATCGACGATTTTTGAACCGATTCTAGACGATTTTCGACGATTATTTGACGGATTCTAGACGATTTTAAACTACTGAGACAATTTTAGTCTCAACCTACGTTAGTTTTACGGTTTTAAAAGTTCTTGAGCAATTTTAAATGGTTTAGAAGGCATTTTCCAAGGATTACAGGTTTTTTTGAAACATTTTAGACAACCTTAGACGATTTTCAATCGATTCTGAACGATTGTAGACGATTTTCAGACATATTTAGGATTACTTCAAATAATTCTGGAACAATTGAGAACGATTCTGAGTCGATTTTAGACAATTTTGAAAAGGTATTAGACAATTTACACGATTTTAGACGATCTTCGACTACTTTAAGTAGATTGCGAACGATTTTGGAGGAATTTGAGATGAATTTACGACAAGTTGACATGATTTTGATTTGATTCGACTGATGATGCAGTCGATTACATACAATTTTGAGACGATTTCAGACGATCTTAGACGATATGAAACAACAGATTGTGAGACGATTTTAGATATTTTTAAGCCAATTTTACGATTTTAAAACTTTTTAAACGATATTGAAGAAAACCTTAAACGATATTACAGTTTATCAATGATCTTAAACGATCTCCAATGATTTTGAGTCGTTTCAAGTTGATGTTCGGACGAATTTAGGACAATTTTTAGACAATTTTGAAAGGTTTCGAACCAATTCTGAACAATTTTAAAAATTAGAGAGAAGATTCTATACAGTTTCAAAGCAATTTTATGATTTTATGATGTTTTGAACGATCTTGATTTGGAAACTTTTTCATCTGCGATTTTGAGTCGATTTTGTATGATTTTTGGACGATTTTAAGACAGCAATTAGCACAATTTCAGAAAATTTTGAAGGATGTTGAGTCGACTCTTAGACAAATTGAGATTATTACTTTAGACAACTGCGACAATTTTAGACGGTCTTTAATGATTTTGAACGATTTTCAATAATTTTGAATTGATTCTAAATGATTTAAACTACTGACAATGAGATGATTTGCGATGGTTTGAAGTAAACTTTACGATTACATCTCTTTGGAATTTTAACCGATCTTGAAGACAATTTTAAACGATTTTGGGTTTTTTTGAATAATCTTAAGTGATTCGATTTTAAGACGAATTTAGAAATTTCAAACGATTTTTAAGGCTTTTCAGACGATTCTAGATAATTTTAAGACGATTGTAGACAACTTAAACGATTTTTGACGATCTTAGATGATTTTAGTCAACTTACAGTCGATTTTAGTTGACTTTAGACTATTTTGAGACGAATTTACAATTTTAAACGAAGTTAGAAGACTTTACGTCGATTCTGGTCAATTTTGAGACGATCTTGGATAACTTAGACGATTTTAAGCTACTGACACGATTTTAGACTCAATCAACTGAAATAATTTTAGTCTCAACAACTTCAGAAGCTCTTGAATCACTTTCAGTCAATTCTGCATAATTTTGAGACAATTTTAGACGATTATCGACGATTTTTTAACCGATTCTAAACGATTTTAAACTACTGACACAATTTTAGACTCAATCAACTGAAATAACTTTAATCTCAACAACTTCAGACAATTTTGAATCACTTTCAGTCGATTGTCTACAATTTTAAGGCAATCTTAGACGATTATCGACGATTTTTTAACCGATTTTAGACGATTTTAAACTACTGAAATGGTTTTAGTCTCAATCAAGTGAGATAATTTTAGTTTTAACAACTTCATACGATTTTAAATCACTTGCAATTGATTCTCTACAATTTTGAGGTATTCTTAGACGATTATCGACGATTTTTTAATCGATTTTAGACGATTTCACACTTCTAAGACAATTCTAATCTCAATCAACTGAGATAATTTTAGTTCCAACAACTTCATACGATTTTGAATTGCTTTTAGTTGATTCTATGCAATTATGAGACGATTTTAGATGATTCTTAATCGATTCAAGATGATCTTATTCTCAACTTACGTCAGTTTAAAACTGTCAGTTTTTGCCCAATCTTAAATGATCTTAAAGATAGTTTCAAGCGATTATTGACTTTTATGAAATATATTAAACGATCTTCAGCGATTTTGAGTCGATTCTGAATGATTAGAGATCATTTTCAGGCGCATTTATTACAATTTCAGATGATTTTGAACGATTTTGGGTCGATTCTGGACAATTTTGAAAAGATCGGAGAAAATTTAAATGATTTTAGACGATTTTCGACGATTTTGAAATCTATCATAACTATTCATTCAATAGTTTCAACTATATCTTGGAGTCAAATCCCTTAATTTTTATTCAAAATAGATACAATTATTTAATAAGAAATATATAACGATTTTCCACAATTTGGGGTGAATTTTGAAATAATTTTAAAAACTTTGACAGTTCTAGATGATTTTATAGTATCTTCGGAAGTTTTGAGAGAATTTGAGGATTGAAGCGGTTCTGAGAAGAGTTTGAAATAATTTCGGTTGAATCTAAAACGATTTTTAATTATTTCCGATTGATTATAGACGATTTTGATATGACTTTAGACAAATCTAAATGCTCTTAAGATGATTTGAGACAAACCTAGATGATTTTGAGATGATTTTAAACAAACCTAAATGATTTTGAGGCGATTTTAGACAAACTTTGAATCGATTTTAGGCATCTTAAAAAGATTTTAGACGAAACTATACGATTTTGAGATAATTTTACACAATTTGACACGTTTTCTGAAAATCTTAAGACGATTTTCTATGACTTTTAGTAAACTGGAAGATTTTAAAAAGATCGTAGATATTTTAAATGATTTTAGATTATCTTCGACGATTTTGAGTCGATTTTGGGTAATTTTAGGAGAATTTAAGACGAATATAGGAAAATTTAAGACGATTTTGAATGACTTTCAGCCGATTTTGTACAATCGTGAAGCGATCTTAAATGATTTTTGATTATTTTGAATCGATTTTAGACGTTATGAAATTATTGGCATGATTTTAGGTGGGTTGAAGTCAATTTTACGATCTTCGACAATTTTGAATTTATTTTGAACGATTTTAGGCGATTTTCAGAAGTATTTAGGAAAATTTCAGGCTATTTTAGAGGGTTTTGAGTCGATTCTAGATCATTTTAAGGGAATTTAAGACGAATATAGGAAAATTTAAGACAATTTTAAATGACTTTCAGCCGATTTTGTACAATCGTGAAGCGATCTTAAATGATTTTTGATTATTTTAATCGATTTTAGACGATATGAAATTATTGGCATGATTTCAGTTGGGGTGAACTCAATTTTACGATCTCCGACAATTTTGAGTTTATTCTGCACGATTTTGAATGATCTTAAATGATCTTCGACGATTTTCTGTCGATTCTGGATAATTTTAGAGGAGCTTGAAATGAATTTAGGAAAACTTAAGACGGGTTTGAATACGTTTCAGTCGATTCTGCACAATTTGAAACCTTATTGAACGATCATAAATGATTTTGGACGATTTTGAGTCGATTTTAGACGATACGAAATTACTCACTAGTTTTAAATGGTTTGAACTTAATTTTAAGTTTTTAAAACTTTATCGAAGATCCTAAAAGATCTTAAACAGAACTTCAAATGATTTTAGGCTTTTTTAATGATCTTAAGTCAAACGATTCAGCCAATTTCATACGATTTTGAAAGGTTTTCAGTTGATTCTGAACAATTTTGAGACGATTTTAATTAACATAAACGACTTTTAACTATCTTCGAATATCTTGAATCTTCGTTCGAAGATCTTGAAGAGAACTTGAAAGATTTTAGATTTTTGAATGACCTCTGATTATTTTGAGTCGATTTTGAATGATTTTAAGATGAATTTAGATTAATTTCACACGATTTCGAAAGATTTTTAGTTAGTTCTAAACAATTTTCAAACAATGTCAAGCAACATAAACGATTTTCGAAAATTTTTTGGCGATTCTAGACGATATGAAATTATTAAGACGATTTTAAATGGTTTGAAGTCAGTTTTAAGGTTTTAAAAGTTTGTTGAAGATCTTAAAGAGAACTTCAAACAGGTTTAGATTTTTTTAATGCTCTTAAGTTGACTCTGAATGATTTCAAGGATATTTTAGAATAATTTGAAACGATTTCTAAAAGTTTTCAGTTGATTTTGAACCATTTTTAGACGATTTTAAACATTTTACACGATCTTGAAAGAGAATTTCAAACAATTTTTGACTTTTTAATAATCTCAGTTTTGTTCGTGCAGGCAATTTCCAACGGTTTCTAATTTTTCATCCAATCACGATTCAGGATTTTTTACATGTGATCAAAATTGAACAATTTGATTAGATGAAAAAATCAGAAACTGTCTGCACGAATAAAGCTCTTAAGTCGAATCTAAATGATTTCAAGAATATTTTAGGATAATTTGAAACGATTTTGGGAGATTTCTTGTTAATTTTGAGCAATTTTGAGACGATTCTAAATAACATAAACGATATTCGAAAATTTTCGAAGATTTTGAGTCCTTGTTCGCAGTTCTTGAAGAGAACTTTCCAGATCTTCGAAGAGAAACGTTTTTTGACTTTTTGAATAATTTTCGACAATTTTGAGTCGGTTTTGAATGATTTCAAGACGAATATAGAAAAATTTCAAACGATTTTGGAAGATTTCTTGTTGATTATTAACAATTTTTAAATAAATTTAAATAACATAAACGATTTTCGGCAATCTTCGAAGATTTTGGGCCGATTTTAGCCGATAAAAAATTGCTAAGATGATTTTAAATGGTTTGAAGTCAATTTTAAGATTTTAGAACATTTTCCTAGATCTTAAACGATCTTGAAAAGAAGTTCAAACGATTTTAGACTTTGATGAATAATCTTCAACGATTTTGAGATGATCTTATTGTTAGATAACTTACTTTAGACGATTTTAGATATACAGAAGATATTATTTTAGAGGACATAAAATTACTCATATGGTTTTAAATGATTTGAAATCAAGATTTTAGAACTTTTTCAAAGATCTTAAACGATTTTGAAATTTTTTTAATTTATTCTGAATAATTTTGAGACGATTTTAAGCAACATAAACGATTTTCGACAATCTTCGAATATTTTGAGTCTTCAAACCAAGACCTTGAAGAGAACTTCAAACGATTTTGATTTTTTTAATGATCGTCGATTATAAATCGATTTTGGATGATTTGAAGAATATTTTAGAATAATTTCAAATGATTTTGAAAGATTTTTAATTGATTCTGAACAATTTTGAGATGATTTTGCACAGCATAAGAGATTTTTGACGATCTTTGAAGGTTTTGAGTGGATTTTAGACGATATGAAACTACTTAAGATAATTTTGAATAGTTTGAAATCAGTTTTAAAGTTTTAAAAGTTTTTCAAAGATGTTAAACGATCTTGAAAAGAACTTTAAACAGTTTTATATCTTTTGAATCATATTCAACGATTTTGAGTTGATTTTAAACGATTTGAAAATTAATTTAGGATAATTTCAAACGATTTTGGAACTTCAAACGGTTGAAAAAGAACTTCAATTTTTTTTCTAAAAGTTTCTAAAATTAACTTGAAATCTTTTAGAATTAACTCAGATTCCCAAAGATTTCAAGTTAGTTTTAAATGAATTTAGACGATTTTTTTATCAATTCTGGAAAATTGATTTCAAACAAAGGCGATTTTATTTACTTTTGAATAAAAATCTTTGAAAATATTTATTCGATTTTGGGCAATTTTATGCTGGGTTTAGGTTATTAAATTTAAAGTTTGCAACCTTAATCGTAGCAGTAATATTAAAAAAGGAAACTAATTTGTTGCTTTCTTCAATAGTAACGTTTAAGTAACGGCTAGAAATTATGGTAATTTTAATCCTTATCATAAATAACAGTAATATAAAGGTTACGATAAACACAAGTTTCGATATTCTAGAACTACACAATTATTTACTACATATTTCAAAAACGATTTTTTTAAATAAGTAAAATTTTTAAAAATATATACTCACAACGATCATTTTATGTTTACAAACTCCAGTCTTTAAACGATTTAAACGCACACGCACCTGCACCTGCACTTCCCCAAATACCTCAAAGTGTGACACCGAAAACACGTTCCAGCCTATTTCTACCTTTTTCGAGGTCGTAAAGTGACCCCCCGGAGTTAAGCCAGCCCTAAAAATTCTTTGTGCAAAAACCTTAAATAACTTCTTGCCGTGTGCGTGTTTGTGTGAACGTTAAATGAATTTTTTTATTCCTAAAAACCCCATAAGACGAGAGAGATGAGATCTCATCTCTATTCCGAATACTTTTAACGTTAGTCATCGAGAGCTTAAAACCGTATAAGTAAAGGTTTTAGGGTTTTAGATTCTTTAAATTCCTTTCTTTGTGATACAAATTTTTTGATGTTTTATTTATTTATTTTTCTTTTTTCTTGTGTGAGTTTGGGGAGTGAAAAGAAAAGTATGTGTTGAAGTTTTAACGGTTCTTTTGTGCGAAAATTCCGCTTTTACGAGCTCTTTTACGGTTTATGAATGACCTGACGGAAGGTGGTCCCGAAATACGCAATTGCCCGAACATTGTTCGTCTGGAAATTACCCGTTTTTAAAGAAATAGACACTGGTCGTAAAACTATTATTCCATTGAACATCTCGGTTATGAATGAATGGAATTTACGAGGTTTGGAAAAATACGTGAGATGTTTGAAATTTCTTTAGTTTAGTTGTACCTTTTCTTAAAGGTAGAAAGAAAGTTTTAACAGTTTTAACCCTTTTTTTCTTAACTAGAATCAAAATTTAAACGAAAAGGTGGAAACGTGACTTAAACAATTAAAAAAAATCTTTTAATCTTTTCACAGTAAAAAAGAATAAGGTTTTAATCAAGGCTTTTTTTCATGTTACAATATCGGAATAATTAAAATGTAATTTTCCGGTATTTTAAACGCTGTTACATGGTTGATGATTCAATTTAAATAATTTTTCTTCGTTGGTAATTTTTAATCTTTTAGTAAATAATTTTTAATTTTTTAGTAAATATGTTTTTAATCTTTTAGTAAATAATTTTTTAATAAAAAATAGTTTTTTTTAATTGAAGTAAAAAATGTATTGATATAACAATAAGTATTTCTGGCGTTTGAAATTTCGAATGGGATCTGTTTATCTTGGCCTGGTCTCTTTGTGGCCCCTTTTGTTCTCGGGCTTGCTTACACTGAAAGCTATTAAAATCGAGATTCCCATCCCGATGTGTCCCAGGCTGTGTATTTATCTAGCGAATGCCACGATTCGAACAAACCCTAACGCGTTCCAACAATTCTTTACGACAGTTTCAACTTCTGCTCTACAATCAAATCCGGCAGACTTCATTCAAACAAACCGATTTTGAGTTAAGTCTTAAAATTTGATTGAATGGTTCTTTATTTTAAAATCGACAATCGACCTAAATTTTGTAATGTCTGTGTATTTTACAGATTGTGATTAATATATTTTGGAATCAAATCCAGTTTTTTTTAAATTTTATTCAAGCTAGTTCAAAGTATTTAATAGTAAACAATTTTGGATGATTTTCCATGATTTTTTAATCAATTCTAGACGATTTTAAATGACTGTCAGTTGATTTGTTAGATAATTTTGTGAAACGTATAATTTTTGTTGGAGGACCATAAAAGATTTTTTAAAGTTTTTGGATGGATTAGGTGGAAGATTTTGAAACAATTGCAAAAAATGATAGACAATTGTAGACAATTTTATATCTTCGACGATTTAAAATCGATTTTAGGCGATTTTAAGATAATTTTTGGACGATTTTTAATAGGATGATTTTAAATGATATTCAACAATTTTTGAGTCAATTCTAAACAATTTTGAGAAATTCTAAACGATTTTAAGATGAATTTGTAATAATTTTAGATGAATTTAAGACAGTTTTAAACAATATTTGACGATTTATAGTCAGTTTTAGACGATTTTGAGATGGTTTAAGACGAACATAAACGATTTTGAGAAGAATATGAGATAGGAAAGTCGTAAAAGAAGTTTTATTTTTTCCAGAGTTCGAAAACACGTTAATCAATTATTACCATTTCCCAGAAATAAATTCCTACGATTGATTGATAATTTTTAATACCTTGTGATACAAGTTTAGAAACGTAGAAAAATGATAGTCTAAAAAGTGCTATTTCAAATGTAGTGTGTACATTTCTTCCTATCCTGCGTTATTTTGGTTCATACTTAATGAAAAGATCAACCTTCAAGTTGATAAAATAGCATCACAATATCTACGGAGAAGGCTTTACTTCTCAACAAATTGCTCAAAAATTATATGTCCGCTATAAAGACAAGAAAATGGCTTTATAAAAGTTAGAAACTCTTCCTGCTAAGCATGGTATTTATTGTCTCAAGATATTGTTGAAAATTTGATGGTTAAAGAGGGTATTATTCAGTGGGAATTGTTAGGATGACCATAGAGAATCAGGTTTGTCTGAAATCAAACCTCACTATTAGTGGACAAATCAATCGGAAGACTAAACTTTCAAGCTGGGAATTTCTTAATACATGAACAAAATTTATTTGCAAAACTTGATCATCTATGGGTAGTGCGAAAGTACAAATTTAACCTTAAAGTTTACTTGATGGAAGACCTGCCTTTCCGTAACCGTCATTACCACTCTTAGGTAAAATAGGAATAAAACCATTACTGCCGATATCTACTGTCACCGAGTTTGCTGTTTAGCAGAAACAATACGTGCAAAACATGTCGTCTAAAGGTACTGTTGAGTATTTGTTGGTTAAAGAGGGTTTTATTCACTGATAAGATTTTGGACACTTAGTTGACATTTTGGTTAATACTGAAAGATTTTGAGACGATCTCAAACGAAGAATGCAACGATATAAAACGAAAACAAATACACAAAGTGATTTTGTACTTTTTTTTTGAATTTCAAACAATTTCAACTGACTTTAGACGATTTTGAGGCGATTCTAAGCGATTTTCAGATCAATTTGACAGAATATCTGAAATGAAGGCGAGGTTGGAACGAATTTGAGGCCATTTCAAACGATTCTAAGACAATTTTAGATGATTTTTAGTAAATGTTAGTCTTACATCTTAGTTTTTTTTTCAATCTTAGATATTTTTGAGTCCATTCCAAATGATTTTGAGACCATCTAAAATGATCCTAAGACGATTTTAAGTGATTTTTAGTAAATATTAGACATATCTTAGATTTTAAATTTTTTTGGGTGAACTTTGGACAATTTTAGATATTTTTGAGTCTATTCCAGATGATTTTGAAACCATCTCAAATGATCTTAAGACGATTTTTAGTAAATACAGGTGTCCACCGGGAAGGTATACTACTTTGTTTGTTTATAATTTTTGATTAAATGAAAGAGAATGGATCTTATATTGATAAATGTTTTATTTAATGTCGGCAATTATGTATGGAATACAGTATCAGATAAATATCCGCCTCTGTTAGCTTCACAAGTGCGAGAGCCCTTTTGAACACATTTTTCATTAGATTTTCACACATTTCATGCTGTACTTCATTAACTTTATCACGAATATTTTGTTTGATTTTGAGTTGCTCCAGCGTTTCTAGTTTGTTTGCATAAACTTAGTTTTTCAGATATCCTCACAAAAAGAAATCCGGAGCAGTCAAATCAGGTGACCGTGGAGGTCAATCAACATCACATTTTCTTGAAATAACTTGTTGTAGAGAGAGGTCTCGCAGAAATTTTATTGTAATCCTGGCTGTATGCGATGTAGCACCGTCTTACGCTGTTTTCAGTTTCAAAGAAGTAAAATCCAATGATTCCTCTTGACCAAATTGCACACCAGACAGTCACTTTCCAGTCCAGAATCGACTATTCTGTTTATTCACATATCCATTCAAGTGAAAATGTGCCTTGTCACTTACTATAATTTTTTTATGAAAATTAGGGTTATCATGGGCGAGCTGTAACATCCTATTAGCATATGTACGGTGGCATAAATGGTCTTCTGGAAGAAGCTCTTGTGTCAACTGAATCTTAAATGGAAACAAATGGAAATCTTTCTGCAAAATTGTGACCAAAGTTGTTCTTTGAAGACCAAGCTCCTGAGCGCGGCGTCGAATTGCGGTTGATGTTTTGAACACTTTCTTGAGCAGTAGTAATGTTTTCAGCTGATCTTGCAATACGTCGTGGTCCATGCTTGGGCCTGTCAGCTACACTCCCTGTATTTTCGAAATCATTCACTACACGATAAATCGACGCTCTCAAGCCAAAACGGCATAAACGCCAAAATGGTAATTTTTTAGTTAGCTGCACCATTTAGTAGCATTTTTAAATCTGCATGCAACAGTTAAAGCGGCATACCCGGAAACAAACTTCATTCGCTATAAAATTGGTTTAAAGTTTACGTAAAAGCCATTTAAGATTCATTATGTTAATCGTTTTTTGCGTTTTCTGAAAAATTAGGTTAATGGCGTTTATGCCGTTTTGGCTTGGCAGCGTCGAAATAGTGCGTCTTGTTGGCACGTTGTTTCTCCCAAAATGTTCACGTAGCTTTCTAATCGTCACAGTAATCGATGATTGATTTTGCTCAAATGTTTTAACGGTTACAACACGTCGGTTTATATTTTTGCATAATATTTTAGCATAATAAATTTGCCACGTCTCTACTTCACAACTGTCAAATATGAACTGTCCAGATGAATGTTTACCAAAATGGTGACAAAACAAAGTAGTATACCTTTCCGGCGGACACCCGGTATTAGACAATCTTAGATTTTATTATTTATTTATTTATTTATTTTTTTTTGAGTGAACTTTGGACATTCTTAGATTTTTTTGACTCCATTTCAGATGATTTTGAGACCATCTCAAATGATCACAAGACGATTTTAAACGATTTTTAGTAAATATTAGACAATGTTAGATTTAAATTTTTTTGGGTGAACTTTGGACAACCTTAGATTTTTTTGAGTCCATTCCAGATGATTTTGAGATCATCTAAAATGATCCCAAGACGATTTATAGTAAATATTAGAGAATCTTAAATTTTAGTTTTTTTTTGAATGAATTCTGGACAATCTTATATCTTTTTGAGTCCATTCCAGATGATTTTGTGACCATCTCAAATGATCCTAAGACAATTTTAAATGATTTTTAGTAAATATTAGACAATCTTATATTCTAAATTTTTATGGATGAACTTTGGACAATCTTAGATTTTTTTTAAGTCGATTCTAGGTGATTTTGAGATGAGTTTAAGACCATTTCAAGCGATCCTAAGACAATTTTAATCGATTTTAAGTCGATTGTAGACATTTTAAGATAATTTTAAATAAACCTATACGATTTTGAGTCAATTTTAGATCATTTTGAGAGGATTTCAGGCGATGTTAACATGATATTCGACGATTTTAGGAAAATTTCAGTCACTTAGTCGATATGGAGTTGTTGGAAGATTTTGAAATGGTCTTAGATTACCTACAACGATTTTAAGCTTTTCTTGTGAGTGCATTCTGGACACTTTTAGATTTTTTGAGATTCAATTCATGAAGTTTTTAATCGATCTTAGACTTTAACTTTTAACTTAACACATTCTAATAATTCTTTCAACAGTTTCTACTATATTTTGGAGTCAAATCACTTAAATGTTTTTAAGCTAGTTCGAATTATTTAACGGTTATTATTATTATTAATGGATTGTTGGCAGTTTTTGAGGAACCTTTAAATGATTTTAAAGACAGTTCCAAGCGATTATAGACTCTTTGTAAACAATTTGAAAAAATTTTAGAACAATTTTAAACGATTTTGAACGGTTTTGAGTTATTTCTATACAATATTGAAAGGATCTTAGAAAATTGAAACGATTCTAGACGATTTTCGATCATTTTGAGACGATTCTAAATAATTTTAGAGGAGCTTGAAATAAATATAGAAAAATTTAAGAAGAATTTCAATGGTTTTCGGTTGATTTTATAAAAAATTTGAGACGATCTTGTACGATTTTAAACAATTGTGGATTTGACGATATGATGTTATTGAGATGATTTCAGATGGTTTGTAGTCAATTTTACGATTTTCAGTTCATTCTGAGCGATTTTCAGAAATGTTTAGGAAAATTCTAAGCAATTTTAAGCAATTTTAAACAATTTTAAGTCCATTTGGGTTAATTTAGAGATGATCTTAGACAACTGAGACAAATTCAAAAAGATTATAGACCTTAACTTTTAATTTAACACATTCTAATAATTCTTTCAACAAATTCTACTATATTTTGGAGTTAAATCTCTTAAATGTTGTTTAAACTAGTTCAAATTATTTAACAATTATTACAGTGAAGTTCCGCTAATCCGGATCAATGAAAACCGAGGCAATCCGGATTATGGAGTCAAAAATAATCCGGATTATGATAATCCTTAATGTAAATAATACATTTCAATTTCGTCCGGATTACTGGAGAATCCGGATTATTGAAGTTCGGATTAGCGGAGCTTTACTGTATTATAATTATCGGTATTAGACGATTTTAAACAATCGAGACTATTTTGGGTTGAGTTTGGAAGACTTTAAGACTATCAGGAGAAACCAGACTGTTCCATATTACAGTTCTTTTTAGATTTTACAGAACATGAGTTTTTAATTTTGGCATTCAATATAATCCATAGCTATAAAAAATGATTCGATAATTCAGTGATATTAATAGATGTAGATTGATTTGAAATAAATTTAAAACCTAATTGTAAGTATTAAAAACTCAGTTTAAAACGAAAATTGGATATAAAATAAGTAGTCTAATTCTAAGGCGAAGAACTTTGTAAACGATTTTGAGTATAGACATTCTAAATTTCTTTTAGCAACTTCAACCACTTTTGTGCTAAATTTGCTCAGTTTGAAAAGTAGTTGAAAACGTAAATTTAATTGAAGAATTCTTTACTGTAAAATTAATAAAAAGAAATATATTTATTTTATAGAATAACATCATTTAAACAAATACTCTTCAAAAAAAATTTCTATCGTTATAACTAAATTGCCATAAAATCCACTCAAATTGGCTATAATCTTAAACATGGTTAAAGACTTCAAACAAACTGTAATTAACGGTCTCCAACAATTCTTTTAATTCTTAAACTATTTTAATTGTTTTGAATTAAAATTTACCTGAATTGAATTGTCATAAATAAAGTTTGTGTGATTTTTTAAAGTTTCTTAAAAATTTCTTAGGTTATATTCGGTCAAAATTTTTGGATAACTTTGGAAATTTTTTAAATTTTTTCGGTAAGAATTAAAACAAATCTGTCAATTGTGATTAAAAATAGACCTTTTAATTTATCCCCCTTTAAATTTTTATTTCTTAATTTTCATAAATAAAGTCTGTGTGATTTTTTAAAGTTCCTCAAAAATTTCTTAGTTTGTATTCGGTCAAAATTTTTGGATAACTTTGGGAATTTTTTAAATTTTTTCGGTGAGAAGTAAAACAAATCTGTCATTTGTGATTAAAAATAGACTTTTTAATTTATCCCTGATTAAATTTTTATTTCTTAATTTTCATAAATAAAGTCTGTGTGATTTTTTAAATTTCATTAAAAATTTCTTAGGTTATATTCGGTCAACATTTTTGGATAACTTTGGGAATTTTTTAAATTTTTTCGGTAAGAATTAAACCAAATCTATCAATTGTGATTTAAAATAGACATTTTAAATTATCCCTCTTTAAATTTTTATTTCTTAATTTTCATAAATAAAGTTTGTGTGATTTTTTAAAGTTCCTCAAAAATTTCGAAGGTTATGTTAGGTTCGGTTAAAATTTCTCGATAACTTTGGTAATTTTTTTAATTTTTTCGGTAAGAAGTAAAACAAATCTGTTAATTGTGATTAAAAATAGACTTTAATTTGTCCCTCTTTAAATTTTTATTTCTTAATTTTCATAAATAAAGTCTGTGTGATTTTTTAAAGTTCCTCAAAACTTTCTTAGGTTATATTCGATCAAATTTTTCCATAATTTTGGACATTTTTTAAATTTTTTCGGTAAGAATTGAAACAAATCTACTAACTGTGATTAAAAATAGACATTTTAATTTATCCCTCTTTAAATTTTTATTTCTTAATTTTCATAAATAAAGTCTGTATGATTTTTTAAACTTCCTCAACAACTTTTTTAGAGTTAAACATTATAACATTTTATTTAAACTAATTCAAATTTTATATTAGATTGAACGATTGGATATTTTGTATTTAAAATCAAACCAAATTTATTGTATAAAACCATCCAAAACAAACTCTCCAACTGTAAAGTGTTTGTAAAGGTTTTAATCATCCACCATAAGGAAGAAAATTAGATACTTTAATTCTATAAATAGACCCCGAGTTATCTTTATCGTTTAGCGTGATATTTATAGCCCAGTAATAGTTTGAAACGTGACACTTTGAGTTATTATCGTGACGCGTCTCTCCCGCAAAGACTCAAAATTAAATGAATTTAACTACCCAAATAGTAACATTTTTTTCTTCTTTTTCATCCATCCAGTTTAAGTATCTATTTTAAAACCATCTTTCCGTCTCTTTAAAACCTTTTTTTATTTTGATAGTTATTTTGATATTTTTATAATTCTTGTGTTTGTATGAGAAGACTGTCGAGACTTTCTCATTTGAATCCAACCTTGACCTACTGAGCGTAAAATACCGGAGCTAAATAAGATTTAATTGCATAATCGATCGATTTGATGTCTCTTATCGTTTCGCGAAGTTAATGGTAAATAGGAAATAGGGTTTTATCGGGTAAATATTGACTCGGATTGTGTTACACTTTATCATTGCAAAATTCAAGTGGTGGTTAGGTTACATAACATGTTTTCATTTATATTTCCTGCTGATGAGGCTTAATAGAAAAAAATTTACTTATCTAACAAATTACTGTAATAATACCATCATAGTTGTATAAGACTTGGATTACAAAAGAAAAAAAAAATGAGGGAAAGAATTTGTATTGAGTAACATTCAAGTTCAAAGTTGGAAGACTTTAAACTGAAGAAACCTTTGAGACGAGATGAAACAATACTCTTTCAACATCGGGTTTTGCAATAAACCTCTTCCTTATAAATGTCAAGAGTTGGAAAAATTCACCTTTTTACTCCATAATCACAAAACTTTTAGTTATCAACACTTGAAGTTTATAATAATTGTATGTACTTATACCAAAAAGTGAAAAAGTGTTAAATGTCACCGAACGGACGTAAAACCGGACACAACACGTTACACGGTCGCGTAAACACGTTGATCGCGTTCGCGTATACGCGGTTTACGTCCACTATCGACCACTTTGCTCGGTCTCGTGCTGGTTAATAACTACGAAAGTGTCCAGGTGGACTTGAACCGTGCAGGATGGAACGAAACGGTTGGGTTTTGAACGAGCTAGAGGGGGACCGACGTTTTTAACTTTTTAAAACGCTCCAAGAACTCCAACCGATCCGAGAATGAACGTACTACACACTTTCACTCTTAATACAGAGAGAAGAGAGAGAGATAAATGAGATAATTAAAAAAAATTGGGCTAAAATAAAAAAAAAATTTAATTTTTTTGACAACGTTTAGAATAATTCGGTCTATTTTAATTAAAACTAGAATGTTTTAAGTTTCATTTAGAAAAAGAATCAAATCAAAATCTTTAAAAATCAATTTTTGGCGAATTTTTAAAGTTGATCGACTTTTTTAAAATTAGGTTAGAACTGTCAAAAATTTTCTACCAATTTTAAAAATTTGCTTTAAATTTTTTGACAACACTTAGAACAAATCGGTCTTTTTTGATTAAAACTAGAATGTTTTGAGTTTCATTTAGAAAATGAATCAAATCAAAATCTTTAAAAATGAATTTTTGATAAATTTTTAAAGTCAATTTTCTTAAGTTAAAAAATTGTCAAAAATTTTTACCAACTTTGAAAATTTTTTCAATTTTTTTGAAAACACTTGGAATAAAACGGTCTTTTTTAATTAAAATTAGAATGTTCTAGGTTTCATTGAAAAAAAAAATCAAATCAAAATCTTTAAAAATGAATTTTTGGCGAATTTTTAAAGTTGATCGACTTTTTTAAAATTAGGTTAGAACTGTCAAAATTTTTTTACCAATTTTAAAAATTCTTTTAATTTTTTTGACAACACTTAGAACAAATCGGTCTTTTTGGATTAAAACTAGAATGTTTTAAGTTTCATTTAGAAAAAGAACTAAATCAAAATCTTTAAAAATGAATTTTTGGCGAATTTTTAAAGTTGATCGAGTTTTTTAAAATTAGGTTAGAAGTGGCAAAAATTTTTACCAACTTTAAAATCTTTTTAAATTTTTTTGACAACACTTAGAACATATCGGTCTTTTTTGATTAAAACTAGAATGTTTTAAGTTTCATTTAGAAACAGAATCAAATCAAAATCTTCAAAAATGAATTTTTAACGTTGATCGAGTTTTTTAAAATTAGGTTTGAACTGCCAAAAAATTTTTACCAACTTTAAAATTTTTTTTAATTATTTTGACAACATTTAGAACAAATCGGTCTTTTTTGATTAAAATTAGCGTGTTTTAAGTTTCATTTAGAAAAAGAATCAAATCAAAATTTAAAAAAATGAATTTTTGGTGAATTTTTAAAGTTAATTTTCTTAAGTCAAAAAGTGTCAAAAATGTATACCAATTTTAAAAATTTTTTAAATTTTTTTGACAACACTTAGAACAAATCGGTCTTTTTTAATTAAAACTAGAATGTTTTGAGTTTTATTTAGAAAAAGAATCAAATCAAAATCTTTAAAAATGAATTTTTGGCGAATTTTTAAAGTTGATGGACTTTTTTAAAATTAGGTTAGAACTGCCAAAAATTTTTTACCAACTTTAAAATTTTTTTCAATTTTTTTGACAACACTTAGAACAAATCGGTCTTTTTTGATTAAAACTAGCGTGTTTTAAGTTTCATTTAGAAAAAGAATCAAATCAAAATTTAAAAAAATGAATTTTTGGTGAATTTCTAAAGTTAATTTTCTTAAGTTAAAAAGTGTCAAAAATGTATACCAATTTTAAAAATTTTTTAAATTTTTTTGACAACACTTAGAACAAATCGGTCTTTTTTGATTAAAACTAGCATGTTTTAAGTTTCATTTAGAAAAAGAATCAAATCAAAATCTTTAAAAATGAATTTTTGGCGAATTTTTAAAGTTGATCGACTTTTTTAAAATTAGGTTAGAACTGCCAAAAATTTTTTACCAATTGTAAAAATTTTTTTAATTTTTTTGACAACACTTAGAACAAGTCAGTCTTTTTTGATTAAAACTAGCATATTTTAAGTTTCATTTAGAAAAAGAATCAAATCAAAATCTTCAAAAATGAATTTCTGGCGAATTTTTAAAGTTGATCGACTTTTTTGAAATTAGGTTAGATCTGTCAAAAAATTTTTACCAACTTTACAATTTTTTTAATTTTTTTGACAACATTTAGAACAAATCGGTCTTTTTTGATTAAGACTAGCATATTTTGGGTTTCATTCAGAAAAAGAATCAAATCAAAATCTTCAAAAATGGATTTTTAGCGAATTTTTAAAGTTGATCGATTTTTTTAAGTTAGAGTGAAAGTGTCAAAAAATTCTTTACCAATTTTAAAAATTTTTTTAATTTTTTTTATTACACTTAGAACAAATCGGGCTTTTTTGATTAAAACTAGAATGTTTTAAGTTTCATTTAAAAAAAGAATCGAATCAAAATCTTTAAAAATCAATTTTTGGTGAATTTTTAAAGTTAATCGAGTTTTTTTAAATTGAAATTTTTTTAATTTTTTTGAAAATATTTAAAACAAATCGCTCTTTTTTAATTAAAACTAGAATGTTTTAGGTTTCATTTAGAAAAGAAGTCAAATCAAAATTTTAAAAAATGAATTTTTGATGAATTTTTAAAGTAGATCGCTTTTCTTAAGTTAGGTTAGAAAAAAATAAAAATCGTAGAAAATTCATCTTTGGAAAAAATAAAGATTAAGTTTCAATTTAAATCCTCATAAAATTTCAAGTCTCAAGAACAATTAGTTTCTTAGATATGATTTTTTTAAAAATTGACAAGTTTTAATCGATATGTTAATTAAAGTTAGGTTAGAATTTCGTCTCTGGGGAAAAAATTAAAAGTAGTAGAAAATTCATCTTTGATAGAAATAAAGATTAAGTTTCAATCTAAATCTCCATAAGATTTCAAGTCTCAATAACAATTAGTTTCTTAGATATGAATGTTTAAAAATTGGCATATTTTAATCGAGGTTATGTTACTTTTTCTTTTCTGGCGAAAAAACCAAAAGTCGTAGAAAATTTATTATAGGTAAAAAGAAATATCAAATATTGATCTAAATCTTCATCAAATTTTGAGTCTTAATAACAATTAGTTTCTTAGATATGAATTTTTAAAAATGGACAAATTTTAATCGAAATTTTAATTAAGTTAGGTTAGAATTTCTCTTCTGAGAAAAAAACTGAAAGTGGTAGAAAATTCATTTCTGGTAAAAATAAAGATGAAGTTTCAGATTAAATTCGTGTAAAATTTCAAGTCTCTAAAGTATTTAGTTTTTTAGATGTGAATTTTTAAAAATGGACAAATTTTATTTTAGTTAGGTTAGAATTTCTCTTCTGAGAAAAAAACTAAAATTCGTAGAGAATTCATTTTCGGTAAAAGTAAAGATAAAGTTTCAAACTAAATCCTCATAAAATTTCAAGTCTCAAGAACAATTAATTCCTTAGATATGAATTTTCAAATATTGACAAGTTTTAATCGATATGTTAATTAAGGTTAGGTTAGAATTTCGCCTCCGACGAAAAAACTAAAAGTCGTAGGAACTTCATTTTTGGTAACAATAAAGATTAGGTTTCAATCTAAATCCTCATAAAATTTCAAGTCTCAATAACAATTAGTTCCTTAGATATGAATTTTTAAAAAATTGATGAACTTTGATCGACGTTATGTTACATTTTCTCTTCTGAGAAAAAAATTAAAAGTTGTAGAAAATTAATTTCCGGTGAAAATAAAGACTATCTTTCTATCTAAATCCTAATAAAATTTTAAGTCTTAAAAACAATTAGTTTTTTAGCTATGAATTTTTAAAAATTGAAGTTTTTAAAATTTCAGCATAAATCCTCATCAAATTTCAAATCCTCATCAAAGTCTCAGCAACTATAGGTTAAAATAAAATAAAAAAATAGATTAAAATAAAAAATAAAGATTAAAAATTTAAATAAATAGATAAATAAATAAATAAAAGTGGATTTTGAGAGTTTATTGCAATCTAATCTAAAAATTAAATAAAACTGGGTCGATGGAATTAAGTGGTAAATTGGGGGGTTTTTGAAATTGATCGTAATAAAATTTAATTTGCCCGATCGTTCGTTCTAGTTTGATATACGATACTACAAGCGATAAAAAATGTGTGATCGCTTAAAAAAAAGTTATAGGTCTCAAGAGAATGATGGCAATTTATCAAATGTAGCCGTAAAAGTTGACAAATTCGACATGAAATTCTATCGAATGGAACGGAATGGAATGAAGCCAAAAAGAAAAAAAAAAAAAAAAAAAAACGTTTTAGCGTTATATAAAAGTGCTTTTAAAATACTAAAAACTCGTTTGGTTATGGGTTAATTTAATTTTCTCATATGACCTTTAAAATGTAACCAACTTATTTCCGGACATTTATTTATTTTGTCTCTCTCGACATAATTCAATCAAGAACGGTTTATTTACATTTTTCGTGTCCAACTTTTGGCTAATTATAGACTAAAATCGGCTTTAAAATAATTTTAGAGTATCTTTCATTATGATTGTAGATAATTGTAAATGTAGGCAATTGTAAACGTTTCTTTATTTTTAAAGGATTTTGAACGATGAATTTGAATCGATTTTGAACGATTTTAGACGATCTTGAGAGAAACTAAGATAATCTTCCAGGATTTAGACTAGATTATGAAGAATTTTGAGGCGTTTTTAGACAATCCAAGATGATTTTGCTCGCTTTTAAACGATCTTAGATGATTGTAGACGATTTTAAATGATCATAGATGGTCTAAAACGCTTTTATACGATTGTAGTCCATCTTCGTTAATGACTATGAGACGATTTCAAATGGAGTAAAGTGATTTTAATTTAAATCATTTTTGAACGATTCTAGACGAATTTGAGACAAGCTAACATAATCTTCCAGGATTTAGAGCAGATTTTGAAGAATTTTGAGGCGTTCTTAGACAATTTAAGACGATCTTGCTCGGTTTTAACGATCTTAGATTATCATAAACGATTTTAAACATTCTTAAACGATGTTAAACAATGTTAAACGATGTTAAGCTATCGTATATGATCTAATTATAAGACGATTTTACACGATTGTAATGGATCTTCGTTATTAATAACTATGAGACGATTTCAAATGAAATTAGGTGATTTTAAGTCGATTTTGAGATTTTAAAGAACTTTCGACGATGTTCATCCATTTCAAATGATTTGGGAAAATCTTCGTTGATTTTAGGACGTTCATGAACAATCTTAACACGATTTTAAAAGATTTCAGACGATTTAAAAGAATTTTGAAGCATTTAAGACGATTCTAACGACTTTAGACAATCTTAAACGATTTTAAATGACTTGAGACGATTTCAAACGATTTTAGGTGATTTGGTTTTAGAAGGTTTTAATTGATTTTGGAGGATTTTATACGAATTTAAAAAATTTTAGACAATTGTCATCGATTTTGGAAAATTATGGCCGAATTCGTGACGATTTCAAGCGACCTTAAACGATTTTAAGACAATTTCACACGGTTTACATTATTTTAAACGATTTCAAGTTATTGTAGGCAATTTTGACTTAAACTTTGATTTTGATTTGATTTTGGATTTATGTTAAACAACTTTTAGACAATTTTTTAGACGATTTTATATGAACTTACACGATGTTAACATTACATGATCTTGAATGTTCTCACTGTTAGGTGATTTCAAATAATTTTGGAACGATTTGGATTTAGAAGATTTTAAACGAATTTTGAAAATATTAATCTATTTCAAACGATCTTTTAGGATTTTAGATCATTTCAAACGAATTCAGATGATTTTAAGTAAATTTTTCCCGATTTACATAATCTTAGACGATTTTTAGTGATCTTTGATGATTTTACCTGAAACGATTTTGGAAGATCTTGCTGGAAGATTTTGGCTTTAACGATTTTGCAAATTGTTAGATGATTTGAAATAATTTTGGAAATGATAAACGATATTCGGCGATTTTGAGTCAATTTTGAACGATTTTGAAACTGCTTGAGCGATCTTAAATAATTTTAAAAGAATTTTGGATAATCTTAGACAATTTTTGGTTAATTGTAAACAATTTTGAGAGGCTCTTGATATGATTTTAAATAAGCTTGGGAAAAATTAAACGATTTCAAACGATCTTGTAAAATCTTAGACGATTTTAAACGATTTTTGTCGGTTTTGGGTAAATTCTAGATAATTTTTAAACAATTTCAAACGAACTCAGATGATTTTAAGTTCTTTTTTCTCGATTTACATAATCTTATACGATTTTTAATGATCCTTGACGATTTTGGAAAATGTTAGATGAGTTGAAATAATTTTGGAAATCGTAGACGACATTCGGCGATTTTCAAACTGTTTGAGCGATCTTAAATAATTTTTAACGGTTTGAATTAATTTCAGATAATTTTGAGTTAAATCTAAACGATTTTGAGAGGATTGTGATATGATTTTAAATGAGCTTGGGAAAAAATAAACGATTTTAAACGATCTTGTAAAATCTAGACGATTTTAAGACCGTTTCAAATGAACTCACAATCAGATGACTTCAAGTCACTTTTTAGACGATTTTTAATGATCTTTAACGATTTTACCTCAAACAATTTTGGATGATTTTATTAGACGATTTTGACTTTAACGATTTACGAAAATGTTAGATAAATTCAAATAATTTTGGAAATCATAGACGATATTCGGCGATCTTGGGTCAATTCTAATCGATTTTAAAACTGTTTGAACGATCTTAAATAATTTTTAAACAATTTTAGATAATCTTAGACAATTTTAAGTTAATTATAGACGATTTTAAGAGGAGTTTGATATAATCTTAAACGATTTTCAATTAGTATACTTTTAGTCGATTTTCAGATAATTGCAAACGAATTTACAGTAATTTTAGTTGATTTTAATCCACTTCTAGACGATTTTGGTTCTAGATGACTTTAGTTCTAGACGAATTTACAACCATTTCAATCGGTCCTAAAACTAATAGATTATAGATGATTTTAAGACAATGTTAATGTTAGGTGCAATTTTAATCAATATTTGACGACCTAAGTTGATTTTGAACCATATTAATAACAAAAATCCTTCAAATTCTCAAAACAAGTTAAAAGCAATCCCTAATCTTATTAATAATTGAAACACCGTGATAAATGATTACGAATTCAAAGGGTTTCAGGGTCCCCTTCGTAGAGATCAATCACTTTGAGGGACTTTCTTGGAGCGTTTCACCTTCCGAGACCCTTTTAACCCTGAGCTTTTACCTACCCCGTCCTTTAAGCAAAGAGATAAATATAATTAGAGGTAAAAATACTCCTTATTTATCATTTAATTGGAGTGTCACAAAAGGAAGAAGCCCCGGTGAAATTTAACTTTTATTTACGTTCCATTTCGACTCTTAAAATTTGTATTTTAATCACGTTAAAGTGAAAGTGATTAAAATAACTTGGCTGAGTGTGTGGTGAATATTAATAATAAACTTTTGTATTTCATACGAATTTATAAAAAGAAAACTGTTTTTGAAATTGAAATTTTTGAAAAAAAATGGACACATAAACAGAAAGAAATGGAAAAATTAATAAATCGAAAAGCGTTTCGATCAAATACGTTTTTGATTTAGATATCAGAACGATAACAATAAATTTTAAGTACTGTCGAGTTCACGCACAAGCTCGTAAATCCGAATATATCTAACTTCCTGTTTTATACGATGTACGATGATTTATTAGATTTCAGTCAAAAAAAAAAAATTAAAAATAGAAAGGTAATAATTGGTTTTTACAAAGGATGAAACTTTGAAAGAGTTATTGTCTTTGAAAAATTGATTTTCTTTGAAAATTTCTAGTGTGAACGGGAAATTGTTTAATTACATTTCGGCTTAATTAAAGATTCCTTGGACGTTGTGCAAAGTTCTTTTTTCGTCGTTAAATGGTACGTGATGGTCGTGAAATGAGCGAGAAACTGTGTCGCGGCCGACGACACTTAAAATTACGTTAAAATTATACTTCTGCTTGTTAAATTATTTGACGAATTATTTTTAAATTTATTTTTAATTATGATTCAAACTGATTTAAAAACATTTTTAACTATTTACAAGTTAAATTAATCAAAAACGAATTTTTAACTTTAACGCGATCTTTAAATAAATTTTCCTTGCAGAATTAACTATAGATTACAGTTTTTTAAACGATTTTAACCGATATTAGAAAATCTTGTGGACGATTTCAAACGATTTTGAACAATTTTAGATGGTTATTCGTTAATTTTGATTTCATTATAAACAGTTTTGAGACGATTTTAAACAATCTCAGGCGATTTTATGCCAATCTTTCATGTTTCACACACTTTCAGACGATTTTAAAAGATAGACGATTTTGTCTTAAACTATTTTAAAAGATCTTATTAGACGATTTTAACTTAAACGATTTTGCAAGATCTTAGATGATTTCAAACGATTTTAGAACAATTCAAACGATCTCAGAGGACTTTACACTGTCTTAGACGATTTCAAACGATTTTGAACAATTTTGGATGATTATTCGTTAATTTTGATATCATTATAAACAGTTTTGAGGCGATTTTAAATAATCTCCGACGATTTTAGGTTAATCTTTCACGTTTTACACACTCTCATGTCAGACGATTTTAAAGGATAGATGATTTTGTCTTAAACGATCTTGAAAGAACTTATTGGACGATTTTAACTTAAACGACTTTGAAAGATTTTAGACGATTTCAAACGATTTTGAAAAGTCTTACAATTAGATAATTTTTCTTGATTTTGGGTCGATCTTGAATGATTTTGGGACAATTTTAGACGATCTCAAACGATTTTCATCTAATTTCACTCGGTTCACACAATCTTAAACAATTTTAAGTGGCTTTAAATGATCTTACAATTAGACAATTTTGACTGAAACGGTTTTAGAGAATCTTATTAAGCGATTTTTACTTAAACGATGTTGGAAGGTCTTAGACGATTTTGGAAAGTCTTAGACGATCTTTCTTGATTTTGGGTTGATGTTGAACGATTTTAGACGATGTCAGACAATTTTCAGTCAATTTTACACGTTTTATACAATTTCAGATAATTTTAAACGACTTTAATGGATCATTGACGATTTTGGATTGATCTACTTTAGAAAATCTTAACAGACGATTTTGACATAAACGATTTTAGATCTTAGATGATTTTTAATGATTTTGGAAAATCTCAGACGATCTTGAATGATTTTGGGTTGACTCTGAATGATTTTAAGAAAATTTTAAACAATCTCCTTAAACAATTTTATACGGTTTATATAATCTCAGACGATTTTAAACGACTTACATGGATCTTGGACGATTTTGGATAAAACGATTTTGAAGAATCTTATTAGACGATTTTGACTTAAACGATTTTAAATCGTAGATGATGTCTAATGATTTTGGAAAATCTCAGACGATCTTCAATGATTTTGGATCGATCCTGAATGGGTTTGAAACAATTTCAGACGACTTAAAATATTTTCAGTCAATTTTAAACACTTTACGTAATCTCAGACGATTTGAAGTGATTTTAACCGATTCTGGACGACTTTAAATTAAACGATTTTTGAGAATCTTATTAGACGATTTTGATTTAAACTATTTCGGAACATCTTAGACGATTTCGAATGGTTTTGAAAAATTTTAGACAGTCTTCTTTGATTTTGGGTCGATTTTGAGACAATTTTAGACTCTCATTTAGAATCTCATATCATTTTCAGCCATTTTTACACGGTTTACACAATCTTAGACGATTTGAAGCAATTTTAAATGACCTCAGACGTTTCAGGATTAAATGATTCTGAAAAATCTTAGTGGACGATTTTGATTTAAAGGATTTCGGAAGGTCTTAATAAAGCTGATCAAAAATTTCATTAAAATTAAAATCAATTAAAATCGTTTAAAATCTTTTTAATAACTACATTTTGTGTGGGGGTGAGTTATTTTAGACGATTTTGAAGTAAATTTGAGATACTTTCAGGTGATCTTAAGACGATTACGATAAAAATTGAAGTCTAGAAGGAATCCAAAATCATCCAAGATCATTTAAAATCGCTTAAAATCTTCTAAGACAGTGATTCTCAACCATTGTGCCACGAGATTCTTGAAATGTGCCGCCAAATTTTACGGATGCATACGGTAAAATAGTAAAGTTTAATAAAACAGAAATATGGAAAGCAGAACTTAAGATAAAGATTGTTTACATTTAAAGGATTTCGATAACTAAAATGAATGCGTGCCTTATATAAATGCTATCGCGCCGTACCTATTGTTTTTTTTGCATTGGGAAACACTCGCTACAAAACAATTAGCATTAGAATTGAAAACAGTACAGGAAAAGTGTGTTAAAATAATTAATTACATAAAGTCAAGACCATTAAAAAGTTGCCCATTTAGTCAATTATGCCAGGCGATGGAGTCTAAATATGAATCGTTGTTACTACACACTAAAGTTAGGTGGTTGTCCAAAGGGAAAGTTTTTTCTCGCGTGCTTGAGTTAAAAAACGATATAAGGATATTTTTTTGAACAAGATAGTAATGATTTTGCTGATTTGTTGGATGACAAAATATGGTGTGCCCAGCTAGTTTACTTATCTGATATATTTGTTATTTTTAATAACAAGTACAAGTATGCAAGGAGTGAAAGAGAATATTTTAGTCTCTACCGATAAATCATTGGAATTAAAAAAAAAAAAAAATACTGTACGGAAGAATAAAACACAAGAAGGTAGTTTAGAAAAGTTTGAATCAGTTCCAAAAGGGTGTTATAAAATAATTCATGAAACAGTTGTTGGTCATTTGACAATACTAGAGCAAAGAATTGTTCAATATTTTCTGAATTTAGAAATAAAAAAAATTGATTGGGTTCGAAATCCATTTGTGATAAGTAACACGTCCGTATATGAATTAACCTTGAAAGAAGAGGAAGAACTAATTTTTCTGTGTAATAGACGAGATTTAATTTCAAAACATTCAGAATAATCATTTAATTTTTTTGGATTAATCTTATTGTTAAATTCGATTACCCGACAATATCACAAAAAGCTTTAAGTGTCTTATTACATCAAATAAACACTTTCTTTACTTTGTAAGAATATTTTACTTTATATTCGATTGAAAATTATCATCGTCTGCTATTTTTATCTAATTGTTAGTGTACCGCCAAGTTTTTAAGTTATTAAGCATATGTCGTGACGAAAAAAAGGTTGAGAATCACCGTTCTGAGATATTGTGAAGTTATTTAAGATCATTTAAAATGTTCCAGATACGTTTAAAATCATCTAAGGTTTTTCAAAACCATTCAGAACAAAATCATCTATCATTTAAAATCTCTTGAAATCGTCTGAGATTCTGTAAATCATGTAAGATTGACTTAAAATCGATTAAATTGTTTAAAATCGTCTAAACTCAAATTGTTTAAAAATCTCTAAATCGTTGAAATCTAAATTTACATCAAAATCGTTTAAAATGATCTTAAAATCATCTGAGATCATTTGAAATTATCTTTAAATTATCGAGAATTTACCCAAATTTGATGAATCCTCTAAATTCTTTAAAATCGTTTAAGATTCTTCCAAATTGTTTGAAATTGTTTTAAATAAGAACTTCTTAAATCGTTTATCAATTTGGAATTATCGTCGATTATCCCAAATGTTTTGAAATTATCCAAGATCATTGTAGTTAATTAAAATTTAAATTAAAATCAATACTTGATGTTTAATTTTACAGAAATCTTTAAATACATATTTTTTTTGGCAGTTTACTACAGATTACAGTTACCTTTATCTTTATTGAATTAGATATGTATTTTAATAAAGTTTTCTGTATAAAGTAAATCAAATGAAATTGTATTGTGGCTACTGTTTTATAGAGAGCGCTAACTTTGGAAAATGTAATGAAGTACATTTATAATAGCATCTTTTTAACACTAGATGGATCTACTATACAGTTTTTTGAAATAAATTTCATGAAATTATCCAATATTTTTTTTTTAATTTTATGATTTTATCATTTTTACTTTAACTCATTTAAATAAACTTATGAACATTTTACTTTAATTTATTTAATTTTTAAGATAAAATTCTTTGAATTATCCAAACTTAATTGAAGTATAAACCAATTTCTTGATGTATTTTGGGTAAATTAACTAATTTACTTAATTTACTTTAACGTTTTCGTACAAACCTCCAAAGTTGATTTAAATGAAAATGGAATTTCGCCGTACTAAAAGGGTCTTCTTCGTCACGTTAACGAAATTCGCGTCGCGGGACCCACGTGAAGGATTTTTGATGGAATTACCTTTCCTTCTTTGAACGTCGGGACGTCTCTTTACGCCTTCTTGCCCTCTTTCACCTAACCTTTGGATTTTCGGTACCGAACGCAGAAGTCCGCCAAAAGTTAATTTCAGTATAAACAAGACCGCTGAATATTCAATTAGCGTTTAGAATTCTTAATGTGTTTAGCCAACTTTTGTGTAATTAAATTTTGGTGGAAAATTTACCTTCTCTCTATCTCTATTTTTATTTCTATCGTTATAAAAAGAAATAAATTAGATAAAAATATGGATGAAAAGTAATGAAGCTTAACATCCGAAACACTTTCCCTTTTTCATTCATTCATTCATTGATTCATTCGTTCGTTTATTCTCTCATTCATTCGTTTATTGTTAAGTAACCGATACAAAGAAGAGATCGTTTAACAACGTTTAACGATGCTATTTACTTGAAAACCTCACAATTGTCCCCAATAGACAACATCGGTCACGGTTTATAAACTCCCTTTCGTCCGGACATCATTCAAACGTAAATAGTCCGTGCGAAATTAGTGACATCTTCCCTATCGACGATGACTGTGCGTGAAAAAAAAAGTGTGGACGTCGCCCCCGGGGCTCGTTTTAAGCCTCTCGCCCTCCGAGGTCGAAACTTGACACTTATGATAGATTACGGACAAGTGATAATGATTGCGAACTGCGAGGCGAAAATATCGTCGTACTTCCTGTTCGGTTTTTGCGAAAGGGGGGCGAGGTTAAAGGGGAAACTTAAACTAAAGAATTAACTGCGACGGATACCGTGTACTGCTTTTGTGGCGCCCCCTTAAAGGGGCGTATTGTTTCGTTTTGTTCGATGATGTCATAACTGTTATGGGTGGGAAGGTTTCTCTCTCTCGTTTAAATTCGCATTTGAATAGAAATGTGATTATGAATATTTATCGTAAACAGTTTTTCAGAAGGGGTATACATATACATAAATATAAATCAAATTGAGATATTTGTTTTTATAATGAGAAGGGAGGAAGTGTTTTAAGTTTGATATCTTTATTTAAAAGAATTTTACAATTTTGATTTTAATTGAATTTAGAGAATTAGAATTTGGAAATAAATTTAGACAGTGTTAAATGATTTTAATTCTTTTGGACGATTTGGATAAACTCTGAGGGTTTTGAATCTATTTTACAAAGTTTTGAAATAATTTTAGAAGACTTTGATAATTTTTATGCAATCTTACACAATTTTGGACGATTTGAGTCTATTTTAGACGATTTTGAAACAATTTAAGTTGAAGTTGAATGATTTTCAGACAAGTTTAATCAATTTTAGAGGATTTTGTATTGATTTTGAGTCGATTTTGGACAATTTTGGGACGATCTTGGACTATTTTAGGCGATTTTAAATGATTAACAATGAGACGATGTTAGACTTTCTTGGACGATCTCCCGCTATTTTGAGTCGTTAATAGGCGATTTTGAGTCTACTTTAGACGATTTTAAGCCAATTTCAGTTGAACTTAAATGTTTTTGAGACCAGTTTAGACAATTTTAGACGATTTTGAATCGATTTTAAGACAATTTTAGACGATTTTGAAGATTAGAATTCAGATAATTTTAGACCAAAGCGGTTTTGGATTCATTTTAGAAGATTTTGAGATAATTTTTGGAGATTTTGACGATTTATATACAATCTTATATAATTTTTAACGATTGGAGTCCCTTTTAGATAATTTTGAAATAATTTTATCTGAGCTCTAATAATTTCGAGAAAAATTTAGACATTTTTAGATTATTTTGAATCGATTTTGAGTCGATTCTGGACAATTTTGACACGATCTTGGACAATGTCAGGCGATTTTAAATAATTAACAATCAGACGACATTAGACTTACTTGGACAATCTCCGACTATTTTGAGTCGTTAATAGACGATTCTTAGCCTATTTTAGACGGTTTTAAGACAATTTCAGTTGAAATTGATTGATTTTGAGACCAGTTTGGACAATTTTAAGCGATTTTGAATCGATTTTAAGACAATTCTGGATAATTTTAGACGATTTTGAAGGTTAGCATTGAGATGATTTGAGACCAAAGCGGTTTTTGATTCATTTTAGAAGATTTTCATATAATTTTAGAAAGTTTTGACGATTTTTATACAATCGTATATAATCTTTAACGATTGGAGTCCCTTTTAGATAATTTTGAAACAATTTAAGCTTAGCTTTAATGATTTTGAGAAAAGTTTAGACATTTTTAGATTATTTTGAATCGATTTTGAGTCGATTCTGGACAATTTTGACACGATCTTGGACAATGTCAGGCGATTTTAAATAATTAACAATGAGACGACATTAGACTTACTTGGACAATCTCCGACTATTTTGAGTCGTTAATAGACGATTCTTAGCCTATTTTAGACGGTTTTAAGACAATTTCAGTTGAAATGAGACCAGTTTGGACAATTTTAAGCGATTTTGAATCGATTTTAAAACAATTCTGGATAATTTTAGACGATTTTGAAGATTAGCATTGAGATGATTTTAGACCAAAGTGGTTTTGGATTCATTTTAGAAGATTTTAAGATAATTTTAGAAAATGTCTACGATTTTCATATAATCTTATATAATTTTTAACGATTGGAATCCCTTTTAGATAATTTTGAAACTATTTAAGCTGAGCTTTAATGATTTTGAGAAAAGTTTAGACAATTTTAGACGATTTTAAATCGATTTTAAGACAATTCTGGACAATTTTGACACTGTCTTGGGCAATTTTAGACGATTTTGAAGGTTAGCATTGAGATGATTTTAGACCAAAGCAGTTTTGGATTCAATTTAGAAGATTTTGAGATAATTTTAGAAAATTTTGACGATTTTTATATAATCTTATATAATTTTTAACGATTGGAGTTCCTTTTAGATAATTTTGAAACAATTTAAGCTGAGCTTTAATGATTTTGAGAAAAGTTTAGACATTTTTAGATTATTTTGAATCGATTTTGAGTCGATTCTGGACAATTTTAACAAAATCTTGGACAATTTTAGACTATTTTAAATGACTAACGATGAGACGGTATTAGATAATCATTTGCACACGTTTTAGAGTTTTTTGGACGATATCCGAATATTTTTCGAAGTTAATAGGTAATTTTGAGTTTATTTTAAAAGATTTTGAGACAATTTTTAGAAAGCTTTGACGATTTTTATGCAATCTTACATAATTTTTAACGATTTGAGTCTATTTTAAGTGATTTTAAGGCCATTTCAGTTGAACTTAAATAATTTTGAGACCAGTTTAGACAATTTTAGATGGTTTTGAATCAATTTTCAGTCGATTTTGTACAATTTTTACACCATCGTGGAGAATTTAAGACGATTTCAGACGACTTTAAACGATTAACAATGAGATGATTTTAGATGATAAGTGTCAAAACTTATTTCCTTGAAGGAGGAGTAGGGAGTTGGTCGAATGCGAAAAAAGTTGTTTTTAAGAGTATTCATTCGTAATTCGTTCGTTGCAACCCGTGTGAGCAGGGTCGTTTGTAAACGTTCTTTAAAAAGTTAGATAAAATAAACCATTATTAAGAGAACAAGGTTTTATAACTTCAAAAAATCATCGAAAAGTATACAGTCCACAACAATAAGTTATACACAATTCTGGATTTTTTTGGACGATCTCCGGCTATTTTGACTCGATTTTGGGTCTATTTTAGAAAAATTTGAGAAAATTTTAGAAAATTTTGACGATTTTTATACAAACTTATGCAATTCTTAACGATTTGGGTCCATTTTAGACTATTTTAAGATAGTTTCAATTGATCTTGAATGATTTTGAGACATGTTTAGATGATTCTAGGCTATTTTCAATTGATTTTGAGTCGATTCTGGATAACTTTGACACGATCTTGGACGCTTTTAGATGATTTTAAATGATTAACAATGAGTTGATTTTAGATGATCATTTATACACGATTTTAGACTTTCTTGAACAATCTCCGACTATTTTGATTAGTTAGCAGACAACTTTGAGTCTATTCTAGAAGATTCTGGGACAATTTTTAGAAAACTTTAGCGATTTTTATACAAACTTATCAAATTTTTAACGATTTGAAACCATTTTAGATAATTTTGAAGCAATTTTAGTTGAACTTGAAAGATTTTGGGACAAGTTTAGATGATTTTCAATCGATTTTGAATCGATTCTGGACAATTTTGATACGATCTTGGATACTTTTACATGATTTTAAATGATTAACAATGAGACGATTTTAAAATATCATTTACATACGATTTTAGACTTCTCTATTTTGACTTATCAATAAGGGATTTTGAGACGAATTTGAGAATTTTAACCAAGATTTAGTCCACGACGCACTTGAACAATCACTTTTACCAGAAATCGAGTTGAATAGAAATTCACAAGAAAATCTAAACGATATGTTAACTAGGGTTAAAGCTCAAATTAGCAACGGAAGGGCTGCTCAACACGAATCAGAAGTGGATGTGGGAAGTAAAGAGTCTGCCTTGGGAATGTGTCATAAATTGAGTAATTTTCCAAGGGGGATTAATTCTTATAGTGGGATTGAAACTTTTGATCCTACGTAAATTTCTTTATACATAGTAAAAGAAATAATTAAAGAAAAGTTTTTACCACTTAATGCGTTAGAGGAGAAAAAATGTTCCATTACTGCACTGAGATCCGAACCCAGATCTTCTCTTTTTCGGGCAGTTGTTCTAACCAAATCAACAATCTAAAAAAAACTTTCTTTAATTATTTCTTTCGATTCATATTCGTGCGTTAAAAATTCCCAAATGTTTTCATTATATTTATACAGAATATTTCACCGAAGTGGACTAATTGAAACATCTTGGAAACTACAGGTTCATTTTATGCCATTTTAGATGACAAACAACTTTAGGCAATCTTTAATCACATTAAGTCGATTTAGATGATTTTGAGATTCTTTGATGATTCGATTTTCAACCCAACTTTAAATAACTTCAGACGGTTTTGAATCGATATTAGATGATAATTTTAAACGATTTACGCACAATTTTAGACTTTCTTAGAAGATTTCTGACTATTTTAATTGGTTAGTAGGCGATTTTGAGAAAAATTAGGAAAAATTTTATATCATTTTAGATGACAGACAATTTTATGCAATCTTTGGCGATATTAAATCAAACTTAGACGATTTTGAGCTTCTTGCACGCTTCAATTTTCAGTACAATTTGAAATAATGTCAGATTCATCGACGATTTTGAGTCAATATTAGACGACAATTTTAGACGACCATTTTACACACGATTTTAGACTTTCCTGGTGATTTTCGACTACTTTGAATCCTTAATAAGCGACATTAAGATGTATTCGTGGTAATTTTAGACAATTTTGAGTAATTTTTGAAAACATATTCAACGATTTTAATTTTTTGAGTAGTTTCTAGTAGATTTTAGACGAATTTGATGAAAATTCAAACAATTTTAGATGATTTTGAACTAAAACTGAATTATTTTAAGACGATTTTCATAAATTTTAGACAATTTTAAAGATTTTCGAATTGTTTGGTCGAAAGATTTTAGAATCGTTTAGTTGATTTATGATTTTGAGATAATCTTTGAGAGAATTTCAAAAAAAATTATAACTACTTTTATACAAATTTAGACGTTATTTTTACGTTTAAAAGAAAATTGTGGCTTGATTTTAGAAAAATTTTGCCGTTTTTGAATCAATTCTGGACAAATTTGAGATGATTTTTAATAAATTTGAGTTAATTTTAGACGATTTTGACTTAATTTTAGTTAATTTTGAAATAAAGACGATTTTAAGATGTTTTCAATTTAACTTTGAGACGATTTTGATTTTAATTCTATGATATGAGTTTAACACATTTTTTTGACAAACTTTTTGATAATCTTGAGATAAATTTTAGAGAACTTCATGCGGGTTCAGAAAAGTTTTGGAGGGTCTTAGAATATTTCGAACGATTTTAAACAATTTTAACCAGTTAACTGTTTTTAACGAAAATGTTCGTCATGAAAAAATGGTAAAATTTTGTGTACGATGAGTATATTCGTCATGTATCTTCAGTAGTGTCCAGTGGCAGTTAAGTTAGCAATTTGAGTTTAAATTGAAATAACATACTCCTAAACTGCATCGAGTTTAGAATATTTTGAGGTCATGTCGAAATAAAAAGAACGAATAAGAATGTAGAAATAATTATTATAAAAAAACAACAGATAAAGCATGAATTATTTTTCATTAATGTACCATTGTTGTCTTTCGCTAGTCTCTGAAGCAATTACAAATTTATACATTGTTTTAGACTGTGTAAACAGTGGTACCCTTAGCAATAAATAACGAAATGAGGATTGTTTCGTTTCTCGTTTACCTATATTTAACAAACGACGTTTTCTTTTTGGTTCGTCTGCGGGATTTGAGTTGTTTCTAAATTGAGATGTTGATTACCTAGCTGCTAAGAAATTTACAAAGTACTAGCACGTTAGCACCCAAATTTTCTCTTTGAAAAATAATGGCACTTTTTTCTTAAGTTTTATTATCAGATATATTCTGGGTTTGACGAATATATTCGTCATCGCTTAATATGTAACAACACACGTAGGAGATACATTTTCCAATAAAATCAGAACAGTTAACTGGTCAAATGATTTAATACGAATTCTTGATAATTTTTAATTGATCCTAGATTCAATTTGAAACGACTCCGAATTTTTGACAGATTTTTTCTTAAAGGAGATAATTTTAAATTATCTTGGGGAACTTTTAATAGAATCTGAACTGTTTTGAAAAAATCTTGGAATGTGATTCATCCGTATCTTTGCATTAATTAATTTTTATTCGTCTATTTTATTAAAGATTATGGAATTTTTCACCAAGAACTTAATATTGGAGTAAAATAGAATTACAATCTTGAAATGCCCTTTTGAAATATCTTCTAAGTAGTTGAGTTTCTCTGTTTAAAAGAATCTCTTCAAAGTAGTAGGTTGAATTGAATTGATTCTAAATTGGGTTAGATTGCGATTTCTCTTATTCACAATCAGAAAAATCAAGTAACAAAAGTTTAATAGTAGACATGTAAAGTCTAAAATCATTCCAAGACTATTCCTAAATTTTTTCTAAAATATTTTAACTCTGTATTATATTCCAAAAAGTCATTTGTATGATATTGTTATGGAGTGAAAACACGATGTCGTACTTTTCGAAGTTTTTATTTAATAATCAAACTATTTCACATAGAAAACTTATTCTAATTTCGAAAATGTTTACTGATTGGAATCACGAGTAAATCTAAATCTCCTTTCCAGACTCAAAGTCTTTTGTATTCCCTTTCGGAAAGTAATTTTGGTATTTGAAAATACTTAACTTTTGTTCTTATTAATATTTCATTACATAGACCTGCATCTAAACTTACTCTACTGCAAAACTAGAATAATTCAGAGAAATGTTTGTAGGATTTGAGTCTGGACGAGCTGGATTTAGAATTACTCGTGTGACTTTTTTATATAATCTTAAGTTACGATAAGCTTTTTACGATCTACAAATGGAAATTGCAAGGCAACAATATGTTGTTTGTTGTTCATGGGAGTTTGATTCTTACCAGTTGGGATATTATGTGATGAACGCTCTTTGCCAGGGGGGTGACTAATTGTAAGAACTAGTTGTTGTGTAACGCTCCGGTTTATTTTTATGATAGAATCTACCTAAAAGTGAATCAGTTGTACCTTGTAGCTGGCAAGAATAAGTTAAATATAATTCCTGGTTAAGGTCAGAGTTCGTTTTATTTCATTTTCAAAACCGTAAGTTAACATACATGGAATTTATAAATTATAACATTTTAAAAAAGTGCGAGATGAGTTCAAATCAAACATAAAATATATCTTTGAAATTCGAGTAGGTTACATTAGTAGAGATTTCACGCGAGCTGGAATTAACTGTGAACGCAACCGTAGAATAACTCGCACGCACACGCGGATTGATTTATGCCGGACGGTTCTCTTCCGGTGATTAATGTGCCCTTGCGTAATTGCGAATTCTTTATGTTCAAATTCTTTCCCCCCGCGTTAAAATTAAAATCGTTTCGTCGCACACACTCAAGCAAGCCGGTGCGGTGGTGGTGATATCAAAACGCGAACGCAAAGTGGAACGAAACGTAAACGTTTCGTTTCAACAATTAATAACGGCGTTGATGTTGAACGGGCCTCGGACCGAAACGCACATATATCTCGCATTTCAATAACACATATTGCCGTAGGTACAAGGGCGTGTTGCCATCAATCACTTACGGATGGGCTGAAGTTCCGCTACATTTAGCATCTCACTGGCGGGGCCGCTCCTGGTGCCGCTGATCCGCTCCTGTTACAATATCCTGCTGGGCCGCAACCGATCCTATACGCAACTGGAAACGTAACGTTCAAGATTGGGCACTTTTCGAATTAGCTGTAATAAAAATTTCCAACGATTTATTGCGGGGTGAGTTTTATTGGATTAACTTGAGTGGAAATCAGAATTTTTAAAATATCGTCCCTTTTTTATTACTAGAAGGTTTATTCTTTAAATTTATTTTTGTCAATATTACACTTTTTATTTTTTTATTACATTATATTTCGATCATTTTGGAAAATTATTTGGAAAATTTCATTGGATTAATTTATACTAACAACAAATTTTCTATACCTTGATATATATTTTATTCCATATCTTAAAATCAATAAAAAAAGATTTTCTAACGATCTTATTTTCATTTTCTAATAAATTTCTTGAAAAGATAGACAAAATTGCTCAGTTCGTATATAAAATTAAATGTATTAGCGTCCCTGTAAAGGGATATTATACACCAATGGGGTAATTAACCCCTTGGGTGATGATTTATTTCGAAGGTAATGCAATTATGACGGGTCAGACTCGTCATTATATTTTAAGGGATTAATATTTTGGTAACATCATAAAACAAATTTCCTAATTTTATAGAAATCTTTCAAAAAATCAAGCTCTTGTCAAAGTCCATCGACTTAATTATCCTTTGCAATATTTATGTCATTTACAAGGATTGATTTAGCAGTTAGAGTTTTGTTGGAATTTCATTAAAAGGTAATTTTAAAGAATTTTAGATCCTTTGAACGACTTTAAACTATTTTCTACTTTTGAGATGAATTTGGGACAATATCAGAAAACTTTAGACGGTTTTGAAACCAGTCTGAACTGAGATCATGATGAAATGGTTCTGGACGATTTTAAAACAAACTTAGATAATTATGAATCAATTCTAGATGATTTAGAGACAATTTTCATAGAATTTTAGACGATTTTGAGTTATTTTGAGTACATTTCAGACGATTTTGAGTAATTTTGAGTACATTTCAGACGATTTTGAGACAAATTTAGACCACTTTCGATGATTTTGAATCGATTCTGGAAAATTTAAAGATGAATTTGTAACAATTTTAAACTAGTTAATGATGAGATGATTTTGGATGTTTTTGAGACAAACTCAGGTGATTTTGAGTCCATTCAAAATATTTTGTAACGAATTTTAGACAATTTCAAAAAACTTCAAACTATTCTAAATGGATTCAGAACTGGACTCATGATGAAATGGTTCTGGACGATTTTAAAAGAAACTCATTGTCAGATAATTATGAATCCATTCTGGACGATTTAAAGACGATTTTTAGACAATCTGAGATAATTTTGAGAAATTTTGAGTCCATTTCAGACGATTTTTAGACAAATTTAGATCACTTTCGATGATTTTGAATCGATTCTGGAAAATTTAAAGACGAATTTGTAACAATTTGAGACGAGCTAATGATGAGATGATTATGGATGTTTTTGAGACAAATTCATGTGATTTTGAGTTCATTCAAGATCTTTTTTAGACAATTTTAGATTAACTTAGACCATTTTTAAACAATATTAGACGATTTTCAAAGATTTTGAGTCCACTTTAGAAGATTTTCTAGGATTTTGAGTTGATTCTAAACGATTTATCAACCAATTTAAGACAATTTTAGAAAAACGTAAACGATTTTTAAACAATCTTGTGAGGCGATGTACTACGATTTTTGATCAATTTTAGACGAATTGAAGTCAATTTCATACTTTATGATGGACTTTAACTTAGATTCTTAACGATATTGAGTTCATTCTAGATCATTTTGAATAGTCTCTGTACGATTTTCAGACGGTTTAAAAATAAATTTGAAGAAACTTGAAATAATTATGGATGTCCTTGAGAAAAATTCAGACGATTTTTAGACGAATTTGAGATAATTATAGATGATCTTAAATAACTTTTAATCAATATTAGACGATTTTCAATGATCTTGAGTTCATTTTAGAAGATTTTCTACGATTTTTAGTTGATTTTGAACGATTTTCATGCGAATTTAAGACAATTTTAGACCACTTTAGACAATTTTTAGATAATTTTAGGCGATTTTCAACGATCTTGAGTCTATTAGATCGTCTAGAAGATCTTCTACGATTTTAAGTTGATTTTGAGTTGATTTTGAGTTGATTTTGAACGATTTTCAGATAAATTTAAGATAATTTTAGATGAACTTTGACGATTTTTAAATAATCTTAGACGATTTTCAGCGATTTGGAGTTCATTTTTGACGATTTTCAGATAATTTCAAATAAACTTGAACGATTTTAGGATTTTAATTTAGATAATTTTCAACGATTTTTGAGATAAATCTTAAATAATTTTACAGGAGCTTATAATGAAATTATTCTAGACTATTTTGAGACAAACTCACAATGAAACCAATGTAATAAAAGTAATTTCAGGCGAATCTAAGTGATTTTAGACAATCTTTGATGATTTTTAACGACTTTAAGTACATTTTAGACAAGTTTAAGACTATTTCAAGTGAACTTGGATGATTTTGCGACAATTATAAACGATTTTTAAGGAATATTAGACGATTTTCAACGATCTTGAGTCCATTTTAGAACATTTTCGAGGGTTTTGAGTTGAATCTAAAGGATTTTCATACAAATTAAAGACAATTTTAGACGAACTTATTTAAACGATTTTTAGCTAATCTTAGATACCTTTTCACCAATTTTGAGTTCATTTTGGACAATTTTGAGACAATTTCAAACACACTGGACCAATTTTAGGGCAATTTTATACGATTTTCAACGATCTTCAGATGAATTTGAAAAAATTTTAGACGAGCTTATGATGAAAGGCTTTTACACGTATTTAAGATAAAGTCAAACGATTTTAAAAAAATAAAAAACAATTTCTGACGAATTTAGACGATTTTAGACTATCTTAGAGTATTTTTAACGATTTTGAGTTGATTTTTAATGAGTTTAAGACTATTTCAAGCGAATTTGAACGATTTTGTGACAATTATAGACGATTTTTAAGGAATATTAGACGATTTTCAATGATCTTGAACACATTTTAGAACGTTTTCTAGAATTTAGAGTTGATTCTGAAGGATTTTCAGGCGAATTTAAGATAATTTTAGGCGAACTTTGTAGGAAGATGTTTAGCTAATCTTAGATAATTTTTCAGCAATTTTGAGTTCATTTTGGACAATTTTGAGAAAATTTCAAATAAATTGGATCAATTTTAGAACACTTTTTACGATTTCTAATGATCTTTAGATGAATTTCAAATAATTTTAGGCGAGCTTACGTTTTTGAAATAAACTCAGACGATTTTGAAAAAAATTAGATACAATTTTAGACGAATTTGGACAATTTTTAACGATTTTGAGTACATTTTTAACGAGTTTAAGAGCGTTTCAAGCGAACTTGAACGATTTTGTGACAATTGTAGACGATTTTTAAACAATATTAGATTATTTTCAACGATCTTGAGTTCATTTTAAATTTTCTACGATTTTTGGTTGATTCTTAACGATTATCAGACGAATTTAAGAGAATTTAGACGAATTTAGGCGACTTTTAGATAACCTTAGACGATTTTTAACGATTTTAAGTCCATTTTTGACGATTTTGATACAATTTCAAATAAACTTGAACTATTTTAGGACTTTCTTAGACAATTTTCGGCTATCTTGAGATGAATTTGAAATAATTTTAACCCAGCTTCTGATGAAATAATTCTAGACGCTTTGAGACAAACTCAAACGATATCGAGAAGAATTAAAGATAATTTCAGACAAATTTAGACGATTTTCGACAATCTTAGACGATTTTTAGTACATTTTAGACTAATTTGAGGCAATTTCAAGCGAACTTGGACGCCTTTGTGATAATTATAGACGATTTTTAAACAATATTAGACGATTCTCAACGATCTTGAATCCATTTTAGATTTTCTACGACTTTGAGTTGGTTGTTAACGTTTGTCAAATGAATTTAAGACAATTTTAGGTGAACTTCGATGATTTTTAAACAATTTTAAACGATTTTCAGCAATTTTGAGTTTATTTTCGACGACTTTAAAACCATTTCAAATAAACTGGACCGATTTTAAGATAAGTTTAGATGATTTTTGACGATCTTGAGACGAATTTGGAATAATTTTAGACGAGCTTGGGATGTAAACATTCTAAGCGCTTTTCAGACAAACACATACAGTTTTGAAAAGGATTAAGTGCTATTTCAGACAAATTTGACAATTTTTAGATAATTTTAAACGATTTTTAACGATTTTCAATACATTTTCGTCGGTTTTAAGGACTATTTCGAATGAACTTGGACGTTTTTGAGACAATTTTAGATTATTTTCGACTATCTTTAAGTGAATTTGAAATAATTTTAGATAAGCTTACGATGGAGTAATTCTAGATGTTTTTCAGACAAACTCAGACGATTTTGAAAAGAATTAAATGCGATTTCAGACGAATTTAGACAATTTTTATATACATTTAGACGATTTTTAACGATTTTGAACATATTTTAGTCGATTTTAAAACCATTTCAAATGAATTTCGACAATTTTGAGACAATTCTAGATGATTTCAACGCATTACAAATGATAGTTGATTCTGATTGATTTTGAGACTATTTTCGACGATTTTAGACAATTCTACATTATGTTAAACGACTTTGATAATTCTAGAAGATTTAGAAGCCAATTCTAGACGATATGGAACGATTTTTATTACAGTGCGAATTTTATTTGATAAACTTAAGTGGAAATTTCACTTTTTTTTCTATATTACATAATTTGTAAGGTTCATCCAAATAAATGTTTAAAAATTCACTGGATTAGTTCACAAATCCATCAATAAAAATTCTTTATTTCGTCTGTGCAGGTTGTTTAATAATTTACTATTATTACAATTTCTAATCCGTTTAGAAATATCTTTAGTAACATTTTCCCATCATTAAAAATTACAGTGTACCATTTTCAATTGCTTAAGAAGTAATTCGATTTGCAAAAGTATCTCGAAAAGTGATCATTTTATAACTCATGTTTATCAAGATTTTATTCCCTTAGACATTCTATGTTTTATTAAGGAACTTAGTATTTGTATAAAGTTTCTTAAGGACTGTCAAATTTCCTTCTATTCTTCCCCAAAAAGCTCTTTTTTATTGGTTCGATTCAATTGACATTTAAAAATCCGTCCCTACAAAGAACGACCTAGCAGATCGTGTGTCCCAGAATCTAAAAAACGTTCATTTCGCGTCTCGTTGGTCGCACAGACGCCCACCACGTGGCTTCGCCAAGCAGCCACGTGTCCCGGGCATTGTTCGACGCCGTCGCCGGCGTTTACCGACGACACCCCTAAATTTCGCCCCCTCTAAAGTCGTTTCGTTCGCAAAGGCCCGACCAGCGCGGCCTTCACCAGCATTCGCGCTCGATTTTGGGGAATTAGTAATAAATTGGTCGAAATTACCGAGAAAGACACGTGCTGCGGCTTAAATGCAGACATTTTCGGGCAATTTGCGGTGAAATATATTTTTTTTCTCTTCTTGTTAGTTAGTTACATCCCCGTCGGTTGCAATCATTGTATGTTAGATTTTCAAAGTAACCAGTTAAGTGTAAATAATATTGTGTTTTCTATTCTTAAGTTAGGTTTGGTTATATTTTTTTTTTATATTTTTAAAAAATATTCTTTTTATTTTTCTTGAACGAGTTTTAATAATGTTACACTACTTTTTATGATATCTATATCTACTTCAAACAACCCAATTATAATCTAACAATTATCTTATAGTCATAACCCTTATAGTCAACACTCCTAATAACGTTATTATACCCATCGTTCAATAAAATATGACTGACAGAAAACTTTAGACACGTGTCCCTTTTTATATACGTACATAGATGTAGCATATCGAATCGCATTAGAGCTCAATTTGACGGGGTCTTAGGAGCGTCGCGACGCCGGCCGCCGACGTTCGTAAAACGTTAATATCGGGGCACGTGTCCGGCGCGTGGCCCCGAAATCGTTACTTTGACGTCTCCATTCGGCGGCACTTGGGCCCCGGACCCGTCATATCTGACACTATCAGCGCGAAACATATTAAAATCGGATATATACGGGGACAGGATGAGACATCAAAGCGTCCGCGCGATACACACTCGAAATACAATGATGGGAGTGACTACTGTGCGCGGAGCTGAGGATCGCTTTGAACCGATATATTGTATATTTGACGTTGTCGCGATGGAAGTATTAACACTCGGATACGTTTTCGACCGTGATGAACTCTCTATCTGATTCTCTTTGTGACTTTTACGCGGGTGAAATGGACGGATGTGTTTTATGAAAAATTTTTTCTGCAATCAAATTTTCTACTTTGGGCAGATTTAAAACTTATAATTAATTTGTAATGTAACAAAATGTGTTTATAACAAACCAAGTTACAAGTTTTATTTGAAAAAAAATTTCTTACCCGGCTTTGTTTTTGACTTACAAGTTGTTACAAGACTTGTTAGTTGAGTTTAATTTTGATAAATTGGTCGATTTTAGATTGAGTCTTATAACTCGTTTAATATCAAAAATTCAAAAAAATTGTTTATAACAAAATGTGTTCATAATTAGTTAATCTAAAAGTTTTATTTGAAAAAGTTTTTTCTATCTGGCTTGGTTGTTGAGTTATTTAAAATTAGATTGAAAAATTGACAGGTTTTAGGTTATGGTCAAATTTTAGGTTATAACTCGCTTAATATTGAAAATTCAAAAAAATATTTATAATAAAATATGTTCTCAATTACTCAATCTATAATATTTATTTGAAAAATTTTTTTCTATCCAACTTAATTTTTGAGATTTATAAGGTTTTGTTTAACAATTGATAGATTTTAGGTGACAATCCGATTTTAGGTAATAACTCGCTTAATATTAAAAATTTATAAAAACTATTTATGATAATATGTGTTCACAATTATTCAGTCTATAAGTTCTATTTGAAAAGTTTTTTTCTATCTGGCTTAGTTTTTGAGTTTTGTGGGGTTATGTTGAACAATTGATCGATTTTAGATTGCAATTTGATTTTAGGTTATAACTCGCTTAATATCAAAAATTTATAAAAATTATTTATGATAAAATTTGTTCATATTTAATCAATCTATAAGTTTTACTTGAAAAGTTTTTTCTATTTGGCTTAGTTTTGGAGTTATATGAGGTTATGTTGAAAAAATGACTGGTTTTAGGTTATGATTAGCTTTTAGGTTATAACTTGCTTCACATCGAAAATTCAAAAAATATTTATGATAAAATTTGTTCATAATTAATCAGTCTATAAGTTTTATTTGAAAAGGTTTTTTCTATCAGGCTTAGATTTTGAGTTTTGTGAGGTTATGTTGAATAATTGACAGATTTTAGATTACAATTTGATTCTAGGTTATAACTCATTTAATATCAAAAATTCATAAACATTATTTATAATAAAATGTGTTCACAATTAATCAGTCTATAAATTTTATTTGAAATTTTTTTTTCTATCTGGCTTAGTTTTTGAGTTCAATGAGCTTATGTAGAAAAATTGATAGATTTTTATATTACAATTTGATTTTAGGTTATAACTCACTTAATATCAAAATTTCATAAAAACTATTTATGATAGAATGTGTTCACAATTAATCAGTCTATAAGTTTTATTTAAAAGATTTTTTTCTATCAGGCTTAATTTTTGAGTTTTATGAGGTTATGTTGAAAAATTAGCATATTTTAGGTAACAATTAAATTTTAGGTTATAACTCGCTTAATATCAAAAAATTATATAAACTATTTATGATATAATGTGTTCATAATTAATCAATCTATAAGTTTTATTTGAAAAGTTTTTTTCTATCTGGCTTAGTTTTTGAATTTTATGAGATTATATTGAACAATTGACAGATTTTACATTACAATTTGATTTTCGGTTATAATTCGCTTAATATCAAAAATTTCTAAAAGGTATCTATAATAAAATATGTTCCTAATTAATCAATCTGTAATGTTTATTTGAAAAATTGATCCCATCTAGATTACTTTTTGAGGTTTTGTTGAACAATTCACAGATTTTAGATTACAATTCGATTTTAGGTTATAACTCGTTTAATATAAAAAATTCATAAAGACTATTTATAATAAAATTTGTTCATAATTAATCATTCTATAAGTTTTATTTGAAAAGTTTTTTTGTATCTGGCTTAATTTTTGAGTTTTATGAGGTTATGTTGAACAATTGACAGATATTAGATTACAATTTGATTTTCGGTTATAACTCGCTTAATATCAAAAATTTTTAAAAGTTATCTATAATAAAATATGTTCTTGTTTAATCAATTTGTAACGTTTATTTGAACAAATATTCGTATCTAGCTTACTTTTTGAGTTTTATGAGGTTAATATTGAAAAATTGACAGATTTTAGATTACAATTCAGTTTTAGGATATAACTCGTTTAATATCAAAAATTCATAAAAACTATTTATAATAAAATGTGTTCATGATTAATCAGTCTATCAGTTTTATTTGAAAAGTATTTTTCTATCTGACTTACTTTTTGAGTTCTATGAGATTATGTTGAACAATTGACAGATTTTAGGTGACAATCCGATTTTAGGTTATAACTAGCTTAATATCAAAAATTCATAAAAACTATTTATAATAAAATGTGTTCATAGTTAATCGGTTTATAAGTTTTATTTGAAAAGTTTTTTTCTATCTGGCTTACTTTTTGAGTTTTATGAGGTTAATATTGAAAAATTGACAGATTTTAGATTACCATTCAGTTTTAGGATATAACTCGCTTAATATCAAAAATTCATGAAAACTATTTATGATAAAATTTGTTCACTATTAATCATTCTATAAGTTTTATTTGAAAAGTTTTTTTCTATCCGGCTTAGTTTTTGAGTTTTATGAAGTTATGTTGAATAATTGACAGATTTTAGATTGCAATTTGATTTTAGGTTATAACTCGCTTAATATCAAAAATTCGTAAAAACTATTTATAATAAAATTTCTTCGTAATTTATCACTCTATAAGTTTTATTTGAAAATTTTTTTTCTGTCTAGCTTATTTTTTGAGTTTTATGAGATTATGTTGAATAATTGACAGATTTCAAATTACCATTTGTTTTTAGGTTATAAATCACTTAATATCAAAAATTCATAAACATTATTTATAATAAAATATATTCTTAATTAATCAGTCTATAGTATTTATTTGAAAAATCTTTTCTATTTGGCTTATTTTTTGAGTTTTATAAAGTTATGTTGAAGAATTGACAAATTTTAGATTAAAATCCGATTTTAGGTTATAACTTGCTTAATATAAAAAATTCATGAAAACTATTTATGATAAAATTTGTTCATAATTAATCAATCTATAAGTTTTATTTGAAATTTTTTTTTCTATCTAACTTACTTTTTGAGTTCTTTGAGGTTAAATTTCAAAAATTTACAAATTTTAGGTTATGACTCGATTTTGGTTTATAAGTCGCTAAATATCAAAAATCTATAAAAGCTGTTTATCACAAAATGTCTTCCTAATTAGCTAACAGTTTTATTTGAAAAAGTTTTTTTCTATTTGTTCTGTTTTGTGAGTTATTTGAAGTTGGAGCTAAAAATATTCGAATCTTAAAAAGTAGTCATAGTTTTATTAATTTTAACTGAATTTTAGTTACCTTTGCATCCAAATTAACCAAATTTTTATTTCAATTTCATTACTTTATTAAATAATCTTCAAAATATAGATGTTATTTAAAACTCAATTCAACCCAATGTTAAAATATTAACACCTATTCAAAATCATTTTTCTATTTATTAAATCTTCTTCAATTCCTACTCATTTGATCTTTTAAAAATATTTCTATAAAAATTGTACTTTCTTGCTGAAAATTTTGAAAACACAATAAGAATTTGGATTTAAAGAAAAAGTACAAAGTTAAAGTGTCGGCAAAGGACACCTTTGCAAAGAGACTTTGGTGTCCCGTTGATCCCAGAGATTAATTTGTAACAGATATTCCCTCGGGTCCATTCTAGCCGGTCTCTTTCACACCCTCATCGTTACTCCCTTTTACACAATGCTCGCGTTAATGGCGTCTCCGTTCGACCACAAATTTAAATCCTCGCTTATCTCCCGACGCGTTTGTACTTCACCGCCTTCAATGTTGTAGATACTTACTTTACCTATGATTGTGTGTGTCTACGTTGTAGGAAATTGTAAAAAGACGGTTTGGTTTAATAGTTGAGGCGAAAAAGCGTAGAGTAAGTTTCTATCGACCTAGATACCTGCGATGGACGTGCCCGAACCATCACGTTGCCCAAACGGCTCTTTGTTTGCAGTTTTTATAATCGAAATTCAGCGAGGCGCACTTGATATGCAACAGTTTTCAATGAGGACCGTTGTGTTGTTCTGATGAATGCGTTCCTCTCTCTTTTTTTCCGTCGAAACAGTCGAATGCCTCCCGTTGCGTGTTTGTTTTGCGGCATTCTTTTATCTTCAATAGAAAAGAGAAGCGGAGAGAGGCCGATGCGTGTTTTGCATTACTTTTGCGAAGCAAACCCGCCCGATGACGATGACCATCCGAGCATGTTACAGCTTTACTTTCGTCCTTTTATGATCTTCCTTTCATATCTCGTTTTTATTTTTCTTTTTTTTTTTTCGTTGGGTTAATATCGCGTTTCGTTATTCTCATGGTTTGGATTTTTTTGTCTTGGCTTATGTAAAAATCGGTATGCATTACGGTTCTTGATAATTCATACACACATATACAGGGAGGGGTGTTTGAAATGTAAATTTTTTTTTTCAAGCCGATTCTATCGACATGTAAATGCAAAGTAGGTTCTTTCCGTTCGGAAGGGAATGATCGGAAAGGACTTCCGGTTTAAATCTTTTCGGCATTTCATAGACGAGCGCATTTGCAATTTTATCTGCCGGGCCAATTTGAATATTGAAATTCATTCTTGTCGCCAATGGGGAGTTTTGCGTCGTTAAGTAATTCCGGGATTATAGGAGCGGAAAGATGTATTTTAAATTATTCCAAAAGGGAAAGAATTAAAATATATACAGGGTTGGGTTTGGCAAAATTATAAGTCTAAAATGTATTTTATTTGTATTTTATCAAAAAATTTGGATTTTGGATAGTTAGATGTCATCAACAGAAGCTGGGTGGAAATGCATAAAATTTTTTAATCTTTGGTGATTTAATAAAGCTATGATCTTCTGGAAAAGTACAAGACAGTCTAGAAAATATCAAGAGAAAGCGTAGGAAGAAGAAGATGAAGAGAGGTTTTCTCTTAGAAGCTTCCTCTTGGTTAAGAGGAAAGCTAAAACGTATCAAAAGAGAATCTAAAGCAAATTATGAGAGGATTACAAAGGAATGAAGGAGGAAGTTCATCCGCAAAAAGGTGAACAAAACTACGACAAGCTATATAAGCTAAGACCTTCACTCTTTAAGCTTCAAGAAAAATTTTTACTGGTAATGCCGATCAAGTAACAGAAAAAGAAATGGGTCATAGAGTTATCATGGATCTCACTCGATCATTGGTAGACAAAAACCACAAATTGCTTTTCGACAATTACTTTAATTCTGTCGAACTTCAGCGAAAGTTACTAGCTAATAAACTCTATTCTTGTGGAACTATCTGAAAGGGGCGTAAACACATCCCCGAACTCAAAACAGATAAAAGCATGAAACGTGGTGAGGCTGATTGGCGTGTCTCAAAAGATGGAAGAGTTGCATTAAAATGGACGGACTGCCGAAGTGTCCTACTCCTAGGGAACTACCATGATCCCTCAATTATGGAGACTACTTCCAGAAAAAGCCTTACATTAAAACAATTTCGAATGTCTGTGTCGCGAGGACTTATAGGTATTGTTGAACCTCCCAAGCGCGGAAGACCTTCTTCATAACAACCTCCAAGTAACTTCAAAAAAGTTGTACCATACGAAGTGCGTTATGGAAGTGCTGTTCATATGCCTGAAAAATCTACCTCACTCCGGTGCGCTAAATATAGTACACTCAAAGATGTTCATAGAACCATTTGGAAATGTTCTATCTGCCAAGTTGGGTTATGCCTAAATAAAGACAGGAATGGTTTTGCGTTGTTTCACTTAAAATAAAGAAATCATTTTGCGTTATTTGTTCAGTTACAATTTTGCAAAGTAATCTTGGTAGTTTTACTGTTAAGTTCCTAGTGGTTAGCATTCGTAACCACATCCTGCAGAATAATCTAGAAAGAATCAAGAGAACATCCAAGAAACATCATGAGAGTATGAAGAGAGGATCAATTGCTTCAATTTTGTAAATAAGAACATCATAAGAAGATTTTACTAAAAACTTTTTAATGCCATCAGTAGAAGTAGAGTGGAAAAAAGTCAGTATTGGATTCTAGAATCTTTGACAACTTAATAACATTTTTGACTTGCTTAGTCTTTGCATTTAGAAGGAGATTAAAGACTTGAATTTTGATATTGAGATTTCTGAACGTTACACTTGACTTTTTAGGCATTTTGATTCATAAGTTTCCTTCCAATATGCATTTATTAAGGATTGAAAGGAAAACTGGAGATTTGGAAACTTATTTTGAAAATCCAATCTTTGAAAATTAAATCTTGAAGTCTTCTGAACATTACACTTCACTTTTTAGACATTTTGATTCATAAGTTTCCTTCCAACATGCATTTCTAAAGGATTGAAAGGAAAACTGGAGATTTGGAAACTTATTTTGAAAATCCAATCTTTGAAAAGTAAATTTTGAAGACTTCTCATCATTATATTTGACTTTTTAGACATTTTGATTCTTAAGTTTTCTTCCAATATGCATTTATAAAGGATTGAAAAGAAAACTGGAGATTTGGAAACTTATTTTGAAAATCCAATCTTTCAAAATTAAATCTTGAAGTCTTCTCAACGTTACATTTGACTTTTTAGGCATTTTGATTCATAAGTTTCCTTCCAATATGCATTTATAAAGGATGAAAGGAAAACTGGAAATTTGGGAACTTATTTTGAAAATCCAATCTTTGAAAATTAAATCTTGAAGTCTTCTCATCATTAACTTGACTTTTTACACATTTTGATTCATAAGTTTCCTTCCAATATGCATTTATTAAAAATTTAAAGGAAAACTGGAAATTTGGAAACTTATTTTGAAAATCCAATCTTTGAAAACTAAATTTTGAAGACTTCTCATCATTACACTTGACTTCTTAGATATTTTGATTCATAAGTTTCCTTCCAATATGCATTTCTAAAGGATTGAAAGGAAAACTGGAGATTTGGAAACTTATTTTGAAAATCCAATCTTTGAAAATTAAATTTGGAAGACTTCTCATCACTACACTTGACTTTTTAGACATTTTTATTCATAAGTTTCCTTTCAATATGCATTTATTAAGGATTGAAATGAAAACTGGAGATTTGGAAACTTATTTTGAAAATCCAATCTTTCAAAATTAAATGTTGAAGTCTTCTGAACATTACATTTGACTTTTTAGACATTCTGATTCATAAGTTTCCTTCAAATATGCATTTATAAAAGATTAAAAGGAAAACTGGAGATTTGGAAACTTATTTTGAAAATCCAATCTTTGAAAATTAAATTTTGAAGACTTCTCATCATTACACTTGACTTTTTAGGCATTTTGATTCATAAGTTTCCTTCCAATATGCATTTATAAAGGATTGAAAGGAAAACTGGAGGTTTGGAAACTTATTTTAAAAATCCAATCTTTGAGAATTAAATTTTGAAGACTTCTCATCATTACACTTGACTTTTTAGACATTTTGATTCATAAGTTTCCTTCCAATATGCATTTATAAAGGATTGAAAGGAAAATTAGAGATTTGGAAACTTATTTTGAAAATCCAATCTTTGAAAATTAAATTTTGAAGACTTCTCATCATTATACTTGACTTTTTAGACATTTTGATTCATAAGTTTTCTTTCAATATGCATTTGTAAAGGATTGAAAGGAAAACTGGAGATTTGGAAACTTAGGTGGAAAATCCAATCTTTGAAAATTAAATTTTGAAGACTTCTCATTATTACACTTGACTTTTTAGGCATTTTGATTCATAAGATTTCTTTCAATATGCATCTATTAAAAATTGAAAGGAAAACTGGAGTTTTGAAACTTATTTTGAAAATCCAATCCTTGAAAATTAAATTTTGAAGACTTTTCATCATTACACTTGACTTTTTAGACATTTTGATTCACAAATTTTCTGCCAATATGTATTTATAAAGGATTGAAAGGAAAATTGGAGATTTGGAAACTTATTTTGAAAATCCAATCTTTGAAAATTAAATCTTGAAGTCTTCTGAACATTACATTTGCCTTTTTAAACATTTTGATTTATAAGATTTCTGAAAATATGTATTTGTTAAAAATTGAAAGAAAAACTGGAGATTTGGAAACTTATGTTGAAATTTCAATCTTTGAAAATTAAATTTTGAAGTCTTTTTAAAGTTGCACTTGACTTTTTAGGCATTCTGATTCATAAGTTTTCTTCTAATAGGCATTTAGTAAGGATTGAAAGGAAAACTGGAGATTTGGAAACTTATTTTGAAAATCCAATCTTTCAAAATTAAATTTTGAAGTCTTCTTAAAGTTATACTTGACTTTTTAGGCATTTTGATTCATAAAGTTTCTTTCCAATATGCATTTATAAAAGATTGAAAGGAAAATTGGAGATTTGGAAACTTATGTTGAAATTCCAATCTTTCAAAATTAAATTTGGAAGTCTTCTTGAAGTTGTATTTGACTTTTTAGGCATTTTAATTCATAAGTTTTCTTCTAATATGTATTTCTCAAGGATTGAAAGGAAAACTGGAGGTTTGGAAACTTATTTCGAAAATCCAATCTTTGAAAATTAAATTTTGAAGACTTTTCATTATTATTCTAGACTTTTTAGACATTCTGATTCTTAAATTTCTTTCCAATATGCATTTATAAAGGATTGAAGGGAAAACTGGAGATTTGTAAACTTATTTTGAAAATCCAATCTTTCAAAATTAAATCTTGAAGTCTTCTGAATGCTACACTTGACTTTTTAAGCATTTTGATTCATAAGTTTCCTTTTTAGGCATTTTGATTCATAAGTTTTCTTCAAATATGCATTTATAAAGGATTGAAAGGAAAACTGGAGATTTGGAAACTTATTTTGAAAATCCAACCTTTGAAAATTAAATTTTGAAGACTTCTCATCATTACACTTGACTTTTTAGACATTTTGACTCTTAAGTTTCCTTCCAATATGCATTTATAAAGGATTGAAAGGAAAACTGGAGATTTGGAAACTGATGTTGAAAATCCAATCTTTGAAAATTAAATTTTGAAGACTTCTCATCATTACACTTGACTTTTTAGACATTTTGATTCATAAGTTTCCTTCCAATATGCATTTATAAAGGAATGAAAGGAAAACTGGAGATTTGGAAACTTATTTTGAAAATCCAATCTTTGACAATTAAATTTGGAAGACTTCTCATCATTTCATGTGACTTTTTAGACATTTTGATTCATAAGTTTCCTACCAATATGCATTTATAAAGGATTGAAAGGAAAATTGGAAATTTGGAAACTTATTTTGAAAATCCAATCTTTCAAAATTAAATTTTGAAGACTTCTCATCATTACACTTGACTTTTTAGACATTTTGATTCATAAGTTTCCTTCCAATAAGCATTTATAAAGGATTGAAAGGAAAACTGGAGATTTGGAAACTTATTTTGAAAATCCAATCTTTCAAAATTAAATTTTTAAGTCTTCTTAAAGTTGTACTTGACTTTTTAGACATTTTAATTCATAAGTTTTCTTTCAATATGTATTTATTAAGGACTGAAAGAAAAACTGGGGATTTGGAAACTTATGTTTGAAAATTCAATCTTTCAAAATTAAATTTTGAAGTCTTCTCAATGCTCGTTTTGACTTTTTAGACATTTTGATTCATACCTTTTCTTCTAATTTATGTTTAATAAAAATTGAAAGGGAAACTGGAGATTTGGAAACTTATGTTGATTTATGAAAAATTGAGAGAGAGACTGGAGACTAAGTTAAGATTAAGTCTTCCTAAAGTTACAGCTGCCTTTTAAAATCCTCCATCCTCCTTCAAGACACTCTCCTTTCATGTACGTGCACTCATTCAATCTCTCCAAACAAGCATGAAAATGAAGGTGTACAAACACCAGGTACATTATCTCATCGTCATCTACCCTTGGCGTTGCGACATTCCTTTTGTGCGTCCTTTTAGTGCCACGTGTCCTTTGAATAAATCACCGTTGAGGCATAAATTCCACTTTTTCCTTAAATTTGTGGCTCGGGACGCGTTGTAAATTATGGAAATACCGTCGTGCTTGACTTGATTCATTTGGATTAATGTATGTGAAAAAGGGATGAAAATAACCGCGGTTGACGGTTGCACGAGCGGGATGGAGATGTTGGGAACCGGTCGGTTTAGGATGCGGTTAAAACATCCATCATGGCGGCCGCCGGATGCGCCATCTATCATCGTCACGGTGCCGGCCGGCATTGTCTCCTTGTCAACGCCAGATAGAGCTCGGATCGCCGCAAATTACGGCGTGTTCCTGACTCGCCGATGATTTCGGTAATTAATTGACTTGATGACATTCGAATCCTGTCGGATAACGCGTACGTGTGGCCCCCGATCGTTTTCTTGCTCCGATGAGCTTTGTCAGCGTTCAACAAACTAATCGTTTCTTTGTGGTCCGTCGCAACATATCGATTAGTCACTTTCTTTGTTAGCTTCTGACTCCGTCAGATGTAAATTACGACTTAACGCTTCAAGTGGTTCGGGAGGAAAACAGGAAGCGTGTCCGAATCCGCGGAAGATATTCGCCCGCAAAAGACATGCAAAGTAGCCCCCGGGCGCAGTCCCCCCATACAAATGCAAAGACGCCCCCGGCACAAGAACGATATAGTAGAAACGGCCATCACGGTGTGCCACCAAGTGGAACGAATTTCGCGTTCCCTCCACCTCCTTCAGCTCCTGCCTGCTTTCGATCTTTTTTACTTTTTCTTTTTTTACCTTTTCTTCGCGATCTTCTTCCTCTTCGGCGCCGCAAGCGACGCGGAAAAGGCCAAACGGGGGACGGAAGCGATTGAATCGCACGCGAAACCAATAATCTAAAATGGAAAATACCGAAAATGTATTGCCCGGGACTGCTTCTGACGTACAATCTATTCGGTACGAATTCGGTTGCATAAACACTCTCTTAAAGGAGCTTGAAGGAAATTTCAGATATCTCCAATACAACAAAGAGATTTCCAATACAAAAAAAAATCCATTCCAAACTATTATAAAAGACTCAAAACCAAAATAAAAAAAAATTAGGGGTGAAACTAATCCTCAAAATCCAAATGAAAAAAGAAAAAAAAGACTTTAACTTTCGATTATACAATCGCCATATTAGAGATTATTTAATTTGTTTGAATGGTTTCGATGGCCGTTCGGCAGATAACAAACGCGGGGGGGTGCCACCCGCTGCGAAATCTCGTCCCGCAAACTCAATTCTCGGTGATTTAGTCTTTATATATGGAGCGGTTGTGACGGAGACTGCACAGAAGCTGGCGGTAAGGTAACGAAGTTACCGAAGTCGGTCGAGGGCCGCTACAAATATTAATAGAGTTGCAACACAATATGCACGCATCACCGACCAGACAAATTGTTTTATAAAGTGATTACGAGACGCGCGGGAATCGTTCCCCGGCAGCAACCCCGCCGCAAATATCGTGACGCCCCGGCATCGTTTAATTGTGAATAGATAGATTGGTTTGTATTTATATAAAACAACTTCGTCGATTATATTAATCGTCAATTTCAAGAGAATTTTGACACTCTTATTTGCTACATTTGAGTTTGCTAATCAGATTCTTGGTGTGTTGAACAAATATTTTGGGGTTAAAATTTCAACTTAACCCATTATATTATATTTAATATATTAAAGTAGTAAGCAAGCAGTGCCTCTTTAAAAAAGGGCGCTGCAGGCGCCTAGCTCTTTTTTAATAGTTTTTTTGGAAATCGTTTTCTGGATGATTCAATGGTTTTACGTCATTCTGCCGACCATTATCTTCACCTCCCTGACAATTTTGGGGGGTCCGTGACCGATTTCGTAAAAACGACCCTGAAAATCGAACGACGTTGCGGTAGCCCTAATTGAAATTAAAATCCTCGATCGTCCGCCTGTCATTTTCGTTAATTTTCGAACGCACTTTTTGTCCAAAAAGCCACCGGCTCCGCGACTTTGCTTCCGGCTAACCTTTTGAACGGCTTTATAACGCAACGTTATATGCGAATCGGGACTCCTTTTTAAACGACCGATTTAAGCCCTAAACGAAGTCCCCGTTTTCCGTCATTTTCGATTTGGGCCGATAAAACAGTTGGTTCAATTTTCATAAACGTGATTTATTATTCCAACCACGCTAATGCCACATGAAATATCAAAACGATCGGTTTATTAATAATTATGAAATATTTAATTTATGCAGAGCAGAAATTCGAATAAATTTCACTAAAAACTAATTAAATTCTTGAAAATATCACTAAAGATTTAAGTAAATTTGTAAAAATTCAAAGTTACTAAAACTTTTAGTAATTCCACCAAAAACTTATAAAATTTGTAAAAATTCCACCAAAGCAATTTTTAACAATTCCACCAAAAACTGAATTTTTAAAAAATATACTAAAATTAAAATTAATTTCGTCAAGAATTGATTAAATTGTTAAAAATTTCACAAAAATAGAAAAGTAACAATAAAAATTCCACAAAAGTTAGTTAAATTGAATATAATTTCACCAAAAATTATTAAATTTGGAGACAATTCTACTAAAAACTTAGTGATTTTTTTAAAAATTCCACCCAAAATCAATAAAATTGGTAAAAATTAAAAAACTTACTATATTTGTAAAAATTCCACCAAAGTTACCAACATTTTTAACAATTCCACCAAAAACGTACTAAATTTTTTCAATTTTACACCAAAGTTACAAAAATGTTAAATAATTCCACCAAAAACTTGATTTTTTAAAAATACCACCAAAAACTTACCAAATTCATAAAAATTCTACTAAAATTACCAGTATTTTTTACAATTCCACCAAAAATGATTAAAGTTGATAAAAATTCCACCAAAGTTATCAACTTTTTTAACAATTCCATCAAAAACATACTGAATTTTATAAAAATTCCACCAAAAATTAATAAAATTGGAAAAATTTCACTAAAAACTTACTAAATTCGTAGAAACTCTATAAAAAAACACTGAATTTTTAAAAAATTTCATCAAAAATGAATAAAATTCGCAAAATTTTAATGTTATCAAAATTTTTGATAATTCCATCAAAGATATACTGAATTTTTTTTAAATTCCACCAAAAATTAATACAATTTGCAAAAATTCCACCAAAAACTTACTAAATTCATAAGAATTTTACTAAAAACACTGATTTTTTTTATTCCACCAGAAATGAATAAAATTCGCAAAAATTCCACCAATGTTATCAAAATTTTTGATAATTCCACCAAAAACATACTGAATTTTTTAAAAATTCCACCAAAAACTTACTAAATTCATAAGAATTTTACCAAAAACACTGAATTCTTTTAAATTCCACCAGAAATGAATAAAATTCGCAAAAATTCCAACAATGTTATCAAAACTTTTGATAATTCCACCAAAAACATACTGAATTTTTTTTTAATTCCACCAAAAACCTACTAAATTCATAAGAATTTTACCAAAAACACTGAATTTTTTAAAAATTCCACCAAAAATTAATACAATTTGCAAAAATTCTACCAAAAACTTACAAAATTCATAAGAATTTTACCAAAAACACTGATTTTTTTTTATTCCACCACAAATGAATAAAATTCGCAAAAATTCCACTAATGTTATCAAAATTTTTGATAATTCCACCAAAAACATACTGAACTTTTTTAAAATTCCACCAAAAACTTACTAAATTCATAAGAATTTTACCAAAAACACTGAATTTTTTTAATTCCACCAGAAATGAATAAAATTTGCAAAAATTCCACCAAAGCTATTAAAATATTTGACAACTACACCCAAAACTTACCGAATTTTTTTTTATTCCACCAAAAACCTACAAAAATCCTAAAAATTACATCGAAATTGTCAACATTTTTAACAATTCTACCAAAAACTTACCAAATTTTTTAAATATTCCACCAAAATGTCCAAATTCTTTTAAGATTCCATCAAAAATGAATAAAATTCGCAAAAATTCCACCAATGTTATCAAAACTTTTGATAATTCCACCAAAAACATACTAATTTTTTTAAAAATTCCACCAAAAATTAATACAATTTGCAAAAATTCCACCAAAAACTTACTAAATTCATAAGGATTTTACCAAAAACACTGATTTTTTAATTCCACCAGAAATGAATAAAATTCGCAAAAATTCCACCAATGTTATCAAAATTTTTGATAATTTCACCAAAAACATACTGAATTTTTTTAGAATTCCACCAAAAACTTACTAAATTCATAAGAATTTTACCAAAAACACTGAATTTTTTTAAATTCCACCAGAAATGAATAAAATTCGCAAAAATTCCACCAAAACTATTAAAATATTTGACAACTACACCCAAAACTTACTGAATTTTTTTTATTCCACCAAAAACTTACAAATATCTTAAAAATTACATCGAAATTGTCAACATTTTTAACAATTCTACCAAAAACTTACTAAATTTTTTAAATATTCTACCAAAATGTCCAAATTCTTTTAAAATTCCACCAAAAATCAAGCAAATTAGAAACAATTTCATTAAAAATTAACTAAAACCTTGAAAATTCCATCAAAAACTTAGTAAATTCATAAAAATTCCACCAAAGTTACTAAAATTTTTAATAATTTTACCAAAAATAATGAATTTTTTAAAAATTCCAACAAAAATTAATACAATTTGTAAAAATTCCACCAAAAACTTTCTAAATTCATAAGAATTTTACCAAAAATACTGTTTTTTTTTATTCCACCAGAAATAAATAAAATTCGCAAAAATTCCACCAATGTTATCAAAATTTTTGATAATTTCACCAAAAACATACTGAATTTTTTTGAAATTCCACCAAAAACTTACAAAACTCATAAGAATTCTACCAAAAACACTGAATTCTTTTAAATTCCACCAGAAATGAATAAAATTCGCAAAAATTCCACCAAAGCTATTAAAATATTTGACAACTACACCCAAAACTTACTGAATTTTTTTTTTCCACCAAAAACTTACAAAAATCCTAAAAATTACATCGAAATTGTCAACATTTTTAACAATTCAACCAAAAACTTACCAAATTTTTTAAATATGCCACCAAAATGTCCAAATTCTTTTAAAATTCCACCAAAAATCAATCAAATTAGAAACAATTTCGTTAAAAATTAACTAAAACCTTGAAAATTCCATCAAAAACTTACTAAATTCATAAAAATTCCACCAAAGTTACTAAAATTTTTAATAATTCTACCAAAAATTTATTAATTTTTTTTATTCCACCAAAAACTTACAAAAATCCTAAAAATTATACCAAAATTGTCAAAGTTTTTAAAAATTCCACCAAAAACTTACCAAGTCATCAACATTTTTAACAATTCTACCAAAAACTTACCAAATTTTTTAAAAATTCCACCAAAATGTCCAAATTCCTTTAAAATTCTACCAAAAATCAATCAAATTAGAAACAGTTTCACTAAAAATTAACTACAACTTTGAATATTCCATCAAAAACTTAGTAAATTTATAAAAATTTTACCAAAGTTACTAAAATTTTTAATAATTCTACCAAAAATTTATTAATTTTTTTTTTATTCCACCAAAAACTTACAAAAATCCTAAAAATTACACCGAAATTGTCAAAGTTTTTAAAAATTCCACCAAAAACTTACCAAGTCATCAACATTTTTAACAATTCTACCAAAAACTTACCAAATTTTTTAAATATTCCACCAAAATGTCCAATTTTTTTTAAAATTCTACCAAAAATCAATCAAATTAGAAAGTTTCACTAAAAATTAAAATTTTTAATTTTGAAAATTCCATCAAAAACTTAGTAAATTCGTAAAAATTCCACCAAAGTTACTAAAATTTTTAATAATTCTACCAAAAATAATGAATTTTTTAAAAATTCCACCAAGAAACTTACAAAATTTGTAAAAATTCCACCAAAAATTTACCAATTTTTTTTTAAATTCCACCAAAAACTTACTAAATTCGTAAAGCTTCCACCAAAATTACCAAAATGCTGATCAATTCAACCAAAAGCAATAAATTTTTTTTAGAAAAATATTAAAAATAAAACTAAACTAGTGACTTCAAAAATGTGTAGTATTTTGAAAAATTAATCTATACATCAAGTGAGAAGTTTGAATTCGTTCATTAACTTCTTGGAGTCTTCATAGAGATTTTGAGATTGAGAGATTAGAGATTTTCTTAGAGTTTTGATTACATTTTTTTAGGTTATGTTTTCTACTCAATCCATTGTAACATTAAATCTTCTTTTATTAATTTGTATATCTGCCGGATAGTTCAAGCTTTTTTAAGTAATTACAAGAGACGCTGAAATCGTTTCAATCAGCACTCCAACAAATGTGAAGCTCAACATTGCTTCATTAAGCAAGTTTAAAGTATCTTTGAAGATATTTTCTTAGGTGGTATTTTCATTGTGGTTTTAAAAATGCAATAATTCATTTTTATAATTAAGTGCTTTAAAAGTACAAATTTGTTAACAAAGTTTTTGCTGTTCTAATTAGAGTTTGTAGGTTAAAATTTCTCCCGAACCCAACTCGACTTGAAAAATCCAATTATTGATGTGTACATTTGCTCTTGCATTTAGTAGAGTTGGATAGATAGGGTTTTCTCTAGATACACCGGTTAGAGGTGTGTAACGGCAAGCTGGCAGAGCTAGAGCAGTCAGCTAGAGCGTGCTAACCTGCACGAACGATCTCATTCATAACCCGTGTACCGTGACACGGAGTCAAGGAGCATTATGACTAATTGAAGCCGGCTCATCCCGTATTCGCTCGGTAGATTGGATGGGCGAGACCTGGCTGCACGGGCACAAAGACACCGCGCCGCCGCCGCCGCCGCCACCGCCGCCGAACAGGTATGTACACGTTCTGAGCGCGGAGGAAGGAGGAGGGGGAGCGATGCGATGTACAACACAGTTTGCCAGGGAAATAGGCAATCAGCTGAATTAGCAGGCTGAAGGAGGACACGCCGGCTGAAGGGAGGAGATGCCAGGGATTACTAAGAGAGCAGCGAGAGGGTTGCCGGGGACCTGGGGGGGCTTCGATTCGCGGCCACCGGCCCGTGATGCCATTCATGGCACTATTCCCTTAATTGGCAAGCGATGTGCTATGCTGTACAGAAACGAGGGAAACGATGGTAACGGCACGGGAGAATGAGGAGGAGGAGGAGGTACTGGAGATCGACACTGACTTTCAGACCACTCCACTTCTTATATTAGATTCTTTTATGCTTTATTCGGACGACTTCAAAAGACCAAGTTGGAACGAAATGGGGGGGAGATGTTAAACAAGGGTGGTTTCATTAAAAAAATCAACGTCAACTTTCTACTTACAATTAGGTATTATTATTATATTACTACTATTGAAGTATAATTGAAAAAATTAAAATCATTGATTCACTTCATGTTTCGATATCAGAACCGTAAATAACGTAACTATTTAATTTCCTATCATGTCGATATCTGTTCGGTAGCAACGTAACCGTCAAAAATGGTCTTCCTGTTAAAAATGCCTTCCGCCAGATCCGATACGGATCTGTTCGCAATGCATAAATGCATGACCGCCCCGAAATCGTATTTCACGTGCCCCAACAACAATAATAATCGAGGTCAGCATGTAAAATCAATTTTCGAACAATGAGATAAGTCTGGACTCGAAACTACGAACTGACTGGCGCGCCCGCATTTGTAGCGCGTACGTATATAAATATACGTAGTCGGATTTTCGGATAACAGTAATTTCCCGACACGTATATATCTATCTATCCGGTAGCGAGGTAGATCCGATCCGATGGGCCGACATTTCGACCCCTCGCTGTTTATATTGAATCGGTATTGCCCTTTGTACGGCTTATCTGGGCCTATCTGTAATGAGATCTGCGTCTGTCAGCGGCCACAACTGTTATACGCCGCCCGCCGAAACTGGCTACACCGAACCCGAGCCCCCATTATTGTGGGTGGCCAAATATATAGTATTGAAAATCTGGCAAATAAAGGCACCGTCCGGGCCGGAGAACCCCGAACGCTGTTTGTTCTGGCGGAGGCTGTTTGTGTGCTCGGCCCAGGAGCCGCTGGAAACGTCAGTGCACGTCAAACTCGGTGAAACGGGTCATCGGCTCCTATAAGGAACGGTCAATAGGGGATTTGTACTACATAATGCTACCCAGTGTACGCTACTTGACACGCCGAATTAACTTCCAACGTCAACCGACGATCGGTCTTATGTAATTTCGTGTGGCGGATTCGGTTGACCAAGTTTCCGGAAGGAACGGGTTAACACTTGGGAACCTTGGGTGATTTATCGTTTCTCTTTGACAAATTACACAAATACAATCTCAACAAATTTTCATCAATCACAATAGGAAGGTGTATACTTCCTATACAATGCCGTAAAAGAAAATACCCAATTTCTTCAAATTTAGTCTTTTAGTATAATTAACCTACATACAGAACCATACAAGAAAATTAAATATGAAAATTTTTTCATTCATTGCTAATTTGATTAGTACCACCTTTTTCGAATGAATTCTTTCATAGTGTTTCATGGAGGTTTTCATGGAGGGTTCTCTTGATACACCTTACATCAAGTTAAAGTAATTGAAGAAGCAACTGAAAGACACGAAATTCTCACCCAACAAGATTTAAATAGGTGGCAAGAACTTCTAGATGTTATAGAAAGTGTTACTAAAACTTTGCACAACGTTAAAAGCCAAGTAACTAAAATGAAAGGCTCTGAATTTGGCTTCCAAAAAATGCTAGACTAATTGGACGACTTCGAAAATGTTAACAAACATGAGAGATTTAATGCGCGATTTTCCAAGTAGAGAAATTCCATCAGAGGTTTATGGATGTTTGGTTAGCAGCAAAATATTAGAACGCCTGATTCAATCAGAGAGAGAGATCGCGTAATCGAACTGATAACCGTTGCTGATGATTATGATATAGTTCTAAATGATTTCGAACCGATAACTTGCTGAAGATATAGTTGAAAATCCTGTTTGCGTCAACAGTTTGAAACATCTGGAAGAAGAAATGCAGAGTCATCGACAATTCTTATTACTTAATTCTAGTTACTTAAGTTACAGCAGAGCCTTATTGGAATCGTTAGAAGGAAATTTTGTGAAGGCCACCAGAGAGTTGCAAGCGGAAAGATATCAACAACTTTATGAAAGAACCAATGTTATCTTGGAAAAAGTTTCTGAGAGATTGAAAGAAATGTCTTCTGCTGCAACTAAATAGACGTTGATCGAACAAGGCATGGAACAAGAACAAAGATGGCTTCAAGTGGCTCAGCAAAAATTTCCGGATTTGACCAGCGTAACATCCGCCGATTACGTTCAGTATATTAATTTATATCAATCCTTATCTTTGGATATTTCAAACCATCATACTAACAAGGAGACCACAAGATGTTGTATTCATCGATTTTGATGAAAGTAGTATCAATCGATAGGTATTAGTACACAATACAAATTTGTAAAACATTAGGGCGCAATGTTCAGGGATTCGCGAGTAAATTGCAATTTTAGCTCGCAATTTAAGGCCACACCACTTTACGTCATCAGTTAGCCACTCCCTCTACGACCGCCTCCGGGTCTTTTTTTTAATTAAATTAAATGAAAAATCAAGTAAAAACGAAAAAGTGTGTTGAATTATTTGTTGTCAAAACATATAGCAATAAAATATTAGAAGAAATAAAGTGAAATATTAAAAATTTTGATTATATTAAAAATAAAAAGCAGTTACGTCATGAGGTTCAGACCATTTTGTTCCGCGAGTGGAAGCCGGTTTGTGATGAGTCACCAAGAGGAGGGGTCGGGAGGAGTACAACCATTGACATATAAGCGGTTTGGCCTTGAATTGCGACATAAAATCGCGATTTACTCGCGAATCCCTGAACATTGCACCCTAATATTTTATAAATTTGTATTGTGTACCAATACCTATCGATTGATACTACTTTCATCAAAAATCGGTGAATACAACATCTTGTGGTCTCCTTGTAAGTTGGTATACTTGAACGGTATAGGTCATAAATTGCAAGAAATGATAACTTGTTCTTTAAATAATCCTACAAGAAGTTCTAGGTTATAAGATCTGGTGTGCAAGAAGACCATGCGACAAGCCTTGTAGATTTCTGCCCTTGTGGTCATCTGAAAAATAAAACAATGATGGATTCTTGTTTAGTACGAATGTCGCTATCTCAAGAAACAGCAAAACTGAAAAGAAAAACTGTTTTTGATAAAATGGCAGCCACTCAAAATAAAGGTCGACTTTCTCACTAATTTTTTAACTTTGTCGAATTTTTTTTAAATATTACAAATTTCAATTTTTTTGTTGGTTCATGCGATAGATACTTGAAGAATATTCATGCCAAATTTTAAGAAAATCGGCTGATTTGATCTTGAGATATTGTGGCAACTCTATCAAAAAAAGTAGTTTCGAGATAATCGCGTTTAAAGTTTTACGTTAAGTTTCAGGCAGCGTAACTGATAGAATAGTACGTGTAACTTACATTTTCTTAATCAGCCATCCCAGCTTCATACATTGGGCCTTCTTTTAGTTCATATTGATTGATTTGAGCATTTCACTCCTCATAACGAGCAGTTCTTTCTTCTTTTGAAGCATCTGAAGATCGAACCTCAAACCGTTCAATTCTTACTGCGTTACGCCTGACAGCAACCATGAGATTCCACACCAATTTTCATTCCCATTAGTTTCATATTTAAAATAGGATAAAAGTCTTCATTAAAAATACAGACAGCTAAATAATTAGCAATTTCGATTGTTGGGCTCCGGCATGAATATGTTTGGGTGCGAATGTCCATATTAAAGAATTTAGTGACTCGTTATTTTGAGTTTCGCAACCCAAATAACGTTCTAGTAAATAATCATCCGATAATCTTTTGTAAAAAGACTTTAAAATTTTTAAAACGTTATCAGTTAGAGGTGGATCCTCGTGGGAAAAATCATTCAGAGTTCCTTCGGTCGCTACTTTCTATCACTTGCACCAACTTCTAGTCCAGGTGGACAATTCATGTGCTGAGGATTCTCATCAGTTGAACTTCTATGAAAGTAAGTTGCCTATATTTCGCGTTTCATATCTTCAACGGAATTAGAATGACGACGGATAGTTAATCCGTAATACAAAAACAACTCGTTGATTTTTTTATCAATCAACTTACCAGCGCCTTTGCCACCAATTCCAGTATTATCTTTTTTTGCCTTCCGTAGACACGATCCCATACGTTTCTGGACATGTCCAACACACTCTTTTTTACAACAACAAGTTCACCTTTGTAAGGATACCTTTGAAAGTCTGTGAGTCGCTATCTCCGATATACTTCATATATTTTGACTGAACATTTCAACCACTGAGTAAACTTCCATTTTCCCAGCATTTCTTTTGTGATTTATTGAGCAAGAATCCTGATCTTACTAGGTTATAAATAGTCGATGCAACCAAATGTAAATTATCTAGACAAGTATAGTATGTACCAATAGCCAAACCCTGACTAATATTCATAATATTACAAAATATATTGATACTTTCTTTTTCAACTCCGATGAGCCTTACAATTCGTCGATTTACTTCATATGCCTTATTTACAAACTGCCATGACTGAATATAACGGATGTTTTCGCAGCCACATTGTACTCCAATTTTAAATCCTAGTCCTCGTGCAACTAATCGAGAAAAAGTCATTTTTTGCTTACAAGTAGCACATATTATCATTAATGCAAGAGATGAAAATACAGAACAAAATTCTAATATACAGTAACTAAAATTATAATTCACGAGAATTCCATCATCACTTGAACTCTTCAACTTTGCTGCTGATGCATTAGTAAAAGTAAACTTCCGATTTTTTGATCTGCTTGGACGATAAGTACCTTGTCTGGTATTTTTTATCCATATTACAAACACAAATAAAATATTCACTTGAAATTTAAAAGAATTCCCGAAAGCGAGCATTATGGAACGTCATCGAAGACATTGTTAAAAATATTACAATAATTTTTAAAGTCAAAAATGGTAGATATAAATTCAAAAACGAAAACTCGAAATGTAAATAATCCACGCTCTGATTTAAACTCCTCTAACCAACCCTGACAGCGACAGAAAATAAATTGAATTAACTATTCTTATATTAGTGTAGGAGACTTTCTACGATTTTCAAAATTGGTAAATAATTAATGAAATTTTTGCATTTTGAATAATTGCAAAAATACCTTTGTAAATCCTCAAAAGTGAAAATTTGGTCTCATTTTGAAGAGAGTTTGGAAAAACCATTTGAAATCAATAATCGTGTTCGTGTTCATAATTAATGAAAATTCTTGTAATCTCGTAATGCATTATAAATCAGGTCCTGGAAACTTTTCAGAATAACAGGATCATGATCACAAAAGGATTGAGTAAATACATTTTGAACACAGTAGTAATTTTCTGTCCCCTTTCAAATGCAATTATGTTCTCATGAAAGAGCACAAGTTGAATCATTTTTTATCATGTTACACTAATGTAAAAATTTTCTACGTTTGTTTTCAATACTTACTTAACCCAATAACCAGCTGAATTTTTAATTTCAAGAAAAAAAAATCGTTTTTTTTTTAATTGGTTATCGTATAGAATCCTGTTCAAGCATGTTGCAGTTAAGAGACGTGACCTACGTTATATGCAGTGAATTTTCCCTTATGCGGACACCAACGGAACCCAGCAAAAGTGACCGTTCATGAGGAGTGTCCGCTTAAGAGAAATAAGAAGTAATTATATGAGGGTCGAACGGTTTCATGGGAAACTGTCCATCCAAGGAGGCTATCCGTTCAAGAGGAGTGTCCGCGAAGGGGAATTTCACTGTATATGTAGTAATACAATAAATGGAAGTAAATTTCAGTCAAATGACGCAAAAAAATCATCTATTGAAGTTTGTCTAAAATTTTATCTTTAAACAGGCGTCTAGAAAACGTATTTCTAATTTGGGAAGCATCTCCAAACCCTACATCTACCGTGATCCTACATCGACCCTACATTTTCATGATTTTCGGCAAAACGTTTAAGCTAATTGGTTAAGGAAATAGTTTCACCATAATTTTTGGTATCCTCTGCTGGAACTGCTACCTCATCAACGTTGGAATCTTCGGACAGTTATTCGACTTCTTGAATTTCGATTTCTTGTCCTGAATCTGGCAACATACAAATTTTCATCCATTTCCAAAAAGTCGTTAAGGTTTTCGGTATCAGTCAATTCAAACAATTTTTTATTTTTGAGGATATCTGTAAATTTATGAAGTGGTAAGTCATCTTCTGGTTCAGATATCAAAGCCCTATTTGACATCTTGCTTTACCGAAGCAATTTTTAATTGTTTCCTTGTTTACTTGGTGCCAAGCAGTTTTTACGAAGTACAACGCATCCAGTGGCGTAATTTTCTTAATTAACTCAAAATCTGTACCAACAGTTTCAATGTTTACTAGCAAGTGCTTTAGTATTAAGCTTCGGTAATAAGTTTTGAAATTTTTTATAATCCCCTGGTCTAGTGGTTGACAAGCTGATGTGCAATTAGGGGACAAGAACACGATTTTTATATTTTTAATCGGATATCTTTTAAATGAGATTCAGCATTGTCTAAAAATAACAGAATGTTTCTTTTTTCTTTTACCATTTTCCAATCTAGGTCTTGTAACCACTCTGTTATAATTTTTCCTGTCATCCAAACTTTCCTATTGTATTTCCAAGTTACGGTTAGGTTATTTATATTAATACTTTTAAAAGCTTTGGGTTTAGCTGCCTTACCAATGACCAAGAGTTTTTCTTTTTCTCCAACCGTATTTACACAATTCAAAATTGTAAACTTTTCTTTGGCGTGCTTACCCCCAACACATTATTCTTTTTTTAATGTTGATGTTTTGTTGGGCAGAGCCCTAAAATACAGGCCCGTCTCATCGGTATTATAGATACTCGGAAAAGTCTCTCATTCAAGCTAAGCAGAAACGCCCGATATAGGCTGCGTTTGTACCATGCAAATATTGTTGTCGGCGTGTCCGTCTAAGAGAGAGTTAACGCAATGCAAATTATATGAGAGTCGAACCGTTCCATGAGAAACTGTACGTCCAAGGGGAGTGTCCGCGAAGGGGAATTTCACTGTATTTGTATCACTTAAAATGTGACAATTTTGATTATCGTCGTCGTCGGAGTAAAAAGCTTTATAATTTGGATACCAATTAAGTTTTTATTAAACGTTACAAAAATGCCACACTCGGCGTTATCGGGTTAAAGCAATACTTTTGCGTTTTTAATGACTGACTATAACAACCCTTTTCCAAAAAATTATTTCAAAATATGCGATGCAGTTTTCTATTCTTCAGAGGTGATACATAATAAAAACATCTCTCTGTCTCTCGACTTTCGACTATCCAAGTGTTTCGGCGTTTTCACCGCCATCAGGCCAATCACGTTAACAGGAAAAAATGATACATAATTGAACCATATGTTAACATAAGAATCGATGTCGTCTCTATTAATGACATCAAAGAAATGCCCATACAATATTTCCATCCTCAATTTTTAATGAACGCCAACCTAAGACACCCAGTCTTGGGTTGACAACTTAAGACATATATTCTTATGTTAACACATGGTTCAACTATGTAATGTTTTCCCTTAGTGACACGATTGGCTTGATGATAGCGGAAACGCCGAAATCCTTACCGAAGGATGGTCAAGAATTAAACAAACTATAGTTTCAGTATACATAACTGTTTTTATTATTTCAAAATATTCAAAGTTATTCTATGAGATTACATAACTAAATTTAGAAATATGTATCATGATGATAACAGTCCCAAATATATAAATTCCACAAAGACTAGTAGTAATTTCCCGTTCCCCTCCAAACGTCATTATGTCCTCATAAAAGAACATAACGTTAGCAAGAATCGACCATTTGGCGGAACATATGACCACTGGCAATTACTTAGTGTCTAACGAAGTGTGTGATTCGAATATATTTGTGTTCCGTCGAGTCCGAACTGGGGATGCGTGTGCGTTTATCCGCTTTCCGAGTCATTTTCCAAACAAGGCTTAATTCAAACTCAAGTGTTAATTAAGTGTTTTATTTATAAATCTAACTTAAAAATTTCAAAAAGAATTTTTATTTGTACTAAAGTTTTGATTTTATTGTTAGTTATATAAGTCTGGAAATTATTTCCTCCCCTAGCGATTGCTAAAGTGGCGAGGGCCGTTGATTTGTAGAAGAGGGAAGAAGATATCTCCAGACATCTCCAGTTCCGGATTATACTTTAATTGATTTGGGCACGCAGACGGAACCGCTCGCGCGTAAAACGCCTTTATTGTGTCCCTTTTTGTCCCTTTTCCGTTTCCTCCTCCCCGTTTCGTATTTGTGCATGTGCAGATATCCCTAATCATTATCTATCCCTCAGTTCCCCTAATTGTCTCCCTACCGTTATTTACTCTTTTCAAACATCAACTCTCTTTCTCAAATAGTCTCAAATAATCTCAAATAATCTCAAAATGACCTTTGTTTCTATACTTGAATTCATCCCTTTAGTTTGTTTTTACATTTTCATCCATAAACTATGCTGGGTATATAAAACTTACAAAGAAAAACGTCCGGAGAGAATGATTTTACATATTTCCATCCGGACAAAAGCGTAGGGTCTGGGTTTTCCCCCCAACCCTCTGAAAACAACGTCATTATACAATGGGTATAACAAGTTATTTCTTTCTTAGTGATTTATTGAGCCCGGTAGCGCCGCCTATGCTAATGGCTACATTTATATACGTCGCGAGGGCGAAATCTTTCTCTCTCTCTCTCCGCCCCCACGGTATAACTTATAGCTTTTAACAGTTAATTTGTTACTTTGATTTACGCGCGTTTTGATTTATAATACCCCTTTGACTCGGATTCCCCCGGCTTTTTGTACGTCCTTTTCCTCCCTTAACGTCACATTTTTAAGGGAAACGATCTTTTCCAAACAAATCGACCAATTTTGCATATTACATTCATTCATGTCCAAAACTATTTTGATTTATTACTACGATTCGAGAGTATTTTCAAATTATTCTTTGTTGTTTTGATTTTTTTTTAATATTAGATCCAATAAAAATGTATTAAAAAATTTATTTAATGAGGACAACTTTTCTTTTTTCTTTAGTTGAGTGAAAAATAAATGCAATAAAGTCAACTCAATTAAGTATTTCAATTATTATAAAGTATAATTATAAATCTATCCGTCTTTTAATTCAAATAAACTTAATTTTTTGTACTTAAACCGTCGCCTCCACCATTTTTTCTTCAACACTTACTTTGTAATCTACTACTTTATTTTTTAAAGAAATCTTTTAGAAATCTTTATATTGTTTGTCGACTGCAACAGATACATTCGAGGACAAATAATACCTTTGCAGTTACGATTGTGAATTGAGTGAGTGGGTAGTGATACAAATAAAATTAAATTCGCATCTGTCACTGATATCAAAGGCGCGATTGTTCGCGGATCCGTGCAGACTTAAACCAGTTAGCATAGAGGTGCCGCAAAGCGTGAAGGGTCTTCGTTTTCGAGGCCCCTCAGGGGGGCGACAACGTGGCCAACCGGAGGGTGGTTACGCAATTTACCCTCGCGCCGAATTACATGCCGAAATGGACACGAATGAATCGGGGCTTTTTTTCTCTTTCGTTTTTCGAACCTAACGGGAACGTGCGCGATCTGCGTTAACGTATAAAAAGGAGTTTTATTCATTTACAACCTTGTATGAATAAAAATTTTAAGTTTTCCAGTCTAAAATAATAATAATTAGATGTGAGATGATAAAAAGAATGAGGAAATTAAGGATTTTTATGATGAAAAAACCCCAACTTCTACAAATTTTGACATGTTTAAAAAAAACACTACAAATTTATTTACAAGAATTGAGAAACGGTTTATTGAGAATCGGAATTGGAAATCTGCGCTAACGTATAAAAAGGACTTTTATTCATTTACAACCTTGTATGAATAAAAATTTTAAATTTTCCAGTCTAAAATAATAATAATTAGATGTGAGATGATAAAATGAATGAGGAAGTTAAGGATTTTTATGATGAAAAAACCTCAACTTCTACAAATTTCGACGTTTAAAAAAAATTACTGCAAATTTATTTATAAAAATTGAGAAACGGTATATTGAGAATCGGAATTGAGAATCTGCTTTAACGTATAAAAAGGAGTTTTATTCATTTACAACCGAATATGGAAAAAAAAAATAATTCTTCCAGTCTAAAACAATAATAATTAGATGTGAGATGGTAAAATCAAGGGAGTTAAAGTTAAGGGTTTTTATGATGGTTGGTAATATGGACTTTTATGATTTTTGTAATAATAAAACGTATTTTGGATTATGTATCGACATTAAACTTGGTGTAGGAATATTTTTAGTGCGATATTAAAATCGTTTTAACGATTATTTAATGTGCGGTTGTAAAATTTTATGTGAAACGAGGGAGGGTGGTTTTTATTCGTTTCCTCTACATATTTTTAACACTATTTTTATTGTTTCGCGTCGGGTTTTATATGGAAATAACATTTTTATAAATAAAGCGGGGTGTGGTGATTTTATAAAGTCGAATCAAAATTCATTGATTTATTGTTACAAAATTTGAAATTATTTGCAAAGGTTGAATGTTTATTTATTATCCAATCTAAGAAATAATATGAGTTTTATATCTAGAGTATGAGTGTCATTAACCAATAGAAATATAAATCTTTAAAAGTCAAGTTGGGTTAATTTACTGTATGAAATTTAAAATTTCCAATTTAAAAACCAACCAAACAAATTTATTAGAGCAATAAACTAACGAAAAATCAGAAATTTGAAGGTTAGTTTGAGTTATACAAGAATCGAACATTAATTTACAGTAACAAATCTAAAATTTTCAATCTAAAATCCAACTAAATAAATAACTGGATCAGTAAATCAATGAAAAATCTAAAAATTTAGAAGTTAGGTTGGGTTAGATTTTAAGTTACTGTGGACACAAAATTTTCACTAAATCAGTCTTTGAAACGAAAGTAAGAAAAGTAAAAGAAGTAAAGAGTAATAAACCAACGATAATCCCAAAGCTTGAAAAATAAATGGAAATAATAATTTACTGTGGAAAATTTAAAATAGTAGTTAAGACGTGAACACTTATAATCGAACTCAAATAATTAATAAAATGAGTAATAAATTCAAACATCCAAAATGATAAAAGTTAGGTTGGGTGAAACTTTACTTCATATTACAAAATTTGTTGAGTATTTAACCCAACGACTTATTAAAGTAAAAAACCAATAAAAATTGTAAAGTTTTTTATGTTAGATTGAGTTAAACTTTGAATTGCTATAAAGTTACTAAATCTCCTTCAACCTAAGATTTTGTTGTTGAAATATTAAAAAAAAGTCCGTTCGTTTTAAACTTTCAACGCACCTACCAAATAATTTATTATTTTTTTATCAATACATGGATACCCATTTTCATATCATCTAAAATTTGAAAGTTAAGACGTCGTTTTGGAAAAAAACGTTTGATGGGATCAAAAACTATTTTGAATCAGTCGTATTTTTATGTCTAAAATTATTTATAGCGTCGTGCGTTTGCAGGATCAAAGGGGATAAGTTTATGTAGGGTAAGGTTGCTTAAGTCGCACCTCCTAGGAAAAAATACTGTATATAAGACAAAATATCTAACTGTTGTTTCAGTTTATGTGGATCAAATGATGTTGAAGGTTTTGCAATAAAATACACAGAAGTCTCTTCTTCCTTTTGGGGTTCTTCATCTTTGTCCGTCGGAAGAGTTTTATTTCTCACTGGTTCATTTGAATTATTGCACGTTTCTTCAACAACAATAAAATCTTCATCCTGAAATTCGTATCTACTGCACGGCCATATTCCAGTGGACTTGAAACCATTCAATGCAATATCCATACGAACTGACTTCGTGTATGCAATCCCTAGTAATTCTAACAAATGATATTGTTTAAGGGGGAACAACAGGGTAAATTTTTTGAAAAATCGCTTTTTTTTCTTTATGCAATTCGAAAGTATGTACCTTTTAGAATATTGTCTTACAATATTATAACAAAATTTGTACAAACAATGGAATTATAACTCTTTTCTGCTCGCACGCACGAAGCCATTACTTGAATACGAGCATAAACAACCATTATCACAATATGTTATCGATGCTATTACTCCTATTTATATGGATTTGTCCAAGACGGAGTTGCTCGAACGCTGTATAGGCCGATTTACGCAAAATTCGAATGAGAGCTTTAATGCCCTCATTTGGAAGTTCGCTCCGAAAATTTGATCAAGTCGGGCAGTTATTGTGCAAATTGCTACTTATTTGGCGGTGTCCATTTTTAATAATGGAATGACATCTTTATTAAAGGTGGCAAATTAAATACAAATCCAGATTGGACTCCAAATGTACGCATTTTGTACAGCTAAAGACCAACACCGTATAAGTCGAGCTCAAGTGCGTTAAATTTCAAGTGTTTTAGACAATTCAGACAACAAGAAGAAAGTCGAATTATGTTCTAGAAATTCTAAAGACCTTTATTATGGAGCAGGAATCGATGAATTGTGGTAACTCTTAAAATTTCCTCCATTATATCATCTGGAACTAAACTTAACTTTTTAAATGCGTTTTTCTCACAGTAAAATTTTTTTAACCTGTTGTCACAATTTCTTTACCAACGAGAATCGCATTCAAATTTTATTGAGACATCCTCAATCTATATAAAATTCTCTTCAGTTAAGCGTACGGATTTTTATTTGTATTAATATTTGCTGCCTCTTTACCCCCTGGAAAGATTAATTATTTTATCGATTTTCTTAACTCTCTTTTTGCAGGGGTACCATTTCAACAGCAATTATTATTTTCTAAATCGGGTACGCTTAACTGAAGCTACACTAATATAGATTAAAATGACGTTTCCTTTTTTATTTTCAGATTATTTTTACACGTTTTATAGTGACAACCAACAAGATGCTTTTTTTTGTTAGTGCATTTGGATACCCTCCATACATGTATTCTAAGACACATATTTTTTTCTCTATAGTTCCTAAAATAAGTTTAAACTACGTAATTACAAATATCAAATTCTGATTTTTCTAAAATATATGAGTGAACCAAAATAAAATCTTAATTATCGCCTTTTTTCGCGATCTTCACCCTGTTGTTCCCCCTTAAGGTACCAAACACTCTAAACGAAAAACGAGGATAACCTCACATTGAATATGCGTGTACATTTTACCTTCGGTGAAAAGATTCCGTAATTGCTACAAAACTTATGTTAAAAAAAGGAAGTATTCTGTATATAATTTCCTTGCGAAAAAAAATCCTCTAAATACATGTAGAAAATTATATGAAATAGCAATAATTTATTTGTTGAGAATATTCTCTCAAATGGCACTTGCATTCAAACGACTCAATAGTGTCGTAATCCTATAGTGTTACTTTTGCTGTCAACGCTGTGGTGGCATTTAAAATAGCTAAGGTACGACTTAGGCGTAGGTACGACTTGAGCAACCTTACCCTATGTTAATTACTTTCTTTTCGATAATCTGAAAGAGGATATATTTCTATTTTTTGTCCGATACATCGTTATGCTGTTTTACATTGAAAGGCAAAAAACGTAGAGTATAAAATTAGGTTTGTTAAGTTTGAAAGTTAAAGTAGATTTACAGGTTTATTTTGTAACTCTTAACGACGTTCTTTTAAATTGTTTTTCGTTAATGAACAACAATTTGTATTTTGTAACTTCGAACGACATCGTTGTGAACGATTTTTTGGTTAGGTTTAGTCGTTTGGTGGACGACATTTCCATAGCAGTTATTCATGTCGTTAGCATAGGAAAATTGAATTTTAAAATAAGTTGTATATCGTGTGCATTGAACAAAGTGCTTTTTATATACCTAGGCTTTTTATATATAAGGCTAATTGATACTTCCAAGTTGACCACACTTCTGGTCCAGTGCCAATCGATTCCTGGGAAAATGGTAGTCTGTCCCTCCCGACCAGGGACTAAAAACGAAAAATATTTTGTTCGTTTCCGATCAGAACGAAAACGAAAAATTTTGTTTTCGTTCTTTTCGTTCACACCCAAAAAATATCGTTTTCGTTTTCGTGAACCGAAATGAAATAATGGTTAACCGGTTTTTTTACTATTTTTCTAATAAAAGTATGCCAACATGCTTTTTTTAATTTTTTTTATATTTGACAAATGTCACTTGTCATAATTTTAATCATAGCTGGCAAAAATTAATAACATAAAATTTATACTTTTATAAACTTAAATGTTAAAAATTTCAATCACCTGCATTTTACGTAGTGATGACATTTTTTATGTAAAATAAAGAATATTTCCCGGCAGTTATCCGGTTTATTTGTTTTTATTATCCTTGCACGTTTCGGCTTAAGGCCATCTTCAGGGGTAATTTGTCTCAAAAAACTTAATTAAAAATAGCGAAATACCGAGATTGATTTAAAATACTGAAATACAATCAAATACACAAGATATAAAAGTTAAAAGTATTACGAACACGAGTACATGTTAGAATAAAAATGCATTTTTACTTTGACATTTTGATGGCCTTGGAAGATGACCTTATGCCGAAACATGTAAGGCTAATAAAAACAAATAAACCAGATAAGTGCTGGGAAATATTTTTCGTTTCACATCATGATTTGCTGGTGAAAGGATGGATCGCAATGGAATTTTTCTTCATTATGGCATTTTTGCTTTTTACAAATATTAAAAATAAAATTTAGAATGAATTGTTTGGGACCGTTTCTGTATTGGAGAGGCACGAATTTGTTTTAGTTTCTTTCATTTATTCTCATTAAATTTAGTTACTTGAAAACCACGCACAAATTGCTATGCAGTTTAGTGGTATGCCAGTAACAGATTTTTTTGTTTTTTTTTGCTTCATATTTTAAATAATAATAATACAAAAATATTGTGTCATTAAACCGGTTAAATCGGTAACCGAAATTATTTATTTCGTTTTCAATCATGAACGAAAAATAAGAATTTCGTTTTCGTTTCCGTTTTCGTTCTTATAAATTATTCGGTTAATTTCGTTCTTTCGTTCTCGTTTTCGTTCCGTTCTCAGTCCCTGCTCCCGACTCACACCAGGGGTGTGTATCTGCAACCTAAAAGTCTCTGCAATCGCCTTACCTTTTACCAAGAGGAGTAGAAGTAGTAAACCCAACAGGGTCTTCAATAAAGCGGTTGGAGCACTGATCATCCACATTTCACAGCTTGATTTGAAACTCGTAAATGAGTGTGCATCACCAGTGACGCCCATAGATAATTATAGGTATCATCATCATCTTGCAGATTCTAGGTTTAAATCTCCAAAAGTTCGTAAATCTGGGAAGTATATTTGGAACAACTGTTCCAGCTTTTCCGCCTCACAATCATTGTTGATTACCCGTTTATTTGAGACCCTGACACAGAAAACCTGTCTCTTAGGGTCCTTCATAGGAATATTTTGTGTCCGCGCCCCTTAGGCATCTTTTCGATACCATCGCAGAATCTTTTCGATACCATCCCATCTTCCAAGAGTTTCTCTGTGCCTTTCTGATGACATTGCTATATGACGTCTTATTCTCGCGGTACCTCGACTCCCACGTACCACCATAGCATTTTTCTTGAGGTTCTCTTCGTTCTCACCGAGCTCATCTCAGAAATCCACCGTTATCGTATTCCTAACTCATATATCAAGCAACTCCAGCCCTCTTGTATTCCTAGTCTTGAGCAAGCAGTGTTCAAATTCGACCTCGAGGTTTTCCCTCTAGAAATCAGAGTTGGTCATCCGAGGATTCTAATATTCCTCATTAATGGCGTTTTTTGATATTACATTAAATCGTATCTGTGATCCTAAAGAGACGTCTCATCAGAAATATGCCAATCCCTGCTAAAAAACGTTTTTAACAACAAAAAAAAATTAGTATATAATTGTAAGTTCAAAATGTGATTATCGTTTGGCATTATCTCTTGTAAAATTCCATTTTTTCAAGTTTAGCTTTGAAACGCTAACATGAAAGAATTAAAAATGCTAGATACGATAACATGATGTGCTATCATGAAAAAAATGCCAGAAATCAACCGAACCCATTTGAAACGCCGGACGTTTTCTGAAAATTATATAAATTACCAGTAAATTTTTTAGAAATGATTTCTTCTTTTAAGCCATTTTTTTCTCTTCTTCAGAAATATTACTATATCTACAATTTCTTTTGGTATTATACTATGATAATGTCAGATAACTGATTCTCCCAAAGATAACTCCTTCATTCACTTGCGTCATTAATTGTCAAAGCTTTTCAAAATGCATAAGTTCCCTTCTGAGGTTATGTTGTTAGTTCAAAAGATCCAATATTCGATCAAAAGTGACGTTCTATCCATGCCCTGCTCACTCCTATCATAATGTCAAAACTTACGTTTAGTACCGGATGATGTCACACATGGCGCTGCATTCTACTATAAAATTTATTTTGGCAGCTTTTTTACAGGAACCTATATGATTAATATGCACTGCGCATCATTTGTCCAGGGCATAGTTGGTATCGCACAGGTTTCAAATATTTTTATATTTAAAAAGTTGACATTCCTTGTCATGTCTTATTCTTTTTGTGAAAAGCGAGAATTGTGCAAGTTATTTGAAGTGATTCTAATTTGTTCAGTGGATTTTAAGTGATTTGGTTTTGGTGTTTCGAGTGATTTAATGAACCAGAATTTACAAGAAGAATGAATACCAAACAGCAAGATTCGAAAATTAGATACATAAGTATTAGTTGTGAACCCAAACACATATTATTATTTTTATTGGTCAATAAATCCATGAGTTTCATTAATAAAATTATGTGGTTTTAATGTTGTCACTTTTAGTATTTTATGAAACAAAAATTGAAGAGGTATAAAATTGACAATTTTTTAAATTTCCCGCCAGTACTTAAAACTGCAAAACGAATGTAGCGCCATTGGTGACATCATCCGCAACTAAACGGAGTTTCAGCCAAACATAGGAGAGTCGCCTATCTATATAAGTATATGTCATCTATGGTTCTATCTTACTATCCCATATGAAAGCATTAACTTTTATTACAGCTAAAATTCCTAACGATTGATTTACAAAATACGGTTTCTACAAAAAGTCGTTTGTGACGCGAGTTGTTGAGCGAATGATATCATTAAGTAACAATTACAAAATAAGCCAATTAATCCATGAATCCATAAGATTAATAAGGATAGAGTTTGCAAAACACAAGGTATAGACATAAACTTAAATTTTGACGTGTTAAATGATTTCGTTTTTTCGAAAGTTGACTTTGTTGTAGACGAAAACCCTATAGTTTCAATGAATTCTTTTAATTTAAGCAAAACTGATATTGTGAGGTTCGGAAATGCTCAGATATTAAACGAAATGAGTTCTATGCACGCAGATTTTATTACAAATTTTTTTGTAATAACTTGTTATGAAATGTGTTCACATCGTTATTATATAATATAGGTATACCTTTACTTCTGACCACAAAAAACCATGCAAGAACAGATTTGTCGATGTATTGGTCCTCTGCCTTTAAATGTCTTCAAAAGGGGATCATTGTATATTGCAGAGTTAACACAAATACCTAATCGAACGAGTATAAGAAGGTAGAGAATTCAATGGAAGGAACTTTTGGTCCTTCATCATTTGCTCTGCCATCAACTCATTCGAAGAGGTTCCAGGTGTTAGCTTAGCTCGTGAAGTAAATAAAGACAGTTAAGGAAACGTCTGCTGGTGTGTCATTTGTACGTCGAGTGTCAGAGCAGCTCAGAAGAAGGCCCCAACTTAATAGTAAATATACCTGTTGTGAAATACCTTAAGTGAAATAAAACTCGAAAGTTTTTTGAGCGAACGACGGCAAATTTTTTATAAATTTTTATAAGTGCTACATTTGTTTCGCTCTTAAGGCGTCTTCAGGTACATCGTCAGAACATTCAAAGAGCAACAAGCTTTGTTGTCGAAGAGCACAGTAACACAAGTGTAATAATTTGACATAAAAGCACTTTAAATTTGAAAATGTAAAAGCTGAAGGTTACAAGTGTCCTTCTGATGCCAATTCGGTTCCTTTCTTAGTTTCCTATTTCTTTGGTATTTCCAAGAAACATTGACTGCTAGTTATGTTGACCAGTTTTCAATTTCGCACATCTTACTTATGCGATTTTACCACAATATTCACACAAGCATAAATTTTTCTTTTGGTGGTATTTTACTAAGTAATTCTATCTACTGTGTTAAATAGAAAACAGTAAGACGCATTTTTGACATTCCATTCGTGTTCTTATATACCAAGTTTATACATGTCATCTCTCACCAACCTCATTAATTTATCATTTCTGTTAGGATTTTTTCCAAAACTTTTAAAAAATTGTGGACACCGATACATAAAAGTGGTGACAAAATCAATACTCAAATTATAGACTAATTAGTCAGTAAATTTTTTCGATTTAATGCGAGCTTTCTTAAAAATAGATTTTCACTGACAATAAAATAAAATTTTTTGTGTAAATATTTATTATACAACTAAAGAAATAATTGGAGTAATAAACCGACTAGAAATACAAAGAACGCGTGTAGCGGCCACAGAGAAATTACCCAAGGGAAAAATAGCACACTTTGGTGCACCCGGTTAACAAGTGGATGCGGTAACAACCCTTAATAATCCGACACCCTCACCCCTTTGAACATGACGCACAATCGTCGGAACCCTCCTACTTTTTAAACTTTCTCACACAGCATAAAACCTTCTTTCTCAAAAAAGATAAAATAAATCCGAGTTTTTATATAAATCCTCTATAAATTCTCAAATAATTCAAAGAAAGAAAGAGGTAAGGGTAAGTCATTTTTCCCAAAGGTTATCGATGCAAAAAAGGCAGGAGATAATATGGAGACTCTTAGAACGGTCAAGACGGTCAATCAGTCCGTTCGAATGGAGAAACCGGGTTCGGAACGTTTCCAGATTGGACTCGATAGCGAGTAAAGCCGTGTCCATCCAATATGTGCGACGTCGCCGTCCGTTCGGCCTCCGGGAGGAAAGGCGGCAGGAAAACCGGGGGAATTCCCGGGACTTGGCGGACGGGAACGTTTCGGGGAACACCGGGATGCGTGACAGAACGGACGAGAATGTGACAGGCGATTTGCCCAACGGCGTGTGAATGAAGGACGGTCCGATCGGGCCAATTTCTAACTTAATCTCGACGAGCCGGACACAATCTCGGAGAGAGAAGCCCCCATACTGCCGGACAGTCTGCTCTCCGGTTCGGTCCAGTTCGGAGGATAAACGCTCACGGACGGGGATATATTGGATGCTTACCCCTCAACGATCACCAATCCACCTTCCTGAAACCTTACTTCTTTTTTCGTCAACGACATCGAAAAAAAATATCCGAAAACATTTAAGATAATCTTTACTAACTCAATTTAATGAATACTAATGATAACAAAGAATAAAAAAAAGGAAATTAAAGTCCCCCTTTTGTAGTAGGAAAATTAGCGTCAGCCCGCTTGTTTAAAGTTCGTTTTAATCACGGACGAATGGTCTTTCTGAATGGAGGCCGATTGAAACGCTCGCGCCGAATTAGTATTTCGAATACTATCGCGTCATACACATGTTACGAAGAGAGAGATGGGGGCGCGGGGGGGTTGGTTTCGGGGGTGGCTACGATCGGAGCAGCGCGCCCCCTTATCGGCTCAAACTCGATTAGTACGGACGGCATTAAAACAATCCCGTTTAAAACAGAATGCTCGTCCTCTCGCTCACGGTGCGTTTTGTGTTGTCCCGCTTTTAAGCCGAATTTAAACCCGAAAAATGCGCAACATGGGGATACAATACAAAAAAATCAAATTGGACAACTGGGATTTTTTACCGGGATGTAATCATGATTTAGGTAGGTAGGGTTTTAAGGGACAAAAAATATTTGAGGTCGTAAGATTTGAGTAAAAATAAATTTCATTTTGGTGGAAATTAAAGAGATTTGTATTCAAAGTCGTAATATTTTTTATTGAAAAAATGATAAAGAGATGAAAATTTTTAGTAAGGAAAGTTAAAAATAAAAAAATTAGGAATTACAAAATCTGATCGTTGACTTTGTATAAAAGAAGCTTATTGTTTTTAGAAGCAAAAATGTTACTAAGAGATAAAAAAAGATTCTTCTAAAAGATCAAGGAAAAACCTCAAAATTTTCTAACAAGAAGGTTGGAAGTACTATAATTGTCAAGAATTAAGTAATGAAAAGTTATTGGGAATTCAACCAAAAAGGGGAGAAATCAAAAAAACACCTTTTATAAAACCAACTCTTCGATCAATTTATTGCGATCTTCATCAGGGTTCACTACAAAGAAAGAGAAAACCAGAACAACCACGTTATAAGTTCTTAACATAACTTTAGTAACCCTAACTTCAGGATTTGTAGTGAACCCTGATGAAAATTGCAATAAATTGATCGAAAGCTTGGCTTTAAAGGAGCTTTTTTGATTTCTCCCCTTTTTTTGGTTGAATTCTCAATAACTTTTCATTATTTATTTCTAACCACAAGAAACAATGCAAAAACAGATTTGTCGATTTATTGGTCTTCTGCTTTTAACCCGTTAAGCGGCTTTATGGATTGAAATTACATGAGATCATGACGAATATATACGTCATAGCCGCTTAAGGGGTTAAGTATCTTCGTTTTGATGGAATATTTGTGGTATTGCCACGATCAGGGCAAAGCTCCAAAAGGGGGTCAAAATTGCAGAGTTAACATTGTTGTTGAAGCCTTTTAAATAAGAGATCCGAAACGTAGTTACTATACTTCATTTAATAACTAGGAAGAGTAATTTGAATTTTGCGCGGTAAAATAGTGAACTATTATTGGTCGCTCCGCAGTCAAGCTTACAAAGACGAAAAATTTGGTTTTTGTCGTTTATTGTTTTTGACGTTTGAGGTTAGGTGCTTTACCTAATTTGTCAACTTGTTTCTCGCTTTTTCGTTGTGCTCAAATGGTTGCGATCAAAAAATATTAAGTTCGAAGAAGGTATGGTACGATGTCATCTGTTGGATATAATACGTCAACACAAGAAACGTCTTTTGGATAAATTTTGAAGAACGTACGTATAGATAAACGGCCATAGAGATATTTGGTATGTTCTAGAATACTACGCTCAAACGCTTGGTGTTTTGTTGGTTGCAGAAATGTGACTGGTTTTAAGTTTAGAATTCAAATTTGCCGCCAAAAATGTTTAGTGTATTTTTTAGTTACTTTTTCCTGTGTAACTGTGGGTTTTGAGATGCACTCCTTCTAGTTATTAAATGAAGTATAGTAGTCAAACACACAATAAAACGTTCTGTATTAGCAACATAGCGTGGTCATTGCCAACCTAACAAAACTCAGTATTACCACAAGACTTCCCCTCAAAGATAATTTAAACTTATTTTAATTTTTCTTTGTTAAGCCTAAACTGCTTCTTAATATTTCGTAGCGCACCCGGGGTAAACTCTTTATAAAGATGTCTGCGCATTGATCTTCAAGTTTAACAATTTGCATTCCCAAGTAACAATCAACTGCATTCGCTGTTGCCTCGTACTCCTTCTGCAGTTTGTCAAAAAACCATTGTACTTCTTCAACGCTAGTTCTGATGATTAAACCGTCATCTATATAGATCACAACAATTAGGTTTTCTTTCTCTTTTGTTCGATAGTACAGACAAGGATCAGCATTTGCTTGATTAAATCCATGTTTCTTCACGAATTGAAGCAATCTTTCATTCCAACACAGGTGAAAATTTTTAGTTAAAATTACAAAAATTATAGATTATAAGAATTGATCGTGGACTTTGTATAAACGAAACTTATTTTTTTTGGAAGCAAAAATGTTGCAAAAGTGTCTAACATAAGGCAGGAAAAAATCCTTCTTCTAAAAGGAGTTGATTTACAATCTTCCCAATTTGAAGATAATAATATTGCCACGATCAGGACAAAGCCTCAAAAAGGGGTTATTATTGCGAAGCTAGTACAAATACCTAATTGAATTAGTATAAGAAGGCAGGGAACTAACTTTTTAATTCAATGTAAGTAACTTTCTATCCGTGGTTATAGCTCCGTCATCAATGCATTTGATGAGGTTCCATTTGCTAGCTCATTCCATGAGGTAAATAAATAATAATATGTTTATTGTCAAGAATTAAGTAAAAAAAGTAATAACAATACGTGAATTACGATAGCGTTGCTGTTGACCGACTAGCTTATGATCAACGAGCTACGGTCAATAGACGAAAGGATAACTCGAGACAAATGGATTAATTTATCGCATTGAGCGATATTTTCCAAAAGATTCACTACTTTATTTGTATAAGATTATAAGTTATATGACCGCTAAGTAATAACAATAAAATAAACAGTTACCACATCGTAATAAACACAAAATACTGAGAACTGAAGACTCAGGAAAGGGAAAGTTGCTAAATAGATACCGTTAAAGGGTATTTTTAAACTGTGGTATGTTAGAGACATTACGGATTTCTGCAAGTAACTCATTCCAAAGCGCTATCGACTGCACAGTAAATGAGTTATAGTAAGTTTCAATACGATGAATAGGAAAAAAAATGGAGACAGTCTGATCGCAGTTGGTAAATTATATAAGAACAGAAAATGAAAATCTTTGGACAAATACGTTGTGATTTGGCTACAGACTATTTTATACAAAGTGTTTCTGATGAGAATTTCTGATGCTCTCAATAACCCTGGATTTGGACCGAATGACTTTACATTAAAATTTTAAAACTTGAGGAGTTCATACTGTAATTTTGAAATCAGTTGTGAAACGGCTTCCAGTAGGTAATTTAACTCGCCTTTAGACATTCGCAATAAATTTTGAAAATCCTCTGTGTAATAACTTCTTAACTCGCTGTCTGTAAAACTATGTTCTTCCGATTTCCTGTCAATAATTTTTCTAACACATCTTTTTTTCTTCAGTTTTTCTTTCGATTTTAACAGCTGATTCATTATTTGTGCTAAAATAACACCAAAACCTGAACTCACCACAGCACAAGCCCCGATGAGCAGCTAGTTCGTGGTTGGCTTTCCTCTAATTTAATCACCTTTTAATTGATATGTGTGAACAGTTCACGTTCCACGACTGACAAAGTTTCTTAAGCATTTTCACGACAGCAAGTACGAAAGCGTGATACACTTTCGTTTTGACGTTCCATGGAAACGCACCTTAAACGTGTATTACTATTTTTCGTTGAGCACAGCAGATAGACGTACCCCTACTGGTAATATTCCACACAAAGAAAAATTTGTACTCGTGTGAATATCAACTTCACTCAACTCAAGAGGATTTATTGAAACAGAAGGATTTCTATCCATGACAGAAAATGAAAATCTTTGGACAAATACGTTGTAATTTGGCTACATAGAATTTCATACAAAGTGGTAAGCATACGAAATGATCTGCACCTCTGACAGGTCAGCATTTGTAAATAATTAGGTTAGGATGTTATATGTTCTAACCTTCCAAGATCGAAAATGAAACGAATACAGTTGTTTTGTAACCTTAGCAATTTATTTTGGAGAGTTAAAGTAAGTTCTAGGTAGGCAACATCGGCATAATCAAAGTGAGGAAAAATTAATGAAAGCCGTAAATAAAGGCAGTCAAGGAAATGTCTGCTGGTGTGCCACTTGTACATCGACTGTCAGAGCAGCTCAGAAGGAAGCCCCAACTGAAAAGTAAATATACTTCTTGCTTATTCAACCTCATAAACAGAAACAAGCAAATATCTCTTCTTAACTTAGGTGAAATAAAACTCAAAAGTTTTTTGAGCCAACGATGACAATTTTTTTATTAATTGTTGTAAATGCTACGTATATTTCGCCCTTATGGAATCTCGTCAGGCGCATCATCAGAACATTCATAGAGCAAAAAGCTTTATCATCGAAGAGCGTAGGAACACAAGTGTATGAACAAAATGTAAAAGCTGAAGGTGCTTTAGGAAAAGTTTGGCACAAAGACGATTCAAATTTGAACATATAAAAACTAAAGGCGAGTAATTACAGTAGAACGTCGATTATCCGAACGTCAATTATCCGAACCGAGTAAAATTGGACATGGTGGTATAAATCTCAAAAAAATGCTTTGATGAGCAGTGAAGTACTTCTTAACTGGTTTGCCAATAACTTTATTCCATCCGTAAAAAAGTTTAGAGAAGAACACCAAAAAACCGGAAAAGTAATTCTTCTACTAGATAACGCACCTTCTCACCTAAGCATTAAAGCATTGAATGATATCGATAAAAATTTTAAAGTCGTTTACTTACCTCCGAACGTAACCTCCCTGATACAACCAATGGATCAGGGTGTTATAGAAAAATTAAAGAGGCTTTATAAAAAGCAAGTTTTACGTCGTCTACTTCTAGCAGAGGATGAAGAAACTGCTGTAAGTTTTTCAAAAAAGCTCAATCTTAAAGATTGCTGTTACATGATAGCTGATTCGTTGGCTACACTGACACAAGATAATCTTAAAAAAGCTTGGAATAAATTGCTAGGAAATGGAGAACAAAATGAAAAAGCTGAAACAGACTCTGATAAAGACTTAAATGAAATTGAAAATCTCTTTCAAAAAATTCCTGTTTTTTCACAATGTGAGCGAAGTGATGCAGAAATGTGGCTACAGAGTGATAACGATCCTGGATTTCAAATTTTAAGTGAGGATCAAATTCTTTCAGCTGTTCAAGATGAAGGTCAACCTCTTAGTGAAGATGAAGAAGATGACTTAGAAGAGAACAACAATGGACCAACACATGAAGCAGTGTTTGTAGCACTTGAAACGGCTTTGGCTTGGTATGAGCAACAAGAGAAAAGCTGTCCAACGTAACTTCTTTTATTAAAAAGAATAAGAGATTTAGCTGCCAAAAAAGGGCTAACAAATTTTGTTCAAAAAAAAATTAATGATTATTTTTCCTCTACGTAGATGTGTATATGAATACAGTTTAATATATTAATGAAATTTGTAGCTCAGTTTTTGTTAGTTTTTCTTTTGTAAGATTTTTTAAAATATATTTGCTTTTGCGTTTATTTTGCATTTTGTGCATTTATATATCTGTTCCATTATCCGAACATTTCGGTATCCGAACACCCCTCGGTCCCAATTAGTTCGGATAATCGACGCTCTACTGCACTTCGTTTGACATGTTGGCTTTAGTAAACTTTACTTAAATTAAGGTGAATTAGCTTCTAAAAGAACTGAAAATGACTTGATTCAACACTTAACCATGCTTGTGGTTTAAACGTGGAAGGTCGAATCTCTTATTGTCAAGTTGATTGGTTTATCATGTTGTAAATTTTCCATTAATGAACTATAAATCAATTTCAGAAAATATGAGAGAAATTTTCTTCTTGTTAAATCTTCAAATATCTGGTATCACTTATCAATGGATAATAAACAAAAACAAAAGTTATATGCTGAAGCTTTTATTTTTTGTCATCTATCCAAGTTTTGACTAATTATGTATTTTCCGGTCAAAACCTAGATAGTTGAGAATGAATGAAAACTACAGACAAAGAAAGAGCCATGTCAATTTTTTACGAAGTTGGGATTTTAATCTTATCTATTGAAAAAAATTCAAACCTTTGTATCTACTCAATCATTAGTGCAATATGTACTCTGTCAGAAGTTATTTCGCTTTGTAATATGGACAAACATACTAAAAAGAAGCTATATCGATGTAGTGACGGATAAGAAGGGCTTTATTTAGTTTTTTTGTTAAAATTCAATAAAAATGATAAGATATGTGAAAGCTAAGTTTGTAATATTGTTTCTAATATTTTAAGATGAATTTTCTCGAAATCACGCTTTCTAACATAACACTTTTTTTGCCTGTGGTCTTCAATTAGAATCTTCAGATTACATATTTTTGCCTTTTGTACTATTCTAATTGTTAATGTGGAAATAAGAATATATTCAATTTATAAAAAGTTGTTTCCAACCCAACCTAATAAACATACAGTGTCTCTAATTGCTCTATTCTGTGTCTTTCATTCTGTTATGCGCTAGTATAAAATACTTAGAGTTGTTTTAAAATATGATAGAATTTGAAAGAAAAAAATTGACTTGTTTTTCTCTTTTTCTGAATAATGTACCCTTTTTCAATTGATTCAATTATTTTAACAGCAATGAATAAAATAAGTTGGGTTGGATTACAAAAAAACCTAACAGAAATTTATTTTCTACCAATAATAAGTTTAAAGATTCACATTTCCCATAATTGCAATGGTTTTTAAGAAATAATCTTTCATTTTTAGTAATTGAGTAAATTCGAAGAAAAATCCATTGAACTGATATGACATTGAAATAACTTTAAAACATTGAAAAACTCGATTAAAAAATTCATAATAATTTAAAAAATGCCATTTTAATTTTAATTTAACATGTGGTGTAAATCTGAAAGTTGAACGAGTTAAATACAATATGCGAAAGTATCGGTTTTAATCAAAGCTGAAGCTTATAGAAGCGAACTTCCGGGTTGATCTCGTGCACGTGCCGCACCCTCACACATCCGGCTTTACAGTAACGAAGCACGAAAACAGCAGGGTTATACTGCTGGACGACTATTTTTTTTTATTTGGCATGGATCCATATATCTACTCATTCCCTCTCATCTCTTTTTGTAACTTTCCAAGAAAGTTAAGATTTTTTTTTTCAATGGGAATTGAAGACCAATAATTGAAAACTTTTTCGAGGAATTCATTTCTACCTTTCGGGGATGAACCAAACATGAGATAGGGTGTATATGGCAAACCCCGCCCTATAAATAGTACCTCCAATGTGCAGTGGACCGTGAGGGGTAACAGTCCGCCCTTGTTCCGCCCCCTTGAAGGGCTTTACGTGCGCCCCGTTCAACCCTCGGGCATTGTCAGCACGCGTTTAGATGGGAAACAGTATTGCCAAAGTGAAATTGATACTTTAAAAAGGATAATAAAAAAGGATCTTTTCGAAGAAGAAAACGAGATTTTAATCTGACTTCAACTAAGACTTTAACTGAGATTTTAATCTGACTTTAACTAAGATTTAAATCTGACCAAACTTTTCTCACTAAATATCTCACTGGAATCTCACTCGAAGTGGAAACTAAATCAAACAGGAACTCTGCTAGTTTGGCGGTGACAAGGTGATGGCACTCTAAATGGTTAGCCGGAGGCTACGTCTTCCGGCTTTGGTGGCTACCGGAGGGACACTGAGAGCTCCAGAAGCCCCGAAACCTTTATATAGACTTGCCGAATTTTGTGGACCACTTAACTAGAAAACCTTAACGCTTCCGAAGTCCTGGACGTGGTCCTCCTCCTCTTCTCTTCTGCGGGAAATGCAAAATTACACGGTTCGGACTAGCGGTCCGTGAAACTGGCGTTAAGCGGTTAAGTTCCGCGCATGGACGCACCGATGGGTTTACGAACGTTCGGTCTATTTCCTTCCTTCACGCTTTAACTCTCATCATCATCGCCAACATCATAATACTTTTGATAAATGTATTATTCTTACTCAAATACATCTACAATGATAATTTTAAAAATAAGTTTGCTTCTTAAATTTTATTTATTTTATAATTTTATAAATAAGCAATCTTTATAAAATTATAAAACATAAAAAATAAAATATAAATAAATAAATAAGTATCCAAGAAGAGAAAATGGGGGAAAGACAACGTCGTTGGAAAAGTCGACTCGAATAAAGAATGAGTGGTTCAAACCGGTAATAGTTGAATGGAACGTTCGGCTAACAAGCTCCGACCTGCTGCAATTGACTTCCCGTACACTCCTTTTAACTAGTTCGGATTATTTTCTGTCTGTTCGGTCGTTGTTAGACCCGAACGGGCCGTCCTTTAGAGAGATTGCGAAACGGGCGGCCCTTATTATTCCTGAGGGTTCAACTTCTGGGACTTGTGCGAGTTCTTCGAGGAACAAAGTGGATTTTATGTTTAATATTTTTAGGGGGAGGGATAAACCCTTTTCACAAATGAAAATACTATGGGTTTTGTGGGAGATTCTCATTAAATTTAAGATCTCATTAAAATCTATTTGTAAAAAATTACTATAGACTAAATTCTAAAGTTCATCAAAATCTTTTCAATAAAATTTATTCCTTTTTAAATAATAAATAATTTTATTTAAAAGATTTTTTTTAATTCCTTAAAATTTTTATGTTATTTAAGGTTAAAGTTGGGAATTTCGTTTGATAAAGTTAAAATTTGACACTTTTGTGTTTCTTCGTTTTTATCTTACTAATTATTGAAGATATTTAAAAAATTTTATGATAAAATTTATTCTTTATTAAGTAGTGAATAATTTGTATTTTAAATATTTTTATCTATCTTTTAAAATTTTTAAATTATTTAAGGTTAAAGTTGGGAATGTCATTTTTTGTTAGAATTTGACACTTTGATACTTTTTCTTTCTTATCTCCATAGAAAAAGAAAGATATAGAAGGTGAACTCCCACTAGATTTTTGAAATGCGTCAAATTTAGTACGTAAACCGAGAACTCACAGCGCTGATGTGCAACTATTCAAAAAAAACGCGAAATTTGAAATAAAATATTTTTTTATTTAATTTTATTTCTTTATTCGTACTACAATAAGTGAGCCATAAGTGACTCACTTATTGTGTACGAAAAATAAGTAGCAATGATAAAAGAAAAAACATTTTTTAAAATAGATTAATCTTTTTTATTTTCATTTATGAAGCTAATACAAGAATGCGTAATTTATTAAACAAAACAAATATACCTAATATCCACTTAGCCCAAATCCACTTATTAAATCTCTCCGGATCCTTACTGCAATTCGGGAATCGATAGCGGGAAGACTCCTTATCATTACAAATAGAAACCGTACACGCTATATATATTTGAAAAGGAAACATAATGTAACGAAAGATTGTAAAAATGTTAAAGTTAATCAACACTTACCGGTAATAGAAGTAAAAAAAAATAGTACGGAACACAATTGTAGTCACTGTAAACGTTATGTTTCACGTTTAAGCTCGAAATGATCAAAAATCAATCATAATAACTCCGAATGCTCTTACATGAAGTTAAAATATGTTTTGAACGTGTTGTCATGGAAACGTTGTTGTATTTTCGTATTTGTTTAAAATGAATATCCTTAGATTTATAAATCTAGGGACTTCACTAAAAAATTATACATCAGCGCTAAAGGTGTTTCGGTTTACGTACTAAAAATCAATTTCAAATATTTTACATAGAGTTCGCCCACCCTGCTTATCTCACTAATTATTGGAGATATTAATTTTTTTTTATAACAAAATTTATTCTTCATTAACTAGTGAATAACTTTTATTTAAAGTACTTTTGTCTATTTCTTAAAATTTTTAAGTTATTTAGGGTTAAAGTTGAGAATGTCATTTCTTAATATTAAAATTTGACATTTCAGTACTTTTTCTTTTTTATCTCACTAATTATTACAGATATTAAAAGATTTTTAGAATAAAATCTATCCCTTATTAAACAGTGAATAACTTTTATTCAAAATATTTTTTTCTATCTCTTAAAATTTTTAAGTTATGTAGGGTTAAAGTTGAATATGTCATTTCTTAATATAAAAATTTGACACTTTGATACTTTTTCTCTTTTATCTCACTAATTATTGGAGATATTAAAACAATTTTTGAACAAAATTTCTTCTTTATTAAATAATAGATAACTTTTACTAAAAATATTTTTTTCTATTTATTAAAATTTTTAAGTTATTTATGGTTAAAGTTGAGAATGTCATTTCTTAAGATTAAAATTTAACATTTCAGTACTTTTTCTTTTTTATCTCACTAATCATTGGAGATATTAAAAAATGTTTATAACAAAATCTATTGCTTATTAAGCAGTGAATAACTTTTATTTAAAATATTTTTTTCTATCTCTTAAAATTTTTATGTCATTTAAGGTTAAAGTTGAGAACATCATTTTTTAAAGTTAAAATTTGACACTTTGATACTTTTTGTTTCCTATCTCACTAATCATTGGAGATATTAAAAAATGTTTATAACAAAATTTATTCCTTATTAAATAATAAATATTTGTTATTCAAAATATTTTCTTCTGTCTCTTAAAATTTTTGAATTATTTAAATTTAAAGTTGGGAATGTCATTTCTTAACCCATTAACTGCCAAATTTCTTTTTGAAATTTTTGCCCGGATAAGTTATATATTAGCACAAAAGTTGCGTCGAGTGGTGTACGTAAGATTCCAAAAGCCCCAAATGGAGATCGTGGCAGCTAATGGGTTAACGGTAAAATTAGACACTTTTTCTTTTTTATCTCACTAATTATTGGAGCTATTAAAAAATGTTTAAGATAAAATTTATTCCTTATTAAACAATGAATAACTTTTATTTGAAATATTTTTTTCTATCTCTTGAAATTTTTAAGTTATTTAAGGTTAGAGTTGAAAACAACCTTTCAAAGTTAAAATTTGACACTTTGATACCTTTTCTTTTTTACCCCACTAATTATTGGAGATATTAAAAAAAATTTAAGACAAAATTTATTCTTTATTAAATAGTGAATAACTTTTATTTAAAAAATTTTTGTCTATCTCTTAAGGTTTTTAATTTATTTAAGGTTAAATTTGAGAATGTCATTTCTTAAGGTTAAAATTTGACACTTTAGTACTTTTTATTTTTTATCTCACTAATTATTGGAAATATCAAAAAAATTTTAAGACAAAATTTATTCTCTATTAAATAATGAACAACTTTTATTTGAAAAATTTTTGTCTATCTCTTAAAGGTTTTAATTTATTTAAGGTTAAATTTGAGAATGTCATTTCTTAAGGTTAAAATTTGACACTTTAGTACTTTTTATTTTTTATCTCACTAATTATTGGAAATATCAAAAAAATTTTAAGACAAAATTTATTCTCTATTAAATAATGAACAACTTTTATTTGAAAAATTTTTTTCTATCTCTTAAAATTTTTGAGTTATTTAAGTTTAAAGTTGGGAATGTTATTTCTTAACCCATTAACTGCCAAATTTCTTTTTGAAATTTTTTGCCGGATAAGTTATATATTTGCACAAAAGTTGCGTCGAGTGGTGTACGTAAAATTCCAAAAGCCCCAAATGGAGATCGTTTCAGCTAATGGGTTAAGGTTAAAATTTGACACTTTTTCTTTTTTATCTCACTAATTATTGGAGATATTAAAAAATTTTTAAGATAAAATTTATTCCTTATTAAACAATTAATAACTTTTATTTGAAATATTTTTTTCTATCTCTTGAAATTTTTAAGTTATTTAAGGTTAGAGTTGAAAACAACCTTTTAAAGTTAAAATTTGACACTTTGATACCTTTTCTTTTTTACCCCACTTTGGAGATATTAAAAATTTTTTAGGACAAAATTTATTCTTTATTAAACAATAAATAACTTTTATTAAAAATATTTTTTTCTATCTCTTAAAACTTTTTTGTAATTTAGGGTTAAAGTTGAAAATGTCATTTCTTAAGATTAAAATTTGACATTTTACCACTTTTTCTTTCTTATCTCACTAATCATTGGAGATATTAAAAAAAATTTAAAATAAAATTTATTCCTAATTAAACAGTAAATAACTTTTATTTAAAATATTTTTTGTTATCTTTTAAAATTTTTAAGTTATTTAAGGTTAAAGTTGAAAACGTCATTTTTTAAGGTTAAAATTTGACACTTTGATACTTTTTCTTTTTTGTCTCACTATTCATTGGAGATATTAAAAAACTTTTAGTACAAAAGTTATTCTTTATTAAATAGTGAATAACTTTTATTTAAAATATTTTTGTCTATCTTTTCAAATTTTTAGGTTATTTAAGGTTAAAGTTGAAAATGTCTTTTTTTAAGGTTAAAATTTGACACTTGTACTTTTTCTTCTTTATCTCACTAATTGTTGGAGATATTAAAAAAATTTTAGAACAAAATTTATCCCTTATTAATCAATAAATATCTTTTATTTAAAATATTTTTATCTGTCTTTTAAAATTTTTATGTTATTTAAGGTTAAAGTTGAGAATATCATTTTTTGTTAAAATTTGACACTTTTTCTTTTTTATCTCACTAATTATTGGAGACATTACAAAATTTTTATAACAAAATTTATTCTTTATTAAACAGTGAATAACTTTTATTAAAAATATTTTTTTCTATTTCTTAAAACTTTTTTGTAATTTTGGGTTAAAATTGAAAATGTCATTTTTAAGGTTAAAATTTGACACTTTAGCGTTTCTTCTCTATTATCTCACTAATCATTAGAGATATTAAAAAATTTCTATAACAAAATTTATTCATTATTAAATAGTAAATAACTTTTATTAAAAATATTTTTTTCTATTTGTTAAAACTTTTTTGTAATTTTGGGTTAAAATTGAAAATGTCATTTTTAAGGTTAAAATTTGACACTTTAGCGTTTCTTCTCTATTATCTCACTAATCATTAGAGATATTAAAAAAATTCTATAAGAAAATTTATTCTTTATTAAATAATAAATAACTTTTATTAAAAATATGTTTTTCTATTTCTTAAAACTTTTTTGTAATTTTGAGTTAAAATTGAAAATGTCATTTTTAAGGTTAAAATTTGACACTTTAGCGTTTCTTCTCTATTATCTCACTAATCATTAGAGATATTAAAAAATTTCTATAACAAAATTTATTCTTTATTAAATAATAAATAACTTTTATTTAAAATATTTTTATCTATTTCTTAAAATTTTTAAGTTATTTAAAATTAAAGTTGAGTATGTCATTTCTTAAGGTTAAAATTCGACACTTTGATAGTTTTTCTTTCTTATCTCACTAATCATTAGAGATATTAAAAAAATTTTATAACAAAATTTTTTGCTTATTAAATAATGAATAACTTTTATTTAAAATATTTCTTTCTATTTCTTAAAATTTTTAAGTTATTTAGGGTTAAAGTTGAAAATGTCATTTTTCAAGGTTAGAATTTAACACTTTAATGTTTCTTCTTTTCTATCTCACTAATCATTGTAGATATTAAAAAAAAATTTATATCAAAATTTATTCCTAATTAAACAAGGACTAATTTTTATTTAAAATATTTTTTTCTATCTTTTAAAATTTTTATGTCATTTAAGGTTAAAATTAAAAATGTCATTTTTAAGGTTAAAATTTAACACTTTGATACTTTTTCTTTTTTATCTCACTAATTATTGGAGATATTAAAAAATTTTTATAACAAAATTTATTCCTTATTAAAGAATGAATAACTTTTATTCAAAATATTTTTTTCTATCTTTTAAAATTCTTGTGTCATTTAAGGTTAAAGTTAAGTTTGAAAGTGAAAATCTTTCTATATAAAATTTCTATAAAATCTTCTTAACGTTTCAAAAGAATAAGTAATACAATTCGTAATTATTCGATCTATAAGCACAGTACGAAGATTAGCAAATCACTTAACGAGTTACAAACGCAAATTACTACTCGAGCTGTACTTTCGAGTACCACTTACGTCCCGTTCCAATTTTCCACTCGACCCAGCAGTTCAGTTTGCCGACAGTTTGGCAACATTCGATTACTCGAGACGAAAACACTTTCTCCGTTTCGTCCCGTGGGGAGTGACATACTTTCGAGTGTTTAGGACGAGCTTTATTATGCCCTTTTCCTCGAGGGGTTAAATTGGAGAAATTTTAAAAGCCAAAGGGTGACTTTTATTGTTTAACTTAAAAGTCATGTTTAAAAAGGAGAGATAAAATTATCGTATTATGGTTATTGTTATCGTAAATAGGGATTTTAAAATATTAAATTGTTTTCAATTATGTTGTAGAATTGTGCTTTAAAATTTCCGCCACAGCTGTTATTTTGGGGGATCGTTTTAGACCGTTGTTGAGAAGATGAGATAGAATGAAATAGACGCACTTCGCATGATTTTATTGTAAAAATCCATTCGCTAGGCGCATCTGCCTCAGCCATAACGCCCCATTGTCTACCTCTTCTTCTTATTCTGCTTATCTCCGCTTCCGTTCCGATCCGTTTCCAGCAAAATGCACACGAAAACCGGCGTCAAAGCGGTGCGGTTACGGAGACCTTCTGTGTTGGCAAAGGACCGAACGAGAGAACCGATATCTATCTATCTATCTATTATCTGGCTTCTATCCTTTCTTGTGGTATTGAGCTAAAACCCGGGAGTTATGATATTTCGCTGAAGTGGGGTCTATTGTTAAAACACGAAGCGAGGATATATCGGATCGGTTCGGTTCGGTTTAGAAAAGGATTTTCGAAATGAAAGTGTGTATAATTCTGAAGATAACTAGAGGTGAAAGAACGAAATTTACCGGACAACGTTTAACCCGTTAATCTCGTTAATCCGGTTAAAGCAAGATAAACGTTCCGAAAACCGTACCTACTGACCGTAAAGTTGAAAACTTAATCCGGCGGCGACCGTCAACGTCCGAGACCGTCACGGAAAGAATAAAACAAAACGGATCCCGGCGAATTGGGAAAACACTAGAAAATTAATAAAATCAACCGTCCCAATCAAACGAATCGTCAATACGCGCACACACCTGCGCGCATCGACGGCAAACAAAACGGCTTTTGTCCAAACAGGAATTAAACGGGCGCAAATTTTCATATTAATTAAAAATCCGACGATCCAATTAGCGGAGTGGAGCCGGGGCTCCGAAAAAAGAGGGGAAACTCGCGCCGTTTGCGAGAGAGGGAAAAAAAGCGAACAAGAGGGAACCGGTGAACATCGGACGAGCGCGAACCTGCACTTGACGTACACGTCTAGTCCAAAACGGTCCTGATGCTTTAGTTAGAGGGGGTTGTAACGCTGCGTCGGGGCGGTTATCCTACCGGAAATAACGTATCGGTAAATAGATCGGGTGAAAATGAAGGGAATCAAGAAGAATTCTAACTAGAATTTCTACTATCTACTTACAATTTGAAAATAAAGTTCTAATTCAATAATAATTTCTCTAAAGTATAATATTGGAAGTTTTGTTGAAGTTCAGAGATTTTAATACAAAAGATGAGCAGGATACTTATTTGCAAAATTTAATACTAGTACCAATCCAACGTAGACGGTCTATACAGAAAGACAACATTAAAAAGAAAACCGATGATTCTGCATTCAAATATTCGTTGGTAACTTCTTCGGGCAAAATCGATATATGTAAAGACGGGTTTCTTAAAATATATGGGGCATTACTGAAAATAGAGTACGACGCATTACAGGTTTGTTATTTACGAGTAAATCACCCAAAGATCTCGAAAGAAACAAGAACTGGACTATCCTTGGAGTATGCTAATAGAAACATTCCACGAGATCAGAAGCAACCATTTACCGTGTTGAGTTTTAATAATTTTTCATACTTCAGTGCAACAAAAGGTTATGTAGTTGCATGTGATTTTATTCTTGGCTTGAACCAACATATTTTTAAACTATCTATAAACAACGAGATTCCAGGTTCGCAAGCCAAGAAACTTATCCAGATGCAAAAATCCCTATTAAAGAGAAAAAGATAAAGTCATTAAAAAAGTTTCAAGGTATTGTAGAAGACGATGAAGTGTCAGGTGTACGAGAATTTTATAATGAAATTTTCCAGGGGCCCACAACCCAAGCAATATCCAATTTTTTGTCTCACAATCAGTGATTTTCAAAACCACATACACAACCTCCTTTTATGGCCCAGTAAGAGTACAATAGGCCCTATATGTCATTTAGAAACCCCAAATGTGGCGTGTTGATGTACTTTTCACTAAAAGAAACTAGTTAGAAATAACCCACTGTTTAGAATTTTAAACACTTTTCTTGTATTTACTCAAAATCTTGGAAAATGGATTTATGTGGTTTTTAAAATAATATATTCATACAGAAAAAGTAATTTTGATGGTAATTTAAAAATAAAACTTTCTGTACTTCGAAATTAACTGACTAAATAGTTAATAACTAGTTTCAGGTTATAGCTAATTTCAGAAACATGGTGTCTTGTCAACTTTATACAGGAATTCATCTGTAAAGCGGGAAATGTTCAATCTCTTTAAACGTCTCAATGTTCATCTTGCTCTTCAGAAATCCCAAAAAACAGGAGGGTAATTTTGGAGATTTAAAAAACGAAATTTTTAAACTCTAATAGTTTATTGCTTACTCATGGCTTCACTTTAGATTTACTTTCCCTTAACTTTTTTCTTTGGAAATTTCTAAAAAGGAAGACGAATAATGATAATTGAGTCTTTAAACGTCCCCATGCTCATTCTGCTCTTCAGAAATCCCAAAAAGCAGGATAGCAATTTTGGAGATTTAGAAAACTATATTTTTAAGCTCTAATAGTTCATTGTTTGCTCATGGCTTAGATTTAGATTTATTCTCCTTTAACTTTTTTCTTTGGAAATTTTTGAAAAGGAGGCGGAACAATGATAATTGAGTTGTAAACCATATTGAAATTAGATCCAATTAGAAACTGATCAGAGATGGAAGCAATCAGACCTGAATTGTAAAAATGTTCGTAAATTTTCGTTTAAAGTCTTAAGCGCGTTTTACATTGGGCTAAGTGGAAACTCTAGTGAGCGATACTTTCTGTCGCATGTACAGAGTGTTCCACAGCAAAAGCCAGTGACTCATTTCTGCAGTGTGTCCAAAAATTGGCATCAGTGAAAATCCAAGTATTCCTTCTCCACTTAATCATAGGCGGGTGAACACAAGGGGCATGAAATTTTCTGATGTAATTTAATTTTATTGCTCTTGGTCGTTTTGACACATTCTTTTAGTTAAATTAACTCTTTTATGAGGGTGGCGCTTCTTATAAATACATCGCTGTAACCTTTCGAGACGCGTATTTATACCTTTTAATTTATTTGAATAAGAGTTCACAGGACAATGAATTTGATTACTAGAAAATTTGGGAGGGTATGTCAAAACGCCATCAGGTAAACATGAAAATTCCTAAAGACCCAAATCATTGGCTTTGGCTTTGGAATACTCTGTAAATATATCCGTCATACCCAACATCTTCATTTTCGCAGCCATCATGCTTACGGTATGAAAAAAAAAACAATTACATCTTTTAGTCATTATTATTATTAAGTGGCATCTTTCTGAAATTTTATGGGTAGACTAAAGATTCAAATGACGTAAAATATTTTCTTGATTGTGATATTTCTGATTTTACGAAAAGTAGACATTAACTTCATCAATCTAAATTATCTTTTCTATATCCAATTTCAAAATGTGAATAAGTAATAATATCATTGATAAAAATTTCGGCGGAGACGAAAAACTGCATTCAAAAGAGATGGGACTACCGAAGTGCAAAACAAGTTGTAATACGCATTAGGTGAGAGTGTCCTAACTTCAATAATACATCATATTTAGACTAAATCATTTTGCCCATCCAGTATCACTGCAATATCTATCAGTTCTCACTTCTTTATGACGACTATATTCGGCATAAACGCTTAAGAGGTAAAATTTCAAAGATTGTTTTCCAAGGAATGGCTTTTTCCTTAAGTTGTTTTTAGAAAATCGCAAAAAAATTTAGAATTAATGTCAACCTACAGATGTAAGTCAAAACTACTTACAAGGAGAATGCGAGGTGTTGGGATCACAGACTTAGTTCAAATTTTGTAGGTTGGTAGATTTAGTTTTCCAATTGATAAAAATATATGGTTGTAGGGGCCACTACTCAATAGCTTTTTAAATATTTGCAGTTGAAGTTGCAGTTTTCTAGTTAAATTCAGTTCTGTAGCAAACTATCAAACGTAATAGGTTTAGCGTAGCAACAACGGTGATTTTCGTCGCTAGACGTCAAATTCGAGTTCGGGAATATAATTAACTATTTTTCAAAGTTATGTCTATTTTTAGATATAAAGATATCATCCGATGTGTTAATTGACAATTAGTGTGTCAGAATTCAAAAAAAAAAATGCAGGAACATAACCGAACATTATAACCTTCCTTCAAAAAGCCTTATTTTATCGATAAAAATTCGGTTATTTTTGACATTATCCAATATTGAACGTCCTCACGAGTGAATTGCACCTTCATTTACAAATATCTAAAAAGCTATTGAGTAGTGGCCCCTATAACCATATATTTTCATCAATATGGAGACTAAATCCACCACTCTACAAAATTTGAAGCAAATCTGTGACCCCAAGACCTTGCACTCTCATTGTTAGACTAAAACTAATTCATTTTTCATAAAGACCACTCAAAAGTAACAAAAACTTTTTCTCTAAGTTCATGAAATTAATACAAGAACTTTGGTAAGTCATAAAGTGACTTACACGTCTTTTATTTTCACAAACTCAATGTTTTTTTAATACACAGTTTGAAACAAGAATAAAGTTCAATCTAAAGTCAATTGTAGAAAAACTAATTACGTCTTTTGTACAAAAGATAAATACTTTCAAAATGTACTAATAAATTTTCTAAATACACTTTCAGTCTTACTTCAAAATTAACTTATCGATCCTGAGTTTATTACGAAAGCAATTTTTCAAGTTTTTCATTAACTTTTGTATGTTATGAATTGGTGAATTTTCCAAGAATTGTCCTAGATCGTTCATTCTTTTATGGTACAATTTTATACGAAAATACAGTAAAATCTAATACCAACGTCAATGGTATTACCTGAAAAAGAGAGAAAAAAATATTTGCATTGGCTATTGATCTCTGGTCTTTCAACTTTCGGTATTTTCATTACTATCATATAAATTTGAGATATTTAACCAATATTTTTTAATGTTTAAATACTTCGTCATGAATGTTTTATTTTCCACAATTGAGCAAGTTTGTATATTTCAAAAATGAGTAGCTACGTAAAATTCGTTTAGAAACAAACCAATTTGCAAGATGATATTAATCTTAATTTCCAGTTGTTACTGTAATTAAGAAGACTACTTGTTACTATTTTAAAAACTACTCTTAATAATATTAATAGACAATTCAAGGAATCTATAATGATTTCAAAACTTCTTACTTTTCAAAAATGGTTCCATTCCAAATCTTTTTTTAATAGTTTTTAGATGTTTTTTTATCTTAATTATAATAGCTTTTTGAAACTTTACAAATTTTTTTTTGGTATTTATTTTAAGAAGCACATTATAATGAATTTGTACGTTTTCCCTAATAAAACAAATCCGCCCATAGATTCGTCGATCATTAAAAGGCTCGCGAGAGAGGGCGGGTGTTCGCTCGCACGGAAACCCTTGACGGCCCAGGACGTGTTTGGGCCTGCATTATGGAATCGCGGCGAATCGATTTTCTTTTTAAAAAAGCGCTCGATTTGGCGTACGCGCCGAGGTCGTTATCGGGCACACCGAACCGTGCAAATTTCGTTACGAGAACCCGAACGCGACGAAAGCAACCTCCACCTACCGCCAAACCTCCCTCTCTACACTCTCTCCATCCCCATCTTCGTTATAATATTGAAATATGTATTATCGAAATATCTAATCATTTTCTCAATCTTATAAGAAAACTACTTTAAAATAAAAAAAAATCCATTTTTCTAACTATTTCATTAAATATTCAATGATTAATCGAAATAAGTAAACACTGATCGGTGTGTTTTATGTAAAATTTAAAAGACTTTAATTTCGAGGTTCGGGGTGTGTGTGTTTTAAAACCGTTCCCCGGCGCTTACAACCAAAATCGAAGCAAGGTTCTTGAGTCAATAACGAAACTAATTCGATTTGCATGCAAATTTTAAAAGCTTTGCTCATCGATGATCGTTAACTCTCAAAATAACCAACTCAACTCAACTCCCCTTTCAAACATAACTTTTTTTTTCAAACACCCCTATAAAATGTTTTTTATGTTTTAAAGATGACTTTACAAAATCTTTAATTTAATTGGTAACAATTACTTTTTGTTATACATGTTAGATGAATGGAGATGAACAGATTGCACATCTGCCAAAACCATTCGGATCATCGTCAGTTCGCCGGCCATTTTAATTTAACCCCCGGACAATGGGGTTCTCGGTTTCAACCAGTATAATGATTAAAAACCGACCGAGGAACCAAACTAACCGACCAACCAGCGCTTATTGCCGGTTCTGTTCGTGACACCAACGGACTCTTCTTCCCCCTTTTAAAACCGCGATTTCAAACAAGGGGTGGCGAAAGACTGTCTATAAAAAGGGGAAGAGGAGCCTATTTTTTTCTTTTAGCTTTTTGTTCAAACCCCACAATTATTATCTCACCTGCCCCCTAAATTTGAGTGAGGTTTTTCCCTTTCTCTCGAGTTAACCACAACCAATAAGAATGGACGTATTGTTAGTTTTAGTCTATTTTATTATGATTTTTTCAACCATATTCACACATGTTTATGATGGAAAATTGTTGAGTAATATTTTGAAAGCAAGAATTTTTTTTGATAAACACTAAAATAAAATTAGTAATCGAGCATAAATTCCAGTAATTTTTTTAAGTTTATTTGTCCATTAATTAAACAAATCTATAAAACATCTTTAAGTTAAGTTAGATTAAATATGTATATACATACTTTTGATTAGTTTGATTGAGTTAATTGGTGGAAAAAGTGCAGACAAAGCCGAGTCAACTCACATGCGTTTATAACTATGCTTCGAAGAGCAGTATTTGTTTACATTTGAGTACTATTTGACCAAAATATTATTCGTCCGTGTTAAATAGTAAATAGAAACTTTAGGTAAAGAAGGTGCTATATCAGTTGTCCACAAGGTAGAAATATGGGTATCATCTATTAGAAAATTTTGAAAGCTTTGATCTTATTCAATCGTTCATATTATAAAGATAGATTAAGTACATCCAGTAGTTGCAAATAAGTAATTCGCGTGCATGAAAACGTATCTCCTTGTTACGTGAAACCCTATCGGTTGCCAAATGCGCAAAAAGAAGAAATTCATCAGCAAATCACTGATATGCTAACTCAAGGAATTATTGAGAAGGCAGCATCAGACTAGTCCTCACCCTTATTAATTGTTCCAAAGAAAGTCGATCGAAATGGAAATATGAGATGGAGAGTTGTTATTGATTATAAATTGTTGAATCAGAAAATACAAGATGATAAATTTCCCTTGCCGTCAATTACAGACATTTTAGATTCCCTTTCAGGAGCAACTTATTTCTCTCATTTGGATCTTGCTCAGACGATTTAATTGTTTTTGTAAGTAATTTAAATAGACACAATCAAAATTTAATTAAGGTGTTCGATAGATTGAGGAAAGTAAATTTTAAATTAAATCCAAACAAGTGTGAGTTCTCAAAGAAAGAAATCCTTTACTTAGGGCATACCATTTCAACTAATGGTGTGATGGTGTGGCACCCGACAATAAGAAGATAAATGTCATTGAAAATTATCTAGTTTCGAAGAATGCCAATGATGTAAAGAGATTTGTAGCTTTTGCAAATTATTACAGGAAGTTTATAAAGAATTTTGCTCATATATCCTTAATTTTGCTCACGTCATTTCGTCAAAAGTTACTTCACTTTGTAATATTGACAAATAGACTAAAACAAGTCTCAATGTCACCGCAAAAGTGGATAAGAAGAGCTTCATTTGGCCTTATTGCTAAAGTGTAATAAAAATGATAAGAAACGTGAAAGTTATGTTTGTGTATCACTTGTTACTATTCAGCAAAAACAAAGAAAAATATGAAGATTCTAGTATTTAAACCGGGAGTTCTCAAAATCTCGTTTTTTGATATAGTGCCTTCGTTGCCTGTGGCTTTCAAATGTAAACCTAACTCAAGGCTGGAATATGCTTTGTTTTCTGGCGATATGTTGAGATGATCGATATCATACATTGGAGGTACATTGGAAATTGACCGATGACAGAACCGTCAATAAAATCAGAATGTAGGATGAACAATCTCATGTACTTATTGTAATACCATTGATAAAATCACATGAACTTCTTGTTTTATTCAAAATAGTGACACTGATATTGTTACTGTATCACTATGAGTTACTAGAAATTATTAAAATCGTAAAATGAACAGCTACAGTTAAAGGAACGTAGTGGAAAAGTTCAGTTATTTAATCAATAATGGTATCTCCACGATTAAATGAGAATTTTCGTAAGAATCCTATGCTTGAAGAACATAGACCATTAATTAATGACCATTTACCAAACCCAGTTTTCAAAAATAGCTACCAACAACAATTAGTGACGGTTTTAGCATTATCAGAGATGTACCACGAAGAAAAATATCTAATTGTAAGATCACTTCCCTGTTCTTTAACTAACATCTTCCTTTTCGTGGTGCTGTTTATCATTTCTCCGATAATATCTTTACTAGAGTACATAATAGTTTTGATTACAATAAAAATAGCTCTAATCTTTATATGTAATATCGGATGTTCATTTAAATTCGTGTTCAAGTGCGCTATGAAATTCTGTTAGACGAAAGTAGAGAGAAAAATGTATGTCGCATTATTAGTGCATTCTAATCACAAAAACTTCAAATTTGACAAAAGTCAAATCTGTTCAAATGATACAATATTTAATAAGATGTTTAATTTGAAACAAAAAGTATTTATGGTAAAATCATATGTTGAAACTGGTTGGAAAGTCGATGGAATCTGGAAATATGCACTTCAAGATTGTGATTAACGAATTTAATAATGAATTTCCTAATGCATCGTTAGAATATGCTCAATTTATGGAAACCTTAAACAGAGCTGTAACTTTATTTAACGAAACTGGGAATCTTTCAAGAAAACCAGGAAGTAGTGCGCCCAGAAAACACCTCATAGAAGTTATTGCACTAGCGCAAGAAATTCTAAATGATAATCCAAAAACTTCTATCAGGCGATTAAATCAGCAAGTCGATCTTTCTCTTGGCTCTACTCATAAAATTATACGTCAAGATTGCAACTTTATCCCTATAGAATTACCATCGTTCAAGAATTGCTGCCAGTTGATTATCAACGTAGAATAAATTTTTGAAATTGGTTTATTAACATAAACCGTAATGGACAATTTTCTGATGAGACTTGGTTTTATAAATCGGGATACTTAAATTCAAAAAACACGAGAATTTGAAGCACTGAAAATCCACATGAAAATTTGAAAGTGCCACCATACAGAAAAGGTTGACGTTTGGGTAAGTTTTAGTCATAGACGAATTATTGGTCCCATTTTCTTTCAAGGAGAGATATCCAAAATAAAAACCGAACCTTAGTTTACGATATGGTATTACTTTTTCAGGTACATTAAATGCTCAAAGATATCGTTTGGAAATTCTAGAACCGTTCATTAATCAATTGCATGATGATGAAATCTATTATTGGTATTTTCAACAAGATGATGCTAGACTCCACACAATGCGGGAATCCTTAAATTTTATTAAATTTTTTGAATGTATAATCAGCCTTAATACCGCAATACCTTGACCAACTCGTTCTTGTGACTTCTTTTTGTGGCCTTATCTGAAAAATTCAATTTTCCAAACCCGTGTTGAAACTATAAATAAAATGCAACAAAGAATTTTAGATAAATGTTTGGAACATAGCAATAACCCCGCAGTTTTAGAAAATGTGATGCAAAATTCTATGCGAAGGGTCGAAATGTGCAATCAGGATGTTTGGACAGCATTTTAAACACATGTTATAAGATATTTTGCCGGTTCTTAGTTTAATATTGAGGATTTTGATTCTATAATTCTACCTTTTTTACTGTCTTGTCACATAATGTCACATGATAACCTATACAACATTTAAGTGTGTCAAATGTGCTTTATTTCAGACTGTTTCAAACATATTTCACAAACGTGAGAAAAATCCATAGGTCATTTGAGCACGAATTTAAATGAACACCTGATGTAATTGATGTGTTGTATTAAAATAAAGTATATTAGTCATAATACTTTTGCTTTCTTCTACGTTAACGTTAGTTAGGCAATCTCTTTTCTTTAGTTCGTCATTGTGCTAATTTATTATAATAGGCAAGGTTGCTATATTATACTTCAGAAATCAAATTACAAATCACTGGCGATTCGTCTAAATTGAGAGTACTGGGAGATCGACTATGTAGACAAATAATTTCCGAGTTGCTGAAATAAACTCCAGCGAACAACTCGCGATCAATTATGCATACATGTGTTAATTTGGTAAATATATTCTGTCTAATTGTTAACAATTAGACCAAATTTTATTATTTTAATAAAAACTAGACATTTCAATCTATCTTGATTCCAATTTTCATGTCTTTATTTCTAGAGATGAGCTCAGTTTGATTTTTTTAATTTGATACAAAATTTATAAGGTAGTTAGGTTCGATTTTTCTGTTGTCTTTAGAAATTTTTTGATAACAATTATAACAAATTTGATGACTTTATAAAAAAAAATAAAGACTTCAATCTACCTTTTCTCCAATTTTCTATTCTTAATTTCAAGAAATAAGTTCAGTATGATTTTTTAAAAGTTGATACAAAATTTGTAAGGTTGTGTTAGGTTCGATCAAAATTTTTCGGTGTTTTTGTAAATTTTTTAAAATTCTTTAGTAACAATTACAACAAATTTGATAATTTTAATAAAAAATGGACTTTTTAATCTATATTTTTTCCAATTTTTTTGCCTTAATTTCCAAAAATAAACTCACTACAATTTTTTAAATTTGGTACGAAATTTTGATAGGTTATGTTAAATTCGGTCGGATTTCTTCAGTGTCTTTGGAAATTTTTCTTTAATTCTTTGGTAAGAAGTAGAACCATTTTTACGATTTTAATAAAAAATAGATTTTTCAGTCCATCTATTTTCCATCAATTTTATGCCATTCTTCTAGCAATGCTTGTTTCAGCTCCCATTTGTTAGTTATTGGTAGCTTTTTGACCCGTCTATCCAATTCCTCTCACAAGTGCTCAATCGGGTTGAGATCTGGGAATTGCGGAGGATGTGGTAAGGCGTATGGGGTGTTGTATGTCAACCACATATGGACGATATGAGCCGAATGTTTTGGGTCATTGTCTTGTTGAAATGTGTATAAGGGCGATAAATTCAACTTTTGAACGCTTTTATGAAGGTTCTCTTTTAAAATATTTAAATAAATTGTTTTGATCATAGTGTCCTTTATAGATACCAACTCTCCTACACCTGCAGCAGACATACAGCCCCACACCATTACGCTTCCTCCACCGAATTTTACTGTTGGTGCAAGGTTTTGTTTATCAAACGCTGTATTGGCTTTTCTCCATACCTTAATGCGGCCATCAAAATGGAAAATATTAAATTTAATCTGATCTAAGAAGAGTACTTGGTCCCAGAACGTAATTGGTTTACTTTTATACTCCTTTGCGTAGTCCATACGCTTCTCTTGGTTACGTGCAGATATTAATGGCTTTCGCTTAGCAACACGGGCACTGCAACCAGCCTCGTAGAATACTCTTCTGATGGTCAAGGGATAAATATCCTTCCCAAAATCTTGCTTCACTTCTGTAGCAATCTGTGTTGATGTTTTTGGATCTGCTTCAACTTTTCGCATTATTTGCTTAGGTTCGCGATCACTCAAAGCTCGAGGACGGCTAGTATGCTTAGCACTTTTGAAATTGGACGCTGGTTTAAATCGGTTAATCACGCTACGAATAGTAAATCGGCTCCTGTCCATCATTTTAAATGTAGAATTATTTTACGCTCAGATTCAGTTGTTTCTTTTTGTTTTCAACTCATTTTCACATTTAACCACTATAGCTTATAAATACAAAGTGTAATTCTAGTTTTAATTCCATTTAAGAACGATAAATGAAAATAAATTCTTATATAAAAGTAAAGCATTAGGTATTTAATTTATTCAATTATATCGAAAATGCACCTTTACCTAATACAACTTGTTAATTAGCTTTAAAAACAGCCAAAAAACGAAATATGATTTTGTGATGATGTGCCAATAACTAAGTGCGGCTCTGTCTTTCATTTTTCTTGTCTTAATTTCCAAAAATAAACTCACAATGATTTTTTAAATTTAGTAAGAAATTTTGAAAGGTTATATTAGGTTCGATCGAATTTCTTCGAGGTTTTTGGAATTTTTTAAAATTTTTTAGTTACAATTACAACAAATTTGATAAATTTAATGGAAAATAGACCTTTTAATCTATCTTTTTTCCAATTTTTTTGACTTAATTTCAAAAAATAAACACACTATGATTTTTTTAATTTAGTAAGAAATTTTGAAAGGTTATGTTAGATTCGATCAAATTTTTTCGATGGTTTTGGAATTTTTTTAAAATTTTTTAGTAACAATTACAGCAAATTTGGTAGTTTTAATAAAAAATAGACTTTTCAATCTATGTTTTTTCCAATTACTTTTTCTAAATTTTTATAAATAAAACGAAATATGTCTTTCTATAATTTTTGTACGATTTTTTATATTCAGTATAGTTATTTCTCTACCGATCACATAAATAATTAAGTTACCGTTTTCCCTTTTCATTTTCTTTTTTCATTCTTACCAAAATAAAACAGTTCGATAGAGTCCCATTTCGTGTTGAACGATCAAAGACTACAGAAGAGTCAAGAGGCGCACTTCCGGTGCATTTCGCGCACTTCCCGTCGCATTATACGAACCCCACGTTGACACTATTGACGTCCTGCTATCTTCCCCGATGGACAAAAAGGAAATAGGGCGGGCAAAACGGGATAAAACTAGATAAAAAGGGATAGAAATGGACCAAACTAAACTAAAGTTAGGTTTAAAAATTCCATAAAAATCCAAAAAATACACAATATATTGACAGTATAGCGTTTATTTAAACTGGTTTTTAAACTAGAAACAAAACATATAATAATATTAAGTTATTAAAATTATTATACAAAAAGAGATCAATACAATATTTAAATTACATAAAATGACAATGAATGATTTATTAAAATGATTTTTTCTGATGATTTTTTTTTAAATAATGTTTTTAAAATGCATTTCGAGAGAGAATTTTTTATAGTTTTACACATATACTTAGATTTTATTTTTTTCCGAATTATTTTTCTTTTAGCTTAACTACTTAAATATATTTTCTACGACCGAACGCGAAAATCTAAAAGCACCACTTCTTTAGTTCTAAAAATCGTTTTTCCAACTTAAAATTTTTTTTAAGCGAAATAAAAAAATTGCAACAACCCATTTTTTTAATTCTAATTATTTTTCTTTTAGATATTTTTTTATAATATAATGATAATAAGTGATTTAAATTTAAAAGCTTCTATAACTCTAATTTTTTTATAATAAGGTTAATAATTCGTAATAATAATAGCTTTTTTTTTTCTTATTCACAATAATAATCTTGGGTTTTTTTTATTTTACTTTTTTTAAATCACTGATACGTATCGATTATTTATTGTTACTTTATTTTATTTTATTTTTACTTTACTTATTATTAAATATAATTGGTGATATTCTAGGAAGAAAGTTTTTTTTGTTGGTAAAATAAAAATGTGCGTGTATTTTTTTTTCTTTTCTACTAACTTTTCCCATTTAAAGTTTATTTTTACAAGTTTATTTTGGCAATTGTAACGTTGTTTTTTGTAATTTGTTAGAATTGTTCCCGAAGTAAAAATGTACACGTTCTAAAATCTAAAAAGTTGAGCTTAAAAATTGATTTAAATCAACTCTATTTAAAAAAATTTAAAAAATCATATACAGGGTGATTCAAAATTTTTTTTATGTTTTTGAATCTACCTGTAATTTAAATGTGTATAATGTGGCAGTGTTACTTTGTAAAAAACACTTAAATCTTCTCTAAAAAATTTTAAAAATTAAAAAAAAATTAAAAGAAATTAAAATTATAAGAAAACAAATTTATTTTTTTATCACATAGTACTCTTAAATTAGGAAAGTAAAAGATCTACGCGTCGGTATCGCTAAAACTTACCTTTGTGGGTGTTCTCTGCGCGTGATTATTATCTATGCTGCATTCTGCGGCGATCGAAAGCGTTAAAGGTTTCATTTTTAACGGATGTCCGTTCAGTTTGAAATCGACCGATCTGCTGTCCTTAAAGTCTTTGCAATGCGAAGAACCCGGACTTACGGCCGGTTTGTACTCTTGCTTATTACTTTTCGATTTGTTGGTGACCTGGTCGCGAAGGGCCATTTGATAAGCCAATTCGAATGCTTGGCCGAGCGTTAAAATTATATCCGTAGCTTGATCCTTTTTAATTTTGAATAGAGATTATTATAAGAAAGAATTTTTTTGAAAGATTTAAATCAAGAAATCACTTCTTCAAATCAGTTCTTCCAATTATTCTCAAATCTTGAGAATGATTTGATGAGAGATTTCTTGTTTAGAATTCAACTTATTAACTTACAGAGGTATTTGTGGAGAATACATGGCAGTAATAATCGTTTAAATCTTTGGTAATGTAAGCGAAGTAACCTCGAAAATCAGTATCTTGGCATGCACAGTGAACATTTCTTATTTCATGTTCACAAATCGATTCCTAATTGAATAAAAAAACTTGTATCAAAAAACAATAATGTTTTTTTTTCTAGATTAATTCTTACATGTGTTTGGACGTTAATAAATTTTAATCCCCGATAAGAAATCGATAAAACAATCTCTTGAATCGGTCGATCTGGATTCTTCCGAATTTTCTGTATCGATTTTCGCGTCGATTCGGTTCCTTTAAATTCTTTCACGTTTGTCGAACCCAAATACTACATAAAAATAAAATAAATTCAAAACAAAGAAAATCAAAATTTACATCACAAGACTTAAAATTTTTTATGTTTTCATATCAAAGTATCTCAGTGTACTTTAAAGAGTTAAAATTTAAAAAGTAAGAAACTTACATTTACGTTATATTTCACATCCCCTGTTATTAAAAGAATCGGTTGATGCCTCCATTGAGCTTTTATCGAATTCGTTCCACCCACAAACATATCAGAACTATTGCACGGTTTAACATCTTCGGTTTTATTAACGGTGGGTGGAGGAGGAGCCGGTCTTGATTTTTTGTGTCTGTGTCTTACGGTTCCCGTGTTACTATTTGTTGAGTGTGTTGATGGTGATTTCATTTCACCCTTTAACTTAAATATAAAAAATAAAATGAAAATCCTAAGTTATTTAGGTTGCATGTAAATTTGCGTAAAAACTACATGTGACGATATTCTTGATTTGATTCTGAGTTGAAAATCTTAATGTTAATTTGTGGTATTATGCCTCATAAGTTATCATGAGCTTCACAAAGTTCAAAATTTTAATATTTAGATAAGCGCTTTTAATTTTTTGGTAACGTTGTAAAACAAATTTTATTGTATTTAATTTTGAAATACGAATACATTTGAATTTTGGAATTAGATATTCGAAAAAAACCTAAAAATTAGGTTCTTCCGTTTTGATTTTACCGTTTTTGATAAAAATTTATAAAAAGTGTGAAATCATTAACGGTTACATTTCTGATGGTGACTCAAGTAATACTTAACTAATTCGCAATATTCTCACCGTAGTTAAAAATTAGTTGTATTCTAAAATCGGGATGAACTTAAAGAACTATTGTCTATTTTTTGGACAATTTTTAGTATCTGTATAGTGACTTGGTGAAGAAGCCCCAGAAATTTTTGAATTGTTATCGGATGACGTTTCACAAGAGTAGTAGTAAGAAAAGAGAGTTTGGTAACCACAGATTACCAAAATGCTGAATTTTTCTTGTTGAGTTACAATACATATCTTTGGTCTCGATGCAAAGATTGATTGATCCATCAACATGATAGCTAATATTTTCGGTGGAATGTAATGTACACGATATTTCATAAATATGCAGATTTCGAAAGAAGGTGGCAGGAGATTCAAAACGGAGTAGTTGTTTTCGTAATACAAAACTGTTCAAAACTCAACCATAATAAAATTATGACCACGTTAATTTTGGTAGGTACACCATATCGTCGTTCCGGAACAACATCGACGTAACTGCAATTTTTTGATAAAATGAGTTAAGGCCATCAATGTATCTAAAAAATGCTGATTTTAATTATTTTTGCTTTTTCTGCAAATTTTTTTATTTTGCAGTTATGTCGATGTTCTTCCGGAACGGCGATATATTGAACTGTTAGCTGTTTAAATTCCTAGGAATCAATGACACAATATCACGACTTATAAATCCCTTTTGTTAGTTATTTTAATTAAATGACCATTATATAACCTTATCACTATTGTTAAAGTAACTAAAAACTGTCGTTACGAGAAATGAGCAATTATCAGCAACATCTAAATTGCACTTTACCGAAATTAGGGGTGTCATAATGAGAGTGTTAATAAATATTAAGTATTAACAACGTTTGGAAACTAATTGAGCCAATTTACAGAATTTAAAATCACTCAAATATGTCCCGCGATTTTAATACATAACATGTATTCGAGATGTCCAATTTTTGATGACTTTGTCGCGTAAAACTGTCCTCTTCGGTCACATCTTTATATTTTTCTGTGGCATCCACGTATTTAGTATTAAATGCCTCAATGTCAAGCAATAATTTCGCCGAGCGATATTGGTCATATCGACAACATAAGCAACAGGGATCCGTACACGATGCAATTTATTTTAGTCAACTCGTAGCGTTCAAGGTGACAGTTGATACAGTTTTAGGTAAAGGAAAAATGTCGGATAGTATACATACTTGTGCATAGTACAGATGTCGAGTGAGTTAAGCGATGAAGAAAATCTGTATTTGTATTGGTATACAAAAACTCGAAGACGTAACTGTGGAAAGTATTGGGTTCATCAATCAGAAGAATTTATAACGCAGATTATTTGTTGCTACCACGTACCAAGCTTTCTCTGTTATGTCTTTTCGGGAGTACTCTGGGAGAGTAAAATCGTACAAAACAGGATATTTTTCCACAACACTCACGAATTTTATATTAAAAGCCTCCATGCTCACAGGTGATATGAGCAACATCAAACCCTGGCAACTTCCGTGCAGGTTGGTAAGGTTGCCTAGATCCCGCACATCAACTGCAATGCCGACAGATTGGTTTCAAATTTCTCTGTTGACGGTTCACTCTATTATCTAAGAAGTTACAGGAAAGGGACATCATATTGCTGTTGAGTTGCTTTCCGGTTGCTCCGTGTGCGGACGGCCTAACCGTCCAGTGGACGAGCAAGCTAATTCTTCTCAGGGTTAAATTACCACATAAGTTTAAGATTGAGACAGATTACAACGTCATAAGTATTACAAAGTTACCTAATACGTTAAAGGATAAGAAACGTGTTTGAAAAATCTGTCACCATGGAAAATCTCAAGAAGATTACAGGGATACTACCTTCTTAAAGATTAATTAAGGTTTTCAATTTAGAATTGTAGGGGGAATATCACTACCTCTAGCTTTTGCGCAAATTTATGTACACCATATATTAAAACTTGATTAAAAAAACTTGACATTTTTAGTTTTTAAGTTTGTATGTGAAAATATAATTTTTACAGGATTCCCTCCTATATCCAGTTTTCAAAATCTGGCATAATTGGCGAATTAACTCGGGCGTGTGTTTTGGCGTGTCGAACGTGTTCGCACACGCCTAGCTCGAAGCATCGGCGCGAAAATTACGTCCATCATCGACTGCGCGAGGCGTCGCGACGCCCGGCCTCGGTTTCAATATCAATTCTACCGTAAAACTTTAGTTAGCGAGCGAGCCGCTTCGCTGACGCCAATTAAACTAAACACCCGATTGTTTATTAGACAAATAAACTCAGTTTAAGTGATTTCAAAGATTAACAATTACTCAACCAACATTAATTTATTAAAATATTAAAAAATCTCTAATCACCAAAAGTGTTTCTCTTTTTATTAAAAAATCAATCCCAAAGTATTTCTCTTTTTATTAAAAAATCTATCCCAAAATATTTCTCTTTTTTTATTAAAAATTTAATAAAAAAATCTCATTTGTAAAAAAGTAAAAATTAAAAAATTGAAATTGTTTTGAAATTTTTAGACTATTAAAAGTTTCTAATTCGATTTTTAATAAACATTTTTTTCTAAAAATATTTTGAAAATAATCATTAAAAGTAACTTACCAATATGTTTAAATCAGCATTGATATCTTCCAATTTAGGTCCTGGGGTGATATGTTCACCCCCTGAAACACTAGCTAAGATTCTTTTTCGATGTCCGATCTTTTCGATGTCTAAAACGGCGGACAATTCAACGTCCCAAATACGTTTTATCCGTTCCATGTCGTGATAAAGGTGTTTGGCGAACGTTTCCGAGTACTGTTCCAAGTGTATTCTCCTGAGCCAATTATCGACCGTGTCCGTATGTTCGTTCATGTTGTTGTTGATCGTTTGGGGTCGTTCGTTGATTTTTAACGGGAGGTGTTTGGACGAGTTTAAGATTAATTGCCGTTCGATTTCGTTCGAGATTCCCATTTCTTTTAAATCGAATTCTTCTAAAACGCCATTCTAAGAGGGAAAAAATTAGGAATAAAACGTTAAATTGAAATTTTTGGAAAGTATTACCAGAAAATCTAAATCATCAAAACCGTTTTGAATGAATAAACCGGAATAATCACCCATTCCAATTGATTGTAACCATTTTTCCACGGTTAGTATTTCCGAATTTAAACTATTTTGTGAAAAACTTAATGTCATTAAACGACTTTGAAATTCTTTTTCCAACTCAGCAACAAAAACCGATTCTCTTACTAATCCAGTACCAAAAGAAGCCATTATTTCTTGGATTTTAGCCCATTCTTCTTGTTCATCAAACGGACTTAACGCAGAAGAACGATCTTTATTCTCTTTATTTTCAGATTCTTTTTCAGATCCGGAAGAATTATTATAAGACTTATCGTTTTTTCCATTCTCTCCGTTTGAATCGTAAACTCTCTTTAATTTTTTTAAAGTTTTTGGTCGTTCAGCTGGAATCGGTTTATTCGAACTGATCGTTTCTAAAACTTTCGTAGATCCTTTTATAAGTCCTGTTTATTTAAAAGGAAAAATTGTTTTAAAAGATGGATAGAAAGTCGAGGTAAATAAATCCGAAATAATAAAGGTACGGGGATTGTAATTTTAATTAAAAGCTTCGGAATCGTAAAGCGTGAAGAGCGACCTCCGAAAAAGGTAAACAAGGTACCCAAAGAGAAGAGAATATAATAACGAAACAGAGAAACGCAGAAAGAGTACAAACACGAGCTTTTGCCCTCGGACTTGGCGAAAAGGTAAACTTTCGCGGAGGGTTTTATTAATTTCGTGTAATATTACTCGTTCTCGAGTTTTCGGGGAGGATATTTTAGATTTTCAACGTTGAGGTCATTTAAAATTTTATTATTTATACGAGTAACTTAACTTAACTTAAAAAAAAAATTGGTAATATTTAAAAAAATCGTGCTGAATTTATTTACAAGAATTAAAAAATAATTTTTGTGTCAACTGAAACCTAAAACATTCTAATTTTAATTAAAGAAGATCGTTTTATTCCAAGTGTTTTCAAAAAAATTAAAAAAATTTTCAAAGTTGGTAAAAATTTTTTTAGGTTAGAAAATTAACTATTTTTTAAAAAATCATCAAAAATTTATTTTTAAAGATTTTGATGTGATTCTTTTTCTAAATGAAACCTAAAACATTCTAATTTTAATTAAAAAAGACCGTTTTATTCCAAGTGTTTTCAAAAAAATTAAAAAAAATTTCAAAGTTGGTAAAAATTTTTTTAGGTTAGAAAATTAAACATTTTTTTTTTAAATCATCAAAAATTCATTTTCAAAGATTTTGATTTGATTTTTTTCTAAATGAAACTTAAAACATTCTAGTTTTGATTTAAAAAGACCGTTTTATACTAAATGTTGTCAAAAAAATTAAAAAAATTTTCAAAGTTGGTAAAAATTTTTGACACTTTTTAACCTAACTTAAAAAAATCAACCAATTTTAAAAATTCATCAAAGATTCATTTTTAAAGATTTTGATCTGATTCTTTTTCTAAATGAAACTTAAAACATTCTAATTTTAATTAAAAAAGACAGTTTTATTCTAAATGTTGTCAAAAAGTTTAAAAAAATTTTCAAAGTTGGTAAAAATATTTATCACTTTTTTAACTTTTTCTAACTTTAAAAATTCATCAAAAATTCATTTTTAACCATTTTGATTTAATTTCTTTTCTAAATGAAACTTAAAACATTCTAATTTCAATTAAAAAGATCGTTTTATTCCAAGTGTTGTCAAAAAAATTAAAAAAATTTTCAAAGTTGGTAAAAAATTTTTTAGGTTAGAAAATTAAACATTTTTTTAAAAAATCATCAAAAATTCATTTTTAAAGATTTTGATTTGATTTTTTTTCCAAATGAAACTAAAAACAATCTAATTTTAACTAAAAAAGACCGTTTTATTCCAGGTGTTTTCAAAAAATTTAAAAAAATTTTCAAACTTGGTAAAAATTTTTGACACTTTTTAACCTAACTTAAAAAAATCAACCAATTTTAAAAATTCATCAAAAATTCATTTTTAAAGATTTTGATTAGATTTTTTTTCTAAATGAAACTAAAAACATTCTAATTTTAATTAAAAAAGACCGTTTTATTCCAAGTGTTGTCAAAAAAATTAAAAAAAATTTCAAAGTTGGTAAAAATTTTTTTAGGTTAGAAAATTAACCATTTTTTAACAAAATCATCAAAAATTCATTTTTAAAGATTTTGATTTGATTTTTTTTCTAAATGAAACTTAAAACATTCTAGTTTTGATTTAAAAAGACCGTTTTGTTCCAAGTGTTGTCAAAAGAATTAAAAAAATTTTCAAAGTTGGTAAAAATTTTTTAGGTTAGAAAATTAACCATTTTTTAAAAAAATCATCAAAAATTCATTTTTAAAGATTTTGATTTGATTCCTTTTCTAAATGAAACTTACAACATTCTAATTTTAATTAAAAAAGACCGTTTTATTCCAAGTGTTTTCAAAAAAATTAAAAAAAATTTCAAAGTTGGTAAAAATTCTTGTCACTTTTCTAACTTTTTTCTAAATTTAAAAATTCATCAAAAATTCATTTTTAAAGATTTTGATTTGTTTTTTTTTCTAAATGAAACTCAAAACAATCTAATTTTAACTAAAAAAGACCGTTTTATTCCAAGTGTTTTCAAAAAAATTTAAAAAATTTTCAAAGTTGGTAAAAATTTTTTTAACCTAATTTTAGAAAATCGATCAACTTTAAAAATTCATCAAAAATTCATTTTTGAAGATTTTGATTTGACTTTTTTTCTAAATGAAACTTAAAACATTCTAGTTTTATATAAAAAAGACCGTTTTATTCTAAATGTTGTCAAAAAATTTACAAAAATGTTCAAAGTTGGTAAAAAATTTTTTTAGGTTAGAAAATTAACTATTTTTTAAAAATTCATAAAAAATTGAATTTTAAATATTATGATTTGATTTTTTTTCTAAATGAAACTTAAAATATTCTAGTTTTATCCAAAAAAGACCGTTTTATTCCAAGTGTTTTCAAAAGAATTAAAAAAGATTTGAAAGTTGGTAAAAATTTTTGACATTTCTAACCTACCTTTAGAAAATCGATCAACTTTAAAAATTCATCAAAAATTCATTTTTAAAGATTTTGATTTGATTTTTTTTCTAAATGAAACTTAAAACATTCTAATTTTAATTAGAGAAGACCGTTTGATTCCAAGTGTTGTCAAAAAAATTAAAAAAATTTTCAAAGTTGGTAAACATTTTTTTAGGTTAGAAAATTAAACATTTTTTTTTTAAATCATCAAAAATTCATTTTTAAAGACTTTGATTTGATTTTTTTCTAAATGAAACTTAAAACATTCTAGTTTTGATTTAAAAAGACCGTTTTATTCTAAATGTTGTCAAAAAAATTAAAAAAATTTTCGAAGTTGGTAAAAATTTTTGACACTTTTTAATCTAACTTAAAAAAATCAACCAATTTTAAAAATTCATAAAAAATTCATTTTTAAAGATTTTGATTTGATTCTTTTTCTAAATGAAACTTAAAACATTCTAATTTTAATTAAAAAAGACCGTTTTGTTCCAAGTTTTGCCAAAAAAATTAAAAAAATTTTCAAAGTTGGAAAAAAATTTTGACACTTTTCTAACTTTTTCTAACTTTAAAAATTCACCAAAAATTCATTTTTAACCATTTTGATTTGATTTTTTTTCTAAATGAAACTTAAAACATTCCAGTTTTAACTAAAAAAGACCGTTTTATTCCAAGTTGATTTGTTAATGAATTTTTAAAAATGTAGTATATTTTTTTATCAAACTAAAATGTAAAATAAATAATTTATTTTATTTAAGACTTAAATCAATAATAATATGTAGACTAATGAAACTCGAAAATTCATTAAACACAAAATTAATTACCTCACGCACATATTTAAACGCATATCCGGTTTATTATATTTACAGTGAACGTGTATCAGCTCGTAAATGTGTACGTTTGGAAGTAAACGTGAGGGAGGGATCGGGCGTGGGGAGGGATGAGGAGGGAGTTAAATTAATTTTGTACGATGGTAAATTATAAATTTTGAGTTAATTAATTTCTAGTTTTAATTAATTTTCTATTTGCCGTTTCGTTGCGGCGCGAAACGGTACAGTTGGGTCGGTCCGCGCCAGCAATGTTTGCTTGTATGTGCTCGTTCGTCGGTCTCTTTTATTTGCTTTTTTTGGGAAAAAGAGATTTAAAAAAATGAAAATAAATTGAAACAAACGGTCTGGCTGGTAGATCGTCCAACGCGTCATGTCAAAATTAACACAATGAGAACTGGAAAGAGGGAAAGGGAGAAAAAGAAAAAGAGAGGAAAAGGTTTTTAATTAAAGTTGCTAGAAAAAAAGGGGTTTAAAAAAATGTTTGTTGGGTTTTTTAACAAGTTTAGGAAAAAGTGTGTTTTCGTTTTTAATTGTAAGTGTTTTTAAATTAAATTAGATTTTGAAAAAAATATTATTTTTTTTTTCTTAATAAGCTAAAAGATAGATTATTTTGAGATTTATTTTGTACCTGAGAGCTAAAGAGATGTAAATCCAATTTTGATATAAATTAGTTAATAAATATTTTTAATAAAATGGTTTTGGTTATGAGCTATAATCAGACTATTAGTGTTAAATACAGTATAAGCTTGCTAATTCGGAATTTGGTAATTCGACGATTTCAGTAATCTGCTATTTGATAACTGTATAATCTGGCGTTTATCAAAATTATACATTTTATAATCCGACATGTTTTTATTATTTTGTCACCTGATTAATGTGTAATAATTAGAAAGGATGAGAAATAGTGAATTTCCACGATTTTTTGTTAGCATCAACATTGTACTAAAACTTGGTCCTAAGCCTCACTAAGAAAGAAGGATGCAAGAACGAGATTGCTTCCCGTAACTTTATTGAGTAAGGCTGAGGGAAAACTAGAGTATTAACCGATCCTCTCTAATACAAAGGTTTTGCAAGTCAAAATACAGCCGAATAGAGGTCCATTGCACCTCGCTGTATTAACTCTGTCGCCGGGACTTTTGGCCTTTTTTCAAGTCTTCTAGCATAGGTGAAAAGGGTTAACTCTCAAACCACAAAAACGACTTAGCATTATAGTCCTTGATTTCGACAGTGTTTTGGCTTGAAAAACCTTTGCATTAAGGACTGGACAACACTCCGGTCTTCCCTTCCACTGTACTTAACTCGGGTCTACTCAGTAAAGTTACGGGGATGAACCTCGCTCTTGCATCCTTCTTTCTATGGTGAAGCTTAGGATCAACTTATAGTACATAACATGATTTTTAAAGACTTGCATTAAAACGAACTGTCAAACAACAAAGCGTAAACACGAGACGTTATCTCTAGTTTAGAAAAATTTTAAGAAAGTAGCTTGGGTTGGGAAGACAACGTTAGTCGTGTGACAACTTACGATATAAAGGAAAATCAGGAAAAGTTTAATCTTTGTGTTAAAAAAACTGATTCCAGAATATAAAGTCTTTAAGTAATGAAGACAGGTGAATATACACTTATGGAAGATGCGTTATGCTCTTTATTTGTTCAAGAAAGTTGTTAACTGATCTTTTAGGGCGCGTTTACACGAGGAATGAAATAGCAACGATTTTCACGCAAAAGTTTAATATATTTGTTTTAATTAACCAGTCTTTGCGAGCGTCTCGCAGTATCTTTGACGTTCGTATAAATTGGCTCGCTAAAATGAATGTATAAAGGCGCGTTTATACGAACGATGAAATCGCTGTGATTTTAATATTTTGAGTTTTTTGTAAACTCACCAAATCTCGGCCATGCACCTGAAGTCGGCCTTCCAGTTTTTCTATGTGGATTTCTATAGAAAGGCCAACTTTAACCGTTTGAGTCCCAAGCAGCGCGATCACGCTGTTCAGATTTTATGTCGAGAAAATCCAGCACATACAGGGAAAAGCGTGTATAGGGAAAGCGCGATCACGCTGTTTGGGATTCTTCGACAGTGTTTTTCCAATACCACCTGGGATTCAAACGGTTAAGAAGCAGTTTTTGGGGGCCGACATTTGGGCAGTTTACCCTACTTAACAAACTTTTTTCCACAGTATTCATAATACCCAATAATCCGGACCATTATGTAATCTATAAATGCGAGAAAGTGTATCATACTGGTTTATCAAGCTTGTGCTGTAATAATATTTCCAAGTTTAGGAGCTACATCGTTTATGATAACACAAATTGAGTATGAGAAATGTTTTAGGCTTAAGTCCCTTTAGTTCTCAGGTACGAATTTATTATTTAAATGAAATATCACGATTTTATGACGAGTAAACATGATTTTTTCCAATCTAACCCTGAATAAAAATAAATATGTTCTTGGAATTTTAGAATACATAAACCTTAATTGTACGCAGTCATCAGTTGTGAAGTTTTGGGGGCAATTTTAAAAATCTTATTTAAATTTAGATGAAGTTCCTTCAATTAATTTTAAACAAATAAGAAAAAGGATTTAAAAATTAAGATTGAAAAATGTCAAAGGTTCGGTCGAAATTATTATCTAAATCAAATTGCATAATTCTTTTACGATTAAACATGATTTTCTCAAACATTTTGAGCGTAAGAATCTTGAAAATCTCTTGGGTTTTATAAACATTTTTAGAAATTTACATTAAATACTGAACGAAGACTAGAACTAACATTAGCGCTAACTCTAACACTAGATCTACAACAAGCAGCTTTCGGGCTTAGCTGTGCATCTTTTAAAAAAGGGTTTGAGGATTTGGATGCCATGTTGTAACCTTCTCCAGAACTTCACTTCGAACTCGTTTCTAAAGAAGGTTGCAACATGGCATCCGAAACATCAAACACTTTTTCAAAAGACGTGCGGCTAAACCCGAAAGCACCTAGTTCTAGTTCTAGCCTTAGTTCAGTTAACATTGGTCGTGAAAGCCTTCGTATTTACTACATTAAATATTCATTTTTTTTTTAATTAAGGCTGATTCTTATTACTCTAGCACAACATGATGCGACAAAATCCAGTTAAAAATCTCTTATATTTTCATATGATATCGTTTACGTTCACACATGTATTGTATGTATTTAAGTAAATGTAGACGGTATCATATGAAAACATAGAGAAAATTTTAAGCGGATTTTGTCCCGTCGTATTGCACTGCGCTGGACTAATGGGTATTAGCCTTTGGTATAAAAGTATATCTCCAGATATATTAACTTCACTATTGTCTTTTTTTTTCTTTTAAACAAAACTATTTTTCAGAAAAAATTTCCAATAAAATTAACATTTTGGGCGAAAGAATTTAGTCAATTTCTCGGTTTATGTAAACATTTTTGGAAATGTATATGAAATGGTTAGTTTCTTTTTTAATTAGCCCAAAAATTTAAGATTTTCAAACAAATTACTTCAATTTTTTTTCTTTAATATGACAAGCCTTCTGGCAAATAAACCTGAAAGCCAAGACTGGATCATCGCGGTACTCATTGACGATCATGTTTTTGATAAGGAAAATCTTTCGGTGAGTAAGTAAATCGAAGGTTAAACCTGTAGCCTTGCGAGATACAAGATGTAATTTGTCCATAAATTCTCCACTTGTAGGTCTGTCAGACTCATATACAGTGAAATTTCCCTTCGCGGACACTCCTCTTGAACGGATACCCCCCTTGGACGGACAGTTTTTCATGAAACCGTCCGATTCTCATATAATTACTGCGCATTTCTCTTAAGCGGATACCCCTCTTGAACGGACACTTTTGATGGGTGCCATTAGTGCCGCACAAGGGAGATTTCACTGTATATTCAGATTTGTAAAAGGTAAGGCCTACCTTCAAGCAAGAATTCAAGATTTGGTAGATTATCGGAAAGCTGACAGTGCAAACCTAACCTTCCAGTCGATTTGTTGAATAACAGTGAGATTAGCCGTAAAATTCATCAACCGGAAGGTTTGCCTTTCGACATTTTCAGACGAAATTTGAACAAGATTAACATTTATAATGACAGAATCTTGAAATTTCTTAGTTTTTATACAAATTTTTGAAAAATGCATCAAATATTCAGTTGAATTTTTTTTTCAATTAGTAAAAAAAATTGATCATTTTACTCATTTATTTTCAACCCAACCTAATTCAAGATTTCTCAACCCAACTTAATTTATTATTTCGGAGTTTTGGGAAAAATTGTCTTAAAATTCAAAAGGATTTTCTTCAAATATGTAGTCATGAACTTTGAGTTTTGGGTACAAATTTTATAATTAATACAAATTATTTTAGTAGTCATAGGCTTTCTTAACAAGCTTAAGATCAGAGATTTCGAACTAATTATTTTTCTTTAATAAATCAAGTTATATATTTGAATTCATTATTTCATAGGTTTTAGAAACAATTTCGGGAACGTTTTTCAAATTTAGGTGAATTTTTTTTTCAGTTAGTCTGCAAAATTCTTAGCAGCTTTAAGCAAACTTTGAGACTTTGTCAATGAATTAATCAATTTTTCTAATAAATCTAGTTTGATTTCAGACAAATTCCTTATTTCTTCAGTTTTAAGGAAAATTTTAGAAATTTGAAATAGTTTTTAAATGCTCCCATCCCAAAAAAACTTGTTTCTTTTTCTCATCCCAAAAAATTTCTTTTTTTTTTCTCGATTGCATAAAAATAACATCACTTTGAGATTATTTAATAATTATAAATTAATGGAAATTAGATATTTAACCCTAGATTGATCTTATTGTGTTGTTTCTTCGTACTTACCAGCAAACGGAGCATCCGAATGATATTCTTCAACGATATTATCAACACTTCTATCAGAAAGTGAAACACTACTCGAAAAACTTCCACTTGATTCATCATAAATTAACAAAAATTCATCTTCAGTTTCAGTTTCCATATCTCGAGATCTTCGTTTGTATTCCTAAATAGTTTACGTACTCTTTTTTTACTGACAAATCTCTTTTATTTTATTTTATTTTAATATTCAAGGTAAAAGAATCATTCAAAAATAAAATGAAAAGAAAAAATAAAAGGAAAAAGAAGAAATAAAAGGAAAAGGAACAATAAAGGTTAAAAAATAAAAATTAAGGTTACAAAATAAAAATAAAAGTTAAAAAATAAAACCAAATTAAAAAATAACAACTTACTAAATTTTATTTAGAAACTTAACCAATAAAAAAAGTAATTAATAAAAAGATAAAGTATTAAAATTAAAACAATTATTAAAAATAATAATACATAATAATTATTTAAAACAATAATAATAAAATATCACATAAGCTGCATGATTACTAAAAAATCATAAACTTACTTGACTTAAAGGACGTATCTTATCCAAAATGCAAGTTTCCGCTTGTAAAGCGTTCGGAGGCGGATGATCCGGCGTCGGAGGCTGTTGATAATGAGTAGGACTCAAAGGATAACTTAAAATATTATTACACGGACTTTTCGATCGTTTACTTTCCCTACTATTCATCATCTTCCCTTCTTTACCGTAATCTTTAATCATTAGAAACGCGCTTGAAACGAACGTACCCTCCGGCGCGGAAGAACAAGTCTTATCTTGTCTCCGTTTCGTTTCGAAATCTTCGAAAACGTTCCGACGTAATTTCCTCCTTGGATTTTGTTGTTTAATCGCTACGTTTTCGTACATTCCGGTTATCGCAACCGGTTCTTCTCTTCGTCTCGAATCTAAATCTTCACTTTTACCCCTAACTAATTCTTTTTTAGGCGGATCGTCTTCTATGGAAATATTAAAGACAGCGTTCATTTCAACGTATTGATCTACGCTTTTTCCCGGTACTAAACGTTCCCTTTTATTTTCTTGTTCAACGTCAGTTAAGTTATTTTGACTTCTAGTTCCGGTTTTAGCAAAACAAATATATTCGTACGCTTGGTTATTATAACCGTCAACTGATTGAGACATTGGTTGTTGATGGGTTGGTGAAACGGATAAGTTTCGACGTGGTGGTTTTTTTGGAGGTGTTGGCTAATTAATTTTTTTTCTTAAAATAATTTTAAAAAAATTAAATTAAAATAACTTACCGATACTTTAGAATTGTTAGATCCAGGACTATGTCCACTACGTGCATTCATAGGAACGTAATGTGGTGTTCCTCCGCTTTCTGGTCTTCTTGGATAATATCCAGTGCTTGAAGCGGTTGAAGAAATACTGATTTGATCGGATTCTCGATTGTTGCAGGAGAAGTAATCATCGGCGTGGTCCATAAATGCGCGTGGTGCGCAAGGAATTTGGTAGAGGCTGTTGTCGGATTCCCTGGAAGAGTCCGAAATGGTTTTGTACGAGGATAGGGAATCTTCCTCGACGTGCAATTTCTTCGTGAGGCGTTCGCTAAAGCTAAACGTGATTCCGGACCACGGCGAGTGACAGTCATGCAAGGAACGGTGCGTATTCGGTGGATTATTGCGAACGCGTTGCGTCGGCGGTAAGCTTTGGTAAGGCTTTTTTGTGCGCCTAAAAAAGCATGCAAGAGGTCCAGAAAAAAAAGAACACATAAAAACAACAAATTATTAATTAAAAATTATTTTTAATAGAAATATTTTACATGATTCAGAACTTAGAAATTACTTCATATGAATTTCTCATATAATTTCGTTTGAGTTATAAACTTTTCTTGATATCTTATGAAATCTTATCGTTAGTTATGGTTATTTCTACATTTAAATGAAGAAAGTCTGTTTTCTAGAAGATGGTATTATTGTTAAATTACACTGGCTAACATTTTTAAAACCCATAGATCTGACAATAGTTTCTTAATAGTTTTTGGCGCGCTGAACTCAAATTTGGCCTTAAAATTGCTCCATCACATCAAATTTTTGAAATATTCTGACCTAAAGATGATTTAGACATTTAAAAAATTTTTGCTCACCCAAACCCATTTCAGGACCCTTGCTGACTTTAAAGCCAATACCGGTTGGTTAAAAAATTTCAAATTAAGACATGGCATGAGGGAACTTACTATTCAATGGGAAAGTTTATTTTCGGATAGTTCTGCTGAAGAATCTTTCAAAATCAACTTTTAGAATTTTATAAACAATTGTGGCTTTGCTAGAGAAGATGTTTGTAACTGCGACGAAACTGGAATAAACTGGAAAGTTCTGCCATAAAAGTCCTTAGCTTGCTGCCGTGAGAACGCGGCTCCAGGATTCAAGGTGAGTAAGGAGCGTATTACAGCGATGATTTGATGAATAGCAACATATTTAGAGATTGGTATAAAAATGTGTTCATACCAAATGTGAAAAATTTTCGAAAAGAAAAAAAAACTTCAAGGAAAAGTGTTATTAATTATGAATAAAGCATCAACACACCGGTTCGTTGAAATGTTAAACCCAATCGATGACGAATTTGAGGTGATGTTTCTCCCACCTTGTGACACCCCACTAATTCAACCAATACACCAAGGTGTAATTAAAAATTAAAGAAATTGTATAGCAAACAAATGTTACGTAGACTTCTTTTAAGTGAAAGTAATGAAGAGGGCGTTCTTGAGTTTTTCAAAAAGCTAAACTTAAAGGATTCGTTGTACATGCTAAGTGTTTCATAGAACTTACTCAATCTAGAGAATTTAAAAAAAGCATGGAATAAGCTTTGGGCTGAAAACCAAGATGAAATTAGGGAAGAGAATAGTGAAAATGAAGCTGAAATATACTTGACAACATAAAAGATGTGGTAAAATTATGCCAAATAGTTCCTGGTTTGAAGTGTGACGAGTCTGATGCTGCGGAATGGTTGGATATTGACAAAAAAATGACCTGGGCTATGAAATCCTCAATGATACTGACATTATTTCTACAGTAGACGCATCTGAAGATCAGGACAGCAGTGAAAGTGAAGATTCTACAGATGACAATTGTTATAACAGTTTACTTTCGCATGCTGAAGCATTCACTGCATTGAAGACAGCTATGTCTTGGTTCGAAGCACAGCCGGAATGCAATAACGTCCAATTTTTAATATTAAGACGAATGAAGGACTTGGCAGTTAGAAAAAGAGCTTGAAAGCTAACTCAGACCAAAATCAGTAATTTTTTAAAATAAGTTGTTTTTTTTAATACAACATAATATGTTACTATATTATGTTTATTTAACCAAAGTATATTTTGTAGATCTATACATTTTTTATTTTTATTTACACCTATAAATCATTTTTGGGTTATGTTCGAAAATCCGAACAGTTTGAAAATCCGAACTATCTATGGTCCCAATTAGTTCGGAGTTGTGACGTTCTACTGTACTTTGAATTTTTCGAATAACTTTATTTCTTCTTGAAGAAATATAATTTCTATAACATCACTTTTTGCCCAATCTAATTAACCCATTGGAGCAGCAGTAGTCGTCGATAGAGTAGGTGTATGTCATTTTAACATGCGTAATCAGTACAATTTAGATGATTTGTTGGCAATGATGACTTCAAAAAGCCATTGTGTTAAAAAATTAATGAATTTTTTTATATTTGTGCACGTTTTGACACAAAAAATGAGTGTAAATTGGATGAAAGAATGATGGTGTACTATTGCTGAGCTTTGAAAAGGAAAGATACTTCCATAAGTTGGGTTGGATCATTACAACGTTCATTTGAATTAAAGAAAAAACGATTTTTTTGACTACGACCATATCCTTTCTTACTATACCGACGACTACGATTGGGGTATTATGAAAAAATTTGTTCATGAAGAAATTAAGATGTGGATAAAATTCAAAATGCATTTTGAATGGGGAAAGTGATACATTCGGATGCTACATGGAGATTTGTAGATAAAAATTTATTGTATTTTTTTTCTTTGATTTTATTAAAAAATGTATTGCATCTATAGATTAGAATATCTTAAAAACCTGGGGTGACGGAGCAGGTCTAAAGTCATATTTGAATTCAGTGCGACAAAACCGTTTAGAAAAGTATTATTTGATCTAAATACTATGGGTTTCACCTTTCATAAAATGTTGTAGGCCTGTGTTATTATTAATTTGGGCTATTTTTGTAGCATCTTTTAGGAAATTGTTATGAACATCGTTGGCGATTATGCTATCAATTGCTTTTAAATTTTCAAAAAAAAATCTCAAAACAGATGTTTGGAATGGTTCCATTTTTCAAATTTCCGTCAAATCCAGAGGAATTTTCAATACTTACAAGGGGACCACCAGACGTGTAACCTCCAGATTTTGTTCCTGATTTTTTTGTAGGTAGAGACATGTATGTGAAGCTTCTTGGTAAAATATTTGGACCAGATGGCCAGGCATTTTTGAGTTATGAATTTTTGAAATCGTCAAAAAAACCCACGTAAGTGGTCATCCGGTGATGTAGTAGTTTTGTCGAAGAGGTGCGATAGCCGAGATGGTAAAGGCTCGAGTTACGAACCGTGGCGACCCGAGTTCGAATCTCGGTGCTGCCCATTTTTTTTTCTTTTTCGTTATAAATTAATTATTATATAAATTATTCATTATTTCTTATAAAAACACATTCTTTTTATTTAAATAATCGGAATACATTTATTGGAGTTAAAAAATATACAAATTAATATTAAAGAATAAAATTAGTTTACATTAATTACAATAATTAATTTTATGAAGTAGATGTAGCGGGAGAACAATAATTTGGATGATATCTGTCGTAGAAACATTGAAAGCACAAGTTTTTATAATACACTGCACACCTTAAAAGTGAAGGGTTTTTACATGAACACGGATCTTTTAAAACATCAGAAGGAAAGCATACTTCATTTACATTAAAAAAAATCTCTCTGCTATCAGTTAATTGTGAAGCATACCAGGCGTACTTCAACATATTATTGAAAACAGGTGCTGATAACTGATGATGCACCAGAGAATGAATTTTGATACAATCTTCTCTTCCTGAAATTTCGCGATCACTTTCTATTAGAGCGGAACAATTTTGAAAACGTTTAATAAAATTTTTCACTTGCCTATAAAAGTAAACGTTGCAAAGTTGACAAAGGGAGTATATTTCGCGGGAATGTCGAACTTTGTTGCCTTCTAGAAAGGACTTCATATTTTTGTTTTGTTTAATTTACTGTATTTTGGCTATTTATAGGAAAAGGGTTCATATTTTATTGACTGTTTATGACTTTTCGTTGAATCAACCCTTTTTTCCTATAAATAATCAGAGTAATTTTTTAACTTTTTAAAATCATTTTAAACTCCAATAAATGTATTCCGGTTTGTTTAAATAAAAAGAATGTGTTTTTATAAGAAATAATAAATAATTTATGTAATAATTAATTTATAACGAAAAAGAAAAAAAACGGGCAGCACCGAGATTCGAACTCGGGTCGCCACGGTTCGTAACTCGCGCCTTTACCATCTCCGCTATCGCACCTCTTCGACAAAAGTATTAAATCACCGGATGACCACTTACGTGGATTTTTTTGACGATTTCAAAAATTCATAACTCAAAAATGCCTGGCCATCTGGTCCAAATATTTTACCAAGAAGCTTCACATACATGTCTCTACCTATAAAAAAATCAGGAACAAAATCTGGAGGTTACACGTCTGGTGGTCCCCTTGTTAGATTTAATCATTTTAGCAAATTTAATCACAATTTTAATTTAATCAAAGTTTGGAGTAATTTGAAATTTTGGAACAAATTAATCCACGAAGATACAAAATCGTCAAATTAATTAGCCAAAAATAGTCTTTGTTAAATTTTTATTCTAATTTATTTTACTTTTAAGGCGATTTACTGTGATTTTCTGACTTATTAATTAGTCAGATTAGTTAGGTGGTTTTGTGGGATTGTTATAAGTATCGTCGGTGATTTGTGTCAATTGATTTTAAATTTTTCAAAAAAATTCAAATGTCTGGAATGGTTGCATTTTTAAAAATTTCCATGAAAATGAATTTTCATCAATTGGATTTAATCATTTTAGCAAATCTAGCCACAGCTTTAATCAATGTTTGGAGTCAAATTATTCAGCTAAAAATGGTCTTTGTTGAATTTTTTGAGAATTTATTTTAATTTTAAGGCGATTTACAGCAATTTTCTGACTAATTAATTTGACGTTTTTGTAGGATTGTAATAAGTATTGTCGTTGATTAAATTGTTAACTGATCTTAAATTAAAAAAAAAAAATCCCAAAAAAGATATTTGGAATGGTTGCATTTGTAGAAATTTTCATAAAATCTAAAGCGATTTTCATCAATTGGGTTTAATCATTTTAGCAAATTTAATCACAACTGTAATGTAATCAAAATTTGAAGTAATTTGATGTTTTTGAAACAAATTAATCCACGAAGATAGAAAATCGTCAAATTAATTAATCAAAAATGATCTTTGCTAAATTTGTGTGAGGATTTATTTTAGTTTTAAGACGATTTATAACGATTTTCTGACTAATTAACCCATTAGCTGTCACGATCCCCATTTGGGGCTTTTGAAATTTCACGTACACCACTTGTCTCAACTTTTGTGCAAATATATAACTTATCCGGCCAAAAATTTCAAAAAGAAATATGGCAGTTAATGGGTTAATGATGATGTCTTGAAATTTCCATCCAAATTTTGAGGAATTCTTTTGAATTTTAGTCTCAAACTTCTTTTATTATTATTATTAAGTTTAAAAATGTATAATATTTTTATAAATTTCAATCAAATCGATATTCCAGTTAAATTTTCTTGATTTAAGGTCATCAGTTTAGCAAGATTTACCAAAAATTTGAGGTTTTTCAATAACAATTTAACTTTTTTTTGATGAATTAGACTCAAATGTAGACAAGTTTTAATCGAATTTAATTCAAAATTTATTTAATTAAAGATTTTTAAACAAATCAAGACTACTCTAGAACAGCTTTAAATCAAATCTAATATTGAAAAAAAGTGGTGTAAATCAGCATTTGTTTTTGAAATGACTGACACTTAAAATGTGCTTTGATCATTTCTTAGAAGAATTTTAGATAAATTCAAAAATCCATAAATATAATTGACTTATTGACCAGAAAATTTGGAGTCACAAAAGTCTAAAGCCTGGTTTGCATGGACGTTTATTGATTGTCAGAAGTGGGACGAAACTTTATTGAGCTTTAAAGAAAAGATTGTTCTAATACATTTTTAACAAGTCGAAAATCTGAGATTAGAAAACTGTAAAACCTGGTTTAGGCTAACCGTATACTGGAACCGAACTCGGCTGACTTCAAGGGTCGTCCGTTTAATGACCAACTAAATCGGCTGAGCAAAACCAAAACCAAAAAACCAAACCCCAAACATTGCAACCGACTTAAAACAGCCGACAATAATAGTAATATTCTCATTAGGCCTGCGTTTGTCAGAATGAGTAGTAAATTGTTTTATTTAATGGAAAACTCCTATCTCATAAAACGAAGGGTGCAAAGAAGAAGAAAGTGTTGCGTTAGCCCTATCTTACAAAAGAGGGACAGAAAAGGAGAATTTCATCATCTCCACATACAATTGAAGAAGATGAAGAAAGCTGTCTAATGTCCGTATGACTTTAGCTTCTTTCATAAACTAAATTTTAAGTAACAAAATTACAAAAGAAACAACTACTTCATCCGACTAATCCAAAAAATCTGGGTATGTTTGTCTAATCGGACGTACTGGGACGTGTTGGTCGGATGCAGTGTATGTGAGCAGATGTTCGTTCATAATTTTGGATTAGTTGGACGTTGATTATTATTTGGCTGATATACGGACGACCACTATTCGGCCGAGTTCGGTTAAAATGTACGGTCAGCCTTAACCAGCTATAAAATAATTTGGTTATTCTTATTTTTAAACCTATCTCAATTAAAAACAATAATAATTTTTTCAAAAAGATATTTTCATTTAGGAAATCCAAATTAAAGAAAAAAAATTAACTCCAATGCATATCACAAAAATCTTCATGCTTATTAATATTTTCAGTTATATAACAAACATTTAAAAAAATGCTTAAATATCAAGCCGTGCAATTCTCCACAAAGAGAAAAACAAGCAAATTTAAAAATTAAAAAAAAAAAACTTACATAGAAGTAGCAGAAGTCCCAGAAATCCTTCTATCTTCAACACACTCGACGGATCTCGCGTGTCTAAAGTCCCAACGATGCGGGGAAGAACCCGGTGAAGGATCTGTAACAGCCCTACCTCTGGAAGAAGGCCTAACATTTTCATAAGGACTCCCTAAGTCAGAATCCGGATTTGGAATGATCGGAAAAGGTTGGCTTAAACTATCCGCGTCGCCATCTCCAAAATTACCGCGAATTTTCTTGTAACCTTGCAAATATCCTATACAAACAAATTTCAAAAAAAAATAATAATAAATAAATAAATAATAGAAAATTTAAATAGAAAAGAGATTTGTCCGATAGTTACTTTTTAAAAGTCCCATAATCTCCGATGTTGCGTGAACAGGAAACTGACTCAATAAATCTTTAACCGTGTGCCTGTTCGAGTCGCGAATGTTCGGATCGGCCCCGTTTTCCAAAAGGGTCCGTACGACTTCCGGTTTTCCACACAGAGCAGCTTCGTGAAGAGCCGTTCCGGCAGGAGTTAACACGTTCACGTCTATCCCGGCCCTCAACAACACCTCAACTACCGACCTAAAAACAATAGTCAGAGTAGGAGGTGGTTTCATGTTAATTATATACCGGACGTGCCCAAATATGACTCATCACCGAGTCGTTGAGTAATCGACCTCCTCCATCGCTAATTATTCAATTTACAAGCGAGTTAGTAGGATTGTAAACACCCAAAACGATTAATTGTTTTTGAAATCAAATTTTTAAAATTCGCCTAGGCGTAGGTATATACGCTTAGGCGGTTCGTATCGCGCATCAAAGCCCTAATGCCTTTACACGCCTAACACGTCCGAACCGGCCGGGCCTGGCGATCGTGCCAAGGGGGACGATGCCGACGCAGAGAAAGCCATTTGAACGCACTAGCTTGTTTGCAACGGCACAACAGTTCACCTACTACGTGCACATAACGGCGAGCAATTCCAATTAAACGCGCAAGAACGATCACGGCCCGAGGATGGATGCTCCGCTCCTGCCCGTTCCTGCTGCTGCTAATAATTAGCCCGGCATGTAATGACCAATATGCGTTGCAGCGCGGGATGTGTGTCCTAAGAGCTGGAAAATCTGGAACCGTATGTACAGAGGTAGAGAGAGACGGAACGAGAGATCTATCAAAGCTCTTCGAACCGTTCACGAACGTAACAGAATGTTCATAAAGGTAGATATGGATATATCTATAAGTGTTAAAATCTTCGTTAATCATTTTCATTTAATACACTTAATCATCAAGTTCAATTAGTACTAAAATATTAAAAATTTTCGAAATTTCAATGGGAAATTATTTAAAAAAAAATGTTATATAGGGTGGTTTAAAAAATTATTTTCTCATCTTTGTTGAGTTTTTATTGAAATGTGATAAGTATGTATACATAGCATATGCCACACAATCGGTTGGGAACAATAGGCCTCCAGGATGGTTCTACCCGAGGGCTTAGGACGACCGGTTTAGTGGGTTTACGGCATCTGGACGTAATCTGGCGTACATTAGCGCACGCGTGACGTAACTTGTATATTAACGCGGAAGCCATCTATAGGTGGTGGTCGGTTGATAAAGCTTGATACGACCTTGTCAACATTGTAATTATTGGGAATAATTGGGTTTGATTTCAATTTCTGAGATCGAAATATGTGTATAAGTTCATAAATGAGTTGAAATTTAAAAGGGAGTATGGAATTGGAAAGAACAGAAATGAATTTGAGGATAGAAATGATCTTTATTGATCAAAAATTAGTCAAAAATTAGCCAAAAATAAAAAAAAATTGAAATCAAAAAGGATTTAAGATGAAGAAATCAAGAATAAAACGAAGAAATTAACACGAAAAATCAAAACGAAATTAAGATGAAAAATCAAAAGAAATTAAGATTTACAAAAAAATTAAGACAAATAATGGCAAGATGAAACGAATAATCAAGAACTAATCGAAATTGAGATTAAAAAGAAGGTTGATGCCATCACAACTTACATGTAGTTCAACTAGCATGTCTAATTTTTACATGAAATTACAGCAAATTGGCTTTAGGATGTTCTATACAAGTGGAAGTATAATGAGGTCTAAATCTTTCGATTTGAACGTGACCGAACCTAAGTTAGATAATCTAAAGGTCGAAAAATCGAAACAAAAAAATGGCTTTTCTTTTAATAATTTGTTTAAAATAAAGCTCATGTTCTTTAAGGGAAGTTCCCTTAGTTAGCATAGCAAATATGATATGGTTATATGGCAGAGTAAAGTAAATTAAAGATTAACAGTTTGACCGCAATATACACGGTTCAGCAAAAGATGTCTCATGCGTCATTAATTATCACTGTTTTCTCGACGTACCATAACCCGAAATGCACTATGAAGAGAAAGATGAAAACGTAAGTCCCCTCTCCGTAACATTGCCGAGTACTCTTTCATCTTTCTCTTCATGGTGCAGCTCCATTTCGGGTTATAGTACGTTAGATAATTTTTTTTATTTAATTGTATATGACAGAATGAGACAAAAATTGAAAATATTTGTCTAGGATTTCACAGTAAATTAATTACGCATGAGACATCTTTCGCCGAACAGAGTATACTTGTTTATTTCCTGTATTAATTCTAAAAGTGCGGTCAGACTTGTGACAAAAATCCATGACGTGACGGCATAGACGCGCACTTGGTCGTATTGTACCTATGGACGGTAGCCCATAACCACAACATGTTACATTATTGCGTTCGCTGCGTGTCATCAGCTCGTTCTGTCTTGTCGGTTTTTCTGCGCCACATCAAAGGGATGATATGTAGTTTAGTTCGACAAGTCTAAACGAAATTGCGTATCGTCGTTGCGTTTTTGAGGTTGCACATTGCGAGTTTAGTTTAAGGGGGAACAACAAGGTAAATTTTTTGAAAAATGGTTTTTTTTTTACTTTACGCAATTCGAGAGTATGTACCTTTTAGAATATTGTCCTACAATATTATAACAAAATTTGTACAAATAATGGAATTATAGCTCTTTTCTGCTCGCGCGCACGAAGCCATTACTTGAATACGAACATAAACAACCATTGTCACAAAATGTTATCGATGCTATTACTCCCATTTATATGGATTTGTCTAAGACGGAGTTGTTTGAGCGCTGTATAGGCGGATTTACGCAAAACTCGAATGAGAGCTTTAATGCTCTCATTAGGAAGTTCGCTCCGAAAATTTTATCAAGTCGGGCAGTTATTGTACAAATTGCTACTTATTTCACGGTTTCCATTTTTAATAATGGAATGGCATCTTTATTAAAGTGCGTTCAATTTCATGTATTTTAGGTTCACAATTCAGACAACAAGAAGAAAGTCGAATTATGTTCTAGAAATTCTAAAGACCTTTATTATGGAGCAGGAACCGATGAATTGTGGTAACTCTTAAAATTTCCTCCATTATATCATCTAGAACTAAACTTAACTTTTTAAATGCGTTTTTCTCGCAGTTAATTTTTTTTAACCTGTTGTCACAATTTCTTTACCAACGAGAATCGCATTGAAATTTTATTGAGACGTCCTCAATCAATATAGAATTCCCTTCAGTTAAGCGTACGGATTTTTATTTGTATTAATATTTACTGCCTTTTTGCCCCCTGGAAAGATTAATTATTTTATCGATTTTTCTTAACTCTTTTTTTGCAGAGGCGCCATTTTAACAGCAATTATTATTTTTTAAATCGGGTACGCTTAACTGAAGCTACACTAATATAGATTAAAATGACGTTTCCTTTTTTATTTTCAGATTATTTTTGCACGTTTTATAGTGACAACCAGCAAGATGCTTTTTTTTTGTTAGTGCATTTGGACACCCTCCATACATGTATTCCAAGATACATATTTTTTTTCTCTATAGTTCCTAAAATAAGTTTAAACTGCGTAATTACAAATATCAAATTCCTATTTTTCTAAAATATATAAGTGAACCAAAATAAAATCTTAATTATCGCCTTTTTTCGCGGTCTCCACCCTGTTGTTCCCCCTTAATTTACTGGCTAAAACTGATACATACGCGATGATAATACATATACGTTTGTGATATGCATCGAAGTTCGCATCGTAAAGAAAGAGTGTGTAACGTTGTCACGCAACAAGGTTTTGTTATAAGTGTGAATGCATTTTTAAAAAAATTATAAAACAAGAAAGAAAAGATATTGGGAATTAAACAGTCAAACAATACAGTTAAAATAATGTTTAGGAGGGCGATATCTTGTAGTGACATCAAATAATATCAAGCAGAAAATCATATGGAGGTAAAGATTGACAAAAAAGGAGAGTAAAAATGTTACAAAATCAAACGAAAGAAGAAAGGATCGGAAAAAAGATAAGATAAAGAATTTGAACAAGGTGATTCAGATGATGACGATTATAATGATGAGAAAGACGTTAGACATAAAAAGGAATCAAATAAAAATTCATCGAAAATATTTATGAAAAATAGAAATTGATTGTTATTTCTTATTTATTTCGATCGTTTAGAAATTCATTGTTGGTATAACTTCCTCCTATTAAAACGTAATGATGCCTTAAAAACTTTTGACGGAAAATCCGGAGAGTCTTATAAACGAAAAGCGATTAATTGAGTGATTGTGGAGACAGCTATAATATGGAGAACAGCTGGAATTGACCAAACCGTTTGAAACCGGATTAATCGAAGAACAAAACAATAATTCAGATGTTGGACATAATATCGCAAGAGGCATTAACTCTTAAAGGTTCTTTGTGCAGACATTTTGGTCTTTCTCAAGTCCTCTGTCCAGACGTTGTGGACATAACATCCAGGCAAGATAAAGCTAATATTTGAAGTACTGAGACTCAGCTAATCAAAAATGTTAAAATAAATAGACTTAAAGGTTAAGTAATGGTGGGTATAGGATGTCAAATCTGTAATCGTAACCGTAACAGTAACTATAGTATTAAAAAAAAAAGTTGAACTATTTTGTTTCAATAGAAGTGTTTAGGCAACATCTAGAAATTACGCCAAATTTGATGGTTATTACAACTAAGGTTACGGTTAAATTTGACATCCCAAATCCAACATAAATGTTACAAAAATCGATTTAATTCAAAAAGTATTTTATTTTATATCAAAACTCATTAAATATTTTGTCCAGAAATCAATATTCTGTAATAATTTTAAAAAGTTTTGATTAGAATTTTTTTGTAAAATTTCTTCCATTTGTAAAAATGTTTCTTACAATTTTTTAACAAAAATTTGACCGGTAGTAAAATAAAAGCTCTATCTCAATCGGTCCAGAGCTAAGAAAACTGGTTCAAAACTTCATTTTATAATAGACCGCGATTTCCATTTTTGGAAATGTGCCAAAAATCACACTTTTCAGGATAATTAGTAATTCTAAAACATTTTAACTAATTGTAAGACAATTTAAATTGAATAACCTTTTAACGTGACAAAAAATCCATTAAGGCTTTGAATCGACTTTCCTAACGATTTCTATCATCAAGAAACAATATTTCAAATGTTCAGATTCCCATATTTTAATCTTCAATCAATGGTTTTACTCAAAATTACTTAAAAAATAAGTCAGAAATATTTTTTATTTTCGATTTTTTTAACTAGCAATTTTTTTCTCACTCCTGGCGATTCAACTTAAGAAAATTTATTTTATGTACCGTATTTATGTACTTACTTGTGTCCATTCCTACTCGCTAAATGCAAAGGAGTGTGAGGAAACATCCGGCCGTGAGGACGTTCCATTTGTTGAATAGAACTCGGATGAGTCCTCACCAGTAATTCAACAGACTCCAGCCTAAATTTAAATTAAAAAATATCTCCTAAGAACTACTCATAATTTTATTTTATTTTTACGTTTTTAGTTTTATCATTCAATAAAATAATCACAAAACAAGTATTCGTTATTTTTGGCAAATATTTTATATACAGAGTATTCCAAAGCTAAAGCCAGTGACTCATTGTGTTCTCTAGGAGTTTTCATGTTTACCTAACCAACCTAAAACCATTCTCGTATCAATTCTAATTCAAATAAGTTAAAAATGTATAAACATATGCATGTTAAAAAATAACACCGATGCATTCATAAGAAATACCGCGCTTGTAAAAGAATTAGAAGTACTATTATCCGTACCATAAATTAAGTCAATGAACTGTTACTATTGACAACGAACTCATAAAATTTTCGTCGAAAAAAATCGGGGTAAAACTGTCATGTAGGGTAATTTTATCTGTGTTTAGGTATTTGATTTTGGGTAATAAGGCCTGCTTGTTTGGTAAAACAACATAAGCAAACATATTTAACAATAATGTGTAACTAGCGTTTCTGAACTACTCAAAACTGTTTTCAACCCAAACCCTCTATACCTACTTCCGCACTCTTCTTAAATTTTCTCAGTATGAGCATTCGAAAGTTCACTGATTTGATTTATGGCACGGATAGTAAAAGATTATCTTAAAGTGTCCAAGAACAATAAAATTAAATTACATCAAAAAATTTCATGGTTCTTGTGTACACCCGCCTATGATTAAATTATTAAAGAATATTTGGATTTTCTATGATACTAATTTTTGAACGTAATGTAAAAAATGAGTCACTGGTTTTAATCTTGAAATACTCTGTAGCCAATCCTTAATCTCGTAACATTATTTTCTTTTATTACCTTCCATATTGAGCAGCCAAATCCAAAGCAGTTTCACCCCTTTTATTACAAATACTAGGATCGCACCCATACTCCAAAAGTAACTTCACCACGTCAGTATGCCCATATTGCGCGGCACAATGAAGAGCCGTTTCATCGTCTTTAGTCTGAAAACAAGACGAAAACCCATTCGAAAACACCCCATCTTATTAGGTACAGCACGGTCGGTTAAAATCGATTTTTTCAACTATTTCAAGTGGCCATTTAGCCGGATTAATCACGACCATTGAGGCCCCATTTGTCAATTGGTCGTCGGCGTCGCCACTCGAGGTGACCTTTGGCGCAAGGGACCGAAAGGACCCCAACTCCCACCGAGTCTTAATTAAAAGCCGAATTCCACCCTTGTGTATGTACGCATCTGAGAGATCCAAAACCCACTCGACCCGGTTGATTATCGACGATGTCGCCGCTGACGCGTCGTTCTCAAAACGACTTTGACGGATTTATGAGAACCTCTCGATGCGAACAAACAAGTCGCGAAAGCAATAATCGCAATAATCGAAAAACCAAAACTCACCGTCGAGTTGACGTTACACAAAGAGGGTCCTTTGAGTAACATCCGGGCTATGTCCGCGTTTCCGGACCAAGCGGCCAGATGTAAAGGCGTCGATCCCTTACTATCGACGATGTTTATAGAGGCGTCGTGTTCCAAAAGGAGTCGGACGATTTCCCTGTGTCCATTTAACGCCGCGTGGTGTAAAGAAGTGTAACCGCTACTATCTTGTACGTTCGCTCCGGGACCTCTTCTTAAACTGCAAGAAAATATTTAAATTAATAATTAAAATTGAAAGTATTGAAAAGTGCAAGATAAAATATGCTATGTGAAAGCGGGTAAATTAAAGTAATTAAGGTGAAAGTTATATGTATCTTTAGAAAGAGAGAGAATTTGTAAATGTATGTAGTATTAGATATTTTCGTGCGAAAAATAACATGGTGATTACTCACGTTAAAATACAATTTAGGTTATAATATTATTGTTTTTTTTTTTTTTTCTAAGTTTATTTTTAATTAAGGAATGATTTTTATATTAAATTGACGATAAAAGATTTTATTTTCGAATAAAAAAGACAAATTTATTATAATTGTTACTAAAAAAATCAAAAAATTCCTAAAGTTGGGAAAAAGTTTTGATAGGTAATTAACCTAACTTAAAAAAAAATAGCTCAACTTTAAAAAATCATAGCAACTTTATTTTTAAAGATTAGGAAATAATCTTTAGATTAAAATTTACATAAAAGATTCTATTTTCGAATAAAAGAAACGAATTTATTCTAATTGTTACCAAAAAAATTGAAAAAATTCTTAAAGTTGGGAAAAATTTTTGACAGTTAATTAACCTAATTTTTAAAAAAATTCATTAATTTTAAAAAATCGTATAGAGTTTATTTTTAAAGATTAAGAAACGATTTTTACTTTAAATTAAAGGCAAAAGATTCTATTTTCTACTAATAATGGCGAATTTATTCTAATTGTTTCCAAAAAATTTTAAAAAAATTCTTAAGTAAGTCCCGTCATTTCCACGAAATGGTCAAAGTTTAAACAATCCCCTAGATTTTATTTATGGGAATTGAGGGAAGATTTTTCAGATATAGTTAGATTAAAGTATTTTGATCATCATAGAACAGACAGATCTTTACGATATCTAACCAAAAAAATTAAAGAAAATTCTTATGTAAATTCCGACATTTTGACGAAATGATCAAAGTTTAAAAAAATCCTCTAGATTTCATTTATGGGAATTAAGGAAAGATTTTTGACACATATCTAGATTGAAGTATTTCGGTTACCACAGAATAGACAGATCTTTTCTATGTCTAACCTAAAAAATTAAAAAAATTCTTAAGTAAATCCCAACATTTTTGCGAAATGGCCATAGTTTAAACAATCCCCTAGACGTTATTTATGAGAATTGAGGAAAGATTTTATGCACATAGCTAGATTAAAGTACACTTATTCCCCGATTTATACGGAAGATAGATGCTACACAAACTCGTGTAAATTGAAATCGTGGATTTTGCTAACTAATTGTAAGTAAAATCGTGTAAAATGAAAAAATCCCAAAATGTCTATAATTCAATCATTTATTTAAGTAAAACAAAAGTAAGATATATCTTGGAAAACTCAAAATGCACTTACAATTAGTTCATAAAAACCACAAACATATAACATTAATTATCTGTCTTTTTCTTTTAATAGATATGATGTCACTCGCATCACTTGATTTTTCTTGATGCGATTCTGGCTCAATGGTTGAAGAATTAGGGAAAATCAAAGGATTGACAAGACTTTGTCATGAAATCCATAATCAATAATTGCTTAGATTTTTTTCTAAATTTTTATAGATTTCTTCATATTGATTTAAGCATTTACGAAGGTCTCGCTGGAATAGGAAATCTTGATCAACATTTGTGTCATATTGAATGAAATGATTGCCCAATTTTCTTCCAAATTCAAGTCATTCGCTTATGATTCTTGTTGTGAATGCAACTGGTTCAGATTGCTCTTCATCTGAATCATTGTCTTCATTATGTTTGTTTGCTTCATGAATCATGTCAATTAAATCTTCGTTCTTGTCTTAAATTTTCGTTCATTTCTTCATCTGCTATTATTTCTTCAATATTTGTCTCAGCTAAATCTTTAAAGCTTTCTCCTCCAATGATACGGTTCATCTCAGCGATTTGCGAATATTCATGCTCTATTGGTGATTCTTCATTTCCATTTTCAACAACATCCGGCCATACTGCTTCCAGCAGGCGTTGATCGTAGATTGTTTGATAATATGGAACGTTATCAATTAATAAAAGAGCCTTAAACGACAATCCCTTATTAGTCAAATCATTTTTAACATCAGGCACAAAGAAATTATGGACCCATTCATTGAAAGCTAAGACAGTATATGCTTTTTTATTAGCCATCCAATAGACGGGAAGATTTTTGATGTTTACTCCCTTGAGTGAGCGTGATTTTGATTTGTTTTCCACTGATGGTTTAATCATACAATCGTCTGAAGCATTGCAACAGAATAGAACTGTTATACGACTTTTCACTACTTTATGACTGCTGGCTGATTTGTGAACTTTGGCTATAAAGGTTCTCTGCGGCATTTTTTTTCAAAAATAAATCTGAATCGTCAGCTTGAAAAACTGATCAGTGTAGCAATCACCGGCAATGATTTCTACAAATTTTGCCGGATATTCTTGTGCTGTAACCGAATTAGCAGATACACTTTCACCTTTTATTGTCAGATTATGTAAAGAATGTCTTCGTTTATATCTCTCGAACCATGCATTTCTTGAGCAAAAAGAAATCTCTTTTTCATCGGATGAAATTGACGGCAACTGATTCAGAAGTGATTGATAAATCTTCAACGCTTTATTTGTAACAATATTGGTATTAATCGGGATTCGCCTTTGAGTTTGAACTTCTATCCATATCACTAACGCTTTGTCGATCTAATATTTGAATTTTATTTTCTAAAGAAATAACTTTTCATTTAATTTTTCTGTAAATTCTTTGACATAGAATCTTAAAAAATTTACGCAAACCATAAAGATACAATAAAAATTATGTATAACTGTTGAAAAGTTACCAGTTCATAAAATAAACAGCTTTCCTAATGTGAAATGTATACGTATAGATTACTGGGATTCCGTCAAATGCATACAGTTTACAATCTTGGGAATCCCCTGTTCTTTCCATCAGTATACCAATGGATAAAAATATAAAAAAATGCCACCAAATCTTTGTATAGGAGTATATGAAGCGGAATATACATTTTTACTAGTTTTTTGAAATTTGCCAATTTATAAATCGTGTAAAAGCGAAATTTTGTAAAACAAGTTCCGTATAAATCAGGGGATAGGTGTATTTTGGTTATCATACAACAAACAGATCTTTTCTATGTCTAACCAAAAAAATTAAAAAAATTCTTGTGTAAATCTCAACGTTTTCACTAAATGGTCAAAGTTTAGACAATCCCTTAGACTTTATTTATGAAAACTGAGGAAAGATTTCTTACACAAAGGTAGATTAAAGTTTTTAATTTATTATAGAATAGACAGATCTTTTCTGTATCTAATCAAAAAAATTAAAAAAATTCTTATGTAAATCTCGACACTTTTACGAAATGGTCAAAGTTCAAAAAATCCCCTAGACTTGAATTATAGGAATTGAGGAAAGATTTTTCGCTTATAGGTAGAATAAAGTATTCTAGTTGTCACATAATAGACAGATCTTTTCTACGATTAACCAAAAAAATTTAAAAAAAATTTATGTAAATCCCAACATTTTGACGAAACGGTCAAAGTTTAAAAAATCCCCTAGACTTTATTTATGAGAATTGAGGAAAGATTTTTTACACACAGATAGACTAAAGTACTTCGTTTATTATAGAGAAGACAGATCTTTTCTGTATCTAACCCAAAAAATTAAAAAAAATTTTATGTAAATCTCGACACTTTCACGAATGGTCAAAGTTCAAAAAAACCCCTAGACTTTATTTATGGGAATTAAGGAAAGATTTTTCGCTCATAGGTAGACTACAGTGTTCTGGTTATCACAGAGCAGACAGATCTTTTTTATGTTTAACCAAAAAAATTAAAAATTTTTTTTAATAAATCCCGACATTTTAACGAAATGGTCAAAGCTTAATGTTTAAACTTTAAACAATCCCCTAGACTTTATTTATGGGAATTGAGAAAAGATTTTTCACTCATAGCTAGATTAAAGTATTTTGTTTATCATAGAATAGACAGATCTTTTCTATGTCTAACCAAAAAAAAATTAAAAAAATTCTTTAGTAAATTCCGACATTTTTACGAAATGGTCAAGTTTAAAAAATCCCCTAGACTTTATTTATGTGAATTAAGGAAAGATTTTTCACTCGAAGGTAGATTAAAGTATTCCGGTTATCATAGAATAGGCAGATTTGTTCTATGTTTAACTAAAAAATTTTTAAAAAATTCTTTAGTAAATTCCGACATTTTTACGAAATGGTCAAAGTTTAAAAAATCCCCTAGACTTTATTTATGTGAATTAAGGAAAGATTTTTCACTCGAAGGTAGATTAAAGTATTCCGGTTATCATAGAATAGGCAGATTTGTTCTATGTTTAACTAAAAAATTTTTAAAAAATTCTTTAGTAAATTCCGACATTTTCACGAAATGGTCAAAGTTTAAAAAATCCCCTAGACTTTATTTATGGGAATTAAGGAAAGATTTTTCACTCATAGATAGAAAAAAGTATTCCGGTTATCATAGAATAGACAGATTTTTTCTATGTTTAACTAAAAAAATTAAAAAAATTCTTATGTAAATCGCGACATTTTAACAAAATTGTCAAAGTTTAAAATTTAAACTTTAAACAATCCCCCAGACTTTATTCATGGGAATTGAGAGAAGATTTTTCACTCATAGCTAGATTAAAGTATTTTGTTTATCATAGAATAGACAGATCTTTTCTATGTCTAACCAAAAAAAAATTAAAAAAATTCTTTAGTAAATTCCGACATTTTTACGAAATTGTCAAAGTTTAAAAAAATCCTCTAGACTTTATTTATGTGAATTAAGGAAAGATTTTTCACTCGAAGGTAGATTAAAGTATTCCGGTTATCATAGAATAGGCAGATTTGTTCTATGTTTAACTAAAAAATTTTTTAAAAATTCTTTAGTAAATTCCGACATTTTTACGAAATTGTCAAAGTTTAAAAAAATCCTTTAGACTTTATTTATGTGAATTAAGGAAAGATTTTTCACTCGAAGGTAGATTAAAGTATTCCGGTTATCATAGAATAGGCAGATTTGTTCTATGTTTAACTAAAAAATTTTTTTAAAATTCTTTAGTAAATTCCGACATTTTTACGAAGTGGTCAAAGTTTAAAAAATCCCCTAGACTTTATTTATGTGAATTAAGGAAAGATTTTTCACTCGAAGGTAGATTAAAGTATTCCGGTTATCATAGAATAGGCAGATTTGTTCTATGTTTAACTAAAAAATTTTTAAAAAATTCTTTAGTAAATTCCGACATTTTTACGAAATGGTCAAAGTTTAAAAAATCCCCTAGACTTTATTTATGTGAATTAAGGAAAGATTTTTCACTCGAAGGTAGATTAAAGTATTCTGGTTATCATAGAATAGACAGATCTTTTCTATATCTAACTAAAAAAATTAAAAAAATTCTTTAGTAAATCCCGACATTTTAACAAAATTGTCAAAGTTTAAACTTTAAACAATCGCCTAGACTTTATTCATGGGAATTGAGAAAAGATTTTTCACTCATAGCTAGATTAAAGTAATTTGTTTATCATAGAATAGACAGATCTTTTCTATGTCTAACCAAAAAAATTTAAAAAATTCTTTAGTAAATTCCGACATTTTTACGAAGTGGTCAAAGTTTAAAAAATCCCCTAGACTTTATTTATGTGAATTAAGGAAAGATTTTTCACTCGAAGGTAGATTAAAGTATTCCGGTTATCATAGAATAGGCAGATTTGTTCTATGTTTAACTAAAAAATTTTTAAAAAATTCTTTAGTAAATTCCGACATTTTCACGAAATGGTCAAAGTTTAAAAAATCCCCTAGACTTTATTTATGGGAATTAAGGAAAGATTTTTCACTCATAGATAGAAAAAAGTATTCCGGTTATCATAGAATAGACAGATTTTTTCTATGTTTAACTAAAAAAATTAAAAAAATTCTTATGTAAATCGCGACATTTTAACAAAATTGTCAAAGTTTAAAATTTAAACTTTAAACAATCCCCCAGACTTTATTCATGGGAATTGAGAGAAGATTTTTCACTCATAGCTAGATTAAAGTATTCCGGTTATCATAGAATAGGCAGATTTGTTCTATGTTTAACTAAAAAATTTTTTAAAAATTCTTTAGTAAATTCCGACATTTTTACGAAATTGTCAAAGTTTAAAAAAATCCTCTAGACTTTATTTATGTGAATTAAGGAAAGATTTTTCACTCGAAGGTAGATTAAAGTATTCCGGTTATCATAGAATAGGCAGATTTGTTATATGTTTAACTAAAAAATTTTTTAAAAATTCTTTAGTAAATTCCGACATTTTTACGAAATTGTCAAAGTTTAAAAAAATCCTCTAGACTTTATTTATGTGAATTAAGGAAAGATTTTTCACTCGAAGGTAGATTAAAGTATTCCGGTTATCATAGAATAGGCAGATTTGTTCTATGTTTAACTAAAAAATTTTTTAAAAATTCTTTAGTAAATTCCGACATTTTTACGAAGTGGTCAAAGTTTAAAAAATCCCCTAGACTTTATTTATGTGAATTAAGGAAAGATTTTTCACTCATAGATAGAAAAAAGTATTCCGGTTATCATAGAATAGGCAGATTTGTTCTATGTTTAACTAAAAAATTTTTTTAAAATTCTTTATATTTTTCTTACATTTTTACGAAATGGTCAAAGTTTAAAAAATCCCCTAGACTTTATTTATGGGAATTAAGGAAAGATTTTTCACTCGAAGGTAGATTAAAGTATTCCGGTTATCATAGAATAGGCAGACTTGTTCTATGTTTAACTAAAAAATTTTTAAAAAATTCTTTACATTTTTCTTACATTTTTACGAAATGGTCAAAGTTTAAAAAATCCCCTAGACTTTATTTATGTGAATTAAGGAAAGATTTTTCACTCGAAGGTAGATTAAAGTATTCCGGTTATCATAGAATAGGCAGATTTGTTCTATGTTTAACTAAAAAATTTTTAAAAAATTCTTAAGTAAATCCCGATATTTTAACGAAATTGTCAAAGTTTAAAAAATTCCCTAGACTTTATTTATGTGAATTAAGGAAAGATTTTTCACTCGAAGGTAGATTAAAGTATTCCGGTTATCATAGAATAGGCAGATTTGTTCTATGTTTAACTAAAAAATTTTTAAAAAATTCTTTAGTAAATTCCGACATTTTTACGAAATGGTCAAAGTTTAAAAAATCCCCTAGACTTTATTTATGTGAATTAAGGAAAGATTTTTCACTCGAAGGTAGATTAAAGTATTCCGGTTATCATAGAATAGGCAGATTTGTTCTATGTTTAACTAAAAATTTTTAAAAAATTCTTAAGTAAATCCCGATATTTTAACGAAATTGTCAAAGTTTAAAAAATCCCCTAGACTTTATTTATGTGAATTAAGGAAAGATTTTTCACTCGAAGGTAGATTAAAGTATTCCGGTTATCATAGAATAGGCAGATTTGTTCTATGTTTAACTAAAAATTTTTTAAAAAATTCTTAAGTAAATCCCGATATTTTAACGAAATTGTCAAAGTTTAAAAAATCCCCTAGACTTTATTTATGTGAATTAAGGAAAGATTTTTCACTCGAAGGTAGATTAAAGTATTCCGGTTATCATAGAATAGGCAGATTTGTTCTATGTTTAACTAAAAAATTTTTAAAAAATTCTTTAGTAAATTCCGACATTTTTACGAAATGGTCAAAGTTTAAAAAATCCCCTAGACTTTATTTATGTGAATTAAGGAAAGATTTTTCACTCATAGATAGATTAAAGTATTCCGGTTATCATAGAATAGACAGATCTTTTCTATGTCTAACCAAAAAAAATTAAAAAAATTCTTTAGTAAATTCCGACATTTTTACGAAATGGTCAAAGTTTAAAAAATCCCCTAGACTTTATTTATGGGAATTAAGGAAAGATTTTTCACTCGAAGGTAGATCAAAGTATTCCGGTTATCATAGAATAGGCAGACTTGTTCTATGTTTAACTAAAAAATTTTTAAAAAATTCTTTACATTTTTCTTACATTTTTACGAAATGGTCAAAGTTTAAAAAATCCCCTAGACTTTATTTATGTGAATTAAGGAAAGATTTTTCACTCGAAGGTAGATTAAAGTATTCCGGTTATCATAGAATAGGCAGATTTGTTCTATGTTTAACTAAAAAATTTTTAAAAAATTCTTTAGTAAATTCCGACATTTTTACGAAATGGTCAAAGTTTAAAAAATCCCCTAGACTTTATTTATGTGAATTAAGGAAAGATTTTTCACTCGAAGGTAGATTAAAGTATTCCGGTTATCATAGAATAGGCAGATTTGTTCTATGTTTAACTAAAAATTTTTAAAAAATTCTTAAGTAAATCCCGATATTTTAACGAAATTGTCAAAGTTTAAAAAATCCCCTAGACTTTATTTATGTGAATTAAGGAAAGATTTTTCACTCGAAGGTAGATTAAAGTATTCCGGTTATCATAGAATAGGCAGATTTGTTCTATGTTTAACTAAAAATTTTTTAAAAAATTCTTAAGTAAATCCCGATATTTTAACGAAATTGTCAAAGTTTAAAAAATCCCCTAGACTTTATTTATGTGAATTAAGGAAAGATTTTTCACTCGAAGGTAGATTAAAGTATTCCGGTTATCATAGAATAGGCAGATTTGTTCTATGTTTAACTAAAAAATTTTTAAAAAATTCTTTAGTAAATTCCGACATTTTTACGAAATGGTCAAAGTTTAAAAAATCCCCTAGACTTTATTTATGTGAATTAAGGAAAGATTTTTCACTCATAGATAGATTAAAGTATTCCGGTTATCATAGAATAGACAGATCTTTTCTATGTCTAACCAAAAAAAATTAAAAAAATTCTTTAGTAAATTCCGACATTTTTACGAAATGGTCAAAGTTTAAAAAATCCCCTAGACTTTATTTATGGGAATTAAGGAAAGATTTTTCACTCATAGATAGATTAAAGTATTCTGGTTATCATAGAATAGGCAGATTTGTTCTATGTTTAACTAAAAAAATTTTAAAAAATTCTTTACATTTTTCTTACATTTTTACGAAATGGTCAAAGTTTAAAAAATCCCCTAGACTTTATTTATGTGAATTAAGGAAAGATTTTTCACTCATAGGTAGATTAAAGTATTCTGGTTATCATAGAATAGACAGATTTTTTCTATGTTTAACTAAAAAAATTAAAAAAATTCTTATGTAAATCGCGACATTTTAACAAAATTGTCAAAGTTTAAAATTTAAACTTTAAACAATCCCCCAGACTTTATTTATGGGAATTGAGAAAACATTTTTCACTCATAGCTAGATTAAAGTATTTTGTTTATCATAGAATAGACAGATCTTTTCTATGTCTAACCAAAAAAAAAATTAAAAAAATTCTTTAGTAAATTCCGACATTTTTACGAAATTGTCAAAGTTTAAAAAAATCCTCTAGACTTTATTTATGTGAATTAAGGAAAGATTTTTCACTCGAAGGTAGATTAAAGTATTCCGGTTATCATAGAATAGGCAGATTTGTTCTATGTTTAACTAAAAAATTTTTAAAAAATTCTTTACATTTTTCTTACATTTTTACGAAATGGTCAAAGTTTAAAAAATCCCCTAGACTTTATTTATGTGAATTAAGGAAAGATTTTTCACTCATAGCTAGATTAAAGTATTTTAGTTATCATAGAATACACAGATTTTTTCTATATCTAACCAAAAAAATTTAAAAAAATCTTATGTAAATCCCTACATTTTAACGAAATTGTCAAAATTTAAAGTTTAAACTTTAAACAATCCCCCAGAATTTATTTATGGGAATTAAGAAAACATTTTCACGCATAGGTAGATTAAAGTATTTTGTTTATCATAGAATAGAGAGATTTTTTCTATGTCTAACCAAAAAAAATTAAAAAAATTCTTTAGTAAATTCCGACATTTTTACGAAATGGTCTAAGTTTAAAAAATCCCCTAGACTTTATTTATGGGAATTAAGGAAAGATTTTTCACTCATAGATAGATTAAAGTATTCCGGTTATCATAGAATAGGCAGATTTGTTCTATGTTTAACTAAAAAATTTTTTAAAAATTCTTTACATTTTTCTTACATTTTTACGAAATGGTCAAAGTTTAAAAAATCCCCTAGACTTTATTTATGTGAATTAAGCAAAGATTTTTCACTCATAGGTAGATTAAAGTATTCCGGTTATCATAGAATAGGCAGATTTGTTCTATGTTTAACTAAAAAATTTTTAAAAAATTCTTTACATTTTTCTTACATTTTTACGAAATGGCCAAAGTTTAAAAAATCCCCTAGACTTTATTTATGTGAATTAAGGAAAGATTTTTCACTCATAGGTAGATTAAAGTATTCTGGTTATCATAGAATAGACAGATTTTTTCTATGTTTAACTAAAAAAATTAAAAAAATTCTTATGTAAATCGCGACATTTTAACAAAATTGTCAAAGTTTAAAATTTAAACTTTAAACAATCCCCCAGACTTTATTCATGGGAATTGAGAAAAGATTTTTCACTCATAGCTAGATTAAAGTATTTTGTTTATCATAGAATAGACAGATCTTTTCTATGTCTAACCAAAAAAAATTAAAAAAATTCTTTAGTAAATTCCGACATTTATCGTTTAAAAAATCCCCTAGACTTTATTTATGTGAATTAAGGAAAGATTTTTCACTCGAAGGTAGATTAAAGTATTCCGGTTATCATAGAATAGGCAGATTTGTTCTATGTTTAACTAAAAAATTTTTAAAAAATTCTTTAGTAAATTCCGACATTTTTACGAAATTGTCAAAGTTTAAAAAATCCCCTAGACTTTATTTATGTGAATTAAGGAAGGATTTTTCACTCGAAGGTAGATTAAAGTATTCCGGTTATCATAGAATAGGCAGATTTGTTCTATGTTTAACTAAAAAATTTTTAAAAAATTCTTAAGTAAATCCCGATATTTTAACGAAATTGTCAAAGTTTAAAAAATCCCCTAGACTTTATTTATGGGAATTAAGGAAAGATTTTTCACTCATAGATAGATTAAAGTATTCCGGTTATCATAGAATAGGCAGATTTGTTCTATGTTTAACTAAAAATTTTTTAAAAAATTCTTTAGTAAATTCCGACATTTTTACGAAATGGTCAAAGTTTAAAAAATCCCCTAGACTTTATTTATGTGAATTAAGGAAAGATTTTTCACTCGAAGGTAGATTAAAGTATTCCGGTTATCATAGAATAGGCAGATTTGTTCTATGTTTAACTAAAAAATTTTTAAAAAATTCTTAAGTAAATCCCGATATTTTAACGAAATTGTCAAAGTTTAAAAAATCCCCTAGACTTTATTTATGTGAATTAAGGAAAGATTTTTCACTCGAAGGTAGATTAAAGTATTCCGGTTATCATAGAATAGACAGATTTTTGTTCTATGTTTAACTAAAAAAATTAAAAAAATTCTTATGTAAATCGCGACATTTTAACGAAATTGTCAAAGTTTAAAAAATCCCCTAGACTTTATTTATGGGAATTAAGGAAAGATTTTTCACTCATAGATAGATTAAAGTATTCCGGTTATCATAGAATAGGCAGATTTTTGTTCTATGTTTAACTAAAAAAATTAAAAAAATTCTTATGTAAATCGCGACATTTTAACTAAATTGTCAAAGTTTAAAATTTAAACTTTAAACAATCCCCCAGACTTTATTTATGGGAATTGAGAAAACATTTTTCACACAAGGATAGATTAAAGTATTCTGTTTACCATAGAATAGACAGATCTTTTCGAAGTCTAACAAAAAAAATTAAAAAAAATCTTAATTAAATCCTGACATTTTCATGAAATAATCATAGTTTAAACAATCCCCTAGACTTTATTTATGGGAATTGAAAAATCCATTAATACGTATTTATTAAAAAATGTCTTAAGATATTATGAAAAATGTTTTTTATATATTATTTTATGTATTAAAATATATTTGAAATATCAAGGAAACTTTTCGATAAACATAACCTCAAACGTAGCAGTCATGGCCGAGCGGTTAAGGCGTCTGACTAGAAATCAGATTCCCTCTGGGAGCGTAGGTTCGAATCCTACTGACTGCGAAATTTTTTCCTTTTTTTTTCTCAACCAAACACATTTTAATCAATCCAAACATTTATTTAATAATATATAAATAATAATTCCAAGAATTTTTAATTAATCTCCTAGAATTTTCCGACAATACTGTAAAAAAAATAAATGTATATAAATAATAAGCAAATCAAACAATGATATCTTATCAGCTATTGCTCTATTTTGATTCACACTCAATTTGTATTCTGATTTTTTAATCAAAGGCAAATGTAAAATTTCCTTCCTCTAACGATAACAGACGTTTTATGCGCTTTAAGGTCACTACTTTTATTGGCGGTCAATGTAAAACAAGCTTGTAAATTTGATGAATCACTACTGTAGTCGTTAAACAACAATAAGTAAAAATAATTTTCACGTGACTCAACATGGTAAATAAAAAAATCACTTTAAAATTAATTTTTTTAATTTACTTAAGTAATTTTATATTAAATAAAATTTTATTTTATTTTTTATTTTACTTGAATTGTTTTAAATTTTTAATAAAAAAATTAAGAGTAAAAAAAATACAATTGGTAATCTATTAAAACAATCACTTTCAATCTACATTTCCCAACTTGTTTTTAATCAAAACTACATCATATTTAGTACCAAATAAAAATTTATTTTACGTTCTTTAACAACCCCCAAGATTTTTTCTCACAGCTGATTTGTAAAAAACACACCCACCTTGCCAATGGACCACTCCTCTTGGCCCTTTGGCCCAGTATTTTTTCCACGACGGCCAAATTTCCATTCCTAGCGGCCTCCAACAGATCCTGGTCCTTCCCCATTTCGACACCGCACTTCCCTCTCAACCCTTTCAACCGTCTCAAACACTCAAACCATCGTTACGACTCAACATTTTTACACACACACTACTATTTACTATTACCGACCATTCATTGATCGAAGTGTGTAGCCATGACGGCGACTCGAGCGCCACCTTACGTTGACATTTCGAACCGTTCCGTACGTCAATGTTTACGTCTTGTGTGTGTGTTTTTATGTAAGTTATTAAAAGATTTCCGAGGAAATAGGGGGTTTATAAGGCGAGTTTAATGGTGTTTGTTGGTGAGTAAGTTAATTCGGTGGTTTTTATGGAGGTTGAAAGTGATTTAATGGGGTTTGTTTGGTTGTTAGGTTTGTTTTGGGTGGATTTGATGACATAACCTCACTTTTTTTTCTTTCTGTATTCTATAATAAGAAAAAAATTAAGGTTAAAAAAATTTTTATTTTTAGGTTGGGGTGATTTAAAAATGGATTTAAATGTGTTTTATTGTGTTAAATTGGTTTATTAAGGTGGTTTTTTAATTGATTTAGGTTAAAAATTGGAAAATTTAACTTTGACGTTTCTTGTCATTTTGACGTTTGTAATTTAACCTAAAAAATAATAATAATAAAAATAAATAAAAAGTATCAAATTTCTTTAAATAGTGCTATTTAAATGTTTTAAATGTGTTTTATTTGTGTTAAAATGAAGATTTAATTGATTTTTTTAAATTGAAAAATGGAAAAATTCATTTAAAAATTAAGAAATGTCATTTTGACGTTTCGTGTCGTCTTGACGTTTGTAATCTAACTTTATAAATAAAAAAATTTCTTAAATGATTAGATTTCTTTAAATAATGTGATTTAAAGGCTTTAAATGTGTTTTATTTATGTTGAAAGAAAGATTTAATTGAATTTTTTAATGGATTAAAATCTAGAAATTATTTTAAAAATTGAGAACTGTCATTTTGACGTTCGTTGTCATCTTGACGTTTATAACCTAACTTTACAAATAAAAAAATCATAAAAAAACGATTAGATTTAGATTGTAAAAGTTAAGAAATTTCAGTTTGACATTTCTTGTCATCTTGATTTTTATAACCTAACTTTATTAATAAAAAATATATAAAAAACGATTGGATTTCTTTAAATAATGTGATTTAAATGCTTTAAATGTGTTTTATTTATGTTGAAAGGAAGATTTAATTGAATTTTTTTAATTGATTAAAATCTAAAAATTAATTTAAAAATTAAGAACTGTCACTTTGACGTTTCTTGTCATCTTGACGTTTATAACCTAACTTTCTAAATAAAAAAATATATACAGGCTGTCCCAGAACTCAGTTGTCAAACGATAACCACGTATTCTAGAGCTGATTTCATGCCGATTCTCCGTAAAAGTTTTTATCCGAAATCGCTTCATAAGAGAGCTATAGCCTCTTAAAGGTACCGTGTGTGAGTCACTTTTTTTGCAATTGCTTAATAACGCATTTAGCTATTACAACGATACTTGGGGCATTTGTTAACATTGAAATGCTTCATCGTTTGCCACCAAAACATTTCTTTTATTACTATCGTAAAGGTATTAAATGGTTCAATCGTTCTTTTCTGTTAAAACTAACCAAGAAGGTTTTGACTTGTGGTTGGGTATAAACTGTCAATTTTGATAACCGTATTCAAGTAGGTTCAGTATGTACTAATAAGTATTTTAGGCATTGTAAAAACCGGGATTTAATTGTCATCGAATAAACTTCATTTTTTAAAAATCCCCAGATACAAAAATCACATGGATTTAAGTCTGGGGATTTAGCTGGCCAATTTACAGGTTCTCCTCTTCCCATCCAACGCCCTCCGTATGTTTCATTAAGAAACTCTCGAACAACAAGGCTATAATGAGCAGGGCATCCATCATACATAAACCATAATTGTTGGCGCACGTTTAATGTAACGTCTTATAATAAAGTGGGTAAAATGTTTTGCAAAAAGTTAAAATATTCTTTGCCATTTAATCTATTCGACAATTCCACTGGTCCAATCAAATTGTTCCCAATAATTCCAATCCAAACATTAATTTTAAATCTGGTCTGGCGTTTTAATTGTACACTAACATGAGGATTTTCCCCAACAAAATCATAATAATGATTATTATGAAAATTGAAGTACCCATCCTGATGAAATGTAGCCTCATCCGTGAACAGAACGGAAAGTAAAAAAGTCGGATTTTCATGTTTTTATGATTTCTCCATAGAGAAATACTTAATCGATTTTCACAATCGGGCGCTTTCATCGTGTGTACTTTTTGAAAATGAAATAGATAAAGATTTCCTTTTTGAATTAATTGAGAAATACAGGATTTAGAAATGTTGTGTTGAGCGGTAAGTTTTCGAACGTTTGTTTCTGGATTTTGGTCCAATGCTTCGAGTATACCTTCTTCTTGATCTTCAGTGGTACCTGGTTTCCTTCCAAACGATGAAGCATTTCAAAGCTAACAGATGTCCCAAGTATCGTTGTAATAGCTAAAGGCGTTATTAAGCAATTGCAAAAAAAGTGACTCACAAGTCAGACACAGTGTCTTTAAGAGGCTCTAGCTCTCTTAGGAAGCAATTTCGGATAAGAAGTTTTACGATTAATCGGCATGAAATTATCTCTAGAATACGTGGTTAGCGTTTGGCAACTGAGTTCTGGGAGAGCCTGTATAAAAACCGATTAGATTTCTTTGAATAATGTGATTTAAAAATTTTAGATGTGTTTTATTTATGTTAAGTAAACATTAAATTTATTCTTTTTTATTAATTGATTAACATTTAAAAATCAACCTAAATATTCAGAAGTTGAGAAAAAAAATTAAGAAATGTCAGTTTGAATTTCAAGTAAGGACATTATGTTACATTTTCTGTTCCGAGAGGAAAACTAAAAGTCGTAGAAAATTCATTTTTAGTAAAAATAACGATTAAGTTTTAATCTAAATTCTCATAAAAATGTCAAGCCTTATTAATAATTAGTTTTTGAGATATGATTTCTTTAAAAATGATTGATTTTTAATAATCAAAAGTTTTTTACCAAGTTTGAAATTTTTTTGTCACCATTTACAATAAAACGGTCTTTTTAAATCAAAACTAGAATGTTTTAAGTTTCATTTAGAAGAAAAATCAAATCAAAAGCTTTAAAAATCAATTTTTAATGAATTTTTAAAGTTGATCGATTTTCTTAAGTAAGGTTAGAAGTGTCAAAAATTTTTTTGCCAACTTTGAAATTTGTTTTACTTTTTTCCACAATACAGTCGAACTTCGATAACTCGAACCATGACTTGCCACAAAAAAAGTTCGAGTTATCAAGACTTCGAGTTATTAAATAAAATGCATAAATGTATAAATATTATGTATGTATGTATTTATTCGAATAAAAATCAGTTATCTTATGATGTATACTGATCAAAGTTATAAACATTGTAGTATAAAAAAGTCAGTTATTTGTGACTGACGAGAGATTTTTTTATTTTGATTTTCAATAAAAGAAGCTTCAATGTTATTTAAACCATTATACAGGGAGTCGGTTGTATGTTCATTGGTTTTTAAATACGAACGCAAAACGCTCAACGAATTTTCAACCAACTCGTTTGAAGGTACTAGTTGCTGCAAATCATCTTCCATCATATCACCTTCGCTGTCATCTGTATTGGCGAGCTCCACAGATTCGGATTGAGATCTGTAGAGCTCGACAATATCTTCATCTGTAGGAAATTCCGAAGTAACAATATCATCATCCACATGTATAAAATCGTTTAAGGTGACACCTTCTGGTATAATTTTGATATTTTTCCAAGCTTCATATTCCAATTGCAATTGAATTTCTTCCTCAAGTTTTTCATTCATACGTTCACTTATGAAAATCAAAGAAATTTCATCCTCTTCATCCCACTCAAAATACTGAGCAAAACCGGTAAAAAGAGCAAGTTTGATAAATTTTAATTTTAATTTTCGTCCGGTGTTTCCAAATTGTTTATCTAATTTTAACAGCCATTCTTCAAAAAGCGTTCCTGTCATCTACGCCTTTGAATTTGCTTTATATTCGAGGGGTAACCACGTAACTCTTCGAAAGCTGCGAGGTTGCTTCCTTTTACCTACCTATCAAAAGCAATTTCAATTTTTCTGATCCATCCATGTTTGCGCCAAGCATCAATGTAACTCTCTGTTTACTGTGCTTTCCTCCATGGCACTTCTGGTTTTTAAAAGTGAAGGTTTTATCTGGGAAGCATTTAAAAAATAATCCCGTCTCATCTGCATTAAATACGTCCAGTGTTTCATAACCTTCTAATAAATGGGGTAAAACATCTCGTTTCCATTTAATACAATCCTCGTCACTCACATCACTGCTTTCTCCACATGCCTTTTTATGACATATGCCACATCTTAAATATGAAAAAGTAAACTTTTAAAACCTAATTTTTGTTATACAATAGTTACATACCTTCGTTTCCAATTATCTAGCCAACCAGTGCTTGCGTTAAAGTTTGTTTGTCCCAGTTTTTCACTAAATTCCAACCCCCTTTCTTTAATTAACCCTCCAGATATAGGCAAGTTTTGCCTCCTTGCCGATTTAAACCATTCTAAAACAACTTTGTCTACATTTTCATACGTCGGTTTTTTTAAACTTTTAGAACTTCCACTTGCACCACCACTTTCGATTGTAGTGATAATTGATTGCTTATTTTTTAAAATAGTAGACACTGTACTTGCTGGAACATCATATTTCAGAGCTAGATCTTTCTTTTGTGAACCACTTTCCACTTCTTTAATCAATCTAAATTTTTCATCAATAGATAAAGTTTTTAAAGTACTTTTTAATGACATATCAACAGCAATGAAAATGTCTTAAATGTGATAAATCAAATAGGCACAGTATTTTCTTTCACTTAATAATAATTAATAAAGCATAGGTAACTTCAGTAGGGCAGAAACGGAACTGCCTCCATCATCATGTTATAAAAACATCTGTTACAAAATCACGTAATTAGGGGATTCCCCCTAGAATTCGATTTATTGAAGCTGGCGTCAAATATTCTGTTCGAGTTATAAAGATACTCTAGTAATCGAAGTTCGAGTTATCAAGTAAAAATTACCCATAATTCTCACTCTTGGCGCTATTGCCAACCAGTTTGATTCGAGTTATCAAAAATACGATTTATTGAAGTTCGACTGTGTTTAGAAATTGAGAAAAAAATAAGAAATGTCAGCTTGTATTTCAATTAAGTACATTATGTTATATTTTCACTTCCGAGATGAACACTAAAAGTCGTAGAAAATTTATTTTTGGTAAAAATAAAGGTTAAGTCTTAATCTAAATCCTCATAAAAATTTCAAGTCTTATTAATAATTGGTTTTTGAGATATGATTTTTTTAAATGATTGATTTTTAATAATCAAAAATTTTTTTACCAAGTTTGAAAATTGTTTTAACTTTTTTGACAACATTTGAAATAAAACGGTTTCTTAAAATGAAAACTAGAATGTTTTAAATTTCATTTAGAAAGAAAAATCAAATCAAAATCTTTAAAAATGAATTTTTGATAAATTTTTAAAGTTGATCGATTTTTTTAAAATTAGGTTAAAAGTGTCAAAAATTTTTTCCCAATTGAAAATTTTTTTAATTTTTTTGACAACATTTAGAATAAATCGGTCTGTTTACATCAAAACTAGAAAGTTTTAGGTTTCATTTAGAAAAAAATCTAATCAAAATTTTTAAAAATGAATTTTTGATGAATTTTTAAAATTAATTTTCTTAAGTTAAAAAAGTTTCAAAAATTTCTTCCAACTTTGAAAATTTTTTTAGTTTTTTTGACAAGAGTTGGAATAAAGCGGCCTTTTTTAATTAAAATTAGAATGTTTTAAGTTTCATTTAGAAAAAGAATCAAATCAAAATGTTCAAAAATGAATTTTTAATGAATTTTTAAAATTAGAGAAAGTTAAAAAAGTGTCAAAAATTTTTTCCAACTTTGAATTTTTTTTTCATTTTTTTGACAACAATTGGAATAAAACGGTCTTTTTTAATTAAAATTAGAATGTTTTAAGTTTCATTTAGAAAAAAAATCAAAGCAAAATGGTTAAAAATGAATTTTTGATGAATTTTTAAAATTAGAGAAAGTTAAAAAAGTGTTAAAAATTTTTACCAACTTTGAACATTTTTTTAATTTTTTTGAAAACACTTGAAATAAAACGGTCTTTTTTAATTAAAATTAGAATGTTTTAGGTTTCATTTAGAAAAAGAATCAAATCGAAATGTTTAAAAATGAATTTTTGATGAATTTAAAGTTAATTTTCTTAAGTTGAGAAAGTGTCAAGAATTTTTTCCAACATTGAAAATTTTTTTAATTTTTTTGACAATACTTGGAATCAAAGGGTCTTTTTATATCAAAACTACAATGTTTTAGGTTTCATTTAGAAAAAAAATCAAATCAAAATCTTTTAAACTAAATTTTTAACAAATTTTTAAAATTGATAGATTTTTTTCATGATGCAAGTGTCAAAATTTTTTACCAGCTTTAAATTTTTTTAAATTTGTTTGACAACATTTAGAATAAAACGGTCTTTTTAAATTAAAACTAGAATGTTGTAAGTTTGATTTAGAAAAAAAATCAAATCAAAATCTTTAAAAATGAATTTTTGACGAATTTTTAAAGTTAATTTTCTTAAGTTAAAAAAGTGTCAAAAGTTTTTACCAACTTTGAAAGTTTTTTTAATCTTTTTGACAACACTTGGAATTAAGCGGTCTTCTTTAATTAAAATTAGAATGTTTTAAGTTTCATTTAGAAAGAAAATCAAATCAAAATCTTAAAAAATGAATTTTTAAAGTTGGTCGATTTTCTTAGGTTAGAAATGTCAAAAAATTTTTACCAACTTTAAAAGTTTCTTTAGTTTTTTTGACAACATTTGCAATAAATCGGTCTTTTTGAATCAAAACTAGAATATTTTAGGTTTCATTTAGAAAAAGAATCAAATTAAAATCTTTAAAAATCAATTTTTAATGGATTTTTAAAATTTTCTTAAGTTAGGTTAGAAGTGTCAAAATTTCTTTACCATCTTTAAAATTTTTTTAAATTTTTTTGTCAACCTTTACAATAAAGCGGTCTTTTTAAATTAAAACTAGAATGTTTTAAGTTTCATTTAGAAAAAGAATCAAATTAAAATCTTTAAAAATCAATTTTTAATAAATTTTTAAAGTTGATCGATTTTTTAAGTTAAAAGTGTCAAAAAATGTTTACCAACTTAGAAAATTTTTTTAATTTTTTTTACAAAATTTATAATAAAGTGGTCTTTTTATATCAAAACTAGAATGTTTTGAGTTTCATTTAGCAAAGAAATCAAATCATAATCTTTAAAAATGAATTTTTGATGAATTTTTAAAATTAATTTTCTTAAGTTAAAAAGTGTCAAAAATGTTTATCAACTTTGAAAATTTTCTTAATTTTTTTTGAAAACTCTGAATAAAACGGTCTTTTTTAATTAATATTAGAATGTTTTAGATTTCATTTAGAAAAAAAATTAAATCAAAATCTTTAAAAATGAATTTTTGATGAATTTTTAAAATTAATTTTCTTAAGTTAAAGAAGTGTCAAAAATTTTTTTACCAACTTTAAAAATTTTTTTAATTTTTCTGACAACATTTACAATAAATCGGTGTTTTTAAATCAAAACTAGAATGTTTTAAGTTTCACTTAGAAAAAAATCAAACCAAAATCTTTAAAAATAAATTTTTAATGAATTTTTAAAGTTAATTTTCTTAAGTTAAAAAAGTGTCAAAAATGTTTATCGACTTTGAAAATTTTTAGAATTTTTTTGACAACACTAGAAATAAAACGGTCTTTCTAAATCAAAACTAGAACGCTTTAAGTTTTATTTAGAAAAAAAAATCAAATCAAAATCTTTAAAAATGAATTTTTGACGAATTTTTAAAAATTATCTTAACATTTAACCTAAAAATTTCTTTTATTTTAATTTTGTGTCTTTAAAATATTATAAATTAAATAAATTAATTTTTCTTACAGTTGTTTTACCAACAACCCGAATAAAATTTCTCTTTTAAAATGAATCAACTCAAAATATTAATTTATTTTGGTATTTTAACCGTATTATTTATTTCATCCCATGCTATTAAAAATGGTAAGTTTTTATTTCTAATTGTGTGTTTATTATTATACATAAATAATTTTTTTTAACAAATTTACAGATAGCACGATAAATTTAGATCTCTCTTCTTTGAATAGAACGAATAATGTTTATAAAATAAGAGAGATTATCCACGGTCCGACGACGATTCATCTTGAAAACGTGTACGATTTCGCATTTTTTATCATTCAAGTTCACAGTTTCGCAAATCCTGTTTATTTGAGTCGTTTTAACAATTCCAACGATGAGGAAGAAAGCGTGAACGGAACTAATATCGGTTTTGTTCAGATTAGAACCGACGTTGAGTTCGATTATTCACTAAATGGGAGTGATCATACTCATATTTTAATTGTTATCGTTGGATATGACGCTCACGGTAATTTTTTTAATATATACAGGGTGATTTAAAAATAGGTTTTGATACTTCTTAAAAAAATTTTTTTCTAATAAAATTTTTAAAATAGATCCAATTCCCGGAGCATGTAACTTAACTTTTGAAACTGAAGATGCTCCATATGCAAAATTATCTTACACCAACGACTTAATAAAATACGAAGTTCAAGCTCCCGGTTTAATTTTTGATTTATCATGCGAAATAAAAAACATTACGATCGATTTTTACCATTCCTATTTGGAAGAACAAGATTTCACTTCTGAATCGTATTTTAACGGGATAGAAAGGATGTTAACTCCCGAGGATTTAATTAGAAACGGTCGTAAATTACCGAAAGTGTACGGTTTGGCACCTTTACGTCGATATTTCGTAAATTATCAAGGCGTGGGAGGAGTTTATGGGATTGTCGTTGAGTATAATGGTGCGAAAGCGGCTTATATTCCGGCCGTTTCTTATGGGTGTGATATAAAATCAGAATCTGGCTGTTCAGGACCAAGTAAAAGTTTAAAAAAATAAAATTTATTTTTTTTATATAAGAAATTTTTTACAGTAACAACTTTATGGAGGATTATGTGTGGAATAATGACATTTTACGGTTTGTTTTTGTGTTTTTTGGGTCACAGATTCTTTCAATTCAATTTATTCTGTACGGGATTTATGGTTTCGTCACTGTTTACTTATATTGCCGTTTCTTATAGTAATTTATCCGAATGGGGTAGTATTTTTTTATTTTTTTGGTTTTAAATATGATTTTATTTATTATTTTTGTAGAAACTGTGGTTACTTTAGCCGTTGTTGGAGCTGTTTATGGAGGTTTATGGTTGTTAATTTGGTGGAAACTTAAAATTCCTTTACTTTCAGTTACTTTAACTTATTTTCTAGCGGGAATGTTGATTGCTGGAGCTTTTTATTATTCGGGTCCAGGTAAGTTATTAATATTAGGTAATAAAATTATTATTTTAAATAAAATCGATTTATTAAAATAAAAATTTATCTAAAAAAACTTTATTTTTTTATTAAAATGATTGTTTGAATAAAAATTTGACAGTTTAAATGTCAAATGTGACGTTTACATTTGACGTTTTAAACGTCAAAATTTATGCTATAAATATTAACTTTTTTTATTTTGATTTAGTTGACGTTAAAAATTGCGAATGAACAAATTTTAATTATTTTGAGGATTTAACTCGGAAAGAAATCGATTTATTATAAAAAGAAGTTAATAAAATAGTTCAGTTTTTTTGCTAAAATGACAATTTTAAATAAAATTTGATGTCTTAAATGTTATATTTGATATTAGGTTATAATTATGAAATCTTAAATGTCAGATGTGACGCTAGATTTGTCACTGTGACATCTCAAACGTCAGTTTTGACATTAGGTTGTAATTATGAAATCTTAAATGTCAAATTTGACGCTAGATTGCTTATCGTGACATCGTAAATGTCAGATTTGGCTCTATGTATGATCTTAAACGCCAGTTCTTACATTAGGTTGTAATTATGAAAATTTCAACGTCAAATTTGACGCTAGATTGTTCACTGTGACATCTTAAACGCCAGATTTAACGCTAGATTTGTTACTGCGAGATCTTAATCGTCAGATTTGACGCTATGTGAGATCTTAAACGTCAGTTTTGACATTCCGGTCTAATTATGAAAACTTAAGCATCAGATTTGATGCTAGATTGCTCACTGTGGCATCTTAAACGTCGGATTTGATGTTAAATTTGTCAGTGTGACATCTTAAACGTCAGTTTTGACATTAGGTTGTAATTGTGAAATCCGAAACGTGAGATTTGACGCTTGATTGATCACTGTGACATCTTAAACGTCAGATTTAACGCTAAATTTGTCACTGTGAGATCTTAAACGTGATACTTGATATTAGGTTATTATTATTTTATTTTATTTTTATTTTACAAGGTATTTGATTTGGAGTTTGAGTGTTTAGCTCTTCTTCTCCAGTCTCAAGGTTTATGCTTCACTTTTTTCCATTAAAATCTGCGATCTGAGTATGATGAGTACATTTTGATTAGTTTATCTGTACTATATTTTAATTTGCCTAATCATTTATTATTTTTTGATATATTCTTCAAAATTACCAATTTCTTCGCCAAAATAACGAATTTTACATCAAATTTTATAAAATAACTTTCATTTAATTTGACAGTTAAAACTGAATTCAAGAAAGGTTGACATTAGCTTATAATTATGAAGTCTTAAATGTCAGATTTGATACTAGATTGTCCCCAGATCTTAAACTAGTAGACTAAAAAGTTACTAGATTTAAATCAAAGTTACCAAAAATCACTGGATTTGAAAGAATTTTGCCAAAAAATTACTACATTTATGAGAATTAAAATGAATAATACTAATAATAGGATTTCAATTGAAGTTAACCGAAAAATTACAAAATTTCAACCCAAGCAATAAAAAATTATTTGTTTTCTGACGATGCAGCGGTTTTCAAGACTTTATTCTTTTAAGATTTTTTTATTCTTACGTTGGACCATGAAGTCACTAACGAAAACGATTGGATCGTTTCAAAATGTTCTTTATCTCGATTTAAAACTAATTATAAGCATATTCCCAGATTGAAAGGTGAACAAAACCTTCAATAACTTCTTTAACCCTTTCCTTACGGCAGTCCGATCCGCTGGAATGACGCCACTGAACGCACCCGTACATACATATCGTTGCACGGCTGCCGCCTATAGTCGGCACCCGTACACACAGATCGTCGCGCGGCCGCCGCCTATAGGCGGCACCCGTAATGAAAGGGTTAATAACCATCCAGCTGATTGCTGAAAATGTATACCCATTTCGAAGCTTCCGTTAACTCCTTAAGGACCAGGCCCGAGGTATCTCGAGATGGAGTGTACGGTTTCAAATGGCCGTAAAAAAGATCGGTCCTTAAGGAGTTAATATCATCGTTAATTAAACATAATATTAGTTTTGTTGTCCATTTTTGAAAACAATACCAAGATAAAGAAAAAAAATGTTGGGTTATGAATCTACGGTTTGTGTAATTTGAAAGCGGTTTAAAAATCAACATTCGTGCGAGTGTCCAAACTAAGACGTAGCGTTTCAAATTGATTCGAATGTAGATACGAAAACGTTGCATGCCAGAAAATATCTTCTATTCGGAACAATTTAATCAAAAACTTGATCATTAAATTTTGGTAAAGTTGGGCAAAAAATATTAGATTTAAAGCACAGTTATAAAAAAAATTGCTGGATAAAAAAAATTAAAAAATAAAGGACTGTTAGATTTTAACAATTAAGATAAATTTTTCTTGAACCCAGGTATTCGTATTTAGTTTGAAAAACTAATCAACTGTATTTAGAATGTGTGATATTCCAAAATGAATAGAAGCTATACGAGATTATGACGTGTTGTATAATGTGGGGTGTTCATTTAAATTCTTGCTCAAGTGGTCTAAGGATGTTACTAGCGTTTTTGTCGTATACGTTATCTACGTATTTTTCTGTCTTCATCTATCCAAAATATCTTCATCTATCATGCTAGAACACGAATTTAAATAAACACCCAATACAAATAAGGGGACATCTTCATGATACTACAGGATGTCAACACTACATTGATAACTCGAGGTTGCTTCCATATATTCTTAAGCCGGCTGTCCACTGGATCGGCTCAATCAAAATCGGTGCGATTTGAATCGTCCGATCAAAGTAGTGCTAATATTTTTATATTGACGCGTGTCCATTGACACAATATTAGTGGACTCTGACTAAAGTTGTATGCCGATCGGTCGGACTCCACTCTATTTGGAAGATCTTGATAGGTAGTCGCTATACCCGATTTAACAGTCGTTTCTAAATTTCAGTCATATTTGAGTGTCTTTGTTCCCGTGCATATGTAAAAACATCTCTATGAAATTACTTTTTATGGATCCTTGTATCCAGTATCTGTCACAACGCTCTCTTTTCCTTCAACAGCCTCTTCCTAACTTGATGACATGTTGACAAAAGTAGCAATGGGCACACCTTGGCGTTTTTCTTCGTTCCGACTAAGGCCATGGCTTCAATGGCCTAGGTTCAGACCAGATCAGATCATATCAGACCAGATAAGTACCTACAGTTGTCTCTTCAGACCGCGAAAGACACGTTTTCGCCAGACACGTGCGTGTACCTTCCGACGATCGGTACGGATCAAACGTGTTTGATATTATCAAGCAACGGCTGTATTTACTTTTCGGACAATGGACTAATCAATGTTAATCGACCTCATCGGAGAAAATCCACAGAGAAGTAAAAACTCTGTTATGGATTAAATTTGAATATCGTTTTATATCTCCAAAAGTAGCTTCTGAAATATAATCATAAGTTGTTATGTCCATTCGATAATACTTTTTAAATTTTCCGGGGTAATTTTGAAACTTTAGAAAGGTTTTTGTATAATCCCCTTTTTAGTGTGATTGGTATAATATACCGGGTGTGTAAGACCACCTGTCCACCCCTTTCAAAATCAAGAAATATGTTTTTTTGAAAAATCCAAAAAATTCTGATTACCAAATGGAGTATGCTCTATCCGTTGATGATATTTTCAACTTCCGGTTCTGACCGGAAATAGGTTATTCAGATCGGAAGTTCATTTTTTTAAATGGAACGTGGTACTTTTTATTACATATTTTTCTTGATTTTGAAAGGGGTGGACGGGTAGTCTTACACACCCGGTATATATCCAATAACGATGTTTCGGTTTATTATATTTAGAGGTAACACTATACATTAGCCATTTATCCCATTCATCGGAATTTGGAGAAATTATTTAAAACTTCTTGAGAACCCTTTACTAAATAAAAATAATCTCATGTTTACTCGTCGAGTATTATCTATGGTGTAAATGTGGTACAAATGAAGCCACTACAATGCACGTGTCTGATCTGATCTTGTATGGTATGGCCTGATCTGATCTGAACCGACGCCAATGAAGCCTCTACCTAATCTTAGCAATAGACGTAAGTCGGCCCGATTTTGATAGGTACGATTTGGTGGAAACAACCTTGAGCAAGCATCCAGACATTGCTACGTTACATTCATGCAGCGTTGTATACTTAACACATTGCGGACGGATCATGAGATATCTCGTTTTCGTACTATGGTAACGAAAATGTGCGAGCCTTAAGGGCGTGTTAAACGCGCAGAGCGCCGTACGCAATGTGTTAATACAGAAACTGTCATGTTACCGCAATGTAAGTGTATTGACGATGAGTTAACTTATCACCGGTCAGTAGTGTTGGGCAAACATCAATCGTGGTAGTGATTGACGATTAGTTAATCGTCAATCGCCTTCTGGCAGTAGGATTAATAATAATCGTCAATTGCCTTTAGTGAGAGTTTCGATTAATTAATCGTAAATCGTCTTCACTCGGAATTACAATTAATTAGTCGAAACTTATTGTTAGTGAAAGGAATTGACAATTATTATTAATCCTAATGCCAGAAGGCGATTGACGAATAAAATTAATCATCAATCGCTACCACGATTGACGTTTGCCCAACACTGCTGGTCAGCTACGTTTGTGTGACATGTATCGTCACTAGTCAGCAAAGTGATACAGAAAGAAAAAAAATACATGTCGTCTGAATGTCATATGTATTAGTATTCAATAATATTGTGAAGATTCGATTCGGTGCTTAAATCGACGTTTTTCATTACGCAGCCAGTAAAAAATTATTAACTTATGTGCGGTCTCTATTGAGTAACTATATCCCGTTCTGCGAAAGATGTCTCATGCGTTATTAATTAATTGTGTTATTCTAGAAATCGTGTCGCGCGGTAAACACCTTGTTTACCTGTCTCACAAGTAACTGTGATGCATTACATTGCGTCATAACGTGCGAAAGGATGTTGATGTCTAATATAGCGTAAACTCACCAAATCTCAGTTCTGCGTCTAAAATCGACCTCCGAGTTTTTCTATATTTATGCATTTTTTATAAAGAATCCGACTTTAGGAAACCTTTTTTTAGAGTGCCGACATTTGTGCAGTTTACCCTATAGAGATCTTTGTCTTTCGCTGCGCTGTATCGTCTGTGTCTCTTACGTTTTTATGTGCGCTTAACCGTTTGCGTACCACGAGCCACTTTCGCTCCATCCACACGCCACACACTCTTCAGATTTTGTGTCGAGAAAAGCCAGGATATTTGGTCGAAGCAGACAACTGACGTCCTTTCCGAAATTTTTTTGTCAAAATTTTCGATATGTAACTGAAGGAGCACTAATGCGTTTTTTTGCCTTTTTTCGATACGTAACCGAAGATTTTCGATTGTGTTTTTCAAAACCCTCTGGTACGCAAACGGTTAAGTAAGGCGCCCTAGACTAGCTAAACTGAACTGAAACTAAACTGTACCTAAACTGAAAAAGTTGCTAGAATTCAACTGGACGCAACAAAAAGTACTGACAATAAATTACAAAAGATACAAAAATTACTATAAAGAATAGTAAATTTTTAACGATTTTTTTTAAAAATCACTTGAAATTTGAAAAGTTTATGAAAAAATCGCTAAATTAAAAAAAAAATTGGCAAAAAAATCACTAAATTTAAAGCGATTTTGTCAAAGAAATCAATAGATTTTGAACGATTTTGTTAAAAAGTCATTTGAATTTTGAAAAGTTTGTCAAAAAATGACTAGATTTAAAACGATTTTGTGAACAAAAAATCACCAGATTTAAAAGCGATTTTGTCAAAAAAATCAGTAAGTTTTGAACGATTTTGTTAAAAAATCATTTGAATTTTGAAAAATTTATCAAAAAATCACTACATTTAAAACGATTTTGTAAAAAGAATCACTAGATTTAAAGTGATTTTGTCAAAGAAATCAATAGATTTTGAACGATTTTGTTAAAAAATCATTTGAATTTTGAAAAGTTTATCAAAAAATGACTAGATTTAAAACGATTTTGTGAACAAAAAATCACCAGATTTAAAAGCGATTTTTTCAAAAAAATCAGTAGATTTTGAACGATTTTGTTAAAAAAATCATTTGAATTTTGAAAAGTTTGTCAAAAAATCACTAAATTTAAAACGATTTTGTGAGCAAAAAATCACCAGATTTAAAAGCGATTTTGTCAAAAAAATCAGTAAGTTTTGAACGATTTTGTTAAAAAATCATTTGAATTTTGAAAAATTTATCAATAAATCACTAAATTTAAAACGATTTTGTGAAAAAAAGATCACTAGATTTAAAAGCGATTTTGTCAAAAAAATCAGTAAGTTTTGAATGATTTTGTTAAAAAATCATTTGAATTTTGAAAAGTTTATCAAAAAATCACTACATTTAAAACGATTTTGTAAAAAAAGTCATTAGGTTTAAAAGCGATTTTGTTTAAAAATCATTTGAATTTTGAAAAGTTTATCAAAAAATCACTAAATCTAAAACGATTTTGTAAAAAGAATCACTAGATTTAAAGCGGTTTTGTCAAAAAAATCAGTAAGTTTTGAACGATTTTGTTAAAAAATCATTTGAATTTTGAAAAGTTTATCAAAAAATCACTAAATTTGAAACCATTTTGTGAAAAAAAAAATCAGTAGGTTTAAAAGCGCTTTTGTTAAAAAATCATTTGAATTTTGAAAAGTTTATCAAAAAATCACTAAATTTAAAACGATTTTGTAAAAAGAATCACTAGATTTAAAGCGATTTTGTCAAAGAAATCAATAGATTTTGAACGATTTTGTTAAAAAATCATTTGAATTTTGAAAAGTTTGTCAAAAAATGACTAGATTTAAAACGATTTTGTGAACAAAAAATCACCAGATTTAAAAGCGATTTTGTCAAAAAAATCAGTAAGTTTTGAACGATTTTGTTAAAAAATCATTTGAATTTTGAAAAGTTTATCAAAAAATCACTAAATTTGAAACCATTTTGTGAAAAAGAAAAATCACTACCGTCGTTTGGGGTGAGATTGACCACCGAGGGTGAGATTGATCACCAAGTTGCTTCTTCATAAATTTAAATCTAGCTCGCAAACCAACTATTAGATTGGTTTTTCGCCAAAGCAACACAAACCTGGTGACGAAAAAAGAATCTAATAGTTGGTTTGCGCGCTAGATTTAATTTTATGAAGAAGCAATTTGGTGATCAATCTCACCCCCAGTTATCAATCTCACCCCAAACGACGGTAGGTTTAAAAGCGATTTTGTTAAAAAATCATTTGAATTTTGAAAAGTTTATCAAAAAATCACTAAATTTAAAACGATTTTGTAAAAAGAATTTTGTTAACCGTTTGACTGCCACGGCGCTGTGAGTTTCTATATGCTTATATTGAAGTTCGCAGCGTCGTGGCAGTCAAACGGTTAAATACTGATTAGATTTTCAAAAATTATATCGGAAGATCACTGACCTTTAATCAAATTAATAAAAATTTACTAGAAAATTAAAAAATTATCCCACAAATTGTTAGATTTTAACCTAAACTGAAACATTTTATCAAAGAATCAATAGATTTTAGACGATTTTTTCTTTTCAAAAAATCATTACGTTTGAAACAATTTTGTCAGAAAACTACAAAACTAAGCAAATACGAGGGCTTTCACGGCCGATGTTAACTGAACTAATTTTAAGATTAGAACTAACATTAGCGCTAACTCTAACACTAGACCTAAAACTAGGAGCTTTCGAGTTTAGCCGTGTGCTTTTTGAAAAAGCGTTTAACGTTTCTCATGTCATGTTGCAATCATGAAGGTTGCAATGGTATCAGAAACGTTAAACGCTTTTTCAAAAGACGCACGGCTAAACTTGAAAACTCCTTGTTTTAGGTTTAGTGTTAGAGTTAACGCTAATGTTGGTTCTAGTTTTAGTTCAAAACTAAATATGTTTCTTAAAAAAATCAATACTAGATTTTAGTTAAGTTAATCAACCAAATTACTAGACTTGAACCAGAATTACAAAAAAATCACTAAATTTCATTCTTAAAAAATGGATTTTTTAATCGAGCAGAAAAAACATAATAGATAATAAAACATATTTTTTTAACAAAACTCTTTAATAAAACATACTTTTTCTAATTATTTTCAAAACTATGTAATAGTATTATTTATTATTATTTTTTTTTTTTATAAAAAATATTTCTTTGTTTAAGCTGATTTTAACCTATTTCGTCACGACACGAACTTTTGGAGCGTTTTAATCGGCATCAGCCTGCTAATAACCATCCTACTATTAATAATCTCCCATTTACCATCGAACGTAATCGCCACCAGCTTTATAGGAGCGTACATCTTTATAATACCATTCGATTTATTCATCGGAGGCACTTTACGTTACATTTTCTTAAACGTAATCCACCGAGCAACAATTGGCGAGTTTAAATGGGCGATTGTCGATCCACCCTACCAATCAACCGGTATTTCACCAATAAAATCAATTTACAAAAAGGCATTATTTTATATTTACTTACCCATATTATTTTTTTTTGTAGATCTAACTCTTATGATTTCAATGCTAATAGTCGCACTTTTGGGAATGTACTATCAATGGAGATACATAAAAGGACGAGCTCCTTTCCCACCAGCTAACGTTTTAGAACGTGGAAGATTTGGAGTTTATAGAAATAACAGACATTATTCAAATAATCGAAGATATAATCGGTCTGAAAATGCCCCATTGCTTAGAAATGGTGATGGAAATGTTTATGGTGTACTTTAAGTTTTTTTATTATTAAAAATAAATCCATAAGGATGTATTTTGTAGTTTAAAATAATACGTATTGTAATCTCTCTTATTTGTTAATTAATAAAATAATATGTGATTATAAAGGATTAAAAAAAAGATGTTTGTCTTGAAATTTTTTTTTATTATTTCATTACTAACCTTTATCGTTTATTTATACACACTGAGACAGCACGACTATTATTCATTATTTATTACTAAGTGTACAATAAAGAATGGGTTGGGGTTTAAATTTTTTTTTATAAATTTGGTGATTTAAATAAACTTAAAATTTAATAAAAAAAAGTTTTAAAACCCAACCCTTAAAATAATCACAGCGATCATAAACCTATAAAGAACTTAAATGTATTAAACAAGAAAAAATTCGCTTTTCAACACATACACCAGCTATTGCAAGAGAGAAGATTTTTTTTTTATGTAATTAGGAGTAATTAATTTTAATTTATTATTGCTATTTTTTATTCTTTCTTTCTTTGCGTATCGGTTATTTATTGCGGGTTTTTTTCCTCTTTTAACAACTATAACTCGACGCGATAAAATATCCAATATTGATTCGGGCGAATTTACAAGTGTTTTAGGGCTTAAAATCCTACTTAATACGTTTTTATTAATATACAATATACACATTTTTTATTTCATCCCAATTTTTGAAAAAGTTTTTTTTAATTTCAGAGTTTCGTTTACGGGATTTTTTGGATTTTTTTTGAAATAATTCCTTTGTACGTTGAAGTACCCTGCAGTACCGTTGTTATTCCCCCGCGTTCACAGGTGGCGTTCGCACCGTCGCGATTTAATTAAGAGGAGGATTCCGGATCTTGGTTGGAATTGGCGACGCTCGGCGGCGTTACGGTTTCGTGCAGGACCGGACTTTCCTGGTGCACGAGCAGGCTCGGCGGCGGAAAGCCGAAAAGTTGAGATCACTGAATCCTCGGCCAGTAATTCGAAGCGGCCAGGTTGGAGGTCAAGTCGGGAGTTTGCGTCGGTATTTGAACTGGGACAGATACCCCGGCGGAAATTACACCTATAACAATAATAATAAAAACTTAGAAATAAAATTTAAATCAGTTAAAATAGGGTTGATTTTTATATTTCGTGATTAGAAAACAAAAACAAAAATATGCATGTTTTTGAACCAATTGTTGAAGAATTTTTGCCACTCTGAGGCATCTCCAAAACATGCATTTTGAACGCAGCAACCGCTTCTTTGGATGTCAAAAAACGTTGACCTCTCAATTTGTTTTTTACGTACGGAAATAAAAAGAAATCATTCGGTGCCAAGTCAGCACTATACGGATGACTCATCAATCGATGTTTTGAGTGCTCAAAATTGCAGTTGTTTGAGCCAATGTGTCTAAAGCACTGTCTAAAAGCTATTCGCGGATACAGAAGACCTTCCTTCTATAAAAAGATGGCGCAAAAAACATTATTAATTTTGGGAGCTAATCGCGAACTCCAAGAACACAAATTTGGCGCCCGAGCAGGGACCTCTATTTCCAGAAAGGAAGGAGGCTGCACACCGAAGAATCTTTTATTTTCAAAAAGAGAGAAAACAGCAAAACAGAGGAGTCCTCTATTTTCAGAGAGGAAGAAGACATCAAAATCGAAGAAATCAAAGATAAATTTGTATTGTTGAAAATGGATCCCGAAGACTTAGGTTTTGAACAAAGCACTTCCAACACCGAATAAAATCCCGCAAAGACTAATGCTTGTTCGGGATGGATTTATTTACTCTATAAACCAGAATTAGGAATTGAGGAAATTTGAATTAGATTCAACGGGAACAGAAGAACTATCAAAAAAATTGGTTAAATTTATCTGAGAAGATGACCTCAACCGCAAACAACTCCCTTTCAATTTCCAACCGTTACTCTACCAACTTCCGGGCCAACAATAAATACACAAGGAAACAGCATTTTTGTTGCATGAAATATTATGACTAATATTATACTCTCTCTGAGTGCTGATTTGAGGGCTGAAGGTAGATTGTTCGTATCAGCTTTATTTTTTGCGATATAATTAAAACGTGTTTTTTAAGAAAAATCTATATTTTATCAAAAAATTTTCTTTTATAAGATTTTCTTGCTTGACTTGGTTCACGAGGGTTGTTTTTAATGCTCCAACAATAGTCTGCCATCATGTGAGCATTCTAGTGACCCTGGTAACGTTCCTTCATAGTTCGAATGCCTTGATGGAACCGTTCCCCTCGTTCTTCACTCAGATCACCAAGATTTACAGGGAAACGGTCCAAATGACTGTGGAGGAAGTGTACCTTGATGCTCATATTACATCCAAGTTGCTGGAAGTGTAACAACATCAGCTCAATATGTTCCGCATAGCTTTCGTCCTTCTTGTTTCCCAGAAAATTTTGTGCAGTCCAAACGAATTCATTTCAGGTATTTTTTTTTCAATATCAGTCATGTAACTATTAAAGTTTTCATCCTTTATCAACCTTCTTATTTGAGGATCATCAAAAATTCCGGCTTTAAGTTTATCTATGCTCAAGTTATGGAACTTTTTAGCGGTGTATTTAAAACACTCACCATCCTTGTTTAGAACTTTGACAAATTGTTTCATAAGCTCTAGTTTGATATGTAAAGGTAGCAGTATTATACGATCCTTGGACACAAGGGGTTCATTTATCACATTCAGCTTTTCCGGAACCATACTTTGCCTGGAAGGCCAATCTTTTCTAACCCAGTGCTCAGACTTAGCTTTGCTGTCCCACAAACAAAAAAAAACATGGATATTTTGTATAGCCCCCTTGTTGTCCAACAAGAAAATTCACCATCTTTAGATCTACACATATCAGCCACTTGTGTTTGTTGTACTTGATTTTATCCAGAACAGAAGCTACAGTAGCATATTTTTCTTTGACTGTACCTGAATGTGCAATCGGTATCGAACCCAGTTTATTGCCGCTATACATAAATACCCATTTTAGGCTAAGTTTTGAAGAATCAATAAATAAACACCATTCGTTTGGATCATACTTCTCTATTTCCATTGCTTTCAATAAACCAGGAACATCTGAACAAAAAGCAAAGTCGTCATCTTTAGCAAAGAATGGAAGCAATTCTGTCTCTCGGTTACGATAGTATGAAATTCTTGTTTCTGGAGTTACAAGATTTCTTTGCTTTAATCGAGAAGCTAGAATCTCCGATGCTTTTTTAGAAAGACCAAGGTCTCTGACTAATGCACTGAGGTCTTCCTGATTAAAGGGCTGGGGCTCAGAAGAAATTGGCTTAAAATCACTTGTCCCACTTTCATCACTTAAAGAAGACGTTGTTTCGAACGTTTTAAACGTGTCTAGCTGTATCGCAAAAACTAGAGCTGCTGAAGAAAAAAAGTGGTCAGATTTGAAATCAGCGACCTTCGATTAGTAAAAAACAGGCATAAAAGTTGATGCAACAAAAAAAAGGTTTAATTTTGTTCCCTTGTGATATTAATCAACAAAAGGCGAATTCCCCACCGATAGATCGCTTTGAACAAAGCTTTCTACACCGACAGGATTTAAGATTGGATTGGAAAATAAGTTTCGATGGTTAGAATGACCCAACAGCTTACCTAGAGAAAGTAGAAGAAACTTGTACCTACATAAGGAGTTTTGTTTGATGATCCAAAAATGCTTGGTAAATGATATTACAAAAAAAGCCAGAATTATTAACCCATTAGCTGCCACGATCCCCATTTGGGGCTTTTGGAATTTTACGTACACCACTTGGCCCTGCGTTTGTGCAAATATATAACCTATTCAGACAAAAATTTCAAAAAGAAATTTGGGAAAAATGGGTTAAGGGGCGAGGCGGCTTTATGGTTTAGAAATAACCGAAGAAATTGGAGGTTCAGGGAAGTATTTAATTCAAAAATTTGATCAAAAATAAAAACTTAAAAGTTTAAAAATCTGCTATTACCTAGCGTGAAGTAAAAGATCTAGCAAATAATAGATCGGTATTAGTTTTAACAAGGCTCATTCTGTGCCATGTTATCAGTAATTTTCTGGCCATGTTGCAGAACGTACTGTTTACATAAAAAAACATATTAAAAAAAATTGTAAACAATGAGGTGGATATTAGTACAAAGAAAGCTGAATTCTTTGAAATTGTTTCACTATAGTTCTAATTGTTTTATTTTTTGGCAAGTATCGAATCTATACTTCCTTTTTCTGTTTTATCTGTGTTAAAAATCTCTTTTAGTGTATTTCCGGACCTTTCCCGTGAGTGATTTCTTGCACAACATCTATGTTGCTATTAAACCTTTGCATATTTTTAAAAACCAACTGCCAAAATGTGCCAAAATTGTAAATAGGGTTAATCATTTTTAATTACGACTTTCAAAATAAATATTGGAGAGATGTTCTGGAATCAGATATACTTCAAATTTTATAGTGCGGTACCATATTATTAAGACTTCCGGTTATAGCGGATGTAGGATTTTTTAAAGTAAGCAGTATCTACAATTTTATTTGTTAAATTGTTCAAGAGATAGCTTAATTGTAAATAACTTGAAATGCGGAAAAATTCCAGATGAAGAGGAATTCGAAGAATCTTCAGATTAATCCAATTCAATTGATCTTCAAAGTAATTGCGGTATCGATATGTTAAGGAATGTAAGTCACAAATGGTAATCAGATTCTTCTTTGCTTTTCTTGTAAGATTGGATTTTTCGAATTTACATGCTTTTCCATGTTAATGCCTCTATTATTTAATCTTTAAGGAAAAAGCTTTAATAAATAATTATTTTGTAAAGTTTGAAACATATGACATTATATAATCTTCATTAACTTTCGTTTTTTAGGGAATTTATATCTATAAAAAAATATTTAAAATGCATTTTGGTTTCATGAAACTTCGGAACTATTAAATTTAATATGATTTGCATAAATGGGTTACAGCTTCTTGCTTACAACTTGATGAGTTAAGGCAGGCTCTAGCTATAAAACCGATCTTATATTATTTTCCTTTTTAATAAATTATTTTCCTTATTTCGTCATATATTTATTTTAATGTTAATTTATAAAGTTTTTCGGCCTAATGGAACGAAAATAAATCGATTAGAGTAAATAAATACTATTGACCAACTTTTTGAGACGAATACCCCTATGTGCGACGTCCAAACGATGATTCGACGACATGGTTCATCGCCCAACAAGAATTGCAATGGCTTTATCGAAATTTGCTACCGACGTATCGCCAATATATTAGAAAAACCGATTTCTCTAATATCCAAGAATTTATGAAGAAAACTACTTAGAAAATACCAACAATTAAACTCCGAAATAACACAAAAAGCACATCAGCCACTTCTGGAAATAGAATCTAAAACTACTAAAAATAGAATTTTAGAAGGGCGGAACCCAGAATCCCACAAATGAGCCATTTTTCCAACCAACCAATAACGCCACACTTGGAAAACAACTTTTCAAACAAATGGTTGTGTACCACCAAGAATTGACTGTTCTGCCTTGTTCTAGTGATACGGTTGCGAAATGTCCAGTTTTTCCAAACCACCACCATTTGCTTGGGAGAGCTTCATGCGCGAACTTTTGTTGGATTTGGCTCATCTTGAAACACCCATACAGTCACCTGCTTACTTTTGGGCTCATACGTGTAAATCCACGATTCAAACCTGCCACGATATAGACGTGTTTCAAAGCAATCGTATTTTTTCAACATTTCTATCGCCCAATACGAGCCTTGTTTTGAACGAGTGACAAATGTGTGGGATCCAATGCGAAAAAATTTTTTTGACAGTCAAACGTTTATGCAATATTGAATTCCTAGCCACACCATTGTCTCGGGTTGTCTCAATCTCATAGATCACATGAAGATTTTGCAATATCAGTTCAACAGCATCAATGGTTTCCAGAACAACTAATTTTGGACGACCTTCACGAAATTCGTTTTGGAGTGAACTACAACCTCGATTGAAGTCACCATACCATCGATAGACACTGTTCCTTGATGGAGCTTCATTGCCAAAAACTGAATTCAGTTCATTTATGCATTGTTGCTGGGTTAATCCACATCGAAAGTTGTACAAAATAATCGCACGAAAATGTTCACGATTTTGTTCCATTATTTGGCTAACCTCAAAAATAGTAACCATTACGATAGAGGTGTCAGTTGCTAGATTACAACACTAGGGTTGTCTAATCTCGAAATATAAAAGACAATCTACGTAATTTAGAATTTTCGATTTTTTAAAACATTAAAACTTCAACCGTGAATAATTCAATTTCCTTTAGCTGTTTTAATAACAACAATAAAAAAAATAATTTTATATACTTACTTACATTTTTTTACATTATAATTATTATCTCTAACCCAATTATCTTTCTTATGTAGTTAGAAATGGAATTAGACGATATAACTATCATAAACTGTGGGGGTAGTTTAAATGAATTTATTCGGCGTAGGTCCGAGGTTAAGTGGCCCTCGGGGGTGCAAGCGGTAAGGTTTCTGGGTGGGTGGTAGGTGGTCGGTGCCAAAAGGGCGGCAGAAAGACCGTCTGGCAAACGAACCTTGCAACCAGAACAACGAGTGTATCCCCACCTCCACTTAGTTCGCACATTATTGAGCGCCAGCCGAGCCGAGAATTGGAAAACCGCCCTTCTACTAACCCACCCCCGTTTTCCATCCCCGGCGGCCCCCCTCGCGCCCCCTTCTTGCGCCACCACGTTGCCGCCGACACTTTAAACTGATCACGGACAATGAAATTTAAGGGAGAACTTGGCTGTTTCGAGACCTCTGACCTCTAACAGTTAACCAACCTAAACCCCCCATTTAATTTTTTTATTTCCTCTTTTCTCTTTTATAAAGTTAATATGAAATTTAGATTAAGTAGTTATTAGTTTACTTACCAGTTCCTGTTGATACGGGAACAGAAGTTGGTGTTCCTGCCGGAGCGTAAGAAGGGTGTGTGGAGGGTTGTGCGTGTGCAACTGCTGGATTACAAGCTGCAGCAGCGCGGGAATTGTAAGAAGAACTCAAGGAGTGTAAAGGATCGTGGAACATGTAAGGATAACCGCCGGCTTCCCGTTGTTGTAAGCAGCTGCTGCTTAAACCACTCGACATTGAACTGAAATTAAATTACAATTTAATTAATACCAGATGATAACAATCTAAATGTCATTAACTTAAAAGTTAAATTCTTTCGCTATTAACGTCAGAAATATGCAACAATTCGATTTTTTTTACTTGAGATTAGTGTCACTTATCTTTGTAAATCTCTCAAATTCTTAATTTAATTAGAACATTATAGGTGTTTTATAGATATGTTTGTAGGTGTTTTTTTATTGTAAGGTTTTTGAATTTGGAGGACTATAAGTTAATTTTTAAGGTTGGTATAAACATTATGACGATATTAGATCATAGATTCATTCAATTCATTACGTAATTAGTTACTGGTCGATATTTTATTGACTTTATAGATATCGACCTATGCAACGAAAACTATTGTAAGTCATTTTTGATAGAACTGAGTCAGATATAAGTTTTTAAAGGTTTTGAACCGATTGCATTTTAAGAAATAAAATTTTCTAGGTAAAAATTTCCTACTTGGTTGCTATAGATATCTTATAGAGGATTCCGAAAGGATTCACCATAGAAGAATAGCAATTATTCCTGTTTTCTTTTCAAATTTTTCAAAATCACCATTTTTGACTTACGATAGTTTTCGTTGCATAGGTCGATATGTGTTATTTTAATTGACATCCGGTATCCAGGAATTATTAATGTATTCAAAAACTTCCTTAATTCTGAAAGGACTAAATCATGTATAAATGCGTCTATGCCACTGATGTCGAAGGTGCGATACACTTCAGAGGTAACAACGTTAAGTATCAAAAGCCACTAAACAACGAGCTCGCCAAATTCAAACGCTTTAGGACTTTTCAACACATTTTGGGCCACCGTTGAGACTTTAGGCGACATCGGAGGCACTTTTGAAATACCTCTGAACGACCTTTTGGCATTTTGGAACCATCCCTGACTAGCCTTTGAGATACTTTGGAACTACCCTCAAATCATCATTAAGCGAGTCTTAATCGGCGTTTGAACACATCCTGGACCACCTTTGGGTCTTTAAACGACGTCTGATCCTCATCTGAACCACTTCTGACCGACATTTGAGGGCACCTTGAAACAACCTCTGACTAGTCTTTGGAACACTTTGAAACCACCTGTGACCAACTTTTGGAAAAATTTGGAACCACTCCCGAACCACCTTTCAGCCTTTAAACGATTTCTAATCCACATCTGAATCACCTTTGACCGACCTTTGAAGCATTTTGGAACTACCTCTGATCAGGCTTTGGGGCACTTTGGAACCACCTCTAACCAGCCTTTAGGACACTTTGGAACTAACCCCGAATCATCATTGAACCACTCTTAAACGACTTTTGGGCCACCTTTGAGTCTTTAAACGACCTCTGAGCCACTTTTGAACCACCTCTAAACGGCGTTTGGAGGATTTTGAAACCACCTCTGCCCAACTTTTGAAATACTTCAGAAACACCCCCAAACCATCATTGAACCACTCTTAATCGACGTTTGAACTCCTTTTGGGCCACCTATAAGCTTTTAAACAATCTCTGAGGCACTTTTGAACCACTTCTGAACGACCTTTGGGACATTTTAGAACCATCTCTGACCAATCTTTGAAACCATCCCCGAACCACCATTGAGCCACTCTTAAAGGACGTTTGAACGCTTTTGGACCACCTTTAAGCCTTTAAACGACTTTTGAAACAGTTTTGAACCATCTCTGAACGACCTTTGGAGCATTTTGAAACCACCTCTAACCAGCCTTTGGGATATTTTGGAATCATCTTTGACCAGCCTTTGGGGCACTTTGAAACGACACCCGAACTACCATTGAATGACTCTTAAACGATGTTTGAACGCCTTTTGAGTCACGTTTGAGCCTTTAAACGACCTCTGAATCATTTTTGAACTACCTCTGAAAGACCTTTGGGGCATTTTGAAATCACCTCTGACCAGCCTTTGGGATACTTTGGAATCACCTTTGACCATCCTTTGGGGCACTTTGGAACCACCCCCGAACTACTATTGAACGACTCTTAAACGATGTATGAACGCCTTTTGAGTCACCTTTGAGCCTTTAAATGACCTCTGAGCCACTTTTGAATGACCTTTGGGGCACTTAGGAACCATCTCTGACTTGTCTTTGGGGCAGTTTGGAACCAACTCTGAACCAATATTGAGCCATTCTTAAATGACGTTTGAACTCCTTTTAGGCCACCTTTGAGCCTTTAAACGACCTCTAATCCACTTTTGAACCACTTCTGAACGACTTTTGGGATACATTGAATCTACTTCTGGGCAGCCTTTGGAACACTTTGAAACCACTTCTGACCAGCCTTTGAGGCACTTTGAAAACACTCCCAAATCACTATTGAGCGACTCTTAAACGACGTTTGAACGCCTTTTAAGTCACTTTTGAGCCTTTAAATGACCTATAAGCCACTTTTGAATGACCTTTTGGACGCTTTGGAACCACCTCTGTTCAGGTTTTGGGACATTTTGAAACAACCTCTGACTAGAACTTGAAGCATTTTGGAATCACCTCTAACCATGGTTTAGGGCATTTTGGAATCATCTTTGACCAGCTTTTGAGATACTTTGCAACCACCCCCAACCACTTTTGACCCACTTTATTTATGAACGCAGGGTAGATACATCCCGTAAAAATAAATGGTAATTGGTATCATATTTAAATTATAAGACGCCTGGGTTGTGGTGGATTTTTTTTCTCTTTAGACTCTAGTAGTGAAAGGGTTAAGTTAAAAACAAATTCCGTAAAAGTATAAATTAACATCTTGAATCATTTTAGATTTTGAGCATAGATTAACTAAATCTGATTAATCTCAGCGTGAAGATGCTAAACCTCGATATACACATTATACATGTATAAGTCCTGCCACGTCATAAGGGAAAAACGGTAGCTCTTTATAAAGCCCTCAAAAGCCACGAACGTAGCGTCGGATTTACACACACACACACTCGGATATAAATACCGACGGACGGGACGGTCAGTCTTGTCTCTCTTCCGAAGCCGACGACTCTTGTTACGCCGCTGTCAGTCAAAAGGTATCCCGCTGGGCGCGGTATTAAGTAGCTGCCCCGCTAACGGAGAGAAAACGGGTCGGCGGGGCGAAGGGGGAAGGAGAGATCGGGACCGAAAGTCCTGCAGAGTGCCGCAGGAGTAGACAGAAACCGAACGGGGAAACCGACTGGACGGCACGGTAATCCCGGCGTGGCCGTTGACATGACGGCCTGCTCCGGGAGCCCGGATTCCTCCGGACACCTTTGTTCTGCCCGGAATACAGATGCCGTAAGGTTGATAGTGTCAACCCCGGTAAAGGTTAAAATTGGTCGGGTTTATTATTTGAAATCTTTATTTTAAAAGATGGAAATTGTTATCCTCAAAATATAGTTTTAATCATACCTGTAGGTATCCGCCATTGTAGCAATTGGTTGTGGAATCGAAGAATACATCGAGTTAAAACCGGAATTAATAGGTAAGCGACCCGTGGAAACCGGAGGACTAACTGCGACCTGCTCGACTGCCCTTCTTTGGTTTCTTAATTTCTCCTCGCGTCGCCATTTCGCTCGTCTGTTACTAAACCAAACCTGTAACAATAAAAATAAAACATTATTATTATTAATCACCACTTATTATTAGATACCAACAAAATTACCAAAAGGCACAAAGAAAAATTTTGAAGGAAATCGAAATTTGATAATTTAACATATTAAATCATGATGTAATTAAATATTAAATTATAAAAGAAAAATTTATTGTGGGATTTGAAATAATCTTAATCGCATTAAAAATCGTATTAATTTGGTGTAATTGAAATTCGGAAAGTAAGTAGTGTAAAGTGGTTGGTAGAATGGAGATGATCGATACGAGGAGAGAAACGAGGCTCGAAAACATGCGTCAACAGCACGCCGGATCCAATTCTCGAACCGGCTCGTCAATTTGCCACCCCCCCGAAAATTCACCCCCAAAACGGCACGGAGCGGCGGCGGCGGCAGACGGCTCGAACGCTTATGTCTACACAACCCCGGTGCGCAAACATTATTTACATGGAACGATAAATATTATTGCTGCCGCTCCCATCGGGCCGACCGACGACGTCATAAAAGATTCCCTCTCTTCTAACGCGACCAAGTACCTGAAATTATTATTTGACTTCTGACTGGCGATTGCTTTCTTTTATGGAGCATTTATTGAAAGAATTTTATTCGATTTATAGATTTCATAATATGAAATCTATAAACCATTCCATATTATGGAATTAAATAAGAGAATTAAAAGTTTATATTCTTGATAGAAAAGTATAAAAGAAAATTATATGGATATGAAGTTTTAAAAGTTCTAAAAATTAAAGACTGTAAATAAAATTTTTAGAAGAAGATAAAAATAAGTATGAGATAAAAACTAGAAGAGAATAAGTAAAAATTGAAAAGGTGTGAAAATTAGAGAAACATAGTAATTGGAAAAGTTTAAAGATTGGAAGTCAGAAATTAGGAGAATCTTAAAATTGAAAAATAAATACTAAAAGAAGTAAAAAATTTTAAGAAGTTAGCTTTTGAAAGGAAATAATTAATAAAAAAATTAAAAACCGCAAATTTGAAATTGGATGAAGTTAAAAATTTAAAAAAATTAACAATGAAATTACCTGATAAGTGAAAAAATCTTACAAAAATTTTGAAATCAGAAGAAATTCAAAACTGGAGGAAGTTTGATTTTGGAAAAGCAAAGAGATTGAAAGGAATTAAATACCAGATAAAATAAATAAATTAGAAGACGTTACAAAAACTAGAAGACGAAAACTAGATGAAATTAAAAACTGAAAGATAGATACTAAAAGAAGTCAAAAAGAAAAAGTTAGAAATTAAAACTTAAATAAAAAAGTTAAGAAGTTGGAAGAAGGTAGAAAGTTAAAGAAGCTAAAGCCTATAAAATCGAAGTTAAAGTGGACGTAAAAAGTAAAAGAAGTTATCTACTATAAGAAAACAAGAAGTTAGATTTTGAAAGAAAGAAAACTCAAAGCAATTGGAAATTGATAAGAGCTGGAAAATCGACAAATTTGACAAAGACTGTAAAAAATGAAAAGTAGAGATTGAAATATATTTGAGATTATAAATCAAACTCCACACAAAAAGAAAAACTTAAAAATTAATTCAATTTAAAATTAAAACTTAAGTAAAAAAATTAAAAAATTGGAAGATGTTAGAAAGTTAAAGGAGCTAAAGCCTACAAAATTGAAGTTAACGTGAACCTAAAAAGTAAAACAAGTTAGACTCTGAAAAAGAGAGAATTCAGATTTTGAAAGAAAGAAAATCTGAAAGAAGTTAAAAATTAATAACAGCTGGAAAATCAATAAATTTAAAAGAGTGAAGAACAAGAACTAAAACAAGTTGAAAACTGAAAGTTAGAGATGGAAATTTATTCGAAATTATAAATCAAATTCTAAACAATTTAAATATTGATTTTTTGTATCAGTTTTTTTTTTTATCAAAACAAGTCAAAAAGAAAAACTTATGGTGGAATTAGGATGTCAAACGTAAAGGCTGCAATCGTAACCGTAGCAGTAACTCTAGTATTTAAAAAACGTTCAATTATTTTGTTTCAATAGAAGCGTTTAGGCAACGTCTAGAAATTACGGCAAACTTATTGGTTATTGCAGCTAAGGGTGCGGTTAAGTTTGACATCCTAAACCCCCCATTAGAAATTAAAACCTAAGTAAAAAAGTTAAGAAGTTCGAAGATATTAGAAAGTGAAAAAAGCTAAAGCCTGTAAAATTGAAGTTAATGTGAACCTAAAAAGTAAAAGAAGTTGGATTCTGGAAAAGGAAGAAGTCAAATTTTGAAAGAAAGAAAATCTCAAAGAAGTTAAAAATTAATAAGAGCTGGAAAATCAACAAATTTAAAAGACTGAAGAATAAAAACGAAGCATAAATAAGTTGAAAACTGAATGCTAGGGATTGAAATTTATTTAAAATTATAAATCAAATTCCAAATAATTCAAGTTGAAATTCAAATAATTCAAGAGCTGGAAAATCAACAAATTTTATACAGACTGGAGACTAGAAACTAAAATACATTGAAAAATGAAAACTAGAGATTAAAATATATTTGAGATTATAAATGAAATTCCAAATAATTCAAGTACTGATTCTTTTATTTCACTTTTATACGAGTTGCGAACAAATATCCATTTTCAAATTTGAGTTTCGACTTGAGGACTATAAATAAACAATTTCTAAACTCGAGTAGCACTGATATAAATATTCAAAGTTTTACTTATAACGTAATTCCTAACGATGATCCTTGGATTAACTATTTTAATCAACAGGATGAGCAAGTTCGAAATTGGATGATAAGAATCTAATAAAATAAAATCTAATCTAATAAAATCGAAAACCAGAAGAAGTTATTAAGTAGAAAAGACATTACATAAAGTTTGAAATAAAGAGAAGATTTGAAAGTAGAAGTAGATATACGTTGGAAATGTTAAGAAGTTCAAAAAAGGTAAAAGAAAATCTAGAAATTGGAAAAAGATAAAAAGAAGTTGCTCAAACTTAAAAGCTAAAATTACAGGAAACTTAAAACTGGAAAAATTTTACAATGAAGGAAGTCAAGAGTAGAAAGCTTGAAGTTAGATAAAATTAAAAACTGCTGAAAGTCAAAAACTTAAATTTAGAGAAAGACAAAGACTTAAAGCTCAAAATTTGAAGAAAATACATTGAAAATGCAAAGAATCAGAAAAAAAACTAAATATTGAAGAAAATCTAGAAATTCGAAGAAGACATAAATTGTTCAAACTTAAGGGCAGAAAGCTTCTAGCTTTAGGAAATAAAAAATTGGAAAATTTTGGTCGTTGAAAAAACTCAAAAAGTGAGAGCTCAAAATTCAATCAAATTAACAACTGCTGAAAATCAGAAACTCAAAATTAGAGAAAGACAAAAACTGAAAACCCGAAACTTGAGGAAAATACATAGAAAATGTAAAGAATCTGAAAAAAACCTAAAGATAGAAGAAAATTTAAAAGTTCAAAGAAGATAAGAATTGTTCAAAACTAAGGACTGAAAGGTAGAAACTACAGGAAATAAAAAACTGGAAAATTTTGGACGTTGAAAGAAGGCAAGAACTGAAAGCTTAAAATTCGATCAAATTAAAAACTGCTGAAAATCAGAAACTCAAAATTAAAGAGAGTCAAAAATTAAAAACTCGAAACTGGAAGAAGATAGATTGAAAATGTAAAGATTCTGAAAAAACCTAGATTGAAGAAAATCTAATAGTTCGAAGAAGATAGAAATTATTCAAAGCAAAGGTTTAAAGAAATTACAAGAAATAAAAAATTGGAAAATTTTGGACATTGAAAGAAGCCAAGAATTGAAAGCTTAAAATTTAATCAAATTAAAAACTACTGAAAATCAGAAACTGGAAATTAAAGAAAAGCAAAAATTAGAAACTATCACCTAAAAAAAGTTATAAATTGTACATACACTAAAAAGTGGGAGAAATTAGAGACCAATTAAAAAGATAGGAATTGTGTAAACTTAAACGCTGACAGCTAAAACTAAAGGAAGAACAACACGTAACACTGGAAATTAGAAACTGGGAAAATTTAGGCTCTGACAGAAGCCAAAAGTTGAAAGCTCGAAATCGGATAAAATTAAAAATCATTGAATGTTAGAAACGGGAAGAAACTGCAAATTAAAAACAGGCACAGATTGAAAGCTGTAAATTAAAAGAAGCCAAGAACTGAACACTAGAAACTGAAAGAAATGAAATGCCGAAAGAAGTTAGAAACTGGAAACTAATCTATTGGATGATGCAAAAAATCTAAAAAAAGAACTGGAAACGAAAAAACATTAATAAACGGAAGAAATTAACAAGGAGACCATTCGAGCTTATATTCACTGATTTTGATTAAAGTAACAACACCAAAATTAACCTCCTTTCATACATGAAATTATAAAGTGACCTTCAATTATTCATACTTCCGGTTGATATTAGATGTTCCTTTCCCACTCATAAGAAAGCTTATACCCTATTTATTATCAAATTTTTTGTTTCATGTTCCTAGGACTTTTTTCCTAGTTCCTAGGACGTTTTCAAGTAAATCAGATGGTACGGGTGGTCTGGGACACCCTGTATATCAATGGTTAACTTCCTCACGAACCCGCCCCTTGTTGACTCACTACGAATCGATTTCTACATGCGAAACAAGATAGTTCGAGCCCCATGACGCAAACTGCTTCTTATTTTTAATATAATCAAAATTTTCAATATTTCACTTTACCTTCTCTAATATTTTATTGTTATACGTTTTGAAAACAAATAATTCAACACACTTTTTCGTTTTAAATAATTAAAATAATTAGTATTTTAAGCAAAATCAACTCTTTTTAAGACGAACTATGTAAGCAAATTGGTTGTAAAATTTTTAAAATTATTTAATTTTAAGAAAATTATATCTTGCAAAATCAATTTTCCCTTTTGAGCAGATTAAAACCGCATTGCGAATCGTCATACTACACGCAGGTAAATTCTATATTTAAAACTCGACCATTTCCAGTCATTGTAACACGTTTAGACGCGTCGAAAATCGCATCCCCCACTCTATTTAAGGGTACTTCGTCCAATAAAGCTCTCGATTTAAAATTTTCACTTCGCTTCAGTAATCTCGCGCGTTTTAAATAATTCAGTTGTGTTTCTAATTAAAAAAAAATAGTAGTTTTTTTTTGTAATGTATTATGTGACTTGTGTTTTGGATAATTTAGTGTTTATTCGTGGGATTGTGTCGAGTCATCGGATTGCTATTTTACGGATGTTAGAAGGTATGTATTAAATAAATTAAATTAAAAACTGTTTTTAATTTCATCGAACTAATTATTTATCAAATTATAGAAAATATTTTCCGGTTTAAATGTTTTATTTTAATTATTTTCAGTAAGACTTGGATATTGAAACAACATCCGTCCGGTAAGTCTTTTCCATTTATAAGAAAATCGTAAGGTGAACCTTTTTTATATTCATTCTTTAGTTGAAAGTTTGTTAGACAGTAATTTGTGTTCTTTTTGCTTATGCAGGTATAATATTTTATTTTTTTATGAGTGATTTTTTTTGACGATGATTTCTTTATGTATGGTTGATGTGATTTTAAAAAAGTCATTGCATTTGGTTGAATGACAAAGTTAAAAAAGCCAGTCGAAAATTCGCTGAAACGCGTAAAAATCCACGAATCGCGGGCGCGCGCGCCTTTTACGTATTCAAAAGGTTAAATTTTAACTATGCAAACTAGTCCATTGTTGGGACGATGTAAAATTGAAACGGCCGGTCGGTTTCGAGTTCGTCGGCTCCGCCTCCAGGTCCGAAAAGCCCCCCAAGTGAGACAGAGAGCGCGAACGCCTCGTCGCGTCAAACGTCGAAATGGCGAAATAAAAGTTTTAATTCGCTATTTAGACCGAAAAAAGGCCCGGGCCGATTTAATATCAATAGACCGGGCTATTGAAATTTTTTCGCATTTTTATTACTACACACTCTCCCGTTCCCGTTCCCATTCCCGTTCCACTTTTTCGATATTTCCAACTATTCGCGCGTTGCCGAAAAAATGGACGCGAGCATTTTTTTAAAAAACGTTTTTTTTTTCGTTAGTTTTTTTATCCACCGGACGGCCGTTTTATTTATTTCCGAGCGCGTCATTCTTCTTTGTCAAACCGGCTGACGTCCAAACGAGAACCAAAAACAACGTAACACACAAAAAAAGGAATCGCCAGCGGAATTATATTGTTTTGTGTGCCAGCGGCGAACGAATTGAAATATGGATCAAGTCTAGGCAATAAAACTTCCACCCGCTATATATATTTTTTATGGGGGAGGACGTGAGTTTTTCCGACGTGCTCGTACCGGTTCGCAATTGCTTCTGATTTATCGTTCGTATGGAGAAAACACCGGCCAAATTGGATCTTTGTATTATATATCTCCGACACACGTTCGACTATCATTTTCTATATAAATAAAGTTGGGAATGAATTTCTTAAAGTTGGCCAATTTTTGAAAAAGTTAGGTTAAACAGTTAAAAATTTTTACCAACTTTGAAAATTTTTTTAAATTTTTTGACAACACTTGGTATAAAACGGTCTTTTTTAATGAAAACTAGAATGTTTTAAGTTTCATTTAGGAAAAAAATTAGACCAAAATCTTTAAAATTCGATTTTTGGCGAATTTTAAAAAAATTATTAATTTTCTAACTTAAAAATTTTTTTAACCTAAAAATTTTATTTTAACAACTTTAAAAATATTTTAAAATTTTTTGACAAAACTTGAAAAAGAACGGCCTTTTTTATATAAAACTAGAATATTTTATGATTCATCTAGAAAAAAAATCAAATCAAAATCTTTAAAAATGAATTTTTGGCGAATTTTTAAAATTGATCAATTTTCTTAAAGTGAATTTAAGAAGTGTCAAAAATTTTTATCAACTTTGAAAATTTTTTTAATTTTTTTGACGACATTTAGAATAAAGCGATCTTTTTAAAATAAAATTAGAATGTTTTAAGTTTCATTTAGAAAAAAAAATCAAATCAAAATCTTTAAAAATGAATTTTTGATGAATTTTTAAAGTTAATTTTCTTAAGTTAAAAAAGTGTCAAAAAATTTTATCAACTTTGAAAATTATTGTAATTTTTTTGGCAACACTTGGAATAAAATGGTCTTTTTTAATTACAATTAGAATGTTTTAAGTTTCAATTAGAAAAAAAAATTACATCAAAATCTTTAAAATTCGATTTTTGGTGAATTTTTAAAATTGTTCGATTTTTTAAAAGTTAGGTTAGAACTGTCAAAAAAATTTTCCGAACTTTAAAATTTTTTTTTAATTTTTTTGATAATATTTAGAACAAAACGGTCTTTTTTAGTTAAAACTAGAATGTTTTAAGTTTCATTTAGAAAAAAAATTAGACCAAAATCCTTAAAATTCAATTTTTTATGAATTTTTTAAAAATCGATTTTTTTAATCTAAAAAAATTTTTAACCAAAAAAAATGTTTTACTAACTTTGAAAATTTTTTTAATTTTTTTGGTAAAATTTACAACAAAACGGCATTTTTTATATAAAACTAAAATGTTTTAAGTTTCATTTAGAAAAAAATTAGACCATAATCTTGAAAATTCGATTTTTGGCGAATTTTTAAAATTGATCAATTTTCTTAAAGTGAATTTAAGAAGTGTCAAAAATTTTTACCAACATAGAAAATTTTTTTAAATTTTTTGAAAACATGTTGAATAAAACGGTCTTTTTAAATTAAAACTAGAATGTTTTAAGTTTCATTTAGAAAAAAAATCAAACCAAAATCTTTAAAAATGAATTTTTCATGAATTTTTAAAGTTGATTTTTTTAAGTTAAAGGTGTCAAAAATTTTTTCCAACTTTGAAATTTTTTTTAATTTTTTTAAAAACACTTGGAATAAAACGGTCTTTTTTAATTAAAACTAGAATGTTTTAAGTTTCATTTAGAAAAAAAATCAAATCAAAATCTTTAAAAATGAATTTTTCATGAATTTTTAAAGTATATTTTTTTAAGTTAAAAGTGTCAAAAATTTTTTCCAACTTTGAAAATTTTTTCAATTTTTTTGTCAACACTTGGAATAAAACGGTCTTTTTTTATATAAAACTAGAATGTTCTAAGTTTCATTTAGAAAAAAAATTAGACCAAAATCTTTAAAATTCGATTTTTGGCGAATTTTTAAAATTGATCAATTTTCTTAAAGTGAATTTAAGAAGTGTCAAAAATTTTTATCAACTTTGAAAATTTTTTTAATTTTTTTGACGACATTTAGAATAAAGCGATCTTTTTAAAATAAAATTAGAATGTTTTAGGTTTCATTTAGAAAAAAAATCAAATCAAAATCTTAAAAAATGAATTTTTAATGAATTTTTAAAGTTGATTTTTTTAAGTTAAAGGTGTCAAAAATTTTTTCCAACTTTGAAATTTATTTTAATTTTTTTGAAAACACTTGGAATAAAACGGTCATTTTTAATTAAAATTAGAATGTTGCAAGTTTCATTAAGAAAAAAAATTAAACCAAAATCTTTAAAATTCGATTTTTGGTGAATTTTTAAAATTGATCGATTTTTTTAAAGTTAGGTTAGAACTGTCAAAAAAATTTTTCCAACTTTGAAAATTTTTTTAATTTTTTTAATAATATTTACAACAAAACGGTCTTTTTTATATAAAACTAGAATGTTTTAAGTTTCATTTAGGAAAAAAATTAGACCAAAATCGTTAAAATTCGATTTTTGGTGAATTTTTAAAATTGATCGATTTTTCTAAAGTTAGGTCAGAACTGTCAACAAATTTTTCCCAACTTTAAATTTTTTTTAAATATTTTGATAAGATTTAGAACAAAACGGTCTTTTTTAATTAAAACTAGAATGTTTTAAGTTTCATTTAGAAAAGAAAATCAAATCAAAATCTTTAAAAATGAATTTTTCATGAGTTTTTAAAGTTGATCGATTTTCTTAAGTGAGGTTAAGAAGTGTCAAAAATTTTTACCAACTTTGAAAATTTTTTAAATTTTTTTGACAACATTTGGAATAAAACGGTCTTTTTTAATTAAAATTAGAATGTTTCAAGTTTCATTTAGAAAACAAATCAAATCAAAATCTTTAAAATTCGATTTTTGGTGAATTTTTAAAATTGATCGATTTTTTTAAGAAATGTCAAAAATTTTTACCAACTTTAAAAATTTTTTTAATTTTTTTGATAATATTTAGAAAAAAACGGTCTTTTTTGTATAAAACTAGAATGTTTTAGGTTTCATTTAGAAAAAAAATTAGACCAAAATCTTTAAAATTGGATTTTTGGCGAATTTTTAAAAAATTATTGATTTTCTAACTTAAAAAATTTTTTAACCTAAAAAAATTTTTTTTATCAACTTTAAAAATTTTTTTTAATTTTTTGACAAAACTTGAAAAAAAGCGGCCTTTTTTATACAAGACTAGAATGTTTTAAGTTTCATTAAAAAAAAATCAGCATAAAATATTTAAAATTCAATTTTTTATGAATTCTTTAAAAAATGGTTGATTTTCTAACCTAAAAAAATTTTACCAACTTTGAATTTTTTTTTAATTTTTTTGACGTCATTTAGAATAAAGTGGTCTTTTTAAATGAAAATTAGAATGTTTTAAGTTTCATTTAGAAAAGAAATAAGCTGAAAATATTTAAAATTCAGTTTTTTATGACTTTTTTAAAAAATGGTTCATTTTCTAACCTAAAAAAATTTTACTAACTTTGAAAATTTTTTAAATTTTTTTGACAACACTTGGAATAAAACGGTCCTTTCTAATTTAAATTAAAATGTTTTAAGTTTCATTTAGAAAAAAATGAAACCAAAATCTTTAAAAATGAATTTTTGGCGAATTTTTAAAGTTGATCCAGTGTCTTAAGTTAGGTTAAGAAGCTTCAAAAATGTTTACCAACATTGAAATTTTTTTAAATTTTTTTGACAACAGTTAGAATAAAACGGTCTTTTTTAATTAAAATTAGAATGTTTTAAGTTTCGTTTAGAAAAAAAATCAAATCAAAATCTTTAAAATTCGATTTTTGGTGAATTTTTAAAGTTGATCGATTTTTTTAAAGTTAGGTTAGAACGGTCAAAAAAGTTTTCCCAGCTTTAAAAATTTTTTAAATTTTTTTGACGACATTTAGAACAAAGCGCTCTTCTTTAGATGGAATTAGAATGTTTTGAGTTTCATTTAGAAAAAAAATCAAATCAAAATCTTTAAAAATGAATTTTTGGCGAATTTTTAAAATTGATCGATTTTCTTAAATGAGGTTAAGACGTCTCAAAAATTTTTGCCAACTTTAAAAATTTTTTTAATTTTTTTGACAATAGTTAGAATATAATGGTCTTTTTTAGTCGAAAATAGAATGTTTTAAGTTTAATTTAATGCAACCACCGTTTTCTAATTCCTATAAATAAAATCGCTATGATTTTTTAAAGATAATCAATTTTTTTTAAAGTTAGGTTAAGGTGTCAAAAATTTTTTTAAAAAAAGTTGTAAGTAGATTAAATTATTTTCCTCACTTTTCGATTTTTTATTAAAAAAGCTGTTACCTGGATACGTGCCTCAGGCAATCCAATTTTTTCAGCTAGCCTTTCCCTTGCGAAAACATCCGGATAATGCGTCCTTTCAAATTCTATAAAAAACCAAAATAATTAATTCCCCATCAAAACCATTTACCATAAATGAATCATAAAATAAATAAAACTCACCTTTTTCCAAACTATCAATTTGTTCGTTTGTAAACGACGTTCGATTCCGTTGTAATTTTCTTTTTAATCTCAACCGAAGTTGGGAATCTTCATCTCCGGAAGAATTATGTTCTGAATTTCCGTCGGAAGTGTTCTCGTGCATTGCCTCGGCTGAAACGGATTCCAAAATAACAACTTTTAAAAGATTAATGAACATGTTTGTGTAAGCAAGAAGAAGATTTTTTTGGTGAGACGAAAATGATGTCTTTTGGGATCGAAAGGAGAGAAAAGTATGGGGACACAAAGGGACCGACGGGGTTGCCGAGTCATCCGAGTGACAAACCCGAGCTGACGTGCCCTCAGATTAGAGCAAGAAGAAGAAATAATCCTGTGAACATCAAAAATCGTTCTGTCGGCGACCGTGAAAGGGAAAAGAGGACCGGAGAAGAAGATTCAAACCAGAACGAGAACGAAAGATGTATAACCGAAAGGATTTTTAATAACCCATCGGTCGGTCAAAATCTTTTACTTTGTAAAAGTCTAATAAGAGTTACCGATTCTTTATAAGAAAGGAAATTTTACGTTTCGTTTTTGTATTTAAAAGCTATAGGGATAAAAGGGATTTATTCACATTTTTATTAAAAATTTTTTTTTAATTTTTTTGGTAATAATTAAAATAAATTTGATATTTATTACAGAAAGTAGAGTCTTTAAACTTTAATTTAAGGTAAAAATCATTTCTTAATTCTAATAAATAAAGTCTGGGTGATTTTTAAAAATTAGTCAAAAAAAATTGTTAGGTTAAAAATTGTTGGTTTCATAATTTTTTTTTTTAATTTTTTAGTGGTAATTATAATAAATTTGACTTTTATTGCCAAAAATAGAATCTTAACGGTTTAATTTGATGTAAAAAACCATTTCTTAATCTTTAAAAATAAACCGTGGGCAATTTTTTAAATTTGGTAAAATTTTAAAAAAAGTTAGGTTAGTTAACTGTCAAAAATATTTATCAACTTTAAAAATTTTTTTAATTTTTTCGATAGCAATTACAACAAATTTGACTTTTCTAATAAAAAATAGAATGTTTTAGTTTTAATTTAGTACAAGCACGGTTTTCCAATTGTTATAAATAAAGTCGCTAGGATTTTTTAAAGTTGATCAACTTTTTAAGGTTAGGTTACTTAACTGTTATAAATTTTCACCAATTATGAGAATTTTTTTAAATTTTTTGGTAACATTTAGAACAAATTTGTTTTTTCTAATTTAAAATAGAGTCTTTTAAGTTTAATTTAGAGGAAAAATTATTCCTTAGTTTTTGTAAATAAAGTTTGGGTGATTTTTGAAAGTCAGTTAAAAAATTGTTAGGTTAAAATTTTGTAGTTTCTTAATTTTTTTTTTTTTAATTTTTTGGTGATAGTTATAATAAATTTGGCTTTTAGTATCAAAAATAGAATCTTTATGGTTTAATTTAAAGTAAAAATCATTTCTTAATTTTTAAGAATAAACCCTGGGCGATTTTTTAAAGTTGGTAAAATTTTTGATAAAATTAGATTAGTTAACTGTCAAAGATTTTTACCAACTAAAAATTTTTTTTAATTTTTTTCGTAACAATTACAACAAATTGGACGTTTTTAATCGAAAATAGAATGTTTTGAGTTTAATTTGATACAAACACCGTTTTTTAATTCCTATAAATAAAGTCGCTATGATTTTTTAAAGTTGATCACTTTTTTAAGGTTAGGTTAACAGCTAAAAAATTTTATCAATTTTAAGAATTTTTTTAAATTTTTTGGTAACATTTAGAATAAATTTGATTTTTCTAGTTCAAAATAGAATCTTTTAAGTTTAATTTAAAGCAAAAGTTTTTCCTTAATTTTTATAAACAAAGTCTGGGCGATTTTTTAAATTTACAATTAGTCAAAAAGTAAGTAGAAAATTGGTGTAAAATTGAAATTTATAGGTTACTTTTTTAAATATTTTAATGTTTCTAGATTTTTCCTTCGACTTTTTAATTTTGTTAGCAAAAGAGACTTTTATAGTTGTGTGGTTGAATTTTTGAACTTTCAAGCTTTTCTGGACATTTCCTTTTGACATAAAACTTTTAAACTTTTTTGTATGATTTTCTGAATCGTCTGGGATGTTTCTCTCAGTTTGCAGTCGTATTAAAAGAAGATTTTCTAAATTTTCCGGATGATTTTCTACGCATTCACAAATTTTCCTGGATATTTTTATTTTCGAGGAATTTTCTGGATATTTTGAACGATCTTCAAAACCCTTGAAATTTTCCAAATTTTACAGTCAATTTTTTACTCTTGTTTGAAGCAGATTTGCTAAATTTTCTGATCTATCATTTCTTCCATATACTTTTTAGAAATGGATTTCTATGGCGTTCCAGACAACTTTCAAAATACTTTAATCTTCCTAGATATTTCGATCGACTTTCTAATCTTGTTAAACTTGTTAGACATTTTTAAAGTTTTTTGGTTGATTTTTTAAACATGCAGATTATTTTTTTATACTTATTATTGATTAGGAATTTTCGGAGCTTTTTATATGACTTTCTGAACCATCGTGAATGTTTCTTTCAATTTGTAGTCTTTTTAAAAAGAAATTGTCTAAGTTTTCCGGATAATTTTCTACGCATTCACAAATTTTCCAGGATCTTTGGACAATTTTCAAAACCCTTCAATTTTTCCAAATTTTCCAAAAGGAACTTATGGAAGTTTTGCATGTCTTTTTGAATCGTCGTCGATGTTTCTTTTAGTTTGTGGTTTTTTTAAAAGAAGATTTTCTAAGTTTTCCGGATGATTTTCTACGCATTCACAAATTTTCCTGGACACTTTTTTTTGTAAGGAATTTTCCAAGACCTTTGGACGATTTTCAAAATCCTTCAATTTTTCCAGATTTTCCAAAAGGAACTTATAGAGCTTTAGTATGTCATTTTGAATCGTCGTAGATGTTTCTTCCACTTTGTAGTCTTAGTAAAAGTAGATTTTCTAAGCTTTCCGGACGATTTTCTACGCATTAACAGATTTTCCCGGGCACTTTTTTTTGTAAGGAATTTTCTAGGATCTTTGAACGATTTTAGAACTTATAGAGCTTTAGTATATCTTTTTGAATCGTCGCCGATGTTTCTTTCAGTTTGTAGTCTCGTTAAAAGGAGATTTTATAAGTTTTCCGGATGATTTTCTACGCGTTCACAAATTTTCCTGGATACTTTCTCTTGTGAGGAATTTTTTAGGTTCTTTGGACGATTTTCAAAATCGCTCAATTTTTCCAGATGTTTCAATGAATTTTTTTAGTCTTATGTGAAGCAGATTTTCTAAATTTTCTGAATCACTTTTTCCATATACCTTTTAGATATGGATTTTTATGGTTTTCCAGACAATTATCAAAATACTTTAATTTTCCTAGATTTTTCGGTCGATTTTCCTTCGAGTCTTTTTAGAACTGAATCTTCTGTTTTATTTTTGGAAGTCTTTTTGGATGATTTTCTAAACATAAAAATCTTCCTAGATATTTCCTTTTGCCAAGGAATTTTTTTCAAAGTGCTTTCCGCGATTTTGAAAATCCTTCACATTTTCCAGATGTTTCAATCAATTTTTTAGTCTTATTTGAAGCAGATTTCCAAAATTTTCTGAATCATTTTTTCCATATACTTTTTAGAAATTAATTTTTATGGTTTTCCAGACAATTTTTAAAATACTCTTTTAGTAATTTTCTGAGATTTCTCGATCGATTTTTTAATCTTGTTAGAAAGAAATTTTCTATTTAATTTTTAGAAGCCTTTTTGGACGATTTTCTAAACACTAAAGTTTTCCTAGATATTTCCTTTTGGCGATTTTTAAAGATATTCAATTTTTACAGACGTTTCAGTCAATTTTTTAGTCTTGCTTGAAACAAATTTTCTAAATTTTTTGAATTATTCTCTCGATATACAGGATATCACAGCATAACTATTCCTAATTTTTGGAAATGATAGAGGACAATGAAATACATACTTTTTTTAAATAACTTAGTGTCCGGAAATTTCTCGGTATCAAAATAAACTAATATCAATCTCTATTATCTTCTATTTCATAGTTGTCATTTAACGTCTGTCATAAATTAATCTTTTTTGTTAGATAAATTAGTGTTTGATTTAAAATGCATCATTTTACAAATAATGAATTAGCAGACATGCATCTTGCCTATGGAGCAGCTTACGGTAACGCTAATGAAGCAAGACAAATTTATGCGGAGCGATATCCGCATACATCATACATCATTTTCAAGATTGGATCAGCGTCTTCGATATACTGGTGAATTTGAAGTAAAGAAAAGAGATTCGGGAGCCATTCGTATTGTCCGAAATGTTAATTTTGAGGACCAAGTTCTTCAACACTTTGAAAATAACCCAAAAACTACTCGTGCCATTGCACAGACGATGCGTACAATGGTATATTATTCGCACATGTGTATGGAAGGTATTGAAGGAATGCCAGAAGCACCCGTTTCACGTTCAAAAAGTTCAAACATTATTTCCAGCTAATTATCCCAACAGAGTTCAATTTTCCGAATGGTACTTGAATAAAATTACTGATGAACCAAGATTTCCTAGGAATGTATTATGGACAGATGAGGCATATTTTACAAAAGATGGCTATTTTAATACACACAGTGGTCACATTTGGAGTGAAGAAAATCCTCGTGCCGTTCATAGTTTACATCATCAATGGAAATTTTCGCTTAATATTTGGGCTGGGATTGTTGATAATTATGTAGTAGAACCATATTTACTGCCTGCACGATTAGATGGTCATTTTTCTTGAATATACTCTATCAAAATTGCTTAAAAATATCCCACTTAATATTCGAAGAAATATTATTTTTCAACATGATGGTGCACCAGCGCATTTTGAATTAAATTGCCGAAATTATTTAAATACACAATTTCCAAACAGATGGATTGAAAGAAGGGGGCTGATTTCTTGGCCTGCACGTTCACCAGATATGACTCCAGTTGATTTTTTTATTTGGGGTCATATTAAATCTATGGTTTATGAAACACCACAAAGAAGAAGAGTTACTGGCTGGAATTATTAAGTTTTTCTTAGCGATTTTAAAAATTCAAATTTTATAGACGTTTCAATTGATTTCTTAGTCTTATTTGAAGTACATTTTGGGTGATTTTTTCTTTAAATTAGTCAAAAACTTATCTTGAAATTCTTCAATTTGGCATTCAAAGAAATATTTTTGGTAGATTAGTAATTTAGTAAATTATAAATAAAACAAAGTATTAGAATAAAATTTTTTTCTAACTAGATTTTTCACCTAACTTAAATTTTGACCATCTTTAAAAAATCCCCAAGAGTTTATTTATAGGAATTAATGAAAGATTTTTGATCTGAATGTATATTAAAATGTCTAGTTTTAATTAGAATATACGAAATTTCGCTAAGTAGTATTAAAAAAAATTAAGAAATTCCTAAAAACAATGAAGATCTTTTACCTAATATAAAATTTTGACCATCCTTAAAAAATCCCCAAGAGTTTATTTATGGGAATTAATGAAAGATTTTTGAACTGAATATAAATTAAAATGTCTAGTTTTAATTAGAAAAGGCGGATTTTTCCCAAGTTGCATTAAAAAATTTAAAAAAATTTAAAAAAATGAAGATTTTTCACCTAAGCTAAAATTTTGCCCATTTTTTAAAAAATCCCCAAGAGTTTATTTATAGGAATTAATAAAAGATTTTTTGAATTGAATGTAAATTAAAATGTCTAGTTTTAATTAGAATAGACGAAACTTTGCTAAGTAGTATTAAAAAATTTTTAAAAATTCCTAAAAACAATGAAGATTTTTCACCTAAGCTAAAATTTTGACCATCTTTAAAAAATTCCCAAGAGTTTATTTATAGGAATTAATGAAAGATATTTGAATTGAATGTAAATTAAAATGTCTAGTTTTAATTAGAATAGACGGATTTTTCCTAAGTTGTATTAAGAAATTTTAAAAAAATCCTAAAAATGAAGATTTTTCACCTAAGCTAAAATTTTGACCATTTTTTAAAAAATCCCCAAGAGTTTATTTATAGGAATTAATGAAAGATTTTTTGAACTGAGTGTAAATTAAAATGTCTAGTTTTAATTAGAAAAGACGGTTTTTTCTTAAGTTGTATTAAAAAATTTTTAAAAATTCCTAAAAATGAAGATTTTTCACCTAACCTAAAATTTTGACCATTTTTAAAAAATCCCCAAGAGTTTATTTATGGGAATTAATGAAAGATTTTTTAACTGAATGTAAATTAAAATGTCTAGTTTTAATTAGAAAAGACGGATTTTTCCTAAGTTGTATTAAAAAAATTCCTAAAAACAATGAAGATTTTTCACCTAATCTAAAATTTCGACCATCTTTAAAAAATCCCCAAGAGTTTATTTATAGGAATTAATGAAAGATTTTTTGAATTGAATGTAAATTAAAATGTCTAGTTTTAATTAGAAAAGACGGATTTTTCTTAAGTTGCATTAAAAATTTTTTTAAAATTCCTAAAAATGAAGATTTTTCACCTAGGCTAAAATTTTGACCATCTTTAAAAAATTCCCAAGAGTTTATTTATAGGAATTAATAAAAGATTTTTTGAATTGATGTAAATTAAAATGTCTAGTTTTAATTAGAAAAGACGGATTTTTCCTAAGTTGTATTAAAAAGATTTTAAAAATTCCTAAAAATGAAGATTTTTCACCTAACCTAAAATGTTGACCATTTTTTAAAAAATCCCCAAGAGTTTATTTACGGGAATTAATGAGAGATTTTTGAAATCAATATAAATTAAAATGTCTAGTTTTAATTAGAAAAGACGGATTTTTCCTAAGTTGCATTAAAACATTTTTAAAAAGTCCTAAAAATGAAGATTTTTCATCTAAGCTAAAATTTTGACCATCTTTAAAAAATCCCCAAGAGTTTATTTATAAGAATTAATTAAAGATTTTTGAATTGAATGTAAATTAAAATGTCTAGTTTTAATTAGAAAAGACGGATTTTTCCTAAGTTACGTTAAAACATTTTTAAAAATTCCTAAAAATGAAGATTTTTCACCTAACCTAAAATTTTGACCATTTTTAAAAAATCCCCAAAAGTTTATTTATAAGAATTAATGAAAGATATTTGAATTGAATGTAAATTAAAATGTCTAGTTTTAATTAGTATAGAAGAAATTTCGCTAAGTAGTATTAAAAAAATTAAAAAAATTCCTAAAAAAATGAAGATTTTTCACCTATCCTAAAATTTTGACCATCTTTAAAAAATCCCCAAGAGTTTATTTATAGGAATTAATGGAAAATAAAAAATATACTTATACTAAAACGAAAAAATAAAAACAAGAATTGAAACAACTCTATAAGTTAAAAATTTTCTCTGAAAAATTATGCAAATCCAAACTGCCGGATTTTCCGGGCAGCGGAAAACATAAACAGCGGACGCTAAGCGACCGGGTTTGGAGGGTCGGGGGAGGATCGGAGATTTTCTCAACGCGGCGAGGAAAATTACAAGCACAAGACAGAGATAGCGTCGGAACGAAGGGAGGAAAAGCGTCGACGGCGGCGGCAGCGGCGGCGGCGGAGGGTCGAAGGGAAAGGCCTCCTCTCTCGGAAGATGAAATAAAACAAGGAGAACGAAATGGCGAGGGTGGATATGAAATGGGGTGGAGTTTACGGGAGCGGAAGTAAAATGGGATGCGAAACGGTTCCGAAGAGGGCGCGGGCGACGCGGAGGGCGGCTCGCCCTGCCTGGAAAACCGGGAACACTGGAAAACTCTCCCGGTCGAGAAATGACTGCTGTGTTTTGTATTGTTGCCGTTATGTGCGGGGGATTTTGATACACACAAACACGTACATGGAACCGGAAAAAGGGAGGGTGAGGACTACCACCGACGACCAAAACGAACGTATTGAAAGAAAACTCTCGAGCTATATACGCCTCTAAAGATCATTAGTTGAAATGTTCACTTTACTTTTTATTCTTTCTCTATACATCTTTTTAAAATTAAAAAAAAAATGTTCCTTTCTTTCTAGGTCAGTCTGAATTGTCTCTAAAGATCATTAGTTGAAATGTTCACTTTACTTTTTATTTTCTCTATACATCTATTAAAAATTAAAAAAAAAAAAAATTAAGTTGGCATCTTGAAATTTGACAACTAAATTTTTTAAGGTTAAGAAACGTCAAAATTTTGACATTTAACTTTTACATTTTAGTACAATTAATTTTTGTATTTTAATAAAGAAATTATCCAAATCGACAAACATCCATTTATTAGTACCACTATCATTATTATTATTATTACGGACGAAGTTTGAATTTAAAGTGGCAAACAATCGCTGCCTGATATAATTGCGTGCGAATTATGGATCGCATTACCGATTTAATTAGGATTTATATGACGGCGAAAAACGGAGTCGCGTCGGCGACCGCGCTCGCGCACGCACGCACTCACACACAGCCGAATAAAATAAACACGACCGTACCAATTAATTAAAACTCATTCATAAATTATAGAGGGAGGCGCGCGCGAATCGGCGCCGCGCGATTGTGGCGCCCTCCGCACCCGAAATGGCATTTAAATTTGGAACGAGCGACGCGCGTCGGCGTCGGACGCAGAAATTACATGCAGGTTCATTAATATCGACTATTATCATTTGCCGTGTTAGTGTATATGTCCGGGATATTGTGGTTAAACGTGATTACGATGTTATGGAAATTGGAATTTGTAATTACCGCGTTGTAATCTAATGCCCGTCCTTTATAACCGCCTAACTACGTGTGTGGATGTACGTACGCCGAACGCGTACGCCAATGGTTTCTCTCATTGCACGTTTATATCATTTATTTTACAATTATCATTAAGGCTATTTATTTTCTTACTTTTTAACAACTAAATCATTAATTTTATATTTTTAAATAAAAAGAAAAATTATATATTTTTTTATGTTGGCATTTTGAAATTTAAATGTCATTTTAATTATTTTAACATTGACTTTGACAATTAAAATTTTGAGGTTAGTGTATTAAAGATAGTGGAAGTAAAATTTTGACGTTTTAAATGTCAACTGTCAAAAAACTTTAACGTTAAATGTCAAAGATAATGTAACTTTTTAATTTTGTATAAATTATGTAACTAACTGATTTTCGGGAGTGTATTCGCGGGGATGAAAAAGAATGGTCGGTTGACAGACCGCAAATGTAACCGGCATTCGTTAACAACATTCATTAACGCGGTAAATATAGTTCTGGTGGGGCGCTAAAAGCACTAAAACATCCGACCGATACAAATGCGCGTAATTGTAATCAAATATCAAACACTAACGGCCGTAATGTGTGATGTAATGTGTCGTTTCGTTTAAAACGCTTATAAGTCGGTGTAATTTAACGGTCTTTAATTTGAGCTGGGTTTAGCTTTCATTAAATTGTAAAAATCTCGATGTGATTTTTTTACTAATAACGGTATTTAATCGAAATTTGACATTTAAAACATCAAAATTGATAAAAATGGTTAAATTGAAGATTAAAATTATAGAAGTTGTCAAGTTGATTAAATGCCAGCCTCTAACTGAACGCTAAAAATTGTCAAATTGACGTTTAAATTAAAAAAGGTTGTCAAGTTAATTCTAAACGTCAAGATTTTTGACGTTTGAAATGTTAGGTTGAGAAAAGAAATGTTAGGTAGAAATTTGTCAGGTTGACGTTTAAAACGTCAAAAATTTACAACTGTCAAATTGCAGATTAAAATTAAAAAGATCATGTCGATTAACACGTTGAGTGCCACGCGGTTTTATAACAACTTACCCGTCAGGCCGCTCTCAGTCACTCTCGGCCTGAACGAAAAGTTGTGTCAGTCACTGATGACTGACGCGGCCTGAACGGAAAGCTCGGTGTCAGTCATCGATGACTGACATGGCACTCAATGTGTTAAATATCAACTTAACAACCTCTAAGTAAACGTTAAAAACTGTCAAATTGAAGATTACATTTAAAGAGATTGTCAAGATAATTGAAACGTCAGCTTGACAACTTTTAAGTAAACTTCAGAAACTGTCGTCAATTTGATATTTAAATTAAAAAAAAATTGTCAAGTTAATTCTAAACATCAAAATATCTGACGTTTGTAATGTCAGACAGCTGTCAGGTTGACGTATAAAACGTCAAAATTCACAACAACTGTCAAATTGAAGATTAAAATTAAAAAGGTCATGTTGATTAAATGTCAACTTGACAATCTCTAAGTAAACGTTAAAATTGTCAAATTGACTTTTAAATTAAAAAAAGAGTTGCTAAATTAATTCTAAATGTCAAAATCTCTGACGTTTGAAATTTTAGAAATTTGTCAAGTTGACGTTTAAAACGTCAGAAATTGTCGGTTGGACGCTTAAAAAGTCAAAATTTCATCAGAAACTGTCAGGTTGACATTCAAAAAGACTAAAACTTGTAATGATTGAAATTTCAAATATCAAAAACTGTCGAATTGACATTTAAAACGTCAAAATTTCTAAGGTTTAAAATGTCAAGAATTGTCGGGTTGACATTAATACATAAAAAGTTGCCAAGTCGACATTTAAAACCTCAAAACTTCTAACTTCTGAAATTTCAAATGTCACAAGTTATTGAGTTGACGTTTAAAACGTCAAAATTTTTAACCTTTAATGGGTGTAACATGGGAAAGTAGAACGAACATAAATGGTAACGTGGGGTGTCTGATTACCCCCGTTTATTTTTTCTATTTACTTAAGACATTATGGACCTTTGATTTGATTTAGATGTTTATTTTGTTAGGAAAAACTTAAAGAATCATAAAAAATCATTTTTCTTTTTTTTTAGTTTTGTGTATGAGTTTTTTTCACAAATATCTAAAATGTACACTATTTTATAGGAAAACTCAAAAATTTACAGTAATATCTAAAAGTGTTATATGTCAAAATGTTTTTTTAGAAGTGGGGGTATTTCTATCCCCACGTTATCTTTTAAAGGTTAAGGATTGCCCTGTCAAAAATTTCAGGTTGTCATTTAAGACATTGAAAGCTGTCAGGCTGACATTTAAAACGTCAAATGTTCTAAGGTTTTAAATACAAAAAAATTGTCAAGTTGACATTTAAGCTGTCAGGCTAATGCTTAAAACGACAAAATATCTGATGTTCCAAATGTCAGAAATTTGTCAGGTTAACGTTTAAAACGTCAGAAATTGTTGGGTTGGCGATTAAAAAGTGAAAATTTCTAACATTTGAAATGTCAAGAACTTGACAGTTCTGTCATCTTGTCAAACTGTTTTAACCACTTCGCGTCTATCGGCCGCGAAACTTCGTTAAGAACCGGCTTTCATCGTCCGTACGCTGGCACAGCCGTCGACTATAGTCGACGCTCGGCTGCGTGGGGTCATCTGTTTCCGTCGACTATAGTCGACGTCCGTACCGAAGTGGTTAAACGATCGGAAAATTAAAAAAATCTGAATGAAAGTTCTTGTTAGACACTATTTAATCGACACTTGACGTTTTAAACGTCGGAAATTGTCAGATTTACATTTAATACATCAACAGTTGTCAGGTTGACATTTAAAACGTCAAACTTTCTAGGGGTCGAAACGTGAAAAATTGTCGGGTTGACGTTTAAAAAATTAAAAGCTGTCAGACTGGCATTTAAAATGTCAAATTTTCTAACGTTTGAATTTTCAAATATCAATAGCTATAAAGTTGATATTTAAAATGTCAAAATTTCTAATGTTTGAAATGTCAGAAATTGTCAGGTTAACATTTAAGACACTAAAAGCTTTCAGGTTAGCAAAATTCCTGACGTTTGATATATCAAATGTCAAAAACTGTTAGGTTAACATTTAAAAGGTTAATTTTTCTAAGGTTTAAACTGACAAAAATTATCAAGATGACATTTAAGACATTAAAAATTTTGTGGTTGACAAAATTCCTAGCGGTTGATATATGAAATGTCAAAAACTGTCAGATTGACATTTCAAAGGTCAATTTTTCTAAGATTTGAAATGTCAAAAATTGTTAGGTTAACATTTAAGACATCAAAAACTGCTAGGTTAATACTTAAAACGTCAACATTTCTAACATTTGAAATGTCAAATGTCAGAAACTGTCAGGTTGACATTTAAAATGTCAAGTTGATTTAATGCCAACCTCTAATTAACACGTCAAAAACTATCAAATTGACGTTTAAATTAAAAACGGTGAAGATTACATTTAAAGAAGTTGTCAAGTTGATTGAATATCAATTTGACAACTTCTAACCAAACGTCAAGACTGTCAAATTGACGTTTAAATTAAAAACGGTTATTAAGTTAATTAAAAGTCATGTTAATTAAACGTCAACTTGACAACCTCTAAGTAAACGTTAAAAACTGTCAAATTGAAAATTACAATTAAAGAGGTTGTCAAGTTGATTGAAACGTCAATTTGACAACCTCTCAACTAAACATCAAGACCGTCAAATTGATGTCTAAATTAAAAAATGTTTTCAAGTTAACTTTCAAGTGTCAAAATTTTTGTCGTCTGAAATTTATCAGATTGGCGTTTAAAACGTCAAATTTTGTCAAAAACTATCAAATTGAAGATTAAAATTAAAAAGGTTATGTTGATTAAAAGTCAACTTGACAACCTCTAAGTAAACACCAAAAACTGTCAAACTGAAAATTACAATTAAAGAAGTTGTCAAGTTGATTGAAATGTCAATTTGACAACCTCTAAGTAAACGTCAAAAACTGACAAATTGATATTTAAATTAAAAAAGGTTATCAAGTTAATTCTAAACGTCAAAATATCTGACGTTTGAAATGTCAGAAATCTGTCAGGTTGACGTTTAAAACGTCTAAATTTGACAAGGACTATCATATTGAAGATTAAAACTAAAAAGGTCATGTTGATTAAACGTCACCTTGACAACCTCTAAGTAAACGTTAAAAACTGTCAAATTGACCTTTCTATTAAAAAAAGATTGTCAAGTTAATTCTAAATGTCAACATGTCTGACGTTTGAAATGTTAGAAATTTGACGAATTGACGTTTAAAACGTCAGAAATTATTGGGTTGACGTTTAAAAAGTCAAAATTTCCAACATGTGAAATGTCAAGAACTTGACATTTTTTGTCATCACGTCAAACTGTCAGAAATTGTTGGGTTGACGTTTAAAAAGTCAAAATTTCTCACATTTGACATTTCAAGAACTTAACAGTCTTGTCATCACGTCAAAGGACCAGAAAGTTGAAACAATCTGAATGAAACTTCTTGTTACAAACACTGTTTAATCCAGACTTGACGTTTTAAACGCCAGAAATTGTCAGCTTGACATTTAAAACGTCAAAATTTCTAACGCTTGAAATTCCAATTGTCAAAAATTGTCGACTTGACATTTCAAACGTCAAAATTTCTAGAGATCGAAATGTCAAAAATTATCTGGTTGACGTTTAATACATTAAGAGGTGTCAGGTTGACAAAACGTTAAAATTTCTAATGATTGAAAACTTAAATATCAAAAACTGTCGAGTTGACATTTAAAACGTCAAAATTTCTAGGGATTGGAACGTCAAACATTATCAGGTTGGCATTTAAAACGTCAAAACTTGGAATGATTAAAATCTCAAATATGAAAAACTGTTGACTTGACATTTAAAACGTCAAAATTTCTAGAGATCGAAACGACAAAAATTATCTGCTTGACGTTTAATACATTAAGGGCTGTCAGGTTGACAAAACGTCAAAATTTCTAATGATTTTAGAGATCGAAACGTCAAAAATTTTCTGGTTGACGTTTAATACATCAGAAGCTGTCAGGTTGACATTTAAAACATCAAATATTCTAACGTTCAAAATCTCAAATGTTAAAATATGTCGAGTTGTTATTTAAAATGTCAACATTTCTAAGATTTGAAATGTAAAAAGTGGTTAGGTTGGCGTTTAAAAATCAAAAGCTGTCAGGTTGACATTTAAAAAGTCAAATCGTCTAACGTTTGAAATCTCAAATGTCAAAAGCTGTAAAGGTGACGTTCAAAACGTTAAAATCTCTAAGGTTTGAAATGAAAAAAAATCTGCTTGACGTTTAAGACATCAAAAGTTGTCAGGTTGACATTTGAAACGTCAAACGATCTAAGATTAAAATGCAAACAAAAATGTCAGGTTGACATTTAAGCTGTCAGGCTAATACTTAAAAAGTTAAAATTTTTAACATTTGAAATATCAAATGTCTGAAACTGTCAAGTTGACATTTAACACGTCAAACCTTCTAACCTATAAAATCTCAAATGTCAACAGCTATAAAGTTGATATTTAAAATGTCAAAATTACTAAGATTTGAAATGGAAAACATTTTAAATTGACATAAAGACATCAAAAGTTGTCAGGTTGACATTTAAAATGTCAAAAGTTCTAAGGTTTAAATGCAAACAAAAATGTCAGGTTGACACTTAAGCGGTTAGGTTAACACTTAAAACGTCAACATTTCTAATGTTGGAAATGTCAAAAAATGTCAGGTTGACAACTAAAACGTCAAAATGGAACGTTAACTTTTTATGTTTTGGTAACAACTACAATAAATTTGTCATTTATTATTGAAAATAAAGTCCCCAACCTAACCTTTTTATTGAATAATAAATAAAGTTTATACGATATTTTAGAGTTAGTTGAAAGTTTTGTTAGGTTCGGTTAAAATTCTTAGGTTATTTCAAAATTAAAAAAAATTTTTTTTAGAGACAATCAGAATAAATTTAATTTTTATAATCAAAAGTACAGTCTTAAGGTATTAATTTAACGTAAAAATGATCTATTACCAACCTCGTTTTTGAAGATCATCCTTAGTAAATTGACTAGTTAAAGATGTAGGCGCTGGTGGTAATCCAAGATGAGGAGTGGTAGGCGCACCAGGATACCAAGACCATCCCGGAGCTTGTCCATTAAACATACGAAGCTTATCGTAGACGGATTCGCTTTGAGTGGCTTGTTGTTCTTTTTGGGAAGCCAGATTTCTTAAAACTCTGTTAATTGAAGACACCTGAAACAACAAAAATGTTTATTAGTTGATGAAAATTTTTGTTAATTTATAAAATTTTTTATAAATTTGTAAAAATTTTTGTTATTAGTAAAAAATTTTTTGTTATTAGTAAAAATTTTTATTATTAGTAAAAAATTTTTATTAATAGTAAAAATTTTTGTTATTAGTAAAAAAATTTTTGTTATTAGTAAAAATTTTTATTATTAGTAAAAAATTTTTATTAATAGTAAAAATTTTTGTTATTAGTAAAAAAATTTTTGTTATTAGTAAAAATTTTTATTATTAGTAAAAAATTTTTATTATTAGTAAAAATTTTTGTTATTAGTAAAAATTTTTATTATTAGTAAAAATTTTAGTTATTGGTAAAAATTTTTGTTATTAGTAAAAAATTTTCCTGTTTAATATTTAAAAAAGCTAACGTTGGGGATTAATCCCGCCCCCCTTCCAGGGGTTGAAAACTGCATGCCAAAGCTCTTTTCCCGCAAACTCGAAGCTTGGAGCTTTTTTGTGGGAAACCCAGTGTGCAAACAATGGCACGTCCAGATGCCGTGCAGCCGTCGCGGTCCGAACGAACACACACACACCCCCACAGCCCCTCGTTGTAACTAGCTTAAAGTTGATCCCTGCACGTTATTACGGCTCATTCTTCGCGACTAACCATGCGTAAGACAACACCTCGTCATTGTCTGTCGTCTACACACACACACACACACACACCCAAACCTCCGCCAAGTTTTCTCTAAAACTATTTACTTCTATCTAGAAATCACTATTTTATCTTATTAAATCACTATTTCAAAAAAAAAATAGTAAAAATTTTTTAGAAAATAAATTTTCAATTAACATGAAAATAAAATGTCAAAATTTCTAAAGTTTCAAATGTCAACCGTTAGAAACTGTCAGGTTGACGTTTAAAACGTCATAATTTTTTAATGATCGAATTGTCAAACGTCAAAAATTAAGGTTTCAAGTGTCAAAAATGGTCAAGTTGACATTTAAGACATCAAAAGCTTTCAGGTTGAGAAAAATTCCCAACGTTTGACATATCAAATCTCACTAACTGTCAGGTTGATATTTAAAATGGTAACTTTTTAATGTTCGAATTGTCAAAGGTTAAAAATTAAGCTTTGAACTGTCAAAAATTCCTAACGTTTGATATATCAATCGTCAACAACTGTCAGGTTGACATTTGAAACGTTATCTTTTTAATGTTCGAATTCTCAAACATTAAAAATTAAGCTTTGAAGTGTCAAAAATTGTCTGATTGACATTTAAGATATCAAAAGCTTTTAGGTTGAGGAAAATTCCTAACGTTTGACATATCAAATGTCAACAACTGTCAGGTTGACATTTAAAATGTTATTTTTTTAATGTTCGAATTGTCAAACGTTAAAAATTAAGCTTTGAAGTGTCAAAAATTATCAGATTGACATTTAAGACATCAAAAGTTTTCGGATTGAGAAAAATTTCTAACGTTTGACATATCAAATGTCAAAAACTGCCAGATTGTCGTTTCAAATGTCATTCTAAGGTTTGAAATGTCAAAAATTGTTGGGTTGACATTTAAAACATCAAAAGTTTTCATATTGAGAAAAATTCCTAACGTTTGAGATATCAAATGTTAAAAACTGACAGATTGACATCTCAAAGGTCAATTTTTCTAAGGTTTCAAATGTCAAAAATTATTAAGTTGACATTTAAGACATCAAAAGTTTTCAGGTTGGTAAAATTCCTAACGTTTGACACATCAAATGTTAGAAAATGTCAGGTTGACATTTCAAAAGTCAATCTTCCTAAGGTTTGAAATGTCAAAAATTGTTAGATTGACATTTAAAACATAAGTTTTCAGGTTAAGAAAAATTCCTAACGTTTGATGTATCAAATGTCAGATTGGCATTTAAAAGATCAACTTTTCCAAAGTTTGAAATGTCAAAAATTTGTTAGGTTGACGTTTAAGACGTCAAAAACAGCTAAATTAATGCTTAGAAGGTCAAAATTCAATTTTAGGGGTTGGGTCTAAAAAATCTTCGATTTTTAGAAATTTTTTAATATATTTTTTTAAGAAATTTAATGATTTTATTGAAATATTTTAAAAAGAATTTAATGATTTAATTAAAAAGTAGATATTTCACCTCAAAATTTTCAAATTAAAAAATTCCAATTACTTCTCCAACATTACCTATTCAAATTTAACGACAATCCGACCGAATTCAAAACATTTAACGTTGGTGGTAATGTTAGCGGTTATTTAGAACCCAACTCCGAAGACCCGGTATTACCATCAAGGTGGTATTGTCTGAAAGAGAAGTCGAGGAGGGTAAAAGGGGTGTCCGACCCCCCCGAAAAGGACGCGGTTAACCGCCGAAAGGGAAATCACGACTTCAAAATTGAGCCTCCGAATTTAATTCCTCAAAATTCAATTACGCCCGTTTCATCTTTACGCGAAAACGGCCTGTTATTAGCGCCCCCGTCCTTAATTTTTATTATTAAGGGGCTACCCCAATCCCTTTTTTAGAGGGAGGCCATTTCACATTCGACCGCATCACAATCGAACAAGCAACACGCTCAGATGGACACGTACAAAAAGCGATCTGGTGCCTTATGCCTACGGTCACCCCCTTTTTATTATGCGCGGCTTCCAGAGGGTTTTCGGATGGATTTTTGGCGTTGACGTCAAAAATTTTTTCTAGTCCGTCTTCCCTTAAATCCCGATATCAGTATCTGGATCTGATGTGGTGACGTGAGGATATTTTAGGGGGTTTGACTAGACGACATGTGGGTTTACAATGGGTATTACCATTTTAATTCATTAGAGAATAATGGGGGTAGTAAGGTTTGGTATGGACGGTATAATTAGATTAAATGCAAATTTTTACGATAACTGAAATTTATATTAATAAATTTAATTAATATTTCATTTTAATAAATAATAAATTAAGTGTTGAATTTATTCTAGTTGTTAGTAAAAAATAAAAAGTCATTACAATTAAAATATCAATTTATCAATCTTTAACATTTTAAGTATCAACTTGAAAGTTCTCATTTTAAACGTTAACTAAACATTTTTGACGATTTTTTAAACTTGGTTAAAAATTTTTCAGGTTAGGTTAAAAAATATCGATGTCTTTGAGATTTTTTCTTAATTTTTTGGCAAAAATTAGAATAAATTTGATAGCTTTAATAAAAACTAGACATTTTAATTTACATTTATCTAGAATAAGTTTTAAAATTTTCTATAAATAAATTTTAGACGATTTTTTAAAGTTGGTTAAAAATTTTTTAGGTTAGGTGAAAAAACATCAATGTATTTGTAAATTTTTTTAAACTTCTTGATAAAATCTAGAATAAATTTGATGGTTTTAATAGAAACTAGACATTTTAATTTACATTTATCTAGAATAAGTTTTAAAAATTTTCATAAATAAATTTAAGACGATTTTTTAAAGTTGGCTAAAAATTCTTTAGGTTCGGTCAAAAAACATCAATGTCTTTGAAAATTTTTTTGGAAAAAATTAAAATAAATTTGATGAGTTTAGTAGAAACTAGACAGTTTAATCTACATTTCCCTAAAATAATTTAAAAAAATTTTCGTAAATGAATTTTAGACAATTTTTTAAAGTTGGTTAAATATTTTTCAGGTTGGGTCAAAAAACGTCAATGTCTTTGAAAATTTTCATAAATTTTTGAAAAAAATTAAAATAAATTTGATAAGTTTAATAGAAACTAAACATTTTAATCTACATTTTCCTAAAATAATTTTTAAGAATTTTCATAAATAAATGGTGGGCGATTTGTTAAACTTGCTTAAAAATTTGCTAGGTTACAAATCATCAAAAAAAAAAAAAAAAAAAATCAATGTCTGAAAAATTTTTTAAATTTTTTGATAAAATCTAGAATAAATTTGATGGTTTTAATAGAAACTAGACATTTTAATCTACATTTCCCTACAATATTTTTTAAAAAAAATTTATAAATAAACTTTAGACAATCTTTTAAACTTGGTCAAAAATTTGTTAGCTTAGGTCAAAAACATTGATGTCTTTGAAAATTGTTTTAAATTTTTTGGTAAAAACTAGACTAAATTTGATGGTTTAAATAGAAACTAGACATTTTAGTTAACATTTCCCTAGAATATTTTTTTTTTAATTTCCATAAATAAATTTTAGACGATTTTTTTAAATTTCCTTAAAAATGTGTTAGGTTAGATCAAAAAACATGGATGTTTTTGAAAATTCTTTAAAATTCTTTGATAAAATCTAGAATACATTTGATGGTTTTAGTAAAAACTAGACATTTTAATCTACATATCTGTAAAGTAGCTTTTAAAAATTTTCATAAATAAATTTAAGGCGATTTTTTTAATTTCCTTAAAAATTGTTAGGTTAGACTAAAAAACATGGATGTCTTTGAAAATTTTTTTTAATTTTTTGATAAAATTTAAAATAAATTTGATAGTTTTAGTAGAAACTAGACATTTTATTCTACATATCTACAAAGTAGTTTTTAAAAATTTTCATAAATAAATTTTAGACGATTTTTTTAATTTCCTTAAAAATTTGTTAGGTTAGGTCAAAAAACATGGAATTCTTTGAAAATTTTTTTAAATTTTTTGATAAAATGTAGAATAAATTTGATGGCTTTAGTAGAAACTAGACATTTTAATCTACATATCTATAAAGTAGTTTTTAAAAATTTTTATAAATAAATTTAAGACGATTTTTTTAATTTCCTTAAAAATTTCTTAGTTTAGGTCAGAAAACATGGAATTCTTTGAAAATTTTTTTAAATTTTTTGATAAAATCTAGAATAAATTTGATGGTTTTAGTAGAAACTAGACATTTTAATCTACATATCTATAAAGTAATTTTTAAAGATTTTCATAAATAAATTTTAGATGATTTTTTAAAGTTGATGAAAATTAGAAAATGACATCTATGAAAAATTTAAATTTAAAGATTCGATTTTCAATTATGTAACTTAATTCTGTTATAATTATTATCAATTTTTAAGAATTCCAAGAAATTACGAAATGATCGATTGAATTTTAAATTTTAATTTTTTCAACTTTAAAAAATCGTACAAAGTGTAAAATTTTTAGAGAATTGTAAACTAGAATATCTATTTTTTAATGAAAATCGTTCAATTTGTTATAATTATTGTTAAAAAATATTAGAAAAAATTCTTAAAGTTAAAGTTTTTTGAACCTAACCTAAAATTGAATTTTAAAAAATCACTCCAGGTTTATTTATAAATATCAAAAAGAAAAATTTTAAAGAAAGATAAACTAAAATATGTATTTTTTATTAAATTAATCAGTTTTGTTGTAAGTATTACCAAAAAAATTTAAAAAATTCCCAAAAACATTAATGATTTTTCATCGAATTTTTCTATCCTTAAATATGAACTTTAAAAAATCGTACAGAACTTATTTATGAAAACTGGAAAGTTATTTCTATGAAAAATTTAAATTCAAAGATTCTAATTTCAATTATGTAACTTAGCTTTGTTATAATTATCATCAATATGTAAAGAATTTCAAGAAATCATAAAATGTTCGATCGAATTTGACGTAATCGAAAAAATTCGTCTTGTAAGTTTAAAAAATCTTATATGGTTTAAAATTTTTAAAGAATAGTAAGTTGAAATATCTATTTTTTGGTTAAAATCGACAAATTTGTTGTAAGTATTATTAAAAAATATTTTAAAAAATCTTAAAACTAAAGTTTTTTGAACCTAACCTAAAATTGGATTTTAAAAAATCACACCGAATTTATTTATAAATATTTAAATGTCAAATTTTAAAAAAAGATAAATCAAAATATCTATTTTTTATTAAACTAGTCCATTTTGTTGTCAGTATTACCAAAAAAATTAAAAAAATTCCCAAAGACGTTGATGATTTTTTATAAAATTTTTTCTAACCTTCAACATAAATTATAAAATCGCACAAATGTTATTTATGAAAATTTCAAAGCGATTTCTACGTTCAACGTAAATTAAAAGGTTCTATTTTCTATTATCTAACTTAGTTTTGTTATAATTATTTTGAATTTCCAAAAAAATCCAGGAAATTGTAAAATGTTCTATTGAATTTAACATAATCAAATTAATTCGTAACCAGGATTTAAAAAAATCGTATAAAGCTCAAAATTTTTAAAGAATGGAAAGTTGAAATATCTATTTTTTAATTAAAATCATCAAATTTGTTGTAACTATTTTTAAAAATTATTAAAAAAATTTTTTTAGTCAAAGATTTTTGAAACTAACCTAAAATTGAATTTAAAAAAATCACACCGAGTTTATTTATAAATATTAAAATGAAAAATTTTAGAGAAAGATAAACTAAAACATATATTTTTTATTAAATTAATCAGTTTTGTTGTAAGTACCACCAAAAAATTAAAAAAAATCCCAAAGACGTTGAAGATTTTTCACCAAATCAAAACCTTCAAAATTTAATTTCGAAAAATTGTACATAATTTATTTATGTAACTTATTGTTAATCAATAATTCTTACTTTGAATCAAATCATAAATATTCTATTTTCTTATAAACAAACTAATTTTATTGTAATTATAAACAAGAATTTGAAAAAAAATTTTTAGTCAAAAAAGAAATTCTAATTATAGCTGATATAAATGTTTCCATTCTTCAATTGAGAAGATAATTAAATAAATGAAATATTGAGTTTTTACTGAAGAAATTTATCATTAAGTTAATCGCATCAAAAATAACAAGTAAAATGAACAACCATCTTAAAATTTATATGCAAAAGTGCAACTCTCAACCGATTTCAGAAATGAAAGAATCCAGCTTTCTTCCGACTGAATTCCAATCCAAGATAGAAAAACCAAAGTAAAAAATTTCATTTTCAATATCCACAATCTTGAAATCTATATGCAAAAGTACAATTCTCAACCGATTTCAGAAATGAAAGAATCCAGCTTTCTTCCGACTGAATTCCAACCCAAGATAGAAAAACCAAAGTAAAAAATTTCATTTTCAAAGTCCACAATCTTGAAATTTATATGCAAAAGTGTAATTCTCAACCGATTTCAGAAATGAAAGAATCCAACTTTCTTCCAACCCAAAGTAGAAAAGGTCAAAGTCAAAAACTTTCAAATTTCTTTGCTTTTACCTTCCTCAGATTTCACTCAACTTTATGTTCTCTAATCTAATTTAATTGAAGATTTCTTTCAAAATTTAGATGAAGAGGTTTTGTCTAAAAACTGATCCCAAAATAGAATTTCTTAGCTACGTACTGTAACTCGAAATAGAGCTGTAGAATCTGAATCTGAAGATAAGATTCTCTTCATGGTGCAGTTCCATTTCGGGTTATAGTACAATAAATTATGCATTGGCTAGAATCTAAATTTAACCTTCGAACGGCGAAAAATATCTCATGCGTCATTGCTTGTTAACCAGGTAAAGTAGTAAATCTTACTGTTACTCGATTTCAGGTTTAGATTTTCTTTTCCAAAGTTTATTTATCACTTTTTGGCTTTAAAACTTTAAAATTTTTAACAACCTGGTTGATGATTGTTCATTTTACTTGTTGTTTTTGACTTGATTGACTTAATGACGATTTATTGTAAGATTGAAATCTGGATTTTAATAAAAAATACATATTTCAATCTACCATCATCTAAAGTGACCTGCCCATTTCCAGAAATAAAGTCTGGACGAGCTTTTAAACTCGGTTAAAATTTTGTTGGGGTATATAAAAAATCTATGAAATTCTTGGTTTTTTTTTTAATTTTTTGATTAAAATTAGAACAATTCTGACGTTTTTTTTTAAAGTAGATATTCTAATCTACGTTTGTCTAAAAACTTTTATCTCAATTTAGAAAAATAAGGTCTGGACGATTTTTTAAATTTGGTGAAAATTTTGTTAAGTGACATAAAAAATCTTCCATGTCTTTGAATTTTTTTTTAGATTCCTTGGTAAGAAGTAGAACAAATTTGATGATTTTAATAAAAAATAGATATCTTAATTTACGTTTGTCCAAAAATTCTTTTTTCAATTTCCATAAATAAAGTCTGGAAGATTTTTTAAACTTACTCAAAATTTTGTTAGGTTATGTCAGAAATCTTCTGTTATTGAAAACTTTTTAGTATTTTTTGGCAAGAATTAGAACAATTTTGACAATACTAGTAAAAAATGGATACTTCAATCTACTTGTGTCTAAAATTTTTGTTCTCAATTTTTAGAAATCAAGTTTGAACGATTTCTTAAAGTTGGTTAAAAATTTGTTAGGTTATATAAAAAATATGCGAAGTTTTTGGAAATTTTTTAAAAATTTTTGGTACAAATTAGGACAATTCCGATGATATTAATAAAAAATAGATGTTTCAATTTACTTATGTCTAAAGTTTTAATCCTAAATTTTTAAAAATAAAGTCCCGACGATTTTTTAAACTTGGTTAACAATTTGTTAGGTTATATCAAAAATCCACAGTTTTTGAAATTTTTTAAAAATTTTTTGGTAAAAATTAGAACTTTTTTGACGATATTAATAAAAAATAGACATTTCAATTCACTTATGTTTAAAATTTTTCTTCTTAATTTTTAAAAATAAAATCTGGGCGATTTTTTAAATTTGATTAAAAGTTTTTCAGGCTATATAAAAAATCTTCTTACAACATTGAAAATTTTTAAAATTTTTTTGGTTAAAATTATAACAATTCTGATGATTTTAATAAAAAATAGACATTTTAGTCTACGTTTGCCTAAAATTTTTTTTCTCAATTTTTATAAATAAAGTCTGGACGATTTTTTAAACTTGAATACATTTTTTTTATGTTATATCAAAAATCAAGTTTTTGGAATTTTTTAAAATTTTTTGGTAAAAATTAGAACTTTTTTGACGATTTTAATAAAAAATAGATATTTCAGTCTACTGATGTTCAAAAGTTTTCTTCTCAATTTTGAGAAATAAAGTCTGGGCGATTTTTTAAACTTAAAAATTTGTTAGCTTGTATTAAAAATCAACGGTTTTTGGAAATTTTTTTAAATTTTTTGGTTAAAATTAGAACAATTCTGATGATTTTAATAAAAAATAGGCATTTTAATTTACTTATATTTAAAATTTTTGTCCTCAATTTTTAGAAATAAAGTCCCGACGATTTTTTAAACTTGGCCAAAAATTTATGAGGTTATATCAAAAATCTGCGAAGCTTTTAGAAATTTTTTTAATTTTTTTGGTAACAATTAGAACAATTTTGATGATATCAATAAAAAATAGATATTTCAATTTACTTATGTTTAAAATTTTGATTCTCAATTTTTACAAATAAAGTCTGGACGAAAAAGAAATTGTCCATTTTATTATTTTTGATGGAATCGATTAGATGACTTATTGTAAGATGGAAATTTGATAGTTAAAAGCTAATAAATCTCTTTGGTAGAAATTTAACGTTTTATTTATTTAATTTTTATATTGTAATTTAAAAAAAAAACAAATTTTTTTTCTTTCTTATAAAAGAATAGATAAATAAAAATCCTCTTTGAAGATTGTATCCAAGTTTGATTCGAAAAATCGGTTATACCTAGGAATAAGTAGTACTAGGTTTCAAGTTGGAAGGTTTCGAGCTCGCGCGAGCTTTCGAGAAGCTTTCGAAAGCTCGACGCGGCCCAGAGGGCGTGAAGAGCACGCGGTCTGTTTGTGTAACGTGTCGTATGTCAACGCTCCGCAAACTCTATTAGCTACAAGATCTGCCAACGTTTACACACCGACGATGTTCCTCTCAGGTAAACCTATCCGAGCCGAGGTTTCGCCTCCGACGCCGAAAATCCCGCTTAAATCCCTACAACTTACCCGACAATAATAACGTTATTCACACTACAACCGTCTCATACCTTTATTCTTATTCTTCAAAACTTTCTATCCAATTATATACCATACTAAGAGAGATCAAGATCAGATTTCAAAGAAAAACCGACTTGTATATTTTTAAATAAGTAAAGTGTAGGTGAAATGGGTTAAATTTAAATTAAAAAATTGAGATTTATATGGTTGGTTAAATAAAACCTTGGTTTTTAAGGGTAATAAACAAAAATCAGGTGAACAACGTCGGAGGGTTGGTACAAACGCGCAGGAGGGAAATACACAGCTTCTACCGTCGGCATGTGAGGGGTTGAGTTGCCCTGGCAACCATTTCCAGAGGGGTGTGCTGGAACGCAGCCGAGGGGATTATAAAAATAGATAGAGATTACAGAAATGGTGGACGCGCCGGTAGAAGCGGTGGTAGAGTTCGGGCGGAGGGTGGAAACAGAGAAAGCACGATGGAATCTCGACTTTCGAACCTTTAGAGGGACGAAGATGACGAGATATTTACCGTATTGGCGTATTTTTCACCCCCTTTAAGTCTCTCCCGAACGAACATCGACGTACTTCCGCTACACCATCATCTAATATCATCCCATTTTAATAAAATTAAATTCTCTTTAATTAATCATTTAAAAATAACACCCAAGTAGTTAACTTATAACCACCCCTTTATTATTCACCCTTTGGTGAATTAATATCTACCATAGTTATTAACCAAATCAATCAAACAATAGAAAATATTGACTCAAAGTTCAATAAACCAACTCTTAATTTACCACGTGGATAAAAAAAAAAATAAACAAAATAGAGGGTGAAATTGTCCCCTAATGGAGTCTCCTAACCGTTATCATAAAAACTAATGAGAGCATCTGCCCAATGCGAAGAAGGACTCGGACCGCCATTTTCGTAGTTTAAGGGCCAACCTCCTTTTTAATCTCAACTTGCCGCCTCCTGGAGACTTAGAAAAGGGGCGGCTTTTACGCATTGCGTACCGCAGAATCGATGGAGCGTGCACGCAAGCGCGTTATATCTCTTATTTCGGGATTTATTAAGGAGAGAGAAACGAGGAGATTCTCCTCTCACCTCCAACCCTCTCATTTCCATCCTCTCCTTTCCATTCCATCTATATATCTGTCTGTCTTGACGGTCACGCGTTCTTTCGATACTTTTCTAAAGTCTTATAATTGGTTTTTACGATTGGAATTTGTATATTTTAAACGTAAATTAAGTGTTTGAAGTATTTAAAGTATAAGGAAATAAAAGGGTTTTATCGACACTTTTTACTAAAAAATTTTTTTAATTTTTTTGGTCATAACTGGAATAAATTTGATTATGATTATTAAAAATAGAGTATTTGAGCTTTAATTTGAGGTAAAAATCATTTCTTAATTCTTATAAATAAAGTCTGAGTGATTTTTCAAAGTTAGTTAAAAAAATTTTAAGGTTAAAATTGTTCGATTTTTTTCAAAAATTTTTTTTAATTTTTTGGTGAAAATTAGAACAAATTTGTCTTTAAAATTAAAAAATAGAAACTTTAAGGTTTAATTTAAAGTAAAAATCTTTTCTTAATCTCTATAAATAAAGTCTGGGCGATTTTTTGAAATTGGTCAAATTTTTTAAAAGTTAGGTTAAAAAACTGTCAAAAATTTTTACCAAGTTTGAATTTTTTTTTAATTTTTTGGATGATCATTAGAACAAATTTACCCTTAAAATTAAAAAATAGAAACTTTAAGGTTTAATTTAAAGTAAAAATCATTTCTTAATCTCTATAAATAAAGTCTGGGCGATTTTTTAAAGTTGATCAAATTTTTAAAAAAGTTAGGTTAAAAAACTGTCAAAAATTATTACCAAGTTTGAAATTTTTTTTAAATTTTTTGGGTGATCATTAGAACAAATTTGTCTTTAAAATTGAAAAATAGAAACTTTAAGCTTTCATTTAAAGTAAGAATCATTTCTTAATCTCTATAAATAAAGTCTGGGTGATTTTTTAAAGTTGATCAAATTTTGTAAAAAGTGAGGTTAAAAAGCTGTCAAAAACTTTTACCAAGTTTGAAAATTCTTTTAAATTTTTTGGGTGATCATTAGAACAAATGTATCTTTAAAATTAAAAAATAGAAACTTTAAGGTTTAATTTAAAGTAAAAATCTTTTCTTAATCTCTATAAATAAAGTCTGGGTGATTTTTTAAAGTTGGTCAAATTTTGTAAAAAGTTGGGTTAGTTAACTGTCAAAAATTTTTACCAAGTTTGAATTTTTTTTTGGGTGATCATTAGAATAAATTTGTCTTTAAAATTAAAAAATAGAAACTTTAGGCTTTAATTTAACATAAAAATCATATCTTAGTCTTTATAAATAAAGTCTGGGTGATTTTTTAAAGTTGGTAAAAAAAAAATTCTTATGGTTAAAATTGTTGGATTTTTTTCAAAATTTTTTTTTAATTTTTTGGTGAAAATTAGAACAAATTTGTCTTTAAAATTAAAAAATAGAAACTTTAGGCTTTAAATTAAGGTAAAAATCATTTCTTAGTATCAATAAATAAAGTCTGGGCGATTTTTTAAAGTTGGTCAAATTTTTAAAAAAGTTAGGTTAAAAACTGTCAAAATTGTTTTCCAAGTTTAAAATTTTTTTAAATTTTTTAGGTGATCATTAGAACAAATTTACCTTTAAAATTAAAAAAATAGACTCTTTAGGCTTTAATTTAAAGTAAAAACCACTTCTTAATCTCTATAAATAAACTCTGGGCGATTTTTTAAATTTGGTCAAAAAAAAATTTTTATGGTTAAAATTGTTGGATATTTTTCAAAATTTTTTTTAAATTTTTCGGCGATCATTAGAAAAAATTTGTCTTCAAAATTAAAAAATAGAAACTTTAAGCTTTAATTTAAAGGAAAAATCATTTCTTAATCTCTGTAAATAAAGTTTGGGCGATTTTTTAAAGTTGATCAAATTTTGTAAAAAGTTAGGTTAGTAAACTGTCAAAATTTTTTACCAAGTTTGAAAATTTCTTTAATTTTTTGGGTGATGATTAGAACAAATTTGCCTTTAAAGTTAAAAAATAGAACCTGTAAGCTTGAATTTAAAGTAAAAATTGTTTCTTAATCTCTATAAATAAAGTCTGGACGATTTTTTAAAGTTGGTAAAAAAAAAATTTTATGGTTAAAATTGTTGGATTTTTTTCAAAATTTTTTTTTAATTTTTTGGTGAAAATTAGAACAAATTTGTCTTTAAAATTAAAAAATAGAAACTTTAGGCTTTAAATTAAAGTAAAAATCATTTCTTAATATCTATAAATAAATTCTGGGCGATTTTTTAAATTTGGTTAAAAAAAAAATTTTTATTGTTAAAATTGTTGGATTTTTTCCAAAAAAATTTTTTTTAATTGTTTGGTGGAAATTAGAACAAATTTGTCTTTAAAATTAAAAAATAGAAACTTTAAGCTTTAATTTAAAGTAAAAACCGTTTCTTAAATAAAGTCTGGGCGATATTTTAAAGTTGGTCAAATCTTGTAAAAAAAATGGGTTAGTTAACTGTCAAAAATTTTTATCAAGTTTAAAAATTTCTTTAATTCTTTGGGTGATCATTAGAACAAATTTGCCTTCAAAATTAAAAAATAGAGACTTTAAGGTTTAATTTAAAGTAAAAATCATTTCTTAATCTCTATAAATAAAGTCTGGGCGATTTTTTAAATTTGGTTTAAAAAAATTTTAAGGTTAAAATTGTTCGATTTTCTTCAAAAATTTTTTTAATTTTTTTGGTAATCATTAGAGCAAATTTACCTTAAAAACTAAAAAATAGAAAGTTTAAGCTTTAATTTAAAGTAAAAGCCATTTCTTAATCTCCTTAAATAAAGTCTGGGGGATTTTTTAAAGTTGGTCAAATTTTGTAAAAAGTTGGGTTAAAAAACTGTCAAAATTTTTTACCAAGTTTGGAATTTTTTTTAATTTTTTTGACAATAATTATAACAAATTAACTTTTTTTAATTAAAAATAGATTTTTTTTATCTTCATTATAACCTCAAAACTATTTCTTAATCTCTAAAATTAAGCTCAGGACAATTTCTTAACATTAGTCGAATTTAAAGAAAAAACTGGATTAGGTAACTGTCAAAAATTTTACGAAATCTGACTATTTTAGTTGGAAAAGGTATCTTTTAACTTCAAATTGAGATAAGGATCATTTCTTAGTCTCTAAAAATAAAGTCTGTACGATTTTTTAAAAATTGGTCATTTTTTGAAAAAAGTTATGTTAGTCAACTGTCAAAAATTTCACCAACTTTAAAAATTTGTTTGATTTTTTTGGTAATAATTAGAACAAATCCGGCTTTTTTAGTTGAAAATAGAATCCTTTAACTTCATTTCGGTATAAGAATTATTTCTTAATCTCTAGAAATAAAGTCTGTACGATTTTTTAAAAATTGGTCATATTTTGTAAAAAGTTAGGTTAGTCAACTGTCAAAAATTTTACCAAATTTAAGAATTTTTTTAATTTTTTTGATAATACTTAGAGCAAATCTGTCTGTTTTAGTTCAAAATAGAATCCTTTAGCTTCATTTCGACATAAGAATCATTTCTTAATCTTTAAAAATAAACTGTGTGATTTTTAAAAAACTGGTCAATTTTTGCAAAAAGTGAGGTTAGTCGACTATCCAAGGTTTCGTCAACTTTGGGAATTTTTTTAAATTTTTTGGTAACAATTAGAACAAATTTAACTTTTTTAATCAAAAATAGGATCTTTTACGTTTAATTTTATCCAAAAATTATTTTCAAATTTTTATAAATAAAGTCTGGGAAATTTTTTAAAGTTGGTAAAAAAAATTTTAATGTTAAAATTGTTCGATTTTTTTCAAAATTTTTTTTTAATTTTTTTGGTAATCATTAGAATAAATTTTCCTTTAAAGTTAAAAAATAGAAACCTTAAGCTTTAATTTAAAATAGAAATCATTTCTTAATCTCTATAAATAAAGTTTGGGCGATTTTTTAAATTTGGTCAAAAAAAATTTTTAAAGTTAAAATTGTTCGATTTTCTTCAAAAATTTTTTTTAATTTTTTGGTGAAAATTAGAACAAATTTGCCTTTAAAATTAAAAAATAGAGACTTTAAGGTTTTATTTAAAGTAAAAATCATTTGTTAATCTTTATAAATAAAGTCTGGGAGATTTTTTAAAATTAGTCAAAAAAAATTTTTAAGGTTAAAATTGTTCGATTTTTTCTTCAAAATTTTTTTTAATTTTTTGGGTAATGATTCAAAACAAATCTGTCTTAAAAATTAAAAAATAGAAATTTTAAGCTTTAATTTAACGTAAAAATCATTTCTTAATCTCTATAAATAAAGTCTGGGCGATTTTTTAAAGTTGATCAAATTTTGTGAAAAGTAGGGTTAGTTAACTGTCAAAAATTTTTACTAAGTTTGAAAATTTTTTAAATTTTTTTTGGTAATAATTAGAACAAATTTGATTTTTTTAATCTAAAATAGAATCTTCTAAGTTCAATTTAATATAAAAGTCATTCCTTAATTCTTATAAATAAAATCGTAAAGGTTGTGTGACCCATCAGAGTTACTCGTATAAAAGTTACTATTATAGGAGTAACTCGGACATTATTTTATGTGTCACCCCGTCATTTCTACTCGTATGGCAGCTACTCGTACTCGTATCAAAACGTAGGTTCCATCCTAGCTGGATACAAGTAAACGACAAGGACAGAAACAACAAAAATGGCGTCAAGTGAAAAGTGCGCGCTTGATCGTGTAGAGAGTGGTCGGAAAAAATATTTTTCCGAAGAGGATTTATTATTATTTATTTCCAGGGAAATTAGTTATTATAATTATAATAAATGTTGATTATTATATTATATACAGGCTGTCCGGAAATAACGTTCGTATACTGAAGTACAGTGAAATTCCCCTTCGCGGACACCCTTCTTGAACGGACAGTTTTCGTGGAACCGTCCGAATCTCATACAATTACTTTGCATCTCTCTTAAGCGGACACCCCTCTTGAACAGACACTTTGGTGGGTCCCGTTAGTGTCCGCCCAAGTGAGATTTTCGATACAAAAATCGTCTCTTAATTGTAAAAAAGAATTTACCCAAACTGATCTTTTGATCTTGCGCTGTTGACTTAAATGATGCTCGTATTCATTATTAATTATTACTAATCCCAAGAGACATGCCCGTTGTTTCTTAGAAGGCGCCATTGTTATTTTGCCTAATCCTACAAGTAAACTATACAGGAAAACAATCCGAGTTACCCCTATAATAGTAACTTTTATACTAGTAACTCTTATGTGTCACACCGCCTTAACGATTTTTCAAAGTTGGTCAAAAACTATGAGGTTATGTTATATTTATTTTAAAAATAAATTAATTTTTAATGACTTACACTTGGAATATTGTCATTATTGCACACTCCTTCGCTGAGCAATCTGTCGCGAATCTCCCAGGCGAAGATCGATGGACATTCGCGTTTAAATTCCGCTATTTTCTGGACGACGGGTTGGGTGGCAACGCGAGGTTTGGAACCTCCGATCGCCCTCGGCTTGATCGAACCGGTTTCATAGTACCTATCGAAAAATCGTCTTCAATTTCGAATAAATTTGCCAATAAAATCTTATCTCACCTGCCCAGGATCTTGGAGACGCAGCCGTTGGACACCTGGAGTATCCGCGAAATGTCGCACGGTCTCGCCCCGGAATGGGCGAGCTCCACGATTTTTTGCCTGGTTGAATCCGGTAACGGCCTTCCGTTCACGTAAACGCCTCCGAGCTGGTTGATACCACTGTGACCTGCAGCAGAACATCCAAATATTGTATTTTGGCCCATCGTTGTGTGATGCATAAGGTCTTCTTCTGGAAATAATGCAAAAAAGAAACAAAATTTTACAAATTAATTAGATATTAGTTAAATAAAAATGTTTAAGGTTGGATTTTAAATTATTTTTTAACCAAATCAAATCAACAAAATTATTCTAATTCTTCCCAAAGAATTAAAAAAAAATTCAAAAACATAAGATTTTTAATCCAACTTATTAGGTTGCATTAAAGATTCCGTACGGATTAAAGAGGCGTGAAAGATTCCGTATAAAATTTAAAAATTAGGTACTCGCCGGATACTTTTTTCGGGGTGACAGTGTCGACTTTCACGTCTCGCTTCCTCCTCAATTCTCCATGTAATGTTAAAGCTAATGCAATTTGAGTCGCCCGCCACCTAGCGACCGCTCCGGCGCGAGCTCTCCGGTGTTGAATTGAACGGGTAAGGACCTGTGCAAAGGTCTCTCGTTAAGTGGAGATGAAGGGCAACCGTGGACGAAGGATTATCCAGAATTTGGTTCGGATTGGTTTGGAGACCTTTCCAGATTTTCAACATTCTATGAATATTTCCTTTAACTCTTTGAATCTTTCATGACAACATAAATATAACTTTAAATTTCTCAACCCAGATTATAAATAAATTTTGTTTTAGAAAAGAAATTAGAATAAAAACTACAAAAGTCGATTTTTTACGAATTTTTAAAGTTAAATGATTTTTTTAAGTTGATAAAAATTTTTACCAACTTTGAAAATTTTTTTAATTTTTTTGACAACATTTAGAACAAATCTGTCTTTTTTAATTAAAACTAGAATGTTTTAGGTTTCATTTAGAAAGAAAATCAAATCAAAATCTTTAAAAATGAATTTTTGGCGAATTTTTAAAGTTGGTCGATTTTTTAAGTTAGGTTAGAAGTGTCAATAATTTTTTACCAACCTTGAAAATTTTTTTAATTTTTTTGAAAACACTTGAAATAAAACGGTCCTTTTAAATCAAAACCAGAACGTCTTAGGTTTCATTTAGAAAAAAAAATTAAGTCAAAATCTTGAAAAATCGATTTTTGATGAATTTTAAAATTAAAATGATTTTTTAAGTTGAAGAAAGTTTAACCAAATTTGAAAATTTTTTTAATTTGTTTGACAACATTTAGAATAAATCGGTCTTTTTTAATTAAAACTAGAATGTTTTAAGTTTCATTTAGAAAAAGAATCAAATCAAAATCTTTAAAAATGAATTTTTGGCGAATTTTTAAAGTTAAAATGATTTTTTAAGTTGAAAAAAGTTTAACCAAATTTGAAAATTTTTTTAATTTTTTTGACAACATTTAGAATAAATCGGCCTTTTTAAATTAAAACTAGGATGTTTTAAGTTTCATTTAGAAAAATAATCAAATCAAAATCTTTAAAAATGAATTTTTGGCGAATTTTTAAAGTTGGTCGTTTTTTTTAAGTTAGGTTAGAAGTATCAAAAATTTTTTACCAACTTTGAAAATTTTTCTAATTTTTTTGAAAACACTTGGAATAAAACGGTCTTTTTAAATTAAAATTAGAATGTTTTAAGTTTCATTTAGAAAAAAAATCAAATCAAAATCTTTAAAAATCGATTTTTTACGAATTTTTAAATGTAAATAATTCTTTTAAGTTGATTAAAATTGTCACCAACTTTGAAAATTTTTTCAATTCTTTTGACAACATTTAGAATAAATCGGTCTTTTTTAATTAAAACTAGAATGTTTTAAGTTTCATTTAAAAGAAGAATCAAATCAAAATCTTTAAAAATGAATTTTTGGCGAATTTTTAAAGTTGATCGACTTTTTTAAATTAGGTTAGAACTGTCAAAAAAATTTTACCAATTTAAATTTTTTTTTTTATTTTTTTGATAACATTTAGAACAAATCGGTATTTATTGATTAAAACTAGAATGTTTTAGGTTTAATTTAGAAAAAGAATCAAATCAAAATGTCTAAAAATGAATTTTTGGCGAATTTTTAAAGTTGATTGAATTTTTTAAAATTCCGTTAGAACTGTCAAAAAATTTTTACCAATTTTAAAATTTTTTTAATTTCTTTGACAATATTTAGAACAAATCGGTCTTTTCTAATTAAAACTAAAATGTCTTGGATTTCATTTAGAAAAAGAATCATATCAAAATCTTTAAAAATCAATCTTTGGCGAATTTTTAAAGTTGGTCTTTTTTTTTAAGTAAGGTTAGAAGTGTCAAATATGTTTTATCATCTTTGAAAATTTTTTTAATTTTTTTGACAACATTTACAAAAAAACGGCCTTTTTAAATCAAAACTAGAATGTTTTAAGTTTCATTTAGAAAGAAAATCAAATCAAAATCTTGAAAAATCGATATTTTACGAATTTTTAAAGTTAAATGATTTTTTTAAGTTGATAAAAATTTTTATCAACTTTGAAAATTCTTTTAATTTTTTTGACAACATTTAGGATAAATCGGTCTTTCTTAATTAAAATTAGAATGTTTTAAGTTTCATTTAGAAAAAAAAATCAAATCAAAATCTTTAAAATGAATTTTTGGCGAATTTTTAAAGTTGATCGACTTTTTTAAATTAGGTTAGAACTGTCAAAAAATTTTTACCAATTTTAAAATTTTTTTTTATTTTTTTGATAACATTTAGAACAAATCGGTATTTTTTGATTAAAACTAGAATGTTTTAGATTTCATTTAGAAAAAGAATCAAATCAAAATGTCTAAAAATGAATTTTTGGCGAATTTTTAAAGTTGATTGAGTTTTTTAGAATTCCGTTAGAACTGACAAAAAATTTTTACCAATTTTAAAATTTTTTTTAATTTTTTTGACAATATTTAGAACAAGTCGGTCTTTTCTAATTAAAACTAAAATGTTTTAGATTTCATTTAGAAAAAGAATCATATCAAAATCTTTAAAAATCAATTTTTGGCGAATTTTTAAAGTTGGTCGTTTTTTTTTAAGTAAGGTTAGAAGTGTCAAATATGTTTTATCATCTTTGAAAATTTTTTTAATTTTTTTGACAATATTTACAACAAAACGGTCTTTTTAAATCAAAACTAGAATGTTTTAAGTTTCATTTAGAAAGAAAATCAAATCAAAATCTTGAAAAATCGATTTTTTACGAATTTTTAAAGTTAAATGATTTTTTTAAGTTGAAAAAAAATTGAACCAAATTTGAAAATTCTTTTAATTTTTTTGACAACATTTAGAATAAATCGGTCTTTTTTAATTAAAACTAGATTGTTTAACGCTTCATATAGAAAAAAAGTCAAATCAAAATCTTTAAAAATGAATTTTTAATGAATTTTTAAAATTGACCGATTTTTTCTTAAGTTAGGTTAGAGTGAAAAATTTTTTACCAACTTTGAAAATTTTTTAAATTTTTTTGATAATACTTAGAATAAAACGGTCTTTTTACATCAAAATTAGAATGTTTTAAGCTTCATTTAGAAAAAAAAATCACATCAAAATATTTAAAACTCGATTTTTTACGAATTTTTTAATTTGAACGATTTTATTCTTACAATGAGAATTTGTAATTCTTAAAAAAAATCTTTTCTCGTTAAATTTCGTTAGTTAGAGTTAATCCACCAACACACCCATACACATACAAAGTATAGTGTAGTTGGAAAATTCAAAGTGAGAGGTTTCGAAGGCCGACGCGGAACTCTTCTGCCCGGACGAGCGTAAAATGGAACACAGATTAAATCCTGGGGGGTACGCACACGTTCGCGACCGCCCCCGGGGTCGACTGCGAGGGTGGAAAAACTCGGAAAATGCTTAATGGAAAAGTCGCTCTTGTAAAAATCCCAACCCCCGCAATGCATCCACTCCGGCGCGTAAGATATTCACGGTTTTAACTTTTAACTCTCCGACTGCATCAGGAAATCCTCTCTCATCAGTTCCTTTTTATCACAATACATCTACCCTTTTTCCCTTTTTTAATGTTACATTTTAAAGTTAATTGTTTTGAGATTGTTTACCCTCTAAATCAACTCACAAAAACGCAATTACACATAAATCTGTTCGGGCTTCAACAGAAGAGAAAGAAAAAATCTCCCAACCCTCCGTAATAGCTTAGGGACTCTAAGAATAAACCTCCCTTCTCGCTCGGGATTCCGCTATTAAAGGGCAATAAATTTGTAACAGATTTGGAGTACCTTCCCATAACAAAACTTAGCACTAAGTATACGCGCCCGTTAGTACTTGAATGGCTTTGCCGAAGTGGGTTTATACGCTCCGAGGATATGTAGGCAGATAAAAGGGTTTTGAGTGCGTTATAATCCGATGGAACGAACGTGAATAGAACCTTATGAGGCTTTACGTTACCTCCATTTCTCTTGTTAATAGATGTTATACTAACATTCCCTATCTGTTTGAAAGGTTACAGGAATAAAAAAGGTGTTCATCATTTTTACAAGTTTTAAAGTTCTAACTTTAAAAAATAAATCGTAGAGAATTTATTTATTGAAAATAAGAAATTATTTTATAAAAAAAGGAGAAAATAAAAAAAAAATTTTAATTTTCTTGGTGACAATTAGAATAATTTTGATGACTTTAGTAAAAAATAGACATATTATACTATTCTTACCTACAAAATCTTTTCTTAGTTTAGAGAAATAAAGTTTGGAAGAGTTTTTAAACTTGGACAAAAAATAGTTAGGTTTTACTAAAAATTTTCAATGTCTTTGAAAATTTTTTTAAATTCTTTGGTGACAATTGGAACAATTGTAATCAGTTTAATAAAAAGTAGATATTTTATTCTATTTTTATCTAGAGTTCCTTTTCTCAATTTAAAGAAATAAAGTCTGGATAATTTTTTAATACTTGGCATAAAATTTGTTTTTGTGTTAAAAATCTTTCAAGTTTTTGAAAATTTTTTAAAATTCTTTAGTAACAATTAGAACAATTTTGATAATTTTAATAAAAAATAGATATATTACTTTAATTCTGTTTAAAATTTCCTTTTTCAATTTCTAAAAATAAAGTCTGGACGATTTTTTAAACTTGGTCAAAAATTTGTTAGGTTATATTAACAAACTTCGAAGTTTTTGATTTTTTTTTTTAATTTTTTAGCGTAAATTAAGACAATTTTTACGATATTAATAAAAAATAGATATTTCAATTCACTTGTGCCTAAAATTTGAATTCTCAATTTTTACAAATAAAGTCGGGGCGATTTTTTAAACTTGGTCAAAAATTTGTTAGGTTATATCAACAAACTTCGAAGTTTTTGAAAATTTTTTTAAATTTTTTAGCAAAAATTAAAACAATTTTGACGATATTAATAAAAACTAGATATTTCAATTTACTTGTGTATAAAATTTAAATCCTCAATTTTTTAAAATAAAGTCCCGACGATTTTTTAAACTTGGCCAAAAATTTGTGAGGTTACATAAAAAATCTGAGAAGTTTTTGAAATTTTTTTTAAATTTTTTGGTAAAAATTAAAACAATTTTGACGATATTACTACAAAATAGATATTTCAATTTACTTGTGTATAAAATTTAAATCCTCAGTTTTTTAAAATAAAGTCCCGACGATTTTTTAAACTTGGCCAAAAATTTGTGAGGTTACATAAAGAAACTGCGAAGTTTTCGGATTTTTTTTTAATTTTTTGGTAAAAATTAGGACAATTCTGATAATATTAATTACAAATAGATGTTTCACTCTACTTGTGTTTAAAATTTCAATTCCCAATTAAAAAAAATAAACTTTCGGCGATTTTTTTAAACTTCGTTAAAGAATTATTAGGTTATATAAAAAATCATCGAAGTTTTTGATAATTTATTAAAATTCTTTGGTAACATTTAGAACAATTTTGATGCGTTTAACAAAAAATAGATGTTTTATTCTATTTTTAGCCACAATTTCTCTTCCCAATTTCCCAAAATTAAATCTGATAGATTTTTTTAAACTTGGTTAAAAATATCTTGGGTTATGTTAAAAATCGTCGATGTCTTTTAAAATTGTTGTAAATTCTGTAGTAACAATTAGAACATTTTTGACCAATTTAATAAAAAATAGATGTTTTATTTTATTTATTTTCCAATTTTTTTTTTAATTTCTAGAAATAAGCTTTGTAGAATTTTTTAAACTTTTGTTGAAGTATTTTAAAACTTCTTATACAGAATATTCTAAAATTATACCGACAAAGTGTTGGGATCTATTCTTTGTGTTATTTTAACCCATTCGAGACGATGATATTTTTCGAATACTGTCCTCAGAAGCGAAGTTTTTTTTTCTTTATATTGTTCCTTTATTATTATTGCACATGATGTTCAGGCCGTCTTATAGCCTCGGAAATCAATTGCACACACGGTATTGTAATTGTAGTCGGTCTCGAATGGGTTAAGTAGATGATCTCTTATACCTTCAAAGACATTCAGCGATAAAATCCTCTTTACATCAAACCACAAAAGGATATGCTTCAAAAATCCACACGCACCTTACATCTTTAACATTTTCTTAACCTAATAGTATGCTTTTGTGTGAGTGAGGATTTGTAAACTAAACTGTACTAGTTTTACTTTTTGAAAGGTTCTGAAGAAGGCGCGCAAAAAGCATGTTATGGAGGAAATAAAATTTTGAAATTATCATGTAATTGAGGTTACATCTGAAGATTCGTAAAACATTTTAAAACACCTCTTCTCAAAACTAACAAACTTGTACAAGATAACAGATAACAAATTTTAACCTCAATGTAGTTCAAATAATCCAAGGAATGTATTCTAGTATTTTATCGGTATAATTTTGGAACACTGTATAATAATTAGTAGAAAAAATTTCTCGTCTTATGTTGAAATAAAAAGTTAGTGAAAAGAAGGAAATAAACGATTTTTAGATCTTTAATTAAACCACATTTAAATAAAGCGTCATTTAAATCACTAACTCTAACACTAGACTTAGAACTAGGAGCTTAACCGCGCTTCTTTTGAAAAAGTGTTTGATGTTTTGGATGCCATGTTGTAACCTTCTTCAGAGTTTGAAGTGAAGACCTTTCTAAAGAAGGTTGCAACATAACATCCAAAATGTCAAACGCTTTTTCCCAAGAAACACGGCTAAACCCAAGAGCCCCAACTCTAAGTCTAGTGATAGAATTAGCGCTAATGTTAGTTAGAGCCTTAGGAATCAAATATAATAAATTCTGGGAAGTCAACCAAAAGCGATGTCGAAATTAAACACCTCTTTTATTCATTCCTAAGCTTTCGGTTAGAATTACAACCTTCATCAGAGGTGCGCTAAAAATTTACAAAATTAAACGCTAGACAATCAGTTAAAGTTAAAATTTCAAACAATCTGACCGAAAAACACTTACAATTTAGAAGTTAAGGCATTGGTGGATTTTTGGTTCACTTTCCAGAATTTATTATATTTGATTCCTGACGTTGTACAATCAGTACTCCTACCCCACGTTAGAGTCTTAGTTCACCTCGGGTTATGTCAAAAATCTTCGAAGTCTTTTAAAACATTTGTAAATTCTTTAGTAACAATCAGAACTATTTTGGCCAATTTAATAAAACAATAGATATTTTATTTTATTTACTTAACGGTTAAAAGGAGTTTTAACCGTTTGCGTACCGTGAGCCAATTTCGCACTCTTCAGATTTTGTGTCGAGAAAAGTCAGCGCCAAGAGCATTTGGCCGAAATAGAAAACTGACGACCTAGCCGAATTTTTTTGTCAATATTTTCAACATGTAACTAAAAGAGCGTTATCGCGTTCTTTGGCTTTTTTCGACAGGTAATCGAAAGAGTGCGATCGCCCTTTTTGGCGCTTTTTGATCGTATTTTTTTTCAAAACTCTCTCGTAGGCAAACGGTTAAAGTCCCAGGTCGAATTTATGATTAAATGGATTTGATTTTAAGATAGCAATATATTTCTACATTCTTCAGTTGAGTATCATTAACCCTTTGACTCCTACGGACGCATATATGCGTTCAGTGAAAGTTATTTTTTAGCTTGCACATATTCGTCCATAGTCTTTGTAGATAAAGTAACAGTGATTGATGTTTGTACTATATTATAAATTAATACATCGCCAAATACATTTAAGTAACATTAAAAACTATTTAATCCCCAGCGATAACTTTTACCATTTGCATGTCATTGACGCGAAACGTTTCGAATCAAAGAATTCAACAGTCAAAAGGTTAAGAAAAATACAAAGTAAGCTCAAGATTACAATTTTATAGTGATTTGTTAAATAAAAGTTGACGGCATAAAAGTTGCGACTTTTAGTCTTCAGATCTATCTCATCAAAAGCTATTAGTGAAGATGTATAAAAATCTAATTTGAAAAGCGTATGTTTGGTTGAAAACAGAAAGTTTAAAGGCGTTTTCTGGCGATGCAGCGGTTCCAAAACTTTTGAAATATTTTTATTTTTGCGTTAAACCGTGACGTCACTGCCGAAACCGATTGAACCATTTCAAAAATGCTTTACGATCTCTATTCTTACTGTATCTCGATTCTTACTGTAACTACATATCGCCGCACAGTGGGGCGAAATGCTCAAAAATCGGACATACGTACAAAAAAATAAATTTTTAAAAACTGATACTTTCGGAATATTTTTATATTCTACACACTTTAGTCTATTTATAAATGCATTTGAAACGTTAATTATTACCGAATTTCCCCCATCAAAACTAATCGAAGGGGATAATTGAAATTTTTATATCATGAAGAGTAGGTTTCAAACTTCATATTATGGTTATTTTCATCTTTTAAAAATTTTTGGATCCGCCTAAAATGTGCTTTAAATCTAAGGTAATGTATATGACGCAGATCACATATTTTAAACAGCCATAACTTTTAAGGTCCAAAATGGACCAAAGTATGGAATACACCAAATGATTGTCGAAAGGCTCTAGTTTCTAAAAACCCTTATTGTCCGTCCCCTCTCGTCCCCTTTTTTATAAAAATTGCATTTAAAGAGAAAATATGTAAAATTTTACGATATAAACGCCTAGATTTTGCAAGAGAAGGAAGATTTGCAGAAAATTTTTCTGAAGACAATAAAATTAATTGTGAAATTGTAAAAAATGTATTATTGTATTAAACTTGTAGACTCGACAATGCAGTTATAAATATACAACATTTATAAGTCATAATTTTTTTTTATCAAATATCTGCATGCTGAAGTCATATGGGTATAGGTTGTTACAATCTTCTTGTACTTATCTTTGCTAATATAGGGTCATTTGTAAGCTACTTAATGTTAAAAATCTGTTATAATTCATATTATTTATAAAAAAAAATTACGTCCTGTTTGGGAATTGAACCCACTTCTGCATCAAAACGATTTTTTTTTCATTTAAAATCAAATAAAGTGTTAATTTCTTTAATAGCATATGCACAGCTCTTTCATATACTTCTTCATATATCTATTTTACCCATTTACAATTAATATTGGGGTTGTTCTATCGAAAAAAAGAAAGTTATGTGACGATGTCTGTAATTTAGCTATGTCGCCCCACTGTGCGCCGTCCCGAAACAACATCGACGTAGCTGCAATTTTTTGACAAAATGAGTTAAGGCCATCAATGTATCCAAAAAATGCCGATTTTAATTATTTTTTGCTTTTCCTGCAAAATTTTTTATTTTGCAGTTATGTCGATGTTCTTCCGGAACGGCGATATGCGCAAATTTTTTTAGTGAGTTTAGTTTCTAATAAAATTATAATTCTCAAAACGGAAAAACAGATAAAAATAAACTAGTCGAGGTAGTAGTGGAAGATATTCACAATCAGATAAAAGTCAACGAAATCTTTTCCCCAGATATAGGCATATTACCACCAATAAAATTTTTATTGCATTCAGGGCAATTAATCCTTTCTGACAGAGTATTAAATGTAGCTCTTCCCATTCGGAATAATTGAAAAAGATCCTGCCCAAGGTACAGAGTTAACCTTTCCTCATAATATACCCTAATGCAAGGGTGGGCAACCTCCGCCCCGTGTAAGAGTCTAATCTAGCCCGCGAGATCTTTAGAAAGAATAATAAATAATTTTTGTTTAAAATCAAAAGTTTTTAACTGAAAGAAATAAGTAAAGAAAGATTTACAACTAATGCGGTAGAGAAGAAAAATGTCTTGTTACTGCACTGGGATTCGAACCCAGATCTTTTTCTTTCCGGGTAGTTGTTATACCAAGGAAAGTAGGAGATCTAATAATGAGCTTTATTTTTTATGAAAAAAAAAACTTATAAGTAACAAAAATTTGCCAATTTTGTATTTCGGCCAGCGTACAAAAAATAAATCATAATCTGGCCCACATCATACAAAATTTGCCCACCCTTGCTCTAATGCATAAGTGTTGAGTTTTTTCGTCCGATTTGAATTCACGTTCGAAAGCGTTGCACGCCAGAAAACGCCTTAAGTCTCAAGTTCGTGTTCATTCAACATACTTTGATTAACCCATTCGAGACTAACAGCACACCGTGCATACAATTGATTTTCGAGGCAATTATCAGTTATTTTGAGTAAACTAGTCGTCGAAGTATGATTTTTCTTGAATTAGTTCAAGATTTATTTACAGATTTCATTAATGAAATGACGTATGAATACGAATACGCATTGGTCTCATTTTTATCGCTTGTGTAATCGTTCCCAAGAACGGGGAAGTACAAGGGCTAAGTTCTCAAACTTTTTTAATGATGTATTTTCATTTTACCTTACATTGCACACATAGTGTTTAATCCGCACCTCGCAATAAAAATTTTCCGAGGAGCGAGCTGCACATTTGATATGCAATGATCTTATTTATGTGAATTCACTTACAAATTGGCTGATTTGAAACATATTTTTTATTAAAAATGAACAATATAGAGAAAAGAAAATCCTCCTGGGGACCGAATTTGAAAAACATCGTCGTCATAAATGGGTTAAGATAATTGCTGTGAAATCGGAGGGTGAGATATAAGATTTTTACACAAATTCATGTTCATGTTCAGTGGCGGCTTTTAACGTGATAGACCTGAAGATGATACAAAAGCCAAAATTTAAATGGTTAAAGTTATAAAGTTTTAAGCTTCAATTTACTTTATTTTCTTCATTAATTTAATTTTTTTTTTTTTGATTTTATGAACCTACCTTTATGTGGCATCTTCCAGAAAGCCTCGGCGCACGTCGAGTCCCTTAGGGACAACGTTTTCGCGGCTGATAAGACGGGTGAAAACCCGCCTGCAGACGGGATAGGACCGGAAGTAGCTCCCAGCCTGAATTTCTACCTTCAATCTAAAACAAAAAAAGAGATTTTTTTTAAATCCACCTTCATTCAAAATTACAAAAATAAATATTATTTTTTTTTTAATTTTATAGATTTGAAAGTTAGGAATGAATCCTTTCTAACTCATAATCCTACTGATTGTGAGTTAGATGCCTTATGGTTTTGTATAAAGTTCAAAGCTATAAGTAGCTCGAAAACTAATAGATATCCGTCGGGAATTTGAAAGGTGTACAATATACACGTTGTTGCAAAGTCATTCTTAATCGGAAAGCATTGAGAGGCAATCAAAGACAATGGGATACCGGTGGACGTTTTAAATTTGTCTTCATTTCGACCCCTACATTTGATACGAACAATAGACATAGAAAGTTGAAAGGTTGAATTAAAAAAAAATAATAGTAATAAAAAAATTTTAGTTTAAAAAAAAAATTTTAATTTTTCTAATTGTATAAAAATAAATATTTAATGGTAAGATATAAAAATTTTATTTGATAAATCGTTCTTTTTATTACTAAATAACCATTTTTTTACTCTAAGAAGAGAAAAAAAAATCGTTCAAGTTTAACCCTCTTTTTCATCTTTTCCCTTTTCAAAAAAACTCGTTACATTCGTCATGGTTGATGGAAAACGGGAGCCTCGGCGGTTGTTAAACTTTTTATGCGCGTCTTTAGCCGTGCAAAGGGCAAAGGGCCAAAGGAATCGGGCGCAATTATTCCCGACCTTCCGCCTCCGTTACGAGTGGCCCCCCGACGGCTTGAAACCCGCGGAATATACACGAGTGCCCTCGATCGGCTCCAGGGCCCCCGCGAGCTTTAAAGCTCGACGTTTGATCTTCGCGCCCGGCATCGTGTACGTCATTAACTTTGAAAATGGTCCGCGTTTTTGTACCGTACTTTCATGCTCGTTCGCTCAACCACTTCGACCCCCCCGAAAGATTTCTTTCAGTTTCTAATTAAGATATATACACACTTTGAGCTTTTTTTTTTAAAAAAAAAACCTTAAACTTAAAATAAAATTGAGATTAAAAAAAAATAATGTTAAAAATTAACTAAACTAATATGACTTACCTTATCAAAAAAAAAAGTTATCAAAATGATGATAAACTCGATAAACGCGATAAAACACAAACTCACAAAATTTTTAAAAAATGTCTTTTACCCCGAATTAAAAAAAAAAATAATTTTTTTTTAACTCATTAAAATATAATTTTCCACCCCCTTCTTTTTTAATCTCTTTGATCGTTTGAAACTTTAAAAACCCGGAACCCCGGAACCGAAATATAAAAAAACCGTTTCTGCTTGATTTCGCGTTAATTACCCTTCGAGAGGTTTTCGGGGGTTGTTAAGGGTTCGGCGGTCGTCACACGTGCTCACACACGGGGGTTGATGCACAGCCACCGTTGATCGCCTGTGCTACCATGCGAAGCGAGCCGAAGACTGGCTTGTGCATAGTGTCAGTGAGCCGTGTGCTTAGGCGACGTGATCCGGGCTTTCGAGGGGGCGTAACCCCCTTGCGACCACGCCCTCTATGGTCTATTCAAAATTTTTTGGCGGGAGGAGAAGTGGGGATGAGATTTCTACCTTGAAAGAGACGATGAGAAGTTATGAGAGAGACAGATTTTAAATTTTGAATTTTGAATTTCGAATTTAAAATTTTAAACCAAATAAATAAAAATGACTCCAAGTGTATACCACCCTTAAATTTTTTAATATTATAATAAAATTCAAGTTGAGTGTAGATTAAGTGATGTTATTTTTTTTTTAATTTTGAGGGGATGAAATTTCTTTTTATTAAATAAAAAAAAATAAAATTATTGAAGAAGTTTAAATCATATAGTAAGTATCTTTAGAAAGAAGTATTTCTCGGTTCGAGGCGTGTCCCCAACGGTATTAACCGTGCGCCACTGGACGTCTCAACGAGTTCCACCATTGGTGGAACGTTCTGACGCCATTGTCCACGCGACGCCGGCGTCGGCGCGTTTTCACTCCTCCAAGTTGGTAGCCCCGAGCGTCGCGACGTCTACATTAACACCCCGAACTGTCGACCTTAAAACATCTCGACTTTCCAAACAACAAATTCTTTTATCAAACTGAAAAAAGGTAAGTACAAACATTACTTTTAATTTTTTTAATCATTAAATTTCAAAAAACTTAATTGATTTTTAGACTCAATCAATCAAATCAAATCAAATCAATCGAGGCGTGTCATTTTAGAATCAGATCTAAACAGTAAACACGGACATTTGTTGGACATCTCGGCCGTTGCTGTCGCGCGTTTGACAATTTGAAGGACCACCCCGAGTACAAAGGCGGAGAATGGGAGAGATTTAAAAGGACTTGAAAGGACCCCGAAACCGCGCTTCGAAAACCAACCGGTCCTCTTCGGTAGCCTTCTCGGACAAATTGGGCCCCATCCCTTCGTACAATACAAATATTTGCGTTGTACCTTGAGCCCCAACCGGGACAGTTTATTTTATTTTTATTAAACGGAACGAATCATGCGTGCGATTTTCTTATATTATGTCCGGGGCGGTTGTTGTAATTATTCTATGGGAGGAGGGATTGGGGTTTTGGATTGATTTGTAAACCAAATATAAACCAAACATAAACCAAATAAAAACCAAATAAGGGTGGGATTCTATTTCGTATTTATTTATTTCTTTTCTTTTATTTTAAAGGGGTTGGTTTATATTTGCTTGGAGGATTTTATTTTTAAGGTAATTTAGAAATTATTGTAAATTTATATGGAAATAAAAGTTAACCATATAAAGATTTGTAAATAAAGAAAAAAAATTTTTTTTTGGGTATTTTCTTTTCTAAATACACAACCTAAGTTAAAAAAATCAAGTTGGCATAGAAACTTGATGAGCTTTTTAATTGGTTGTTATGGTAACTACCTCCCACCATATTGTTATCATGGCTAGCTAATATTATTTGGTTTAGATTCATGATTTTATTTTTAATTTTCAATTTAGAAACAAATTTGGGTTAATTTTTCAACTAAATTTAAATCTAACTTGTTAAAAAATTTGATGAAATTTTTATGTAATTCCATTAATTTTGATTTTAGATTTTAAATTTTATTCAATTTTGTCAATTTGAACTTGTATTATGTAATTTTAATTATTCAATAAATTTTAATTATTTATTCAATGAATGAATGAGAGCGTTCAGTGTATACAGCAGTTAGGTGGCTGAACTACATCAGATTTATGAGCGATATTGTTGGTTTACCGTTGACACTCAACGCTGACTATTTTGAGCAGTACTTTGGTTTTGCGTTTAAATCAAAGTGAAATGAAATAAAAAGCTTTAAAAAGTTATCTGGGAGATTAGTTGCCTGGTACAATTTATGTTGTCTAATACCGTTAAAATATTTACATTCCGTTCGGTGAAAGATGTTTCATGCGTTATTACTTATCATTGTTTTCTCAACGTATGTAAAATAATGTTTTAGTATTTAATTGTACTATCGGTGTACCAAAAAGGTTGGGATACAAGTGTTGGGAAAATGTTTGAAATTTCTTAGTGTGTGTCACACTTTGTATGTGTTAGCTAACTATCATCTGATGTGTCAAAATTTTAAAATTTTGCCCGGTTTATTCACCTTTGGGTGAATACTAATAATCTATACGATGTCTGACATGGTTACAGGCTAATTAGTCAATCATGGTAAGAAAAATTATAGTAACTATGGAAAATATCGGGTTGGTTCATTTATCCAAAGGTGAATAAACCGGCTCTTAACCCTTTGAGCGCTGAGTTGCTCGACGTTAAGCGTGTGCCGTGCGCTGCCCATTCCGTATGGAAAAGCCAGCCATCGACTACGTAGTTTTTATAAAAAAGACACAATTTGAGCAGACTTAACCTCCGGTGACAGACTTAAAACCATTAAATATCCTATTGCGGTGTAAAAGCCGCAACGCGTCTATTCATGTAAGTCCGATAGGCGCGCCCACCGGAGGTTAATTAATTACGCAGTCCAAATAACCTAAATCAAACGGTTTTTCGAAAACTCATATATGGGTTCATAGCCAAAATCGAATGGTTGTGCGAAAACGGATATATGGGTTAATAGCCAACGTAGAATGGTTGTGTGAGAACGCACTTATGTGTTCACAGCGCTGAAAGGGTTAATAAGGCAATATAACCTGACATTTGAAATTTTTTGTTCAAAAAGTCTGCCTTAATCGACATAAATTCCGTTATTTTTGACATTATCCAACATCGTACCATCGGTAGCCATAAAATATTGGGACTTGAAGCATTTTTCTAATATGTGTGTTGCACTTTGGACTTGTTAGGTAACACGTTGAGTGCCACGCGGTTTTATAGCGACTTTCCCGTCAGGCCACTGTCAGTTACTTATGACTATCGCAGCCTGAACGAAAAATTGTGTTAGTCATCGATGACTGACATGGTACCCAACGTGTTAATCGTCACTTGATGCATCAAAATTGCAAAACTAATACAGTGAAAACTCCCTTGTGCGGACAACCAACCGGACCCACCAAAAGTGTCCGTTCAAGAGGGTTGTCTGCTTAAGAGAAATGCGAAGTAATTATATGAGCATATTATAATCATGATTTCAAAACAAATGGAAATGTAAAACTTTTACACAATCAGAACAAGGGTTACAAATTAAGTTTACTTGAAAAATATGAAGTAGATAAATTTGTATTCAGTAACACACAAGTTGAATGTTTGAATGATCAAATACAAAGTCTAAAAACTCCCTTGTATAAAATACCTGTCCCATCCTTTTCCCCAAAATGCAGAGGATTAATGCATCTGGATTGCGTGCGTTTTCCACCCTTTTTGGGGTCCCAGCGGCCACTCCCCATTCCTTTCTTTGCCCCATTTTTTTAACCCTTATCCCTAGTATTCAGTTAGAGCTCCCATTCTAATTCCCAATTCCTAATTTTCCCTGTTTATTTTACGCTGCAATTTTTATGATTGCATTTTATTACATGAAGCGTATAAATGCAAAACCAGACATTTGACATTCAAATAGTTTTGAGTAAAACGCGAAAAACCTCTCATTGTCGTTTAAGTCACTCAATCGGCTTGGTATTTTAACCAAAAGTAGATAATACATTGACGCGTCTTTATGTGCTTTAAAGCGCAAATCAGGCTTATAGTAAAAAAGTTATTTTGATTTAAAAAATGAGAATGTCTTGTTTTGCATCTAAGGCTTGGAAATTTCTGCTTCGTGAACTGCAACGTTCTGGATTTGGCGTTTCTGTAAAAAAAACTAGCAGTATCTGCACTAATAAAATTTGGAGTTGCGATAAAAGAGATTTTAAAGAAGCTGATTTTTTATTGAAAAAAAGTACAAAATTAGTTTCTTAGGTACAAATTTAAATTCGTAAGTCAGTATCAGATTCATTATCAGAAAACACTAGTGTATCATTGACATCCACCTGAGTTTCCGAAGTATTGGTTGGATTGTTTTGAAAGGAGTTTTTGAAGAACTCCAAACGTTCATCGTTTTCCCATTCTGCACCATAGTGTCTGGCTAGCAAAGAGGAAATGCTTCTTATTTTGCCAGGTTTAAGCCTTCTGCCTTAAACTTCTGCCTCTTTGTCTTGGCTTTTTCACGCTTGCACTCTTGCTTATTTGCTATTCTCTTTCACCCTTTGCCACGAGGACTTGGTTCAATGGTAATGTTGTTGAAGGTAATCAAAACTCAGTAATACATTCGTTACCACGCTCTCGTTTAAACTAATCATGCAGAAGCGAGCAAAACTAAAAGCTACTTCAATGTCACGGCTATCACGTGAGATAATGCGAGACCTGGATAGGTTCAAACACAAACGTCTGCTTTTGCACTTAACTACTTGGCGCAAATGTCTGCTTTTGCATTTAAAACGGAATTTATTATGGCAATAACTCGCTTAAATGTATTGTTACGCTCCTGGGGGCCACAAAAATTGATTTCTTGCTAAATTTACAATATAGATCCGTGTCTAACTAATTTTTGAAGAAAATGTCGAATGTCTGCTTTTGCATTTATACGCTTCACATATTAAATAACTTTTTCAACAATTAACTTTCAGACTACATACACTATTCGAATAATTACACTAAAATTTTTACTTGTTCTATTTCTTTACTATTACTGTTCTTTATTTATGTTCTTTTCATATTACTGTTGCAGTTATTTTGCTTAATCTTGTATTTCCGCATGCGCAACCTTCGTCATATTGTAAAGTCGTAATAAAACTGGTTCATTTCATAATTTCACGTTGTTTAACAACATGTTTTAATATTTTAACGTTGCGTGTGACTTTTAGAAATAAATTTTAACGATTAAAAATTTTTACTTTAATGTTAATTTCTTTTTATATTGTAAGTATTTTTATATTGTAAGTATTTTTATATTTTTAACTTGTAATACTATATTAGTTTCAAATTTATAATCACACTTTTTTTCGTTAATTAATGCAACGTTCATTTCTTGTAGTCGTCTCAGACGATGGCGTGAGCCTAAATATGTCAGACGTAAGAATAAATTCAAAAGACCGGTAAAAGTACTGATTTTTATTCCAACTAACGACTTTTAAATTTTCAACTGGTAGAACATGGATCAATCAAAAAAAATTTTTGTAATTATACGAGAGTTGGACGGTTCCATGAGAAACTATCCACCCAAGGGGGGTGTCCGTTGAAGAGGGGTGTCCGCGAAGGGGAATTTCACTGTAAACCAATATACCTTGGTGTTATAACCTTCCTTCAAGAAGCACGATTTAATTGGTAAATTCGTTAGCTTTAGGGTGTCGTATGGGAAATAAAACCAATCTTGATTTAACCAGGAATTATATTCGACTGCTTTTCGCAAGCTGCAAAGTACAACTGATTCACGTTTAAATAGATTTTATGATAAAAATAAACAGGAGCGTTACACAACAACTAGTTTTTACAATTAATCACCCCCGAACAAAGAGCGTTCATCACGTAACATCCCAACTGGTAAGAACCCACCTTCCATGATAACATAAATATGATTATTTTTGATATCTCAATTGACGACAAAATTTTTTGGGCATCGATGGTACTCGTCCCAACATTTTTTGGGTATCAATGGTACATGACATAAAGGGACAAAAATTGAAAATAGTCATCTAGCATAATAAATGTAGATTCAAAAATGTAGGTTTAAATCATCTTCAATCAAAAAACAATCAACTGTTAAACATTTATGATTTTTATCTAGTTTCTAATCAGATCTAATATTAAACTTCCGCAAGGTTTACAAAGTGCATACAGTCAACTTTTTAAGAGAGGTTAAAAATTCAGTGTTTAAAAACATATTACATCAAAAACAGGATGAGTAGATTTAACGTTCAACGACCAGAAACTTAGTGCATAAAATCATATTCATCATAAAACCTGGTTTGTTTATATCAGATATGTATGTTAACCGCCCCCAATGATTTAATAAATTGAATTTAAAAGACATAGTAAGAAGAAACATTTCTTTAGAACTTAAAAAAGTACATCTCTTAAAAGAAATTATTAAAAATAATTTGGGTAGGTTTATGTTGCCAAAGAGATTAAAGAAAAATTCTTCAGATAAAAAATAAAAATGAAATCAGTATGAATATAAAGAATCTATTGTAATACTTTGATAAGTTTACTAGGATAAACTGTTAAATACGATATTCTATCAAAAATAAAAGCTGTATAACCACTAAAAGTACTTTTTTTTAATTTTCAAAAAATTTTAACAATTATGTCTTTAAATAAAGAAATAATTAAAGGAAGGGTTTCTGCCCGGAAAGCAGGAAACCTGGGTTCGGATCCCAGTGCAGTAATGAGACATTTTTTCTCCTTTAACGCATTATGGTAAAAACCCTTTCTTTAATTATTTCTTTATTTAATTATTGTGCGTTAATAATTCCCAAATTTTCATTAAATTAATCATATCTTTCTTTTAACCCTTTGATTGCTGAATATTTCGATTCCAAATGCTTCACGTCAACTGTATGCGACTGACAATAGTTATCGCTGAGGACTAAATTCTTTTTAACGCAATCTAAATCTGTTGGGTTATATATTCGGCTATTAAGTTATAATATAGCACAAAATCCAGTTACTGCTACTTTATCCACATACACTATGGATGAATACATGTGGTCACAGAGATAGCTTTCATTGGGCGCACATTTGTGCCCGTAGCAGTCAAAGGGTTCATATATTTACCGTTTCTGAAAAATAAAAATTTTAATTCCTAACAAAAACAAGTCCCAACAAGCGCTCTATATCTAATTAGAACCTCATTTCTTCAATAATTTCAATATTTATATACATAAAAAATGTTAAGTGTTTCCTTCGAGTATATACCTTCCTTGAAAATTTGATAAAAATCACAAAATTAATGCTATGTATCCATTAAACGTTCTTTAATTTAAATTCTTGTTTGAAACATTATTTTTTTTTAATCATCTTTTGAATTTTCTTCAAAAGATTCCTGTCGTGGTACAAAAATAAATCTTTACATTCCAATATTCTATCTATATTCGATTAAAACCCTATCTCTTTACATTTGTGCGTGCAGGCGATTTCCAATAGTTTCTGATTGTTTCATCAAATTAAGATTTAGGATTTCTTACCTGTGATCAAAATTAAACAATTTGATTGGATGACAAAATTAGAAACTGTTGGAAATTGCTTGCTCCAAGAAAGCTTTTATCATTCATTTTCGACTTACAGATTGAAAAGTAAAGTTTTTTAATTTTCCTAATAAATCCTAATCGATTTTTTCATTTTTGATTTCCACTTCTTTAATAATTTTAGTATTTACACAAATAAAAAAATTTTGAAATAAAAGTTTTTGTCTTAACTCTCTATATCTTATTAAAGATTTAATAAAAACTTATAAATTAAGGTGTTATATCCACTATTTTTTTTTTTTTTTTAATTTTCCTCAACCTCAATCTTTTTGTTCTTCTCTTGAACAAAAAATTTCCAATTGTAGCACAAAAACAAATCCCAACCAACACTCTGTATCCAATTTGGCCTTACGGCTTGAAGGATAAGTGCTTCCTTAAGTTCCCCGATAAGCCGTAACCGATCTTTTCAATTCTGGGGGTTGTAAGGAGCCGCCGAAGCCGACTCTGCCGCGGCGGCGGTGACCGAAGCTTCTTAAGGGCGGTACCTGCAACCTCTTTAATCCCCGTAATGTAAAACCCGGGTCCCGGATCGCTTCTTTTCTCTTCCCCGCCGAGTCCACCCTTTTCGCTTTCCGAAAACTTGCCGACTCGCGATTATCTATCGATAATTCCCCCGAATACTTTTTTTATATTATGTCAGAGGATCACGCGGTCGCTCCTCCCCTTTATTTTTTTATACCACACTTACCTTCACCCTATATAGGGCATTATTGCACCGGTCGACGTGTTTACGGCGGTATTTTTGTGGTGTCTGAACAAGTAGGTGAGGCGTACTGAGCCAGTTAATAATAAAAGGGGGATGAACATGAAAGGGACCGACCTATTAAACGGTCTGATAGCATTTTTCCCACATTCTCACCTTTTACTATTACCTTATTCTATTTAAAGAAATTTTACGGTTGGAAAATTTTTTACAAATTAGTTACCAAGAAAGATTGCATTTAAGTACAATAGATATTCAAAGAAATTTTATAAAAGAACCAAAAGTTTTTGATCGAACCTAACATAACCTTAAAATTTTTTTATCAACTTTGAAAAATCATAGTGGATTTATTTATAGGAATTTAGAAAAGAAATTTTCAGGAATGATAGATTAAAATGTTTATTTTTTAATAAATTAATCGTATTTATTCTAATTATACTCCAAAAATTTAAAAAATTCCCAAAAATACCAAATTTTTTTGATCAAACTTAACATAACCTTATAAAATTTTAATCAAATTTAAAAAATCACACTAAATTTATTTGTGAGAATTGAAAAAAGGAAACCATAAGAAATGATGGATTAAAATGTCTATTTTTTAGTAAAACTATCAAATTTGTTTTAACTATTACTGAAAAATTAAAAAAAAATTTTTAGAACACCGACGATTTTTAAACCAAATCTAACCTCAAATTTCAATCAACTTTTAAAAAAGCATAGTGGATTTATTTAAATGATTTAAGAAAAGGGAATTTTAGAAAAGGTAGATTAAAATGTCTATTTTTTAATGAATTAATCGAATTTATTCTAATTATTCCCAAAAAAATTTAAAAAATTTCCAAAAATACCCAAATTTTTTGATCGAACCTAACATAACCTTATAAAATTTGGATCAATTTTAAAAAATCATACTGATTTTATTTGTTAGCATTGAAGAATGGAATCTTTAAGAAATGATGAATTAAAATGTCTATTTTTTATTAAAACCATCAAATTTTATTTAACTATTACTGAAAAATTATAAAAAAATTTTAAGAACACCCTCGATTTTTGGACCAAATATAACCTTAAATTTTTATCAACTTTAAAAAATCGTAGTGGATTTATTTAAAGGATTTAAGAAAAGGGAATTTCAAAAAAGATAGATTAAAATGTCTATTTTCGAATAAATTAATCGTATTTATTCTAATTATTCCCAAAAAATTTAAAAAAATTTTCAAAAATACCCAAATTTTTTGATCGAACCTAACATAACCTTATAAAATGTTGGTCAATTTTAAAAAATCATACTGTATTTATTTGTCGGAATTGTGAAAAGGAAATTTTAAAAAATGATAGATTAAAATGTCTATTTTTTAGTAAAACCATCAGATTTGTTTTAACTATTACCGAAAAATTAAAAAAAAATTTTTAAACACCGATGATTTTTAAACCAAATTTAACCTCAAATTTCAATCAACTTTAAAAAATCATAGTGGATTTATTTATAGGAATTAAGAAAAGGGAATTTCAGAAAAGGTAGATTAAAATGCCTAGTTTTTAATGAATTAATCGCATTTATTCTAATTATTCCCAAAAGATTTAAAAAAATTCCCAAAAATACCCAAATTTTTTTGATCGAACCTAACATAACCTTATAAAATTTTGGTCAATTTTAAAACATCATACTGATTTTATTTGTTGGCATTGAAGAATGGAATCTTTAAGAAATGATGAACTAAAATGTCTATTTTTATTAAAACCATCAAATTTTATTTAACCATTACTGAAAAATTATAAAAAAATTTTAAGGACACCCTCGATTTTTGGACCAAACATAACCTTAAATTTTTATCAACTTTAAAAAATCGTGGTGGATTTATTTATAGGAATTAAGAAAAGGGAATTTCAGAAAAGATAGATTAAAATGTCTATTTTTTAATAAATTAATCGTATTTTTTCTAATTATTCCAAAAAAATTTAAAAAAATTCCCAAAAATACCGAAATTTTTTGATCGAACCTAACATAACCTTATAAAATTTGGATCAATTTTAAAAAATCATACTGATTTTATTTGTTGGCATTGAAGAATGGAATCTTTAAGAAATGATGAATTAAAATGTCTATTTTTTATTAAAACCATCAAATTTTATTTAACCATTACTGAAAAATTATAAAAAAAATTTAAGGACACCCTAGATTTTTGGACCAAACATAACTTTAAATTTTTATCAACTTTAGAAAATCGTAGTGGATTTATTTATAGGAATTAAGAAAAGGGAATTCAGAAAAGGTAGATTAAAATGTCTATTTTTTAATAAATTAATCGTATTTTTTCTAATTATTCCCAAAAAATTAAAAAAAATTCCCAAAAATACCCAAATTCTTTGATCGAACCTAACATAACCTTATAAAATTTTGGTCAATTTTAAAAAATCATACTGATTTTATTTGTTAGCATTGAAGAGTGGAATCTTTAAGAAATGATGAACTAAAATGTCTATTTTTTAGTAAAACCATCAAATTTTATTTAACCATTACTGAAAAATTATAAAAAAAATTTAAGGACACCCTCGATTTTTGGACCAAACATAACCTTAAATTTTTATCAACTTTAAAAAATCGTAGTGGATTTATTTATAGGAATTCAGAAAAGGGAATTTCAGAAAAGATAGATTAAAATGTCTATTTTTTAATAAATTAATCGTATTTATTCTAATTATTCCCAAAAAATTTAAAAAAATTCCCAAAAATACCCAAATTTTTTGATCGAACCTAACATAACCTTATAAAATTTTGGTCAATTTAAAAAAATCATACTGATTTTATTTGTTGGCATTGAAGAATGGAATCTTTAAGAAATGATGAATTAAAATGTCTATTTTTTATTAAAACCATCAAATTTTATTTAACTATTACTGAAAAATTATAAAAAAAATTTTAAGAACACCCACGATTTTTGGACCAAACTTAACCTCAAATTTCAATCAACTTTAAAAAATCATAGTGAATTTATTTAAAGGATTTAAGAAAAGGGAATTTCAGAAAAGGTAGATTAAAATGTCTATTTTTTAATAAACTAATCGAATTTATTCTAATTATTCCCAAAAAAAATTAAAAAAATTCCCAAAAATACCAAAATTTTTTATAAAATTTGGACCAATTTTAAAACATCACACTGAATTTATTTGTTAGCATTGAAGAATGGAATCTTTAAGAAATGATGAACTAAAATGTCTATTTTTTAGTAAAACCATCAAATTTTATTTAACCATTACTGAAAAATTATAAAAACAATTTAAGGACACCCTCGATTTTTGGACCAAACATAACCTTAAATTTTTATCAGTTTTAAAAAATCGTAGTGGATTTATTTAAAGGATTTAAGAAAAGGAAATTTTAGAAAAGGTAGATTAAAACGTCTATTTTTTAATAAATTAATTGTATTTATTCTAATTATTCCCAAAAAATTAAAAAAAAATCCCAAAAATACCTAAATTTTTTGATCGAACCTAACATAACCTTATAAAATGTTGGTCAATTTTAAAAAATCATATTGAATTTATTTATGGGAATTGAAGAAAGGAAATTTTAAGAAATGACAGATTAAAATGTCTATTTTTTAGTAAAACCATCAAATTTGTTTTAACTTTTACTGAAAAATTAAAAAAAAATTTTTAGAACAATGACGATTTTTGAACCAAATTTAACCTCAAATTTCAATCAACTTTAAAAAATCATAGTGAATTTATTTAAATGATTTAAGAAAATGGAATTTCAGAAAAGGTAGATTAAAATGTCTATTTTGTTATAAATTAATTGCATTTATTCTAATTATTCCCAAAAAAATTAAAAAAAATCCAAAAATACCAAAATTTTTTTATAAAATTTGGACCAATTTTAAAAAATCATACTGATTTTATTTGTTGGCATTGAAGAATGGAATCTTTAAGAAATGATGAACTAAAATGTCTATTTTTTAGTAAAACCATCAAATTTGTTTTAACTATTACTGAAAAATTAAAAAAAAATTTTTAGAACACCGACGATTTTTAAACCAAATTTAACCTCAAATTTCAATCAACTTTAAAAAATCATAGTGGATTTATTTACACTATTTAAGAAAAGGGAAGTTTAGAAAAGGTAGATTAAAATGTCTATTTTGTAATAAATTAATTGCATTTATTCTAATTATTTCCAAAAAATTTTAAAAAAATCACAAAGATAACGAAATTTTTTGATCGAACCTAACATAACCTTATAAAATTTTAATCAACTTTAAAAAATCATACTGAATTTATTTGTAAAATTTGAAAAAAGGAAACTATATGAAATGATGAATTATAATGTCTAATTTTTAATAAAACCATCAAATTTGTTTTAACTATAACTCAAAAATTAGAAAAAAATTTTTAAAACACCGATGATTTTTAAGCCAAATTTAACCTCAAATTTCACTCAACTTTAAAAGGTCATAGTGGATTTATTTAAAGGATTTAAGAAAAGGAAATTTCAGAAAAGATAGATTAAAATGTCTATTTTTGAATAAATTAATCGTATTTATTCTAATTATTCCCAAAAAATTTAAAAAAATTTTCAAAAATACCCAAATTTTTTGATCGAACCTAACATAACCTTATAAAATTTGGACCAATTTTAAAAAATCATACTGAATTTATTTGTTGGCATTGAAGAATGGAATCTTTAAGAAATGATGAATTAAAATGTCTATTTTTTATTAAAACCATCAAATTTTATTTAACTATTACTGAAAAATTATAAAAAAATTTTAAGAACACCCTCGATTTTTGGACCAAACATAACCTTAAATTTTTATTAACTTTAAAAAATCGTAGTGGACTAATTTATAGGAATTAAGAAAAGAAATTTTCAGGAAAGATAGATTAAAATGTCTATTTTTTAATAAATTAATCGTATTTGTTCTAATTATTCTCAAAAAATTTTAAAAAATTCCCAAATAAGACTATATTTGGGCACTTAACCTCAGGAAGAACGGTCGGATTAATCGAAGTTCTGCTGTGGTATAAACACTGAATGTGTGTGTATTTAAAGGATTGAATATCTCGCAATTAATTAAGTTTAATTGGAACCAGATCGTCGCTTAGCGTCGGATCATCCTTAAAACTATCCGGTTTCAAAGTAATTTCTCCAGTAAGAGATTTTTATCCGAATCGAGATTCAAACCAGTAGCCCATCTTTATCTATTTAATTACGACCTCCGCACAATGCTAAACACCGAGATTGTTGAATAGGCTAAATTAGCGTACACATCACCTTTTATCCATACAGAGAGCGAACCGTCTATACAAGTGTAAGGTATTCTCCGGCTGCTTCATCTTCTTCACCTTCTTCTCGTTCTTGTATACCTTTTAGCTTTTAGTTCCGAGTCGGAAAAATGAATAGGCGTATAATTTTCAATAGGTACAATACGAAACGAGCGGTCAGTGTGTTTGTTGTGTGCGAGGAGCGCGCTACGATAATTCATAATGAGCAATAAGAAGAGAAGAAGAGAGTTTCGTGAAGACGGTAGCTTCGGACGGCGAAGCATCAAAGCGAACGACTTTGACGGTCATCGTTCTGGAAAATCAACCGCGGGTTTAATACAATTATGTAATTGAATATGGTTGGGTATTTTTTAAAATTTTTTTCTGGAAAGTTAATTTTATCGTGGTCAGTAAATAACTAATTATGTAAATCGCACGAGACGGTGTAAATTGACACCGATGGATCGCAAAGTTGCTGCTGGCGGTCGATGGGAAAGGGTGGTGGAAGAAAGAGAAGTGGATGTGACCTCGACCCCGCGTAGACGTCGTCGTCGACGACGAGGAAAAGGGACAAAAAAGGCGAAAAGCGATCCCCGGGTTCTCGGCCTCAGGTAACATCATACGCCGCTATCTGCGTTAGAAATCAACTTCAGGCACAGAAACGTCAATAAGTTGGGCACGGAACGTCTTTGATATGTGTGCTTGGAGGCGCCCCAAGTCAAAGATGTGCGAGTGCGTGTTTGCGAATCGGGAATTATTAACTAAATCGTCTCGTATTACTTAGTAGGTTTTTAAAAATCCTTTATTGGATTTCAAGGTCTCATGAAAATAAAAAGAAAAAATACCATAATCCATAATATTAAAAAAAAGATAATGTAAGTATACAGAGTGTCTTGAAATTAGACTCAAAATTAGTCATATACTATCAGCGAATTCTACGTTCAAAAATAAGAATAAACGCTCATGCAAACATTGATCGAGTAATGCTTCTTAAAGGGGCTATAATTTCTTGAAATAGAAATGGCAAAATAGACCATCTTGGAATTTTATCGTTTTTATGATTACATAGTTCATAAAATTAAACCCCTAAACTGTTAAAGCGTTTAGCACACTCTATAAAAAATCCGACGTAATTCAAAGATGAGATTAATCGGTCTTCAAAGACGATTTACTCGAGAATGGTTTCAGTTAGGCAATTGCATCAAAACCATTCTTACGTAGAAAGGTCTAAGATATCTAAACTTTGAGAATTCATCTTTTTGTCTTTGATAGGGATTTTTACACCTGGATAAGCTTCTTGGCTTGGGAAAACTGGAACCTCGTTGTTTATAGACAGTTTAAGAGTATGTTGATTCAATCCAAGAATAAAATCAATTGCAACTACATAACCTTTTGTTGCACCGGTGCACGAAAAATGATTAAAGCTCGACACAGCAAATGGTTGCTTCTGATCTCGTGGAATGTTTCTACTAGCACTCTCCAAGGATAGGTCCGTTCTTTTGTAATATTTTAGCCGTCATCCTTTGAAGTTTTTAATAACACTATTATCAGATTTGATGAAGTAAACTGAGAAGTTGTTTTTGCTGCTGGATTCCAACATAAGTTCCAATTATTGTTTTGGTGTATAAATCATGTCAATTTCTTTCAGTTTTCAATGACTGCAATGCCACGGTCGCAAGGCATGTATGAATGTCTGCGAATGGGAAAGTATTGCTCCACTCTATCAAAACGTTCCATTGCGACAAAAGCATAGCACATTCGAATAGTGGTGTGAATTATATTTTGCCCGGCGCATCCATCTAAAAAAAATGTGAAAGTGTTTCACATCTTCAGATACAAACTTTTCTTTCGTTACGGCGTTAACAATGAATGAACATACTTCATTAGGGCCCTTTCTTCCTAATCCTTCATGGTACATATAAAGCAAAGATTTCCCATTTTTCAAATGATGAATATTAAAAATATTAACTGTGAGCTGGTGAAGATAGAATGTATCTTGGATGGGAACTACAAGCTACATTAAGTTTTGCATGAAATCTATACATATTCCATCAACGGTTAGATCCTTTTCGCAAAGTTCAGTTTTATAACTCTTTATCTGGTTATAAAACTTTTTTGCTCTACGCAGATGGACCATCTTTTCGACTGCAGTTACACGCTTTGCGTTGTCGTTCAGAGCATTTGATTTCAGTTTTATATTAAGTCCTTTGCAAGTAGCGTACGTATCGACTTGCGGTCTTCCAAATGAAAGGTATTCTTTAAAAATTTGCAAATAAAATTTATATGGTATGGACAAATTAGGATACTTAGAGCAGAACAATTCATGCATTATTTTCACATTAAGTAGATATGCATATTCACGGGTTGTGATTACATGTGCAAGCTTGGCAATGTAACATGTAAGCACATTACCTGCACTCTCGTCCTGGTTGTATGTTTTCCATTTTCGTTCCTCTATGATTAACATATTCTTGCGCTTTTATTTGTGCTTTTTTCACAATTTCACACTTATATGACAATTTCCCTTAAAATGGGATTTATGTGGTTTTTGAAATGACCGATTCATGTATTTAATACATTTCATGACTTTCGCCATGAGATCTAAAAGCTCATCATTTTTAAAGAGAATATTTTCGTAATTACTTGTTGAAAACAATCCGGAGAAAGTTCATTGTATTCTATAAACATTTTCGTGTAACATAATTTTCTATAAAAAATTTCGGGTTCATAGTTTTGAAGCTATTTCGAAAATAAATGAAAAATGAAGTGGATTTTCGAGCTGCTGAAAAATTTTCTATGTTTATGAATTGTTTTCTCCAAAGCTGTTGGAGATAAAGAAAGACAGATTAAGATAAAGTAACACATGATAAAGGTATATGTTTATTGTATTTGAAGTAGTTTATATTTTAAAATTTTCAACTAATTTTCTAATAATCACGATTCGTTTGAAGTGCTGAACATATGCTTACATCTCCAAAACGGCTGAATACATTTTAATCGAATTTGGTATGATGTAAGCTGTCAAGTTTTTTGATTCGATCCATACATTGATTATACACGATTCCAATTTTTAATTTATTTTAAGCGACGTTAAGAGAGTAAAGAAATTGACTTTGACAAAATTACGACACTTCGTCCACTCGTGATCAGTTATGAGCTCATTCCCAGGACACTACAGGATATCAACATAGTATTAACGTCTCGTGGTTGCCTCCATATATTCTTATGGAAGCATCTAGACCAGTGATGGCGAACCTTTTTGAGAAGTGGGTAAAATTTTGTTGGTTGTATTTTTTTGTGCTTCCTCGTTGGTCACTAATTTGAAATGTCTGACCCGCTGGCAATAGGTTCGCCATCATTGATATATACTACATCTGTGTTATATTGTATGTTCTGTATGCTCCTCATAGGAAGAATACTATATTGTCTGAATATTGTGTTGGCATTTTGTAGTGTTGTGGGAATAGACTCTATGTTTGACATATTGACGAATGTGTGCAAAAGTCTTTTACTCTATCTGGTGAAAAATGTCTCATGTATCATCACTTTGTATCCTAATCAGCATTTTCAAGAGTAAGTCAATAGGTACCATAACAAAAAATGGAGCTGCACCATGAAGAGAATGATAAAAAAGTAAGCTGCTTCTCTGTAACATTTCCGAATACTCTTTCATCTTTCTCTTCATGGTGTAACTCCATTTCGTAGATCGTGGCGCGTTAACCACGCGCTTTTAAGAGGCGACAAAACCGTCCCATTTCAATGATTTCGGAAGAAAAATTAAGATATTCTAGTTGCAGGGGCTTAGGCGCCTTCTTCGAACGAAGAGGGTAAGAACGTTAATGTAAAACAAAAAGTGTATTGTTCCCTGACTGTTTTGAATGGCTCATGGCGTGTTGGACATTCTGACAAGATAACATACAGTTTTATAAAATGGATGATTTTAAGAAAAAGCATAAAGTTTTGCTACTTATGTGCATTTAGCACCACGTACAAATAGAGAGAGAAGATTTTTTAAGTTCTTATGTGTGCTTTGCTCTTTATTTCCCATAAGTAGAGATAGAATTTATGCATTTCAATAAACTCTGTAATAAACTTTCTCAACCAATACCGGGAATAATTCGCCACTATTATTACCAAGATGTTTAATTAAAAGAATTATTAACAATCTTTTTTTCAATAAGAAGGAATTAATTATCTTTTTCAAATTAACCAGAGTTAAGAAGGAAATCACGCTACGCTGAGCACCTCTGTTAACAACGTATGTGTAAGGACTACCAAATGTTTAGAGCGCGCTTCAAATCTGTAAATGTTTCAAAACGCATAAGAGATGTGGATTGACGAAAGCTTTATTTACACACACGTTTAAACATGCGCGATTGGCATGCTAAGTTCCGAATCGCCCTCGGAAGAATATTAATATGAAGGTACCTAATGGCATAAACACCAAATTTTACCAAACTTCTGTGGTGTTCCAAATCTCTTATCGTAAATCCTTTCTATGGTAATACTAAACCATCAGCTTGTATTGATTTGAGAAACTTTTAGTTCTGCCAATTTTATTTATGCGATGATTTCATCAGATTTTATTTAGCGACGACCTTATATCACATCATGACAATTATATCATCAACTAGCAAAAATTAACTCTATTTTACTTAAGTCCTAGTTAATTTTTATTTTGCTCTCAGTGCAAAGTAACGAAATAAAACCAAATCGATCAACAACCATCGAGACCACCGGAGTATAACGGTGCAAGGCACGGTGTTCTTTCATACCGATTCATTGATAAGAACGTACAATCCATCATCGTTGGATTGGCTTGGATAGGAAGGCGTATCCTTTAATGAACCGACAACCTTTCCTCTCCCTTTTCCCCACCTTCCTCCTTCCCCATTCCTTCTCACTCTTTCTTTATTTCTCCCCGGAAAGACAATACTTGACCTTTTAACTATACAAAATCCTCCGTCTCATCATCCGTATCATCCGTATCATTCAACATCAGTTTGTATTCGAGTTATAATCGAGTAATCAATTATAACTCGAATACACGCGCTCACTTCATTTGTAAAGCGAACCCTCGAAGCAAGGGGCGAAGTCTCGCCCTCGCGAACACTTACGTTTCGCGCATAAATTCGTTTATAATAAAATGCAGTAAGCCCCGGGATCAAAACGCCCCGACGAAAGGGCAACCGACGCTATCGGCTACAAATAACGTCTGATGGGGAACGTAGGGGAACGAACCCCTCGAACGGTGGTGATAACCTTCGTTGATTACGCAACTGGCATAACAGGATCAAAGTCAGAACACCCACACATATACTATAAATGATGTTTATAGTATGAGTAGTAGTTGTACCGATTGCCGAACAATAGGAAAAATTAATAGGACAAATATTATAGGGGAAATGTTTGTTTACGACATTGGTAAATATTTGCGGATGGGGGAAAGATATGTAAGTAAAATATAAGTAGGTAAAGAGAAAAAAGTTGGGAAATTAAGAAATCATTGAGACAGTAAATTGCCAAGCCCCCATCTGAACTTAATTAAGCTGCTCGGCGCCTAACACACGCACGTCTCAAAGTATATTGCATACTTAACTCACTTACGGATTGCAATTAGTACAGCCGGTACGGATGAATTGTTCCGATGTTAATTAAAATCTATCGCGATAACCGGAACACTTATGACGTTGATGGTAATTGGGGTTGACTTTGGTGTTAGCTTATCGGGTCTTTGGACTTTAAGGCTTGGTTATTTTTTTCATTCTGATGGACATTTTTTACAAAAAAAATTTTTTAATTTTTTTGGTAACATCTTGAATAAATTTGAACTTAATAATCAAAAATAGAATCTTTAAGCTTTATTTTAAAATAAAAATCATTTCTTAATTCGTATAAATAAAGTCTGGGCGATTTTTTAAAATTAGACAAAAAAAGAATTTTAAGGTTAAAAATGTTCGATTTTGTTGAAAATTTTTTTAAATTTTTTTGGGGATACTTGAAACAAATCTGACTTTAATGATCAAAAATAGAATGTTTAAGCTTTAATTTAATCCAACAATCAATTCTTAATTCCTATAAATAAAGTCTGGGCTATTTTTTAAAGTTAGACAAAAAAGATTTTTAGGTTAAAATTGTTCGATTTTGTTTAAAATTTTTTTTAATTTTTTGGGGGATACTTGGAAAAAAATTGACTTTAATTATCAAAAATAGAGTCTTTAAGCTTTCATCTAACATAAAAATCATTTCTTAATTCCTATAAATAAAGTCTGGGCGATTTTTTAAAGTTAGACTAAAAAAAAATTTTAAGGTTAAAAATGTTCGATTTTCTTAAAAAATTTTTTTAATTTTTTTGGAAACATTTGGAACAAATTTGACTTTAATGATCAAAAATAGAATCTTTAAACTTTCATTTAAAATAACAATCATTTTTTAATTCTTATAAATAAAGTCTGGGTGAATTTTTAAAGTTAGACCAAAAAAATTTTAAGGTTAAAATTGTTCGATTTTATTCAAAAATTTTTTAAATTCTTTTGAAAATACTTCGAATAAATTTGAACTTAATAATCAAAAACAGAATCTTTAAGCTTTAATTTAACATAAAAGTCATTTTTTAATTCGTATAAATAAAGTCTGGGGGATTTTTTAAAGTTAGACTAAAAAAAAATTTTAAGGTTAAAATTGTTCGATTTTATTCAAAATTTTTTTTATTTTTTTTGAAAATACTTAGAATAAATTTGACGTTAATAATCAAAAATAAAATCTTTAAGCTTTAATTTAAAATAAAAATCATTTTTTAATTCGTATAAATAAAGTCAGGGCGATTTTTTAAAGTTAGACCAAAAAAATTTTAAGGTTAAAAATGTTCGATTTTGTTCAAAAATTTTTTTAATTTTTTTGAAAATACTTAGAATAAACTTGACGTTAATAATCAAAAATAGAATCTTTAAGCTTTAATTTAACATAAAAGTCATTTTTTAATTCGTATAAATAAAGTCTGGGGGATTTTTTAAAGTTAGACTAAAAAAAATTTTAAGGTTAAAATTGTTCGATTTTGTTCAAAAATTTTTTTAATTTTTTTGGGGATACTTGGAAAAAAATTGGCATTAATAATCAAAAATAGAATCTTTAAGCTTTAATTTAACATAAAAATCATTTCTTAATTCGTATAAATAAAGTCAGGGCGATTTTTTAAAGTTAGATCAAAAATATTTTTAAGGTTAAAATTGTTCGATTTTGTTCAAAAATTTTTTTAATTTTTTTGGGGATACTTGGAAAAAAATTGACTTTAATTATCAAAAATAGAGTCTTTAAGCTTTAACTTAACATAAAAATCATTTTTTAATTCCTATAAATAAAGCCAGGGCGATTTTTTAAAATTAGACCAAAAAAATTTAAGGTTAAAATTGTTCGATTTTGTTAAAAATTTTTTTAATTTTTTTGAGGATACTTGGAATAAATTTGACTTTAATGTTCAAAAATAGAATCTTTAAGCTTTCATTCAACATAAAAATCATTCCTTAATTCCTATAAATAAAGTCTGGGCGATTTTTTAAAGTTAGCCTAAAAAAAAAAAATTAAGGTTAAAATTGTTCGATTTTGTTCAAAAAATTTTTTTAATTTTTTTGAAAATACCTGGAACAAATTTGACTTTAATCATCAAAAATAGAATCCTTAAGCTTTAATTTAATCCAACAATCAACTTTTAATTCCTATAAGTAAACTCGGTGCGATTGTTTAAAGTTGGTCAAAATTTCTAAAAAGTTAGGTTAGTTAACTGTCAAAAAATCTTACCAACTTTAAGAATTTTTTTAATTTTTTTGGTAACACTTAGAACAAAACGGCTTTTTTAAATCCAAAATACAATATTTTATGTTCAATTTTATATAAAAATCATTTCTTAGTTCCCACAAATAAAGTCTGGGCGATTTTTTTAAATTGATCGAGTTTTTAAAAAAATTAGGTTAGTTAACTGTCAAAAACTTTTACTAACTTTAAAATTTTTTTAAATTTTTTTGGTAACAATTAAAACAAATTAACTTTTTTAATCCAAAATAGAATCTTTTAAGTTTAATTTAGTATAAGAATCATTTCTTAAGTCTTATAAATAAAGTCGTTAGGATTTTTCAAACTTGGTTAAAAAATTAAAAGTGAGGTTATATAAAATTCAATTAAAATTCTTTGGTTTTATTAATTTCTTTTAATTTTTTTATAATAATTAGAAGATAGTTAATGTAAAGATTGATATCGATTATAATATTTATAAGAAGAGAAAGAAAAAAGTAGGAGCTTTTTGCTTTATGTAGAAAAGCTTTCTAGACTACCTGTGGTTGGCACCCCGCGGTGCGTTCACTGCTGCCAACCGAAGCCCCGATAACGTCTTCCGTTCACGCACGAGATCACCATCATTGCCACCAAAATAGACGAAGAAAACGAAGCCGAAGCCGACGGCAAAGAAGCATAAGGAGAAGACTTGCCACCGAAATAGAAGAGCGAGAAAAGACGGCCGTCAGTAGCTACCGTTTGAGTTATTATAAGTTCACGGAATTTTTTTATTATTTTATTCATGAGCCGCTACTCACGACGAAGCTTACCGACCTCTTGGAGGCCTCCTTGTCAAAGCTCCCGACGTCCGAGACATCAAAAGAAACCGTTCCGACTTTATACTTTGTATATGTGACCTTGAATGTTTAATTATAATGGATTGGAGTGATTTTTTTAGATCTATCAATTGAAATCTAGTCGATTATCAAATAAAATAAGTATCGAATAAAAAAATATTTCAAAAATTTTCAACTGATTTTAAAAAATTCCAAGGAGTTTATTTATAAGAACTAAGAAAAAAAATTGTACTAAATTGAACATAAAAGATTCTATTTTGAATTCAAAAAGTCAAATTTGTTCTAATTGTTATGAAAAAAATTAAAGAAATTTTTAAACTTTGTGAAAATTTTTGACAGTTGATTAACCTAACTTTTTAAAAAATTCAATCAATTTTAAAAAATCGCCCAGACTTTATTTATGGGAATTAAGAAAAGATTTTCATATAAAATTAAACCTAAAAGATTGTATTTTTGATTAAAAAAAGCCAATTTGTTCTAAGTGTTACCAAAAAAATTAAAAAAATTCTTAAAGTTGGTATAAATTTTTGACATTGGTTAACCTAACTTTTTAGAAAATATAATCAAGTTTAAAAAATCGCCCAGACGTTATTTATGGGAATTAAGAAATAATTTTTATATAAAATTGAACATAAAAAATTGTATTTTGGATTTAAAAAAGCCGATTTGTTCTAAGTGTTACCAAAAAAATTAAAAAAATTCTTAAAGTTGGTGAAAATTTTTGACAGTTGCTTAACTTAATTTTTAGAAAATTTGATCAAGTTTAAAAAATCGCCCAGACTTTATTTATGGGAATTAAGAAATGATTTTTATATAAATTTGAACATAAAAGATTGTATTTTGTATTACAAAAAGCCGATTTGTTCTAAGTATTACCAAAAAAATTAAAAAAATTCTCAAAGTTTGTGAAAATTTTTGACAGTTAACTAACCTCACTTTTTAGGAAATTCGATCAACTTTAAAAAATCGCCCAGGCTTTATTTATGGGAATTAAGAAATAATTTTTATATAGAATTGAACTTAAAAGATTCTATTTTGGATTGTAAAAGTCACATTTGTTGTAAATATTACCAAAAAGATTAAAAAAAATTCTTAAAGTTAGTAAAAATTTTTGACAGTTAACTAACCTTACTTTTTAGGAAATTCGATCAACTTTAAAAAATCGCCAAGACTTTATTTATGGGAATTAAGAAATGATTTTTATATAAAATTAAACCTAAAAGATTGTATTTTGGATTTAGAAAAGCCGTTTTGTTCTAAGTGTTACCAAAAAATTAAAAAAATTTCTAAAGTTGGTGAAAATTTTTACAGTTGATTAACCTAACTTTTTAGGAAATTCGATCAACTTTAAAAAATCGCCTAGACTTTATTAATGGGAATTAAAGAAAGATTTTATACAAAATTAAACTTAAAAGATTCTATTTTTGATTTAAAAAAGCCAATTTGTTCTAAGTGTTACCAAAAAAATTAAAAAAATTCCTAAAGTTGGTAAAAATTTTTAACAGTTAACCTAACTTTTTAACAAATTTGATGGATTTTAAAAAATCGCCCAGATTTTATTTATGGGAATTAAAGAAAGATTTTATACAAAATTAAGCTTAAAAGATTCTATTTTTGATTTAAAAAGCCAATTTGTTCTAAGTGTTACCAAAAAAATTAAAAAAAATTTTAAAGTTTGTGAAAATTTTTGACAGTTAACTAACCCTACTTTTTAGGAAATTCGATCAACTTTAAAAAATCGCCCAGACTTTATTTATGGGAATTAAGAAATACTTTTTATATAAAATTGAACTAAAAAGATGATATTTTGAATTAAAAAAAGCTGATTTCTTCTAAGTGTTACCAAAAAAATTAAAAAAATTTCTAAAGTTGGTGAAAATTTTTACAGTTGATTAACCTAACTTTTTTAAAAAATTCGACCAACTTTAAAAAATCACCCAGACTTTATTTATGGGAATTAACAAATGATTTTTATATAAAACTGAACTTAAGAGATTCTATTTTAGATTGTAAAAGTCAAATTTGTTGTAAATATTACTAAAAAAATTTAAAAAATTTAAAATTAGTAAACATTTTTGTCAGTTAACTAACCTTACTTTTAAAACAATTAACCAACTTTAAAAAATCGTACAGACTTTATTTATAGGAATTAAAAGTTGATTTTTGGATTAAATTAAAGCTTAAACATTCTATTTTTTAATATAAAAGCCAAATTTATTTCAAAGTCCACCAAAAAAATTAAAAAAATTTTTGAAAAAAAAACATTTTTTTATCAAAAATTAAATTTAAAAAATCGCCCAGACTGTATTTATGGGAATTAGAGAAAGATTTTATACAAAATTAAACTTAAAAGATTCTATTTTTGATTTAAAAAGCCAATTTGTTCTAAGTGTTACCAAAAAAATTAAAAAAATTCCTAAAGTTGGTAAAAATTTTTGACAGTTACCTAACCTAACTTTTTAAAAAATTCGATCAACTTTAAAAAATTACCCAGACTTTATTTATGGGAATTATGAAATAATTTTTATATAAAATTAAACCTAAAAGATTCTATTTTGTATTAAAAAAAGCCGATTTGTTCTAAGTGTTACCAAAAAAATTAAAAAAAAATTTAAAGTTTGTGAAAATTTTTGACAGTTTACTAACCTTACTTTTTAGGAAATTCGATCAACTTTAAAAAATCGCCGAGTCTTTATGTATGGGGATTAAGAAATGATTTTTATATAAAATTAAACCTAAAAGATTCTATTTTGTATTGAAAAAAGCCGATTTGTTCTAAGTGTTACCAAAAAAATTAAAAAAATTCCTAAAGTTGATAAAAATTTTTGACAGTTAACTAACCTTACTTTTTAAAAAATTAACCAACTTTAAAAAATCGTACAGACTTTATTTAGAGGAATTAAAAGTTGATTTTTTGATTAAATTAAAGCTTAAACATTCTATTTTTTAATATAAAAGCCAAATTTATTCCAAAGTTTACCAAAAAAATTAAAAAAATTTTTGAAAAAAAAAACGAAAATTTTTTATCAAAAATGAAATTTAAAAATTCACCCAGACTTTATTTATAGGAATTAAAAAAAGATTTTTGGGCTAAATTAAACCTTAAAGGTTCTATTTTCCATAATACATATAAAATTCACTCAAAATATTTTCAAAAAAATTAAAAAAATTTTTTAGTAAGAAAGGAATTTTAATGAAACCCTATTATTCATCTACCCTTTAATAGTAAAAGCAATTGGGGTCTAAAAAGTGGGTATTAATTGAACGGGAAATAAAAAGTACACATAAGAGCTTTTCAAATCGGGGAAAATACTTAACGAAAACAATTAATCAAATGACGGGGCCGGTAATGAGCGGATCGAATTGAAGAAGAATACGAACGAATGAATGAACGGGGGCATTCAACAAGTCGAAGCGAAAATGATTTACGGTGTGAGAAGAAAATCGTGCTAACCCGACTACATCATCGTCACCTTTTATATTCGGTTTATTCGGTCTCGTTCTAACTTATATACGTATTGATTTAAAAAAATTCTCGAAGCAAAACCCCATCTCTCTTTTAAGAAAGGAAAGAGTTAAAGAAAGAACCAAACACGGTAGCCGCTTGGTCATTACAAACCATGAGGCAATAACAAACCCAAAGTCGAGTAAATACAATAGATTCCGGTTTGAATAGGGTAAAAATTTGTTGGACACTCTTCACAAATGAGAGTTGTGAAAAGGAACTCTTATAATAGGTTCCTTTTTAAAGTAGCCGAAAGCTCGGTTTTCTCTCTTCTCGACGAGAAAGAATATTTGTAACTTAATTTTAAATTTTAAACTTAAACTTAAAAAAGTTGTTTTGTGAATTTATTTTTAGTCGTGTTATTCGTTATGATATAAGAAGGTCGTTTCGAGCGTTAATTAATTAACTTGGCAATTAAAAAATTAACTTAAAACCCGAACCGAGGTTGTAATTAAATACTTGGAGGAGAAGAGTCGATCGTAACTTTTTACCGAACGTCTTAATGACACGGTCGGGACACGGGTGACACTATCTGTTATATTTGTCGTGTAAAGTCTTGACACCGGCTTCGACAAGAGATACGGGACGTCCTTGTTAACCGCGAGAAGAGTTGACTTTCGAACCGAAGGATACGGCTAATTAGATAACCGAGAGGTATATATCATTTTTGTTGAGGGAGTTTTCTTTAGTTTTCTTAAAAAGTATTAAATGTTTAGGTTTAATAAAGAATTTTTTATTTAATTTTAAAAAATTTTATTAAATTTGAGTAAAAATTTTTGTTGTTAATAAATTTTTATTGTGGTTAGAGTCTGTTTAAACCAAAAAATTGAATAAAAATTGGTTAAATTTGAGTTTGTAAGAGTGTAGTTTGAAAAACGGCCACCGAAAGTTGATAGATGGCGTTCCTATGAACTTTTTAAAATTTTTACACCAATAATTTTTTTTTATTTAATCATTTTATCCAATTTTTTCGAAGATTTTTACGTTTATAATTTTTTCGTTTTATTTCTAAAATTCATCCCTCAATTAAGAAGTGTAAATGTTTTGATTGACTTTCTATGTTAGTTTTACTATTAACAGGGTTTTTTTGAACAAAAATTGGTTAAGGTCGGGTTTGTAAGAATGTAGTTTGCGTAAATAGAGTCACATCTATCAAAATCTACGAAAATTTTAAAAGTAACTTAGGAATTTGTTATTAACACTAAGTTTTTCTTCTGATAGGAGATTTTTATAAAGATTTGGAGTCAAAATATTGTCTTAACAGTTCTCAAAGTTGGGTTGGTAGCAACCTACCCTATGTATTGTCTATTCAGATCGTTATAACACGTTATATCGCAGAAAAGCTCAATGTATCGCATATATGTACAAAAAAAAATTAAAATGCGTGGTTATGTCAAAAAACTCGATTTATGAATCCCTCGCCGGCTTAAGAAAATTCATTTGATGCAACGCATTAGAATTTGTGATTCGCTTCTGAAACGCAATGAAATGAATCAATTTCTGAAAAACCTAATTATTGGCGATGAAAAGTGGATAGTTTATAACAAAGTTAATTGGAAGAGATGGTGGGTGATGCAAGGTGAACTAGCCCAAATGACATCAAAAGCAGAGATTCGCAAAACAAGGTTATGCTGTCAGTCTGGTGGGATTGTAAAGGAATATTTTACTTTGAACTTATGCCACAAAAGTAAACTATCAATTCAAGCGTGTATACTCAACAATTCGTCAAACCGAACGATGCAATACAAGAAAAGCGACCGGCATTAAAAAAAAAATGGGTGTTGTTTTCCACTATGATAACTTAAAGTGGAACCACACGTTTTTGGTCACTCGCCAAAAATTATTGGAACTTGGTTGGGATGTTTTATCACATCCACCATATAGCCCTAATCGTACGCCTTCAGATTACCAGTTAACTCGTCAATTTGAACGATGCAATTCAAGAAAAGCGGTTGGCATTATTAAATCGTAGTGGTGTTGTTTTCCATCATGACAATGCAAAGCCCCAAACGTCTTTGGTCACTCGCCAAAAATTATTGCAACTAGGTTGAGATGTTTTATCACATCCACCATATAGCCCTAATCTTGCATCTTCAGATTATCATTTAGCTCGTCAAATTGAACGATGCAATTCAAGAAAAACGGTCGGCAATGTCAAATCGTAAGGGTGTTGTTTTCCACCAGGACAATGTAAAGCTCCACTCGTCTTTGGTTATTCGACACAAATTATTGGAACTGAGTTGGGATGTTTTATAACATTCACCATATAGCGCCGATCTTGTGCCTTCAGATTACTCCTTAACTTGCCAAACTGAATGATGCAATTCAAGAAAAGTGGTCGCTATTGTCAAACCCTAGGGGTGTTGTTTTCTACCATAATGCAAAGCCCCACACGTCTTTGGTCACTCGCCAAAAATTATTGGAACTGGGGTGGGTTGTTCTACAACATCCTAGCATCTTGCGCCTTCAGATTACTACTTAACTCGCCAAATTGAACGATGCAATTCAAGAAAAGCGGTTGGCATTGTCAAACCCTAGGGGTGTTGTCTTTCACCATAATGCAAAACCCCACACGTCTTTGGTCACTCGCCAAAAATTACTGGAATAAAGTTGGGATGTTTTATTATATCCACCATGTAGCCCTGATCTTGCGCCATTAGATTACCATTTGCTTCGTTTCATACAGAACTCCTTCAATGGTAAAATTTTTAATAAAGCTGGTGATGGCAGATCCCATTTAATTTAGTTTTTTGATAGCAAAGGTCAGAAATTTTACGAACGTGGAATTTTTACACTGCCAGAACGATGGCAAAAGGTTATTGACAAGAAAGGACAGTATCTAATTTAACTCGTTGAGTGCCACGCGGTTTTATAACGACTTCCTCGTCAGGCCACTGTCAATCACTGTCGGCCTGAACGAAAAGTTGTATCAGTCATTAATGATTAACCCGGCTTGAACGGAAAGCTCGGTGTCAGTCATCGATGACTGATATGGCACTAAACGTGTTAATAAAGTTATACTTTTAACAAAAAAATTTAAATTTTCCTTCTTATTTTAAATCGGCAATCAGTTGTCAACCCAATAGTTTGAGAAGATTTTCCACCGTCATTGCGTTTTTTTTGTCATTGCGTTTTTTGCATTTTCCCACCTGCATTGGATTTCACTGATGCCTTAACCTCTGATTTGTAAGTGTCTTTTACATATTTCGGCCGGTTTGTTTGAGATTTTTTAGCTTACATAATTATCTAGCGTTTAATTTTGTTCATTTTAGCGTACCTCTGATGAAGATTGTATTACCAATCGAAAGCTTAGGAAATGAATAAAAAAGGTGTTTAATGTCGACGTCTTGTTTGGTTGACTTCTTAGAATTTGCTAAACTTAATTCCTGACGTTGTACAACCAATAGTCCTACCCCACTTTAGTTTGAGAAATGTCCACCGAAAGTTGATAGGTGGCGTCATATAGGTGAAATGTTTGTAGACTTTCATTCATGCCTACTACGTTTTATTTAATGTGTTTCGTGTTTCCAATTGCTGATCAGATACATTTAAATATTTAGATAACCATTGAATAACATATTGATTTGAAAATTGATGTCTCTCTTTGTGGACAACAAACTAGAAATTAAAAAGGAATTTTGTGAATTTTTATAATTTTTTTTCGAAATATCACTAATATTAACTCTTTTTTCCGACTATGATTTTTTTATAAACACAAACTTTTATTACCACCAAAATGAAGCTTACATAATGCCATTTTCTGAACTTACAATTAGTTTGTCATTTTACCTCCATGAAAACTCATTTCACATTTTCAAAATGTGTTGTATACGCCAACGGTTTCAAACTTGACTATGTGTGATAGTTTTTTGAAGGTAAATGGTCAATAGACCCGTAATTTAGACATTCTTGAAGAATGCCACGGAAATTGTATGAAAGCACGTTACAAACGATTTCATACAAAGTTGAAAATTGCATCCCACGTGACGAACACCATCTCTATGACATTAGTCTTAAAACTATGACGTCCGGTAGTTCCACATGGTGCTATGCGAAAACTATCGGTTAAGTTCCCGTGGTTGCACATTGGTGCCGTGCAAAAAATATAGGGTACATGCCGGTGGCTCTATGTTGGTGCCATGAAAGATTATTCAGAATTGTAGAACGTTGAAGACCTGCCGGTAAGCGAAATGATGTAGTTTTAATCCTACCGGCGCGACACAAAAATCTATGTTAAACGTGCGGACGACATGCGGCATAGTGTTAATAAAACCTAGCTATTTTGCTAACTTTTTATGAGACATTTGGACATAAAATAATTGATTTTAAAGTTCTCAAAATTAAGCTACATAAGAATCGAAAGATGCCTTCAGATTTATGATAAAACCCCGTCGTGTGTTTTGTCGTTTTTTCTTGAGTCACATCAAAAAATTGATACGTATACATCGTTCGGTGAAAGATATCTCATGCGTCATCAATTAATTGTGCTTTCCTAAATCAACATTTTCAAATTTTGTCTTTCTTTGTCGTACAATTAGATAAAAAAAGTACTTGACCTGTATTGAAAATGCGGAGACAAGTTTGACTGATACATAAAACATCTTTCGCCGAACGGAGGTTAGTTTGATTTAATTTTAAACGAAATTGCATAATATCATGATTACGTCTTGAAGGTTGTACGTTGCAGGTTTCATTTAATTTAGTAGCTAAAAGTGGTATATATGCGATGATGATACATACATCTTTCTGATACGCGTCGAAGTTTGTATCCTCAACTCTAAACGCTGCTCACTCCGTAAGAAAAAGCTCATCATTGACTGCGTACTTTTTACGAAAGATTGCAATTATCTTGGTTCATATTATATGGGTTCATACTCAAACTCGAATGATTGTGCGAAAACGCATACATGAGTTCACAGTCAAAACTAAAAAGTTGTGTGCGAATCCATATATTGATTCATAGTCCTCAAAAGGTTAAGAAAGAGTATGCGATACCTTCCCGCAACGGAGTTTTATTGTAAGTTTGAACGCACCTTAGCTAATGTAGTTCGAGAAGTGTCCACCGAAGATTGATAGATGACGCCACATAAAATTTATAGAGACTTAACCCTTTGCACTCGTATATATGTCTTTTGTGAGTACACTGTACTCAGACGCCACAATACGTTAAACGTATTGTGGCGACTATGCGGCGACATACGAGCGCAACGGTAAAATGCATTTTGCCGCTCCTACGGCAACATACGAGTGCAAAGGGTTAATAGATGTCCAAATTCTGAAATACAGATTTTTATAGAATTATCTTATGATTCCGATCAATTTTCGAGCAACTTTAATCAAACAAAATATCTTAACACATATATTTCTTCAAAAATCTTAAATATTTACAAAGTTAGAATTTATAGAAGTTTATTTACTTCTTAATTCATCACTTTTTGAACAGTAGAAAATAAATTAAGAAGAAATTGAATAAAATTTCAGAAATTTATCTCAAATATTTTTATTAACCCTAACTGTTTTTTCAAATTACATTTCTTATTAAACATTTAGTCTCACAAATATTAAATTGCAAATCTTCAACGTTGAATTGATAAAAGTATTGTTCAAGAACTGCCATCAAGTGTTAATAAACGGCTTCCCTCAAATCTTCAAATTATTATAGATGTTTAAATTTTTAGTCGATTTTTATATAAACTTTTTCTTACATATTTTATTTATATTTAATTGATTCTAACTAACTTATTTTTTTTACAAGTTGGGTTGGATTGCTTTTTAAGTACCTTAATTCACATTTGATTGATTTTAATCAACAAATTTTTAACACGTGCTTAGAAAAATGTAAAGTGTTTAGCTTTGCTATTATAAGCTAAATTAAACAGTTATGAATGTGGTTATTTTTAACAAAAGATAAGAAAAGGGGTAAGTTTTAAAATTTTAAGCCTTTAACAAGTGGAAAATCTTGTTAATTGTAATCTATTCTCTTTCGAAAATAGAACTAACTGTAAAGAAATCCTTTACTTTGGAAGTTATCTTTCTTGGAAGGACTAAATCGGTTTTTGCTTCTGTCTTTCTACCCTTTTTTAAAAACTTATATTAATTTCAAATCATACAAAGTATTTTTTCTTATTAACAAATCTTTTCTTTAAGACTTACAAATCAAAAAATTCCTAATTTAAGCTAATTATTTATAATATACTAAATTTAATTAATTATCTCTTAAGAAAACTTGACACTTAACAAATCACCTAATAAATCACCCAAAAAAAAACTTTTACCTGTATCTTTCTAAATCTAAATTTTCTACACAACTCAATTTCGATTGAAAAAGCCGACTTTAACACTGACCCTACACACTTATAGAAACGTTATGAATGTTTTTGTTGACGTGTGCCGTCAATACACGAGAACCTTTCGAACTCAAAAGACTTATACTTTCGACAACTACCACCTTTTATTCGGATCCTTTAAAAGTCACAGACGAAATTAATTCATCGACACTTGTACTCACCAAGGAAAAAATAGGGACGTCGGGTTTCATTCTTTCCGGGAACCTTTTGTCCCGGCAATTTTTACACCGTGTGCCGGTCTATTTATACTATTTTGTACCTTTTGTACCGGATTCCAAACCAACGTGTACGCACTCGTACTGATTTATAGCCGAAATGGGTTTCAAGGTTTACAATGGGGATTGAAATTGGGTAAAAATAAAATAAAAAGATTTTTTTTAATCAGAAAAATGTTTAGAAGTAACATTTTTAAAATATTTTATTAGTTAAAAAATTTTTTTGTTAGGGTTAATTAACAGTAAAAAAAATTTATGAATTTTGAGAATTTTTTTAAATTTTTTGATAAAAATTAGGAGAAATTTGACTTTTTTAATTAAAAGTAGAATCTTTTAAGTTTAATTTAATGTAAAAATCATTTCTTAATCTTTAAAAATAAACTCTGTAGGATTTTTTAAAGTTGGTCAATTTTTTTAAACTTTAGGTTAGTTAACTGTCAAAAATTTTTATCAAGTTTGGGATTTTTTTTTAATTTTTTTGGTAACATTTAGAACAAATCGGCTTTTTTGGACCCAAAATAGAATCTTTTGGGTTCAAGAATACATAAAAATCATTTCTTAATTCCTATAAATAAAGACTGGGTGATTTTTTAAACTTGATCGAATTTTTTTTTTTTAAATTGGGTTAGCTGCCAAAAATTTTGATTAACTTTAAGAATTTTTTTAATTTTTTTGGTGACAATTAGAACAAATCTGACTTTTTCAATTAAAAATAGAATCTTTTAGATTTAATTTAATGTAAAAATCGTTTCTTAATCTTGAAAAATAAAGTCTGTAGGATTTTTTAAAGTTGGTCAATTTTTTAAAATTTTAGGTTAGTTAACTGTCAAAAATTTTTATCAACTTTAAGAATTTTTTTGATGTTTTTGGTAACAATTAGAACAAATCTGACTTTTTCAATTAAAAATAGAATCTTTTAGATTTAATTTTATGTAAAAATCATTTCTTAATCTTGAAAAATAAAGTCTGTAGGATTTTTTAAAGTTTGTCAATTTTTCAAAAATTTTATGTTAGTTAACTGTCAAAAAATTTTACTAACTTTAAGAATTTTTTTAATTTTTTTGGTGACACTTACAACAAATTGGCTTCTTTTAGTACAAAATAGAATCTTTTAGGTTCAAGAATATATAAAAATCTTTTCTTAATTCCAATAAATAAAGTCTGGGTGATTTTTTAAAATTGATCGAATTTTTTAAAAAGTTGGGTAAAATGTCAAAAATTGTTATCAACTTTAGAAATTTTTTTAATTTTTTTGGTAACAATTAGAATAAATCTGACTTTTTTAGCTAAAAATAGAATGTTTTGTGTTCAATTTGATACAAAAATCATTTCCTAACTCCTAAAAATAAACTCAGTACGATTTTTTTAAATTCATGAAACTTTTTTAAAAAGTTAGGTTAACTGTCAAAAATTTTTATCAATTTTCGGATTTTTTTTTTAATTTTTTGGTAACAATTAGGATAAATTTGACTTTTTTAATTAAAAATAGAATCTTTTAAGTTCAATTTAAAATAAAAATCATTTCCTAATTCTGATAAATAAAGTCTAGGTGATTTTTTAAACTTGATCGAATTTTTTAAAAAGTTGGATTAATTGTCAAAAATTTTTACCAACTTTAAAAATATTTTTAATTTTTTTGGTAATAATTAGAACAAATCTGGCTATTTTGTATCAAAATAGAATGTTTTATGTTAAATTTAAGACAAAAATCATTCCTTAATCTTTAAAAGTAAGCTCTGTACGATTTCTTAAAGTTGGTCAATTTTTTAAAAAAGTTAGGTTAACTGCCAAAAATTTTTACCAACTTTGGGATTTTTTTAAAATTTTTTGGTAACAATTAGAGTAAATCTGACTTTTTTAGCTAGAAATAGAATCTTTTTTGTTCAATTTGATACAAAAATCATTTCCTAACTCCTAAAAATAAACTCAGTACAATTTTTTTTAATTCATGAATTTTTTTTTTTAAAGTTAGGTTAACTGTCAAAAATTTTTACCAACTTTGGGATTTTTTTTAATTTTTTTGGTAACACTTAGAACAAATTGGCTTTTTTAAATCCAAAATAGAATCTTTTAGGTTCAAGAATATATAAAAATCATTTCTTAATTCCTATAAATAAAGTCTGGGTGATTTTTTAAAATTGATCGAATTTTTAAAAAAGTTAGCTTAACTGCCAAAAATTTTTATCAACTTTAAGAATTTTTTTAATTTTTTTGGTAACAATTAGAGTAAATCTGACCTTTTTAGCTAAAAATAGAACCTTTTATGTTCAATTTGATACAAAAATCATTCCTTAACTCCTAAAAATAAACTCAGTACGATTTTTTTAAATTCATGAAATTTTCTTAAAAAGTTAGGTTAACTGCCAAAAATTTTTATCAACTTTGGGAATTTTTTTTAATTTCTTGGTAACAATTAAGACAAATTTGACTTTTTTAATTAAAAATAGAATCTTTTAAGTTCAATTTAAAATAAAAATCATTTCTTAATTCCCATAAATAAAGTCTGGGTGATTTTTTAAAATTTGTCGAATTTTTTAAAAGTTGGGTTAATTACCAAAAATGTTTATCAACTTTAAGAATTTTTTTAATTTTTTTGGTAACAATTAAAATAAATCTGGCTGTTTTGTATCAAAATAGAATGTTTTAAGTTCAATTTAAGACAAAAATAATTTCTTAATCTTTAAAAATAAGCTTTGTACGATTTTTTAAAGTTGGTCAAATTTTTTAGAAAAGTTAGGTTAACCGCCAAAAATTTTTACCAACTTTGGAAATTTTTTTAAATTTTTTGGTAATAATCAGGACAAATCTGACTTTTTTAATTAAAAATAGAATCTTTTAAGTTCAATTTAAAATAAAAATCATTTCTTAATTCCCATAAATAAAGTCTGGGTGGTTTTTTAAAATTGATAGAATTTTTTAAAAAGTTGGGTTAACTACAAGAAATTTTTATCAACTTTAAGAATTTTTTAAATTTTTTTGGTAACAATTAGAATAAATCTGACCTTTTTAGCTAAAAATAGAATCTTTTGTATTCAATTTGATACTAAAATCATTTCCTAACTCCTAAAAATAAACTCAGTACGATTTTTTTAAGTTCATGAATTTTTTTTAAAAAGTTAGGTTAACTGTCAAAAATTTTTACCAACTTTAGGAATTTTTTTTAATTTTTTGGTAACAATTAGAATAAATCTGACCTTTTTAATTAAAAATAGAATCTTTTAAGTTCAATTTAAAATAAAATTCATTTCTTAATTTTCATAGATAAATTCTGTACGATTTTTTTAAATTGTTGTTCCAAAAAATATCCAAAATATAAGTAAATATCTTACAAGTTCGTTAACTTTTTTGTACTTTTCTTGACCAAAGGCGACAAAATAAACTAAAATAAACGAGAAAATGTTGACAAAACAAACCGGAACTGGACGGCGAGCGCGTTAAAGCTCGTTTAAACCGATAGCGTTTGCGGCGAAGTGTTGTTCGATTTGAGGCGAAATGAGTTTCGGACGAATCTCGAACCTTTTTTTACGTTTTATTTTTTACTTTTTTACTTTTTTGGCTTTTTCCTCTTTTCCCCTTTAAAACTTTTTTTTGGTTTTACTTTGTGTTCTGTTTCTATGTACCTTGTCTATAGTTTAATTAATCGAATTTTCCAATTTTTGTGGAAGTTTTTTTAAGTTTTAAAATAAATTAATAAATTAATTAATAAAATAAATCATTATTAATCTAAAATTTATTAAAATTTATTAAAAATTAATATAAAATTTTAAATTTTATTTCTATTGTGGCGTACTCCGTTTGGAGTTCGCGTTTGGCTCCCAAAACTAATAATGTTTCTCGGGCGCCACCTTTTTAAAGAAGTAAGGTCTTCTGTATCCTCGAGTAGCTTTTAGACAGTGGAGAAAAAAAAAATGTCCAGGGTTTTAACGGGTTAATGATGAAAGGAATATAGAACGGGAAATTGAAATGCAGATTTAAACAACACAAAAACAATCTTTATTGAAACCAAACTCAAAATCTTTAATAAACAGAAAAGAGGGGAAATTTGCTTTATTCAAAAAAAAAAAAAGTCGAAATTGTTTTAAAATAAAATCGGGGGGAATTCTTATTTTATTAGCAGAGACTTTTTGATAATTAACAAAATTTGATTTTCTTAAAATAATTAAACCGGTATAGCAACGGTACAACAGGTTGCAACAGAAGAAAATTTTGCTATAGGAATTCTCAACGTATAGCAAAATAGAAATAGATGCTGTAGGAATTCTCGCGTACAGCGGAAAGAAGATTTTGCTATAGGAATACTCAACGTATAGCAAAGAGAAATAGATGCTGTAGGAATTCTCGCGTACAGCGGAAGGAAGATTTTGCTATAGGAATACTCAACGTATAGCAAAGAGAAATAGATGCTGTAGGAATTCTCACGTACAGCGGAAAGAAGAGAGTTTTGCTATAGGAATACTCAACGTATAGCAAAGAGAAATAGACAAAATAAGAGAACTAAAAAAAAAAAAAGAAAAGTCTCTACTAATAGGAAATAGCGTACTTACGAAAAATAAAATCTGTGCGATTCTAAACTAACTCTTCGGACTACGGTCGCGCAGTGTCACGGCGTCAGAAAACTAAGAGAGCAAAATCAAAATTTTTGGGCCTTTTATAGGCGACGGGGTTGAAAACTTGTTCAAATTGAGTGGGAGAAATCTTTTCTGCAGAAAATTATTACCAAATATGGTAAAAATGCAAATTACGAGACGTTCTAATTATTCTAGCGGCTTCAAACTTACAGAAAATGAATTTTAGGCATATCTTTATCCTATGATGTTTTTTAAATGGTTAAAATCGGCTTATTAACGCTTAATTAATTATTAATTACCAGCAATTAAAATCTTACATAGTTTATCGTTCGGCTCTGATCAAAATACTGAATTTCATAAGTTACAAGTTTTGTCGAAAAATTAACATTTCAAAAGTTATACAAACTTAAAAGTAAAATACCACGTGCATTGATAAATTAATACTTAATGACTATTAATCAACAGCGAAATTATACAAAAGTAAAACACAAGTGTGAAGCATTAACATCTTTATAAATAGTAAACGTGTAAAAATGCGGAAGTCTTCAATAAACTAAGTTTTTGCTAAAAACCTTACAATTATGAATTAATTAATATAACTTGTTAATGACTAATCAGCGGGATACGAAAATAGTTCAACGTTCATTATGATTGGTTTATAACAAAATGTGATTAGATTTATATTTCGGACGGGTTTAATTCCGCAGTGACTAATTAAGATCAGTCAATTAACATAAAAGGCTTATTTATTCAAAAGTAATTCTTCAGTTGGGCGGAAGAGCAAATCTTAAATTAGGGATACATTGCAAGTACTATAATTTATGTGGACTTTATATGGTCAAAAATTAAGGGAATTAATAAACGGCGTGGTAGAAGTCTATTTTTAGAACATTTTTATTTACTTTCATTTATTTAGGAAAAGGTCGGATTTTAACTTTCTTTAAAGAAAGGAAACCAAGGGAAATGATAAACTGAAATATCTGACATTAATTAGTTAATTACGGAAAATAAAATGAAATGGAAAAAGGGTGGTCTATGCAAGAGGTTTAATAATTTCGAAAATATAATAAAATTTTATCAGTAGTAGGTTTGGCTGTCTAATCGGTGGAACTTAAAAATAAAAATTCTATGGAAAATGAAGAAATTAAATAATTTTTGTAACTTCGTTACACTATCAAGACTTATAGCTCCCTCTATTAATGAAAAATAAAACTTAGTTTACTTTATGGAAGTATTAAGAAGTATTTAGTGCCATCTAGTTTGTAAATTTTATACTTTGACTTTACAGTTGATTTTATTTCGTTTAAGCTATCTATAAATGAATAAAGAAATCTAACTATATTTTTTTATTAAAGTTGTCATCTATTGACAACTAGTAAAACTTTCTTTATATAGATCTTAAATGTGAAAACTTAACTCTCACCTAAATAACGAATCGTTTCAACCTTTCATTCATAGATGGAACTAAGTGACTGAAAATTGATTTTTAAAAAAGAACCAATTTCCTTACCTTACCTTATTGATTATCATTATCTTTTTTTAACTCCCATTTAATAAACAAAAAAAATCCTGAATAATAACTATTCTCTTCGGTGGGTTAAAAAAAAGTTTTAAGCGCGATTTCGCGCGCGAACGCGTTCATTATTTTATCGTCGAACCCGACAATTTCGTTTTTATAATAATGATAATCTAGAAAATTAGCGTATTATCAAATTTGCATGCGAGCGATCATCCGAAGCGCGAAACAGGATATCGTCGCTAATTATCGTCCTCTTGACGATCGTCGGGCGCTAAAGTGCCAAAGAAAAATCGCGGTAACTCAACACTTTACTCACCTCGGTTATTTTACTTTATGCTCATCTCGATCGCGATGATCGAGTTTTTTTGGTCGCGGTTTATAATATCGATTTAGTCGCTTTATTCGCTTTATTCGACGCCAAAGAAATCGATCATGCGTGATTTCCATAAAGCGTGAGCGTTAATAATGTGTTATTATGGGGAAAGTAAAAAATTGGGTTTGTGTCTTTTTTAAAAAAGGGAATGGTTATTAGAATTTAATTTAAGATGTTTTTTGGGGTGATTGAGATTAATTTTGTGTTAATTTTTATTGGAATTTGTTTGATTTTTTATATTTCATTTAAATTTAGATTTGTTTTTGTTGGATTATTGGTATTGAGGTTACATTTTCTCCTCTGTGGGAAAAACTAAAAGTTGTAGGAAATTCTCTTTTGGTAAAGATAAAGATTAAATATCAATCTAAATCCCCACAAAATTTCAACCCTCAATAAGAATTAGTTTCTTAGATATGAATTTTTAAATATGATTGATTTTTTTAACTTAAAGAATTTTTCTTGCCAACTTTAAAATTCTTTTTAATTTTTTTGACAACACTTAGAACAAAACGGTCTTTTCTAATTAAAACTAGAATGTTTTAAATTTCATTTAAAAAAAGATCAAATCAAAATCTTTAAAAATGAATTCTTGATGAATTTTTAAAGTTGACTTTCTTAAGTTAGAAAAATGTCAAAAATATTTACCAACTTTGAAATTTTTTTTAAATTTTTTGAAAACACTTTCAATAAAACGGTCTTTTTTAATTAAAATTAGAATGTTTTAAGTTTCATTTAGAAAAAAAATCAAATCAAAATCTTTAAAAATGAATTATTGATGAATTTTTAAAATTGATCGATCTTCTTAAACTAGGTTAAGAAGTGTCAAAAATTTTTACCAACTTTGAAATTTTTTTAATCTTTTTGACGATAGTTAGAACAAAACGGTATTTCTTAATTAAAATTAGAATGATTTGAGTTTCATTTAGAAAAAAAAATCAGATCAAGATCTTTAAAAATGAATTTTTGATGAATTTTTAAAGTTAGAAAAGTGTCAAAAATTTTTACCAACTTTGAAATTTTTTTAAAATTTCTAAACAACACTTGGAATATAGCGGTCTTTTTTAATTAAAATTAAAATGTTTTAAGTTACATTAAAAAAAAATTAAATCAATATTTTTAAAAATGAATTTTTGGCGAATTTTTAAAATTGATCGATTTCTTTAAGTTAGGTTAAAAAGTGTCAAAAATTTTTCCAACTTTGAAATTTTTTTTAAATTTTTTGACAACATTTAGAATAAAACGGTCTTTTTAGATCAAAACTAGAATGTTTTAGGTTTCATTTAGAAAAAAAATCGGATTAAAATCTTGAAAAATGAATTTTTGATGAATTTTTAAAGTGAACTTTCTTAAGTTAGAAAAATGTAAAAAATTTTTTTCCAACTTTGAAATTTTTTTTAAATTTTTTGACAACACTTGGAATAAAGCGGTCTTTTTTAATTAAAATTGGAATGTTTTAAGTTTCAACTAGAAAAACAATCAAACCAAAATATTTAAAAATGAATTTTTAACGAATTTTTAAAATTCATCGATTTTCTTAAATTTGGTTAAAAAGTGTCAAAAATTTTTACCAACTTTGAAAATTTTTTTAAATTTTTTGACAACATTTAGTAAAAAACGGTCTTCTTTAGATGAAATTAGAATGTTTTTAGTTTCATTTAGAAAAAAAATCAAAACAAAATCTTTAAAATTCGATTCTTGGTGAATTTTTAAAATTGATCGATTTTTTTTAAGTTAGGTTAGAACTGTCAAAAAAATGTTCCCAACTTTAAAATTTTTTTCAATTTTCTTGACAATATTTAGAACAAAACGGTCTTTTTTAATCGAAACTAGAGTGTTTTGAGTTTCATTTAGAGAAAAAATTAGACCAAAATCTTTAAAATTCGATTTTTGGCGAATTCTTAAAAAATTATTAATTTTCTAACTTAAAAAATTTTTTAACCTAAAAAATTTGTTTTTAATTTTTTGACAAAACTTGAAAAAAACGGTCTTTTCATATAAAAGTAGAATGTTTTAAGTTTCATTTAGAAAAAAAATTAGACCAAAATCTTTAAAATTCGATTTTTGGCGAATTTTTAAAATTGATCAATTTTCTTAAAGTGAATTTAAGAAGTGTCAAAAATTTTTACCAACTTTGAAATCTTTTAAAAATTTTTTGACAACACTTAGAATAAAGCGGTCTTTATTAACTAAAATTAGAATGATTTATGTTTCATTTAGAAAAAAAATCAGATCATAATCTTTAAAAATGAATTTTTGATGAATTTTTAAAGTTAATTTTCTTAAGTTAGAAAAGTGACAAAAATGTTTACCAACTTTGAATCTTTTTTTTAATTTTTTAAAATTAGAATGTTTTAGATTTCATTTAGAAAAAAAATCGGATTAAAATCTTGAAAAATGAATTTTTGATGAATTTTTAAAGTGAACTTTCTTAAGTTAGAAAAATGTAAAAAATTTTTTTTCAACTTTGAAAATTTTTTTAAATTTTTTGACAACACTTGGAATAAAACGGTCTTTTTTAATTAAAATTGGAATGTTTTAAGTTTCAACTAGAAAAACAATCAAACCAAAATCTTTAAAAATGAATTTTTGATGAATTTTTAAAATTAATTTTTTCAAGTTAAAAAAGTGTCAAAAGTTTTTACCAACTTTGAAAATCTTTCTAATTTTTTTGACAACACTTGGAATAAAACGGTATTTTTTAATTAAAATTAGAATGTTTTAGGTTTCATCTAGAAAAAAAATCAAACCAAAATCTTTAAAGATGAATTTTTGGTGAATTTTTAAAGTTAATTTTCTTAAATTAAAAGTGTCAAATTTTTTTCCAACTTTGAAAATTTTTAAAATTTTTTTGATAACACTTGGAATAAAACGGTCTTTTTAGATCAAAACTAGAATGTTTTAGGTTTCATTTAGAAAAAAAAATCAAATCAAAATCTTCAAAAATGATTTTTTTATGAATTTTTAAAGTTAATTTTCTTAAATTAATAAAAAAGTGTCAAAAATTTTTTCCAACTTTGAAAATTTTTTTAATTTTTTTGACAACACGTAGAATAATACGGTCTTTTTTAATTAAAATTAGAATATTTTAGGTTTCATTTGGAAACGAAATCAAATCAAAATCGTTAAAAATGATTTTTTAATGAATTTTTAAAGTTAGTTTTCTTAAGTTAAAAAAGTGGCAAAAAAAGTTTACCAACTTTGAAATTTTTTTTCTAATTTTTTTGACAACACGTAATAAGACGGTCTTTTTTAATTAAAACTAGAATGTTTTAAGTTTCATTTAGAAAAAAAATAGATTAAAAACTATAAAAATCGATTTTTGACGAATTTTTAAAATTGATCGATTTTTTTAAGTTAGGTTAGAAGTGTCAAAAAAATTTTACTAATTTGAGAATTTTTTAAATTTTTTTGACAACAGTTGGAATAAAACGGTCTTTATTAATTAAAATTAGAATATTTTAGGTTTCATTTAGAAAAAAAACCAAAACAAGATCTTTAAAAATGAATTTTTAATGAATTTTTAAAAATGATTGATTTTTTTAACCTAAAATATTTTTCACCATCTTTAAGAACTTTTTTAATTTTTTTGACAACACTTAGAATAAAACGGTCTGTATTAGTTAATACTAAGATATTGTATGTTCCAGTTAGAAAAAGAGTCAAATCAAAATCTTTAAAAACGAATTTATTATGAATTTTTAAAGTTGATCGATTTTTTAAAAAGTGTCAAAAATTTGTACCGACTTTAAAAATTTTTATAATTTTTTTCATAACATTTAGAATAAAGCGGTCTTTCTTAGTTAAAATTAGAAAGTTTTAAATTTCATTTAGAAAAAAAATCGAATCAAAATCGTTAAAAATGAATTTTTAATGAATTTTTAAAGTTAATTTTCTTAAGTTAGAAAAGTGTAAAAAATTCTTTCCAACTTTGAAAATTTTTTTAATTTTTTGACAATATTTAGAACAAAACGGTGTTTTTTAATCAAAACTAGAATGTTTTGAGTTTCATTTAGAAAAAGATTAGACCAAAATCTTTAAAATTCGATTTTTGGCGAATTTTTAAAGATTTATTAATTTTCTAACTTAAAAATTTTTTTACTACCTTAAAATTTTTTTTTTTAATTTCTTGATAAAACTTTAAAAAAAAACGGTCTTTTTATATAAAAGTAGAATGTTTTAGGTTTCATTTAGAAAAAAAATTAGACCAAAATCTTTAAAAATGAATTTTTGGCGAATTTTTAAAATTGATCGATTTTTTTAAGTTAGGTTAAGAAGTGTCAAAAATTTTTACCAACTTTGCAATTTTTTTTAAATTTTTTTGACAACATTTAGAATTAAACGGTCTTTTTTAATTAAAATTAGAATGTTTTAAGTTTCATTTAGAAAAAAAAATCAAATCAAAATCTGTAAATTTGAATTTTTGATGAATTTTTAAAATTGATCGATTTTCCTAGGTTAGGTTAAGAAGTGTGAATTTTTACGAACTTCAAAAATTTTTTTATTTTTTTTTGAGAATATTTAGAACAAAACGGTCTTTTTTAATTAAAATTAGAATGTTTTAAAGTTTCATTTAGAAAAAAAAATTAAATTAAAAACAATAAAAATCGATTTTTTACGAATTTTTAAAGTTGAACGATTTTTTAGGATATAATTGTTACTAATTTTGAAATATTTTTTAATTTTTTTGATAACTGGTCTGAACTTTGATTTTCTTTTTGATTTTTTTGGTCTAAACTTAGATTTTCTTTTTGATTTTTTTGGTCTAAATTTAAACTTTCTTTTTGATTTTTTTAGTCCAAACTTAGATTTTCTTTTTGAATTTTTTTGGTTTAAACTTAGATCTTCTTTTTGATTTTTTGGTATAAATTTGGATTTGAATTGTAGGTGTTAGATGATTTGTAATAAAATCTAGTTGGTTAAAAAAGCTCAATGTATAAGATTATAGTTCCAAAATTATTCACCGAAAGTTAATAGATGACGCCACTTCGACTTTTAGTAAATTTACTAAATTAATTTTTTTTAAATTTAATTTTAAAAGTTAATTTTAGATTGGTTTTGAGTTTTGATTTATTTTCTTTAGTTTTTTTTATGGAAAATTGAATGTTTTTTTGTTGTATTGTGGGTATTGGATGTATAGTAGTAAAATGTGGTTGGTTGAGAGTCGTGGACCTCGAAGGCAAATGGAACAATACCGTTTCGAGTAGGCCACGCCCGCACTTGTTTCCGTTAGGCTATTGTTTGGGGGCCGCGGCTGCGCGACTTCCAGACACAATCCCCGTTGTTCCCGCTTCATTCTCCGCATTGGGAACGGTGCCGGGGCCAGGGGGGTCCCAATGGAGAGAACGGTCGCACGCGCGCAGCCGCCGCTTTTCCGCGTTTAACCGCCAATTGCGGACACAATGCTTTGCTCCGGCCGCGTCGGCCAATTGTTGTCTTTCGCGACTTCTACTCCTGCGCCTGCCTTTCCCAAACAACCCCCTTAAACGGTTGGTTAGTGGATTTTAAGGGGATGAACTTTAAAATTTCCCACTGGTACAAGGAAAATTTTATATTTACCGGATAACGTCTGAGTTTTTAATTTTAAGATAAGAAAAAAAATCATTTTTCCTTTTAACTGGTTATTGTATAGAATCTTGTTCAAGCATGTTACAGTTAACCCTTTGCGGTCGGAAGACGCGGCTTGGGCGTCACGGCAATATATCACCTCGCTAATTGTAAGTCAAAATAGTCGTCGACCGCAAAGGGTTAAGAGGTGAGATCTACGTTATGTATTCGTATCATTGAATTGTGGCTCACAATTTTGTTGATCGTCGTCATCGAAGCAAAAAATTTTATAATTTCGATACCAAATACGTTTTTATTAAACGTAACAAAGCATCACATTCAATTTGGATCGATCTTTATGGTAAAGTTGGATTTGGTAAGAATGTAGGTTCGGGATAAATCTACTGGAAATTTATTGATGAGGTTAATCTGGAATAATCTACACGTTTTTTATTGTCAAGAGTTTGATGAATTTTGAATTTTCATTTCTACTTATTTTTAATTCATGCTACCTACTCAACAAAACAAATTGAAGTGTTGAGTTTATTTTGTTTCTTTTAAATCGCATATTTGGATTAAAAATTCTCCCAAAAATTATGAGTTCGTACACAAGTGTAGTTTAAGAAATGTCCACCGAAAATTATTAGATGGAGCCACTTCGGATTTTTTTGATAACTCCTTCTGTCAAATATAGTTGATTTTCACTCAATTTTTTAAACGCTATCAACCGTTTCTAATTGATGTTAATCAATGAAATTGGATAATTAAGTTTTACTTTGGTAATTTTTTAATAAATTTTACTTTGAGCTTTTTCAGTTGATTGGATTATTTTATAAATGTTAAAAGTTTAGGTTGGTGCTTTGCCTAGGTTGATTTTATATTAAAACATAGTTCAGAAAACGTCCACCGAAAGTTGATAGATGGCGTCTTTTGAAGTTTTTGTAGATTTTTAGTTTAACTGATTCCTATTTTCATCTGTGTCAATCTTTTTTTATCTTGAAATCGATTTTACTTAATTTTAATGGTTGATGTATTCTCAAAGTTGATTTTGCATCAGAATATAGTTCAGAAAACATCCACCGAAAGTTGATAGATGGCGTCTTTTGAAGTTTTTGTAGATTTTTAGTTTAACTGATTGTTATTCTCATCTGTATCAATCTTTGATTTCTAAAAATCGATTTTAATTAATTTTAGAAAACTTAGAGATCGTTTATTTAATTATTTTAGTCAAATTGTTAAAGATTTTTAGAGAAATTTATTATTTATCATTTATTATAATAAAATAAATTCAACTTTAATTTAAATTTCAACCATTTTGAAATAAATTTCAACTTTCATAACAATTTTATTCTTGTTAAAATTTCGAGTAAATGTAAAAATTCAAAAATTGAATGAGGCTTGGTCGTGCAGGCGATTTCCAGCAGTTTCTGATTCTTCAACCAATCAAATTATACAGTTTTGAACACATACAAAAAATCCTAAATCTTGGTTGGTTGAAAAATCGAGAACTGTTTGAAATCGCCTCCAGGAATACAGCTTTTCATTGTAAAAGTTTATTTTGTGTATGAGTATAATTCAAAAAACGTCCACCGAATGGTGATAGATGGCACTACTTTGAACTTTAAATTTGTATCTAATTTTTAGTAATTTTCATTAATTTATGATTAATTCTTATCAGAATTAATGTAAATAATAGTCAATTTTATTTGTTTTCGAACCTATTTCTGGTTCAAGTAGAAGTCTAGAATTCAAACATTGAAATTTAAATATTGTTAAAGTAGATTATGTGTAATGTATAATTCACAAATCGTATATCGAAAATTTATAAATTTTTATAAAATTTATAAATGGCCACACTTCGATTTTTCGTAAATTTTTGAATGTAAATGATTTTTATGCAATTTTTAGTAATTTGCATCAATGTATAATTGGTTCTAATCCATTATAATAAATTTTCAGTGATTTAAAAACATATTTTTAAAGAATTTTAGTTCCGTTTTATAGAACTTTTTGAAAAATTTGTTAATTTTAACTTAGCAATAGTCTATTTTAATTAAATTTCAACCAATTTCCGTTTTAATTAGACGCATGAAATCCAAACATGGAGATTTAAGTGTTATACGTTGATTTTTTGTAAAATTATAGTTCAGAAAACGTCCACCGAAAGTTGTTAGATGGCTACACTCCGAAAATTTCTAGATTTTTAAATTTAATTGATTATCTACTAAATTTTCAACAATCTACAATTGATTCTAATCAGTATTTATCAATATAATTCATTTGAAGATACATTTAATTTATTTCAATTACAGTTTTAACCCTTAAAAATCTTTTGACCAAACATTTTAGACATTTTATTGTTCTTTGCCAAGGTGTATGTCCAGACATTGTGAACATGAAATCTGGGCAATTTGGTTCAGCTAATATGTATCAAAACAGAAAGACTTTTAAGGGTTAAAGGGTTTTCTTTAAATTTCGATTACTTTAACCAAGCAAATAGTTCATTTCAATCAACTTTATTAAATTGTAATTATTTAAGTGATACAGAGTGATAACTGAAGTTACTTGAAGTAAAAAAATTGTAAGTTAACAAGATTTTATTAACTTCGGAATGAAGCTTACACTATATAATTTACGATGTGTATCGAGTGAGGAAAATTACACTTTAGAAATTGATAAATCTGAAGATTTTGAGGCTTACACCATATCTCCAAAATATGAAATACATTTTCATGAGAATGAAATGACTTACTGAGATCAGTAAATGACATTATGCAAGCTTTATTCTAGTGTTAATAAAATTTTCTTATCTTGCAAACATTTTATGTAACATAACTTTCAAAATCATTAGGTTTTCATCTGTCATTTTATATAATATTTACTCAATACAATAAAAATATTTATATAAAATAAAAACTTTCATATCGTAACTAATTTATTTATTTATTCGAAAATGCTTCTTAAACCATTAGAAAGTTACTTCAACAACTTCAATCCCATCACACAGACATTTCAAATCCACAAAAAAAAAAATTAAAAATAAAATAGAATAAAACGAAATAAATAAAATGAACGATGCGGATCATTACCATGTGTACGAACCGCGATGGACGGGTTTCGTCAAGAAGAACTCAACTTCTTGTAACCTGTACGCCTTCTTCTACGTGTCGCAACTTCTTTCAGTCCGGCAGTCCTACAGCCACGTCTCTTTATGTCAACCAAGTGGATAGAAGAACCGACCTTTTCCATCCTCTGGCTTCTTCGTCGCACCTTCCGTCTCGATATCCAATCGCCTTGTTATATTGAACCGTCTCTCACGGTCCAACAATAATTAAGCTATTTACCAGATTGTTAAGAAAACAAGACGGCAAACGGTTAATTGTCTACTTATAATTATTATGTTGAGATTATAAGAAAGTATATTTATTTCTTTTTATTGTATTGTCTTCTTCATTCTTCTTCAAATTTACGAGCTGACTATTTAGTATTAGATATGCTTGTAAAAATTTTTTATAAAAGATTATAGTTGCTTAAAGTCTAAAGTTCCACGTTTCTAACGTTAAGGTGAAGACTAAGAAGATAAACGATGATAAAAGGAGCTTTTACATAAAGCTATGGATTTTTGTAAAGTGGTATGGAGAGAAACGGATGGAGATGGGAAGAGATGGAAGTCGAGTCGAGTGCGGAGGTCACGCGAGTGCGGAGCTCTTTTCAGCCGGCCTTTCGCATATAAATAATAATTTTATGCATAATTATCGGCTAGCTCGATCGACCAGAAGATGGTCAGGTGCGATGGTCAGGTTTTATAAATTTCGATCTAAGGCGAAAGGTTAACTTTAAGACTGGACGCGGTGAGGCTACTAAATTTCCAACCGGAATTAGTAATTATTTTGTGAGATATTGTATTGTGTATAACGATGTGGAGTTAAGACTGACATGAGATTAAATCCTTCAAGTTTACTTCCTAGTATTCATTTAAAAAGAAGTCCTAAATTTACAAATATTTTGTAAAATTTTTTATGTTATATTAAAGAAGACATTTTAGAGTATTATTCCCCAAAGAATTTTCTTTCTATTCTTAAAAATAAAGTCTTGGTGATTTTTTAAAGTTTAACTTTGATGATTTTAAGTTAGGCGAAAACGTAGAGGTTTAGAAAAAAATTTTTTGTTCAAAATTTTTTTTAATCTCCGTTAGAAATTTTTATGTTATATTAAAAAAGATATTTTAGAGTATTATTCCCTAAAAAATTTTTTTTCTAATTTTAAAAACAAAGTCTGGGTGATTTTTTAAAATTATTGGATTTTAGGTTAGGTGAGAATATAGAAGTTTAGAAAAAAATTTTTTATTCAAATTTTTTTTAACCTCCGTTATAAATTTTTATGTTTTTTAAAAAAAGATATTTAGAGTATTATTCTCCAAAAAAAAATTTTTCTATTCCTAAAAATAAAGTCTGGGTGATTTTTTAAAATTTGAGTTTGATGATTTTAATTTAGGTGAAAATGAAAAGTCTAGAAAAAATTTTTTTATTGAAAATTTTTTTAATCTCCGTTAGAAATTTTTATGTTATATTAAAGAAGATATTTTAGAGTATTATTCCACAAAACATTTTTTTTTCTATTTTGAAAAATAAAGTCTGGGTGATTTTTTAAAATTTAATTGATGATTTTAGATTAGATGAAAATGTAGAGGTTTAGAAAAAAATTTCTTGTTCAAATTTTTTTTAACTTCCGTTAGAAATTTTTATGTTATATTAAAAAAGACATTTTAGTCTATTATTCCCCAAAAAATTTTTTTTCTATTCCTAAAAATAAAGTCTGGGTGATTTTTTTAAAATTTGACTGATGATTTTAGGTTAGGTGAAAACGTAGAGGTTTAGAAAAAAAAATTATTGAAAATTTTTTTAACCTCCGTTAGAAATTTTTATGTTATATTAAAGAAGATATTTTAAAGTATTATCCCCCAAAAATTTTTTTTTCTAATTTTAAAAATAAAGTCTGGGTGATTTTTTAAAGTTGGTCGATTTTAGGTTAGGTGAAAATGTAAAGGTTTAGAAAAAAAAATTTCATTTAAAATTTTTTTAAACTCCATTAGAAATTTTTATGCTATATTGAAAAAGATATTTTAGAGTATTATTCCTCAAAAAAAATTTTTTTTATTCCTAAAAATAAAGTCTAGGTGATTTTTTAAAGTTTGACTTTGATGATTTTAGCTTAGGTGAAAATTAAAGGTTTAGAAAAAAATTCTTTATTCAAAAATTTTTTAACCTCCGTTAGAAATTTTTATGTTATATTAAAGAAGATATTTTAGAGTATTATTTCCCAAAAGAATTTTTTTTTAATTTTGAAAATAAAGTCTGGGTGATTTTTTAAAGTTGGTCGATTTTAGGTTAGGTGAAAATGTAGAGGTTTAGAAAAAAATTTTTTATTCAAAATTTTTCTAACCTCCGTTTGAAATTTTTATGTTATATTAAAGAAGACATTTTAGAGTATTATTCCCCAAAAAAAAGTTTTTTCTAATTTAAAAAATAAAGTCTGTGTGATTTTTTAAAATTGTTGAATTTTAAGTTAGGTGAGAATATAGAAGTTTAGAAAAAAATTTTTTATTCAAATTTTTTTTAACCTCTGATAGAAATTCTTATATTATATTAAAGAAGATATTTTAGATTGTTATTCCCTAAAAGGATTTTTTTCTATTCCTGAAAATAAAGTCTAGGTGATTTTTTAAAGTTGGTCGATTTTAGATTGGGTGAAAATGTAGAAGTTTAGAAAAAATTTTTTTTTCAAAATTTTTTTAACCTCCGTTAGAAATTTATATGTTATATTAAAGAAGATATTTTAAAGTATTATCCCCCAAAAGTTTTGTTTTCTAATTTTAAAAATAAAGTCTGGGTGATTTTTTAAAGTTGGTCGATTTTAGGTTAGGTGAAAATGTAAAGGTTTAGAAAAAAAAATTTCAATTAAAATTTTTTTAAACTCCATTAGAAATTTTTATGCTATATTGAAAAAGATATTTTAGAGTATTATTCCTCAAAAAAAATTTTTTTTATTCCTAAAAATAAAGTCTGGGTGATTTTTTAAAGTTTGAATTTGATGATTTTAGGTTAGGTGAAAATGTAGAGGTTTAGAAAAAAAATTTTTTATTCAAAATTTTTTTAACCTCTGATAGAAAGTTTTATGTTATATTAAAGAAGATATTTTAGAGTATTATTCCCCAAAGAAATTTTTTTCTATTCTTAAAAATAAAGTCTTGGTGATTTTTTAAAGTTGGTCGATTTTAGGTTAGGTGAAAATGTAAAGGTTTAGAAAAATATTTTTTATTCAAAATTTTTTTAACCTCCGTTAGAAATTTTTATGTTATATTAAAGAAGACATTTTAGAGTATTATTCCCCAAAAATTTTTTTTTCTAATTTTAAAAATAAAGTTTGGGTGATTTTTTAAAATTTGACTTTGATGATTTTAGGTTAGATGAAAATTAGAGGTTTAGAAAAAAAAAAAAATATTGAAAATTTTTTTAATCTCCTTTAGAAATTTTTATGTTATACTACCTCTGTCCCATAATAAGTGACCGATATGGTGAAAATTTAAGTCCCAAAATAAGTGTCCGTTTTAAAATAAAGAAGCTTATAACTTTTTTCAAGATTTTTTTAATATCAAACGTCCAAAATTGTTAAGAAATATATTTATAACTTTACAAAACTGTGTAATAATAATAATAACACTACTTAATTACTGCTATTAATCTTTGCCTGAATAATGGTACACACTTTGTAAATAATGGTACACACTTTGACACGCTTCCTGGTTTAAGTTAGGCCTTTTTGGTTGAGGCACAACTTCAAAAACTTTTGGACGGTCCATTATGTGATCACTCCGGTACTTTTAAAAATAACAAGACGACGTATGATTTATAAATCACTACTCAAAAGTTAAGTAGACGCGTTTAAATTTTTTAACAACATTCATGTGTCAGTTTTATCTTAAGTCTCTTGATGGAATACAAGATTGCAACTGACATTTCGAAATAACGTTAAAATTTGGGAAATACCAAAATCGGACACTTATTATGGGAAAGAGGGAGTATTAAAGAAGATATTTTAGAGTATTATTCCCCAAAAAAATTTTTATTCAAAATTCTTTTAACCTCTGTTAGAAATTTTTATGTTATATTAAAGAAGACATTTTAGAGTATTATTTCCCAAAAAAAATTTTTTCTATTCCTAAAAATAAAGTCTGGGCGATTTTTTAAATCTTGACTTTGAAGTAAAGCCATCTATCAACTTTCGGTGGATGTTTCCCGAACTATATTTTTACACAAAATCCACCTCAACAATATTCAAATTTAAATTTTTACAAACACAAACGTTTTAAACGCCCAAACGTGTTTTAATAACCACATTGAAAACAAGTTTTATTTCGTTTCAAAAATCATCTGCTATATCAGTCTCTTTGTTGACTTTGAACCAGATTTATGCAAGAAAAATGGTAAATTTTTAATTTAATAAGAACGTTATAATAGATAGTCTTTAATTTTTAATTTTTATCAGGATTTTTATCAGGAAAATAATTTAACCTTTCAATACGTGATAGAACCACAAACCCATCCAGAAAACGTTAGTTTTTATCCTTTAAACGTCGATCAGCAAAGTTATCACGAATTAAAACCACGTGTTTTTGATTATAACTCAACGACTCAATATTACCTTCAAGATGGGTCGACTTATTTTACAAACATTCCAACTCAAGGTAGGTTTTTAATTTCTACGTCTTTAAAAAAGTAAATAATTAAGAAAATATATTCATGTTGAGATCAAATTATTAATTACTGATTAATTTTCTAAGTTGAAGATACAAAAATTCACTTTGTGAGACCTTTAGAAGAAAAACTACGAAGGAAAAGAACCAGATTTACGACAGACCAATTACTTAGCTTAGAAGAAGCTTTCTCAGAAAATCCTTACATACCAAAGCTAAAAAGAATGGAATTGGGGAAATTATTAAATTTACCAGACGTTCAAGTAAAAATATGGTTCGCTAATCGACGAGTTAAGAATAAACGAGACAAGAAAAAAATCCAAAAAAAAGTTAATCATAAAAAAATTTTTCTAAATGAAAATAATAATAATTTGGGAGAAATCGAAACTTGCAGAAATATAACTGTAAGTGAATTTTCTTATTTAAATGATATTCCTAATGTGTTGGACGATAAATTTCTTAGAGGTGAAAATTAACTTTAGGTTAAATTTAAATAAGTGTAAGTGAGTATTTTTTTTATATTTGTTGATTATTATTTTTATTTTTTTTTAAGTTTTATTAGTATATGATATGTAAAATTTTGTGGTTAAACTACTTTTAAAATAAGATAAGAATTTGTAATGTGAATGAAGAAATATTTTTAAATTTTAAATAAAGAGGAGAAATATATTTTATAAAATGGTTCGATTTTAACCTAACTTGAGAACATTGATCAACTTTAAAAATTCATCGAAAATTCATTTTTTAAGATCTTGATTTGATTTTTTTACTATATGAAACCTAAAATATTCTAATTTCATCTAAAGAAGACGGCTTTATTGTAAATGTCGTTAAAAAAATTAAAAAATTTTTCAAAGTTGGAACAAATTTTTGACACTTTTTTAACTTAAGAAAATTAACTTTAAAAATTCATCAAAAATCCATTTTTAAAGATTTTGATTTGATTTTTTTTCTAAATGAAACTAAAAACATTCTAATTTTAATTAAAAAAGACCATTTTATTCCAAGTGTTGTCAAAAAAATTAAAAAAATTTTCGAAGCTGATAAAAATTTTTGACACTTTTTAACCTAGCTCGAGAAAATTGACCAACTAAAAAAATTCATCAAAAATCCATTTTTAAAGATTTTGATTTGATTTTTTTTCTAAATGAAACTTAAAATATTCTAATTTTAAGTAAGAAAGACCGCTTTGTTCTAATGTTGTCAAAAAATTAAAAAAAAATTTCAAAGTTGGTAAAAATTTTTGACACTCCTTAACCTAACTTAAGAGAATCTATCAACTTTAAAAATTCACCAAAAATTCATTTTTAAAGATTTTGATTTGATCTTTTTTCTAGATGAACCTAATACATTCTAGTTTTAACTAAAATAGGCCGATTTGTTCTAAATGTTGTTAAAAAAATCAAAAAAATTTTCAAAGTTGGTAAAAGTTTTTGGCACTTCTAACTTTAAAAAATCAACTTTAAAAATTCATTTTTAAAGATTTTGATCTGATTTTTTTTCTAAATGGAACTTAAATTATCTTAGTTTTGATCTCAAAAGACCATTTTATTCTAAATGTTGTCAAATAAATTAAAGAAATTGTCAAAGCTGGTAAACATTTTTACCACTTTTTTAACTTAAGAAAACTAACTTTAAAAATTCATCAAAAATTCATTTTTAAAGATTTTGATTTGATTTTTTTTCTAAATGAAACTGAAAACATTCTAATTTCATTTAAAGAAGACCGCTTTATTCTAAATGTCGCCAAAAAATTAAAAAAAAATTCAAAGTTGGTGAAAATTTTTAACATTTCTTTACCTAATCTAAGGAAATTGATCAATTTTAAAAATTCATTAAAAATTCATTTTTAAAGATTTTGATTTGATTTTTTTTCTAAATGAAACTAAGAACATTCTAATTTCATCTAAAGAAGATCGCTTTATTCTAACTGTCGTCAAAAGACTTAAAAAAAATTTCAAAGTTGGTAAAAATTGTTGACACTTCTAGCTTAAGAATATCAACTTTAAAAATTCATCAAAAATTCATTTTTAAAGACTTTGATGTGATGCTTTTTCTAAATGAAACAAAAAACATCCTAATTTCATATAAAGAAAACCGCTTTATTCTAAATGTCGTCAAAAAATTTAAAAAAATTTTCAAAGTTGGCAAAAATTTTTAACACTTCTTTACCTAACCTAAGAAAATTCATCAATTTTAAAAATTCATCCAAAATTCATTTTTGAAGATTTTGATTTGATTCTTTTACTATATGAAACCTAAAATATTTTAATTTCATCTAAAGAAGACGGCTTTATTGTAAATGTCGTTAAAAAAATTAAAAAATTTTTCAAAGTTGGAACAAATTTTTGACACTTTTTTAACTTAAGAAAATTAACTTTAAAAATTCATCAAAAATTCATTTTTAAAGATTTTGATTTGATTTTTTTTTTAAATGAAACTAAAAACATTCTAATTTTAATTAAAAAAGACCATTTTATTCCAAGTGTTGTCAAAAAAATTAAAAAAATTTTCGAAGCTGGTAAAAATTTTTGACACTTTTTAACCTAGCTCGAGAAAATTGACCAACTAAAAAAATTCATCAAAAATTCATTTTTAAAGATTTTGATTTGATTTTTTTTCTAAATGAAACTGAAAACATTCTAATTTCATCTAAAGAAAACCGCTTTATTCTAAATGTCGTCAAAAAAAATTTAAAAAAATTTCGAAGTTGGTAAAAATTTTTGGCACTTTTTTAACTTAAGAAAATTAACTTTAAAAATTCATCAAAAATTCATTTTTAAAGAATTTGATTTGATTTTTTTTCTAAATGAAACTTAAATTATCCTAGTTTTGATCTAAAAAGACCGTTTTATTCTAAATGCTGTCAAAAGAACTAAAAAAATTCAAAGTTGGTAAAAACTTTTGACACTTTTTTGACTTAAGAAAATTAATTTTAAAAATTCATCAAAAATTCATTTTTAAAGACTTTGATTTGATTTTTTTTCTAAATGAAACAAAAAACATTCTAATTTCATATAAAGAAAACCGCTTTATTTTAAATGTCGTCAAAAAATTTAAAAAAATTTTCAAAGTTGGTAAAAATTCTTAACACTTCTTTACCTAACCTAAGAAAATTCATCAATTTTAAAAATTCATCAAAAATTCATTTTTGAAGATTTTGATTTAATTCTTTTTCTAAATTAAACTGAAAACATTCTAGTTCTATCTAAAGAAGACCGCTTTATTCCAAGTCTTGTCAAGAAAATTAAAAAAAATTCTTAAAGTTGGTAAACATTTTTGACACTTGTTAAGAAAATCCATCCACTTTAAAAATTCATCAAAAATTCATTTTTAAAGATTTTGATTTGATTTTTTTCCTAAATGAAGCAAAGAACATTCTAATTTCATCTAAAGAAAACTACCTTATTCTAAATGTCGTCAAAAATTTTAAAAAAATTTTCATAGTTGGTAAAAATTTTTGACACTTTTTAACCTAGCTTAAAGAAATTGATTAATTTTAAAAATTCATCAAAAATTAATTATTAAAGATTTTGATTCGATTCTTTTTCTAAATGAAACTTAAAATATTCTAATTTAATCTAAAGAAAACCGCTTTATTCTAAATGTCGTCAAAAAAATCAAAAAAATTTTCAAAGTTGATAAAAATTTTTGACACTTTTTTAACTTAAGAAAATTACCTTTAAAAATTCATCAGAAATTCATTTTTAAAGATTTTGATTTAATTTTTTTCTAGATAAAACTTAGAACATTCTAGTTTTGACCTAAAAAGAACGTTTTGTTTTAAATGTTGTCAAAAATATTAAAAAAAATTTCAAAGTTGGAAAAAATTTTTGTCACTTTTTTAACTTAAGAAAATTAACTTTAAAAATTCATCAAAAATTCATTTTTAAAGATTTTGATTTAATTTTTTTTCTAAATGAAACAAAAAACATTCTAATTTCATATAAAGAAGACCGCTTTATTCTAAAGTCGTTAAAAAAATCAAAAAAATTTTCAAAGTTGGAAAAAATTTTTTACACTTTTTTAACTTAAGAAAATGAAATTTAAAAATTCATTAAAAATTCATTTTTAAAGATTTTTATTTGATTTTTTTTCCAAATGAAACAAAAGACATTCTAATTTCATCTAAAGAAAACCGTTTTATTCTAAATGTTATCAAAAAAATTAAAAAAATTTTCAAAGTTGGTAAAAAATTTTGACACTTCTAACTTAAGAAAATCAACTTTAGTAATTCATAAAAAAATCATTTTTAAAGATTTTGATTTGATTCTTTTTCTAAATGAAACTTAAAAAGTTCTAGTTTTATCTAAAGAAGACCGCTTTATTCCAAGGCTTGTCAAAAAAATTAAAAAAATTCTTAAAATTTGTAAACATTTTTAACACTTGTTAAGAAAATCGATCCACTTTAAAAATTCGTCAAAAATTGATTTTTAAAGATCTTGATTTCATTTTTTTCTAAATGAAACTTAAAACATTCTAGTTTTATCTAAAGAAGACCGCTTTATTCCAAGTCTTGTCAAAAAAATTAAAAAAATTCTTAAAGTTGGTAAACATTTTTGACACTTGTTAAGAAAATCGATCCACTTTAAAAATTCGTCAAAAATTGATTTTTAAAGATTTTGATTTGATTTTTTTTTCTAAATGAAACCTAAAATATTCTAATTTTATCTGAAGAAGACCGTTTTATTCTAAATGTCGTCAAAAAAATTGAAACAAATTTCAAAATCGGTAAAAATTTTTGACACTTTTTTAACTTAAGAAAATTAACTTTAAAAATTCATCAAAAATTCATTCTTAAAGATTTTGATTTGATTTTTTTTCTAAATGAGATCTAAAACATTCTAATTTTAACTAAGAAAGACCGTTTTATTCTAAATGTCAAAAAAATTTTAAAAATTCTAAATTATTAAAATTAGTAAACATTTTTACAAAATTTTTTGTAAAAAATTTAAGATTAAAAGTTACATTTTAAAAAAATCTTTTTAAATTTTAAATAAAGAGAAAATTTTTTTTATGCAATCGTTTATTTAACTGGAATAATAAAGACGAAATATGGTTTACAACATTAATTTCAATTGCAAATTCCTATTAAAATCAGAATTTAATGCATATGCATGTTGAACGCAAGTTGTTCTGTTATTTGTTATCCTTGTAATTTACGCAGCTTATTCCACTTAGTTTATATTTAAAACAGTCCTCGTTAATAAAATAAAATAATTTTTTTAAGACCGTATCGGAAGTTATTTTTCAAATCCACCGGAAGAAACCATTTCTCATAACTTTGTTTCGTGACTTTAAAATCTTTTTAATTAATTACCCCATAAAACAATCCTTATCTTGGTTAAATTTTAGTTTAGTTTGATGGCTTCATTCATAATTACTTAACTCAACCAAGGTTGAGTTGTTATCACCACAAGTACTTTTTAGTTAGGAAAAAAGATGGTACGTGTTGCGGTGTTGTGTCGTTTTAAGAGATGTTAAAGCTAGTGGTAGTTTCTTAACGGGCCAAGTATGGTAATAAAGTGCGGCTTAGCGGACCGAGACGCTATTTACAAGCCTTACAGACAAGCGCATACCTCTTAGGCGCCTACGACACTTGTTATATTCAAATTAGATCAAACCGCGCCGGTCGTAAAGTCCTACCGTATTCTGCCTACCGGTGACGCCAAGACGAGTCCTCGAACCGAGAAGAAACGGCAGGTTTCCCGCTGACTCCGTGCGAAAACCGTCTCTTCACCTCGTCCCGTTCGGAGGTGAAGAGACGGAGGTCCTTCTAAGCGGCGCTAAGACGCCAACCAATGGAATTAAAAACAGAGCACCAGGAAATGTATGCTATCTCGTTGGGTTGCTCGGACTTGGAGTACTTGGACAGATCACAAGAGAGAGAGAGAGGACGGCTTAACTGGTAATTACGTATTAATATAATTAATGCGAAACATAATTACAAGGGTCTCTCTAATTTACTGTAATGGACGAAGTGTGTATTATGTTTATTTATTTATTTAGTTATCTGGATGATATTGAATCTTTACTAAAAAAAATAAATAAAATAATTGATTAATAAAAGAATTGAATAAAAGAATTTCAATTATTATTAAATCTTAAAGTTTCTACTTTAGTAGAGAAATTGAATCTCTTACTGACTATAAACTAGTAAGAAGAGAAAACGGAAAGGTATCTCGATACGAGTTTTCCGTGGAGTGTACGACGATCGTTCGTCAAACTCTGCATTGTCCGCGACACGCGAAAAAGAATTATTTATCCTCTCCGACAAAAGGCCGGCGAGAGAGCGGGCGCGCATTTACTGAATGGCGCATTAAAGTGCGTATGCGTGAGCGCCTTTCTTTGCGCGCGAAGCGGCCGCCGAAGATGGCAATGCTCTCGGGGACAAGTGTGGTCCGTTCGGCGTCAACAAACCGGGAATAAATGAGGAAGAGACAATGAGTGAGAATCGCACAATGTGATTGTCGAGAGGAGAAACCGAACGGTTCGGTTGAGGTTGGGTTATTGTCGTCAAACCAACTTAAATTGCATTATTGGTAACTGATATTGTTTTCCATGGAAATTTTATTGGTGAAGTATATTTCTTTCAATTATTACTTTTCTTTTAACTTTCAAAACCATGTACTTAATTCAAAAGAGGAGGCAGTGTTACTTAACTAAGATTCAAACCCAAAACCTAAGTCAAAATTTACCTACTTATCATAACTCAAAAATACTTCAAAAAAATTAATTGAAGAACTGAGAATAAACTTTAGTCTTGCATTAGTTTCAAATGAAATCCTTTATTGAGTCTCTTCATTTTCCTCACACTCTAAGATTTTTCAGTTTTACTTATAAGGTGCATAGAAAGTCATTAAAGGTATGCTTGGAACCTCGTAATTTTTATTGGCATTGGTCATACTTTTACTCATTTGTTCGTTATTATATCTACAATAACAATCTGTCAACAGTAAAAAAAAATTATGTAGTAAGTGTCAGGCTACATGGTTTTCGACATAACCTCGTCTTGAAATTACACCAAGCCAAGAAGACCTAGAAGCGTATTTCCAATGTGATTGATATTCCCATTTCTTCTATTCCTTCCTTCTGTCTCTATTCTGTCTTTCGTTTCTTCCGAGAAACAGGCATTCAGATACCATCCTTGAATGGGTGAAAGCAAACATCGAAAAGATTCGCCAAAATCCTGAAAGATTCATCCAAGGAATGGCGAAAGCGCATGATATCAATGAAGTATCAAGCCATTAAAATGCAGAAGACCCATATTTGATGATGATACGGAATTAGAACAGCTTCAGCGTTGTCGTCAAATGCCTGAGCGACTTGGTGTATCTCGACACCAGAACTTGGTATTTTTGAATGAGATGCTTTTCGTCATAGAGGAATTCTTTAACCCTATGAGCGCTAGCTACTCCGTACAAAAAAGCCTAGCATGGACTGCACAATTTTTACGAAAGATCGCAATTTGCAAACTGAATTAGGAAGCCCAAATTATATGCATTCATAATTTAAACCAAATGGTTTTGCCAGAACGCATATGTGGGTTCATAGGCAAAATCGAATAGTTGTGAGAAAATGCATGTATGAGTTCATAACCAAAACTAAATGATTGTGTGCGAATCCAGATATGGGTTCAAAGCGTTCAAAGGGTTCACAACCAAAATAACAGAATACTCTCCAAATCGATTCAAGATGTTAATGGAAAAGACAGATTTCTTAATAAAGAAGGTTATCCGATATCTGTGATGGGATGAGTTAGAATTATTTCAAGTCTCTTTTAATTTTTGTGAAATCTGGAGTCAAAGTGAATCCTAAAAAAGTACTTGGTTGATACTTTAGAGAAGAAGGCACTTCAGTAAGTCCAGGCCCATTTCAATGGAATTTACTGGTACTTTGAATAAGATTCGGCGTCCGACCATAAGTTCAAAATTGTTTAGCAGCGGCTGAAAGCCCATATTGCAAATTTCCGAAATCTTCAAAGATCCATACGACGATTGGCTAAAAAGAAACGATATAGGTGAAGGATCGATTCATATGATTGTCGAAGACATTCTGAAGTTCAAAGCCATCAAGATGTAAAAAAGAGCCATGTGCTTAAGACGGTACAAAATTGAAACAGCTTTAGCGTTGTCATCAAATACTTAAGCGACTTAATGTAGCATTCCACCGTAATTTGCTACTTGCGGATGAGAAATTCTTCACCTCAAAGCAATTTTTTAACAAACAGCACAGCAGAATACTCGCCAGATCAGTCCAAAATGACAGTGGAAAAAGTCAGATTTGTTGGTAGAAAGGGTCATTCGATATTTATGATGGTTTGGTTTAGAATCATCCCAAATAGCAAAACTCTCTTAATTCTTAAGAAGCATGGAGTCAAAATGAACCCCAAAAGCTACTTGTCTGCTATTTTAGAGAAGGAATTACTTCTATGTGTCTAGATCCATATCAATAAAGCTTACTGCTACTTTAAACAGAGTTCGGTGCTTGACTACAAGGCCAAAATTATCTAAAACCTTAAATTTCGCGAAGAATGACCATCATATTATCCAGACTTGAACCCGTTGAATTTCTCCATATGGCTGGTTCTTGAGGTCAAGGCTTCTTCGGTTCTCCATAAGAGTTTAAATAATCTCTGCTTAAATACTTCCTTCAAATAGCATCGGAGGAATGTGAAGACGACTACTTACATGCCACAATAGATGCATTCCTTGCCTATCTCAGGAAATACATTTACTTTAGACGTTTTCTGACGATGCAGCAGTTTGAAAGCTTTTAAAATCTTATTTTCACGTTGAACCGTGACGTCACTAATGCAAACGATTGAACCGATTCAAGATTCTTTACATCTTTATATAAAATTATATAAATAAAATGAACTTTGATTAGGTTATTCAAATATTTTAGTTGTTGATGTTCACAGCAAATATGTTAAGTCAGGAATCGAAGTGCGTTATCCAAGAACTTGCATTTCGCAACAAATAATACCTGCTTCGATTAATTTCACTTTTTCCTTTATCAGCCAAATTGGACTGGTAGCTAAGAGCGTTTTTATTGGTTATTTTTATCGCGTGATCACTTGGATGATAAGACCCATGGTGAGAAATGCAAGTTCGAAGACCAAAAGAAAAGAATAATATAGTTAGTTATAAGCTGCTAAGAAAACAGTAACAATCGCAATCCACAAAAGCCGACGTTGTATCCTCTACCACTTTATCCCTAGAAATAAAAGCACATAAACACCCAAGTTGTTTCAATCAACCCAAATCAGGAGCAATATCACATTTTCTTACACATATATTGAAAAGTAAACATAACTTTCAATAAATTTTCTAGTAAACATTCCATTGATTGTTGAAAATTTAGTCTCATTTCCAAATTTGCGTTAATATCATTGTTAATTAAACATCAATTAATCAATTTTTGAAAAACTATACGTTCATTAAAAAAAATTGTAGGTTATTTATTATCTGCACATAAAGATTCGAAATCGGCTTAAAAACCAACATTTGTGCGAGTGCTCAAACTATGGTATGGTGTTTCAAAGCGATTTGAATACAGAGACAAAAGAGTTAGACGTCAGAAAACATGTTTTCATGTTAATAATACTTGAATAAGCCTACTGTTAATGTTTTATGTCAATATATACTTTGGTTGGGTTGGTATATCAAAAAGTACCAATCTTAAAGACTTTCTACGCATTCTCTAGACAGTTAAGATTCAAGCTCAATGTCGATAGAATGTCTAAAAGGGATATCAATGTAAAAAATATGGGTTTCCCATGAATTCTAGATTGGTTGGAATTGTTAGATAACTTGTTGATTTACAAGTAAACTCTCTACATACTCTGTACATAATTAAGATTCATACTCAATGTCGATAGAGTATCAAGAAGGGATGCTTATTTGAAAAATAAGGACTTCTCATGAATTCTAAATTGATTGGAGTTAGCAAATAATTTGTTGAATTGGAATTAGTACAGCTTATCACTAAACCAGCTTGAATCACATTTTTGACATTGCCTTTTTCATTGAAATTAGTGAAATGTATCTACTTACTTACTTACTACAACTTAAAAAATGTAATTCAAGAAAGGAAAATAAAATTTAGACTTACAGTTAGTCACAAATGAAATCATTATTTGAATCTCTTTGTTTTCCTGTTACTCTAAAATTTCTCAGTTGTTACCTTGTTACCTAAGATTCAAAACCATTTTAGTAGAGTAACTAATAGGAGATGAATGAAAATAAAAGATTTCCAAACATTTTCAGATCCGTACGAGAAATTGCTAAAAATCGTGATATAAGTGAGTGATCGGCTCGTAAAATTGTTAACCTCATTTTGAGGTTTAGGTCTATGAAGATGCAGAAGACTCATAAGAAACTCTCCAGCACAGAGCAAGTTTTTAATAAACAGAAGAACAAATACTCGTCAAGTCAGTCCAGGATGACAATGGGAAAAGCCAGATTTGTTTGTAGGAAGGGGCATCCTCTAAAAAGAAAGGGTAGAAAATGGAACGGCTTTAGTGTTGACGTCAAATAAGTCAAATAGAACGATTTTTTAACAAACACAACATTCGTTAAATCCGTATGAGGTATCAGTAGAAAAGAGTTCTTTCTGCCAGATTGTTGCTATGAAAGGTCATTAGATATCTGTGATAATTTAGGTTGGAATTACCTCAAATGGCAAAATTCACTTAATTTTTAGACAATTTTTAGAAATTACTTTCATAAGCGCAGACACACTTGAAGGGATTTAGTTATTTTTTCAGTACCATCCAACAAAGTCAAAATTGTTCCAGAAGTGGCTGAAAACCATGTATATATGCAGGAAGTGGGTGGGTTAAAAAATAGACAACCAGCCTAGGGATTTACCGAAATTTAGAATGCGACTCAGAGTTGTGTTCCTAATTCTCCTTTCACCGACAAAAGTCCCTCATTTTGAGGTCTTTGAGATCGGATATTCACATAGGATATATTTAACAGTTTCGTTAAGAGTACTGACAAACACCAAATTATGGAGATGCTTATTTACTTTATAGTGTCTGCCCAGGAGCCCTGTAACTAAACGGAAGTGTCTCTTATTGATACCTATAAAGAGTTGGGTTTTTTCATTTGAAGGGTGTATTAGTAATAACTTAGATACATGGCAGTTCTTTATTGTATCTCAGTAATTCAAAAATTTTTTGTAAGTAAGGCGCTAAAAACCCAAGTTCTGAATTTCGTAACCCCGAAGAAAAGCCATCATATTCTCCAGCTCTGCGGTTTGTCACAAGAGCGTAAATAATCTGAAGCGCTACCTTATATAGGAAGAACTTAATGACGATTACTTGCCTGATATAATAGATGCATTTTTTGTTTGTGTCAGGAAAGGCATTAGTGAGAAAAGCAGTTATTTCAAAATTTTTACTTTGCTTAAGATTCAAATCCATTTTGATAGAGTAACTAATCAATTATATACAGATATTTTGTTGTTTATTTCTTCTATAAGATATTTGTGTAGTATTTATTTTAATTTTTTTTTCATTTTTATTTCTCTATCTAGTAAAAATTTTAACTTCCATAAAAGGAATTTCTGCACAAATTTCATAACGAGTTAATGCGGGTCCGGTAAACATGACGCGCCTGGAATACCAGATACCTCTCGTTCTTTCCTCTCGTTCGTATCCAAACGCTCCTCTTTATCTTTCTCATTTCACTCGGCTCTTCCTTCATCCTCATTCATCGTCATTTATCCTCCTTCGTTCTCGTCGCGGGGTCTTCGCGATCCAATTAGTCCGAGGATAACCGCTCATAGCGGATCTCGTCCCTCCTTCCCTAATTAATTCGTAGGAGTGCATAAGTCATACGTACTGCGCTCGTTTCCTTTTTGCTCCCTTTCCCTACCCACCTCTCTCTTTCTTTGCTCACTCTATAAATACCTTTTCGTTTTGTTTCGATTGTTGTTTCAATTTCGCCGTAGTTTTTTTTAAAGCAAACCCGGCGCTGTGCGGCGTCCGTGCGGGGTTTCGATTTTTACGCATTAAGCAGTTTAGCGGGCAAGACGAGCGTATGACAGCCACCATCCTGTTTAGCGCGGCCTTTTGTGAAAGAGATTAATTACGCCGGGTTCAGGAAGGTTTATCCGAGCTTTGCCAGCGCGTCCGCTTTTTTCTCCCTGTCGCCGCTTCTCCTCTATCTACTAACGACGCCCATTTGTCGGTTGTTATATTAATAGGAAAACCTAACCGAACCAGTCGGATTTAGAAATTTTAGCTGATGAGTTAAAACAGTTTCATGGTATTTAAATAGTTAATTAGATTAAATATTTTAGACAAATTTAATTTTAATTTTATTTTTAATTTAATTTTTTATGAAAGGATATAATATGAGAAATACTTGAAAATGATTGTGTAAGAGAGCGTAGTAAACGAAGTGGTTCGCAATAGGAGTGGTTGTTGGTCGATTGGAAGAACTTCTCGTGTGCATCTAAATATCTCGGTTGAGGAGAGAGAGTGGTCGGTTCTCGGTTGGTTCTCTTCTGCAAACTTGCACGCACACGTCCGTCGGTGCTCGGACGACGTTAGTGCGTACATGTGAGAGAGCGGTTCTTCGGGAAATACGGGGCCGGGAGGCGCCATCGAGGGTCCGGTCGGCGAGCTATTCGCCATATAAAGCGGATAAATTGTATCGCGTTTTGATTTACATCCCGCATTCTTCCCGGGTAACAAACGCGCTCGGATTTTTCACGAGCCGCTCGTAATTTCAAGTCGCTCCGGTCTTCGAGCTGCTGCCGCCGCGGAGTTTCACGGCCTCTCCTCGCTCCCGAGAGGTAATCTCTCTGTCAACGACAGATTTATATTGAAGGAGAAAATTACAAAATACCTACATTAAATACAAAACTTTAAAAAAATCAAATAGAAAATTATTACTTAATTTTTACAAAAAAATTTTGTCAAATTTAAGAATTTTTTTAATTTTTTTTTGGTAATAACTAAAGAAGATTTGACTTTTAAAATCCAAAATAGAATCTTTTAAGTTTAATTTTAAATAAAAATCATTTCTTAATTTCTCCGTTTTTACCTCGTTATCTAAGATTTAAAACCATTTTAGTAGAGTAACTAGAGAAGATAAATAAAAATAATGGATTTCCAAAAATTTTGAGATCCAGAATGGAAAAATGGAAATCAAAAAATGGAAAAATTTGGAGATCCAGAATAAAAAATGGAACGGTTTTAGCGTTACTGTCAAATAAGTCAAACAGAGCGATTCTTTAACAAACACAACATTCCTCAAGTTCATCCGAGTTGTCAATAGAAAAGAGTCCTTTCAAATGGCAAAATTCTCTTAGTTTTTTTGAAAAGAAAGTACTTCCATGACCCCAGACACACTTCAAAGGGGCTTACTGATGTTCCTAATGGCATTCAGTGCTCTCTCACAATGCCAAAATTGTCCAGAATTGGCTGAAAACCTGTACAAAAAATGTACATATGCAGGAAGTGGGTGGGCACACAAAACAGATAACCAACCTAGGGATTTATCGAAATGTAGGATGCAACTCACAATCAAATTTGTGTTCTTAAATCACTTCTCAGCGACAAAAGTCATTTCTTAATCTTTAAAAATATGCTTTGTATGATTTTTTAAAGTTGACCAAATTTTTTAAAAAAATAGGTTAATCAAGTGTCAAATATTTTTACAAAAAAAATTTATAAAAAGTTTTTTCCAACTTTGAAAATTTTTTTAATATTTTTGGTAACACTTAGAACAAAACGGTTTTTTTGAATCCAAAATAGAATTTTTTAAGTTTAATTTAAAGCAAAAATCATTTCTTAATCTTTAAAAATAAAGTCGGTACGATTTTTTAAAATTAATCAAAACTTTTTAAAAAGTTAGGTTAACTAACTGTCAAATATTTTTACCAACTTTAAGAATTTTTTTAAATTTTTTTGGTAACACTTAGAACAAAACGGTTTCTTTTAACTCAAAATAGAATCTTTTAGGTTTAATTTAAAGTAAAAATCATTTCTTTATCTTTAAAAATAAACTCTGTGCAATTTTTTAAAGTTGACCAAATTAAAAAAAAAATATATGTTAATTAACTGTTAAATATTTTTGCCAACTTTAAGAATTTTTTTAATTTTTTTGGTAACACTTAGAACTAAACGGTTTTTTTGAATCCAAAATAGAAACTTTTAAGTTTAATTTAAAGCAAAAATCATTTCTTAATCTTTAAAAATAAAGTCGGTACGATTTTTTAAAATTAATCAAAATTTTTTAAAAAGTTTGGTTAATTAACTGTCCAAAATTTTTACCAATTTTAAGAATTTTTTTAATTTTTTTGGTAACACTTAGAACAAAACGGCTTTTTTTAGTCTAAAATAGAATCTTTTAAGTTTAATTTAAAGCAAAAATCATTTCTTAATCTTTAAAAATAAAGTCGGTACGATTTTTTAAAATTAATCAAAATTTTTTAAAAAGTTAGGTTAACTAACTGTCAAATATTTCTACCAACTTTAAGAATTTTTTTAATTTTTTTGGTAACACTTAGAACAAAACGGCTTTTTTAAGTTCAAAATAGAATCTTTTAAGTTTAATTTAAAGCAAAAATCATTTCTTTACCTTTAAAAATAAAGTCGGTACGATTTTTTAAAATTAATCAAAATTTTTTAAAAAGTTGGGTTAATTAACTGTCAAAAATTTTTACAAATTTTAAGATTTTTTTTAAATTTTTTGGTAACACTTAGAACAAAACGGTTTTTTTGAATTCAAAATAGAATTTTTTAAGTTTAATTTAAAGAAGGAATCATTTCTTAATCTTTAAAAATAAAGTCGGTACGATTTTTTAAAATAAATCAAAATTTTTTAAAAAGTTGGGTTAATTAACTGTCAAAAATTTTTACCAACTTTAAGAATTTTTTTAATTTGTTTGGTAATAATTAGAGAAAATTTAACTATTAGAATCCAAAATAGAATCTTTTAAGTTTAATCTCATATAAGGATCCTATCTTAATTCGTATAAATAAAGTTGCTATGATTTTTTAAACTTGATCAAAAATTTTTTTTAAGTTGGGTTAGTTAACTGTAAAAATTTCGGCCAACTTTAAGAATTTTTTTAAGATCTTTTTGGTGATTATTAACCCAGCTACGGTTACAAAAAGAAATTATAATTACCTATAGTTTGGTAACTGTGAAGTCGTGCAATGCGGAAAGATTGATCGTCGGATAAATTATATCTGATTCAGCTTTACTTTTTATGTATCTTGGGAATTTAAACAAAGAAGGAAAGAGAAGAAAAGAGAAGGAGATATAAAACATAGGTTGTATCTGTTATATATTTACAAAAAAAAATTTTTGTTCCAGAACATTTTTATAAAGTTTGGATTTTTTTTTTAATTTTTGGGTAACAATTAGAACAAATTCGGCTTTTTTGAATCAAAATAGAATATTGTAAATTCAAGTTGATGTATAAACCAGTTCCTTATCTTTAAAAATAAAGCCTGTAGAATTTTTTTAAGTTGATGAAATTTTTTAAAAAGTTAGGTTAATTGCCTCTCAAAATCTTAGTTAACTTTAAGAATTTTTTTAATTTTTTTGGTGACAGTTAGAACAAACTCGGCTTTTTTGAATCAAAATAGAATATTGTAAATTCAAGTTGATGTAAAAACCATTTCCTTATCTTTAAAAATAAAGCCTGTAGAATTTTTTTAAGATGATGAAATTTTTTAAAAAGTTAGGTTAATTGTCTCTCAAAATCTTGGTTAACTTTAAGAATTTTTTTAATTTTTTTGGTGACAGTTAGAACAAATTTAACTTTTTAAATCTAAAATGGTATCTTTTACGTTCAATTTAGCCTAAAAATCATATCCTAATCTTTAAAAATAAAGTCTCTACCAGGTTTTAAACTTGATAAAATTTTTTAAAAAGTTAGATTAATTAACTATCAAAAATGTTTACCAATTTTAAGAATTTTTTAAATTTTTTTGGCAATAATTAGAGAAAATTTGATTATTGCAATTCACAATAGAATCTTTTAGGTTTAATTTAAAACAAAAATCATTTCTTAATCTTCAAAAATAAAGTCTTGACGATTTTTTAAAATTGGTGGAAAGTTTATGTCAGGTTAGGTTGGGTCAAAAAACCTTAGGGTCTTTAAAAAATTAAAAATCTAAAATAGAATCATTTAAGTTTAATTTAAAGCGAAAATCATTTCTTAATCTTTAAAAGCAAAGTCTGGGCGATTTTTTAAAGTTGGTGGAAAATTTATAAAATTAGGTTAGCTTCGGTCAAAATCTTTAGTGTGTTTGATTTTTTTTTTAATTTTCTTGGTGATAATTAGAACAAATTGATTTATTTGGATAAAAACTAGATATTTTAGTTTATCATGAGATAAAATTTTTTTCCTTATTTTTAAAACTAAGGTCTGGAGGATTTTTTAAAATTGGTGGAAAATTTATGTTAAGTTGGGTCAAAAATCTTTGGTGTTTTTAAAAAATTTTTTAATTTTTTTGGTGATAATTAGGACAAATTGATTTATTTTGATAAAAACTAGATATTTAGTTTATCATTAGCTAAAAAATTTTTGTCTCTATCTTTAAAAATAAAGTCTGGGCGATTTTTTAAAATTGGTGGAAAATTTATGTTAGGTTAAGTTGGGTCAAAAATCTTTAGTGTTTTTAAAATTTGTTTTAAATTTTTTGGTGATAATTAGAACAAATTGATTTATTTGTATAAAAACTAGATATTTTAGTTTATCATTAACTAATTTTTTTTTTCTTTATCTTTAAAAATAAAGTCTGGGCGATTTTTTAAAATTGGTGGAAAATTTATGTTAGATTGACTCTAAAGTCTTTAGTGTTTTTAAAATTTTTTTTTTAATTTTTTGGTGACAATTAGAAAAAATTGATTTATTTTGATAAAAACTAGATATTTTAATTTATCATTAGCTAACAATTTTTTTTTCTTTATCTTTAGAAATAAAATCTGGGCGATTTTTAAAATTGGTGGAAAATTTATGTTAGGTTAGATTGAGTCAAAAATTTTTAGTGTTTTTAAAAATTTTCTTTAATTTTTTGGTGATAATTAGAACAAATCAGTTAATTGTGATAAAAACTAAATATTTTAGTTTATCATTAGCTACAATTTTTTTTCTTTATGTTTAAAAATAAAGTCTGGGCGATTTTTTAAAGTTGATTGAAAATTTATAAAGTTAGATTAGCTTCGGTCAAAATCTTTAGTGTGTTTGAAAATTTTTTAAAATCTTTTGGTAATAATTAGAACAAATCAGTTTATTTTGATAAAAACTAGATATTTTAGTTTATCATTAGCTAATTTTTTTTCTCTTTATCTTTGAAATTAAAGTCTGGGCGATTTTTTAAAATTGGTGGATAATTTATGTTAGGTTAAATTGAGTCAAAAATTTTTAGTGTTTTTAAATTTTTTGGTGATAATTAGAACAAATCAGTTTATTTTGATAAAAACTAGATATTTTAGTTTATCATTAGCTAATTTTTTTCTCTTTATCTTTGAAATTAAAGTCTGGGCGATTTCTTAAAATTGGTGGAAAATTTATGTTAGGTTGGGTCAAAAATCTTTGGTGTCTTTAAAGATTTTTTAATTTTTTTGATGATAATTAGAACAAATTGATTTATTTGTATAAAAGCTAGATATTTTAGTTTATCATTAGCTAAAATTTTTTGTCTCTATCTTTAAAAATAAAGTCTGGGCGATTTTTTAAAGTTGGTGGAAAATTTGTAAAGTTAGGTTAGCTTCGGTCAAAAATCTTAGGTGTCTTTAAAAATTTTTTTAATTTTTTTGGTGACAATTAGAACAAATCAGTTTATTTTGATAAAAACTAGATATTTTAATTTATCATTAGCTAACAATTTTTTGTCTCTATCTTTAAAAATAAAGTCTGGAGGATTTTTTAAAATTGGTGAAAAATTTATGTTAAGTTGCGTCAAAAATCTTTAGTGTCTTTAAAAACTTTTTAAAATTTTTTGATGATAATTAGAACAAATTGGTTTATTTCGATGAAAACTAGATATTTCAATTATCATTAATTAAAATTTTTTTGTTTCTATCTTTAAAAATAAAGTCTGGGCGATTTTTTAAAGTTGGTGGAAAATTTATAAAGTTAGGTTAGCTTCCGTCAAAATCTTTAGTGTGTTTGAAAATTTTTTAAAATTTTTTGGTGATAATTAGAACAAATTGGTTTATTTCGATGAAAACTAGATATTTCAATTATCATTAATTAAAAATTTTTTTTTCTTTATTTTTAAAAATGAAGTCTGGGCGATTTTTTAAATTTTGTGGAAGATTTATAAAGTTAATTTGGGTGAAAAATCTTTGGTGTTTTAAAATTTTTTTTTAATTTTTTGGTGATAATTAGAACAAATTGATTCATTTGGATAAAAACTAGATATTTTAGTTTATCATTAGCTAAAAATTTTTTGTCTCTATTTTTTGAAATTTCTTTGGTGGCAATTAGAAAAAATTGGCTTATTTTAATAAAAAGTACATATTTCAATTAATTATTTACTAACAAATTTTGTCTTTAGTTTTAAAAATTAACTCTAGACGAATTTTTAAAGTTGGTGGAAAGCTTATTAGGTTAGATTTAGAAAAAAATGGTTTATTTTACAAAATTTAGAATTGAAGCGTTTAGCGTGAAACAATGACAAGGCACAAATATAAAATTATTGGAAAATCGACTTTAAAATTTGTACAAAGTCTGTAAAATTAATGTTTCCGTTTTTTTTACCTTTTGGGTTGTTTACATTAGTAACACAACTGTATATAAATATCCAGGATACTGAAATAATAAAAAAAATACATAGAAAACTATAAAAATAGAATTTTATTAGAAAAATTGTGACTTGTAACATTTTTGTACTAACAAACTACAATAAATAAGTCAAGTCAATAACTCAAAAAAGAAATAATAGAAAATAAATATAAAGAAATAATGTTTAAACTAAGAAAATGGTTCTGTTTGGTTATTAAGTTCAGGTGCCTTTGTTTTTTTCAGCACTTTCAGTTATTTTCGGCTGTAAATTTTGAAAAAAACCATGATTCACAGCCGGTATGTAAGGTAGCAATATCTTTAATTGGTTCAAGATATTTTCTATCTAACTGATCAAGTGTAGTGTATACTGGTCTTCCTCGTTTTGAGATAGACACCTGATCGTACTCACCATGAACGGAATGTTTGACGTAAATAATTTTAGTATTTTCATTACTAAATCGAAATGAAAACGCATTAGCAAAGTCTAAGTTATGGCCAGTATTGGTACGCGAATTCTTTTTTATGTTTGAAAGTATAGGTGTAAAGTTTAAAAAATCTTTCTGTGTCATAACTGTGACTGCAAAAGGTGTTTTTTTGGTAAATCCTATCAGAAGGAAGATGAGTATGACCACTTAGGAGAAAATGGTGCGTTATTGTTTTAAATATATTCTCCTTTATTAGTTGTAACCATAAACTCATCATTAGGCAATTTTTATTTTGCCCTGGGCAATTATCTGTAAATATAATTAGGTGGTCAATTTCGGTCTTCGTCATAAGAAATTTTAGGAGGATTGAAGCGACTTCATCACTTCCTCTTTTTGCTATATCTTCCGTCCAGAGAAACATGTGTCCTTTGCCATTTGTACAATCATGAATGCCTAAATTGTATAACCAGATTTTTCTGCAATAAAACGGTGGACCCGTTGTTAATTTCAGGATTGGTAATGCCTGTTGTAAGTCAAATTACCAACGTTCTATTGGTGTTTTTTGATTCTTGAGTTGTGTTATTTAACAAATCGTGCATTGCTTTCGCTTTAGTTTTATGTATCGTCAGGTCAATGTTTAGCCGAGACAATTCCTGATTTTCATTTAATTTTGCTGCAGAGTCTATTCTGATGTTAAGTTGATTACAAGTTTTGCAAGTGTCGGATTTGGGTCGGTTTTATACACGTTTACTGTGTGGCCATTAGCATTGACAGAATAAATTGCATTGCAAGTTCTACTTGATTCTTGTCGTTTTTGCCTTGTTTTGTAAGATCTCTTTTTCTTTGCTATTGCAATGCATCCAAAGAGATACCCGTTCTGCAATTACCACGACCCCAAATTCCAAAATTCATTGAAAATACGGTTTTCATTACCATGTAGTTTCTCTCTACATCTTTTTTTACACTTACAAGGAGGTCCTAACTCGTGAGCTGCAACGATCTTTTTAGTTTTGTCACTAGTGTACTGCTGTACCAGATTTCTTCTTATTTTTCTTTTTTATCGTGAATATGTGTCTTCTTTTCGGTGTTTCCATCTACTTCTAGGGGTAGATTCAGGTATGTCAGCCCTAATCCGTTTTAATGTTCTGCTTCTTGATTTCCCATCTAATTCTTTTATACCATCGTTCTATATTGAAAAAGCAATACTAAACTAGTCACCCAATGACAACCCAATTTGCATAGAATTGGCAATGGCAATACAATAACATGCCACATAAATGAAAAAAGTTATTTACCTGTTGTTTTGTGTCTACCTTTTCAGCATCACTAGGTACATAATCTCTATCAATATTACTATCATCGACTGGAGAATCTACATCACTCATTTCATTTTCTAAATCCCATTTTTTTTCTGAACTCAAACCCAAAAAAGAATTTTTAATTGAGGTATACTTAAAAGTGTACTTAAAAAAGTTAAAAATTAAATTTTTGAAACAAATATTAGATAAATTAATTAAATTGAAGGAATGAAATAAAAGGCAAAAATAAGAAAATAAAATGAGTGTGTAAAAAAAGTGGTTTTCGGAAGGCTGGTAGAGCAAAAGCGAGGAAAACGAAAACGGTCGCGGCAACTGACAATAATTCGAGATGAGATCGGTTATCTGATGGCCGTATGCAAATGTAGGCCCCCGGTTCGGAGCCGAAAATGAAAGTGTCCGGTCGGAAAAAAAGCCCGGTCCGAACGAGCAGTACAGCTTGCGTTAATTGCGGGCTCGCCGTTTTCGGGACCGATTTGCGCAATTGTCTGCCCGCGGGGATAACTAAGCAGAAATCACTAATTGACAGGCGATTGTCCGGTATTTATGACAACGCATTAAACTACAGGCTACTGTTCGAAGATTGTTAATGGCCCTTCGACCATATTTAAACGAGGTGTCTGCTGAAGGCATTCTACAACTCATTCGTTACGTTTCCCTTTTTCTCTTTATTTTTTCTTCATCTCATCGTAATTCTTTTACCAAACTTGGAAATAAATTCCCTAATTATTTTATTAAAGGATTTGAATAGTTGACTTTAAATAGTTTCTTAAAATCAACAAGTAGTCTTTTAACGAAAGGAAAATAATTGACCCGTATCACAATTAATAGCGCCCGTAACGCTTTCAGGAAATAATAAATTCATGCAAAGCGTAAATTGCGACCGAATAAATACCCATTTATATTCAACGTCTCTCGGTTCATATTTGGCGAGCCGCTTCTACTCTAGAGCCGGCGTAACGGTAGCGAGATAATTTACGCGTGTAGAACACACCTTAAACGGTGGACAAAAAGGAAATTGGTCACCATCTAAAGATGAAAGGTCGTAAATCTTAGAACGATCAAATTTTAATTTTAATATGCTGACTTAATTTCTACCTAAATACAAAGTTTCACTGGCCATTTATTTAAATACTAAATCCCAACTTAACATAAGTCAATTTTTAAAAATTCATATCTAAAAAACTAATTGTTATTAAGACTTGAAATTGTATCAGGATTTATACTAAAATATAATCTTTATTTTTACCAAAAATTATCTTCCTACGACTTTTAGTTTTTCCCACAGAGCAGAAATTCTAACCTAACTTAATTTACATGCTTATTAAAACTTGTCAATTTTTAAACATTCATATCTCAAAAACTAATTGTTATTAAGGCTTGAAATTTTGTGAGGATTTAGGACAATATTTAATCTATATTTCTACCAAAAATAAATTTTCTACGACTTTTAGTTTTTCCCTCAGATTGGAAAATGTAACTTAATGTCCTTACTTAATTGAAATGTCTTCCCATTTCTTTGTTAATATCTTCAAGAAAAATAAAATTTGAAGAAATATTCCAGATATTTTCACTTTTTAGGTATTTTAAAAGTTCATATTTATGATTTTATAAAAATTATAAAGATAGTCTTTTAAGTATAGCTTTTTAAGTTAATTGACTTAAGTTATTGTCTTCCATAATAATATAATCTCCCCGCGTAATTACGATAACACTTCTCCGTGGGTGTTCCACTCATCTAAAGATCTCCCCTCGTTTTAAAGCAAAGAAACCGCGCCGGCTCTAATTATTTACTCAACTCGCGCAGTTGTGTTTATCCACGCTTATTAAGTGGGTACAATGTGGTAATTACCGTAGGAATTAATACGTTTTTCATCCTGACGGTTGTACTACACTTATTTATTATCTTTTAAGAGGACCAGGTAAATGTTAAAAAAATTTTAAAAGTTGGAAAAAATTTTTGACGTTTTTTTAATTTAAGAAAATTAATTTTAAAAATTCATGAAAAATTCATTTTTAAAGATTTTGATTTGATTTTTTTTCTAAATGAAACTAAAAAGATTCTAATATCATCCAAAGAAGACCGCTTTACTCTAAGTGTTGTCAAAAAAATTAAAAAAAATTTCAAAGTTGGAAAAAAATTTTTGACTATTTAACTTCAAAAAATTAAATTTAAAAATTTAGCAAAAATTCATTTTTAAAGATTTTGATTTGGTTTTTTTTCTAAATGAAACGTAAATCATTCTAGTTTTGATCTAAAAGGACCATTTTATTTCAAGTGTTGTCAAAAAAATTAAAAAAATTTTCAAAGTTGGTAAACATTTTTGACACTTTTTTGAAAAGATTAATTTTAAAAATTCATCAAAAATTCATTTTTAAAGATTTTGATTTGATTTTTTTTTCTAAATGAAACTTAAATCGTTCTAGTTTTCATCTAAAAAGACCGTTTTATTCTAAATTTTGTCAAAAAAATTAAAAAAAATTTCAAAGTTGGTAAACGTTTTTCACACTTTTTTAATTTAAGATTAACTTTAAAAATTCATCAAAAAATCATTTTTAAAGATTTTGATTTGATTTTTTTTTTAAATGAAACTTAAAATATTCTAATTTTATCTAAAACAGACCGTTTTATTCTAAATGTTGTCAAAAAAATTAAAAAAATTTTCAAAGTTGAAAATTTTTACACTTTTTTAATTTAAAAAAATTAATTTAAAAAATTCAAAAAAAAAATCATTTTTAAAGATTTTGATTTGATTTTTTTCTAAATGAAACTTAAATCATCCTAGTTTTGATCTAAAAAGACCGTTTTAATCTAAATGTTTTCAAAAAAATTAAAAAGATTTTCAAAGTTGGAAAAAATTTTTGACACTTTCTTAAATTAAGAAAATTAAGTTTAAAAATTCATAAAAAATTCATTTTTAAAGATTTTGATTTGATTTTTTTCTAAATGAAACTTAAATTATCTTAGTTTTGATCTAAAAAGACCGTTTTATTCTAAAAGTTATCAAAAAAATTAAAAAAATTCTCAAAGTTTGTAAAAATTTTTAACCTAGTTTAAAAAAATCGATCAACTTTAAAAATTCGTCAAAAATTCATTTTTAAAGATTCTGATTTGATTTTTTTTCTAAATGAATCTCAAAACATTCTAATTTCATCTAAAGAAGACCGTTTTTTTCTAAATATTTTCAAAAAAAATTAAAAAAATTGTAAAATTGAAAAAGATTTTTGTCACTTTTTTAAGTTAAGAAAATTAATTTTAAAAATTCATGAAAAATTCATTTTTGAAGATTTTGATTTGATTTTTTTTCTAAATGAAACTTAAAACATTCTAATCTCATCTAAGGAAGACCGTTTTATTCTAAATGTTGTCAAAAAAATTTAAAAAAATTTTAAAGTTGGTAAAAATTTTTGACATTTTTAACTTAAGAAAATCAATTTTAAAAATTCATCAAAAATTGATTTTTAAAGATTTTGATTTGTTTTTTTTTCTAAATGAAACTTAAAGCGTTCTAGTTTTGATCTAAAAAGACCGTTTTATTCTAAATGTTTTCAAAAAAATTAAAAAAATTTTCAAAGTTGGAAAAAAATTTTGACTTTTTCAACTTAAAAAAATTAAATTTAAAAATTCATTAAAAATTCATTTTTAAAGATTTTGATTTGATTTTTTTCCTAAATGAAACTTAAATCATTCTAGTTTTGATCTACAAAGACCGTTTTATTCTAAATGTTGTCAAAAAAATTAAAAAAATTTTCAAAGTTGGAAAAGATTTTTGACACTTTTTTAACTTAAAAAAATCAACATTAAAAATTCATCAAAAATTTATTTTTAAAGATTTTGATTTGATTTTTTTCTAAATGAAACCTAAATCATTCTAGTTTTGATCTACAAAGACCGTTTTATTCTAAATGTTGTCAAAAAAATTTAACAATTTTTCAAAGTTGATTAAGATTTTTGACACTTCTAACTTAAGAAAGTCAACTTTAGAAATTCATAAAAAATTCATTTTTAAAGATTTTGATTTGATTCTTTTTCTAAATTGAACTTAAATTATCCTAGTTTTGATCTAAAAAGACTGTTTTATTCTAAATGTTTTCAAAAAAATTAAAAAAATTTTCAAAGTTGCAAAAAATTTTTGACGCTTCTAGTTTAAGAAAATCAACTTTAAAAATTCATCAAAAATTCATTTTTAAAGATTTTGATTTGATTTTTTTTCTAAGTGAAACTTAAATCATTCTAGTTTTATCTAAGAAAGACCGTTTTATTCTAAATGATGTCAAAAAAATTAAAAAAATTTTCAAAGTTGGAAAAAATTTTTGATACTTCTAACTTAAGAAAATAAACTTTAAAAATTCATAAAAAAATCATTTTTAAAGATTTTGGTTCGATTTTTTTCTAAATGAAACTTAAATCATTCTAGTTTTATCTAAAAAAGACCGTTTTATTCTAAATGTTTTCAAAAAATTTTAAAAAATTTTCAAAATTGGAAAAAATTTTTGACAATTTTTTAATTTAAGAAAATTAACTTTAAGAATTCATCAAAAATTCATTTTTAAAGATTTTGATTTGATTTTTTTTCTAAATGAAACTTAAATCATCCTAGTTTTGATCTAAAATGACCGTTTTTTTCTAAATGTTGTCAAAAAAATAAAAAAAAATTTCAAAGTTGGAAGAAATTTTTGACACTTTTTTAATTTAAGAAAATTAACTTTAAAAATTCATGAAAAATTCATTTTTAAAGATTTTGATTTGATTTTTTTTCTAAACGAAACTTAAATTATCCTAATTTTGATCTAAAAAGATCGCTTTATTCTAAGTGTTGTCAAAAAAATTAAAGAAATTTTCAAAGTTTATAAAAATTCCTAATTTAAGAAAATCGATCAACTTTAAAAATTCGTCAAGAATTCATTTTTTAAGATTTTGATTTGATTTTTTTTCTAAATGAAACCTAAAACATTCTAATTTTACATAAAAAAGACCGTTTTGTTCTAAATGTTGTCAAAAAGATTAAAAAAATTTTCAAAGTTGGTAAAAATTTTTGACACTTTTTTAATTTAAAAAAATCAACATTAAAAATTCATCAAAAATTTATTTTTAAAGATTTTGATTTGATTTTTTTTCTAAATGAAACCTAAATCATTCTAGTTTTGATCTAAAAAGACCGTTTTATTCTAAATGTTGTGAAAAAAATTAAAAAAATTTTCAATGTTGATACAAAATTTTTGACACTTTTAACTTAAGAAAATTAATTTTAAAAATTCATCAAAAATTGATTTTTAAAGATTTTGATTTGATTTTTTTCTAAATGAAACTGAAAACATTCTAATTTCATCTAAAGAAGACCGCTTTACTCTGTGTTGTCAAAAAAAGTTAAAAAAATTTTCAAAGTTGGAAAAAAATTTTTGACACTTTTTTAACTAAAGGAAATTAACTTTAAAAATTCTTAAAAAATTCATTTTTAAAGATTTTGATTTGATTTTTTTTTCTAAATGAAACTTAAATCATTCTAGTTTTAATCTAAAAAGACCGCTTTATTCTAGATGTTTTCAAAAAAATTAAAAAAAATTTCAAAGGTGGTAAAAATCTTTTGACACTTTTTTAACTTAAGAAAATTAATTTTAAAAATTCATAAAAAATTCATTTTTAGAGATTTTGGTTTGATTTTTTTTCTAAATGAAACTTAAAACATTCTAGTTTTGATCTAAAAAGACCGTTTTATTCTAAATGTTGTCAAAGAAATTTAAAAAAAATTTAAAGTTGGTAAGAAAAATTTTATGTTAAAAAATTTTTTAAAATTCATATCTAAAAAACTAATCGTTATTGAGCTTTGAAATTTTTTGAGGATTTAGATTGAAACTTAATCTTTATTTTTACCAAAAGGAAATTTCCTACGACTTTTAGTTCTTCCCTCAGATGTGAAAATGTAACTTAATGTCGATTAAAAAATTTATTAATTTTTAAAAATTCATACTTAAAAAACAAATTGTTATTAAGATTTGAAATTTTATGACGATTTAGATTGAAACTTAATCTTTATTTTTACCAAAGATGAATTTTCTACGACTTTTAGTTTTCCCCTCAGAAGAGAAAATGTAACTTAATGTTCTTAATTGATTTTTTTTTACATTTTAAGAACTAGGTTAGGTTTTTCTTTAAGGTTTTAGTTTTAAAATTTTCTTTGGGTAATAGTGAAATTTTACGTTTAGATATTAAAACATTATTTTGTGTATTTTTTGTTTGATAATTAGCGTTTTAATAGGATGATATTATTTTGTATTGAGTAAGATTTAGTATAAAGCGATCGATTGGAAGGTAGGGGCGCCTTCTGGGCGTCGGACCCGTCGTACGTATATACGTAAGGACAGACGGACCATTGATTGAGCCGGGGGAACTGGTCGGAGTCAATAAACCCGGCGCACCTGCCGCAGCCGAGGTCAGCGTTTGCGGCCGTTCTTTACAATGAGCGAGCGAGCCGGAGCTATAGAGGCTCCGCCGCCGTCCGAGAAGTTGCCGATGAAGAAGACGAGCGCCGGGAGTGGAAGAGGAGCGGATCCGGAACTGAACCTCCGGAGGCGGCAGCCACTCTGAAGCCGCTCCGGTAGCGGCCTGGTAGTTCGCCCCGAGGGGGTTCTTCTTCTCCGGCGTTAAACGCCACCCACCCCGAGACGCCCTAAAACGCCCACCGACGACTTCCAACGTTCTTCAACCGAGTCCGGATTTTATGCGTTGGCGTATCACTTTGACTTATAAGAAAAGATTTCTCAATCATATTATTATCTCATCCTCCTTTTATTTTCTAATTTCTTCTGGTTTATTTTTACTAAATTAAATAATTTTTTTTTTCTGAATTATTAAAGTAGTACATTTTAGATTTGTATTCTGGATACGTTCGAAATGACTAGAATGAGCGGTCTTGTTACGAATGGAATGGCCGTGAGGTATATACGGAATGCGATTAGTTCTTCAAGGGGCGGACGCTCGCTCTTTTGACGCCCTTTCATCGTCGGTTGCATTGTCCGCCGCGGGCGACGCAAGAAAGACACATTGTGAGGGCGCTTATCGTATTAGCGTCGACAATGAGGCTTCCGTTTGTTGCCCGTAACGTGCCGTTTTTACATGTCCCCCGAAGAAGTTACGTTTATTGAATTTTAAACGGGGAGGGCACTTAACGTTATTGTACATCGATTTTCACGAGAATAATTTGAATAAGAATAGAGATGAAATCGTAAAGAAAAAAGGGAGGTATACATGTGTTAATAGAAATTAAATAATTGTTGTGTTTGATATTGAAAATTTTAATGAGAATCTATCGTTTGGTTTTTATTTGGAAATCACCATGAAATCGTCTACTATCCATGCTCCAAAATTAGTCAAGTTTGGGATGTTCGTACACCGAAAGATTCCGTCTAACAAAATTGGGCTAAAGAATGTCATGATCGGTAAAGACTGTCATGACTGTCAAATCATTTTTGCCTAATATAGCCAAAATTCAAAATCGTAGGTCAGACAATTTAGGAACTATCGCGAGTTAAGTGAAAAAATGAAAGATGTAATGCAAATACATCTTTTTGTACCACATTTAGTCTTATATTAACATTTGAAAAATCCTTGGCTGGTACCAGTAGATTGTTAATTAGTGATGATTCGTAGTGGCAGTTCAACTGCAGGAATTTTGTCTGTCGAAAGTAGTTTTTATACGCTGAATTGCGATCTTGAGTATAATCCTTTGACCAATCCGCTTTTGGTCCTCAGTTGATAACAACCTCATTTCTGCTCATGACGTATGCCAATAGAGAGCCAACATCTCTTCTTTCTCTGTCTACGTCAGGTACTTTAATTTTGACCGTTGCTCCGATTTCGGGTTCAGGATGAGATTGGTTAGAGAGCAACTTCATGCGTTTAGTCTGAGTCTCCAAATTGACTTTCGCTTTCATTCTATTACTTTCAATATTGACTAGATTACTGAACAAGTTACAATAATCGTTATTGTGGGAAGCGAGTGCTTTATTGCAAGAAAGACAAGTTCTGTTAATTTCGGTCTCAGTAATACCAGGCTCTCCATTAATAAGCGTGGACTGTTCTTGTTCTTGCACAAGCGATTCATCACCGTCAGCAGCTGGTTCTTCCTGCAGAATAAGTATCATACCTTCTTTCTTATATATTTGAAAAGTTTGGAATCATGTTTTCCAATTCTTCCTCGCTATTTACCGCTTTGCTTTTTTGTGCCATAGAGACATCATTATTTAATACTACAGCATCCTGCATATTTGAACAGTTTTGAAACATATTGTCCAATTCTTCCTCGTTGTTTATCTTCCAGACAACTCCTTTGGGATGTTGTCCAAACATAGCTTGATATGGACTCATTTTAATGCCAGCGATCGGCAGGCAGTAGTGATGAGTGATCGGTTTTTGATGAATTGCACAAACGGCAATCCTTTACTTCAATTCTTGCTGTTGTGATCTTGTAACCACCCATTCAAGACATTCTCTATGTCCTGGTTTGCACGTTTTATGCTATCCTGAAACTGACTATGTTGCGGTTTGCCGTGAATAATTTTCAATTCGGGTCACAATTACTCAAACCTCCACTGTAGGATACATTAACTAAGCGTAGTCAGAGAATGTATGCATTGACTAATTAGTGCATACACGTTGCCTGAATTTATACTTTGACTATAACATATACAAATGTAACAAAGAAAACTAAAGAAATTTGATGAAAAACATCTTTTTCTTCTAATATAAAATAGACTCCTTTAACTCTATACACTTCGCCACTTGAATGCAGAACCAGTGTAAGTCCATATTTTCTTAAAATCGGTTTTGGTCAGTAAATGATAGCTAATAGTGCGCTTCGTTGCATGCAGAAGTATTATGAGTCCCAGCGCTCAGTTTCCCCTCCACTTCAATTAAGGTTTTGTAGTTAAAAATACTTACATATAATAAACCTAAAAAAGGAAAAATCGTCTCCTGAAAAATTTAGTTTTTGGACATAGTATAGTTCTGCATTCAGGCGACGACTTTTCCTAGAGATGTTCATTAGCTGCAATATCATGTTTGTAGTATAAAACGTCGAGCTTCTTAAAATAACCCATTAAGCTTCAATTCCACTTTTTTATTGTTGAGAATTTTTTACCATTGAATACAGATGGTGCTAAATCTAGCAAGTAGGAAGCATAAGGAAGCGTTTAAAATTTGAAGTACTTTAACTCATTGATTTTTGCCATAACGATACGAGATGTGCTCACTGAAGCGTTATCCTGATGAAATAAAACCCTCCTTTTCACCAAATGTAACCGTTTTTTCTTAATTTTTGTAATTAATGAAAATTCTTCGATGACCATTTCAAAAAATTAACGCCATAACATAGTCAGTATGTCACAATCAGCAGATGGGACTGTTTCCTCCTACTTTGGAGCTAATTCTCATCTTTTAATTTAATATTTTGACTGTTCTTTCGACTCAAGCCTAAAATGATGAATCCTTATTTCATCTCTTGTTATAAATCGACGTAAAAGTTTGGCTTTATTGCGGTGGATCATCCCTAAACACTCTTTGGATACGTCTTCATGATGTCTCCTCTTTCAATTCGTTGTTTTGACTGTTCCTTCGTTCCTTAAGTTTAAAGTGATGAATAATTATGGTTAAACACTCTTTGGATACGTCCTCATGATGTCTCATCTTTCAGTTCGTTGTTTTGACTGTTCTTTTGTCTCAAGTCTAAAGTGATGGATCCATGTTTCATCTTTTGTTATAAATCGCCGTAAAATTTCGGCTTTATTGCGCTGGATCATCGATAAACACTCTTTGGATACATCCTCACGATGTCTTCTCTTTTAATTCATTATTTTGACTGATCCTTCGAGTCAAATCTAAAGTGATGAATCCATGTTTCATCTGTTGTTATAAATCGACGTAAAAGTTCTGCTTAATTACACCGAATCATTGATAAACACTCTTTAGATACATTCTCACGACGCTGTTTCTGTTTCATTGTGAATAAATGCAGCACCCATCTTACGTACAGCTTTCTCCTATTCAAATTTTCCATCAATGTGTGATGTACAGTCCTTTTTGAAATTCCTATAATGTCTATTAGCTTAATTTCAATCAATGATCATTCCATACCATTTTGTAGATTTTTTTAACTTTTTCCACGACGACCTTTGTAATGTTTGTATTGGTAGATATCAAAGTTTTGCTCAAACTCTGCCAGATTACATTTGTTGTAAACGAAAGAGCAGAGTCTCCCAGAGAATTTAATGGTTTGGTTAAATTTGGTCTTTCAAGAAAAAATATTCAATGACCTAACAATGACCGTTTTTTTTCCACGATTACAAAATTGGCTGTGATTGTCCAGTATAGTAAACGATTTAAGCTTTGAAGGTTATGCTTTCCACCATAATAATTTCTTTCAAATAGCAATCAATGATTATTCATCAACTCGGCTAATTCTACGACTCTCAACTTAACCCAAATTGGCAAGAAATGGACAATTTTTTGATATACTCGATTTTTATTACTTCCAATTTTCAAATTTGTTGATAATTATTTTTCATTTTTTGATTTTTAATTTTGTGGAAATAAGATCCAGTTTTATTTTCTTTTTTGCTAATTAAAACTTTTTATAAATATTTCTAGTTGAAAAGTTGATTTAAAATCAGTCAAATTTTAAAAAAGTGTAGTTCAAAAATCATCCACCGAAAGTTAATAGATGTCACCAATCAAAAAAAAAAAAAAATAATAATAAATAATAATAATAATAAATATCGTTTTAAAATTTAAATTTAAACAAATAAATCCCATTAAAACTTTCTTCTCCTTCCTTTTAATTTATTTCTTATTTCCTCTAACCTACTTTTTCATTACAAAAACAACTCTTCCATCCTCCTAATTATTACCCATCCCAAAATAATTACAACACGTCTTCATCTCTCGCTCGTTCGTTTCATTCTTTTCTTTATTAGGAGCATATATTTTTTTCTTCGTACTGTCGTAACCGACAAATTAATATTTCAATCACAACGAAAACCTAATTCTCGTTTTTTTTTCTCTCCTTCTTTGATTTTTAATTCTAACAATGTAATTATTGTAATTCTAACCTTATGAAATTCTTTAGGCGGTGTGAGACGGCAGCGACAGGTGATTCGACTACTTTCTAAAATGTTAATGAATAGACCGGGGCAGGTGAGCGTGTGTATAGATGTTGCGTCGTCGTCGTCGTCGCCGCGGTCGTCGATCGGTTGCAATAAACCGAAACGGCGGGCACAATGCCGAGCTATTTGAATAACTGGGATATTTGCCCCAAATACGGGGAACCGGGCCGTCGGTCGGCGTCGGTTCTTAATTAATTATTAATTGAACGATTGCAAAAACCGGTTTGCGTATACCGGACGGCTATTAGATACAAACTAGGTTCGTATTTTCGAACGTTATATCGCGCCTTTGTTAGAACGAATTTATTAGCCGACGATTCAAGTCGGTTGTCCTAATTGCGGTATAATAACAGGAAACATCCAGATAGAGAGATGCGGGCTAGATTAAAAGTCGACGACGACGAATCGAGGAAATGAATCCAATCAAAACACCTCTAATCTTTAGAGTTAGAACTTGTCCAATTATCATTAAAACACATACAATTACCATACGATTTGTTTTATCCTTTTATTCAAATTATCTTCTTTTTTTGAATTTTTACACATTTCTATAAATTACTTTTGGTTTGTTTAGATGATTTTAGTAGTGAGTAATAAGACTTGTTGGATTTAAAATACTAAATCAAGGCGAAAATCGAGATTCGACCATCCATGTTTGTTCGGTAAAATTTTTACCTTTATTTTGGCCAAACCATGGTAATCATCTTGCACTCTTCGATGATTAACTTTCTTACACTTTAAATTTCCCGACGATGTGCCTGAAGACGCCCAACTACGAAATATTTACGTAGCACTTATAACAATTAATAAAATTTGTCATCGTTGGCTAAAACTTTTGAGTTTCATTTCACCTAACATAGAATTTCCACGATTAACATTGAGTATATATTAGCCAAGTTAGATTAGAACAGATTTTTTTGGAAAAAATTGTAAAATTATTTTCAAAATTTGCTTCTGAGTGACCCCATCTATAAATCTTCGGTGGGTATTTTCCGAACTACATTCTTATGAACATTCTTGATGTTAGTTTGAGTTCTAATTCTAAAGAGTATCCTATAACGTCTTAAATATTTTTATAATAATGTTTAAAAAGTAAAAAAGTCACAAAATCGACTAAAATAGTCAAAAAAATCAACTTATAATTGGGTTCCAAATGAATTTAGTTTTAGTAAATGCTATAACATCGCCTAAAATGATCAAAAATCATATCCCGTGAAAAATTCTTTAATTGATTTAAGAATTGTTTGGGAATCGCGTCATCTATATTTTTTCGGTGGTCGTTTCTTGAACTATATTCTTCCGAACCCAACTTTAATTATACTTCTAAATTCCTATTTTGACTTTAAACACTTCTAAAAAGATTTAAATCTCAAAAACGAGAAAAAAGATAATTTTTAAAATTGGGTTAAAATTTAAAAAAGTAGGTTAGAAAAAAGAAACCAAAACATAAACAATTAGAAAGGTTAACAAAACTTATCCATCATATATCCTCTGACAAATTCTTTGAATTAGCATAAACGTCCGGGACGTTATGGCTCATTTACTATGTATCTAGATAATAGAGCGCGGCCGACAAGTTGCAAAACACCGAGCAAGATTTTTAACCGTTTAGTCCGACCGGGGAGAATAAATCGTTGTTCTCAAAACGCCGACCGCGGCAATACAAGTCCTCAATTGCGGTGCGTAGGACCACGCTTTCTTTTCCATGCCACTGAACTTTAAAATAATTAACAAATGGCACATTTGTCCGAATACGCGATACCCCATTTATCAAATCAATCAAAAATATTCAACCACCCATTCGGAAACGCAAATCTTATCTGTTTTATCAAAATCAAAAATGATTTGTTAGTACGGTTTAAATTCAATCTTCAACAGGTGTGTGTTAAGTGAGTTGAAGGAGGAGGAAGGAGGAAGGTCGAGAGAAGTAGGCTTTTGCCTTCCAGCCGGGCGGCGAACAACCGAACAACGGCGAACAAGTGAACAACGGCGACAACAATCGCTATAGCTTATTCGGAACGCGCGCGCCCTCTCTCGTCTTCCTCTTCCATCTGGGAGATCGTAAAATACGCTCCGGAGCGCCGCCCGGGCGAAAATACGACGGGGCCGCTCTATTAATCTCTTCTTTTGCGTGGGCCCCCTGCGTCTTGAGGCGCCCCACGACAATTTGTGCGAATTTTATTACTACCTCTCTCCCCCCAAGAGGAATCTTTTTGTCCACCTCATTTTGTTATCAATCGAATAAAACAAAAAAAAGAAAGAAATAAAGAATAAAAGAAAGAAAGAAAGAAAGAAAAAAAAAAGAAAGAAGGAAAGAAAGAAAAGAAAGAAAGAAAAGAAAGAAAGAAAGAAAGAAAGAAAGAAAGAAAGAAAGAAAGAAAGAAAGAAAGAAAGAAAGAAAGAAATTAGGACAAGTTTTTGCTTAACCCATTAACTACCGTGATCTACAAACGAGAATTTTGAACTTACAACAAATTTGCTTTTTTAATCTTAAAATAGATATTTTACCTTATCTTTGTTTAAAAAATCATTTTTTAATTTTCATAAATTAAGTCTCTATAATGTTTTTGATTTGTCTTAATTTTTTGAATTTTGGTTAAAAAAATCACTGGCGCTTAAATTCTTTTTGTATGAATTTTTTGATAATAGTTATAACAAAATTGGATTTTAAATCATAAAATAGACATTTTATTTAATCCTAGATTAAATATTCTTTTAAAAAATTTTATAAATAAAGTCTCTAGAATTTTTTTAATGACCTCAATTTTTTAAGATTTGGTCAAAAAAATCACTGAGGCTTAATTTTTTTTATCTGAATTTTTTGATAACAGTTATAACAAATTTGGATTTTAAATCATAAAATAAACATTTTACTTAACCTTAGATTAAATCTTCTTTTAAAAATTTTTATAAATAAAGTCTCTACAAATTTTTTAAATATCCTAATTTTTTAAGATTTGGTCAAAAAAAAATTACTGACGTTTTAAGAATTTTTTTATAATTTTTAGGTACTAGTTACAACAAATCACTAATTAAAGATGAAAAGTTACAAAATGAAAATTCAAAAAATGAAAAGTCAAAAAATGAAAAGTCAAAAAATTAAAATCCAAGAAATGAAAAATCAAAAAATGAAAATCCAAAAAATTTAAATTTAAAAAATTAAAATTCAAAAACTGAAAAGTCAAAAAATGAAAATTCAAAAAATGAAAAGTCAAAAAATGAAGTCAAAAAATGAAAATCCAAAAAATTTAAATTTAAAGAATTAAAATTCAAAAACTGAAAAGTCAAAAAATGAAAATTCAAAAAATGAAAAGTCAAAAAATGAAAAGTCAAAAAATGAAAATTCAAAAAATGAAAAGTCAAAAAATGAAAACTCATCACTAGATAAAGAAAGATCACCAATGAAAAATGAAAAGTCACCCATAAAACATGAAAAATCCTCCATGAAGAAAACACATCAAGAAAAATCTCCATCCAAGAAAATCCAAAAATTTCACATTTTCGAGTGAAAAGATTGAAAAGAAACGTGAAATATCATTAACAAGAATAACCAGGATTAAACAAATCAAAAAAAAAATTCTCCAATCTTATAAAGAAAAAAAAAGTAATGATTCAGCAATTGAAATGTTTCCCTGGGGAAAAAAATCCCTTCCATCAACACCATTAATGCCCGATTCTGGTGCTGAATAAATATGTTCTCTTTCAATAAATTTAGGAAGGATTTGGATGGATGCACTTTAAAATATGCCACCGAGAAGTTTAGAAATGCCTAAATCTACAAACAACCATAGCACATCATTCAATAGACTCGACTTTAAAATAATTAAGAGATGATCCCACAGTCATAAATAGGTTACAAAAAAGACACACAACACCAGTTGCTAAAACTTTATGGTCAACCAGTAACACAACAACATCAATCGGGTTATTTTCAAGTAAAGATTCGGAATTTTCTTTCTCGATTTCAATTCCTAAATTAAACCGGTTATAATATAAATTACGAAAGGAATTCGATCAAACGAAAAAGTAGTCGAAGGAAAGAAAAAATTAAGAAAAAATAATTCACCAACTTTCGATATGTATCAAATTGTTGTAAGCACACCAAGGTGTTTAAAAAATGTAAAACCAGAACCTATGATTTTCGTCCCACCGGAAATACGTAAATCTTCGATTAAAAATAAACCCTGGTTTGTGTTTTTAATCATAAAATAGACATTTTACTTTATTTTCAATTACAAATTCTTATCCCGATTTTCATAAATAAAACCCTACAATTTTTTAAAATTACGGTAATTTGTAAGATTAGGTAAAAAAAATACTAAAATTTTAATAATTTTTTTTAATTTTTTGGTTATAGTTATAACAAATTTGACTTTTAAATCATAAAATATATATTTTCATTTAACTTTAGTTAAAAATTTTACAAAAAAATTTTCATAAATAAGGTCTCTACACTTTTCTTAAGTTACCGTAATTTTTAAGGTTAGGTCAAAAAATTACTAAAATTTTAATAATTTTTTAAAATTTTTTGATTGTAGTTATAACAAATTTGACTTTTTAATCATAAAATAGATATTTTCATTTAACTTTAGTTAAAAGTTTTTTTAAAAATTTTCATAAATAAAGCTTCTGCACTTTTTTTAAATTACTCCAATTTTCAAAATATTGCCAAAAAAATCGCAGAAACTTTAGGATTTTTTTTAAACTTTTTGGAAAAAGTTGTAAAAAATTTGTCTTGCTAATCATAAAATAAACATTTTAATCTACCTTCGCTTAAGAGACCATTGAATTATTTTCATAAATAAAGTCTCTACACTTTCTTTAAGTAGCCCGATTTCTTAGAGTTAGGTCAAAAAATCACTAAAACTTTAATAATTTTTTTAGATTTTTTGGTTGTAGTTATAGCAAATTTGACTTTTTAATCATACAATAGATATTTTGGTTTAACTATACTTAAAAGTTTTTTTTTAATTTCATAAACAAAGCCTCTGCAATTTTTTTAAATTACCCCAATTTTCAAAATATTGCCAAAGAATCGCTGAAACTTTAGGATTTTTTTTAAACTTTTTGGTAATAGTTATAAAAAATTTGTGTTCTTAATCATAAAATAGATATTTTAATCTAGCTTTGGTTAACAAATCATTTAATTATTTTCAAAAATAAAGTCACAGCATTTTTTTAAAGTTTATGGTAATTTTTCAGGCTAGGTCAAAAAATCGTCCAAATTTTAATATATTTTTTTAATTTTTTGATTATAGTTATAACAAATTTGACTTTTAAATCATAAAATAGAGATTTTAATTTAACTTTGGTTAAAAATTCTTTAAAAAATTTCCATAAATAAAGTCTCTATGATTTTTCTAAATTGTCATAATTTTTAAAATTAGGTAAAAAATCACTAAAATTAAATTCTTTTTTTTTAATTTTTTGGTTTTAGTTATAACAAATTTGACTTTCTGATCATAAAATAGATATTTTAATTTAACTTTTGTTAAAAAAATTTTTAAAAAAATCTTCATTAATAAACTCTCTACATTTTTTAAATGTTAGCGTAATTTTTAAGGTTGGTAAAAAAATCACTAAAGTTTTAATATTTTTTTTTTTTTAATTTTTTGGTTATAAATATAACAAATTTGACTTCTAAATCACAAAATAGATATTTTCATTTAACTTTAGTTAAAATTTAAAAAAAAATTCATAAATAAAGTCCCTGCAATTTTTTCAAATTACCCCAAATATTGCCAAAAAATCACAGAAATTTTAAGAATTTTTTAAAATTTTTTGGTAATAGTTGTTAAAAATTTGTCTTGCTAATCATAAGATAGATACTTTAGTCTACCTTTGGTTAAAAATGTCTATGAATTATTTTCATAAATAAAGTCTCTACACTTTTTTTAAGTAATCCCAATTTTTAAGGTTAGGTAAAAAAATCATTAAAACTTTAATAATTTTTTTAGATTTTTTGGTTGTAGTTATAACAAATCTGTCCTTTTGATCATAAAATAGATATTTTGGTTTAACTTTAGTTAAAAATATTTATTCCAATTTTCATAAATAAGGTCTGTGCAATTTTCTTAAATTACCTGACTTTTTATGGTTAGGTCACAAAATCACTGACGCTTCAAAATTTTTTTTTTATTTTTTGCTTGTGGTTATAACAAATTTATCTTTTTAACCATAAAATTTTACATTTTCTTTTATTATTAGTAAAAAAATTTTATCCCGATTTTCATATACAAAGTCTCTAGAATTTTTTTAAATTACCTTAATTTTTAAAGTTTGGTCAAAAAAATCATTGATGTTTCAAATTTTTTTTTCTAATTTTTTGCTTATAGTTTTAACAAATTTATCTTTTTAATCATAAAATTTGACATTTTCTTTTATCACTGGTTAAAATTTTTTACCCTGATTTCCATGAATAAAGTCTCTAGAGTTTTTTAAATTTACCTTAATTTTTAAGGTTAGGTGACAAAATGATTGATATTTCAAGAATTTTTTTATTTTCTTTGGGTGATAGTTATAACAAATTTGTCTTTTTAATTTCAAAATAGATACTTTAGTTTATCTTGGATTAAAAACTTTTTCGATAAGTTCCATAAATAAAGTCTCCAGGTCTGTTTTTATTAACCCCAATTTTTAAGGCTTATTTCTATCAAAAAAGTCACTGATATTTTAGGAATTTTTAAAATTTTTTTCGGTAAAGTTACAATAAATTAGTCTTTTTAGTCATAAAATAGACATTTTAATTTAACTTAGGTTAAAAGTTCTTTTCAAAATTTTTATAAATAAAATCTCTATGATTTTCTTTTAATTAACCAAAATTTTTATGTTAAATTTTTTCAATAAACCACTTGTATTTTAAAAATTTCTTAATTTTTTTGAATAATAGTTCTTTTTAATCATAAAATAGACGTTTTGATTTATCTTAGGTTGAAATTTTTTTTCTTAATTTTCATAAATAACATCTATGTGATTTTTTAAAGTTTCTCCATTGTTAAAGTTAAGTTCAATTAAAAAAATCTCCTCTTCCTCAATTTTTTTTAAAGAAAAGTAATAATAAGTGAGTTGATATGATGTAAAGATCGTAAGGTATGATGATAAATGAAAAAGTTAGAATGTCAGGGTTCGAAAACTGGCGAGAAGCCAGAACGTGCCAGAAGGGGAAGCATCTTGACTCCTCTCGCTCGGAACATCGTGAGATTTAGTGTTTCCATTACGGGCGTGCCACTTTCACGCTGCGAAGCGAGACTATTGTTTATGACCATGGCGATGGTACCCGCCCGGATCGCCTAGAGAGAGGAACCGACGGTTCTCTCGGTACCCGAAGACGTCTCGAAATTATTAATTAGACACTTCGGAATGTGCTTCTCTATGCCACTACCATCAAGAAATCAATCGACGAGAAATTCAACTTAAAACAAAACATTTCCCAAAACATTTTCCATATAAGCATAAACCATATAAAATCTTTTAAAATCTATTAGATAATTATAAAAGATAGCAACCAATTAGACGTTAAATACCATAAAAACCAACCAGTCTTCTAAATCCAACTTGAAACACACACAACTTTCTAATTGTAGAGATGCTTATCTTGGTAGAAAGGGCGACAACGAACATTGACCAATTGTCGTCCAATTTTCGATTGCATAACATCCTTCGTACGAAGAGAACACGGTCCACGCACACACAAACCTTTCGAATCGATTGTATTCGGAATGTCTTCACAATCGGTTTCTTCTTAACGATCCCGTCAATAATAGAATCGCCTTTAACGGTGTTTTTCCAATTTAGAAATCACTCGGCGAAGCGACGAAGAAATTAATGATGTTTGAGTTTCTCGAATTAACGATTGGTTAGTAGCGAGCACTAATTAAGCTAAAGTACGACAAAATCCTGCTCGAACGATTATTATTCTAGATGTTTTGATTGCGATATCGAATCGTTTACATATGTTATGTATGTATGTGGAAGGAAAAATTAATGTGAGAGGAAATGTTTAATTGGTTAAAGAAAAAAGGAAGATTTTTTTCGTGAGTTAATTTAAAAAATTTGTAGAGACTTTATTTATGAAAATTTTCTAAAAAAAATTTTAACCAAAGTTAAATTAAAATGTCTATTATATGTTTTAAAAATCAAATTTGTTATAACTATGGTTAAAAATTTAAAAAAAATTACAAAAATTTTAGTGATTTTTTGAGTTAACCTTAAAAATTATGCTAATTAAAAAAAAAATGTAGGAAGTTTATTTATAAAGATTTTTTGAAAAATTTTTTAACTAAAGTTAAATTAAAATATCTATTTTATGATTTAAAAGTCAGAATTGTTATAACTATACCAAAAAAATTAAAGAAAATTACAAAAATTTTAGTGATTTTTTGACTTAAGCATAAAAATTACGCCAATTTGAAAAAATGGTACAGACTTTATTTATGAAATTTCTTTTAAAAATTTTTTAACCAAAGTTAAATTAAAATATCTATTTTATGATTTAAAAGTCAAATTTGTTATAACTATAACCAAAAAATTTTAAAAAAAATTAAAATTTTAGTGATTTTTTGACTTAACCTTAAAAATTGTGCCAACTTTAAACAAATGTAGGGAGTTTAGTTATGAAGATTTTTTGAAAAAATGTTTAACAAAAGTTAAATTAAAATATCTATGTTATAATTTAAAAGTCAAATTTGTTACAACTATAACCAAAAAATTTAAAAAAAAATTACAAAAATTTTTGTGATTTTTTGACTTAACCTTAAAAATTATGCCAACTTTAAACAAATGTAGGGAGTTTAGTTATGAAGATTTTTTGAAAAAATGTTTAACAAAAGTTAAATTAAAATATCTATTTTATGATTTAAAAGTCAAATTTGTTATATTTATAACCAAAAAATTAAAAAAAAAAATTAAAATTTTAGTCATTTTTTGACTTAACCTTAAAAATTATGCTAACTTTGAAAAAATGTAGGGAGTTTATTTATGAAGATTTTTTGAACAAGTTTTTAACAAAAGTTAAATTAAAATATCTATTTTATGTTTTAAAACTCAAATTTGTTATAACTAAAACCAAGAAATTAAAAAAAATTATTAAAATTTTAGTGATTTTTTACCTAACCTTAAAAATTTTGACAATTTAAAAAATTCATAGAGACTTTATTTATGGGATTTTTTAAAGAATTCTTAACCAAAGTTAAATTAAAATATCTATTTTATGATTTAAAAGTGAAATTTGTTATAATTATAACCAAAAAATTAAAAAATTTCTTTAAAATTTTAGTGATTTTTGACCCAACCTTAAAAATTATGACAATTTAAAAAAATCATAGAGACTTTACAGAGTGTTCCAAGGTCAAATGGAGTGACTCATTTCTGCAGAATGCTCAAAAATTGGTAGAACTGAATATTCAAATATCCCTAGACCGTCCGATCATAAGCGTACGAATATAAGGGGCACGAAAATTCAGGTGTATTAGGTTGTCTAACTACTAGGATTTAGTATTTTATGAGGAGTGCAATTTCTAAAATTAAGTTTATTAAACATTTTTTTGGTTAAATTAACTCTACTGTTCACTCTAAATCTTCCTTATAAATAATTTCATAACTAAAATGTAGAAAATCTCCTAAAATATCAATCTTCTGCATGAATATTTAGAGAATTCACTGTTTAAATCGAGTTTTTTATTAAAATTACCGAAACGATTTAAAAATAAAGTAAATTAAATTAGTTTAACAGTATTATTTATTCAATTATTACGAAAAGAAACATAACTAGAGTTTTTAATAAGTAATTAACATATTTTATTATAAACGCCAATTTTTACTCATAGCAGCATGTAATAAAAAATCTCACTTTTAATGTCAGTACTAAACTAAATTGAATTAAATAACATAGGAAATAAATAATAAATTATACTAATTATATTACTAGAATTTTATTGAACTTGGATTTCTTCTTCGAATGAAGTGTGTAATTTTTCTAGATAGATTCACAATAATTTATACCCCACAATTTTGTTGAAATTGGTCTTCATCCTAGTCAAGTTGGCATTTAGACGGCTAAAGAACCGATTGTCAGTCTTACTTTTTCACACCACCAGTAACAGGAAACATTCACCCAGTTTCATGATGATGAATCACAGTTGAGATAATTCCAACACAGGCAAGCAATTCACCAGTTTTATTATGAAATCTTACACCATTAGATTTTTACTTGTTAGGATGGGTAAACTTACACCAGTACCTAAGAATAACTACAATAACCAAAATTAAATATTAGTTCATATTATCAAATCAAATGTATATTATCAGTACATGTTTGTGATGTTGTTTAAAAATCCCATCTGGAAGTAATAAAAAGGGTGGAAGTTGATACTATTAAAACTTGAAGGTTGTACGACCTTTCGGCACACGGTTAATTCATTGTAAAGTTAAAATTTATAAATTAAATGTATTTCATTCTTTCTGTTTTAATGTTCAAAATTCCGGGGATTATTTATACACCGAGGTCCTTTTTGACATTATTATCTCTGCTTTAAACTCTCATGAAAATTGGAATAAATTAATAAAAGGAGGTTTTCTGATTTCTCCCCTTTTTGGTTGAATTCCCAATAACTTAATTCTACAAGTACTCTTAACTTAAGTATTCTTAAATAATACTTAATTCTTGACAAGTACAATCGTACTTCCACCCTTCTTATTATGTCCAGATGGGATTTTTAAATGTCATGAACACTTACAGAGAACAGGCATCCACGGATATCAAGAGGCTGATGAATCTCAACCAAAGGCTTGCAAACTTTAATTATTAGTAGTCAACAGAATAAATTTATTTACCTACCTGCAATAGACGTTATAAAAGATTTTGGAAATGTTCATTTTCACATTCAATCAACTCACTCTCGAACTCACTCTCCGTTTGATATTTTCACAAACATATTCCAATTTGTTTGAGAATTTATGTTTTTATTTCATGTTGAATTGCGTTCTGTTGTCTTCCAAGGTGTGGTTTTGTTTATTTAAGCTTGTACACCACAATTTTAAATGTGAGTGACACTATTTTAACAAGTTTTAGAGTCTGTAAAAGCTGACATCCTAATTCCGATATAAAAATAAAAAGAACTTTTTGTTCAATAACATTCAAACCAGACAGATCTACTTTATTTAGCATATTGTGATCAGTAATCGACATGTACATCTGTAAAAGAAACAATTGAAATAAAACAAAACAATTTTAAATACACACCTAACCTCCAAAGGTTGATATAATTCTTTTTAAGCCTATAAAATAGAGTAATCACAATAAGTATGGCACGTAAAGAAGAAAATATAATATTTGAATACGTTTGACACCAAAAACCTTAACTTTTTTAGAGGAAAATGTAATTTTGAACATAGAAACTAAATTTGGGACGTCTATGATATTGTTTACATCCGACATCTAGGGTCCTAGTTAAGGACGCAAACCGACAAACATGAAATTTACTAGAGACCCCGATGAGTCACTCCATTTGACCTTGGAACACTCTGTATATATGGAAATTGTTTAAAGAGTTTTTAACTATAGATAAATTAAAATGCCTATTTTATGATTTAAAAGTCAAATTTGTTATAACTATAACCAAAAAATTAAAAAAAATTATTAAAATTTTAATGATGTTTTGACTTAACCTTAAAAATTATGCTAACTTAAAAAGAAATGTAGGGAGCTTATTTATGAAGATTTTTTGAAAAAATTTTTAACAAAAGTTGAATTAAAATATCTATTTTATGATTCAAAAGTCAAATTTGTTATAACTATAACCAAAAAATTAAAAAAAAGATTAAAATTTTAGTGATTTTTTGACTTAACCTTAAAAATTATGCTAACTTTCAAAAAATGTAGAGAGTTTATTTATGAAGATTTTTTGAAAAATTTTTTAACAAAAGTTAAATTAAAATATCTATTTTATAATTTAAAAGTCAAATTTGTTACAATTATAACCAAAAAATTTAAAAAAAATTTTCAGTTTTAGTGATTTTTTACCTAACCTTAAAAATTTTGACAATTTAAAAAAATCATAGAGACTTTATATATGGAAATTTTTTAAAGAAGTTTTAACTAAAGTTAAACTAAAATATCTATTTTATGATCAAAAAGTAAAATTTGTTATATTTATAACCAAAAAATTAAAAAAAAAAATATTAAAATTTTAGTGATTTTTTGACTTAACCTTAAAAATTATACTAACTTTAAAGAAACGTAGAAAGTTTATTTATGAAGATTTTTTGAAAATTTTTTTAACAAAAGTTAAAATAAAATGTCTATTTTATGTCTTAAAAGTTAAATTTGTTATGACTAAAACCAACAAATTCAAAAAAAAATTTTTAATTTTAGTGATTTTTACCTAACCTTAAAAATTTTGACAATTTAAAAAAATCATACAGACTTTATTTATGGATTTTTTTTAAAGAATTTTTAACCAAAGTTAAATTAAAATGTCTATTTTATCATTAAAAAGTCATATTTGTTATAAGTATAACAAAAAAATGAAAAAAAAAAATTAAAATTTTAGTGATTTTTTTTACCCAACCTTAAAAATTACGCTAACTTTAAAAAAATGTAGGGAGTTCATTTATGAAGATTTTTTGAAAAAATTTTTAGCAAAAGTTAAATTAAAATATCTATTTTATGATTTAGAAGTCAGATTTATTATAACTAAAACCAAAAAGTTTTAAAAAAATTTTAAAATTTTAGTGATTTTTACCTAACCTTAAAAATTTTGACAATTTAAAAAAATCATACAGACTTTATTTATAGAAATTGTTTAAAGAATTTTTAACCAAAGTTAAATTAAAATATCTATTTTATGATTTAAAAGTCAAATTTATTATAACTAAAACCAAAATATTTAAAACAAATTTTAAAATTTTAGTGATTTTTACCTAACCTTAAAAATTTTGACAATTTAAAAAAATCATACAGACTTTATTTATGGATTTTTTTAAAAGAATTTTTAACCAAAGTTAAATTAAAATATCTATTTTATGATTTAAAAGTCAAATTTGTTATAACTATAACCAAAAAATTAAAAAAAAAATTAAAATTTTAGTGATTTTTTGACTTAACCTTAAAAATTATGCCAACTTTAAACAAATGTAGGGAGTTTATTTATAAAGATTTTTTGAAAAATTTTTAACTAAAGTTAAATTAAAATATCTATTTTATGCTTTAAAAGTCAGATTTGTTACAATTATAACCAAAAAATTTAAAAAAAAATTAAAATTTTAGTGATTTTTTACCTAACCTTAAAAATTATGACAACTTAAAAAAATCATAGAGACTTTATTTATGGAAATTTTTTAAAGAATTTTTAACTAAAGTTAAATTAAAATGTCTATTTTATGATTTAAAAGTCAAATTTGTTATAACTAAAACCAAAAAATTAAAATTTTTTTTTTAATTTTAGTGATTTTTTACCTAACCTTAAAAATTATGTCAATTTAAAAAAATCACAGAGACTTTATTTATGGAAATTTTTTTTAATTTTTTTAACTAAAGTTAAATTAAAATATCTATTTTATGATTTAAAAGTCAAATTTGTTACAACTATAACCAAAAAATTAAAAAAAAATATTCAAATTTTAGTGATTTTTTGATCTAATCTTAAAAATTATGCCAACTTTAAACAAATGTAGGGAGTTTATTTATGAAGATTTTTTGAAAAATTTTTTAACCAAAGTTAAATTAAAATATCTATTTTATGATTTAAAAGTCAAATTTGTTACAACTATAACCAAAAAATTAAAAAAAAATATTCAAATTTTAGTGATTTTTTGACCTAATCTTAAAAATTATGCCAACTTTAAACAAATGTAGGGAGTTTATTTATGAAGATTTTTTGAAAAATTTTTTAACTAAAGTTAAATTAAAATGTCTATTTTATGATTTAAAAGTCAAATTTGTTATAACTATAACCAAAAAATTAAAAAAAAAATTTTCAAATTTTAGTGATTTTTGGCCTAACCTTAAAAATTATGGCAATTTAAAAAAAACATAGAGACTTTATTTATGAAAGTTTTTTGAAAAATTTTTTTACTAAGGTTAAATTAAAATACCTATTTTATGATTTAAAAGTCAAATTTGTTATAACTTAAACCAAAAAATTAAAAAAAAAAAAATTTAATTTTAGTGATTTTTTACCTAACCTTAAAAATTATGACAATTTAAAAAAATCATAGAGACTTTATTTATGGAAATTTTTTAATGAATTTTTAACTAAAGTTAAATTAAAATGTCTATTTTATGATTTAAAAGTCAAATTTGTTATAACTATGGCCAAAAATTGAAAAAAGATTGCAAAAATTTTAGTGATTTTTTGACTTAACCTTAAAAATTATGCCAACTTTAAAAAAATGTAGGGAGTTTATTTATGAAGATTTTTTGAAAAAGTTTTAACAAAAGTTAAATTAAAATATCTATTATATGATTTAAAAGTCAAATTTGTTATAACTATAACCAAAAAATTAAAAAAAAATTTTAAAATTTTAATGATTTTTTCTACCCAACCTTAAAAATTGCGCTATCTTTAAAAAAATGTAGAGAGTTTATTTATTAAGATTTTTTGAAAAACTTTTTAACAAAAGTTAAATTAAAATATCTATTTTATGATTTAAAAGTCAAATTTGTTATAACTAAAACCAAAAAATTCAAAAAAAATTTTAAAATTTTAGTGAATTTTTGACCTAACCTTAAAAATTATGCTAAGTTTTAAAAAATGTAGAGAGTTTATTTATGAATATTTTTTGAAAAATTTGTTAACAAAAGTTAAATTAAAATATCTATTTTATGATTTAAAAGTCAAATTTATTATAACTAAAACCAAAATATTTAAAAAAAATTTTAAAATTTTAGTGATTTTTACCTAACCTTAAAAATTTTGACAATTTAGAAAAATCATAGAGACTTTATTTATGGAAATTTTTTAAAGAATTTTTAACCAAAGTTAAATTAAAATATTTATTTTATGATTTAAAAGTCAAATTTGTTATATTTATAACCAAAAAACTAAAAAAATATTAAAATTTTAGTGATTTTTTTATCAAACCTTAAAAATTACGCTAAATTTAAAAAAATGTAGAGAGTTTATTTATGAAGATTTTTTGAAAAAATTTTTAACCAAAGTTAAACTAAAATATCTATTTTATGATTAAAAAGTCAAATTTGTTATAACTATGATCAAAAAATTTTAAAAAATTATTAAAATTTTAGTAAATTTTGACCCAACTTTAAAAATTATGACAATTTAAAAAAATCATAGAGACTTTATTTATGGAAATTTTTTAAAGAATTTTTAACTAAAGATAAATTAAAATGTCTATTTTATGATTAACAAGAAAATTTTGTGATTGATTCAAAAACCCGCTTGTAGGATCGCGGCAGTTAATGGGTTAACAGAAAATTTTTATAAATTTTATAAAAAAATTTCTTTATTTAGAATTTTTTTATTAAAAAATTTCTTTATTTAGAATTTTTTTATAAAAAAATTTCTTTATTTAGAAATTCTTTTTATAAAACATCCTGTTTCTTACAAAAACATATTAATATTCGATCTTTTCACAGAAGCAACGTCCATCTCTTCTATTTAACTTATGAATAAATTAGCATACCTCAAATAGGACGGGAACGACGTCGCTTATAAATCAAAAAATGAATTATTGTGACAATTTGCAAATGAGGAGAGCATTATTAAGGGCGTAATTACGGTGCGCTGGGTCGATATATCAGCCGGGACGATTATCACGGACGATTTAGCCGCTTTTTACGACCGACATTGTTCGGAAGTTACCCACTTTTTGTACGTATAAATAATACCTTGTCCAGGATCCCCGGGGAGACAAAACCTAACCGGATAAAAGTGCTAATTATCCGTTTTATTATCGCCGTCGTTTTCAACTTTAACCGAAAACCGTTATCGATCGGAGTTATTTTTTTGTGTGGATACGCACGCGAGCGCGAAAGAATGGTCGTTTCGATTTCGTTCTGTTCTCACGATAATTATACTAATTAAAGAAGGGGACATTGTCGCGGGGTCGCGTTATTGTCCCCGTATAACGAGAAGACCGGTACGAGGCCGAAGCCGGCTCGTTCTTCGTTCTTCTGGAGGATGCTTCTCGTTCCTCGGATCGCCAGGCATTCGTTCAAAGTGTGCGCGTTCGTTCCTAATTTTGTCGCTTAATTAGTTACGGATCGAGAGCCTCTCGAAATGGAGAACTTAACGGCGCTTAATTGAACCGAAGATCTAGTTTTTAAAGGGTTTTATAAGGTCTTCGATTCGATTTGTTCGTACGTACGAATCGAACCGATAGACGAAGGGGAAAATTTACATTGAATTTTCGTATAACAAGCTCTTTCACTATACCGTTTAAAGTGGTGTTATATGTATGAGAGTCTATTTTGTAAGACTGTGTTAAACTTGATTTATTTACTTTGGATTTACTTTAATTCTAAAACCTCTCAAAAAAATTTTTTATTACACTCATTTTCATTTCCCATCTAAAAACAGAAGATGAAAGTTTTTTATTCGTTTCTATTTTACAATCAGGTAGAAATTAATAATTATAGGAGGAATATCCAAGAAGTAAAAGCCTGACTATACACATACGTGTTCAAGCTCGCTCGCACCAAACTCGATTGTGTACAGGTAATTACACATTCGTGGGTTATAATTAAGTGACCAGTGTGTGTGCTGTACGCGTAGCCTCTTGTGCTATTACACGGCTTAAGAAATTGTCTTGGGGAGGAACCAACAACCAACCCGACCAGAAGTCAATGATCTATACCAACCGACCAACTCAACTAAGCTAAGCTAACCAAGTTTAGATTTATCTAATATGAGTTGTTGGATTTCCCCTATATTTTAAAATAAAATTAAATAAAATTTAAAGTACGTTTCAATCGACTTAAGCTCGCGTTTAATTATAATGACGCGAGATCAACTTTTCTCCTCCTTCTTCTCCCTTCTTTCGTCTCCGGGTGTATTACACGCGGCCATTGGACGATGTGCTGAATAAAGATCAGGCGCATTTGAATAATTGTCTTCGTGTGTGGAACCTGTCCTAGTTGAGAGGCCGTGTCCGAGCAAAGTCAACTCAACACAACTTCTACACGCAAGTTTATACGTGATATTACTTTTAATTTTTCTTATCTACCCATCGTTTATTTAAATTTTATAAATCAAAAATGACTACGTTTATAATTAAAACATTTCAAGACTTGGATATACTGGAATTTTACTTATTTAAACTCGGCTTTTTCGTCACTTTGGTTAATCTGTCTGCTTCGTATTATTAATGTATCATTAAGTCTCTTCGTTGGTTTTATGATAGTATTTTTTCTGTATTTTTTTTTTATTAAGTAAAAAAGATTAAAGATGAATCACTTCAAAAAGTTGCTATTGTAATGAATGTAGGCGTTACGACAATAAAAGACTGGAAACGAATTTGGAAGAACGTTGAATCATAGGTAGTGATGACAGAAGGTGAAAGTTCTTTTAAAATTGTGTCAAGAAAGAAAGAATAGAACTTTTTTCTTTGGATTCATTGTAAAAGAAAAGTTTGCAGCTTCAAATAGGTTTGTGGAAAAAACTAGAAGTAGAGAAGTTATCCAAAAGTCCAAAAAATTAACGTAGACAAGACAGACCTAAGTTATAAAATGCTGGAAAGAAAAGCTGAGATTAAATGAAACCATGGTAGAACTTTTGGAACTTTTAGAGAACATATGAAATCCAGCAACCAGAAATTAAGCCAAAATTTGAGGATACAAGATTTCCTTTTCTCATATAGGAATACAATAAGACGATCAACGAAAAGAACGCCGAGCTAGTTGTTGATTGGACGTTGTTTACATTCCCGTGTTGATTTGTTAAAGGAAGTTACTAAAAATATGGAAATGGAACAGATTATACAAAAATAAAATAACGACAGGGGTACTGTGGGCCAAAATTTTAAGAAGGTGGATGAGGTATGGGTTAATAATCCTTTAGATAAAGGCTCTAAACCAGGTATTATAAGCGGAGTGAACGGGGCCACTGTCGTATGTTGTTGATTTGGAAGGTACTACATGAAGAAAACATAGTAAGCAGCAGCAAAAAACGTTCAATGATTGATGTCTCTAAGAAAACGGTAGAACTGCCACTTCTTCGGATTTAATGACAAAAAGTTTGTTGATTGATTCATGTTCTAGCAAACGAAATTTTAGAAATCGCTGATTGGAATAAAAAACCATACTTTTACTGGTCATTTGAAAAGTACCGATTTTTATTCCAATCAACGATTTCTTCGGATTTAATCGACAAGATCGTTCCTGATAATTTGAAAGACGAAAGTTAGGCATCGCTGGAAGTTTTTGAATAACCAGAAATGATGGATGCACTTAAACAGAACTTGCAATATGGAAATAAAGATCAACTTCAGGGTTCAGAGATTGAGGAGGAACCCTGCAAGAAACCGGAGACCTCCTGAACGCTACAGAAACTAAGTCTATTTTTGTCTTGGTGGTCTTATAACAGATAGGCTAACTGTTGTTCCTTGCAGCAATGTTAATGGTACAAACAAGTTTTTCCTGATCACTATTGTCAAGCATAATAATACTTAAGCGAAGAAACGGGCTATGGATGCACTGTTGCCATAAACCTCCATAAATCCGACAGACACATAGAGAAGAGAAACCCATGCAGGCTCTCCCTTCAACAGTTTTCACAATATTACTGACGATGACCTGACGACAATAACGAACCGATTTCCTCTGCGGAGCAGATAAGCTGAAACCATGGAACACTAGAGAGAGGTGCCTCTTGAAGTATTAAAACACCCCCTCCTTCCGCACTGATGATGCCCTAGACATGACGTGTAAAGCGAGTATGGACATGATGGCTCCCGACTTTAATTCCTTGAAGTTATACCTTCTTGGTGGTCCCAAAGGAAGAAGACGGGGGAACTTATCATGCGTTGTTAATATTGTTGATTTGAACACGACGGTTCATACTTTTAAAAAATAAAAAAAATTGTCAAGCATAAGAGACCTTAGTAGAGCATTTACAAAAACATAAACGTATCTTCCTTTCCGATTTATTACCACAGTCAAAAATCTTCTTGGATGGGCTCTAATCTTCATAGATCTTGTTGTTTTTGACGACTTCGTTTCATCTATTGTAAAAGAATCGAAACAAAAAAGGTTGTTGTTCGTTAATTAAATAAAAATGTAAAAAAGGTTGAAACTTTCATTAGGTAATCACAAGATGTAGTCGAAAGCTAAGATAGTTAAGAGCTTTAAATAAATTGCTTCCGTTTTTTACAACTTTATTCATCCTTCTATACCTAACCTGAAATAACCAATGTTTTTTTGAAATGTTAAATAATTTTGATGTGTCAAAAGTAATTTTTTAAATCTTAGAACAAATTTAACGAATAAAACTTTTATGTTTTGGTTCATTTAAATTTTAAGTTAAGAATAACTTCACTTAACAACCTTTCAGGATCATTTTTGCACATCATATTATGCACTTTGTTTTTTAACCTAAAAATTTACCTGAAAACCTCTAAAAAAAGACAATTTTCACATAACGTTATCGAAAATGGTTTTAGTAAAACATATCACTAAATTTTTATCTTTTACAAATCCATCAAGAATATTAACGCCGAATTTTTCTCAAGATTCCAACAGAGATTTATTGGTAGAAAAACTCACTGGAAGAGATGAAGGTATTACAATCTTCGGTTAAAGCCGTCCAAAACAGAAAAACACTTTCAGTATGAACCTAGTCAATGGATCAACAAGCAATTTATTTGAAACATCGGTAGATAGCATTATCCGAGTGTTAATAATTCGCAGTATGGTCCCTGGAGCATTTTGCGCGGTTGCAAATTTAAAAGAGTGCCTTTTAAGAATATTTTAGGTTCATAATTCATCCTTCGTTGAAGAATACAATAGTTAATAGTTAAACTATTGGAGTTGAAGCATAAACCATAGTGTCCATGTACTCGGACAGATGGAAGACCAGGAAAGCAACGACATTAAGGAAGTGATTAAAGATTTAGAAGCTGTATAACTGGGTGTTTTTGCCCCTAAACTTAAGAATTGTCCAATGTGACAAGGATTGTGAAATTAATGAAGAGCTGAATGACCACACAGTGATTATTGCCACTGTTTTAAAAAATAATAAGAAGTTGTGATTGAGGATTTAGACAGTGATGATGAAAAACTTCCTATCTGAATTTCATACAGCGACGTCAAGAATACTTTTGATTGCTCTTCAGTACAATGAGTAAAACTCTCCTTCAACTTCTATGGACACTTACTGACTTTAATGGGTCAAGAAATGGATAAACATGGAAGCTAGAGCTAGATTTTCATCTGCTATTACCAAAAAATTTAAAAAATCTTAAATCGTCGGCGATTTTTTTTTGAGAAAATCCAACCTTAAAAATTAGATTAATTTCGAAAAACGGTAGTAAAACTTTGGGTCTCTCCCCCTGGACCTAGAACTAACTACAGGACGTCAAGAACCAAGTTAACCTCTATATATCCTGAATGGAGCATTTAGACGTTGCTATACTATATTCATGCAACATTCGCTTTATTCGTTGGATTAAAACTTACACTGAGATACGCTATGGTGCAAAGGTGATGTTTCGTGCAGCATTTGAAAGGAAATGACCGCAATTCAGTGTACAAAGTATTTCACGGCAAAGGCCAGTGACTCATTTCTGCAGTGTGTCCAAAATTTGGCATCAATGAAAATCCAAGTATACCTTCTCCACTTAATCATAGGCGGGTGAACATAAGGAGCACGAAATTTTCTGATGTAGTTTAATTTTATTGCTCTTGGACATTTTGACACATTTTTTTAGTTAAATTAAGTATTTTATGAAGGTGGCGCTTCTTTACTGGCTTTGGCCTTGGAATACTCTGCAATTTGGTACACTTTTACTTTTAGGTATGAACTATGATCCAACGAACGCATATGTAGAAAATTTGGTTGTATCTAAGGGTTTGATTTTTGGTGGTAAGGCCCGTTTATTTAATTTAAAGAATATAAACAAATATATTTAACAATAATATATAGAATTATCCGTCTTTTTACGTCTAAACTGTCGCATCTTTTCATAACTTTCGTCTTTATACGTCTTTCGTCGTTACTCTCATCTAAATCCAACTTTCGTCGTTACATTCTTATGTCGTTATACATCTCAACCCAACTCTATTCTCTTCCCAACTTTCGTTACACGTCTTACGTCGTTATACAACTCAACCCAAGTCTCGTCGTTGCTCTCATCTTTTCTTAACTCTTGTTTTTCCCCAACTCTCGTCGTTACACAACGCGATTATCTACCTAACTCTCATCGTTACACGTTTTACATTGTTATACATCTCAACCCAAGTCTATTCTCTATCCAACTCACATCGTTACTCGTCTTTTATCTTTACTCGTTTAAACCCAACTTACGTCGTTACAATACTCAATTTTCCACCATTGCACCTGCACTACACCGTTTGAACTTACTCTAGAGCATGTTCAATAAAAACAGCACCACCTTGCACTGGTTGCACGAAGTTGCACTGCGTGTGGTGCAACGAATAATAGGAATGTAACTATCTTAAGCAACATTATGCCAAACGAACACGCGATATTTGCACTAAACTGCTAAGTGTAAGCAGTGTAGCTATAATGAACAAAACTATTTTATGCTAATCATAGGGAGAATGATATGTCGTTAGAATATTATGTTGACATCATGTAGTATCATAAGAATAAACTTTTTATTTATGACAATAAATTTTTTTTTATGAAAGATAGTGTAAAATGTCTATTTTATGACTAAAAAAATAAATTATTATAAATACCACCAGAAAAAAAAATTTAAATCCTAATAATTATTAATTTTTTTGATATAACTCTCGGTATATGCATAAAAACTTAAAAATATCACTGACAGTAGCACATAAGTAAACATCCGTTTATTATTCCCCACTTATAAAACACTCCTACACACTTAAAAGAAATACACACTTCTTAAAAGACATTGCATCATGATTTAACAATAGAAAAAAGAACCGTTCGTTTACCTTCGCTCAAAAACATTTTTTCTTTCTATCTATATAAACACTAGAGTTTGTTCGCCGGTCATTCTTCCGAAAGGTATAATAATTTACGACCGTTCGTTCGTTCTTCGTTCTTCGTTCGTTCATTCTTAATTCCGTGGGAATCAATCTCGCGAGAAAGGCGGACGTTAAAATTAAGTTGTAAGCGTCCGTCGAACGTTTTTCGGCAACAACACAATAAAGTTCGCTCGCCGTTTGCTTTTATTACCCCGGAGTGGTAGTAGTCCATTAAAAACGTTTTCGTTCTTTTTTACGACCTCTGATTAGTGCGGTTAGTAATAGCCGCGGTCACACAAAAAAAAGGTGTGTAATTTATTACAGTTATTTCGAATTTTATTGTCATCTTATACCGGAGATGTTATATTTATTTATTGTTTTTATTATTTCTATTATTTTTATTTTTTTAAATTATTCTTATTATTTCTATTATTTTTATTTTTTAAAATTATTTTTATTATTTATATTTTTTAAATTATTTTTATTATTTTTCCAATTCATCTTTATTTACGTTAGAGATGAACCTATTAAAATCTTTTTACAATTTAAATCGATCGTTTATCGATTGCCTTCCCATAGAAGGACGCTTAAATTGTAATAATTAAACTACCGCCGACTCAGAATGATGATATAATAAACTACTTAATACGTTTTAATTTTTGCTCCTAACTTTGTTCAGCATAACTACCGGATTATTCCGGACAGGGACGTATTAAGACTCGTTTCATGTAAATTCTCAGGTTACTACTATCCAACAGCGTAAAATTAATCGGTTTAATTAACCGCATAGTTAACCGTCGGACAATCGCGTATGTTAATTCCTTGCGTCTGATGAATATTTAACGAGACGCGTAAGAAATTGTTATTGTGACTGAATAATGACAGGTTATTAGTTATTATCTACCAGGAATTTATTTTTTTAGGTGTTTTTAGTCATATTTTCATTGGAATTTTTTAATTTTTTTATTAAGATGTTAAAAATTAAAATAAATATATACAAATATTTCAAAATAATTTAAAAATTTAATTGAAATTTGTGAGTAAACTAATAAATAAAATCATGGTCTTAAAAATTATGATTTTTATGGAATTATCTTGAAATTGTGAAATCGCCTATTTTCTAGGCTAAAGCCGTGCCTGGAGCTAGTACTGTACTTGTGGCGGATAAATTAATGGCTTAGCGGCGCAGGAAGTCGCCCATTTTCTGTTTTACTTTTGTCAATTTGCGATCGACGTCGAAGTTATCTCGAGTTATTATCTTGTAAAACGGTAGGTGGCGCCTCGGGCTCGCGGACCACCGCTATTTCTCACGCTTTGTATTTATATTCCGTACGCATAATAATAATATACAGCCGACAACAACTGTTTAAAGAGGTATTTTTAAGATCTAACCCTTCATAACACAATATCGTACTTTTCAATTTTAAAATTTTATTTTTGACAAAAATTTGTTTGAGAGGTGGTTAGAAAATTAAATTTGCTTTAATTTGAGTACAAACACGACATATCTAACTTTATCTAGTGGTCAACAACTGGAGCGTTTGAAGAAAGCGATTGACCAAAAATGGCCTCATTGGCCAGAAATGAGATAGACTCATTTCTTAAACGGATGGTGACTGGAGATGAAAAATGGATCACATACGACAATCCTGTTCGAAAATGATCGTGGTTAAAGAGCGGTGAAACATCTCAAATGATATCCAAACCAGGACTAATGGCCAGGAAGGTTCTGCTGTGTATTGGGTGGGATTGGAAAGGAATTATTTATTATGAGTTGCTTCCATATGGCCAAACACTAAATTCTGATTTCTACTGTCAAGAACTGGACTATTTGAACATAGCGATTGATCAGAAACAAGAATTGACCAACAGAAGAGGTGTATTCCACCAGGACAATGCTAGGTCACACATGTTGACTCTTGCCAGAAATTTTGGAAGCTTGGTTGGGAAATTTTAACGCATCCGCTATACAGTCCAAAGTTGTTACAAAGCGATTACCATCTTTTTCTGACATTGCAAAATTTCTTTAATGATAAAAAATTGGCATCTAGGGAAGATTGTGAAAATTGACTACTAGAGTTTTTTTGCAGATGGAGACTGGGATGAGAAAGGCATTATGAAGTTACCTTTAAAATGGTAACAAAAAAATGTTAAAAAAATTAATTAATTAATTTTAATATTTAAAATTGAAAAAAATGTTTTAAATAAAAAATGTTTATAATTAAAAAAGGTATAAATTTTATTTGAAAAATTTTTTTCTATCTATTTTAGTTTTTGAATTATTTGAAATTAAAGTTGAAAAATTTATTTTTGAGGTTATAATTCGTTTTTGATCTATAGCGTCCTTAATATTAAAAATTGAAAAAAATGTTTTAAATAAAAAAATGTTTGCAATTAAAAAAGGTATAAATTTTATTTAAAAAATTTTTTTCCATCTATTTTAGTTTTTGAATTATTTGAAATTAAAATTGAAAAATTCATTTTTGAGGTTAAATTCGTTTTTGTGTTATACCATCTTTAATATTAAAAATTGAAAAAAATGTTTTAAATAGAAAATGTTTGTAATTAAAATAGGTATAAATTTTATTTGAAAAATTTTTTTCCAACTATTTTAGTTTTTGAATTACTTTAGGTAAAAGTTGAAAAATTCATTTTTGAGGTTATAATTCGTTTTCGGTTTATACCATCCTTAATATTAAAAATTGAAAAAAATGTTTTAAATAGAAAATATTTGGAATTAAAAAAGGTATAAATTTTATTTGAAAAATTTTTTTCTATCTATTTTAGTTTTTGAATTATTTGAAATTAAAGTTGAGAAATTTATTTTTGAGGTTAAATTCGTTTTTGGTTACACCATCCTTAATATTAAAAATTGAAAAAAAAATGTTTTAAATAGAAAATATTTGCAATTAAAAAAGGTATAAATTTTATTTGAAAAATTTTTTTCTATCTATTTTAGTTTTTGAATTATTTGAAATTAAATTTGAAAAATTCATTTTTGAGGTTATAATTCGTTTTTGGTTTATACCATCCTTAATATTAAAAATTGAAAAAAATGTTGTAAATAAAAAATGTTTATAATTAGAATAGGTATAAATTTTATTTGAAACATTTTTTTCTATCTATTTTAGTTTTTGAATTATTTCAAATTAAAGTTGAAAAAATCATTTTTGAGGTTAAATTCGTTCTTGAGTTATACAATCCTTAATATTAAAAATTGAAGAAAATGTTTTAAATAAAAAATGTTTGTAATTAAAAAAGGTATAAATTTTATTTGAAAAATTTTTTTCTATCTATTTTAGTTTTTGAATTATTTTAGGTAAAAGTTGAAAAATTCATTTTTGAGGTTATAATTCGTTTTTGGTTTATACCGTCCTTAATATTAAAAATTGAAAAAAATGTTTTAAATAAAAAATATTTACACTTAAAAAATATATAAATTTTATTTGAAAAATTTTTTTCTATCTATTTTAGTTTTTGAATTATTTTAGGTTAAAGTTGAAAAATTCATTTTTGAGGTTAAATTGGTTTTTGGGTTATACCATCCTTAATATTAAAAATTGAAAAAGATGTTTTAAATAAGAAATGTTTGTGATTAAAAAAGGTATAAATTTCATTTGAACAATTTTTTTCCATCTATTTTAGTTTTTGAATTATTTTAGGTTAAAGTTGAAAAATTCATTTTTGAGGTTAAATTGGTTTTTGGTTTATACCGTCCTCAATATTAAAAATTGAAAAAAAATGTTTTTAATAGAAAATATTTGCAATTAAAAAAGGTATAAATTTTATTTGAAAAAATTTTTTCCATCTATTTTAGTTTTTTAATTATTTTAGGTTAGAGTTGAAAAAGTAACTTTTAAGGTTATAATTCGTTTTTGGGTTATACCATCCAACAAAACGGTGCATATTTGACCCAAATGGGTCAATCCGAAGCATGTTAAACCAAGTCCTGAAGTTCTTTTTCCCCAACCTAATATACACCAAAATTAGTAGAATATATGTTGGACATATTTCAGCTGAGGGGGAAAGTTTTTTTTGGAGTTCACTTATGGGTATTATTTTGATTTAACATCTAGTGTTGTGATGAGGTGAAATACATTTTGGAGGCCGGTAATCTTAACAATCGTTCAAGAAAAGCCTGACTGTGATCAGGTACATCAACGACATTTTAGAGCCAATTTTGTTATCATACTTTTAAAGACTTTCCAACAATGTTTTTCAAGACAACACTGAATCATGTAGTGAAATCGAAAATTTCCCACAATTTGGTTTTTTATCATGAGTTGAATGTAAGGTTTATTTCAATGATCGTGGAGCATAACAGCGACATAAGTAAAGGATTTCATAAGATTTAGTTTGCTGGTAATCATTAGTATAACTACACAGTGTAAAAGAAGTATTCCTAAAAAGTACTAAAAATCAGACAAAAACCAACCAAAAAGTGCACAGATCATGATTGAATTTTAATCATTTACTATCTCGCTTGAGCTGTAGATATCAAAATTTCACGTTCTTACGATCATCTTTTTTGGATGTTTTGGAGGTTTTTTTTTTGTGAGCGGTTTATAATACAACTGTTCGATAGCCTTTGGCAACGTTGTGGTATGCAAGCAAAACAATAGCGATACTAATTTCGAGGCTAGAGGCACTCCTCACGGAAGTTTGAGTGAATCAGAAAGCGTATCATTAATCTGTTCACGTTGATATCTATCTGTCAACTAAGATTTAATCATCATTGTAAAATTTTGATTATAATCTAGAAAATGCAGTATAAACGATATAATATCATGATTGACTATATTAAAAGGTATGCGCAAATCTAGTAATAAGTAATAAATCTAGTAATCCCAGTGCAGTGCATTCGTTTGTATCCCTAGTCTTAATTATGTCATCAATTACTTCCAGAAATACTGTTGTGCAACTATATCCAGGTATAAAACCACATTCAGGGTAGGTTAACTCATTGCAAAATGTTGAAATCAGTTCATTAAGTACGTAAATCACCCATTAATTTATAAAAAGACTTACGAAAGACTTTGCCATAAAAACGTAAATTACTGTTTGTTGTTACTATTTACATACGTCTGATTTTTTTAACATTTTTCTCTTGAGAAGACCGTGAATGATCATACATAATGAAAGAATATGTTGATAAGTAGTAGTTATATCTCACTTAAACGTGGAAATCAAGAATTAATAAGGCCACGTCCGTGTTTCTAGTTTAGCGTCTGTTAGTATGATGGGATGTCATTTTTGAATGTGTACCACTAGTTTTTGTGACTACTGAAGAGTAGGTTCGATTAAGAGTGTTCAATATTGCATTAAAGAATGTTTGAGTAAAGGTGGCGTGAAATAATAGTTTTATTCCGTTTGTTGTGGTACAATTTAACCAGTTAAGTGTGTTTGACGACTATATCCGTCATGGAGATGTGGCAGAATTTTGTGTCTTGACGACTATATCCGTCATGTGTAAAATGTTGTTACAATTCGGTATTTAACCTCTTGAGGATGGATTTATTTCGAACGTTATGCAACTTATGACGAGTCTCAAACGTCAAATGTACTCAAGGGGTTAAATTGTAATTTTGGCGAAAACTAAATTATATTCGTAAATTTTAATATGTTTAAAACGTTTAGAGGTCAGGACGAAATGAAATAAGCAAACAAAAATTATAAAATTATCACAATGTCGGTCAACGACATTCAATGTTTCGCGCTTGATCGAGAAACATTTCTCTGATTATATACCAGATAGTACAACAACAAAAAAGTTACCTTCACGAAGATATACTGTTGTTATATACAGTTTAAATATTTAACTTCTACAAATATTCGATTTTTTCCTTAATATTCCGTTCATAAATAACCGCTTGATTATCGCGACACACAGTGATGAGCGTTTTGTAAAATGATCGCCACAGTTAACTGGTTAAATACTAAAATTCAATATTAAAAAGAAATACGAAAATTATTTCAAATTTCGCAGGTTTTGAAAGTTACTGATGAAAGTAACGGGAATTGTATTAACTACAGCAAACTAATTTCAGCAATTTAGTGGGAGTTGACTTTTGATATTGTGTATTATTTTTTCAATGACCAAATTGACATTCAAAAAGCGTACTGTTTGAAGTTGAAAATAATCTAACTTGCGAGCTTATCGTTTTTCTAAAAAATTACTTAAGACTGAAATTATTAATATGGTGTGTAAGTTCTTATAAACTATAGATTTTTCAATTTTTTTCAATTAAATAACCATACAAGATTTCCACTGTGTACCAATTTATGCAACAGTCAAAAAGATAAGTGATATATGGCAACGGTGGCCAAACGGCGGCTCACGAATTAAAAAATGTTTGAATTTTTAAGAAAATTTGTTTCTTATAATGAAATGGAATCAGGAGGTATAATTTACTGGATCTCCTTTTTTTGAGGGCGAATTTTTTCCGATTAGGCTCTTAAAAATTTTCGATTTTTCAATAATGTAATCACCAAATGTGGCCATTCCTGATATATGGGATAGTATAAGGAATTGATAATTTGATTATATGAGTAGGTATTTAATCTGTATCAAGAGACCTACTTACAACAGAAGCACCAATGTTACCAATGGCAATTTCATCCATAGATTGTTATTTAAAAGCCAATCGGTTTGTAGATTATAATTTAACCGATTATTAGAATAAAACATCCTGGTTTCCTATAAGTTGTATTGAATTGTATTAGAAAATGCTATCAACAAAGGTATTGTCTTCAACAAAAGCATCAAATTTACATTCGAAAGATGAGTTGAAGTATTTTTTCTCTCGATATGTTCGTGACAATTAACCCTTTCGTACTGGATGGTACATGTATTATCCCAGTCAGGAAAATTTTTTATGTTAATGCTGAGATAAAATGTATCCCAGTTACTGAAAAATATCTAGGACAGAAAATAACGCCAAGTTGGATCTTCAAACTGATTCTAAGGCTGTCTCATTCGTTCTGAGTCCATAAATTTCTCATCTCAATCGTTTCCGATCTATTCAAGAAAGCGACAACTATCAAGATTGCTCAGTAGATGATCTTCATTTCCTGCGTCAATCTATAAATTCCTTTTACTTGTCTCTAGCATTTTTGCACAAAATTTTTCATATATTTTTCCAATCTTCTTCCCTTGAAGGCTTGAAATGGGTCGAAAAACATACGTTGTCCCATCAATGAAGCTTTTGGAATCATTATTGTTCATGGTGGGCTATTATGGGGATGTTTATGCATCTCCAAGGTCTTCAACCTTTTAGACATAAAAGTTATTTTGTTTAATAGTCGCTTGGAGGAGAAATAACTGATCCCGGTAATTGGGTAGACTTGGATTGATTTTTTTTACTGTATTGAAAGAGTTATGAAGAAAAATAAACATCTCATTAAAAAAAACTGTTTTCCTCTAATTCTATAACAAGCATACAAAGAAATGGAACCAAAATGAGATCAGCTAGAAATGTGTCATACTTAAACTCTAATCTCTATATGAACTTAAGAAGGGCTTAAGCCCCAATGATGCAAATTTCAAAGGACAGAAAATAAGATTAATATCAAAGACGTCAGAAGTAATCTGATTCAAGGATTATCAGCTTCTTCAAAACTGCAACAAAATTCTACAATGTCGCTAAAGATTAAGTTACTTTAATTTCGAAATAGTTTTCAAACGCAAGTCATCTAGCTTAAATAATTTCAGAGTTTTCTAAAATTTGATTTGTCATTTTGAGTCATTTTTAATTTTTTAACTTTTTTACTTTTCAAAAATTAAATTTTAATTCCTTAACAACTAAATTTTTTAAAATGATAATATAATAAAATTTTTTGTAATGTAATTTAAAACCGATGTAACCTTATTTTAAATTTTATGAATACTAAAACGGTTTTATTCAAAAAAATGTACTACTTTTATTTAGAAATTTTACTTACTTGAATTCATAATAAATTATTCAACCAAACACAATCTACCATATAAAATCAACTTATCCAAATATTTTTCCAAGAACTAACAGTTTCAAATCCTATTATTAACATTTTTTCGGTTAAACTTCTTCACGATTTTTTTCTTCTCACACCTAACAATCAAAAATGACGACGAAAAAGTAAGGTATAAAAAAAGAAATAAAAATGTTACGTTCTTGTTACTTAACAGGATTACTAATTTCGAAAATTAAGTTCTCAATCCGCCCATCGTAGTAGAAACGGTACACAACAAACGGCCGGAGATCCGTATCCGAGCTTCCAACAATGATTAATGGATTTTTAAATTCTCTTCTTCTCCTCCTCGGTCCATCTTCGCCTCTTTGCCTTCCATCGTCTTCTTCTTTGCAACGGTCGGTTTTCAATAGAGAGAGGAGTCCGTGGGAACGACTCCGCTCGGATGAATTATAATATGTTATCGGTGTATTAAACGTGTGTTTTATTAAAAATGGGGAATTGTTAGATAATTGTTAGAATTTTTTCCTAAATGAAAAAGAGGAAAAACTTGAGGAAAGGAATGAAATTTAATTACGAAAAATCTTATGTAGGATGTGGTTTAAATCTCTCGGTGTATCATCAGAAATCTATTAACGGTCAAGTATACGCGCGGATAATGCCCGAAATAAGAACAACGAAGTACGAGGAAATTTTCAGAGCATTATTAAAAGCTCATTTCGCGTTAAAACGTCGCCGTTGTAAGTACCGCGAGCTCACGCTTATGGCCTGTTTATTGTTAGATTATAATGTATTCAATTATACCGGCACGAAACACGCAATGTAGGCTCATCTATTCATCATCAGACACGAGATTTAATTTTTTAAATGTTCCTCACTTTTCAACTTTTTAAACTTTTTAGTGTTTTAGTTTTATTTAGTTTATAGCGTTAATAATTAATTAATCAATACGGGAGCTGGAAGAAAGAGGAAGTTCCGGGCGGGAACTTGAGAACTTAACGTTTTAAGTTTAACGGGCGTTAAACGCGCTCTAAATAACGCTTCAAGTCCATCTCTCCGAGCCGTCGAAGATTTGACGAAAACTAATAGTCGTAATGAGATTTCTTCGTTCGTTCGCGGCACGTTTCGCCTTTAGGGCCATAAATAAACGCTGTTGGTTGTGTGCATACGTTGTACTTAATGACCGTTATTAACGTGTAAGCTTTGAACACCTTTAAACAAATATTTGCTTTCTCGAAAATGATTTCTAATGGTTGTGGTAATAAAAAGATTTTTTGGAGGTAACCTGGTAAAAATTTTTCACAATGAACTTAAAAAAACCTCAAAAATCTAAAATCAAAAATTTAAAAAATCTCCCAGACTTTATTTATTGGACTTAAGAAATGGTTTTTATGTTAGATTCAACCTTAAAGATTTTATTTTTGATTGTTTAAGTTAAATTTGTTCTAATTATTACCAAAAAATTTAAAAAAAATTTTGGTAAAAATCGAACAATTTTAATTTTTTTATTTTTTTGTCTAAATTTAAAAAATCGCCCAGACTTTATTTATTGGACTTAAGAAATGGTTTTTATGTTAGATTCAACCTTAAAGATTTTATTTTTGATTGTTTAGGTCAAATTTGTTCTAATTATTACCAAAAAATTAAAAAAAAAATTTAAACAAAAATCGAACAATTTTAATTTTTTAAATTTTTTTGTGTAATTTTAAGAAATCGCCCAGACTTTACTTATTGGAATTATGAAATGATTATTTTGTCAGATTGAAGCTTAAAGATTTTATTTTTGATTGTTTAAGGCAAATTTGTTCTAATTATTACCAAAAAATTAAAAAAAAAATTAACGAAAATCGAACAATTTTAATTTTTTTTTATTTTTTGACTAATTTTAAAAAATCACCCAAACTTTACTTATTGGAATTATGAAATGATTTTTATGTCATGTTGAACCTCAAAGATTCTATTTTTGATTGTTTAAGTCAAATTTGTTCTAATTATTGCCAAAAAACTAAAAAAAATTTTGAACAAAAATCGAACAATTTTAATTTTTTTTGGCAAATTTTAAAAAATCGCCTAGACTTTACTTATTGGAATTCAGAAATGATTTTTACGTCAGATTGAACTTTAAAGATTTCATTTTTAATTGTTTAAGTCAAATTTGTTCTAATTATTACCAAAAAATTAAAAAAAAATTTTTGATCAAAAATCGAAAAATTTTAATTTTTTAAATTTGTTTGTCTAATTTTAAGAAATCGCCTAGATTTTTCTTATTGGAATTATGAAATAATTTTTACATCAGATTGAATCTTAACTATTCTATTTTTGATTGTTTAAGTCAAATTTGTTTTAATTATTATCAAAAAATTAAAAAAAAATTTTGAACAAAAATCGAACAATTTTAATTCTTTTATTTTTTGTTTAATTTTAAAAAATCGTCCAGACCAAACTTATTGGAATTATGAAATGGTTCTGACGTTAGATTGAATCTTAAGGATTCTATTTTTGATTGTTTAAGTCAAATTTGTTCTAATTATTACCAAAAAATTTAAAAAAAAATTAAACAAAAATCGAACAATTTTAATTTTTTAAATTTTTTGACTAACTGTAAAAAATCGCCCAGACTTTACCTATTGGAATTAAGAAACGATTTTTACGTTAGATTGAACCTCAAAGATTTATTTTTGATTATTAAAGTCAAATTTGTTCTAGTTATTACCCAAAAAATAAAAAAAAATAAATAATAAAAATTGAACAATTTTAATATTTTTATTTTTTTTAACGAAATTTAAAAAATCCCCCAGACTTTACTTATTGGAATTATGAGATGGTTTCTACGTCAGATTGAACCTTAAAGATTATATTTTTGATTGTTTAAGTCAAATTTGTTCTAATTAATACCAAAAAATTAAAAAAAAATTTTAACAAAAATCGAACAGTTTTAATCTTTTTATTTTTTTGACTAATTTTAAAAAATCACCCAGACTTTACTTATTGGAATTAAGAAATGATTTTTATGTCAGGTTGAAGCTTAAAGATTCTACTTTTGATTGTTTAAGTCAAATTTGTTCTAATTATTACCAAAAAATTAAAAAAATTCTTAAAGTTAGTAAAATTTTTTGACAGCTAACCTAACTTTTTTAAAAATTTGGTCAATTTTAAAAAATCGTACAGAGTTTATTTATTGAGATTTAGAAATGATTTTTATTTTAAATTAAAACTTAAAGGTTCTATTTTTGACTGTAACAATCAAATTTGTTCTAGTTATCGTGAAAAAATTTAAATAAATTTTTGAAAGAACCGAAGATTTTTATCCGAACTAATATAACTTTACAATTTCTTTTTTTAATTTGTTTGTTTAATTTTAAGAAATCGCCCAGACTTTACTTATTGGAATCATGAAATGATTTTAATGTCAGGTTGAAGCTTAAAGATTCTATTTTTGATTGTTTAAATCAAATTTGTTCTAATTATTACCAAAAAATGTAAAAAAATTTTTGAACAAAAATCTAACAATTTTATTTATTTGTTTTTTTTTGACACAGTTTAAAAAATCACCCAGACTTTACCTATAGGAATTAAGAAATGATTTTTATGTTACATTGAACCCTAAATATTCTATTTTTGATTATTTAGATCAAATTTGTTTTAATTATTACCAAAAAATTAAAAAAAATTTTTGAATAAAAATCAAACGATTTTAATTCTTTTAATATTTTTTGTCTAACTTTAAAAAATCACCCAGACTTTATTTATAGGAATTGGAGAGACTTCGTTCACGAGGGCTGTTTTTAATGCTCCAACAATAGTCTGCCATTATGTGAGCATTCTAATGACCCTGGTAACGTTCCTCCATAGTTCGAATGTCTTGATGGAACCCTTCCCCTTGTTCTTCACTCACAAGGAGACCACAAGATGTTGTATTCACCGATTTTGATGAAAGTAGTATCAATCGATAGGTATTGGTACACAATACAAATTTGTAAAATATTAGGGCGCAATGTTCAGGGATTCGTGAGTAAATTGCAATTTTAGCTCGCGAAGGCCACACCACTTTACGTCATCAGTTAGCCACTCCCTCTACGACCGCCTCCGGGTCTTTTTTTAATTAAATAAATGAAAAATCAAAGTAAAAACGAAAAAGTGTGTTGAATTATTTGTTTTCAAAACATATAACAATAAAATATTGGAAGAAATAAAGTGAAATATTAAAAATTTTGATTATATTAAAAATAAAAAGCAGTTACGTCATGAGGTTCAGACCATTTTGTTCCGCAAGTGGAAGCCGGTTCGTGATGAGTCACCAAGAGGAGGAGTCGGGAGGAGTACAACCATTGACATATAAGCGGTGTGGCCTTGAATTGCGACTTAAAATCGCGATTTACTCGCGAATCCCTGAACATTGCGCCCTAATATTTTACAAATTTGTATTGTGTACCAATACCTATCGATTGATACTACTTTCATCAAAATCGGTGAATACAACATCTTCTGGTCTCCTTGTCAGATCACCAAGATTGATAAGGAAACGGTTCAAATGACTGTGGAGGAAGTGTACCTTGATGCTCATATTACATTCAAGCTGCTGGAAGTGTAACATCAGCTGAATATGCTCCGCATTGCTTTCGTCCTTTTTGTTTCCCAGAAAATTTTGTGCAGTCCAAACGAATTCATTCCAGGCATTTTTTTTCAATATCAGTCATGTAACTATTAAAGTTTTGATCCTTTATCAACCTTCTTATTTGAGCACCATACAAAATTCCGGCTTTAAGGTTCTCTGTGCTCAAGTTATGGAACTTTTTAGCAATGTATTTAAAACACTCACCATCCTTGTTTAGAGTTTTGACAAATTGTTTCATAAGCCCTAGTTTGATATGTAAAGGTTTTATTATTTAACCCTTTCGTGGATAAATTATATTTTTGAGAGTTTCGCCACTTTTTAATCAATCAATCCGTAGTGGTAATGTTGTATACCAATACACTAAAATTATTTCAAAAATGTCCAAGAATTTGGACAGAACCTAACTTCAAGAATTTTGACCAACTTTAAAAAATCGTACAGAATTTATTTATAAAAATTTAAAAAGCAGACTTTCAGGAAAGACAGATTAAAATACCTGCTTTCTATCAACACTATTAAATTTGTTCTGATTATTACGAAAAAATTTAAAGATAATTTCAAAAACGCCGAAGAATTTTGTCCGAACGTAACACTAAAAATGTTGACCAACTTTAAAAAATCGTACAGACTTTATTTATAAAAACTTAAAGAACAGACTTTCAGGAAAGACAGATTAAAATACTTGCTTTCTATCAACACTTTTAAATTTTTTCTGATTATTACCAAAAATTTAAAGGAAGTTTCAAAAACGTAAATTAAAGAATTTTGACCGAAGCTAACTCCAAGAATTTTGACCAACTTTAAAAAATCATACAGACTTTATTTATAAAAATTAAAGAAGCAAAACTTAAAGGTTTTTGCTTTTTATCAATACTTTTAAATTTGTTTGATTGTTACGAAAAAATTTAAAGAAAACTTCAAAAACGCAGAAGAATTTGGACCAAACCTAGCTTCAAAAATCTTGAATAACTTTAAAAAATCGATATTTATAAAAATTAAAGAAGCAAAACTTTACGGTTTTTGCTTTTTATCAATACTTTTAAATTTGTTTGATTGTTACGAAAAAATTTAAAGAAAACTTCAAAAACGCCGAAGAATTTGGACCAAACCTAGCTTCAAAAATTTTGAATAACTTTAAAAAATCGAACAGACTTCATTTATAAAAAAATAAAAAAGCAGAACTCAGGAAAGACAGATTAAAATTATCTGCTTTCTATCAAAACTTTTAGATTTGTTCTAATTGTTACCAAAACAATTAACGAATCTTTCAAAGTTGTCGAAGAATTTTAACCCTTTCGTGGATAAATAATATTTTTGAGAATTTCGCCACTTTTTCATTAATCGATCCGTAATGGTAATATTGTATACCAGTACACTAAAATTGCACGTAAAGTTAGTGGTAAGTATGTATACCAATATCTGCGAAAGAGTTAAAGCATTTGTTACATTCAGCTTTCCCGGAACCATACTTTGCCTGGAAGACCAATCTTTTCTAACCCATTCTAACCCGACGTGCGCACTCGTTGAGTGCAAAATGTGACATATGTCACGCTAGCTTAGCGCAAAAAAGGGCAAATTCAACAGAACGCGATGAAATCAAATATAATCATAACATCACTTGTAAGTGTGTTCAAGGCTTGATGATGTTTAAAATGATTTATAAACCACAATATTAAAATGTAACAGAACAAGACGAAACAACCAACAGAACACGCTATTATGCATTGGTGCGCACTAGTGCAACCAATCTAATTCGCCATTAGATTTACCTCTGCTGGCCCAAAAACACAAAAAAACATGGATATTTTATATAGCACCCTTGTTTTCCAAAAAGAAAATTCACCATCTTTAGATCTACACATATCAGCCACTTATGTTCGCTGTACTTGATTTTATCCATAACAGAAGCTACAGTAGCATACTTTTCTGTGACTGTACCTGAATGTGCAATCGGTATCGAACCCAGTTTATTGCCATTATGCATAAGTACACATTTTACGTTTTGAAGAATCAATCAATAAACGTCATTCATTTGGATCATACTTCTCTACTCTCATTGCTTTCAATAAACCAACATCTGAACAAAAAGCAAAGTCGTCATCTTTAGGAAAGAATGAAAGCAATTCTGTCTCTCGGTTACAATAGTATGAAATTCTTGTTTCCGGGGTTACAAGATCTCTTTGTTCTTTAATCGAGAAGCTAGAACCTGCGATGCTTTTTTAGAAAGACCAAGGTCTCTGACTAATGCACTGAAGTCTTCCTGATTAAAGGGTTGGGGCTCAGAAGAAATTGGGTTAAAATCACTTGTCCCACTTTCATCACTTAAAGACCTTGTTTCCTCAAAGTCGTGATAATTTTGTGTACCTAGGCGAAGAAGCTTAGGGTACTGGCGCATCTCCGGAGTATAGGACTGGTCGAGTACCAGATAGGGTTTCCAATCCTTGGATCCCGGAATCCCGAAACTCGGGATCCCGATGTTTTTTTCAATCCAGAAATCCCGACATCCCCAAACAAATCCCGATTCAGTCCCGAAATTCAGCGAATATCGGAGCGAACAACCGTAATGTCTGGAGTCATGGATTATCTCCAAAATTCCAATAAGTAAGACAGCGAGGATCCTTTTTTTTTAATTTGCCCCCTACCGACATAACTGCGAATTTCATCAAAAATATTTCAGAAAGCTTATCAGGAATCGTTCTCAGCAACCAAGCTGAACCAACTACAATAAATCTTGACGAGGACGGTTTCGACTCTGAATCAGCCGATGGAAAGGAGATGAAAATTTAAGTCTCAAAAACAAACTCGAACAGGCTATAACAAATGCGATGAAACCGGTACAACAACAATTGAAAGGAAAATCTATTGACGTTTTAAAGGTGGTGAGAAAAGAAATGGTCCTATTAGAAAATGGTGGATTGCGTGGTTTACATTTGCAGCGGTGCTTTGAATGCTTGCTTACAGTTCAACCCACCAGTGTGGAATCGGAACGAGCTTTTCTTTTGCGTCATTGCTTGCCACAAAAATAAGATCTCGCTTAGCCGATTCTACATTAGATGCACTGGTGATCCTCAGAAGCCATTTTCGTTCCAAGTTGTAAATATAATTTGTTTGTTAAAATTTTATGTTTCACAAAAATAACAATTATCTTGATGGTTTGAAAGCTTTCGCCACATCATTGGTGTTTGATACTTAACCCGGCGTATGTATACTATATTTTTTGTGACACGGTGTGTATACTGGGTCTTTTAGGTAACAGGCATGTTTTCAAAGTTTTCTAGGCTTGCAAAAATTCTAGAAAAATTCTGAGTTACTTATTGAAGCGTCTACTACATGGCCGAGCAGTTACCAAACTTTTTTTAAAAGGGGTAGCCGAAGCCTACCCTCTATTCATAAGAGAGAATTTCGAATTTCAAATTTTGACTGTTCCTTAAAAGACCCAGTGTACACACGGAGGGTTAAAATGAGGTCTTTTCTTATTCGCCCATATAACCTCAACGACTCCACACATCTTTTACATATCATATGAGGGATTCAGTACTTGTCACGGGTGTCCAATTGGAATCCAAAATAATCAAAATACACCTGCTTTATGAACGCCGACACACTTAGTCTACAATTTTTGAATGTATATTCACCACAGATGTTAAACAAGAGCTCGGTTAATTTGAAGTTTAAACATGACTAGCTGTATCGCAAAAACTAAAGCTGCTAAAGAAAAAAAGGTGGGTAGATTTGAAATCAGCGACCTCCGATTAGTAAAAAAACAGGCATAAAAGTCGATGCAACAAAAAAAGGTTTAATTTTGTTCCCTTGTGTAATAAATATCAAATTTATTTTAATTAACATTGTCACTAAAAAAAATAATAATAAGTAAAAGTTGATAAGAAATATTGAAGAAATCTTTTCATTCCAGTAATCCTTAAATTATTTTTTAAAAATCAATTGGGTTCGTTTCTAATTGTAAGAGTGTATTCAGAGCCGTTAACCTAACAAGATTTTCCGGTAGATTCTAAGCAACCTGACGCTTCACAACCACATCTTGTGACTTGACGACCGATACGGTAAACTAACGTTTAGAACCCAACGAACGAAAAAAAAACCGTCTTCTCGCACTGATTACGTCCAAGGCACCACTTCCTTTTTACACTCGGCCCATTGTGCCATTAAGTCGCGTCTCCGAACAATCGTTAGAGGTCCAAAAGCAGCTTTCCGAGCCGGCCCATTAGAATTTATATATGGAATCGTCGACGGCCGATCTCGGCCATGGGGCTATTTACCTACTCCAATTAAAGAGACGCAGCTGATAAACGATTATTGTGTTTCCCGTATACAAGCGCGTACTCGCCGCCACTCGACGACCACGACGACGACCACGTCGACGTGCGGGAACAATTCCGAAACGATATCCAAAGACTTGACGACTGAACTCTTCGAGACTTTCACCTCTTCTATTGCAACAAGAGAACCTCTTAGTTTTGTACCTACCTCATTGAAAACATACACTTACATTTTATTTGTATTCATTTTTTAGAAATTTTTTCAAGTCTCGAGATTTTTCATTGACAAGAAATTTTAAACCATCTAATGATAACTGATTATAAGATAGTTAACCACAAAGTAACATCTCAATCGAAAATATTATTGCTTTGGATTAATTAACATTAATATATATCAACTAGAATTATTAATAAAACGTCTGAGTCTTCGTGGAAGATGATTGAGCAGTTCACAAAGTATTATTTATTTACTAATCAACTTTGTACGACTGGACTTATCAGATCGGTCGAATTAATACTTGTTTTCGTATTAATAGCGAAATTACTTCGGTAACGACAAGATTACGTTACACGCTCTTGGTGGCTGTAATGAGTTTAATGGTCGAGCATTAAATCCATTCCGTTCTGCTTTTTTGGTTTGTTTTCATTCCTATTGTTCATTCATTTTAGTTTTGCTTTATATACCTTATAAAATCTTTAAGAATGAGTATAATAATTATCAGTACTAAAGAAAATACTAAATTAAAACATTATTTTTTAAAATATTTTATTTAACCCATTAACTGCCGCGATCTACAAAGGCGAATTTTGAAGTTATAACAAAAATGTTCTTTTAATTATAAAATAGATAGTTTACTTTATCTTTAATTAAAAAATCTTGTTTGAATTTTCATAAATAAAGTCTGAGGGATTTTTTAAACTTTCACTAAAAAATGAGGTTTGGTGAAAAAACACTCTCTTCGATTTTTTTATATAATTCAAATTTTTTTAAAAATATATCGAAGATTTTTTTAAATAATTTAAAAATAGAATGTTTTAGGTTGATTTTAAAGTATAAATCGTTTTTTAATTCTAATAAATAAAGTCTGATTGATTTTTTAAACTTTTAGTAAAAAATTGAGTTTAGGAAAAAAATCACTCTCTTCGATTTTTTTATATAATTCAAATTTTTTTTAAGATATCGAAGATTTTTTTAAATAATTTAAAAATAGAATGTTTTAGGTTTAATTTATTGTATAAATCATTTTTTAATTCTAATAAATAAAGTCTGAGGGATTTTTTAAACTTTTAATAAAAAATTGATGTTCGGTAAAAAATCACTTTCTTCGATTTTTTAATATAACTCAAAATTTCTTTAAGATATCGAAGATTTTTTTTAATAATTTAAAAATAGAATGTTTTAGGTTGATTTTAAAGTATAAATCGTTTTTTAATTCTAATAAATAAAGTCTGGGTGATTTTTTAAAAATTCACTAAAAAATCTTTTTGACGTTAGATTTTTAAACGTTAAGAAAAAAAATTTTTTTTGAAAATTGTTATAATTTAATCAAAATCTTTTTATGTCATCTTAAAAAAGACATTTTAATCTTCATTTAGAAAAAAGATTCAAGTCTCTATTTTAAAAAACCAATTTTTTACGATTTTTTAAAATTCAACTTTGAAAAGAATTTTGATTTTTTCAAAATGTATAGGTTAAGGAAAAAAAAATTTTTGGGAAATTTTTATAATTTAATCAAAATCTTTTTATGGGATCTTAAAAAAGATATTTTAATCTACATTTTCTAAAAAGATTAAAGTCTCTATCTTAAAAACCCATTTTTTTACGATTTTTTAAACTTCAACTTTGAAAAAATTTGATTTTTTAAAAAGTTGAGGTTAAGAAAAAAAAATTATGGGAAATTTTTATAATTTAATCAAAATGTTTTTATGTGATCTTAAAAAAGACATTTTAATCTTCATTTAGAAAAAAGATTCAAGTCTCTATTTTAAAAAACCAATTTTTTACGATTTTTTAAAGTTCCACTTTGAAAAGAATGTTAATTTTTTAAAAAGTTGAGGTTAAGAAAAAATTTTTTTTTGAAATTTTTAAAATTTAATGAAAATCTTTTAGTGTGATCTTAAAAAAGACATTTTAAACTACATTTTTAAAAAAGATTCAAGTCTCTATTTTAAAAAACCAATTTTTTACGATTTTTTAAAATTCAACTTTGAAAAAGAATTTGATTTTTTCAAATGTTGAAGTTAACAAAAATTTTTTTTGGGAAATTTTTATAATTTAGTTAAAATCTTTTTATGTGATCTTAAAAAAGACATTTTAATCTACATTTTTAAAAAAGATTCAAATCTCTATTTTAAAAAACCAATTTTTTACGATTTTTTAAAGTTCAACTTTGAAAAGAATTTCGACTTTTTTAAATGTTGAGGTTAAGAAAAAAAATTTTTTTGGGAAATTTTTATAATTTAATTAAAATCTTTTTATGTGATCTTAAAAAAGACATTTTAATCTACATTTTTTTTTAATTCAAGTTTTTATGTTAAAAAACCAATTTTTTACGATTCTTTAAAGTTCAACTTTGAAAAAAAATTTAACTTAAAATGTTAAGTTTAAGAAAAAAAATTTTTTGGGGAATTTTTATAATTTAATCGAAATCTTTTTATGTCATCTTAAAAAAGACATTTTAGTCTTCATTTAAAAAAGAGATTCAAGTCTCTATTTTAAAAAACCAATTTTTTACGATTTTTTAAAATTCAACTTTGAAAAAAATTTTGATTTTTTAAAAAGTTAAGGTTAAGAAAAAAATTTTTTTTGGGGAATTTTTATAATTTAATTAAAGTCTTTTTATGTCATCTTAAAAAAGATATTTTAATTTACATTTTTAAAAAAGATTCAAGTCTCTATTTTAAAAAACCAATTTTTTATGATTTTTTAAAATTCAACCTTGAAAAAAATTTTGACTGAAAATGTTGAGATTAAGGAAAAAATTTTTTTTGGAAATTGTTATAATTTAATCAAAATCTTTTTATGTCATCTTAAAAAAGACATTTTAATCTACATTTAGAAAAAAGATTCAAGTCTCTATTTTAAAAAAACAATTTTTTACGATTTTTTAAAGTTCAACTTTGAAAAAATTTTGATCTTTTAAAAAGTTGAGGTTAAGAAAAAATTTTTTTTTGGGAAATTCTTATAATTTAATCAAACTCTTTTTATGTAATCTTAAAAAAGACATTTTAATCTACATTTTTTAAAAAGATTCAAGTTTCTGTTTAAAAAAACCAATTTTTTACGATTTTTTATAGTTCAAGTTCAATTAGTCCAAGGAACTTTAAAACAAACACTCGACAGTTAATGAGTTAATTATTATCAATTAGATCGGATTGAAAGAAAATGACCATTGTGTCCGAACCGGTAACGGCATTTAAAATATTTTCTAATAAACCTCTTTTATCCAATCAAGTGTGGCATCCGTAGGTAATCATGAAAGGCCCCATTGTTGGGGAAGATCGGGGAAGCCGTCCAAGAAACCCATGAAACGCAAAATAAATCGCGTGGAATAGCTGGACGACACTAACTATCGTTTTAAGACAATCGCGAATAAAAATTGATGTGCCTCTTTTATGTATTACGGCCGGAAAATGGTCAGGGATAATCGCCGGTAAATTATCCTCGCGTGCAACGTATATGTACTTGATGGAGACAACTTTTCTTAAGACTTTCTAAATTTACAGTCTCTTCTAAAAAGATTTCTTATTCTTACTTCATCGATTACAACAACTTAAAAAAAAATAAATAAATAAAAATGTTATATAAAAGCCAAAAATGGATTTTAGAATTAAAGATGGGTTTTTAAAATTAAAGATGGGTTTTTAAAATTAAAATGGTTTTTAAAATTAAGGATGGTTGAAAAACTTAAAGATGAATATCGTCGATTACAATTGGTTGAATTGTTTGTCTTAAAATAAAACCTGGCAACAACGTGTTTGCCTATAATTTACAATTAATGGACACAGTCGGAGACAGTTAGCGCACTTAGCACTCGGCCGGGTTCCAGGTATAGCTCCGCAAGGTGCGAAAGCCGTCTATTTACAACCGAACCGGCATTTACATTAAATTTTCAAACGGCCGGACAAACGGTGTCAGGTGAATTTACAATTAGCGGCTTTCGCAACGTTCGGGGATATTTAATTTATGCGCCTCGACAATTCCCAACTACTAACAGGTGCACTACCGATCTCTTGTATTATTACCAACTCTAAAATTAATATTTCAAATTCAATTTTACTTCGTATACGGACAACCGTATTATTTGCAAATTTCCTCTCATCGGGTAAGTAGCGTACAATTCCCGACGAGATCGTTACTTAGCTTCCTCGTGAAAGAACAATAACGGCCGGTTTACTCTGGCATCTCAAAATAGGCCAATTAGATATAACAACTTTGAACAACTCCGGTTGAAAGCCGCGCTCCGCTTACGGAAGTGTTTCTTAGCTGTATCGACCGAAGATAATAACAACAATAATATTCCTCCTTAAGCGTTTCGTCCGAACAGATACTCGAGTATTTATCTTGGTTATATTCTTTAATCTTGTCGAGATATTAATGGTTCGTGTTGTTGTTCTCCTTAAACGGCGATCGATAGAAAGCTCTTTTAATCAAAACAATGTTTGCAATATATTTTTCTTAAGTTAAATGTCATTGGTGATTTTTTTTGAAGGATCATATTTTCTTCATATGTATTTTCATCATATACAGGGTGTTTGAAAAAGATGCGGCAATATTAAAGGAGATGATTGTCCAGGTCATTTTATACAAAAAGGTTTATAAACATGGTCTGGAAATGCTTCGTTACCGATCTACAAAGTCAAATTTGTTGAATTTCCTTATCATGAATCGCTATACGAATGCCGAGATGACCGACCTTCACTACATTTATGAACTTGCTGATGGCAATTAAGAAGACATTCATAGAAGTAAACATTTATTAATTCTACTGAATATTTTAAGAATAACAGCAAATTAAATGTTAAACTAACTTAATTATCATCATCAGATGTGCATTTGGGACGCAGATAAAATACAATGTCTGTACAAATGACCACTCGAACACTTTTCATGAGCCCATAGTTTACAAGAAGTGCACCTAACCCATTTTTCATTAGGAATGCTTTCATTTAAGCAAGCAGTAGACGTTGATAGAGTAGGATTTGAAACATTTGATGTCGAAGTCTCTAAAGGTACTACATCTTCTGAAAGTTGGGTAGCAGTTTTTGGCACTGAACTTACGTTGGAGTTATCATTTGAACTTACAATAGTAGAATTAGCATTATGATCAATAATTCTTGGATTTGGTCTGTTGATAACATATGATGGCATGAAGTCACTATCAGTGAAAAGCTTCGTTGAGCGGACATATACCCGTATTCACAAAACCGGCTTTAATGTTGTTTGGTCTTCTAACGGCAGAGCTGTATTAACTATTGCAGGAATATCATAAATAGTTAGTGTTTTTCCTGTGTGATTAGTCATCCAGTTGTCGCAAGCAGTATTAACATATTTTTTTAATGGACCATACACACCCCTGTCAAGAGGCTGAAGTCATTGCCTTTACTGAAAGGTGTGATCGTGGTTATCTAATAGTAATAGCAATGGTCTTGTCGTAGAACATCTAGTATGGTGTACAAAGTGCTGGAAAAATTTTTGAAAGTTTTCTCCTTTCATCCAACCAGATGGGTTAGCATCCCTTGCACTTCCTATAGGGCCTTCCCGAATAAAATGGTCACGAAAGTGTACCCTAGGAAAAATAAAGAATGGTGGAAGACTCTTTCCAGTAGCAAACACTGCTGGATTGACTAGGATTCCTCTTTCTGCTGATGTAACACGTCCTATCTGTTTAAAATCCCGACGAGCTATTATTTTATCTGGTACCTGAACCGTTGTAATGCCTGTTTCGTCCATGTTCCATATATCAGAAGGCTCCAATTTCAACCGATCATAAATAGTTTTTACATTTATGAAAAACGCATTCACATTTGATTTATTAAAAGATGTCGCTCTTGATAAGCTGGTTGGTTCTGGCGTTCTTAGAGATAAACTGCGAAGTCTTTTTAGAAAATGTGATAACTAGTCTGGACCTGCCATTTTATTTACAGACCAACTCGTCGGAAATCTTATATTATTACTATCTGCATATTAGTATACACATTTTCTTGTTTCTTTAGGCATCAAACCATTAGGGAAAGCAACACCGTTACAAATTTTCGATACCGGTATTTCGGTATTTTGGTTTTTAGTATTAGTAATACCGGTATTTTACCGGTATTAGTATTATTTAAAAAAAAATGTAAACAAAATTAAAATTTAATTACTATAGACTATATTATTATTTAGGGGTAGTACAAATGTATGTCAAACACAACTAAACAACAAACCATTTATTTTTAAGAATAATTTAATAAAATTAAATCCAACTTTTTTAATATACATATATTACTACGAATTAATAATATTATTAATTCGTGCAAGTGATTATTATTTTTTATGCAAATTGAAATATGATTTCAAAAAATATATATGATCCAACGTACCGTCGTCGAACCTCGATCTTATTTTTGTGGTTCTATGTTGAGCGGTCGAAGAGGCTCGTTCTGACTCCACACTTGTTGGTGGTATTGTTAACAAGTATTCACAAACAAGCTTTAGATGCACCCCCCTATTCCATGTTCTTCAAAGATGTAATTCTTTTTTGAGTTTATGTTCTATTTATAATCTTTTGTTTTGTTCCTTTGGGTTTGAAACATTCATCACTGCTTTGCTAATCACATTCTATAATTTGTTTTTTAATGATACAGTTGTAGTATTAATAGCGGAGAGAGATGTAACTGGTGTATCAAAATTCTTCTTCAAGATCAAAATCTTCACTCTCAGGTTCATTAGTTTTAACTCCTAAACGTTATATAAGAGTAATCAATATTTTTGTAGTAGAACCTTTTTTAAGTTTAGGACATAAGTCTGTATCCGCTTCGCTTTCGTTTTGTGAAGTGTTGTCTGAATATTGCAAAACTTGAGATATGTTTGTTCGTCTTTGCATTATTCTATACTTCAGAGCATTTACCAATTCAATACTTATTTTACTTTTTTGTGCAACAAGGGTGTCAATCATAAATTTAAACGTCGAATCTGCAACAAGAAAATTAGAATTTCTTCTGCATAGCGCTTCGATTGCTAATTTAATTGGTGACAATGCATCAATGTTTTCAGAAATTAATAGAAACTCCTCTTCGGAAAAGACTATGTTTGATTTTAAATCACTTAATGCTTTTTGAACACAATACCGTAATTGGTAAAACCTTCCCAACATAATAAGTAAACTATTCCATCGTGTTATGACATCCAACCGCAAATTCAATTCTTTACCAAATCGTAGTTTTACATATTTTTGTAAATATTGATCATTTTTTGTTGGAGATCTTCTGAATCGATCGGGATTTCATTTGATTCTAAGTAAATGGGGGATTCCTCGAATGAAGCTTCCGTGTAACCTGCATCAATTAGCGCTAATGTTCCAATACCGAAAATACCGGTATTTTTATGGTGAATACCGGTATTAATACCGGTGGAAATTTGGACGGTATCCCGGTTTTCGGTATATCGGTATACCGGTATTGCATTCCCTACAAACCATAATATATGTCGGAAGCCTTTTTTATATATTCCACCAAATCATTTTCTTGTTCATCGGAGAATACCTAATACCTAAGAGAATACCTAACCTATCCATTCTATATACAACGCGTTCAAGTTTTCTGCTGATTTTCCTCCTAGCATTGCATTCTGGCTTTTGCAGAAAATGAAATCCCTCAATTCCTTATGTTGATTCTGTTCAGAAATGAAGCGAATTTTTCAAAAAATGCAATACGCAATTTCCATAATAACTATGTATGGTGTGACGAAAATCCAAAATTGTTGAAGATCGTTTTCAACATCAGTTTTCTTTGAACGTTTGGCTTGGAATAGTGGATGGCTGCTTGTTTGGAATTGGACCGGTATTTTTACCAGGAAGACTTACCGGAGAGGTGTATTGCAACTTTTTCGAGAACACGCTCCCTGGTTTTCTGGAGGACGTACCATTAGCAATTAGAGATGCAATGTGGTATATGCACGATGTCCCCACTTTAGTCAAATAGCTCGTGATTTCTTAACATAAGCATATGGAAATTTATTGGACGAAGTGGACCTCAGTTATGGGTCGATCCCCGGACTTAAACCCCCTAGATTTTTTCCTATGGGGCTATTTGAAGTCCTTGATGTACGCTACTCCATTGAAAAACATAGAAAACTTTTGAAATCGAATCATTGTTGGGTGCAATTCAATTAAAACAGATCCTAGTATAGGATTTTTAGAGCACTGGAGAGCCGTAGATGAAATGGTGACAAACACCATGAAAAAAAAAGGAAAAGCACGAAAGAGAACTAGAAAATAGAAGAAGAAATGTACAGTAGACCCCGAAAATTACATTTATATGCCTCTGAAGTTATACCTTGACGAGTGGTTCCGGAGGCGGAGGGGAAAGGGTTTTAGTTGGTCAATGTATTCAAGATGAGTACATCAACCCAACATAGGGTGGTCATCGATACGGATCACTTAGATAGTGATTCGGACCACTCGTTTGTCAACAGATTTCCTAAACCCCTCCATTAAAAAAAAGATCCTAGTGTTTTTGGGAGAGTTCGCCAGTCAATGAGGAGAAGATTAGATTCTTGCATTCGAGCTCGAGGTTGCCATTTTGCACAGCTTTTGTAATTTTTGCTTGGTAAAATTGTTGGTTTGGTAAAATACCAAAAATTTGGTAAAAATTTATTCTTTAAAAGAAATTTCATTTATTATAAACTTTTTTATCGCATCTTCTTTAAACACCCTGTATATTTTCTTCATATATTCTCCTTCCTGTTCAATGTTATTGAACTCTCACAAACGGTCTCTTTTCAAAATATGGATAGTTGTATACGCGACAGTTAAGTTTTTTTGCCATCACGATGCCACAATCATCTCGGTCTCTCAACAGTCTTTGCGGTTCGGGAGCAGCAGCGGCGACGACAAGTCAACGTCTTGCGGTTAGCTCTTGTGCAAGAACCCAGAACGGCCTTTGGTGGTATGCGAGTGACCTCAATCTCGAATACTGAATACATAGACCAGTTCCACTTGTCGAAGGCGCTCTAAAAACGAGCAAAAACCCACCGGGAGAGTGAAAGAGCGGCACCGGCGACGTTCTAATACCTTTAACGCCTTATTGTCTTTTTGGATCTTTTAACTTTACGTTTTCTTCTTCTGCTTTGCCCGAGTTAGCTCCGTTTGCGTTAATTAACGATAATAAAGGTTAATCACAACCGTATATGTAGTCTTCGCCTTTTTTGGTTGTTTATAACGTTTGGTTTATTTTCAACGTAAATCGCTTAAACGCTCGATATTATACAGAGATGAGATTGCAAGTTTCGTTCTATTGTCGGTTAAATAACTCGTCAAAGTCCGGAGGTAGACAAGACCGGAGGTAATTTCGCATCGGACCCGATAAATTAGAACAGGTGTTGGACAAAGTGATTGATGTAAAGACGTCTATATAGACGCTGTTGGGTTCTAGGAAGTTCTAGGAAGTGGACGTTTAGGAAAAACACCCAAAAAAGACGCTTACCGCGCGACTATACTTCTTCGTGTTTACACAACGGGTGGTCCAAGAGGTCAGAGTTGTCTAGCAAGACAAACACTTTTCGTTTTACCGCCACCGCCGTGTAGGAAACAATTACTTTTAGTTGTCGTTTGTATCTAACTGTTTGTGTAATGTTCTTGGTGTTCTTATACATCAAGGTGAAGATGTTGTTAACATATGTTTAGATTTGATTTTATCTTGATTGGTGGGTAGATTATATATTAATATTTTAAGGATATAATAACAAAGGAGATTCATAAACATTCTTTTAAGTTTTGACTAACTTTATAAAATCATAAAAAAATTATTTGTGGAGATTAACAAATGATTATTACCTTAAATAAAAACTTAAAAACTCTATTTTTGATTATAATAGTTATATTCTTTCCAATTCTTAGAAAATTTTTGAAAAATGAATTTTTAACCGAACCCAACATAAATTTTTTCGAGTAACTTTAAAAAATCTCAACGACTTTATTTATAAAAATTAAGAAATGATATTTAGACTAATTTGTAGTTAAAAGGTTCTACTTTTTATTAAAAAAGTCAAATTAGTTCTAATTGTTACCAAAAAAATTAAAAAAATTCTTAAAGTTAGTAAAATTTTTTGACAGCTAACCTAACTTTTTTAAAAATTTGGTCGATTTTAAAAAATCGTACAGAGTTTATTTATTGAGACTAAGAAATGATTTTTATTTTAAATTAAAATTTAAAGATTTTATTTTTGACTGTAACAATCAAATTTGTTCTAGTTATCGTGAAAAAATTAAAAAAAAATTTTGAAAAGACCGAAGATTTTTATCCGAACTAATATAAATTTACAATTTTTTGACCAACTTTGAAAAATCGTTGCGACTTTATTTATAAGAGTTAAAAAATGATTTTTATGTTATATTGAATACAAAAGATTCTATTTTATATTAAAACAGACAACTTTTCTCTAATTCTTACCAAAAAAATTAAAAAAATTCTTAAAGTTAGTAAAATTTTTTGATAGCTAACCTAACTTTTTTAAAAATTGGTCAACTTTAAAAAATCGTACAGAATTTATTTATTGAGATTAAGAAATAATTTTTATTTTAAATTAAAACTTAAAGATTCTACTTTTGACTGTAACAATCGAATTTGTTCTAATTATCATTAAAAAATTTAAAAAAATGTTTGAAGAGACCGAAGATTTTTGACCGAAATTAACATAACCTTATAAATTTTTGAGCAATTTAGAAAAATCATAGTGACTTTATTTATAAGAACTAAAAAATGATTTTTATATTATATGGAATGTAAAAGATTCTATTTTGTATTAAGAAAGAAAAATTTTCTCTAATTCTTACCAAAAAAATTTAAAAAATTCTTAAAGTTGGTAAATATTTTTGGTAGTTAAGTTTTTAAAAAATAAACTTTGAAAAATCGTATAGAGTTTATTTTTAAAGATTAAGGATTGATTTTTATATTAAATTAACATTTAAAGAGTGTATTCTTGATTACTACAATCAAATTACTTCTAATTATCGCCAAAAAATTTAGAAAAATTTTGAAGTAATTAAAGAATTTTGACTGCAATGTTAGTTGCAAACTTTACATTTTTTAAAAATTTTAAATAATGGTGAAACATCAGATTTTCTTAAAAAATGAACTTTGAAAAATCGTACAGAGTTTATTTTTAAAGATAATACATTGATTTTTACGTTAAATTAACCCTTAGAGATTCTATTTTTAATAATTACAGTCAAATTGGTTCTAATTATTACACAAAAAATTTTTCAAGAAACCGAAGAAATTTGATTTTTCGTTAACTTTAAAAAATCGTAGCGACTTTATTTGTAAGGACTAAGAAATAACCTTTATGCCAAATTAAACTTAAAAGATACTATTTTGGATTTCAAATGTCATATTTATATAAATTGATACAGAAAAAATCTAAAAAATTCTCAAAATTGATAAAAACTTTTGGCAACTAATCTAACTTTTTAAAATAATTGATCAAATTTAAAAAATCGTACAAAGATTATTTTTAAAGATACGACAAAGAATTTTTCGTTAAATTAACACCTAAATATTTTATTTTTAATAATTACAGTCGAACCGGTTCTAATCATTATAAAAAAAATTCAAAAAATTTTTCAAGAAACCGAAGAATTTTGATTTTCCGTCAAATTTAAAAAAATCATAACGACTTTATTTATAAGAACTAAGAAATATCCTTTATGTTAAATTAAACCTAAAAGATATTATTTTAGATTTCAAATGTTAAATTTGTTCTAATTATTACCAAAAAAATTGAAAAAATTCTTAAAGTTGGTAAATATTTTTGGTAGTTAACCTAACTTTTTAAAAAATGAACTTTAAAAAATCGTACAGAGTTTATTTTTAAAGATAATACATTGATTTTTACGTTAAATTAGCCCTTAGAGATTCTATTTTTAATAATTACAGTCAAATTGGTTCTAATTATTACACAAAAAATTCAAAAAATTTTTCAAGAAACCGAAGAAATTTGATTTTCCGTCAAATTTAAAAAAATCATAACGACTTTATTTATAAGTACTAAGAAATAACCTTTGTGTTAAATTAAACCTAAAAGATATTATTTTAGATTTTAAATGTCAAATTTTTTCTAATTATTACCAAAAAAATTGAAAAAATTCTTAAAGTTGGTAAATATTTTTGGTAGTTAACCTAACTTTTTAAAAAATGAACTTTGAAAAATCGTACAGAGTTTATTTTTAAAGATAATACAATGATTTTTACGTTGAATTAACTCTTAGAGATTCTATTTTTAATAATTACAGTCAAATTTTTTCTAATTATTACCAAAAAAATTGAAAAAATTCTTAAAGTTGGTAAATATTTTTAGTAATTAACCTAACTTTTTTAAAAAATGAACTTTGAAAAATCGTACAGAGTTTATTTTTAAAGATAATACAATGATTTTTACGTTGAATTAACTCTTAGAGATTCTATTTTTAATAATTACAGTCAAATTATTTCTAATTGTTACACAAAAAATTCAAAAAATTTTTCAAGAAACCGAAGAATTTTGATTTTCCGTCAAATTTAAAAAATCATAGCGACTTTATTTGTAAGGACTAAGAAATAACCTTTGTGTTAGATTAAACCTAAAAGATATTATTTTAGATTTTAAATGTCAAATTTGTTCTAATTATTACCAAAAAAATTGAAAAAATTCTTAAAGTTGGTAAATATTTTTGGTAGTTAACCTAACTTTTTAAAAAATGAACTTTGAAAAATCGTACAGAGTTTATTTTTAAAGATAATACAATGATTTTTATGTTAAATTAACCCTTAGAGATTCTATTTTTAATAATTACAGTCAAATTGGTTCTAGTTATTACACAAAAAATTCAAAAAATTTTTCAAGAAACCGAAGAAATTTGACTTTCCGTTAATTTTAAAAAATCGTAGCGACTTTATTTGTAAGGACTAAGAAATAACCTTTATGCCAAATTAAACTTAAAAGATACTATTTTGGATTTCAAATGTCAAATTTATATAAATTGATACAGAAAAAATTTAAAAATTTCTCAAAGTTGGTAAAAAATTTTGGCAACTAATCTAACTTTTTAAAATAATTGATCAAATTTAAAAAATCGTACAAAGATTATTTTTAAAGATACGACAAAGAATTTTTCGTTAAATTAACACTTAAAGATTTTATTTTTAATAATTACAGTCGAACCGGTTCTAATCATTATACAAAAAATTCAAAAAATTTTTCAAGAAACCGAAGAATTTTGATTTTCCGTCAAACTTAAAAAAATCATAACGACTTTATTTATAAGAATTAAGAAATAACCTTTGTGTTAAATTAAACCTAAAAGATATTATTTTAGATTTTAAATGTCAAATTTTTTCTAATTATTACCAAAAAAATTGAAAAAATTCTTAAAGTTGGTAAATATTTTTGGTAGTTAACCTAACTTTTTAAAAAATGAACTTTAAAAAATCGTACAGAGTTTATTTTTAAAGATAATACAATGATTTTTACGTTAAATTAACCCTTAGAGATTCTGTCTTTAATAATTACAGTCAAATTGGTTCTAATTATTACACAAAAAATTCAACAAATTTTTCAAGAAACCGAAGAAATTTGATTTTCCGTTAATTTTAAAAAATCGTAGCGACTTTATTTGTAAGGACTAAGAAATAACCTTTATGTCAAATTAAACTTAAAAGATACTATTTTGGATTTCAAATGTCAAATGTATATAAATTGATACAGAAAAAATTTAAAAAATTCTCAAAATTGGTAAAAACTTTTGGCAACTAATCTAACTTTTTAAAATAATTGATTAAATTTAAAAAATCGTACAAAGATTATTTTTAAAGATAAGACAAAGAATTTTTCGTTAAATTAACACTTAAAGATTCTATTTTTAATAATTACATTCAAACGGGTTCTAATCATTATACAAAAAATTCAAAAAATTTTTCAAGAAACCGAAGAAATTTGATTTTCCGTCAAATTTAAAAAAATCATAACGACTTTATTTATAAGTACTAAGAAATAACCTTTCTGTTAAATTAAACCTAAAAGATAGTATTTTAAATTTTAAATGTCAAATTTGTTCTAATTATTACCAAAAATATCGAAAAAATTCTTAAAATTAGTAAATATTTTTGGTGGTTAACCTAACTTTTTAAAAAATGAACTTTGAAAAATCGTACAGAGTTTATTTTTAAAGATAATACAATGATTTTTACGTTAAATTAATACCCAAAGAGTCTATTTTTGATTATTATAAAAAAATTAGTTCTACTTATCGCTAAAAAATTCAAAAAAAAAAAATGTTGAAGGAATTGAAGCATTTTGACTGAAACTAATATTACTTTACAATTTTTTTTTTAATTTTAAATAATGGTCAAACATCAGATTTTTTTTTATTTACTTATGTATGTTACATTAGAAAGATTTATTAAGTGGAGAGAAATCGGTCGAATGATGTAAAATTAGCAAAATTTTTTGGCAGTTAACTAACCTACTTCTAAAAAAAATTGATCAATTTTAAAAACTCGTACATAGTTTATTTATAGAGTTTAAGAAATGATTTTTATTTTAAATTAAAGCTTAAAGATTCTATTGACTGATTCGATTGAAAAATCTTACTGACTTTATTTCTAAGAATTAAGAAACGATTTTTATATTATATTGAATATAAAAGATTCTATCTTATATTAGAAAAGACCAATTTTCTCTAATTGTTTCCAAAAAAATTAAAAAAATTCTTAAAGTTGGCAATTTTTTACAGTTAGTTAACCTAATTTAAAAAAAAATGTACAATCTTTATTTTTCGAAATTGCGATTGAATTTTTACCCTAAATGAACACCTAAACATTCTATTTTTGTTTATTACAGTCAAATTTCTTCAAAATTTCGCAAAAAAAATCAGAAAAAATTTTTAATTCAAAACTTTTAAAATTATTTTATGAATTTAACTAAAATTTTTTTCTCATATATTTTACATCTGTACAAAAAAACTTTTTGATTACTTAATTAAAGATAAAAATGTTGTTAAAACTTAAAATCTTTTTGATTTAAAGGAATTTGTACCCCACCCATAACTATCTTATTTAATTGGTGAAATTAAAGTGTTAAGACTGTAGAAGTTAATTGGAACTTGAACCGGCGGCGTACAATCGCCACATCTACCTTGGAATCCGAAAAGCAGTTATTCCAATGTGTATAATTACCACATTAAAATATCCCAATAGTTATGATGGTAATTTTACAGTCGATTGCGCGTTAAACTGTTGTTTATGGGATTGTCGTTTACTACCTAAGGAAACTAAAAAAATTTGATTACGAAGAATTAAACTATTAAAAATGAAAATAATAATTTTTATTATTTTCTTTCTAAGGAGAGATAGGGTGAAACGTTTGATATTAATATGGCGATAAGTCGATGACACTACTTGCTGAGAGAAGTGTGGGTTGTCGGAAGACACTGAGATATTGTCTAGTTCCTTTGGTCGGTCGTAGGTTTTCGGTTACTTATAAATTGTCATTGTCAACCGGTTGAAATGAAGATGTAACGCAATGATACGGCGAGAAAAGGGATAAGTTACAAAAATATTACCTACTTCAAAGCGTAACCGGTAAATTATTAAAATTTTATTGTTGTCTTTCGATTGGTTATAAATCAAAATGAAAAGATTAACTTTTATCCCTTGGGTTTGAAAAGATTTACTTATGCTAATTTAAGTAAAGTTAAGGTGAGGATAATTTTTTTTTATCAACCGGGAAACAATAAATTTTCGTCCGTCAAGACAAAATGCTAGAGACGTTGGCACATCGTTGATAATTACGGTAATAAAACCGGTAATTAATTGGTCAATATTCTTGGTTAATTTATGTGCGAAGCGGTTCGCTATCGGTCGGATCGTTTATTTATACGGTGGCATTTTGCAACGGGCGCTAAGATTACGAAAAATTTACTGACCCTCGAAAGTTTGTTCTTTGGTCGAGTCGAGTGGAGTCGATACGCGACCGAAGTTGCACAAAAAACCGTTGCGGCCGCGGATCGTACCTGAAAACTTCCCGAAACTTTGCTAATGACATTATCTTCTCGACGTAACCGGGTAACAATAAAGTTTTACGACGTAATGACTTAATGGGCGGTGACGTGAAGTGGCGGGAATGCGTAAAAACGCCTCTCGATTACACCTGTGAGAGCCCTCTTCTTCTGCTTCGGCACTCCGAGTTCGTCTTCATCTTCATTGTTGCGACCGCAATGTGTCCGCCAAATGACTCATCAATTTTCACCGTAAACTTGTTTAGTGTTTTCGACAGTTCCATTACAATTCCATTACGAGGAATTTTTTTAGTACGGTTTTTCTCATAAAACTTTGTTCGAAGCGATTATTATAGAAATTATTAAAGATTTTATTAAAGAGGAAGCATGTATAGAAAAAAATAAATAAAATGTTAAATGAAAAATTAAAAATTAAAACCACATATTATAGCAAATTGTTTGTTTTTTCCATCCTTTAAGAAATAATCTTTTTTTGAAATAAACGTTGTTTTAACTGTAATTAAGAAAATTTATTGTACGCTAGAGGATAAGATTGGACAATTTCTTTTACTTGAATTAATAAAAAAGAATAACAGAAAAGAAAATCATCAATTTTCCTGCTTAAAATTCAGTTTTAGTAGGTTGTTTCTTAGTTTATTTGGATTGGGTGTAAAGCAGAAAGCTGGAGTACAAAGAAGAAATCCTTGACAATAAAATACAGAATTCTATGGCTTCAGAGCTTTCTTTCCTGTTTTACCGTGCGCATTCAATCGCACACATACACACACACGTACAGATACAAAGAGGCGAAGAGAGAGACAATTTCTTACCTCGACATTGTTTCATAAGAAACAGGAAAAATGTACGAGAAGCCGGCCTCCTTTGTAAACCTCTTTGTAGGACCTATTCTTTGCCGGTTTCGTTATACAATCTTATATCCACTTAAAAGGACTTACCATGTAACTTCTTCTTTGTACCTAAAGTAAAAATTCTATCTTAAAAATATCAAATTTTAAAATTTAGACTCATCTGGATACGTCTAACCTAACTTTAGACAATCGATCAACTTTAAAAATTCATCAAAAATTCATTTTTAAAGATTTTGACTTGATTCTTTTTCTAAATGAAACTTAAAGTGTTCTAATTTTAACCAAAAAAGACTGTTTTACTCCAAGTGGTGTCAAAAAAATTAAAAAAATTTTCAAAGTTGGTAAAGATTTTTTTAGGTTAGAAAATTAACCATTTTTTAAAAAATTCATCAAAAATTCATTTTTAAAGATTTTGATTTGATTTTTCTTCTAAATGAAACTTAAAACATTCTAATTTGAATTAAAAAAGACTGGTTTATTCCAAGCGTTTTCAAAAAAATTAAAAAAATTTTCAAAGTTGGTAAAGATTTTCTTAGGTTAGAAAATTAACCATTTCTTAAAAAATTCATCAAAAATTCATTTTTAAAGATTTTGATTTGATTTTTTTTCTAAATGAAACCTAAAACATTCTAATTTTAACTAAAAAAGACCGTTTTATTCCAAGTGTTGTCAAAAAAATTAAAAGAATTTTCAAAGTTGGTTAAAATTTTTGACACTTCTAACCTAACTTAAAAAAATCGATCAATTTTAAAAATTCATCAAAAATTCATTTTTAAAGATTTTGATTTGATTTTTTTTCTAAATGAAACTGAAAACATTCTAATTTCATTTAAAGAAAACCGCTTTATTCTAAATGTTGTCAAAAAAATTAAAAAAAATTTCAAAGTTGGAAAAAATTTTTGATACTTTTTTAACTTAAGAAAATTAACTTTAAAAATTCATCAAAAATTCATTTTTAAAGATTTTGATTTGATTTTTTTTCTAAATGAAACTTAAAACATTCTAATTTTAAGTGAAAAAGACCGTTTTGTTCCAAGCGTAGTCAAAAAAATTTAAAATATTTTCAAAGTTGGTAAAAATTTTTGACACTTTTTTAACTTAAGAGAATTAACTTTAAAAATTCATCAAAAATTCATTTTTAAAGATTTTGATTTGATTTTTTTTCTAAATGAAATTCAAAAGATTCTAATTTTAATTAGAAAAGACCGTTTTGTTGCAAGAGATGTAAAAAAATTTAAAAAATTTTCAAAGTTGGTAAAGATTTTTTTAGGTTAGAAAATTAACCATTTTTAAAAAAACTCATCAAAAATTCATTTTTAAAGATTTTGATTTGATTTTTTTTCTAAATGAAACTCAAAACATTCTAATTTTAATTAGAAAAGACCGTTTAATTCCAAGTGTTGTCAAAAAAATTAAAAAAATTTTCAAAGTTGGTTAAAATTTTTGACACTTCTAACCTAACTTAAAAAAATCGATCAATTTTAAAAATTCATCAAAAATTCATTTTTAAAGATTTTGATTTGATTTTTTTTCTAAATGAAACCTAAAATATTCTAATTTTAACTAAAAAAAGACTGTTTTATTCCAAGTGTTGTCAAAAAAATTAAAAAAAAATTTCAAAGTTGGTAAAGATTTTTTTAGGTTAGAGAATTAACCATTTTTTAAAAAATTCATCAAAAATTCATCTTTAAAGATTTGGATTTGATTTTTTTTTCTAGATGAAACCTAAAACCTTCTAATTTTAATTAGAAAAGACTGCTTTATTCCAAGCGTTGTCATAAAAATTAAAAAAAATTTCAAAGTTGGTAAAAATTTTTTAGACTTTTCTGACTTTTTCTAACATTAAAAATTCATCAAGAATTCATTTTTGATCATTTTGATTTGATTCTTTTTCTAAATGAAACCTAAAACATTCTAATTTTAACTAATAAAGACCGTTTTATTCCAAGCGGTGTCAAAAAAATTAAAAAAATTTTCAAAGTTGGTAAAGATTTTTTTAGGTTACAAAATTAACCATTTTTTAAGAAATTCATCAAAAATTCATTTTTAAAGATTTTGATTTGATTTTTTTTCTAAATGAAACCTAAAGCATTCTAATTTTAAGTAGAAAAGACTGTTTCATTCCAAGTGTTGTCAAAAAAATTAAAAAAATTTTCAAAGTTGGTTAAAATTTTTTACACTTTTCTAATTTTTTCTAACTTTAAAAATTCATCAAAAATTTATTTTTAAAGATTTTTATTTGATCTTTTTTCTAAATGAACTCTAAAACATTCTAATTTTAATTAAAAAAGGCCGTTTCATTCCAAGTGTTGTCAAAAAAATTAAGAAAAATTTCAAACTTGGTAAAGATTTTTTTAGGTTAGAAAATTAACCATTTCTTAAAAAATTCATCAAAAATTTATTTTTAAAGATTTTGAATTGATTTTTTTCTATATGAAACCTAAAATATTCTAATTTTAACTAAAAGAGGCCGTTTTGTTCCAAGCGTTGTCAAAAAAATTTAAAAAAAATTCAAAGTTGGTAAAAAATTTTTACATTTTTCTAACCTTTTCTAACATTAAAAATTCATCAAAAATTCATTTTTAACCATTTTGATTTGATTTTTTTTAAAATGAAACTTAAAACATTCTAATTTTAATTAAAAAAGACCGTTTTGTTCCAAGCGTAGTCAAAAAAATTTTCAAAGTTGGTAAAGATTTTTTTAGGTTAGAAAATTAACCATTTTTTAAAAAATTCATCAAAAATTCATTTTTAAAGATTTTGATTTGACTCTTTTTCTAAATGAAACCTAAAATATTCTAATTTTTATTAAAAAAGACCGTTTTGTTCCAAATGTTGTCAAAAAAATTTAAAAAAATTTCAAAGTTGGGAAAAATTTTTGACACTTTTTTAACTTTAGAAATTAACTTTAAAAATCCATCAAAAATTCCTTTTTAAAGATTTTGATTTAATTTTTTTTCTAAATGAATCATGAAATATTATAATTTTAATTAAAAAAGACTGTTTTGCTGCAAGCGTTGTCAAAAAAATTTAAAAAAATTTCAAAATTCTTCCGTTTATTTAATTGTTTAAAATTTTTGTGTGATAAATAAAATAAATTTGATTAATTTAATAAAAAATAGATGATTTTATTTATTTTTTCAGAAAATTTTGTTTCTTAATTTCCATAAATAAAGTCTGTGCGATTTTTTAAACTTGATAATAAATTTCTTGGGTTCAGTTCAAATTTCCGGTTTCTTTGGGAATTTTTTCAAATTCTTTGGTGATAAATATAACAAATATTATATACAAAGATATAACAAATTCTTTAATTTTGGTAAAAAGTTTCTCTGCGATTTCTTAAACTTTCATCTTGAAGATATCAAAATATAAATTTGAAACTCATCTCAAACCCGTAAAGATTAACGTTCGTAAGTAAAAATAAAGTAAAGTTATTCTTCCGGATTGGGTAATACGCGAACCGAAGAGAAACGCAAAGAACGGAAATAGAAATTATATACAGAAAGAAAATTGCGAGAAAGTTTTCTCAAAGAGAAGTCTCCGGCGCTCCGCTTCGATACCGTACCGCCGGAATTCAGGACTCAAAGAAGTTAATGGAAAACCCTCCTCGGCGAAAAAGAGAGAGAGGAGGCGTTTGTGCGCGTTCCTCGCGACCGAAACGAACGAACGAACGAACACAAAGTCCGATTTTAAATTATTATCCGGAAGCAGGGAGGAACAGGAGTTTGTTTACTCTACCTTCGGAGTCCTCCTCCGCTCGGAACACCCGTTTGCTTTTTATTACAAACTTTATATTAATGTAAATAGATATAGAAAATGCGCCCGGTTGGATTTTAAACGGTTTTCCCACCGAAGGCAAAATAAATACCCTCTCGGTTATCATCCGGAGTGTTTTAGTTTCTTTAATGACGTTTTGTTCAAATTGGGATTGATTTTTTTTAAAATAAAGATTGATTTCTTAAAAAGAAAGAATGTTTTTTAATCAAAGATTTTTTATAGTTAAAGATTTTTTAATCAAAAATTTTTTTAATCATAGATTTTTTTTTAGTTAGAGATTCCTTTTTAATTAAAGATTCCACCATGAAAGTATAATAAATAAGACTTTTACGACGTACACACCATTGTGACGACTTTAATAAAGCTTAAAGAAGTTTAAGAATCCCGTCGATATTTAATACGCAATAAAACGTTATTTACGCCCCCTTTTAGCTACTTTTAGTCCTTTTCAATTAAACACCTATCTAAGTAGGAGAGCGCCGTAAACTGCGTGCGATGCGTTTTACGGCGGTTTCCCGGCCTTCGGTCCGGTCCGAGAGATAAACGGCGGCATAAAATCGCGGCTCTCCTTTGCCTCCTTCCGACCGACGGGAGAGGAGGAGGACGAACGAGAAGACACATCAAAAACGGCCGCAACGAGCGTAACAAAAGGACGCCCGGCGATCGCAATTAAAACCCGACCGAACGGAATCCACCACAAGAGGGAGAAGAAGAAGAAGAAGAAGAAACTCTCCCTCTTCTTCATTCTCTTCTTTTACTTTATCTTCTTCTATATTCTCTTCTTCTTCTTGTTCTTAGTTAGTCCCATCTTCTTCTTCTTGTTCTTCGTCATTCTCATCTTCGTGTCCTTCTTGCCCTTCTTGTCCTTATCCTTCTTCATTTCCTTTTTTTTTCTTATTCTTCTTCATTCCCTTCTTGCTCTTCTTCATTCTCATCTTGTTGTTCTTCTTCAACTTACTGTTCTTGTTTATTTAAGTGAAGGGTCGCGAAGAGAACGCACAACGCGGAGGACAAACAATCAAGGATGGTCGACGGTGACTTTTGTGGCCACTAAACCGTCTTGTTTATTGTTTATTAAAATGCGGACGTTTACGTACTTACGAAGGAGAGCGGGTATATATGCGAGTTATACGCGAGTTACTTTTATTAGTATAACGGGGGAGAGCTTTTATTGCCGCATTAAAAATATTATGTGGTGTTCTGAAATGTAGGGAAAAGGAAAAAATTTAATTATTAAAATTGGGTTTTGGAGAGTAAAAATTGATCTAAATTTTATTTGGTCGATAAGTAATGAAAAAAATTTTCAAATGAAAAAATAAAATGGGCAGAAATAATAATAATGAAGTAATTTATTGCTTTTATCAAATGATTTAATTTTGTAGTAGATTTGGTAGATGGATGTGGTAGATTTTAAATAATTCTATTTTCACAACACCATTTATTAAATCGGTCGATTGTCTAATTAACCTTAATAATCAAAGACGATGCTTCTCCAGCTAATATTGCTATGAACGTGTCTTCAGCATACATTACCACATGAAATTTTGCAACCATATATTGTGGCAGATTATGAATAGTTGGAAAGTTAACACTTTGTTGATCAGTGATGAATTAACTCGTCTTTTCATACCCAAACGTTGCTTAGCGGTGACAAGTTAACTCGTCAATTATAAATCAATAGCCGGTGATATGATATAGTTTCTATGTAAAATTTCCGGTCAACAAAGTATTAAAAGATCTAAAATAGAGTCTTAAGGTACACTCAGGCTCATTGACGTCACATTTGAAACGGTCCACCCGATATTAAAGGCATATTACGATCGAGTATAAGAGAATTTATGTAATTTAAGACTAGACCTCTTGTACCTAGATTATACAATTTCTCCGAACGAGTCAAAACAAGTTTCCCATGAGAAACCTCAAAAAATTGCATTAAAATTATGGAAAAAGTTATTTAGTTGGATTCTTAACGGTATTTTGAAATATTAAAAAAAGGCAAAACTGCACATGGAGAAGGATCGATAATTTTCAAAGTTCTATCACTTTTCCCTTTTTAAAAATTAGGAAATTTTTTGCCATTTTGAGAAATTTGGAAAAATATCAAGTGCAATTAAAGGGTTTATAGTCGTCAATGGCTCAGTTGTAACCCCTAGCACAAACTTCTCATATTTTTCGTTACCTATACTTCTAACTTTTCTATAAATGTATTTAAACTCGAGTTACTAAAGTAAAAGACTGCATCACGAAATGGAACTGCACCATGAAGAGAAAGATGAAATTTGTTGTATTTATCAATAAAAATTTTTTTAAAAATCGTAAAGAAATCGAACAATCTGAACTGAATACAAGAAATTTTTGGTCAAGTTTAAAAAATCGTACAGAATTTATTTGTGAAAGTAAAGACACAAAATGTCATAAATAAAAATCATCAAATTTGTGGTATTTACCAAAGAATTAAAAAACATATACCAACAAAAGCCAATTTGTTTGCTTTTGTTAACTCAAAAAATTTTTGAAAAAGTGTTATTGGTGTTTTTCCAAATGCTCTCTCTCTTAAGCGAAGTTCCATTTCTAGGTAATACAATTACTTCGTCTGCTAAACATTGTACCAGTTTTAATAAAATTAGGGCATGCCTTTGATTGATCTCCGTTGAGATCATGAACGTTTAGCGATTTTTTGAGTACTAGTATGTACTATAACTCGAAATGAAGCTGCACCATGAAAATAAAGATAAAAAATTAAGCTCCCTCTCCGTAGCATTGCCGAGTACTGTGTACATTTTGTGTCTTTACTTTCACATATAAATTCTGTACGATTTTTTAAACTTGACCAAAAATTTCTTGGATTAACTTCAGATTATTCGATTTCTTTAGGATTTTTTAAAAATTTTTTAGTGATAAATACAACAAATTCCTTGAGTTTAGTAAAAATTAGAAAATTCAATTTATCTTTCCTTAACATTTCTTTTCGTAATTTCCATAAATAATTTTTTTGGTATGTTTTAAACTTAAGTGACTAAAAATTTGTTAGGTTCGGTCAAATTTCTTCGATTTCTCTTGAAATGTTTTAAAATCTTTTGGTGATAAATACAACAAATCCAATGATTTTATCAGAAACCAAATAATTTAATTTATCTTTCTTTAACTTTTCATTTCTTATTTTTTACAAATAAATTTTAAGAGTTTTTTTAAACTTTAGGTTCGATCAAATTTTTTCTAAAAATTAATTTTATTCAAGTAAGTGGGTAAAGTTAAAGTAGATCCACATTCAAACTTCGTGGTTTGGTGGTTTTTCTGTTTTCCGCGTTTAGTAATGACCTGATCACAATTTGTTTGATCGAAACCTTAGATAATCAAAAAAAAAAAAAAATAAATAATAGGAACGTTTTAGTAAAATTCCAATGTGTTTTATTCGCAACATTGAAAACTGTTTAAAATTGAAGACCTTGGCGTGAAAAGGGTGCAAGCCACAAAAATTTAAAAATTGAGATTTTCGGTCCAAATGATTCAGAAATGAAGGTATTAGCCACATACAACTACTTTTAGCGATTCTTCAATAATAAGCCTCGGTGCGGTAAAATGACGTTTTCATAATTTCGAATAAGCGGCGCAAATTTTCAAAATAAGGTTACAAGCCACTAACATGAGTGATACGCGTGCTGGGTGTTCTCGTGATTTTCACCAATTTTCTGGTAATTTAAACAAAAAGAAGAGTTATGAGTTTAACTCAGATGATAGCATAAGGGACAGAAACCACATTGAAAGTGATAATCAAGAGAATTCATCATCCTCCGAAGAGCAACAGATACGTATTTGCAGTTATGTGGCATACACCCTTTTACTGAAAATCATGATGACGTAATTTTGCATATAAAATCCGGCTGCAAAGCGAGAAATTGTGAAGTGTTCCATTTTTTCGAGAAATATTAATTCTCTGAAGTCTTCTTTACAAGTTTGAATTCAGAAAACAATGACATTTTATTTTCTAAAATTAACGACACTCAAGGAAAAGCCTTTTCTAAGAATTCTTCAAATCTTAAGCGAGAATATACCAACATTTCACAATGCAAAAAACTTTAAATTTTCCTGCCTTAAAGGCAAATTCAGTATTTTGTTACCCTTTTCCTAAACTTTTATTAAATCTTTTTTTTGTGTATTACCCTAAGTGAACCAAAATTTTATTTGGAAATCGATGCTAAAAATTTCAATCATCAAGAAATTGAATAATCAACAATCAAGTAGAGCATATAGATGAAGATTACTCGCTCGTTGGTAACTAATCTCTTACTTTTAATTCTTAAGTTGTTTCAAATCACCATTTATTTTTTCATGTAAAAGGATACCTAGCCACATTATTTAAGCAAATAAATCTTAAAAAAGCAATACCAGTGCTTTTTCTTCAACTCCTTTTTATTTAAAAGGTACTAAGTAATCTATCTTATTTTTTCTTCCTAAAATTAAATGTATTGTATGTAAACTGGATTTTGTGGATTTAAAAGAAATTTATTTGATTAGTTTCTCGAAAGTTATTAATGTGTGGCATACATCCTTTTCACGCCAAGGTCTTCAATTAAACAAAATGTTCTATTTTGTCGAGAATGTATTATATTTAAAAACTTGAAATAAAATCTAGAACATATACGTCTGAAAAAGGTTGTAACATCTCAAACGTTATTTATTATTTTTTTCTACAAATTTCTACAAAACTCTAAAACCGAAAACTTCTTATTCTAGATCTTGTATTAAACGTTCTCAGCTTCTAATTTGGTAATTTAATCTTAAACTGAATAAAAGTCATTCTTTGGCATACAATTAATTTTTCTGATTAAAAATAGATAAAATCGCCCAGGCCTTATTTATAGGAATTAAGAAATGATTTTTATGTTAAAATAAAGTTAAAAGATTCTATTTTTAATTTAAAAAATCTATTTTGTTTTAATTGTTACCAATTTTTTAGTAAAAAATATCAAAGAAACCCTTTTATTTTTGTACTTTTCGATTTGTTTCAATTCCAATTTCTAAATAAAATGTATAGATTGACAGGTTAATAAGTTAGATAAGTAAGAAAAACAAAACAGTTGAGAGTAAATAAAAAGAAGATATCTAAGGTAATAAAAGAAAATAAGCACGTAATCCTTATCGTATTAAATTATTACCATTCCTGCCGGTTCAGGATTGTTTTGTTCAATTTCTTACCTTACGCAATTGCTAATTGAAGTCCGGATTTGCAATTACAATGCGCCATCTAGAAGCGTCTACAGTTCAATACAGTAGGCTGCTATCTGGGAGTTAAAAGCAAAAAATCCCTCAAGTGGTCAGGATCTACTCGCGGATATCGACTTTGCGAGCGGTTTTAACTTTGCGACCGCGGATAGTATACCTTTATCTTACATTGTAATGTGCCGCGGTACTTAACTTTCCTTCTCTCCTCTTCGATCCTTTGTGTTTTACTCGAAACGATACCGTCGCGTTTCTGTTCTTGCGATTGCGTTTGACTAATGAGACGACAAAGGCCTTAAGTCTCGGTTGTTGTTCTTTTAAGTATTGAAACCGAACCGTGTAAGTAGCACGTAACACCGTAAACGCGCGTTTCATGCAAATTTTTACATCCTCGGGCCGCGGGGCCGTTCATCACGGTTGGGGAGAGAAGAAGATTCCGGAGTCACGCAACCGAAACAATGCCGGGACAAGGGGGCCCCCGAGCATAAGATACGCGATCCTACCGCTTCATCAGTAAATATCTCTTCCCCGTCCTGGTAGCTGAAAGCGGAGAGACGCGATAGTTCGTGTAGAACGTCGAACAAGAAACGATAAATTATCGTTTAACCGACGATTAAAAAAGGAGGAGTTAAGATGGGAGAAAAAAAATTTTTTAAAGATTTTATTTATTTAGTTAAAAAGATTTTATTTATTTATTTAGTTGAATTGATTAATTTTTTTTAATTTTACTATTAGATAAAAAAAAAATAAAAATAGTAAAAAGAGACAATGATAAAATGGGAAGTTCTGTCAGGTAAAAAACGTCCCACGTTTTTCATGAATGAAAGGTGTAAATGGCGTAAGTGGTAAACGACAATGAACCACTTAGCGCCCCCCGGTAAAACACAAAAGAACCGGAGCACCTTTTATAAGCAATGACTCGCCGAAACTCGAACCAGAACTCGACGCATTTACGTTACACGTTGTTTCATTAGTGAGCGAGTACAAAGCGAAAATCACAATGAATCATTTAACGATTTCATCTTACGAAACGATTTTTATACATTAGAGCTTTTCCATTAACGGTTCATCCATTAAGAAAACAACCTTTATCATTGTGTTTTTTCTTTTTAAGTTTTAATCCAAAATGAATGTTGATAATGAATTGTTTTATATTTTTGCAAATATTTTTCTTGTTGATTTCCTAAAATTTACTGAAAAAAAAATAATAAACAAACAAAATATTTATTAATACAGAATTTTACAAAAATATTAGCTCAAGATTTTAAGAATTTTAACTCATTATTGGCCACTAAAAAATCCTTACTTCATCTGGCGTTAAGCCAGGTTTTGATCATTCAAATAACTAGAGAATTTATTCAAATAAAAAAGTGCCTAATCTGAAAATAGAATTTCTGATACAGTAGAACCCCAATTATCCGAGTCGCAATTACTCAAGCTCCGGATTAACCGACCCAAGCTCGGGATTCCGTACGTGGTTCTACCATTAAAAAATCTTGATCAAAAGTTATTGATATGGAGGACTATGGCAGTGAAGATGATATTCCATTAAATGAATTGGCTTTGAAATGGAGAAGCCGGGGAAAAATCTCTTCAAATTTGGATATCGAGACAGAAGAAGAAGTAGAACAAAATTTGATAAGACAAGATGTTATTGAATGGGTTACAGCAGATGATTTTCAAGAAGAAATGAGTGTTGAAGAACTAATGAATGCCTTTCAGAAAACCAAAAAATCAGATGACGAGATGACGAAGCGGTGGATGAAGAACATTTTCAGTTATCTGAGGTGGATGTCTCCCCACGTTACCTCGGATAATCGAGGTTCTACTATAATAGAATCGGTCACTTCAAAAACCACATTAGTCACGTTTTTCTCAAAAATGCTTTTTTTTACTGTAAACGCTTCCTCAAAGATAGACGAATATTCTGGGTAAAAACCACGTAAGTCAGTACATTCCTTCCTCTTCAAACAAGAGCGCGTAATTTACGTTCATTGCTTAAATAACATAAGTCAGCGGCTTAAGTGGTTTTTGCATGCAGTATCAGATGGCGGACCGTGATTTTGGAGTTTTATAAAAAAACTGTGCGAAAACATGATCGCATCTACGTCCCAGAAGAATACATTATTTTGCTTTCGAACTCCAGTTCAACATTTACAATCAAAGAACTAAAAACTGAAGATGTTTTGGATTTTCAAAAATGGTGTCCAACTTTATACAAAAAAAATGTTTTCAACAAAATCGTACTGTAAATGTGTTCCAAAAGAACAAAAAATAATATTTTCTCCTTCGACATATATGAGTTTTCATTATGAATCAGATAAAAATATACTATCATAGCCGAGGAATTTGTTGATGGATTCATTAAACATTCATTCATATTAACGGTAAAGCCACGATTTAATTGCTACACATCTGGGTGGCAAGCTCTCCACTAGCTTCTGACATCTACTCTGGTTGTGAGAGATGAAATACCATGCTTCCTTAATTTCATCCCAAAACTCGTCTGATTTTTAAAAATGTTTTCCCCCAATTTTAATTTTTCGTCGTTCCATAGATTTTTTATAGGGTTTAGATCGGGACTTTGTGCAGACCAGAAAAGAACATTAATTTTCCGCAAAACCAATCCTTAACCACCTTACCAGTATGCTTTGGATCGTTATTTTGCATAAAAATTCAGTTAACCGACATAAAATCAAATGTGAATGGTTCTATAACATTCTTAAGGATGTCTAAGTACGCAAACCTATCCATCCTTCCATCAATTCTAATCATCAATTCTAACCATCAAGCTTCCTCCAATATGTTTAACAGTTTTTTGTGTATTTCGAGTTAAGAGATCGGCATTTTGGGCGATGGACGAATGTTTTACTATCCGATCCAATACGGTTTATCTTTGTCTCATCACTTATCACTCCACAGTCCTCTTTTTCAAAATTTAATGTTCATATTTGCATGGTTTTTAGCAAAAGTTAACCGAGAAAATTACATGTGTGCTATTCTTTTTGTCCATAGCTGTATGCATGTATTTAAAATTGCATTTTTTGATTTCGATTGAATAAAAAGATCATTTACACTCTAATTTTTCATGCTCCTTGGATTGGTACGTCTATGATCAAACAGTCTGGGGATATTTGAATTCTCTGTGTATCCATTTTTAAAAGTACAACAAAAATAAGTCATTTCGTTTGACTTTGAAACACTATACAGAAAGAAAATTCTAACATAACTTAATTTATATATTTACAAAAAATTTAATTTTTAAAAATTCATAGTTAAAAAACTAATCATTCTAGAAACTTGAAATTTGATGGGGATTTAAAATGAAATTTAATTTTTATTTTTACCAAAAATTAACTTCCTATGATTTTTAGTTTTTTCTCTAGAAATGAAATTCTAACCTAACCTAATTTACATGTCTACCAAAAATTTGTTAATTTTTAAAAATTGATATCTCAAAAACTAATTATTGTAGAAAGTTGAAATTTTAGGAGGATTTAGATTAAAATCTAATCTTGATTTTTACCATAAATAAATTTTCTACGACTTTTAGCTTTTTCTCCAGAAGCGAAACACCGACCTAACCTAATTTACATGTCCACTAAAATTTGTTAATTTTTAAAAATTCATATCTCAAAAACTAATTATTGTAGATAGTTGAAATTTTAGGACGATTTAGATTCAAATGTAATCTTCGGTCCTTTAAGGACCGATTTTTTTTTTACGGCCATTGTAGACCGTACATTCTATCCCGAGATATCTCGGGCCTGGTCCTTAAGGAGTTAATAAAAAAACTATCAACTCCTGTGTCACTTCCATTAGCTAAAGCTTGTGATTTGAAAGTGCCAATTAATAGTAAAAATTTAGATGATTTAAAGCGAGTTCAGGATAGCATTCTGGAAGAGCATATGCCATTTTATCAAAACATATTTAGCTGGCCAACTGCAAATGTTGAAGTTAATTCAGATGAGAATGATGGAGAATATGATTTCGTACCATAATGATAGTAAAACATGAAAATGTAAACATGTAACAGGTTAATAAGATAATGTTTAAGTGTAATTTTCAATTATATTGATTAAAAATATGATGTATATGACTGTTTTGTCCAAATTATGTACAATCTAACCCTGTTTCTTGCTAAAACAACATAAGTCAAGAACAGTTTTTCAGGTTTTATTATTATTATTATTATTATTATTATTATTATTATTATTCATAAATTATAAAGATTATTCAATATTTCAATCTTTTAAAGTTCAAACACTATAATCAACCCAAAAAAGTCCTTCAAAACTCGTTTACTTGTGAATGACACAGTTTTTATTGATTCCTGAAAAATTCTAATTGTGTGACTTATGCGGTTTTTGAAATGACCGATTCAATTTTATTTAATATGGCAGTTCTCAAAATATTTTTCTTCACATAAAAGCATCTGACAATGTTGGTACATTAAGCAGGTTTCATTCCTTTTGCCCTGACTTTTGCAAACTTTGCTACATTTCTGAGGAAACTGTTCTTTTCCCGAATTACGATTGTTATCAGTCTGTTTGTTTTTATACCTCCTGCAAGCCTAGTTGGTGCATCTTTACAAGAGATTCTTTTTGATGGACCTCTGGATTTTCATCCAATCTTTAGCAACTTGTAGTAAATAAAAGGTAAATTTTATTTTCTTTTTCGAACAAGTTTTTTTTTGTCTATTTGACACTTTTCCTCATAATTGGATTATAAGAAAAGTATTGATCTGCAAAATCAACACCTTTCCTTTAGTACCTTCTGATTTTTTTTATCATTTCACTAGTTTTTCAACTTATTTTACCAATCTCTATTAGTCGCGGTTTATGTTTTGTGAAAATCATGTATTTTGTCTTTCGATTGTCTTTGCGATGTACCTAACAAACAATAAAACAAACTGATTGTGTAAAAACGTATTAACACGTCAACGGCTTTTGAAATGGGAAGAAAAAATTAATGAGCTAATAGAATATTTTATACTTTTACAAAAATTGTTTTTATTGTTTTTACATACCCACTATACAGAGATGTTATTTAAAATTATTTTTTGATCAAACTCACAAATTCTTTATAAGTTATCAAAATTATTACTACATTGCTCACAAAATTAGACGAACAGCTTTCTTTATATTCCTGTTCGATTCCTTTCTGTTCAAATCTGATCGAAAACGATGGAGACTCTGTACATACGTTAGATTATTCTATAGCTAATAGCCTTGTGCTTTGCTTCTTCTAATTCTTAGAAAATCTTAGACCCCAAAAATCTATAGCAAGTAGCTCGAAGAAGATCTTCTGTGAATCAGAAGAAGCAAAGCATAAGACAAGAAAGTGCTATAAATGATATAAGACAAAATTCAATAGCTAGTAGCCTTAAAAAGATTTTCTGGGAATGAGGAGAAGCAAGGCAAAAAATAAGGGAGTGCTATAAGTGGTATAAAACGTAAGATTAAACATGCGTATTCAGAAAAGTCTAAAGACATTCAAAATTCTATAACTAGTATCCCCAAGAAGATCTTCTGGAAATCAACAGAAGCAAAACACATAGCAAGAAAGTATTTTAAGAGCTATAAGACATACTTTAAACCAACGTTTTCAGAAACGTCCAAAAACACCAAAAATTCTATAGCTAATAGACACAAGAAGATCTTTTGGAAATCAGAAGAAGCCAAGTAGAAGGTAAGAAGGTAACATTTTGAAACGTCCAAATACACCAAGTTCTATAGGTAGTAACCCCAAGAAGATTTTCTAGGAATCGCGCGTAGGAATGTTTTCTCCAATCTTTAAGAATTTTTTTAATTTTTTTGGTAAAAATACCTAACCTAACTCTATATGATTTCTTTTAATTGACGACACTTTTTGAATGTTAGGTTAATTAACTTCCAAACATTTTTACCAACTTTAAGATTTCTTTTTCATTTTTTTGGTAACAATTAAAACAAATTGACTTTATTAGTTCAAAATAGAATATTTTAAGTTTAATTTAAATTAAAAATCATTTCTTAATACTTATAAGGAAAGTCGTTATGATTTTTTTAAAGTTGATCCAATTTAAAAAAAATGGGTTAGTTAAATGTAAAAAATTTTGCCAAATTTAAGCAATAGCTATAAAAACTTTGTCTTTTTGATTACAAAGTAGACATTTTCATTTATCTTGGGTTAAAAACTCCTTTCTTAATTTCCATAAATAAACCCTGTGCGATTTTTTTTATTTACTAGATTTTTATCATGAAAGTCAGGATGGGAACGAATGCAACTTTCTCTTATGGATGCTGATTGTTTCTAGAATTTCGATTCCTTAAAGCGATTCGCAAAGCCCGAGAAGAGAAAAGGCCGTTCCAGGTCGAACATTAAAGGCAATAATAACAGCCGAGACGAATTCAAGCCCGAGGGCTAATAATACGGTTTACAAATGACCACCGCTCCGGTCCAGATACAGTAGCGTATTATCCCCGAGACGTTGTAAAGACAACTTCGGCGTTTAATTATTCACTTTGCGCGGCTTTAGACCACGAACTATTTGTTAATAGATAGCTTCGGGTTGTGAAACCAAAACCATGTTGTATTACTACTTCCTTTACAACATTTTTTTTTTCATTAAAATTAGAAAATTACTTTGGAAAATTAATATAACACAATCTTTTAATTAACCCATTAACTAACAAGTGATTATTTCGTGATTACACATATAATTCTTTAGAGAGATAAAGAAGAGATTTTTCGAAGGGAATTTTTTGATAAATTTTAATTTTATTTTTAAAAATTGGGAAATTTTAAAAAATCATATTGAGGTTATTTATAGAAATTAAGAAAAAAAATCTTAACCCAATGTAAATTGAAATGTTTACTTTATAATTAATAAGGTGAATTTTTTATAGTTTTTACCGAAAAAAATACAAAAATTTTTAAATTATCAATGATTTTTTAAAAAGAACTTTAAAAAAATTGGGGTAATTAAAAAAATCGTGGAGACTTTATTTATGGAAATAATGCAAAAATTTTTTAAACTAATACAAATCAAAATATCTATTTTATGATTAAAAAGACAATTTTTTTATAAATATTACGCAAAAAAATTAAAAAATTCCTAAAATATCAGTAATTTCTTAAAAACCTTAAAAATTAGGGTAATTAAAAAAAAATGTAGAGAGTTTATTTATGAAAATATTTCAAAAAAATTTAAACCAAAGATAAATTAAAATATCTACTTTTTAATGAAAAAGACAAATTTGTTATAAGTATTACCAAAAAAATTAAATAAATTCTTAAAATTTAGTAATGTTATAACCTAACCTTAAAAATTAGGGTACTTTAAAAAAATCGTAGTGACTTTATTTATAAAAATTTAAGAAAGATTATTTAACTAAAGATAAACTAAAGTATCTAGTTTATGATTAAAAAAGAAAATTTTATATAGGTCCAAAAATCTTGGTTTTAGACGATGGCAGTTAATGGGTTAAACTTGTAAAGATTGTAGGTATTTAAAAAGCGACGTTAAATCATGTTTGTCTTCTCTGGGTGGTAACCAGCTAAGAAACAAGACAGATTTACGCGGATATTGAACGGTCCGTGATTCCATCGGATTGCAAATCCGCCTTTGGACGAGCAATAACGCGTAATGAATGTCCACACTAGAGGCAGCGTCGAACACGTTTTGATTTAACGTTAAGTACGGTTGTTGCGGGCTTTTGTGTAAATTGAAAAAGATGGTAAGTGGAAGTTGTACGCGGTGCGGATAAGTTAACGATTGGATGGTTTCGGGCTGGGTTGGACTTTAATTAGCAATATATCAACACCAGGAACAAGAATTCCTTTCAAAAAAATCTCAATCATTTTATTAAAATATTATTTTACTGGCTAAAATTTCATTGATAAAGTGGTTTGACACTCGACTATTAGGGATGGACAAACTCCGAAAGAGGAAAAATGGGCATTTAGGGGTGGGCAAACCTCTTCGAGGGAGATTTTAGGGGTTGACAAACTTTGTTGAGGGACATTTTATGGGTTGTGAAACTTTCTAGAAACCAAATTCAAGGATAAATAAATCCTCTATTTCTCAAATAGGCTGCAGGGGTGGGAAAATCTCATCGAGAGACATTTCAATGGTTTACAAACTTTGTAGAAACCTGATTCAAGGATAAGTAAACTCTCAATTTTTCAAACGGGCTTCAGGGATGAACAAACCTCATCGAGAGACATTTTAGGGATTGATAAACTCGATTCAAGGATAAGTAAACCTTCGATTTTTCAAACGGACTTTAAGGGTGGGTAAACCTCGTCGAAATAAATTTTAAACGTTGGCAAAACTTGTCGAGAGATATTTCAGGGATTTGGCAAACTTCGTAAAAACCCGATTCAAGGATATGTAAACCCTCAATTTTTTAAACTGACTTCAGAGGTGGGCAAAACTCGTCTAAAGACATTTAGGGGTTATAGCTCCCTTAATATCGAGAATTGAAAAAAAATGTTTAGAATAAAAAATATTCGCAGTTAATAGGGGCATAACTTTTATTTGAAAAAAATTTTTCTATTTCATTTAGTTTTTGAATAACATGGAACAAAATGTTAAAAAATGGGGTTTTGGGAGTTGTTGAAGTTTTTAGGTTATAACTCTCTTAATATCGAGAATTAAAAAAAATATTTATAATAAAAAATATTCACAGTTAAAAAGGACATATCTTTTAGTTGAAAAAATTTTTTCAGTCTCGTTTAGTTTTCGATTGAGATAGTACAAAATGTCGAAAAAATGGGATTTTAGGAATTGTTGGAGTTTTTAGCTTATAACTCCCTTAATACCGAAAATTGAAAAAAGAACTTTAGAACGAAAATGTTCGCAGTTAAAAAAGGCATAACTTTGATTTGAAAAAAATTTTTCTGTCGCGTTTAGTTTTCAAGTAAGATGGAATAAAAGTTGAAAAATGGGGTTTTTGGAGTTTTTAAGTTATAACTCCCTTAATGTTGAAAATTGAAAAAAATATTTGGAATAAAAAATATTTGCAGTTATAAGGGGCATAACTTTTATTTGAAAACATTTTTTCTGTCTCCTTTAGTTTTCAGGTAAGATGGAACAAAAAGTTGAAAAAATGAGGTTTTGAGAGTTATTGGAGTTTTTAGGTTATAACTCCCTTAATATCGAAAATTGAAAAAAAACTTTAGAATAAAAAATGTTCACAGTTAAAAAAGGCATAAGTATTATTTGAAAAAATCTTTTCTGTCGCGTTTAGTTTTCAAGTAAGATGTAACAAAAGGTTGAAAAATGGGATTTTTGGAGTTTTTAGGTTATAACTCCCTTAATGTTGAAAATTGAAAAAAATATTTGGAATAAAAAATATTTGCAGTTATAAGGGGCATAACTTTTATTTGAATACATTTTTTCTGTCTCCTTTAGTTTTCAGGTAAGATGGAACAAAAAGTTGAAAAAATGAGGTTTTGAGAGTTGTTGGAGTTCTTAGGTTATAACTCCCTTAATATCGAAAATTGAAAAGAAACTTTAGAATAAAAAATGTTCGCAGTTAAAAAAGGCATAACTTTTATTTGAAAAAATATTTTCTGTTTCATTTAGTTTTCAAATAAGATAGACCCAAAAGTTGACAAAATAGGTTTTATTTATTAAAATTTGTCGATTAAAAAAAAATCATATCTAAGAAACTAATCATTGTTAAAAGTTAAAATTTTATCGCGATTTAAATTAAAACTTAATCTTTAGTTTTAGCAAAGATAAATTATCTACGACTATTAATTTTTCCGTCAGAAGAGAAAAACTTATCTTTAATTGACGTTTTTAAACATTAAAGATTAGGCTACGTTCTCAAACTAAAGTTTTCTTTGGATTACATTAAAATTTAACATTTGGTATTAAAGCTTTATTATATACAATAAGTAATATATTTATGTTAGTTATTAAATTTCAACAAAAATCATTTTGTAAAGACCCCCAACCAGGTTTCTAAACCTAACAAAACTCATCCTTTTCATTGTATTCGACAAGGGGAGAAACCGAAAGGTTATTTTTTTGACTTGTCATGGTAGCACAAAGACGGTAGCTACACCTTTAACAATGCCAATGAAAGGTGTGATTGAATGAAGAAGCTTCTTTTTTCTCTACTCGGGGCTGTGTAAATATTCGGCTAACCGGAATTTATATTTACATAGCAAGCTGAAAGCGTTTGAAAGGTTTGAGGTTTCGTACGAGTTTAAATCAACAATCTTTTAAGTATTTCAATTTGAAATATACGTACTTGATGAAAATGATAAACTTGATAACGGTTTTTTTAAAAAATCTCGTCTCGTCACAAAAGAATTATTTATAAGTCTGCGAAAGACTGAGTGAGTGAGTGGTATGAGTGAGTAAGTGAAGAGTGAGAGAGTAGAAACTGTCAGCCGGGCAGCTCAAGATCATCGGCCGTAAAGCAAAAAGGATCCGATCCAGTACGGAAAGTCGAGAGAGCGCTGTTGAATTCTTCCCGTTTAATTGGCCATTGTCTTCCGTTAATACCTACCTCATAATTATTGTTACGCAAGATAATAAGTCAATTACTTTTTTGCCTCGGACCCCGTATACGGACGCAGGCCGATTGTTTTCTCAACTTTGGTACTTTCGTATCGCGTTTATGCGACCCTCTTTCCCCTTTTTTTTTATAACCTTTTAAAGTTTTCAATTCGAACCGTACGCGATCCAAGAATACATTTTGATTTCTTCCGTTATCTCCATATTTGTTATTTTGATTTCTACCTGACATATTTACCAGTTGAAGAGTACAAGAATTAAAAACAATAGTTTAAGTGACTTAAGTAACTTCAAAAAATCAAACTTATTTATAAAAACTAAGAAATGATTTTTACACTAAATTAAACTGAAAAGTATTTTGATTTAAAAAAGTCAAATTTGTTCTAATTGTTAGCAAATAATTAAAAAAAAAAATGAAAGGGCGGAAGAATTTTGGTCGGACCTAACATAACTTTGCCAATTTTCTGAACAAATTGGAAAAATCGTCCAGACAGCTGGAGAGTCACATATGCTATAGTACGCCGAAGATACTGCCTTGGCAGCCTATGCAAAAAACTTGGAAACAGAAAGCTTGGAAAAAACTATGAAAAAACTTGGAAAAAACTATGATATAAAACTTTAAGAAATAACCAACCAAATCGTAGAATGGTGTAGACTCTGGAGGATCAGTATAAGTGCAAAAAAGTCACAGCAACTGTCACAGAAAGCAACAGCGAGAGCCAAACATTTTCAAGCAGTAATTTATAAAAATCAAGGCATTAACATCAACTATGCAATATACATCTACAAATCCATTTGCAAACACTTTTTGGAATACAGAAATATTTTGACAGTTAATAGCAAAGAAGGTACAATGAAGAACTTGGAAGTTGGGGAAAGATCTTGTTTTCGTACTTTAACCAAAATAAGATATTTAAATAACCCCTTGCATAATATTTCTAATGTCAATCTTTACCGAATGACCTAAGTTAAACCACCATCACGCCTTTCAATATTAGCAAAAAATGTGATTTAACAAAATACCCAGCAATACTCAATTACTCATTCCTTCCACGTATCACACCATTTCTAATCAAATCTTGAACTGTGACTTTATTTTTCAAAATAATTAAGAGATTTTTTAACTAAAGCTGGATTAAAATATCTATTTTATAATTAGCAAGACAAATTTTTTATAGCTATTACCAAAAAAATTAAAAAAAAAAAATTCTAAAGCATCCGTGATTTCTTTTGAGAATATTTTCAAAATAGGGGTAATTTGAAAAAAATCTGGAGATTTTATTTATAAAAATTTTTTGAAAAAACTTTTAACAAAAGTTAAACTAAAATATCTATTCTCTAATTAAACAGTCAAATTTGTTATAACTATAACCAAAAAATTAAAAAAAATTCCAAACACATTACTGATTTAAAAAAAATTTTAAAATAGTGGTAATTTAAAAAAAATCTGGAGATTTTATTTATGAAAATTTTTTGAAAAAACTTTTAACTAAAGTTAAATTAAAACATCTATTTTTTTATTAAATAATCAAATTTGTTGTAACTATAACCAAAAAATTAAAAAAAATTGTTAAAGTTTTAATGATTTTTTAACCTAACCTTAAAAATTAGGGTGATTTAAAAAAATTGTAGAGATTTTATTTATGGAAATAATTAAAAGATTTCTTAACCAAAGCTAGATTAAAATATCTATTTTATAATTAGCAAGACAAATTTTTTATAACTATTACCAAAAAAATTTAAAAAAATTCCAAACACATTCGTGATTTTAGAATATTTTTAAAATAGGGGTAATTTAAAAAAATCTGGAGATTTTATATATCAAAATTTTTTAAAAAAATTTTAACTAAAGTTAAATTAAAATATCTATTTTTTGATTAAAAAGTCAAATTTGTTGTAAATATAACCAAAAAATTAAAAAAAATTATTAAAGTTTTAATGATTTTTTAACCTAACCTTAAAAATTACCATAAGTTAAAAAAAATGCAGAGGCTTTATTTTTGAAAATAATTAAAAGATTTTTTAACCAAAGCTAGATTAAAATATCTATTTTGTAATTAGCAAGACAAATTTTTTATAACTGTTATCAAAAAAATTAAAAAAAATCCTAAAGCAATCGTGATTTCTTTTGAGGATATTTCAAAATAGGGGTAATTTAAAAAAATTGTAGAGACTTTATTTATGAAATTTTATTAAAAAAACTTTTAGTCTAGTAAACTAGTTTCAATTAGTTTCCTAAATGTTGAAAAAAATTCTCTTTTTTGATCATTATTTTTTGCAGACAAAGTTTTCAAAATTCAATTTTAGATGATTTAATCAAAACGATTTTTTTGATTGGGACATATATGTTGAAGAAAAAGAAGAAGAATAAACATTTTCTTTCTATTCGTAAAGTTAGCAAACTTCGTACATATAGTTCTATCGTAGCCGCTTCATCGAACAATACAAGTAATTTGTAGGAGGTTTGTTCGTCACGCCCTCGACCGAGGGTCCTTTGCGCTATTGTTCGCCGGTCTCGGAGAGTAAATTGGACATTGTTTCCGCGCAAATACGTCCAACCCCTTCATCTCTGGACGTTAAACCTCGTCTCAGCTCGCCTTAGCTTTCAGGTCGCGTTTTCAAATTCAAACTTTCCCTTTGGAAGCGGCCGGGCCGCCTTTTCGAGCAGCGTCGAAAACAAGCTATTTTCACGCGATCGTTTCGCTTTTATACCATAAAGCATTTGGCAAGATTAAACCCCCGCGATATGTCCACGTCCCGAAAGACAAACAGACGGGCGCATTGTAACAAATACCCGTCGGCTAACATAAACGGGCGCCGTACGAGTGCCGCAATCTGTTTGGTGGTCGGTCTATTAGTGAAGAATGCACCTCGCATTGTGGCCCCTTGAAGGGTACTAATCGTGGCGAACCGACTGAAACGTTTAAAGTATTTTAGACATTTGCATAGGGGACGGTCGTGTCCAACTTTTAAAAGAAAAGAATTTGCAAAACAATTTTTTCCCTACTACTTTTAACCGGCTAATTAATCAGTAGGCATCTACCGAGTTATCTATCGAAGTATCTACCGATCATTGTAATCGAACCGGTAACGTTTATTTTAGTAGATGATTGATTTTTGTAATTAGAGGAACGCACACGATCGCTTCCAATCCGTCGGTAGACAATACTTCGTTATCCCGGGAAGAAAAACCGTCTCTTTCACTCGTTAAGCGATGAAAACAAGGTCTGTAATTGTGTTACATTAATCATCCCCTGATTGACACCTCAATGCGAGCGTCCGCGCACCCATTATTAAATCTAAGCCGGTCCGTTTTCAGGTGAGAGAGAGCAAAAAAGACAACGCGCCGCCGGTAAAGATGATGATGATGATGATGGAAGGTCCATTCAGTTCGGTCCACAATTAAACGGATAACATAAAAATTCCTCAAAACGAATCTAACGCCCGTGGAATCCGGCAAGTGGAAAAAATCTCTACCGGATTCAGTCCGGAGCCGGATTCTTCGTTGTATTATTGCCCATAGTGGCGAGGAAACGTATGCCGACAATTCGTGCCTTACATTCGTGAGAAAATGGGTCAAGTAGTGGAACGCGGCTTTTCTAATCGCTATATTTCCACTATTTTTATTTAAGTACTTTGAAGGTCGTTAAAACTTTTACTATTTTACTAAATTTTTATCAAAATTATCAAAAATACTTTCAAAGATTTATACTCTAATAAAAAATTAATTAACCCATTAACTGTCACGATCCCCAAATGGTAATTTTTAATCTAGAACAAATTTCTTTTTTTCATCGTAAAATAGACATCCTATTTTATCTTTGTTTTAAAATTCTTTTTAAAATTTCCATAAATAAAGTCCCCATAATTTGTTTAAATTACAATTTTTAAAATTTCATCGAAACAAAATCACTGACAACTTAAAAAAAATTTTTTTTTTAATTTTTTGATAATAGTTTTAAAAAATTTCTCTTACTAATCATAAAATAAACATTTTAAACTCTCTTTAGTTAAGAAATCTTTTTTTTTTAATTAGACAAAAATTTGTTATTAGATCAAAAATCTTCAATATCTTTATGAATTTTTTCTAATTCTTTAGTAACATTTAGAGGGAATTGGACGATCTTAATTAAAAATAAACCTTTCAATTTATTTATCTCTAAAATCTGCCTTCTTAATTTTGATAAATAAAGTCAGTAAGATTTTTTTAATTTGACCAAAAACTTGTTAGGTTAGGTTAAAAATCGTAAATGTATTTGTATTTTTTTTATTTTGTAGTAACATTTAGAAAAAATTGGACGATTTCAATTAAAAATAGACATTTGAAAGTATTCATTTCTAAAATCTTTCTTCTTAATTCCCATAAATAAAGTCAGTGCGATTTTTTAAATTTGACCGAAAATTTTTAGGGTTAAGTCAAAAATCTTCACTGTCTTTGTAAATTTTTTCTAATTTTTTGGTGACATTTAGAAAAAATTGGATGATTTTGATTAAAAATAAACATTTCAGTCTATTTATTTTCAAAATCTGTCATCTTAATTTTCATAAATAAAGTCAGTACGATTTTTTAAATTTGACCGAAAATTTTTAAGGTTGAGTCAAAAATCTTGAATATCTTTGTGATTTTTTTAAACTTTTTTGATGACATTTAGAAAAAATCGGATGATTTTAGGTAAAAATAGATATTTGTTAGATCAAAAATCTTCAATGCTTTTATGAATTTTTTAAAATTTTTTGGTGACATTTAGAAAAAATCGGTTGATTTTAGGTAAAAATAGATATTTCAAAGTATTTATTTCTAAAATCCTTTTTTTCAGTTTCTATAAATAAAGTCAGGGTGATTTTTTAAATTTGGCCGAAAATTTGTAAGGTTAGATAAAAAAATCTTCAATGTCTTTATGATTTTTTTTAAATTTTTTGGTGACATTTAGAAAAAATCTGATGATTTTAGGTAAAAATAGATATTTTAAAGTATTTATTTCTCAAATCCTTTTTCTCAGTTTCCATGGATAAAGTCAGTGCGATTTTTTAAATTTGGCCGAAAATTTTTAAGGTTAGGTCAAAAATCTTCAATGTCTTTATGAATTTTTTAAAATTTTTTGGTGACATTTAGAAAAAATCGGATGATTTTACGTAAAAATAGATATTTCAAAGTATTTATTTCTAAAATTTTTCTTCTCAGCTTCCATAGATAAAGTCATTAAAATTTTTTAAATTTGACCAAAAATGTTTAAGGTTAGGTCAAAAATCTTCACTGTCTTTGTAAATTTTTTCTAATTTTTTGGTGACAGAAAAAATTTGATGATTCTAATTAAAAATAAATATTTTAGTCTATTTATTTCCAAAATCTGCCATCTTAATTTTCATATATAAAGTAAGTACGATTTTTTAAATTTAACCGAAGATTTTTAAGGTTAGATCAAAAATCTTCAATGTCTTTGTGATTTTAAATTTTTTTTTGTGAGATTTAGAAAAAATCGGATGATTTTAGGTAAAAATAGATATTTCAAAGTATTTATTTTTAAAATCCTTTTTCTCAGTTTTCATGGATAAAGCCAGGGCGATTTTTTAAATTTGGCCGAAAATTTTTAAGGTTAGATCAAAAATCTTCAATGTCTTTGTGAATTTTTTAAAATTTTTTGGTGACATTTAAAAAAAATCGGATGATTTTAGGTAAAAATAGATATTTCAAAGCATTTATTTCTAAAATCCTTTTTCTCAGTTTCCATGGATAAAGTCAGGGCGATTTTTTAAATTTGGCCGAAAATTTTTAAGGTTAGATCAAAAATCTTCAATGTCTTTATGAATTTTTTTTAATTTTTTGGTGACATTTAGAAAAAATTGGATGATTTTGATTAAAAATAAACATTTCAGTCTATTTATTTCCAAAATCTGTCATCTTAATTTTCATAGATAAAGTCAGTAAGATTTTTTAAATTTGACCAAAAATGTATTAGGTTAGGTTAAAAATCTTCAATGTCTTTATAATTTTTTTTAATGTTTTAGTAATTATTTTAAAAAATCAAGCGATTTTAATTAAAAATAAATATGCCAATCTATTTATCTCTAAAATCTTTCTTTTTAATTTCCATAAACTCTCTGCAATTTTTTAAAGTTATCGTAATATTTAAGGTTAGATCAAAAAATTACTAAAATTTCAATTTTTTTTTTATTTTTTCGTTATAGTTATAACAAATTTGACTTTTTAATCAGAAAATAGATATTTTAATTTCACTTTAGTTAAAAGTTTTTTAAAAAAATTTTCATAAATAAAGTCTCTACCATTTTTTAAAATATTCTCAAAAGAAATCACGCTTGTTTGAGGAATTTTTTTAATTTTTTTAGTAAGAGTTATAAAACATTTGTCTTGCTAATTATAAAATAGATATTTTAATCTAGCTTTAGTTAAAAAATCTTTTAATTATTTTAAAAAATAAAGTCACTGCATTTTTTTTTTAAGTTATGGTAATTTTTAAGGTTAGATCAAAAAATCGTTCAAATTTCATTTTTTTTTTTATTTTTTTGGTTATAGTTTTAAAAAATTGGTCTGTCTAATTTTAAAATAAACCTTTTAATCTACCTCTGGTTAAAATATCTTTTAATTATTTCCATAAATAAAGTCTCTACAATTTTTTTTAATTACGCAATTTTCAATATAAAGTTATAAATTTAATCAAAATAAATTATTATTAGAAAATCATGTCTAAACCAGAAATAAAATTATGGTATTCTACTTGTTGTTAGATTTTCCTTTCTAAAAAATCGAAAATGATTATTTGTTTTGATTGATTAAATTGTAGAAATCGAATTAAGTTATCTTTGAGATTGTATAATGTCAAGGAGGAATTATGTAGATTTAAACTTAGATTTAGGATTTAAAATATTTAGTTTGATGCGTATAATAAATAGATACACGTGAAATTAAATGGATGGGAAATTCCTGAAGACCGACAACAAGGTTAATCTAAAGCCCTTTGACTTTGAGGTTGTCGGGAGTTGAGGTTCAGTTCCAGAAAAGACCTAATCTGGTCGGACTGAAGTTGATTGAACGTTGGTCCTTTGTGCGCGCGACTCTGTCGTCGTTTCTTGCGCGCGCGATTTCTAATTATATTTTCCGACTTTTTTCCCCAAGAAAGCGGGGGAGCGTCATCAAATATTTGCCCTTTGAGCGGGACAGCTTTTTCCTTATATATCCTTTTATCATTTTCTTTTTGCCTCCGTCGGCGCGCTCGTCGATAATGAGCACCTTCGCCCCCCTCTTCGTCCAAATTACGTATATTGTGTCGCAGCGAGGGGGCAAATAAAAATGCGGGGCCTTCGCGGAACGGGACGAGGAAGTAATTAGGTTGTCGGGAACACGACTTTTACTTCTCGCTCGTTTTTCTCCTTCTTCGCCCCCGGTTATTATTACTTTAGATATTTTCTAATCCGTACGAATCAAAACAAGGCCGTCACGTGAATTTGTATCTGTTAGTCATGGGGTGGCGAAGGGAACAGATTGTTACTCAATGGGGGGGCACTCAAAAAGGGGCACAATATGCAAATCGCGTTCGTTGTCTTTTACGCTCGTACCTCGATTAAATCCAACCATAAATTATGGATTAGATCGGCTCCATTTGTCATCCCTTATGATACATTTTTAATATGTGTCTAAATTGTAATGATTTTAAATTAAATTTGAAAAAATAAAAAAAAATTTTTAAAAATTATCTCCTTTTTTCGTTCGAATTAATTACTTTCTCAGAAGAAAGAGAAAAAAATAAAAAAATAAATAAAAATAATCTGTGGAATCTGAAGAGTTTTAAGTGGAACTTAACGACGGTCATAAATTAACCATTTATTGTCCCCTAAAAAAAAAAGTAATTGTATGTAGACATCGAAATCAAAGATAGTGATTTTTATGGGGTAATTAATAAGAAATTCTAAAAAAAAATTTTTTATACTTGATTTTTTTTTTATTTTACTCCTCCTTGTTAATACCTAGCAAATACCAATAACGTTGTGTAACGATGAGTAGTCTCTCGAACATTGTTGCCTTACGCGAGATAATTTGCATGAGAATCGTTTACATTTGCGCTCGCCGGACACTCGTAAATACGTTACATACTTTATATCCTTGGAAATATCAAGGAAAACACTACGGCCGGACTCTATTGTTATTGCCAATCAAACCGTATACGTTAAGTCGAACGGATTAAACCAGTCACATTACGAATGATATGTGGAGGTTCTTATACCTTCGCGTACGATTGTGTGAGATTAGTAAAGAGATTTTAAAACCTATTTATCGATTACATCATTCGACCGATTTCTCTCCACTTAATAAATCATTCTAAGGTAACATACATAAGTAAATAAAAGAAAATCTGATGTTTGACCATCATTTAAAATTAAAAAAAAAATTGTAAAGTTATGTTAATTTCAGTCAAAATGCTTCAATTCCTTCAACATTTTTTTTAAATTTTTTGGCGATAAGTAGAACTAATTTTTTTATAATAATCAAAAATAGACTCTTTAGGTATTAATTTAACGTAAAAATCATTGTATTATCTTTAAAAATAAACTCTGTACGATTTTTCAAAGCTCATTTTTTAAAAAGTTAGGTTAACTACCAAAAATATTTACCAACTTTAAGAATTTTTTCAATTTTTTTGGTAATAATTAGAACAAATTTGACATTTAAAATCTAAAATAATATCTTTTAGGTTTAGTTTAACACAAAGGTTATTTCTTAGTTCTTATAAATAAAGTCGTTATGATTTTTTTTAATTTGACGGAAAATCAAATTTTTTCGGTTTCTTGAAAAATTTTTTGAATTTTTTGTTTAATAATTAGAACCAATTTGACTGTAATTATTAAAAATAGAATCTCTAAGGGTTAATTTAACGTAAAAATCATTGTATTGTCTTTAAAAATAAACTCTGGACGATTTTTCAAAGTTCATTTTTTAAAAAGTTAGGTTAACTAATAAAAATATTTACCAACTTTAAGAATTTTTTCAATTTTTTTGGTAATAATTAGAACAAATTTGACATTTAAAATCTAAAATAATATCTTTTAGGTTTAATTTAACACAAAGGTTATTTCTTAGTTCTTATAAATAAAGTCGTTATGATTTTTTTAAATTTGACGGAAAATCAAAATTCTTCGATTTCTTGAAAATTTTTTTGAATTTTTTGTATAATGATTAGAACCGGTTTGACTGTAATTATTAAAAATAGAGTCTTTAAGTGTTAATTTAACGAAAAACTCTTTGTCTTATCTTTAAAAATAATCTTTGTACGATTTTATTTAATTTGATCAATTATTTTAAAAAGTTAGATTAGTTGCCAAAAGTTTTTACCAATTTTGAGAATTTTTTAAATCTTTTCTGTATCAATTTATATAAATTTGACATTTGAAATCCAAAATAGTATCTTTTAAATTTAATTTGGCATAAAGGCTATTTCTTAGTCCTTACAAAGAAAGTCGCTACGATTTTTAAAATTAACGGAAAGTCAAATTTCTTCGGTTTCTTGAAAAATTTTTTGAACTTTTTGTGAAATAATTAGAACCAATTTGACTGCAACTACTAAAAATAAAATCTCTAAGGGTTAATTTAACGTAAAAATCATTGTATTATCTTTAAAAATAAACTCTGTACGATTTTTCAAAGTTCATTTTTTAAAAAGTTAGGTTAACAACCAAAAATATTTACCAACTTTAAGAATTTTTTCAATTTTTTTGGAAATAATTAGAACAAATTTGACATTTAAAATCTAAAATAATATCTTTTAGGTTTAGTTTAACACAAAGGTTATTTCTTAGTTCTTATAAATAAAGTCGTTATGATTTTTTTAAATTTGACGGAAAATCAAAATTCTTCGGTTCTTTGAACATTTTTTTGAATTTTTTGTATAATGACTAGAACCAGTTTGACTGTAATTATTAAAAATAGAATCTTTAAGTGTTAATTTAACGAAAAATTCTTTGTCTTATCTTTAAAAATAATCTTTGTACGATTTTTTAAATTTGATCAATTATTTTAAAAAGTTAGATTAGTTGCCAAAAGTTTTTACCAATTTTGAGAATTTTTTAAATCTTTTCTGTATCAATTTATATAAATTTGACATTTGAAATCCAAAATAGTATCTTTTAAATTTAATTTGGCATAAAGGTTATTTCTTAGTCCTTACAAATAAAGTCGCTACGATTTTTTTAAATTAACGGAAAATCAAATTTCTTCGGTTTCTTGAAAAATTTTTTTGAATTTTTTGTATAATAATTAGAACCAGTTTGACTGTAATTGTTAAAAATAGAATCTCTAAGGGTTAATTTAACGTAAAAATCATTGTATTATCTTTAAAAATAAACTCTGTACGATTTTTCAAAGTTCATTTTTTAAAAAGTTAGGTTAACTACCAAAAATATTTACCAACTTTAAGAATTTTTTCAATTTTTTTGGTTATAATTAAAACAAATATGACATTTAAAATCTAAAATAATATCTTTTAGGTTTAATTTAACACAAAGGTTATTTCTTAGTTCTTATAAATAAAGTCGTTATGATTTTTTTTAATTTGACGGAAAATCAAATTTCTTCGGTTTCTTGAAAAATTTTTTGAATTTTTTGTGTAATAATTTGAACCAATTTGACTGTAATTATTAAAAATAGAATCTTTAAGTGTTAATATAACGAAAAATTCTTTGAATTATCTATAAAAATAATCTTTGTACGATTTTTTAAATTTCATCAATTATTTTAAAAAGTTAGATTAGCTGCCAAAATTTTTTACCAATTTTGAGAATTTTTTAGATTTTTTCTGTATCAATTTATATAAATTTGACATTTGAACTCGAAAATAGTATCTTTTAAGTTTAATTTAATATAAAAGTTATTTCTTAGTCCTTACAAATAAAGTCGCTACGATTTTTTAAAATTAACGGAAAATCAAATTACTTCGATTTCTTGAAAAATTTTTTGAATTTTTTGTGTAATAATTAGAACCAATTTGACTGTAATTATTAAAAGTAGAATCTCTAAGGGTTAGTTTAACGTAAAAATCATTGTATTATCTTTAAAAATAAACTCTGTACGATTTTTCAAAGTTCATTTTTTAAAAAGTTAGGTTAACTACCAAAAATATTCACCAACCTTAAGAATTTTTTCAATTTTTTTGGTAATAATTAGAATAAATTTGACATTTAAAATCTAAAATAATATCTTTTAGGTTTAATTTAACGCAAAGGTTATTTCTTAGTTATTATAAATAAAGTCGTTATGATTTTTTAAAATTTGACGGAAAATCAAAATTCTTCGGTTTCTTGAAAAATTTTTTGAATTTTTTGTGTAATAATTAGAACCAATTTGACTATATTTATTAAAAATAGAATTTCTAAGGGTTAATTCAACGTAAAAATCATTGTATTATCTGTAAAAATAAACTCTGTACGATTTTTCAAAGTTCATTTTTAAAAAAGTTAGGTTAACTACCAAAAATATTTACCAACTTTAAGAATTTTTTCAATTTTTTTGGTAATAATTAGAACAAATTTGACATTTAAAATCAAAAATAGTATCTTTTAGGTTTAATTTAATATAAAAGTTATTTCTTAGTTCTTATAAATAAAGCCGTTACGATTTTTTAAAATTGGTCGAAAATGAAAATTTTTCGATTTCTTTAAATTTTTTTTTAATTTTTTTTCTAAAAATTAAAATCAATTTGACTGTAGTTGTAAAAAATAGAATCTTTAAGTGCTATTTTAACGTAAAAATCATTGTATTATCTTTAAAAATAATCTTTGTACGATTTTTTAAACTTGATCGAATTTTTTTTTTTTAAGTTTAGTTAGTTAAATCGATTTCTCTCCACTTAATAAATCTTTCTAAGGTAACATACATACTTAAATAAAAGAAAATAAAAAAACCAGACTTGAAAAAAAAAAATAAATAAATAAAAAATTGAAAAACCCAGGTGCACAGGTGTATAATACCCGAAAATACAATGGGAAACAATGCGACGACGAATCAACAATCGGCATTGTTTGTTCTTTTTTTATGCGTTCGAGCGGACAAGAAGAAGCGGTTTGGGATGTTGGATGCTGTGTGCCCCACTTAAAGCGCGGGTTCTTGATATAACAAAGAGACGGTTCGTAAACCGATACTTTTATTCTATTTGGAAGAACCGTTCCGGATTGATTTTCGATTTGCGGTCGTTAAAGCGATTACATACGTGGATAGATAGATCGATCGTTTTCTTCGCGGCTTGAAAAGCGTAAATTTAAATTCCCCACGTAAACGTCATTTTAAAGTGGAGAGAAGCCGAGAGGACTATAAGAGGTGGCGAGAAGAGAAGAGAGGAGACGGAGATCCTTATCGGAAATTCCCCCTTTCGACGTCGTCGTCCCCGCATGACTGATTGTTTCGTCGGCTCCTCCAAGTCTTAACGATTCAATCGAACTGCTTGCATCCGGGCGACAACTCACTATTAATTATTGTCGGTGTAAAACTTGTAATCGAAAGCGCGACGAGCGCGGAGACACTTGGGTACTTCGGTAGCTGTTGCCTTGTCACCACTTTAAACCGTGATCGATGTTAAAGGAGGGACAAAACGATAAATTACTTTACACTTTACGGTTTACGGGTGAAATTGGAAAGAAATTGTAATTTGTCAAAGAGAACTTTTTGATTGGATATATTAAAAGGAATAAATGCTTTATACAAAAATTTATTAATCTTTTAATATTTTCTTTTTCAGTTTTATTAGAACGAAACCTTATTAGAATGGAAAAATTGTCTTCATTAAATATGTTTCGATTTAATATAAAAACCATTTATTAACTAAAAATAAACTCGATTTTTGAAAGTTGATCAAATTTGTGAAAAAAATGGGTTACAGTAGAACCTCTATCATCCGAAACACTTTTAAGCGAAATAGCGTTTAAAAATTTTATCTGAATGATTGGGCGAAGAAGGTGAAGGCTTTAAAGCCAGTTCAGGTTGGCTAGAAAAGTGGAAAAATATATACAGAGTACGTCAAGTAAATGTTTGTGGGGAAAATTATCTGCCGATGTTGATAATGTAGACATCTTCAAAACAGAAATGGTTGAATTGATGCACGATAGTTGATAGTTGAGATAATTGATGATATTTAACATTAGAAGCTATGAATGTTAAAGGTTGTCCGGAACTTTCTCAGAAAACGCCATAAAATCTTATTTTTAGTTTAGATTTGACTTTTTGATAAATAATGAGTTTCTTCTAATAAAGCCAACAAAAAAAAATCGCCAAAAAATTATAAAATAAAGTAATTGACAGTTTTCTAATAATACTCTAATTTTTAATAGAACAAACATAAAATATTCTTCTTCGATGACATATCTTCCAAACATTTTATGAATCCATCGTTATTACTGAACTTTCCACAAGAAAAAAAGGGAAAGATGAGAACTCCAATTTGTTAAGAAAAAAAAAAGTAAAATGGAAGGTAAAGCTTTGTTAATAGATATAACGAGTGACATTTTGACTCAAGGTAGAAATTTCTGTAGAATATCTATAGAGAATTAAGAATTTTTGTTAAATTTGGTTGGACTTGATATTTCTAGAAAAAAATGCTCTAATAAAGAGACTGCACAATCCAAAGTTCCAACCATCTTATTGCGTATATGAAAGTCGATTCGTGGTGAGTCAAGAAGGGGCAGTTTTGGGAAGAAGTCAACCAATGACACAGTTTGATGGTCTTGAATCATGAGTTGAGACCGTGATTTACTCTTGAATCGCTGAAGATTATCTTTTAAGATGGTATCTCTTCTCAAATTTCAATCAATCAAATCTGCTAATTGTGACCATAAGTTTGTTTCTATTTTGGTCAATTAAGAGCATCTTCTGTGGAAATATTAGCAATTTTCAAGTTGACTCAGTACACTCCATTGACCCTTTTATTAGTAAAGATCAGATTTTTAATGCAGACGAGACAGGTTTAAATTTTAAAATGTTACCGAAAAAATTGCGTCAAGAAACGAAAAAAGCGCTACTGGACACAAAATGAATAAACTAAGAGTGACAATTTTGTTCTGCAGCAATGCTTGAGGAACTTACCGACTGCTTAACACTAAACACTGCCGACTAAATCTAAAAAACCCAGGGCTTTGAAAGATATTTCGGCAAATGCTCTTCCTGTCTTCTATCGTAACCAAAAAGTTCCTGGATGTCCGCTGCTTTGTTTACTGAATAATTTAATAATGAGTTTGTCCCCAGTGTTGAGTCTTTTTTAAAGTCGAAAAATCTTCCAAGAAAAGCAATTTTGTTGATCGACAACGCCCCTACACACCCACAGAATTTGCAGAATGGTGACATTATTGTTCAATTTCTGCCTACTAATGTCACAAGTCTGATTCAACCCCTAGATCAAGGTGTAATAGAATGCTTCAAAAGGCACTATCTGGCGTTGTTTCTTAGATATCTATTGCAAGAGGCACACGAATCAAAAAGTATTCCTGAAATCCTGAAAACCGTTAACATAAAGCATGTTATTTATTGGTGTGCTGAATCTTGGGAGAAGATAAAATCATCAAATCTACAAATGTGCTGGAATAAACTTTTTGACGGAATTTTAATAGATGACAATACTGAGAACGATGAGAACTTTGCAAACTTCAGGGAGTAACATTTCAATGACCAAGATATGGTACTCCCAAAATCACAAGACAACAATAACACTGTAGATGATGAAGACGGTGTTGTAGAAGAAAGTACTAGCCATGACACCGCAGACGAAGTATTCAACGCCTTAAGCCGGCTACTCACTACGCGATACTTGCCAAGTAATTGCAAAGTACTTGGCAAGTAGCAAGTAGTGTGTATGAAGACTCGCATAAACTTGGCGAAGTACATGTACTTCCCATCGTGAGTCGGAAAACGGTCGCAAGTCAAAGGGGACGAGTAAATAATTTCTTTACTTCTATGCCCGCGCTACACTACGCGGCGTTTACAGAGTAGGAGTATCAAAAGTAATTCTGGAATAATGCAGTTGAATAACGAGTTAAATTTAACGTTTTTGGAAATTTATCAAAAAGAAAGAGTAATTTGGAATGCATCTAATAAATTACATAAAAACCGGAAGTAAATATACGATGCGTGGAAACGAATACAAAATGCAAGGCTAAATTGAGGGCCAGCGAAAGAAGTGGTGCTGGTTCCTGTGATATATACAGGAAGGTTTTCTTTTTCTCGAAATCTATCAGTTTTATGCGAAAAATGTAAGAGACAAAAAAATCTCGCTAAGGAATGAGCTTTTTAACGCATATTTTTTTAGGTTAAAATTCTACCGAATTAAAAAGTTCTTTTGGAAAATGTAGTGATGATCGTGAATTTCAACCCTTTAAGGCACCCCGGGGTGGCTAAATTAAGGCTTGAAAATAACATACTTGGCTGTAGTACATAACTGTAAAAATTCACATTCCTACGTTTATAAATAGCTGAAATAGAAATGAAAATGTAAATTTTTTTTCCAACTGTGAACGGCCATATCTCGAAAACAAAACGGTTGCGACCCCATGTTTATATAAAACGTTTGTGTTATTTTTATGAGTACTATGTCCTGATGAAGTTTGCGTATTAAAATCTGGAACACCCTGTATAAACCACATTGGTTTGCCTTTGTTAAAATTGTAATTCGGTGAGGAAACAGGCTTCAATCGGAGATTGCTTTGACAGTTAATATTTTTCCTGCCACGCAAATTTACCTCCATTCATTAAATATTCCGCAAATTCTTCTCTTATATTTTGCTTCAGAGTTAGGTTCCCTCGCTACTTTTTGTATAGGCAACAGGGATGTAATGTGGTCTTGTTCTATTCGGTTTTCTGAAAACTTGAAAAAGGGAAGCCATAATTCCTTAATTACTTTACTCGTCCTTCAACTTGCACTTCCTGAAGAACTTGTAATATTGAAAGTAGGCGCGTAATGTGTACAGCTTACTTCGACTCGAACAAGTACTTCTCAAGTTTATTTCAAGCCAAGTTACTCTGAAAGTACCGCGTAGTGAGTAGCCGGCTTTAGAGGTAACAGTTTAAAACATGAGATATAAAATTAAACTCTATAAAAGGCGCGTTTTCTCACAATTTTTATATTTTCAGATAGAATTAAGGTTCGTCGAAAGATGTGACGAATCAAAACCTTCTGACCTTCTATTAATGAAACGGTGGCGTGATATAGCGGCTAGAAAACGGTATGATAACAAAGTACAAAAGAAAATAGAAGACGTTTTCAAAAAAATAGCTATACTGCATATATGTCGCAGGCAAATAGTAATTGAGGGAAAATAACTTTACTCTAGCTAAATAGTATTCGTCTAGGCAAATGACACGTCGACATTTATTTTTTTTATTTAATATTCCTTTAAAATATTTATTTTTTTGCCGGGTGTTATTATTCTAGGAAAATGGTATTTGGCTGAATTGTTATTAGCCAAATAATGTACATAGCTTACAGTGACCGAATTAAGGTTAAGTGATCAAACGAAGATGTAGAGCAAATGTTAAGAATTTGGATGGAGGAGAATAAATCTACTCATTGGTCAATAGGTTGTCATTTCGTGCAATGCCAAAAAAATACGTCCTATCATCGTATTATTGGAAGAACACCCTACACTAGTTTATATGGTGCTGATCCAAAAGTAGGTTTATGATCGACAAATCTGCCCACATACCTTGTAGATAAAATATTCACTGAAGAGGACTTGGAAGTCTTGCGCACGAATGTTCCCGATCAAGTAAATGAAGTAGTTGATTCCAAAGCAGAAGATATAGTTGAAAAAAATAATGTGAACGAAGTTAGCGTTCCCATCAGTTCGGAAAATCTCAAGGAAGAAGTACAAATTAACACTTCAAAAGACGATTTAGAATCCAACAATAACTGCCATACTATGAATGACGATATGTACTGATGTGCCTGTGGAAACCACAGTACAGATGCACATACTTGTTTGAAGTGTTCTAAAATACTGCACATTATTTGTGGCGTTATTCAGGAAGGCAGTGAAGACGTAGGTAGCCAGGTCATATGCAATCATTGTGTTAATGAAGACAATATTAGAAAAAGTGGGAAGAGGTCATATGAAGGCCAACTGAAAGCTGCTGAAATAATGACAAGAGCTAGCAGAGCAACATACAATGACGTAGAATGTAGCAAATGCGTCACTGTTACTGTCCCGAAAGTCAATAGAGGACCATCAGACAAGAAGAACTTAGAAGGAATTATAATTGATAAAAAGAATAATGTTTACCGAATAGGTACAAAATCTGGTGTTTTAAGAACCTGGTTTTCTAGAAGTGATCTAATAGAAGTTTCAGCAGTAACTTTTAATTACAATGACATTCCTCAGGAACACTTCATTTCTTTAAGAGAAGCCTGTGCTGCCCAATCAATGTTCTCAGGTCAGGGATTTTCCAAATGTCAGGGTCAACCATCAAAAAACTAGTGCAATACCAAACGATGTGCGTGCTTTAAGGCTAAAATTTTATGCAATAGTAGGTGTAATTACAGTAATCCCTGCCAAAACAAATAATCGCAAACAATCAAAATTTAAAGCATATTTGTTTTAATCTTAAAATAAAAGTTAGTTTTGCGGTGGAGCTTCTCTTTCATTTTCCCAAGGAACCTTTAGGCAAATACTATTTTCCTAGTTAAATGATATTTTTCTAGTAAAATAGTTTGTAAATCTTAAAAGAAAACCATTTGAACCGACAAATGCCATTTGACTAGACAAAAGTTATTTTCCTTAAATTACTATTTGCCTGCGACATATACACTATACTCTATATGCGCTATTGAAAAGGTTTTTTTATAGTAAATTTGACTTCTTTAGTGCAAAATAGAATCTCTTGGTTTCAATTTAAGACAAAAATAATTTCTCAATCTTTAAAAATAAAGTCAGTACAATTTTTTAAAATTAATCAAATTTTTTAAAAATTAGGTTAGTTAACAGTCATAAAATTTTGCCAACTTTAAGAATTTTTTTATTTTTTTTGGTGACAATTAGAATAAATTTGACTATTTTAGTCCAAAATAGAATCTTTTAGGTTCAATTTAAAACAAAAATCATTTTTTAATTTTTAAAAATAAACTCTGTACGATTTTTTTAAATTTATCAAATTTTTTGAAAATTAGGTTAGTTAACAGTCAAAAATTTTTACCTATTTTAAGAATTTTTTTAAATTTTTTGATAACAATTAGAACAAAAATGACTTTTTTAAACTGAAATAGAATCTTTTAAGCTTAATTTAACCTAAAAAGAATTTCTTAATCCTCATAAGTAAATTCGCTGAGATTTTTTAAAATTGATCGAAAAATTTTAAGTTTATTTTTAGGTTTGACTAAAATCTTTGGTCATATTATTATTTTTTTTTTGTAATAAAACAAATTATTTAAATAAAAATAAATCTATATCACTTTTTACAAAACTGAAGTAATAAAATTACGTGAAATAATTTTTAAGTGGAATCAATAAAAATATAATCCGAGAATTTCACCATTAAATAAAATATAACCCACATAAAACATCTGTCGGTTTCATTCTACATAATATAAGGTGTACAAAACGAGTTTCTAATAATTCCAATACCTTTTCCGTCGAATACGACGGACAATAATGTATTCCCGACACATCTTTCACTTCTAAACCTCATAGAAATATGCCATAACTTTCCGTATGAAGACGAAGCTCTCCTCCTCGGTATTAATTAAAATTGTTAAACGTTCGTATCCGTTCGGTTTTCGCATCGGTACGCTTTTCGCGTTTAGCATTCGGACAATCTTTTTTCCCTGTAAATTTTCGCATCTGTAAACTCTTCACATGCTGTAAATAGGCGCCTAGTATTTCGAGCCAAATTTATGTGAACCGTTCGTTCGAAGTAAAACAATCTGGTCTCGCATTGTTTACCTATATTAAGACCTAGAAAGGGTCAGTTGCAAAAGAATTATTATTACAATGGCACGCCGTAGGAGAGAAGAAGAAGTTGAAGAAGGAGAGAAGGAGATTGCGGTCTCGAGGCGGCAAGCTTCCCAATACGAAGACAATAAATATTTCCGGTGTTGATCGTGATAACGATTATGAAGCACACGGGCCCGGGAATTCCATGTTGGGCCATTTGACATTTTTAATGTCGCCGTTTACTTGCCGGCAACGGCCACGACGATCTACAGGCATTTATTTGTACGATACCTGCTCTCAACAGAACGACGACGATTCGTCTGATTTATGGATTGAGTCGGCTATTAACACTGTATTTGCTTTGTGTCCGATCCGTTTTATTTTATTTTTTCATTTTGTTTGGTGTTGTTCTCGTGGGGGTTTGTACGGACATCCTTTGATCATCAATTTAAACATTGTACCGATGAAAAACTCTTATTTAAATTGAGAGGTACCACCCGTCTTTTTCTAGCGTTGTAATTTGCATCCCCGACGTAATGGACGTAGCTTATTTACTCACCGACAATGGTTGTGCCTTTTTGACGGAGGCTAAAAGGGGGTCGGGTTGTTTGTTAAACTTTAAGATAAATGTTTGTGCCCGAATCAAGGAAGATCAAAGGAACTAATTGTACGTTATACGAAAATGAATAATGGCGGATTTAGGATATCAAACTTAAAGGCTGTAATCGTAACTGTAGCAGTAACTATGGTATTTAAAAAAAGTTCAACTATTTTGTTTCAATAGAAGCGTTTAGGCAACATCTAGAAATTACGGCAAATTTGATGGTTATTACAGCTAAGGTTACGGTTAAGTTTGATATCCTAAACCCACCATAAGTAGTCGGTGGGTTTATTCTAATTTGAAACTGTTCTTACGTTGAATTTTCTTCTTGGAAGCTACGAATGTTAAAGGTTGTCCGAACGTTTCTTAGAAAGTGTTATAATTTTATTTTTAGTTTAGTTTTTATTTGACTTTTGAACAAATAATGAGTTTCTTTTAATGAAACCAAAAAAATCGTCAAAAAACTATAAAATAAAGCCCAATTGACAGTGTTCTAATAATTCTCTAATTTTAATGGAAGAGATATAAAATATCCTTCTTCGATGACAATCCTTCGAAATATTTTCTAAATCCATCGTATTTTCTGGCTGTCAAAAACCAATTTGTCTCCATTTTGGTATATCAAAAGCATCTTATGAACATTTGTAATTCTCAAGTTGTTAGAATGCACTTTATATTCATACTTTGATTGCTTTCGAAATCTTTTATAAGCCAAATGAGTTGATGGGTGATGAGAAGTTTCATTATGAAAATATGGGTTAAAGTAGTTTTATAGTTTTTGCTGAACTTTCTAAAAGAAAAAAATACAAAGATGAGAACTCCAATTTGTTAAGGAAAAACAGTAAAGTGGGAGGTAAAGCTTTGTTAATAGATATAACGGGTGACATTTTGACTCAAGGTAGAAATATCTGTAGAATATTTATAGAGAATTAAGAATTTTTGATAAATTTGGTTGGACTTGATATTTCTAGAAAAAATACTCTAATAAGGAGACTGGACAATCCAAAATTTCAACCATCTTATTTCGCATATGAAAGTCGATTCGTGGTGAGTCAACAAGGGGCGGTTTTGGGAGGAAATCAACCATTGACACAGTTTGGTGGTCTTGAATCGTGGGTTGAAACCGCGATTTACTCCTAAATCGCTGAAAATAGTCTTTTAAGATGGCATCTCTTCTCAAATTTCAATCAATCAAATCTTCTAAGTGTCAGCAAGTTTATTTCTATTTTGGTCAATTAAGAGCATCTTCTGTGAAAGTATTAGCAATTTTCAAGTTGTTTCAATACACTACATTAACCCTTTTATTAGTCTTCCAGCATACCATCTCTTTTTACATTAAAATCCATCAAATTTTTTGAGTGCCGGCAAATTTATTTCTATTCTCGCCGATGAAAGGCATCTTCTGGAAGAGTATTAGCAATTTTTAAGTTTGAATGCACTCCATGGATCCTTTCATTGTTCACCATCCGGAATTTGTTTCCATTCTAGCGAATTAAAATCATTTTTTAGAAGAACATTAGTAATTTTCAAGTTGTCAGAATGCACTCGATATTCACTCTATGATTACTTCTTTGATACCATCTTTAAAGATGGTGTCTCTTCTCAAATTTCAATCAATTAAATCTTATGAGTATCGGCAAATTTGTTTCTATTTTGGTCAATTAAAAACGCCTTCTAGTAAAACAGGAACAAAAAATCTCCTAAAATAATAAAATAAAGCAAAATTGATGGAAAATATCCATCAAATCTTCTGAGTGCAGATAAATTTGTTCCTATTTTGGCAAATAAAAAGCATCTTTTGGAGAAGCATTAGGAATTTTGAAGTTTGAATACACTCCATACATCCTTTCATTGTTTATCTTCCGGCAAGCAAAATTGATGGAAAATATCGATCAAATCTTCTGATTGCAGATAAATTTGTTCCAATTTTGGCATATGAAAAGCATCTTTTGGAGGAGCATTAGGAATTTTGAAGTTTGAATACACTCCATACATCCTTTCATTGTTTATCTTCCGGGATGACATCTATGTCAAACATTTTCTGAATCCATTTCGTATTCTGAGTATCAACGACCAATTTATTTCCATTTTAGTAGTTCAAAAACATCTTCTAGGAGAACATTAGTAATCTTCAAGTTATCAGAATGCATTCAATATTCATCCTTTGATTACTCATTTTTAAAGATGGTATCTCATCTCAAATTTCAATCAATTAAATCTTCCGAGTGTTGCAAAGTTTGTTCCTATTTTGATCAATCAGAAGCATCTTCTAGCAAAACATGAGCAATTTTTAAGTTGTCTGAATGCACTCCATTCACCTTTTTATTGATTGTTTTCCAACATGACCTCTTTTAAAATTCACATCCATTAAATCTTCTGAGTGTCGATAAATTTGTTCCAATTTTGGCAAATGAAAAGCATCTTTTGGAGGTGCATTAGGAATTTTTAAGTTTGAATGCACTCCATACATCCTTTCATTGTTCATCTTCCGGGATGGCATCTATTTCAAACATTTTCTAAAACCATCTCATTTTCTGAATATCAACAACCAATTTATTTTCATTGTAGTGGATCAAAAACATCTTCTGGGAGAACATTAAAAGTTTTCAAGTTGTCAAAATGCACTCGATATTCACTCTTTGATTACTTATCTTTAAAGATGGTATCTCTTCTCAAATTTCAATCAATTAAATCTTCTGAGTGTCGGCAAGTTTGTTTTTATTTTGGTCAATTAGAAGCGTCTTCTAGCAAAATATGAGCAATTTTGAAGGTGTCTGAATGCACTCCATTCACCTTTTTATTGATCGTTTTTCAGTATGACCTCTTTTCAAATTTATATCCATCAAATCTTCTGAGTGTCGATAAATTTGTTTCTATTTTGGCAAATAAAAAGCATCTCCTGAAGGGACATTAGGAATTTTGAAGATTGAATGCACTCCACACATCCTTTCATTGTTCATCTTTTGGGATGGCACCTATTTCAAACATTTTCTAAACCCATATCATTTTTTGAGTGTCAAAAATCAATTTGTTTCCATTTTTGTAGATCAAAAGCATCTTGTGAGAGAACTTGTTGATCTTTTAAGAAATTCTCAAGTTGCTAGAATGCACTCTATATTCACTTTTTGATAGCTCGTCTTTCAAGATGGTATTTCTTCTCAAATTCTCATCAATTAAACGTTTGTTTCTATTTTGGTCAATTAAAAGCACCTTCTGGGGAAGAATTAACAATTCTCAAGTTGTCAAAATGTACTCTATTTTCACTCTTTGATTGCTTGTCTTTCAAGATGGTATTTGTTCTCAAATTCCAATCAATCAAATCTTCTAAATGATATGCGATATCCTCATCGTTCCTGCTATTACGAGTAATTTTGCGCAAGACGCACTGATGGAAACAATGATGGAAAGAGACTCTGAAGGACACAATGCATCTGGAAGCTTATGATGGAAAACGCTCTGATGGAAACATCTGGAAACGCACATCCAAGTGAACATCCAAACGCACAAGAAACTGAAAACTCAGGATGTTGATAGGAAACTCGCAACATAAATAGTGGATTTATGAAGATGAAGGGTAATTACAGCTTTGAGTCTACAAATCTCAGTATAGTAGTCGTCCAACATCTGCGTTTTAAATATCTTCGTATGAGCAGAGCCTAACACTAATTGAAGACTTGAAGTAAATAAGGGGCTAAGTGCCAAAAAAAAATATTTTTAGTTTTGATATAAACGCTTTGTAAAACGTACAATATTGTTGACAGATGTGTCACATTACGGCTGAAAATTAAAGCATTTGGCGGTGCATTTTTGCATAGCCCGTTATGTAGGTTGAAGGCGATGACAGCTAGTCCACTTTAAGCGAATAAAACTAATTTCAGATTTTTAGGCACTTAGCCCGTTATTTACTTCAGGTCTTCAATTGTAAACCTAGAAGTAAGAACTTTTGGTTTTAGCCATTCGTCTTTTGAAAAGGCGTTTGATGTTTCGGATGCTATATTGCAACCTTCTTCAGAATCAAGTTCGAAGTGAAGAGACGTCTAACGTTTCGAATGTATTTTCAATAGACGTATGACTAAACCCGAAAGCTTGGCACTTATAGACAAAGCGTCTGAAAAAGACGAATAGAATTTTCAATTTTAAGATAAATGGAAAGACGCTCTAACTCTAACGGAAACATCTAGAAACACACATTCAGAGCCCGGAAGAAACTGAAAACTCAGTATGTTGATAAGAAATTCGCAACATCAATAGTGGATGTATGAAGATGAAGGGTAATTACAGCTTTGAGTCTACAAGTCTTTGTATAGCACTTAGAGTGTAAGCATGTTTGTTTCTATTTTAGTCAATCAAAAGCATCTTCTGGGGAAGCATTAGCAACTTTCAAGTTGTCTGAATACATTCCATTCACCTTTTTATTGACCGTTTTTAAGCATGATTTCTTTTCAAATTCAAATCCATCAAATTTTCTAATCGCCAGTTAATTTCTTCCTATTTTTGCAAATGAAAAGCATCTTCTGGATGAGCATTAGCAATTTTGAAGTCTAAATACACTCCATGCATCCTTTCATTGTTCATCTTCCGGAATGACATTGACTTCAAACATTTTCTGAATCCATTTCATAGTCGGAGTGTCAAAAACCAATTTGTTTCCATTTTAATGGATCAAAAACACCTTCTAGGAGAACATCAGTAATTTGCAAGTTGTCAGAATGCACTCGATATTTATTTTTTTTATTGCTCGTCCTTCAAGATGGCATCTCTTCTCAAATTCTAATCAATTAAAACGTTTGTTTCTATTTTGGTCAATTAAAAGCACCTTTTAGGAAAGCATGAGCAATTTTCAAGTTGCTTAAATGCACTCTATTCACTATTTTCCAGTCTGACTGTTTTTCAAACCCATACCTATCAAATTTTCTGAGTACTGGCAATTTTCTTTTATTTTCGTCAATGAAAAGTATCTTCTAACTGAGCTTTTGTAAATTTAAAGTTTTCTGAATGCCAGTTTATTCCTCTTTTCATTGTTCATCTTCTAGGACAGTGATGGTGAACCTATGACCCGCGGGTCTGACACTGACCCAAACCTTTTAAATGACCCACAAAGCTCTTTTAATCCTAGAAGTAATAACCTTCCTCTTTTGCTAGTGATTTGAAATTAGTGACCTACGAGGAAGCACTAAAAAAATACAATCAACGAAATTTTACCCACTTCTCAATAAGGTTTGCCATCACTGTTCTAGGATGATGCATGTTTCCAGAATTAAACATTTTTGAATCCATCCTATCCCTAAACACTAGCAAATTTATTTCCATTTTGATCTCTCCATTTCCACTTTTTCATTGTTTAACTTTCAAGATGACATCATTCTTCAAATTTTCATTAATTAATCAAATCTTTTGAGTGTCAGCAAGTTTGTTTCTATTTTGGTCAATTAAAACCACCTTGGAAAAAGATAAGCAATTTTCAAGTTGTCTGAATGCATTTCATTTATCTTTTTGTTGATCATTTTCCAGCATGACTTCTTTCCAAATTCATATCCATCAAATCTTGTAAGTGCTGACAATTTTTTGCTTATTTTCGTTGCTGAAAAGCATCTTCTAGGTGAACATTAGCAAATTTAAAGTTTTCTGTACGCAGTTTATTCCCCTTTTCGTTGTTCATATTCTAGGATAATATCTGTTTTCAAAATTAACCATTTTTGAATCCATGCTGTCTTTGAACACTAAGAAATTTATTTCCATTTTGATCTCTCCATATTCACTCCTTCCTCAAATTCCCATCAATCAAATCTTCTGAGTGTTGACAAATTCGTTTCTATTTTGGCAATCGAAAGCACCTTCTAAGGAAGCATTACCAACTTTCAAGTTGTCTGAATGCAATCCATTCACCTTTTTATTGATCATTTTCCAGTGTGACTTCTTTTTAAATTCATATCCACAAAATCTTCTGACTGTCGGAAATTTTTTCCTATTTTTGTCATTGAAAAGCATTTTCTAGGTGAGCATTAACAATTTTTAAGTTGTCTGAATGCACTTTATTCACGTTTTTATTGTTTATCTTCCAGAATGATTTCTCTTTCTAGAATTAAACATTTTTGAATCCATCCTGTCTTTGAACACTAGGAAATTTATTTCCATTTTGATCTCTCCATATTCACTCCTTCATTCCTTGACTTTCAAGATCACATCTTTCCTCAAATTCCCATCAATCAAATCTTCTGAGTGTCGATAAATTCGTTTCTATTTTGGCAATCAAAATCACCTTCTGAAAGGCTATAAGCAATTTTCAAGTTGTCCGAATTCAATCCATTCACCTTTTTTTGATCATTTTCCAGTATTACTTCTTTTCAAATTCATATCCATAAAATCTTCTGAGTGTCGGCAATTTCTTCCTATTTTTGTCATTGAAAAGCATTTTCTAGGTGAGCATTAACAATTTTTAAGTTGTCTGAATGCACTTTATTTACGTTTTTATTGTTTATCTTCCAGAATGGTATCTGTTTCTAAAATTAAACATTTTTGAATCCATCCTATTTTTGAACACTAACAAATTTCCTTCCATTTTGATCGATGAGACATTATTTTTTAAGAGAGCATTAGAAATTTTCAAGTTGACTAAACCAATATCATCTATTTTTTCATCTGATTATCTTCCAAAAGCAATTTAGGAATTTTCAAGTTGTCCGAATTGAAAATATTGATCGTCTTTCAAAATGACACCTATTTTCAAATTCAAAAACTTTTCCAAATGTAATCCATCCATTTCTTTTTGGTCATTTTTCCGGTTGAAATCGAAATTTAATTTTAGCCGTAGAAGATATGTAATTTCAAAGTTTTTCCTAAGGTACTTTTCCTATTATCAAGGCAATTCTAAATACTCTGTTTTTACAATATTTAGATACCAATTTTCTAACTTTATTGGAGTATTCACTAGAATTCAGGAGTGGGAATTTTCAATTTTAAGATAAATGCTTGTCGGAATCAAGGAAGATTAAAGAAACAACTAATTGCACGTTGTACGAAAACTAATAAATGGTAGTAGGTAGCATATTCAAATTTGAAACTGTTCTTTGGTTGAGTTATTAAAATTACGGACGTTGGCGATCGTCCGAGGCTTTTCTATTAGCATACGTTGGTTGGTTCACTGAGAATACAACACGCAAGTTTTTCCCACCGTTGGTCATTACCCGGGTCCACGCGAAGAACACGGCGATAACGTCCTTCTCGTCCTCCTCCTCTAATCTTCTCCTTCTAATCTCCTTCTTCTCGGTTCTCTCCGGGTACCACCCATTTCTCCACTCGAGCCGATTTCCTCATCCTCCTTCCAACGCGAGTTTTTCTCCCGCATGGGAATGCCAATGATTTAATATACAATCGATTACGCAACCGAGATTAACCGGCGAGGAAACGGCTTTTATTCCCACCAGGTCGGTTAATTAATAATTCCAAACAGGAAAATCTCCAAACCTATAAAAGTTGTTCCTTTATTTATTTATTTTTTTTTTGGGAAGATCGAACGAACGAAAACGGAGGAAACAACTGTACCAAACCAAATAAAGACAAAACGAACGCCTTTAACGCGAGAAGGAAAGAGACGGGGACGGTTGAGATCAGATAGCCGTGTGATAAGTAGAAACGAAGGGACATTTGTTGCGCTCACCAATTGTTCGAACGTCAACGTGCCCCTCTAATGGAGCCCCAACAAAAGCCCGCTGTCTACCTCTTGTATTGTCGGCTAACTGGATGCCTTCTAATTGACAATTGTTTACAAGGGGTTATCATTCATGTTCTGCAAATTCCTTCTATAAGGTAAGAACGGCTCTCGCCGGTCTCTTCGGCATTTCGCTTTGCAAAGACCGCTCTCCGGACTCTTTGAATGAAGTTAATGGCGTTATTAGTCCTAAACGTCTTAAAGTGTGTGTGTGTGTCTCTTCTCGGACTAGGAAGGAATTGAGATTAGAAAGACGAGACAGAACAATCGATTTCTTATGTTACTCCAAGAAAAAAAAATTTTTCACATTTTAGAAAAAGATTAAAAATACTTTTACTCTGTCTGTCGGAGTTGACACTTGTACAAATTGCTTTTTTGTTAGGGATTCGAACGAGACCACCCTGTAAATTCCTTCTTTCGGTCTGAAGCATGCGGCTACACAGACACGGTCGATGTTTTATAGTCGGTAGGGGATTCCGAGCGTCCGTCCGTCCGAATACACGATAATCTCGAATGTTAATATCCCCTTTGTTGTTGTAAATTTTTTTGGTTGGGCAATATTTCGGGCCGAACATCGAAAATCCATCCAAAAAGACACTTATGAAAAGGTATTGAAATTGTCTTTCATTGGGAACGTTAATATCCCGTTTGAATGTTAATATCCCGTTCGAATGTTAATATCCTTTCTTGTGATAAATTCGGACAATACGGGTGTTTTGAGCTAAAGAGATCCCCCGAGGAGAGCACGAGAACTCGGTCTCTTGGCGGATCCGTCAAAAGACGGGCCGAACCACCGGAGCAGGACGAAATTATCCATAATTAGCGTGGTTTGCGGTCCGGTCCGGGCTACCAAGGGCCTAGGCAGGGGTCGGAGCCGCGGGACGCAGGCCCGGGGTGTCTCACGCACGCACGCCCGACCCGCAGGACCTGCAGGACCGCGCCGGTTGCGTGTCGACCGCTAATGAATGCGCCGATCGGCGCGAGGCGCTTCTTCTTCACTTCTTCTCTTCTCCACTTCACTACATAACAACGAACTCAAGGTCCCAAAGACCGTTGTTTTCCAGTTCAGCTAGTCTATAATTTTTATTGTCACGGTTTCTCTTCTCCCAGAACAGAACAGAACAGCAGGACAAAAAGAAAGATCGTTTTTCTTTTCTAAAAGTTTTTTTTAAGTTACGTTCACTAAGAATAAAAAAATGTATCTTTTTTAAATTGAAATTTTTTATTATAAAGGTACATGTCCACTAGCAACAAAATTGCGACACTGGTCCCAGAAATAACTTTCAAACGTGTATCCATTAGAAGCAACTTTTTCCGAAAATAACTCTCTGCAATTATGTTTTGAAAGTGGTTTCGGGAATTATTGCTTGTAAAGTGTAGGATGTGTTTACATTAGGTACATATCCGCTAGCAACAAAATTACGATCAGAAAATCAAAAACGTAAAGCAGGCTTATTATATACTTTTATACTGAAGTTATACCTTATTCTTATTAATGGCGTATCAAATTAAATGCAGTGCAACATTTATTGTATTAGATTTATTAAAATGAAAGATGAAAAAAAGAAAAATGTGGGCAAGGAACTGGATATTACGGAGATGCGATCTTGGAATTCATGAAACACTGTTGCCGGAATTGAAGTCAGAAGATCCTTGCCAACTTGATAATTCTTTGCGAATGACAGCTAGTGATTTTCACCATCTTTTGGAAATTGTAGGACCAACAATTACGAAGCAAGATACTAAGTTGCGTTGTGCCATTACTGCACGTGAGCTAATAGATTCCGTATATTAAGAAAACCGATTGAACTTTGCCCAGAGAAAACCATAGTTATTGTCTACGCAATATGTGTACTGTATAATTTTTTTCTGTCGCATGATAGTAAATTTTATGCACCACCAGGTACTTTTGACGCAGATGACAAACCTGGAGAATGGAGAACCTGTTTGTTGGAATGATCAGCTTGAATAAACTTCATAGCTTCAAAAAAGTCCCAAGTGCTTTCATATTTATCTTCCGTTCCGTCTCCACTATGTTTAGATTTTATTTTTCTTATTTCACCATGAAATGGTGTTCGTAAATTATGTAATTTACGACTGATTTCATTTTCACTTGTATTTAACGCAGTTGCTATGGTTTTCAGTGCCTTTTGTTTTTTTAGTCTATTCTTGTTATGTTTACTTTTCACATCCCATAATTCGGGATATAATTCCCAATGAGAAATTAAAGAAAATGTCTCTTCTCTAGGCCACGATTTCTTATCCGTCATTTTTATTTCTTCTCTCGCTTAAACTTTCCAGATCGTTTGGTAATATTTACAAAGTGTCAGCAACAACCGAAATACCCGTTTACACTGGTAGACACAAACGCTTTCTGAGAGTCAATTGCTCAACTAAATTTCGCTTGCAGATTCACTCTCAGATGTGTATACACAAGTGTCTGTGTTTGATCTCGCAATAAATGTCGCAATTTTGTTGCTAGTGGACATGTACCTTAATAGTTTCCAATTAACAGCAAAATCTTTTCCGTTAGAAATTTTCAAATGTCCTGTTTTCACTTTTTCATGGATCATCTTCCCGAATGACATTCCATTGGAAACCTCTAACAATCTTTGAATACATTAAATCTCCTTAGTATGGAAAATTTTGTCTAATTTGATCGACCTGAAGCGTCTTTTGAAGCAGCAATAGCAAGTTATCAATTTCTTCCAAATGCAATCCATCCACTTCTTCTTTGGTTATCAGACCAATATAGTTTCAATTAATCTGATTTATAATTTTTGTGTCAGCAAAAATTTTCCATTTTTTCTTGGATGGAAAACATTTTCTGGGATATGTTTGAAAATATCTAAATCTTCCCGAATGTAATCCATCATCAAAGTCGTTTTCTGGGTGGATATCTTAATAAATTTAGCCACTATGTAATTAGGAATTTTCAAATGTACGTTTTTCACCTTTTATTGGTCATCTACTCAAATGACATTTCATTTCAAATTTTTAACAATGTTTGAATCCATGAAATCTTCTTAGTATGGCAAATTTTGTCTAATTTGGTTGACCAGAAGCATCTTTTAAAGCAGCAATAGCAAGTTATCTAGTTTTCTTGAATGCAATCCATTCACCTCTTCTTTGGTAAGCAGAACAATGTAGTTTTAATGCAGTTGGTCAAAAATTTTTGAGTCAGCAAAAATCTTCCATTCTTTTCGATGAAAAACATTTTGTGGGATATTTTTGATAATGTCGAAATCTTCCCGAATGTAATCCATCATCAAAGTTGTTTTCTAGATGGATATCTTAATAAATTTAGTTACTATTTAATTAGCAATTTTCAAATTCACGTTCTTCACCTTTTATTGGTCATCTACTCAAATGACATTTCATTTCAAATTTTTAACAATGTTTGAATCCATGGAATCTTCTTAGTATGGCCAATTTTGTCTAATTTGGTTGACCAGAAGCATTTTCTGAAACAGCAATAGCAAGTTATCAAGTTTTCTTGAATGCAATCCATTCACCTCTCCTTTGGTTTTCAGACCAACGTAGTTTCAGTGCAGTTGGTGAAAAATTTTTGTGCCAGCAAAAATGTTCCATTTTTTTTTTTGGATGAAAAACATTTTGTGGGACATTTTTGACAATATCTAAATCTTCCCGAATGTAATTCACCATCAAAGTCGTTTTCTGGGTTGACATTTTAATGAATCTAGCTACTATGCAATTTTTGTCGTGGAGAATGTCATTCTAGAGTCATCTTTCATACATTTTATCTATTATCAAGGGAATTCCAAATATTGAACTTTTACAGAATCAGGATTTTTACAGCGACCAGTTGATATTTTTACTTTTGATTTAGTTCTCCACCTCCTCGTCATTTTTAGCTGTTTTTTGTATTCTTTCACCGAGGATAGACGATCATTTCAACCAAATTGAATCAGTTTTGCGTTGCAGGAAGCTAATATAAAATTAAAGCCGAGAAAATTCAATTTTTGATAAATAAGGTCAAATTTTTAGGACATATCTTATCAGCAGAAAAGATTCAGCCAGATCCGGATAAAGTAACCATCGTAGGGACTTTATTTATGAAAATCATGAAGAGAATTTGTAATCAAAGATAAAGTAAAATGTCTATTTTATGCCTAAAAAGTCAAATTTTTTATAAATATTACCAAAAAATTAAAAAAAAATTATTAAAATTTTAGTGGTTTTTTGAACTAACCTTAAAAATTAGGGTAATTTTTAAAAAATCGTAGAAACTTTATTTATGAAAATCATTAAAAGAATTTGTAATCAAAGATAAAGTAAAATGTCTATTTTATGCCTAAAAAGACAAATTTCTTATAAATATTACCAAAAAATTTAAAAAAAAATTATTAAAATTTTAGTGATTTATTGAACTAACCTTAAAAATTAGGGTAATTTTTAAAAAATCGTAGAGACTTTATTTATGAAAATCATTAAAAGAATTTGTAATCAAAGATAAACTAAAATGTCTATTTTATGTCTAAAAAGACAAATTTTTTATAAATATTACCAAAAAATTAAAAAAAAAAAAATTATTAAAATTTTAGTGATTTTTTTGAACTAATCTTAAAAATTAGGGTGATTTTTAAAAAATCATATAGACTTTATTTATGAAAATAATGTAAAGAATTTTTAACTAAAGATAAAGTAAAATGTAAATTTTATGATTTAAAAAACGAATTTGTTATAAATTCGAAATCTCCATTTGGGGATCGCGGCAGTTAATGGGTTAAAAACAGGTAGCAATTTAAAAAGGAATTTCTCGTCGAGAAACAAAGGCCGAGAAAGAGAGACTGTGCGTGTTTCGGAATTTTCCCGGCAACGCCACCATAAATTATATTATTACCCTGTCCCCGAGAACGTATGATAATAAATCGATCGGATTCCGTATCCTTCGTGCGCGGCGGCAATTGGAACACGGCCCCGAAGAGCAGCAGCTTTCATAGTCTGCGACTCCCGTCTCGCTCTCTCTCGCGCTTCTAATCGAAGGGAGGGAGCGGGACGAGGATAAAAATTGCACGCATCTACGGATGGATGCGAAAAAAGGGAAGCCAAGAAGAAAGGAGCGCGAGCCGGCAAGACTTACGGCCAACCGATTATGATTTGTGAACGAGTCCGGTCAGGTGTTTTTGTTCACCTTTTTATTTTTATTTTTTTTATGGATTGCGTGTGACTTTTTTGTTTAAGAATAAATAAAGCGACAAAAGTTTTAATTACGAACATACAATCAGATAAAAGACAATGACCACAAAGGAGCGTTTCGTTGAAACGGGACGATTTCGCTTGGTCAGATGGCGACCGGTCATTGTGTCCGCGAATATACGACCCGGCCCAAGAAATTAATAGTTCAACGCGGGATTCTGCGAGAGTTTTTACTGCCCGGCGCATCAGATTAGAAGACATTAAAGTCTCCGGTCGGAGGGCATTAATTTCGCTCTTTATGGACGTCGCTCCGAGACTTTTATATTCAAATTCCACCAAGAAACAATTCCCTCCATCATCCCTTTTTTTAATTCTTTACATATCACACGCTATAAATAACGTAACGGGTAGATTAAATGAAATTAATAAGTCGATACGTTGACGTTTGTTTAATACTTTTTTGTTGTTGGTCGTTCGAGTCTTCACCACTTAGAGTGGTCGACGAAGGCAAGATAATGCGATCATGAAATGTTCGCGGTTTAGCGACAAGCAACATAAATAGCGACCTGGACGCGAACCGTTGACACCCGAACAGTGTACGGAACACGGGTCCGCGCCGCCAGACCTCGGTTTCGAACCGGGGCCCCTCGCCGTGAATTAGATCCGGCCGATGGGGGCAATATTTAATTGGCACCACGTATCAGCCAAGTTACAACCGTAAACATTACGACTACAAACATATTTAATGTACACCGTAAATAAAACCATGCGGTATAACTCTAAAAGTCCTTTAAACTTCTATAAATCAAAATTTTCTTCTAATAAAATATTAAGTTTGTTCAATGAATACTATTTAGGGGTTAAATAAAAACGCTCTTGGGATCGAACGATTGTTGAGGGGTGACTTTCGGGAGTAGTAATTAGGTTGTCGCGAACACGACTTTTACTCCCGACGACAACTCAACGTTATTGTATTACCGAACATATAATTGCCGGCAGGATATTTAATTCTGAATGGGGGGGTTCCCCCGAAACAGGGTGGCAGGTTGCGAAGCAGTTCGCCGCCTTCTATTTTCGCACAACGACGATTGTCGCGGGGAATTGAAACGTTACGTCGATGGGGGACGAAGGAGAAAGGAAATTGGAACAATCCCGGTGTGATTATGTGAGGAAAATCAAGACGTGTTATGATGGAATTTCTCCCTTATACAATCTTAGTATTTATGTTACAAGTGCTCATCTGGGAACTCAATTCTACTTTTCAGTATTCATCAAATTCTTCTTAATTGAAGAAAAAAAAGGCAAAAATTAAAAAATTCATAGGTAATTGTAGAAATGTTTCTAAATACTACAGAAAATGAATATCTGGATTTGCCTTGATAACACTAACCAATATTTTTCAGACCCATAAATCAGGCAATAGTTTCTGAATACTTTCGAGCGCGCTGAACTCAAATTTGGCCTCAGAATTGCTTCATCACGTCAGGTTTTTTAAATATTCTAACCTAAAGATGCAAAAAGTTCAGTTTTTAAACGTCTTGAAACGTATTGAAAATGTATTTTGAATTTTTCGAAAAGCTTTATTTCTTCTCGAAGAAAGATAATTTCTATAACATCACTTTTTGCGCTATCATCAACCAAATTACAAGGAGCATGGATGGCTTATTTGTGGTGATTTTAAAATTATAAATATTCTTCTTGGTTTACAATTGAGAAATACTAAAAATCCTTGTTTTGTTTGCCTGTGGGACAGACGTGCAAGAGATCTGCATTGAATAAACAATAAATGGCCAGAAAGATTAGAATACAACGTTGGCTATCATAACGTCATACAAGAAAAACTTGTTGATATAAAGCACATCTTATTACCTCCACTTCATATTAAGCTGGGGTTAATGAAACAATTTGTAAAAAGTTTTAGAGAAAGACCGTGTTTCAAATATATTTAATCAAACTTTTGCTAAAATTACGGAAAGATTTTGTATTAGACTTGATATAAGAAAACTCATGGAAGATGATGATTTTATAAAGTTGTGACATCCATTGAAAAAAATTCTTGGTTGGCTTTTAAAGATTTTGTACACAATTTTTTAGACAACCATCGTGTTCAAAAATTTAAAAGCATTGTAACAAACATGTTGCAAAATTTTAATCGATTAGGTTGTTTAATAAGCATGAAATTACATTTTCTATATTCTCATTTGGATTATTTCCCGGAACATGTTGGAGAATATAGGGAAGAAATAGGTGAACATTTTCATCAAGGCTTTACAGAAAAAGACCGACATTATCCAGGTAAATGGGATAAAAAAATGATGGCCAACTTGGGCTTTGAAAAGGGAACATAATTCCATAAGTTATGAGCACAAGTGGCTGCAACGTTCATTTGAATTGAAGAGACGATTTCATAAGGCTATGTAATTTTATTCTTCTAAAAAGGAAAAAAAGAAAAAGTTAAAGCTTAGTTGCTTTAGGTTTGTTAAAGGTGGTAATATAAACAATTATAAATTCTGGTACACTAAATTCGCCGTTTTGAAATTTCCACTTTCCACATTTATTTCGATTGATTAATACAGCCTGCGAAGCCAATCAATCTAAAAACCATAGAACCTATGGTCTAGTTGGAAACGACAATTTGAAAACGTTATATCTTTTTGAGATTACGACCAAACTAATGCCTACTAGTCTACTATATTGACAACTATGACTGAGGTATCGTAAAAAAAGATTTTTTTCATGAAAAAATAAAAATTCAAAATGCATTTTGCATCTAAAAGGTGGTGTATTCAGATTCCGCATGGAGTTTTGTGGATAAAAATTTATTCGTTACGTTATTTAATATCAAACATGTTGAAAACTCGTGTTTTTTGCATCTATAGGTTAAAATATCCTGAAAACCTGAGGTGATTGAGCAATTCACAGATCATATTTGAATTCAGTGTGTCAAAACCTTGTAGGAAAGTGCTACTTGATCTATGGGTCTCACCTTTCATAAAATTTTGTCGGCCTGTGTAACAGACAAAATACATGAAGAAAGATTTTAGAGTGATGTAATAAAGACTACTCAAATGATCTTTCTAGTTGATACAACACAAGGAAGAGTTGAAGAAGACAGAGAAAAGTGGAAAAAATCGACTGATAGTTTCGGTTTGCCTTGGGAATGATTCCAAAATAACTTAAACGATGTTTTTTAGACGGTACAATACAATGATGAGCTGAAGAACAAAGACAAAAGTAAAAAAAATTGAGTGGTCACTGTTGCAAGGCGGCTAAATACTGTCAAAGTTAAAAATTTGGAATTGTCTTGATAGTAGACAAAATACATGAAGAAAGATTTTGGAGTGATGTAATAAAGACTACTCAAATGATCTTTCTAGTTGATACAACACAAGGAAGAGCTGAAGAAGACAGAGAAAAGTGAAAAAATCGACTGATAATTTCGGTTTGCCTTGGGAATGATTGCAAAATAATTTAAACGATGTCTTTTAGATGGTATAATACAATGAAGAGCTGAAGAACAAAGACAAAAGTAAAAAAAATTGGGTGGTCACTGTTGCAAGGCGGCTAAATACTGTCAAAACTAAAGATTTGGAATTGTCTTGATAGTAGATAAATTGCATGAAGAAAGGTTTTGGAGTGATGTAGTAAAAACTGCTCAAGCGATCTTTCTAGTTTACACAACTCAAGGAAGAACTGAAGAAGACAGAGAAATGCGAAAAATCGACTGCTACTGTAATAAATTTGCCTTGGAAATAATTGCAAAAGAACTTAAACTGTCTTTTTAGACAACGCTATATACAGTGAAATTCCCCTTCGCGGACCCCCTTTGAACGGACACCCCATTGGACGGATATTCTCTTGAACGGACGCGGACACTAGAAAATGTTCTCTTAAACGGAAAATCGCGTCGCGCGCCCACTTTATTGCCTCCCTTTAATAAAAGATTTTCCCTTTAACCGGTGTTTGGCGACTTCAATATTTGCAAGGTACAACCGCGGCATATCTTGTGCCTTTCTGTTTAGCTTGAATGAGGGACTTCCCCGAATACACCGAAATTTAAACGTTCTCCATTTTTCGGTACATACGGGGTTCAATACTAATTTGACGTTCATGCAGAAAAAGATATGCGAATGTATTGTACTTTGCAAAAATCGTTTTGGCCCAAGTAACCAAGGAAACAGTTAAAAATTGCTCTCTCAAGGTGCAGTGTCAATCACGCGACTGCAACGACTATAGCCGCGCGGCTGCAGATGGGCGACTTTTCTAGCGCGTCTACAGCGGCCTTATTAAGTATCAATTGTGCAACGATAGTCGCCTTCGGTTTTTTCTCTTTCGGGTAATCCAAATATCCATTCATGTATCCATATAATTCAATGCAAACGAGTGGCTGACGCAAAGTCGCCAGAGTCGCGCGGCTACAGTCGCTGCAGTCGCGTGATTGACACTGCACCTTATAGCAGGATTTAAGCACGATAATATGTAAAGTGAAGATCAGCTAAATGAGGCTTTGACATCTGATCCAGAAGGTGATTTACCACTGAAGGAGGATGGATGGAAGGTGGAGAGGATATCTATTGTTCGAATTGTCAATTTCGGCTCTCTCTCTTTTCCTGTAAGTCAGACGAAAAGTACGTTGTGCACGCAAATGTGGGTTTTTGTATTGAGTCATTTTGGATTTAGGTGAATCACCTTTTTCCGAATTTTCGGGATTAATCTTCGTGTCATATCCATTTGTGGAAACGTTTTCGTTATCCAGATTTTCGGATTAGTCCGAATATATTTGCATTTTTCGTCTGCGTACATAATTTTTTGACTAAATCTCGAAGAACTGAGGTAAGTTCCTCCTCATGTATTCTTTCATTCTTCACCACGCACTCATCTTTCATTCTTTTAGCCAGCTGAGGACCTGCGTTGGATTCTTCAAACTGTATGTGTTTTGTATATCGTTTTGTGTGTATATAAGATGTCATAGAAGACTTCTTTAGAGTAGGATAACTTTTGATAACCATTACTTTGTCCAAATCTGACTTAATACCTTATTCTGATAAGATATGTCCTAAAAATTTAACCTTATTTATCAAAAAATGAATTTTTTCGGCTTTAATTTTATATTAGCTCCCCGCAGCGTCCCAAAAACTGATTCAATTTGATTCAAATGATCGTCTATCCGAAGAATTTATTTCAATAACTATTAAAAAGAAAATTCTTCGGATAGTAAAGGATAATAAATAGCATTAACAATCTATTTTATTGAGTGTAAAATAGCATGAAAGTCCTTATTCTCGGTAGAATCTCGGATGTACACCGTGGTTCTTGTTCGCCCGGGTGATATGTGGTGGTTGTACAAGGACAAGAAGAACACAAGCGCAGGTGACAATTGACAAACCTGCGTCCTGTAGACTCGCTTGTCCTCAAGTGGTATCCTGCTGGGCGCTATGCGTTACTAACTTGAGCAGGACAACGTGCTGTTAGAGATTTGTCTCTTTTCTGTTGCGAGCGCCTCATTCGATCCTGAGATATCCCCCGGCTGCGAGCGAAGTAAATAAAATAAGAAATTACCACGAAACAAAGAATATAAAATTAGAAGGGAATTTTTTTTATAAACAGAAAGCTTAATGGTTTTTCGATACTTTTCCCCCGGAAAAGATGTTCGAGAGATAATCGCAAAACTCCTAACCGCCGAATGTCACAATTCCCTCCATCAATCATTGTCGCGGATCGGTCGAGATAATTAGGTACCGATGATGATCGGTTCGGGGAGTTCCACCTCGAAGGGGTTTCCGCACCATAAATATTTAGGAAGGGCCGCCGTTCGCCGTCGGGACATGTGTTTCCCGGCACATCGGAGGCGGTTCGGTCGCTCGTGTGCGCGGCCGGCTCTCTCTCCATTGTGGACGATTTATTTATGAGGTCGCCCCGCTGATGGATGGCCCGAGAACGGGCCCCGGCCTCAGCTCTACCCGCTAATAGCCCGAATCAATCAGTCGCTCTTACTTTTAGTCACGCTTCGGCCGCACGTAACCCGTAACCCGAACGCAACAAACGGCAAATTGGACAGGTGTAAAATAAAGAAAGAAAAAATTTTTAAAAGAAGGAAGTCCAAGTCGAAGAATTCGAGCGCCACTCTTTCTTGTTAATCTTAAAGCGGAGTATGATTGGTGGTTATTGTTAAAAGTTGATTTTCATTTTGTAAAGAAAAGTCTCGGGAAAGTCGGTTGAATGAATGGAATCGGGGAAGTTTCGGGAACGTACAATCGGTTAAAATAGTTATCTCCGGATTCGGGGGTTTTCTAAAGGTCCCCGGGTCAAAGGGTTATTTGGCGGCGCTTCCTGGCGCCCTTTCAAAACGGACACAATGGCGTCCCCGGGCCCGTGAAAAGGATTAAAATTGAATCGGGAGGATATTAATTGGCAGCCGGCTAATTGCCGGTCTGAACCGGAGAGCTACATTCTCTCCTTTCTATTCCCCGCTTTCAAAAGGGACCGTGATTTTATTCCTTCATTGTTACCATTGTCACATGAATAGACTTCATAATCAATGAAAAAGAAGAAACATTTTCAGATTACTTATTTTCTCATTTTTAATTCAAGATATATGTAACGGGACAGTTGATTAACCCATTAACTTTATAAAAAAACCAACAAATTAACTAACCAATTTATTAAAAAAAAATGTTAAAAACTTTTCGAAATAATATATTTTTTTTTTTTTTTTTGATAGATTATTTTTTTTTGATGGTTTTAAATTAATTTAATAAAATTAAGTGTTAATGTTGAAGTAACAAAAAAAAAACGTAAATAGGATATTTACGTATCTTGAAATGTCTAATAAGATTTTCTAAAAATTAAGTTTTTCAAAAAATATTACACTTGATAAGACAGTGATTCAATAAGAATATATTTTAGGTTTTCAAGTTTAATCAGAATAATTATTCACGTTTATGTTGTAAAAATTTCGTTGTAGGAAATCATTTGGTAATAAAATTGATTCAAATTAGAGTTTTAATCTAAGAATAAAGATTTCTATGGAATTTTATATTAAATAAGATAGAGGGTTAATGATCAATTATCAAGAACATCATTATTTAGTAGAATGTCTGAATAATAAGATTCACTGAAACCAAAGTTTTTCAGAAGATTTTAAACTTGATAATAAAGTGCGTCGAAAATCTACCAAGAAGGAGCTTTAATTTGAAAGGTAATCGACGTTCAAGTTGTAAAAATCACATAGTTAGGAACCATCTGATAGTAAAATTCAATAGAATTAGAGCTTTTTAGAAGATTTTACAGTTTATAGAAAGATCCATTAAGAATAAGAGTTTTCATGAAACTTAATATCTAATAAAAGAGATTTTTAATGGTCAACGAAGAAGAAAACGATTATTTAGTAAGATGCCTGAACAGTTTTATAAGATTCACTAAAATCCAAATTTTTCAGAAGATTTTAAATTTGATAAAAAAGTGCGTCGAAAATCTACCAAGAAGGAGCTTCAATTTGAAAGGTAATCGACGTTCAAGTTGTAAAAATCACTAAATTAGGAACCATTTGACTATAGAATCCTATAGAATTAGAGGTTTTTAGAAGATTTTACAGTTTATAGAAAGATCTATCAAGAATAAGAGTTTTCATGAAACTTAATATCTAATAAAAGAGATTTTTAATGGTCAATGAAGAAGAAAACGATTATTTAGTAGGACGTCTAAGCAACGTCATAAGATCCTTTGAAATCGAACTTTTCTAGAAGATTTTAGACTTGGTAAGAAAATACACTGAAAATCTTCTAAAAAAAACGATAATTTGAGTGGCAGTCGACGTTCAAGTTACAAAAATCACTAGAATTAAAGTTTTTTTTTAGAGTTTGTAAGGAATAGAAAATATTGTCAAGAATAAGGATTTTCATGAAATTTTATATTCAATAAAAGAGATTTTTAATGGTCAATGAAGAAGAAAACGATTATTTAGTAAGGTGTCTGAACAATTTTATAAGATTTACTAAAATCCAAATTTCTCAGAAGATTTTAAATTTGATAAAAAAGTGCGCCAAAAATCCATCAATGAGGAGTTTGAATTTGAAAGGCAATCGACATTCCAGTTATAAAAATTACTAAATTAGGAACTATTTGATAATAAAATCCAATAGAAATCCAATAGAATTAGAGCTTTTAAGAAGATTTTACATTTCAATTTATAGAAAGATTTATCAAACTTAAGAGTTTTTTTGGAACTTGATATTTAATAAAGGAGATTTTTAATGATCAATGAAGAAAAAAAAACATTATTTAGTAGAGCCTTTGAATAACGTTATAAAATCTACTGAAATACAACTTTTCAGATGATTTTAGACTTGATAAGAATACACATTGAAAATCTTCCAAGAAGAAGCGACAATTTGAGAGGCATTCGACGTTCAAGTTACAAAAATCTTGTAGTTAGAGATTATCTGACAGTAACATCCACTAGAATTACAATTTTATTAGAATATTTTAAAGTTTATAAGAAGATACGTCAAGAATAAAAGTTTTTTTTATGAAACATGATATTTAATAAAGGACGTTTTTAATGATAAGTGAATACGAAAACGATTATTTAGTAGAACGTCTGAACAATGCCAAGATTCATTAAAGTCCAACTAAATAGTTGGATTTATCGAAAATATTTTAAAATTAAAAGATTTTAAACTATATAAAAAAATTCATTGAAAATTTTTCAAGAAAAAGCAATGATTTGAGAGGCAATCGACGTTCAATTTACAAAAGTTCCATTTGTTAGAAACCATCTAACAATAAAACTCACTAGAATTAAAAATCTTACAGATTTTACAGTTTACAGAAAAATTCATCAAGAATAAGGATTTTCATGAAATTTTACATTTAATTAAAGAGATTTTTAATGATAAATTAGTAAAAAAAATAATTATTTAATTAGCTGTTTAAAGAATGTAATAAGATCTACTGAAATCCAAATTTTTCATAAGATTTTATACTTGATAAGAAAGTACATTGAAAATTTTTCAATAAGAAGCTCTAATTTTCGAGATAATCGTCGTTTAAGTTGTAAATATCTCGTAGATAGAAACTATCTGATAATAAAATTCACTTGAATTAGATTTTTTTAGAATGTTTTAGAGTTTATAAGAAAATCCTTCAAGGATAAGGACTTTCATAAAATTGAAAATTTAATAAAAGAAATTTTTAGTGATCAGTTAGTAAAAAAATTATTATTTAGTTGGATGTTTAAACCATGTAATAAGATCTACTGAAATCTAAGCTTTTCAGAAGATTTTCTCTTGGATAAGAAAGTGCATTTAAAATTTTCCAATAAGAAGCTTTAGCTTTAGAAACAATCGACGTTTAAGTTGTAAAAATTTCGTAGTTAGAAACTATCTGATAATAAAATCCACCAGAATTAGATTTTTTTAGAATGTTTTAGAGTTTATAAGAAAATCCTTCAAGGATAAGGACTTTGATAAAATTGTAAATTTAATAAAAGAAATTTTTAGTAATCAATTATTAAAAAAAATATTATTTATTTAGTTGGATGTTTAAACCATGTAACAAAATCTACTGAAATCTAAGTTTTCAGACGATTTTAGAATAGATAAGAAAATGCTCTGAAAATTTTCCAAGAAGTGATAGTTTGAGAGTCAATCGATATCCAACCTACAAACATTTCATTGTTAGATACCATCTGTCAATAAAGTTCACTAGAATTAGAGTTTTTTTTTGAATATTTTAGAGTTTATAAGAAGATCTGTTAAGAATAAGGATTTTCATGAAATTTTATATTTAATAAAAGAGATTTTTAATGATGGGTTAGTAAAAAAAAAATGATTATTTAATTAGGTGTTTAAATAATGTAATAAGATCTACTGAAATCGTAGTTTTTCAGAAGATTTTATACTTGACAAGAAAGTACATTGAAAATTTTCCAATAAGAAGCTTTAATTTTGGAGATAATCGACGTTTAAGTTGTAAATATCTCGTAGATAGAAACTATCTGATAATAAAATCCACTAGCATTAGATTTTATTAGAATGTTTTAGAGTTTATAAGAAAATACTTCAAGATAAGGGCTTTCATAAAATTGTAAATTTAATAAAAGAAATGTTTAGTGATCAGTTAATAAAAAAAAATGTTATTTAGTTAGATGTTTAAACCATGTAATAAGATCTACTGAAATCTAAGCTTTTCACACGATTTTAGAATAGATATAAGAAAATGCTCTGAAAATTTTCCAAGAAGTGTTAGTTTGAGAGGCAATCGACATTCAACCTACAAAAATTTCATAGTTAGAAACCATCTGACAATAAAGTTCACTAGAATTATAGTTTTTTAGAATATTTTAGAGTTTATAACAAGAACCATTAAGAATAAGGGTTTTCATGAAATTTTATATTTAATAAAAGAGAGTTTTTAATGATGGATTAGTAAAAAAATGATTATTTAGAGGGGTGTTTAAACAATGTAATAAGATCTACTGAAATCGAAGTCTTTCAGAAGATTTTTCGCTTGATAAGAAAATACATTGAATATTTTTCAGGAAGAAGTGATAATTTGAGAGGTAATCGATGTTCAAGTTACAAAAATTTCATAGTTAGAAACCATCTGACAATAAAATCCACTAGAATTAGAGTTTTCTTAGAATACTTTAGAGCAACGGTGGCCAAACGGCGGTTCGCGAGTCACATGCGGCTCTTTTTGAGTGTTATTTAGGATCAATTAAAAATAATTTATAAATATTTTTGGTTTTGAATACTAGGTTTTGAATTTTTAAGACAATTTATTTCCTATGAAAGGGAATCAGGAGGTATAATTTACTGGATCTCACTTTTTTTGGGAGGATTTTTTAATAGCCTAATCGGTAATTTCTTTCCGATTAGGCTATTAAAAATTTTCGATTTTTCAATATGGCTCTAAGTCTCACCAAGTGTGGCCACCCCTGGTTTAGAGTTTACAAGAAGATTCGTCGAAAATAAGCGTTTTAATGAAATTTTTTATTTAATAATAGAAAGGTTTTGTGTTCAATTAGTGAAAAAATGGTTATGTATTAGATTGTCTAAACCAGAGGTGGGCAACCTTTTGTATAATGGGGGCCAGATTACGATTTAGTTTTCGTACGCGGGTCGGAGTAGAAAAATGACAAATTTCTCGTTACTTATAAGTTTTTTTTGTGATATGAAAAGCAAAGTTAATTATTAGATCTCCCAGATTTCCTGCTTTTCTTGGTAGAACTACTGCACGGAAAGCAAGGGATCTGGGTTCAAATCCCAGTGCAGCAAGAAAGTATTTTTTCTTCTCTAACGCATTACTAATAAAAACCTTTCTTTAATTATTTCTTCCTATTAACTTTTTTTTTACTTAAAACAAAAAATATTTGTTGTTCTTTCTAAAGGTCTTGCGGGTCAGATTAGACTCTCATGCGGAGTTGGGCCGCGGGCCGGAGGTTGCTCACCGTTAGTCTAAACAATGTAATAAGATTCACTCAAATCTAAGTTTTCCAGAAGATTTTAAACTTTATAAGAAAATGCTTTCAAAATCCTCTAAAATAAGCTTTAATTTTAAAGGCAATCGACGTTTAAGTTGTAAAAATTTCGTAGTTAGGAATCATTTAACAATAAAAACCACTAAAAACAAGAATTTTTTAGAAGATTTTACAGTTTAGAGGAAAATCCACCAAGAATAAGGCTTTTCATGAATTTTCATATTTAATAAAATAGATTTTTAATGATCAATTAGTGAAACAATGAATATTTAGTAAAACATCTAAATAATCCAATAAAAACATGGCAAATCTAAAATTTTCAGAAGAATTTACATTTGCTAAGAAGGTGTACTGAAAATTTTCCAAGAAGAAGCGTTAATTAGAAGGATAATCGATGTTCAAGATGTAAAAATTTAATAATTGGGAACTATCTGAGTATAAAATACACTAAAATTAAAGTTCTTTTAGAAAATTTTGCACTTTACAAGGAGATCCATAACAAATAAAAGTTTTCATCCGATTTTATATTTAATAAAACAGATTGTTAAAGTTTAATTAACAAAAAAAGATTATTTTGTGGGATATGCCTGAATAATCTAATAAGGTCCACTGAATTCTAAATTTTTCAGAAGATTTTAGACTTGATTAAAAAGCATACTGAAAATTCTCCAAGAAGAAGTTTTAATTTGAAAGAAAATCGATATTGATATTGTAAAAATCTTTCAAATGAAAGCTCATCTAATAAGATCCTTCAAAATTTATGTCTTTCAGAGATTTTAAGCTTTTTACGAAAGTATACTCAAAAACCTATCAAGAATAAAGCCATTTCAGACAGTTTCAGAGTTAATAAAAAAGACTACCAATCTATGACTCTTAAAGATCTACTTGAAATCAAGTAACTATAAGATCCACAAAAATTGCAACTTCTTGGTTAGTTTTGGCAATAATATTCTTTCTTAGTAAAAAATCGATTAACTTTAAAAATTCATCAAAAATCCGTTTTTAAATATTTTCATCTAATTGTTTTTCTAGATGAAACTCAAAACATTCCAGTTTCAACTAAAAAAGACTGTTTTGTTCTAAATGTCACCAAAAAAATTAAAAAAATTCTTAAAGTAAGTTACACCGCTCAAAAAATTATCACTATAATTTTTCATGATTATAATCACATTATAATTTTTCACTATTATAACCCATAACTGACCATTAAACTAAATTAAATCAATAATTTATTTACCTATTATAAAAATAAAAAAGTTCAAAAAAAAATTTTAAGACTACACTTAATCATTTTATAATTTACCCATTGATAAGTAACGGTATTTAATGTTTTCCGGGCAAAGAATAATTACTCAAAAAACGAGCCTAATTACTCATTGTCCATCGTTGCGGACAAGCCGTTAATTAAAAATTTAGCTCCCAATTAACGTCCTCGCAGAGGCGCACACACACTTACACGCGGGGCCGGTCGGCGAAAGCTTTCACGAACGAAACGAATTAGCTCTTAAGAGAACGGAATTAACTCCGCGATAAAGAAATTAAAAGTTATTTGAAATTAAACGCGTTCAGAGTTCGTTTATACACGTTTACGTATACACGTTTCGAGCAAAGACGAACGGAACCGTCCTCCTCCGGGGGGAAATTGAAATATTACCCGGCCATTTACAAATTTCAATTAAGCGATATTAATTATTCGATCCGACTAATGCATGTTCCGAGTAAGTTCTCTGTACGGGACAGCCTCTAATACGGTGTGCGATGCCCGTGGCCCCATAATGAACTTCGTGATCGTGGCTAGATGAGGGCGGCGTGAAAGAAATGTTCATATACGAAAAAAAAAGAAAGGTAAAAGGTAAAAGAAAGGTTGTTTTATATGTTTTTTAGTTTGGATTTTTTAGCGGCACGACGCTAAGTAAAAACGTTATATACGTGAAAGAAACTGTTTAGATTAAAAGGTAATAGGTTTACTGGTCGATTGAAAATGAATTTACTGCTAAAAGCCGTCGAATAAAGGAGGAGGATGTGTGAACCGCCATCGGCTCACGATTAAGAAACGTGTCTTAACAAAAAAAGTACTTTTGAAGATTTTATGTAATCCAATTGATTGGCAGCAAAGTTAAAACGAGTTTAAGTGCGAAGCAAATCTGATTAAAAAATTCCCTTATCCAAATAAAACGAAAACGAACGGAACGTCGCGTCCATAAAAATCAACATCGACATCCCTAATTGCCATTGTATAATTCCGTCCGCGGCAAATTAACGGCCGCTTCAATTAAAATTTTTATACTCCCATGAGCATGTGTCGATCTCCTCCAGAACACACCGATACTGACTCTCTCGTGCGTCTATATGCGCTACAATTAACGTTCCGCACATCACTAATTGTTGTTGTGCAATTAGCTAATTATTTCGCGCTGCCTTACATAGATTCGCCTCTCTTCTAATGCTCGTAAAACCGAACAACTATCCAAGTTTACCGCTTGTCTGGCCAAAAACAGGACTTTACCACCTTATTTGGTCACTTTAAACCAATCACCGTAATAAAATTACATAATATCCAAATACTATTTTTATTCGCTTTTGAGTTATTTGAAAATAAAGTTGAAAAATTAACATTTTGAGGTTATAAGCATTTTTATGCTATAACCGCCTTAATAACAAAAATTTAAAAAAATTGTTTATAACAAAAAATGTTTATAATTAAATAAGGTATAAATTTTATTTGAAATATTTTTTTCTATCTAATTTAGTTTTTAAGTTATTTTAGGTCAAAGTTGAGAAATTAACATTTTGAGGTTAAAACTCGTTTTTATAAATAATCTTAATTAATATCAAAATTTTGAAAAAATTGTTTATAATAAGATATGTTTGTAATTAAAAAAGGAATAAATTTCATTTGAAATATTTTTTTCTATCTAACTTAGTTTTTAACTTATTTGAGGTTAAAGTTGAGAAATTTACATTTTGAGACTATAATACGTTTTTATAAATAACCTCCTTTATATCAAAAATTAGAAAAAAATTTTTAGAATAAAAAATGTTTACAATTAAAAAAGGTATAAATTTTATTTGAAATACTTATTTCTATCTAATTTAGTTTTTAAGTTATTTAAGGTTAAAGTTGAAAAATTGACATTTTAAGGTTAAAACTGGTTTTTATAAATAACCTTAACTAATATCAAGAATTTGAAAAATTGTTTATAATGATAAATATTTATAATTAAAAAAGATATAAATTTTATTTAAAATATTTTTTTCCATCTAGTTTAGTTTTTAGATTATTTGAGGTTAAAGTTGAGAAATTGGCGTTTTGAGGTTAAAACTCGTTTTTATAAATAACCACCTTAATATCAAAAATTAGAAAGAAACTTTTATAATAAAAAGTATTTATAATTAAAAAAGGTATAAATTTTATGTGAAATATTTTTTCCTATCCAAGTTAATTTTTAAGTTATTTGAGGTTAAAGTTGAGAAATTGACATTTTTAGATTAAAACCCGTTTTTATAAATAACCTTAATTAATATCAAAATAAGAAAAAAGCTTCTAAAATAAAAAATGTTTATAATTAAAAAATGTATAATTTTTATTTGAAATATTTTTTTCTATCTAATTTAGTTCTTAAGTTATTTGAGATCAAAGTTGAGAAATTGATATTTTGAGGTTGAAACTCGTTTTTATAAATAACCTTAATTAATACCAAAAATTTGAAAAAAATATCTGTAATAAAAAATGTTTATAATTAAGAAAGGTATAAATTTTATTTGAAATATTTTTTCGTATCTAGTTTTGTTTTTAAGTTATTTGAGGTTAAAGTTGAGAAATTGACATTTTGAGGTTAAAACTCGTTTTTATAAATAAGCTTAATTAATATCAAAAATTATAAAAAATTGTCTATAATAAAAAATGTTTATAATTAAAAAAGGTATAAATTTTATTTGAAATATTTTTTTCTATCTAGCTTAATTTTTAAATTATTTGAGGTTAAATCTGAAAAATTAAAGTTTTGAGACTATAACTCGTTCTTATATATGTTTGTAATTAAAAAAGGTATAAATTTTATTTAAAATATTTATTCCTATCTAATTTAATTTTTAAGTTATTTAAGGTTAAAGTTGAAAAATTGACATTTTAAGGTTGAAATTGGTTTTTATGAATAACCTTAACTAATATCAAAAATTTGAAAAATTGTTTATAATAAAAAATATTTATAATTAAAAAAGGTATAAATTTTATTTTAAATATTTTTTTCTATCTAGCTTAGTTTTTAACTTATTTGAGGATAAATCTGAAAAATTGACGCTTTGAGACTACAACACGTTTCTATAAATAACCTCCTTAACATAAAAAATTAGGAAAAAATTTCTATAATAAAAAATATTTACAATTAAAAAAGTTGTAAATTTTATTTGAAACTTTTTTTTCTATCTAAATTAGTTCTTAAGGAGTAACATCTAAGTAAATGTTTGAAAACATGAAGTAGCTTTGGGATCTTTATTTAGCGAAACAACAAGACATGGAATAATTTGGTTTTATAGGTTTTAATGTACGTCCTTTAAAATATGTAAAAATGAATTCTGCAATTTTTTTCTTTTAATATGGCGGTATTAACGCTGGCCAAGTAGACAAGTGTTTTCATAACAAACTTACACGGCTTGCAGCAGAAGTGTCATATACTTCCACTGAGGACAATGAATTTTTTTTTCTTTTAATGTACATTATATTTGCTAGAGAAGTACATAGGCGTTCGTTAAAATATTGATATTTCTACAAATGGCAAGCATTCAAACAAAAGTATCAATTTTACTCAATAATTTCAACAAAAAAATATTTTTTACAACAAAAGTTCTTAACCGATCGTAAAAACCCTATGTACTTCTTTAGAGAATTTTGTTTAGAAGATGCCGTAAAAATTTCAAATCGTTTGGATAAGTTTTTTTAAAGTTATACTGCAAGCCAATTTGAAAACTGTAATTTTGAGAAAATCGTATTTAAAGTTCACACAAATATTATTTCGTATTGATTAACCAACCTTCCCATTTTTGCCATTACTCTGCGATGCCTGCACCATACAAATGCCCTTATACATGAATATCTTCTTCCTGTACAAATCTCCTCGAAAAAGTTGAGGCTTTACGTGCCTCCTTGGCGGCATCAGTAAGGGAGCGTTCAGAAAACTTGACGCGGCGTGCATCGCTTTCGACGCAGAAATTATGGCAATCATGGCCTACAGTTAATTGTAACTTTTACATTACAGCCATATTACTTGATAATCCATCATTAAAAATGCACGTTGCGAGGTTAGTACTGATGTCAACCAATTTCTTCCCACTTGATGATATTTTTGGGGCGATGGACCAAATCGTTGAATTAAAACTTTCATTACTGTTTTGTGTAAAACCTCCTAAACAGCGGTTGAATAAGTCATTCCTACCCAAATCTCCATAAACCGGTTTGACAGTGCCAACTTAATTTGTAAAATATTACCGATATAATTTACACAAAAATCTTGAACGTGTGTCGTACGTTACTTTCGCCTGTAGGTATCACTTAAAAAATTTTTTTTGGTGTAATAGCAGTTATACTTTATTTTTAAGACTTTAAAGCATCATTTAAGGTAAAAAAAAATTTTCAATTTTTAAAAAATTTTACTTAGATGTTACCCCTTAAGTTATTTAAGGTTAAAGTTGAGAAATTGACATTTTGAGACTATAACTCGTTTTTATAAATAACCTTAATAAATATCAAAAACTAGAAGAAAAATTTTAGAATAAAAAATGTTTCTAATTAAAAAAGGTATAAATTTTATTTGAAATATTTTTTCCTATCTAGCTTAGTTTTTAACCTATTTGAGGTTAAATCTGAAAAATTGACGCTTTGAGACTATAATTGGTTTTTATAAATAATCTCCTTAATATCAAAAACTAGAAAGAATATTTTATAACAAAAAATATTTATAATTAAAAAAGGTATAAATTTTATTTGAAATAACTTTTCCTGTCTAAATTAGTTTTTAAGTTATTTGAGGTTAAAGTTGAGTAATTGGCATTTTGAGGTTAAAACCCGTTTTTATAAACAACCTCCTTAATATCAAAAATTAGAAAAAATTTTTAGAATAAAAAATATTTATAATTAAAAAAGGTATAAATTTTATTTGAAATAATTTTTCCTGTCTAAATTAGTTTTTAAGTTATTTGAGGTTAAAGTTGAGAAATAGACATTTTGGGGTTAAAACCCGCTTTTATAAATAACTTTCTTAATATCAAAAATTAGAAAGAAACTTTTATAATAAAAAGTATTTATAATTAAAAAAGGTATAAATTTTATTTGAAATATTTTTTTCTATCTAGCTTAGTTGCTAAGTTATTTGAGGTTAAATCTGAAAAATTGACGTTTTGACATTATAACTCGTTTTTATAAATAACCTCCTTAATATCAAAAATTAGAAAAAAATGTTTATAATAAAAAATGTTTACAATTAAAAAAGGTATAAATTTTATTTAAAAGATTCTTTTCTATCTAAACTAATTTTTAGGTTATTTGAGGTTAAAGTTGAAAAATTGACATTTTTAGGTTAAAATTCGTTTTTATAAATAATTTTAATTAATATCAAAAATTTAAAAAAAATGTCTATAATAAAATATGTTTGTAATTAAAAAAGGTATAAATTTTATTTGAATTATTTTTTTTCTCTAGCTTAGTTTTCAACTTATTTGAAGTTAAAACTGAAAAATTGACGTTTTGAGACAACTTGTTTTTATAAATAACCTCCTTAACATCAAAAATTAGAAAAAAATTCATATATTAAAAAATATTTCTAATTAAAAGGGCTATAAATTTTATTTGAGACATTTTTTTCTATCTAAATTAGTTCTTAAGTTATTTAAGGTTAAAGTTGAGAAATAGACATTTTGAGGTTAAAACACGTTTTTATAAATAACCTCCTTAATATCAAAAATTAAAAAAAAATTATAATAAAAAATATTTATAATTAAAAAAGGTATAAATTTTATTTGAAATAATTTTTCCTGTCTAAGTTAGTTTTTAAGTTATTTGAGGTTAAAGTTGAGAAATAGACATTTTGAGGTTAAAACCCGTTTTTATAAATAACCTCCTTAATATCAAAAATTAGAAAAAAAATTTTATAATAAAAAATATTTATAATTAAAAAACATATAAATTTTATTTGAAATATTTTTTTCTCTCTAGCTTAGTTGTTAAGTTATTTGAGGATAAAGTTGAAAATTTGACGTTTTGGGACTATAACTCATTTTTATAAATAACCTCCATAATATTAAAAATTACAAAAAAACTTTTATAATAAAAAATATTTATAATTAAAAAAGGTGTAAATTTTATTTGAAATATTTTTTTCTATCTAGCTTAGTTTTTAACTTATTTCAGGTTAAATCTGAAAAATTGACGTTTTGGGACTATAACAAATTTTTATAAATAACCACCTAAAAATCAAAAATTCGAAAAAAATTTTTAGAATAAAAAATGTTTATAATTAAAAAACACATAAATTTTATTTGAAATATTTTATATATCTAGCTTAATATTTAATTTATTTGAGGTTAAATCTGAAAAATTGACGTTTTCAGACTATAACCAGTTTTTATAAATAACCTCCTTAATATCAAAAATTAGAAAAAAGTTTCTATAATAAAAAATGTTTACAATTAAAAAATGTGTAAATTTTATTTGAAATATTTTCTTCTATCTAATTTAGTTCTTAAGTTATTTGAGATCAAAGTTGAGAAATTAATACTTTGAGGTTAAAACTCGTTTTTATAAATAACCTTAATTAATACCAAAAATTTGAAAAAATTATCTATAATAAAAAATGTTTATAATTAAAAAAGGTATAAATTTTATTTGAAATGTTTTTCTCTATCTAAATCAGTGCTTATGTTATTTAAGGTTAAAGTTGAGAAATTGACATTTTGAGGTTAAAACACGTTTTTATAAATAACATTAATTAATACCCAAAATTTCAAAAAAATATCTATAATAAAAAATGTTTATAATTAAAAAAGAAGCAAATTTTGTTGGAAATATTTTTTCCTATCTAGTTTTATTTTTAAGTTATTTATGGATAAAGTTGAAAAATTGATTTTTTGAGGTAATAACAATTTTTGTGTTATAACTTCCTAAATATCAAGAATTGGAAAAAATTGTTTATAATAAAAAATGTTTCTAATTAAAAAAGCTATAAGATTTATTTGAAATATTTTTTTCTATCTAGTTTAGTTTTTAGCTTATTTGAGGTTAAAGTTGAAAAATTTACATTTTGAGGTTATAACTTTTTTTTATCTTATACCTTTCTGAATATCACAAACTGAAAAAAAAGTTTTTAATAAAAAATGTTAATAATTAAAGAAGCTACAAATTTTATTTGAAACATTTTTTTCTATTCGATTTAGTTTTTGGGTTATTTAAGGTTAAAAATGAAAAATTTACCTTCCCAAGTTATGTCTCTTTTTTGGTTTATAAATCAAATTTTTTTCAACTTTGTTAACATTAAAATAAAAAATTCTCTTTAAACTTTAAAGATAAATTAACAAAAATTATATTTCTAGAAACTAACTCGAGTTGAGTAAAGATCTAAAAGCTCGGTAAAGACGTAAAATCGAAAATTATTTGTATGTATTAAAATTATGAGTGCACTCCCACCTTCTTTGAGACGCGAAACAGACCACCTTTAAATCCGACGCGCCGGTTCGTACGGTCTAATTGTTTTCCAGGAATTTTAAGAGGCCACTTCAAAAGACTTACGACCGGCTTTTGATGTATTGTTTCTGAATCTTGTTTTTTCAGGTGAGAACTATAAAGTTTTACGGCGTTTACGTTAGTGAGTGAGCGAACGAACCAGAATCCTACATCGACGTTTCCAAGTTCCCTAATAAGATCGATGAGTATTCAAACGATCTACTTTCTTCGTTTATTTAAACCATAACAATGCAAAGTTAGACGAACAAGTTTTTTTTTGTTATATATACAAACAATTTTAGTTTAAAACAGATTAAGATGAAGAAATTTGTTTTGACTGTTGTAGATGTTGTAAAGTTTTTTCGGGGGTCTAAATATAAAAGTTTACCGTTGAAAATTGATTATACAATCGAAGACGTGATTGTTCGAAGATCAATTTACAACGACATTCCGGTCGGAGCGGACCGCAGACTTCAAACCGAGTTAACTATCTAACGTTGTAAGTAGAAAGCGAGCTCGCCGAATTGTAAATCCCAGTAAAATCGGTCAATTTGTGCGGACGTATTTATAGCGCCGCCGATTGAATGGTATAAGACGCCCGTTTTTTCCGCAATGTTCCGAAGACAGCGGCGGATGCGTGCATAAACACGGAGAGGAAAAGCGCGCGCGGTCGAACATAAGAGGCCTCGCCGGTCCGTATGTCTTCGAAATTAATGTGTTCACCGGTCTTTCGAACGACATTTAAGGCGGTATCCACGCAAAACTTACCTACGGATCATTGACCCAACAATCTCAATAAAGATTTCTTCCAGATTTTTATCAATTACTTTTTCAAATTAAACTAGTTTAGTTATGTTTTTAGTATTTTTCTAAAAAAATTTATTGTTTTTGGTTGAATCGATCAACATTTTAGTACCTTTGGTGGAAGCTTTACGAATTTAGTAAGTTTTTGGCGGAATTTAAAAAAAAAATTGGTAAATTTTTGGTGGAATTTTTACAAATTTTGTAAGCTTTTTGGTGGAATTTTTAAAAAATTCATTATTTTTGGTAGAATTATTAAAAATTTTAGTAACTTTGGTGGAATTTTTATGAATTTACTAAGTTTTTGATGGAATTTTTAAGGTTTTAGTTAATCTTTAATGAAATTGTTTCTAATTTGATTGATTTTTGGTGGAATTTTAAAAGAATTTGGACATTTTGGTGGAATTTAAAAAAAATTTATAAGTTTTTGGTAGAATTGTTAAAAATGTTGACAATTTCGGTGTAATTTTTAGGATTTTTCTAAGTTTTTGGTGAAATAAAAAAAATTCAGTAAGTTTTGGGAGTAGTTGTTAAATATTTTAATAGCTTTGGTGGAATTTTTGCGAATTTTATTCATTTCTGGTGGAATTTAAAAAAAAAATCAGTGTTTTTGGTAAAATTCTTATGAATTTAATAAGATCTTGGTGGAATTTTTAAAAAATTCAGTATGCTTTTGGTGGAATTATCAAACATTTTGATAACAATGGTGGAATTCTTACGAATTTTATTAATTTTTGGTGGAATTTTTAAAAAATTCAGTATATTCTTGGTGGAATTATCAAAAACTTTGATAACATTGGTGGAATTTTTGCGAATTTTATTCATTTCTGGTGGAATAAAAAAAATCAGTGTTTTTGGTAAAATTCTTATGAATTTAGTAAGTTTTTGGTGGAATTTTTGCAAATTGTATTAATTTTTGGTGGAATTTTCAAAAAATTCAGTATATTTTTGGTGGAATTATCAAAAATTTTGATAACATTGGTGGAATTTTTGCGAATTTTATTCATTTCTGGTGGAATAAAAAAAATCAGTGTTTTTGGTAAAATTCTTATGAATTTAGTAAGTTTTTGGTGGAATTTTTGCAAATTGTATTAATTTTTGGTGGAATTTTCAAAAAATTCAGTATATTTTTGGTGGAATTATCAAAAATTTTGATAACATTGGTGGAATTTTTGCGAATTTTATTCATTTCTGGTGGAATAAAAAAAATCAGTGTTTTTGGTAAAATTCTTATGAATTTAGTAAGTTTTTGGTGGAATTTTTGCAAATTGTATTAATTTTTGGTGGAATTTTCAAAAAATTCAGTATATTTTTGGTGGAATTATCAAAAATTTTGATAATAATGGTGGAATTTTTATTCATTTTTGATGGAATTTTTAAAAAATTTAGTGTTTTTTTATGGAATTTTTACGAATTTAGTAAGTTTTTAGTGAAATTTTTCCAATTTTATTAATTTTTGGTGGAATTTTTATAAAATTCAGTATGTTTTTGATGGAATTGTTAAAAAAGTTGATAACTTTGGTGGAATTTTTATTAAATTTAATCATTTTTGGTGGAATTGCTAAAAATATTGGTAATTTTAGTAGAATTTTTATGAATTTAGTAAGTTTTTGGTGGTATTTTTTAAAAATCAGTAAGTTTTTGGTGGAATTATTCAACATTTTTGTAGCTTTGGTGGAAAATTGAAAAAATTTAGTACGTTTTTGGTGGAATTGTTAAAAATGTTGGTAATTTTCGTGGAATTTTTACGAATATAATAAGTTTTTTTAATTTTTACCAGTTTTATTGATTTTGGGTGGAATTTTAAAAAAATTCACTAAATCTTTAGTAGAATTGTCTCCAAATTTAATAATTTTTGGTGAAATTATATTCAATATAACTAACTTTTGTGGAATTTTTATTGTTACTTCTTTATTTTTGTGAAATTTTTAAGAATCTAATCAATTCTTGACGAAATTAATCTTAATTTTAGTATATTTTTTAAAAGTTCAGTTTTTGGTGGAATTGTTAAAAATTGCTTTGGTGGAATTTTTACAGATTTTATAAGTTTTTGGTGGAATTATTAAGAATTTTAGTAACTTTGAATTTTTATAAATTTACTTAAATTTTTGGTGATATTTTCAAGAATTTAATTAGTTTTTAGTGAAATTTATTCGAATTTCGGCTCTGCAAAAATTAAATATTTGATAATTACTAATAAACCGATCGTTTTGACATTTCATGTGGCATTAGCGTGGTTAGAATAATAAATAACGTTTATGAAAATTGAACCAAGTGTTTTATCGGCCCAAATCGAAAATGACGGAAAACGGGGACTTCGTTTAGGGCTTAAATCGGCCGTTTTGGGTCCAAAGGAGTCCCGATTCGCATATAACGTTCCGTTATAAAGCTGTTCAGAAGGTTAGCAGGAAGCAGAGTCGCGGAGCCGGTGGCTTTTTGGACAAAAAGTGCGTTCGAAAATTAACGAAAATGACAGGCGGACGATCGAGAATTTTAATTTCAATTAGGGCTATCGCAACGTCGTTCGATTTTCAGGGCCGTTTTTTCGAAATCGATCACGGACCCCCAAAATCGTCGGGGAGGTGAAGATAATGATAAAGCGATTTCCAAAAAAAACTATTAAAAAGAGAGCTGCTTGCTTACTACTTTAATATATCATAATTAGAACTTTTAACTGACTTTATTCTTAATTACTTTACATTACAGTTTGTTATCAAATATTGTTAGATGGCTTTCTACTTACAAGGAGACCACAAGATTCACTGATTTTGATGGAAGTATCAGTACACAGTACAAATATGTAAAATATTAGGGGCAGTATTCAGCTATTTCCGATGACTAACCCGCCCCTTGTTGACTCACCACGAATCGACTTCCACATGCGGAATAAGATGGTTCAAACCCCATGAAGTAAACTACCTTTTAAGAAAAAAAAAATCAAAATCGGTGAATACAAAGTCGTGTGGTCTCCTTGTTAGTAATTTTTAGATTTATATGTAAAAATGATACCTTTCAGGTTGAATTAATTTCATCTGTGGTTTATTTCCTGAATTAATTACTTCCTAGTATGCACCTTGTACTTCTTTTTTGTTTTAAAAGTTCTGTTGCTTTCTCCGTATACGAAGAGAATCGATCGTTGAAGCGGGTTAATTTGGTATTCATGGAATGTCCGTCCATTGGCGTCGACTAATGATGTAATTACTGACAGCGTATTGTTTGGACAACGTGTATCTTGGGAAATTTATTACGTTCGATCTACGCCGCGCGAGAGCTTTTCGTTCTGGTAACAGGATTAAAATTGACCGCACGGTATTAAGCCTGCTCGCGGTCCGGCCAGATTTTTATTCTTTTACATTTTCTTTCGATCCCTTTGATGTGCCCACGTTAACCAAACGAACCGGGGAAGATATCGTCTCGTAAAAGTAAGGTAAAAAGAAAAAAAAAAAAAAAAAAAAGATGAGAAGAAAAAAAATCCCTCGTCTTTTTTTACATTGATTCGTTTAAATTATTGTGCCCCGGCTACGTACGTATGCAGAACGCTCTGTACTAATGACAGGAGGTAGCTTTCGGTCCGAAGCCATTAGCAAATGAAAGCCGGGGCCCCTCAAATAGGCCGGGAGGTTGGCGAGGGGCGGTGGAAGCCGGAGGCGGCTGGCTTTCCTCTTACTTTTGCGTCGGAGCCGCGCTTTTGCTATCCGTACATGTCACAATTTGATCGCCGGTTCACCTCAGCGGAACCCGCCTTGCCCGGCTTTCATAACCCCGGCTCTTATTATTATTAAAATTACTCGCATACTGTATATTTTCTACTCGGCATTCTTGGTAATTGCGGTCCCGCTACGGCGGCGGCGTCGTCTTCTTCGCGGAACGCCGCCCGGAACGTCGCTTTTTAAATCATCGCCGACCTTTTTCAACGCCGACATAATACATTAATCTGGCGCTCACGTGTGCGCAAAACGGACGCAATTATGTATCATTTTGCGTGTAAACAGGACCTCGAAACGCGGACCTCAAAAGAGTTATCGAATTCTCTATAAATTAACCACATTCCCTACTTAGCTTTATCTTTATCTTCTTCTCATCGTTATCCTAAGAAAATCAAAACGCCATACAGTTTTTTTATAAATACATAAAATTTATTTTTCTATTTTTATCTAAAATCATCCAATTTCTCCTAATTGTTACCAAAAAATTTCAAAAAATTCACAAAGACATACGAAATTTTTAACCCAACTCAAGAAATTTTTTGGTCAACTTTAAAAAATCATACTGACTTTATTTATAAAAATTGAGAAAAAATTTTTTGAAAATAAATAGATCAAAACATCTATTTTTAAATGAAATTATTCGATTTCGCTTAGTTGTTACCAAAAAAATTAAAAAAAAATCCCAAGAACATCCGAAATTTTTGACCTAACCCAAGAAATTTTTTGGTCAACTTTAAAAAATCATATTGACTTTATTTATAAAAATTGAGAAAAGATTTTTTGGAAATAAATAGATCAAAACATCTACTTTAAAATGAAATTATTCGATTTCTCTTAGTTGTTACCAAAAAATTAAAAAAAAAGTTCAAAAAACATCCAAGATTTTTGACCTAACCCAACAATTTTTTTGAGCAACTTTAAAAAATCATATTGACTTTATCCATGAGACTTGAGAAAAAATCTTTTGGAAATAAATAGACCAAGGCATCTATTTTTAAATAAAATAATCCGATTTCTCCTACTTGTTACCAAAAAATTAAAAAAAAAAAATCCTAGAAACATTCGAGATTTTTTAGCTAACCTAACAAATTTTTGACCAATCTTGAAAAATCATAATGACTTTATCTGTGAAAGTTAAGAAAATTTTTTTTGGAAATAAATAGATTAAAATATCTATTTTGAAATGAAATTATCCGATTTCCCCAATTTGTTACCAAAAAATTCAAAAAAATCCCAAACACATCCGAGATTCTTGACGTGGCCTTACAAAAATTTCACCAATTTTAAAAAATCATACTGACTTTGTTTAAGGAAATTGAAGAAAAGTATTTTAGAGATAAATAAATTAAAACATCTATTTTTAAGTAAAGTAATCTGATTTCTCCTAATTACAACCAAAAAAATTAAAAAAAATCTTAAAGACGTCCGAGATTTTTGACCTAACCTAACAAAATTTTTGCCAACTTTAAAAATTTGTAGTGACTTTATTTATGAAAATCAAGCGGAAGAATCTTACAGATAACTTAAAATATCTAATTTTAAGTAGTATCGTCTAACTTCTCCTAATTATAATCAAAAAAATTCCGAAAGCCATCGGAAATCTTTTAGCTCACCTAACAAATTTTTGATCAACCTTAAAAAATCATTCTGACTTTATTTATAGAAACTGACGAGAAGCACTTTAAAGATAAATAGATTAAAACATCTATTTTTAAATAAAATCATCCGATTTTTTCTAATTATAACCAAAAAAATTTAAAAAATTTCCAAAGATATGAATGATGTTTGACCTAACCTAACAAATTTTCGACCAATTTTAAAAAATCGTACTGACTATCTATGAAAATTGACAAGAAAAATTTTGAAAATAAATAGATTAAAATATCTACTTTTAACTAATATTATCCGATTTCTCCTAGTTTTTACCAAAAAATTTGAAGAAATTTCCAAATACATCAGAGATTCTTGACCTGGCCTTACAAAATTTTCACGAATATTAAAAAATCATACTGACTTTGTTTAAGGAAATTGAGGAAAAGTATTTTAGAGATAAATAAATTAAAACATCTATTTTTAAGTAAAGTAATCTGATTTCTCCTAATTACAACCAAAAAAATTTAAAAAAATCATAAAGACGCCCGAGATTTTTGGCCTAACCTAACAAAATTTTTGCCAAATTTAAAAATTTGTACTGACTTTATTTATGAAAATCAAGCGGAAGAATCTTGAAGATAAATAACTTAAAATATCTATTTTTAAGTAGTATCGTCTAATTTCTCCTAATTATAATCAAAAAAATTAAAAAAATTCCGAAAGCCATCGGAGATTTTTTACCTCACCTAACAAATTTTTGATCAACCTTAAAAAATCATTCTGACTTTATTTATAGAAATTGAGGAGAAACACTTTGACGATAAATAGAATAAAACATCTATTTTTAAATAAAATCATCAGATTTTTTTAAATTATAACCAAAAAAATTAAAAAAAAATCCAAAGACATGAATGATTTTTGACCTAACCTAACAAATTTTCGACCAACTTTAAAAAATCGTACTGACTTTATGGATGAAAATTGAGAAGAAAAATGTTGAAGATAAATATATTGAAATATCTATTATTAAACAAAATCATCCGATTTCTCCTAATTGTTACCAAAAAAGTTATAAAAAATTTTCAAAGACATAAAATTTTTGACTTAACCTAAAAATTTTTACCAACTTTAAAAAATCATACCGACTTTATCTATGAAAGTTCAGAAAAAAAATTTTGGAAATAAATAGACTAAAATATCTATTTTTAAATGAAATTATCCGATTTCCCCAATTTGTTACCAAAAAAATTCAAAAAAATCCCAAACACATCCGAGATTTTTGACCTAACCTAAGAAATTTTTGACCTATTTTAAAAAATCATACTAGAGTTTATTTATGAAAATTGAGAAAAAAAATTTTAGAAATAAATCCGCTACAATATCTATTTTTAATAAATACCATCCAATTTCTCCTAATTATTATTAAAAAGATTTAAAAAAATTCTAAAAACATCAAAGACTTTTAACGCCTATATCCTACATAATACACTAGTCTAGCAATTATGTATCATTTTGCGACTGGACAGTACTTCGAAAAGCAAACCTCAAAAGAATTATAGAATTTTCTATAAGTTAACCACATTCCCAATTTAGCTTTATCTCCTTCACATCGTCATCCTAACAAAATCAAACGTTATACAGTTGGCACAATTAAACAACTTCCCCCCATCCCAAAACTTTATGCAACATTTACGATCCAACGAACATCAGAGACATCCGCCTAGTTACTCCATTGCAGAAAGGCTTCGCCCCTTTCGCCCGAAAGATAAATTGCTATATGTACTTAATGTACTAAACAACCTCACTCTGAGTGACTGAACAGTCGGATTTTAGCTCCTTAGCGTCGGGCTTGAGGTTGTTTTAATAAGTTTCAAGCTCCCCGGTGAACCTCACGTTCGTCTTTCTCCTTTCCCGACGTCTTCCCCTTCGTTCCTCCCCGCTAGCAACTTCCCCGAATCCCCAGAGTTTCCAGACGTTGACGGCAACGACGACGGCGACGGCGACGCTCTTTGCTCGCCTCAAGACCGGGAAACATCTTCTTTGATGTTTCCCCGGCATTAATTAGTAAACGACAAAATTGTATTTAAACAATGGGACCGGGGGATCCATTTCCCCGACATCAATTAACTCAAGGGGGACGACTTACAGACAGATGCAGATTATACGATTATAGGAGACATAGAATGCACCAAGAGTTTCTATTTGTATAAATTAGTATTTCTATTTAGAGTTTATATTTAAAAGATATAAGGAATTCCTTTACATTTAAATAAGCTAGAAATATAAATTTAAAATAATTTGTTTTAAATTTTAAAAAGACTTAAATTTACTTAATTAAAAAAAAACGTAATCAGTTTATTTATTAAAATAAAGAAAAAAGATTATAGAGATAAATAGACTAAAATGATTATTTTTAAATAATATCTTTAGACTTCTTTTAGTTGATACCAAAAAAATTAAAAAAAAATTCAAAAAACAATTTGGTAAAAATTTTTACCAATCATAAATTTTTTGAGTAACTTTAAAAAATTCCCCAGACTTTATTTATGAAAATTAATAAAAGAATTTTTAATATAAGTTAGATAAAAATATCTACTTTATGATTATAAAAAAAATTTTGTTATAAATATAAAATCTTCAAGGAGAGACCCCGGCAGTTAATGGGTTAATTTGTAAAAACTTTTTTTTTTTGGTGTTTTTAGTATAAACTCTTGGTAAATTCATCCGCTAGGATCACGATCACCTGTACTAAGTACACTGTCTTTATTTTTACAATTCCGCACGTTGTGAAGTACAAGGCGATCCTTCTTCGGTTCTTACGAAGCTTTAGCGAAGCGTATGTGTACGTATGGCCGAACATCGGTACAGCGTACGGAACGGTCGCGATAATGGAAAAGGTGTGTGAGTACACGAGCTCTTTAGATTTTACGATACCGCCGAGGCTGTCGGTGCTATGCGTCCGCCGTGTACGTCCTCCGCCAGTATTTTATTGTTATTATACAAGGAGTTAAACCCTCGAAGGCGAACGAGCAATCAATTGTTGCCGAGGTACGTGCGGATTATTAATTGCCGGCGACAAATTGTTATCGCCGATTTTCATCTACCGACTCTCTGTATAGTATCTCGAAATAGATCTATTGGGAAATATATCCATCATGAAATATATTTATGGTGAAATTATAATATATTAAAGCTACAAACAATCAATGTTATTTTTTTGAGTTTTTCGCTTTTTTTTCGTGAAAACGAGAAACAGCAAACGTGCAACAAAAATCAGACCAAAATCTTTAAAATTCAATTTTTTATGATTTTTTAAAAAATGTTTGAATTTTTAGAAAACGGTTTAACCAAAAGAATTTTTTGCCAACTTTGAAAATTTTTTTAATTTTTTTGGTAAAATTTAGAACAAAACGGTCTTTTCAAATTAAAACTAGAATGTTTTTAGTATCGTTTAGAAAAAAAATCAGATCAAAATCTTTAAAATTCAATTTTTTATGATTTTTTAAAAAATGTTTGAATTTTTAAAAAACGGTTTAACCAAAAAAATTTTTTGCCAACTTTGAAATTTTTTTTAAATTTTTTTGGTAAAATTTAGAATAAAACGATCTTTTCAAATTAAAATGAGAATGTTTTTAGTATCATTTAGAAAAAAAATCAGATCAAAATCTTTAAAATTCAATTTTTTAGGATTTTTTAAAAAATGTTTGAATTTTTAGAAAACGGTTTAACCAAAAAATTTTTTTGCCAACTTTGAAAATTTTTTTTATTTTTTTGGTAAAATTTAGAATAAAACGATCTTTTCAAATTAAAATTAGAATGTTTTTAGTATCATTTAGAAAAAAAATCAGATCAAAATCTTTAAAATTCAATTTTTTAGGATTTTTTAAAAATGTTTGAATTTTTAGAAAATGGTTTAACATAAAAAATTTTTTGCCAACTTTGAAAAGTTTTTAATTTTTTTGGTAAAATTTAGAATAAAACGATCTTTTCAAATTAAAATTAGAATGTTTTTAGTATCATTTAGAAAAAAAATCAGATCAAAATTTTTAAAATTCAATTTTTTATGATTTTTTAAAGACTGATCGAATTTTTAGAAAATGGTTTAACCTAAAAAATTTTTTGCCAATTTTGAAAATTTTTTTAATCTTTTTGGTAAAATTTAGAATAAAACGATCGTTTCAAATTAAAATTAGAATGTTTTTTGTATCATTTAGAAAAAAAATCAGAGCAAAATCTTTAAAATTCAATTTTTTAGGATTTTTTAAAGAATGATCGAATTTTTAGAAAATGGTTTAACCTAAAAAATTTTTTGCCAACTTTGAAAATTTTTTTAATTTTTTTGGTAAAATTTAGAATAAAACGATCTTTTCAAATTAAAATTAGAATGTTTTTAGTATCATTTAGAAAACAAATCAGATCAAAATCTTTAAAATTCAATTTTTAGGACTTTTTAAAAAATGATCGAATTTTTAGAAAATGGTTTAACAAAAAAATTCTTTGCCAACTTTGAAATTTTTTTAAATTTTTTTGGTAAAATTTAGAATAAAACCATCTTTTCAAATTAAAATTAGAATGTTTTTAGTATCATTGAGAAAAAAAATCATATCAAAATCTTTAAAATTCAATTTTTTAGGATTTTTTAAAGAATGATCGAATTTTTAGAAAATGGTTTAACCTAAAAAATTTTTTGCCAACTTTGAAAATTTTTTTAATTTTTTTTGTAAAATTTAGAATAAAACTGTCCTTTCAAATTAAAACTAGAATGTTTTTAGTATCATTTAGAAAAAAAATCAGATCAAAATCTTTAAAATTCAATCATTTAGGATTTTTTAAAGAATGATCGAATTTTTAGAAAATGGTTTAACCAAAAAAATTTTTTGCCAACTTTGAAAATTTTTTTAATTTTTTTGGTAAAATTTATAACGAAACGGTCTTTTCAAATTAAAACTAAAATGTTTTTAGTATCACCTAGAAAAAAAATCAGATCAAAATCTTTAAAATTCAATTTTTTATGATTTTTTAAAAAATGTTTGAATTTTTAGAAAATTGTTTAACCAAAAAATTTTTTTACCAACTTTGAAATTTTTTTTAATTTTTTTTGTAAAATTTAGAATAAAACGATCTTTTCAAATAAAAATTAGAAAGTTTTTAGTATCATTTAGAAAAAAAATGAGATCAAAATCTTTAAAATTCATTTTTTTAAGATTTTTTAAAGAATGATCGAATTTTTAAAAAATGGTTTAACCAAAAAATTTTTTACCAACTTTGAAAATTTTTTTAATTTTTTTGGTAAAATTTAGAATAAAACTGTCTTTTAAAATTAAAACTAGAATGTTTTTTGTATCATTTAGAAAAAAAATCAGATCAAAATCTTTAAAATTCAATTTTTGAGGATTTTTAAAGAATGATCGAATTTTTAAAAAACGGTTTAACCAAAAAATTTTTTACCAACTTTGAAAATTTTTTTAATTTTTTTGGTAAAATTTAGAATAAAACGGTCTTTTCAAATTAAAACTAGAATGTTTTTAGTATCATTTAGAAAAAAAATCAGATCAAACTCTTTAAAATTCAATTTTTTAGGATTTTTTAAAGAATGATCGAATTTTTAGAAAATGGTTTAACCTAAAATTTTTTTGCCAACTTTGAAAATTTTTTTAATTTTTTTGGTGAAATTTAGAATAAAACGATCTTTTCAAATTAAAATTACAATGTTTTTAGTATCATTTAGAAAAAAAATCAGATCAAAATCTTTAAAATTCAATTTTTATGATTTTTTAAAAAATGTTTGAATTTTTAGAAAATGGTTTAACCTAAAAAATTTTTTGCCAACTTTGAAAATTTTTTAAATTTTTTTGGTAAAATTTAGAATAAAACGATCTTTTCAAATTAAAACTAGAATGTTTTTAGTATCATTTAGAAAAAAAATCAGATCAAAATCTTTAAAATTCAATTTTTTATGATTTTTTAAAAAAATGATCGAATTTTTAGAAAATGGTTTAACCTAAAAATCTTTTTGCCAACTTTGAAAATTCTTTTAATTTTTTTGGTAGAATTTAGAATAAAACGATCTTTTCAAGTTAAAATTAGAATGTTTTTAGTATCATTTAGAAAAAGAATCAGATCAAAATCTTTAAAATTCAATTTTTTAGGATTTTTTAAAGAATGATCGAATTTTTAGAAAATGGTTTAACCTAAAAAATTTTTTGCCAACTTTGAAATTTTTTTTATTTTTTTTTGGTAAAATTTAGAATAAAACGATCTATTCATATTAAAATTAGAATGTTTTTAGTATCATTTAGAAAAAAAATCAGATCAAAATCTTTAAAAATAAATTTTTTAGGATTTTTTAAAGAATGGTCGAATTCTTAGAAAATGGTTTAACCAAAAAATTTTTTGCAAACTTTAAAATTTTTTTAAAATTTTTCGGTAAAATTTAGAATAAGACGGTCTTTTAAGTTAAAAATAGAATCTTTTTAGTATCATTTAGAAAAAAAATCAGATTAAAATCTGTAAAATTCAATTTTTTAGGATTTCTTAAAGAATGATCGAATTTTTAGAAAATGGTTTAACCTAAAAATTTTTTGCCAACTTTAAATTTTTTTTAATTTTTTTGGTAGAATTTAGAATAAAACGGTCTTTTAAAATTAAAACTACAATGTTTTTAGTATCATTTAGAAAAAGAAATCAGATCAAAATCTTTAAAATTCAATTTTTTATGATTTTTTAAAAAATGTTTGATTTTTTTAGAAAATGGTTTAACATAAAAATTTTTTTGCCAACTTTGAAAATTTTTTTAATTTTTTTGGTAAAATTTATAACGAAACGGTTTTTTCAAATTAAAACTAGAATGTTTTTAGTATCATTTAGAAAAAAAATCAGATCAAAATCTTTAAAATTCAATTTTTTATAATTTTTTTAAAGAATTAATGTTTAGAAAATTTTACCTAAAAATTTTTTTGCCAACTTTGAAAATTTTTTTAATTTTTTTGGTAAAATTTATAATAAAACGATCTTTTCAAATTAAAATTAGAATGTTTTTAGTATCATTTAGAAAAAAAATCACATCAAAATCTTTAAAATTCAATTTTTTAGGGTTTTTTAATGAATGATCGAATTTTTAGAAAATGGTTTAACCTAAAAAATTTTTTGCCAACTTTGAATTTTTTTTAAATTTTTTTTGTAAAATTTAGAATAAAACGGTCTTTTCAAATTAAAACTAGAATGTTTTTAGTATCATTTAGAAAGAAATCAGATCAAAACCTTTAAAATTCAATTTTTTAGGATTTTTTTAAAAAATGTTTGAATTTTTAGAAATTGGTTTAACAAAAAAATTTTTTGCCAACTTTGAAAATTTTTTTAATTTTTTTTGTAAAATTTAGAATAAAACGATCGTTTCAAATTATAACTAGAATGTTTTTAGTATCATTTAGAAAAAAATCAGATCAAAATCTTTAAAATTTAATTTTTTATGATTTTTTAAAGAATGATCGAATTTTTAGAAAATGGTTTAACCTAAAAAATTTTTTGCCAACCTTGAATTTTTTTTGTAAAATTTAGAATAAAGCGGTCTTTTCAAATTAAAATTAGAATGTTTTTAGTATCATTTAGAAAAAGAATCAGATCAAAATCTTTAAAATTCAATTTTTTATGATTTTTTAAAAAATGTTTGAATTTTTAGAAAACGGTTTAACCAAAAAATTTTTTTGACAACTTTGAAAATTTTTTTAATTTTTTTGGTAAGATTTAGAATAAAACGGTCTTTTCAAATTAAAATTAGAATGTTTTTAGTATCATCTAGAAAAAAAATCAGATCAAAATATTTAAAATTCAATTTTGCATGATTTTTTTTATGAGTTTTCGGTTCGAATTTTATTCGAAAAGTAAACCACTAGTATATGGAAAAAATATATCGAGTGAAATATATTGATGAAATATATCGATTGAATACGAACAAAGATATTGAAAAATAGTAACGGAAGTGATTTGATGAGAAGTCGAAAACATTGATAAATGTGGTGGTGTTAAAAGAAACGAAGAAAAAAAAAGTACAAAAGAAATGGATGGTGGATGCTATTTTTTACTGATTCGGTGACACACGACGTGCGGTTTGAATCGGAAATAGCCCCCCTAAAGAAAGAAAACCCGCGTTGCTCCGAGCGAACGCCCTCGCCATTGCCCTAGTGCATTCAATCGTTAATCATTAGAGTCTTTTTAGGAAGCCCTTTGTCGATCCGACCGGAATTCGAGAGTTTCTCTCGAAATCCAAGTTGTTCGTTCTTTTCGTACGACTTCCCCGGGTACATAATGGAAGAGATTTTAGCTCCGGTTAGAAAAGACGAACCATTTGTCATTTTGGTTTGTTCCTTCTCGTATTACACAAAGATTAATTATACCGATATGTAATTAACGTCGTTTCCTTAACCGAACGATCCAAATTAGTTCATCTAAAAAGAAACAATGGGGTAAAGAAAAGCCCAGATTAACTAGGAAGGTATAGAAGGCTAAAGGATATAATAGGGCGGTGTGTAGTTTGAATGGCAAACTTCTTGGCCATTCATCAAATGATAAATAACGATGGTGTCTCTGTATAGAATCGGGGCTCTCTGTAATGGATGCGAAACCTCGAAGAGAGACGCCGAGAACGCTCCTCCTTGTATTAGTTAGCCCGAGATAAGGGACGCCAAAGGGAGAAGAATTCCAACGGGATCCAATCGCAAGTGTGCGGCCTTCCGGTAATGAAACAACTTCGGTTTAGACTTTGGAAACCTCGTATTGAACGTCTTCTTCGCGAGGAGGACTCCCGGATGCTCCGAGTTCCCCCGGGAGACGAAAAGTACCACTATTCAGCGAATGAAGCCGCCGATGAGGAAAATCAGGGGGAACGGAAGAGGAAGAGGTTTGCTTAAACAGAAACAAACATCCGCAAGTTATAAAGACCGAGTCTCTCCGGCTTCTTGCCGCCACCGCAGACATTTCTAACAGTACAAACACATCTTTCGATCTCTCTCCTTCCCTCTACTTACTTGTACCTCCCTTTACGCTCTTTTCAATCCAACCCCTTCAACACCCCTCCCCCATCGGGTTCCTTCGACCCGATTCCTGGGAATTACTCCCTATTTCGAACGCGATAATTAATTAGGAAATTGCATTCGATTCATATGCTTAACTTAAATATATGTGTACGGTTATTAATTAGATTCGATTCACAAACTTTCAAATAAATTTCTTCAAACCTTTTACGATTTACATAAACGTCATTTGACTGTAGATTTTAGTTTTCACCGTTAACACGTTAAAATCGTAAAAACCCCACCACAACCAATTACACATTTGTGCGTATTTATAATCCGACAAGAAATATTGACCGAATGCGATTGCAATTTCGCTTACGGTACTCATTGTGTTACAACCATATTACTTTGTCCCGTAAAGTCTCTTACCGTTAGATGCAATATTTTCTCGCTAAATTCCTGCATAACGGCTATGGTTTGTCGTTTTTGATCGTTACCAAACTCATGAAATCTAAGTGTTTATTACATGTATCTAATTTGAGAATTCCAATCCAATATATAAGAATTTATATGGATATTTAACGTTTTTTTTTTTCTAGTACCTAATTTTTTTATAAATTTAATATTTTTAGTAAAAAGCTTTAAAGCTACCTCTACCTTTCTCTCCCATTGTGGAATGAAGGTTTACAGTGCAATTGCTTACGCCTCCCTTAGCTGAACCCAAAAATAATTCAGTAGTCTTAGGAGATTAAGAAAAAGCAGTCAGTTAAAAAAAAATGTAAAAAAGAAAAAATGAAAAACAAGCTAAAAGAACTAAAAAGCAAAAAAGAAAGAAAATCGTATAGTGTTAGATAAATTTGCCATCAAAACCCTAATTTTCGTGGATTTTTTTCGATGTTCCTCCGACTTTTTTGTCTTCTAAGACGACTAATAAACACTGGTGGATACAGATGTATTTTTTTAATGATTTTAGAAGATTTTATGCCTTTTATAATGTTTCCCATGGAAGAAATAAGTATTAAAAAGGTGAAATTTATTAAAATTTTGGTGTAAATTTCGATCTAATTTTGAAATTTTTTTTAATTTTTTTGGTAACATTTAGAAAAAATCTGATCATTTTAATGAAAAATACATACTTTAATTTATCTTAGTTTAAGTTAGTTTTCTTTAATTTGTATAAATAAACTCTGGACGATTTTTTAAAATTCACCAAAATTTTAGAAGGGTGAGGTCGAAATTCTTCATTTTTGAAATTTTTTTTTCTATTTTTTGGTAAAAGTTAGAAAAAATCTGATCATTTTAATGAAAAATATATACTTTCATTTATCTTCGTTTAAATTAGTTTTCTTTAATTTGTATAAATAAACTCTGGACGATTTTTTAAAATTCACCAAAATTTTAGAAGGGTGAGGTCGAAATTCTTCATTTTTGAATTTTTTTTTTCTATTTTTTGGTAAAAGTTAGAAAAAATCTGATTGTTTTAATGAAAAATATATACTTTCATTTATCTTCGTTTAAATTAGTTTTCTTTAATTTGTATAAATAAACTCTGGATGATTTTTTAAAATTGACCAACATTTTTAAGGTTACGTTAGGTCGAAATTCTTCGTTTTTGAAAAATTTTTTTAATTTTTTTGGTAAAAGTTAGAAAAAATCTGATTGTTTTAATCAAAAGTATATACTTTAATTTATCTTCGCTTAAATTAGTTTTCTCTAATTTGTATAAATAAAGCCTGGACGATTTTTTAAAATTGTTCTAAATTTTGAAGTTCGGTCAAAATTCTTCGATGTTTTTGAAAATTTTAAAATTTTTTTGGTAAAACTTAGAACAAATTTGACTGTTTTAATGACAAGTAGATGTTTCAATTTACTCCCATTTAAATTAATTTTCCTTGATTTCCATAAATAAACTCTGGGGGATTTTTTAAAATTGACAAAAATTTGGAAGGTTCAAGTCGAAATTTTTCGATGTATTTGAGAATTTTTAAAATCTTTTGGTAACACTTAGAAAAAATCTGATCATTTTGATGAAAAATACATACTTTAGTTGATCTTAGTTTAAGTTAGTTTTCTTTAATTTGCATAAATAAACTCTGGACGATTTTTTAAAATTCACCAAAATTTTTGAAGGTTGAGGTCGAAATTCTTCGTTTTTGAACATTTTTTTTATTCTTTGGTGAAAGTTACAACAAATCTGATTGTTTTAATCGAAAATATATACTTTAATTTATATTCGTTTAATTTAGTTTTCTTTAATTTGTATAAATAAACTCTGGACGATTTTTTAAAATTCACCAAAATTTTTGAAAGTTAAGGTCGAAATTCATCGTTTTTGAAAAAAATTTCTTATTGTTTGGTGAAAGTTATAAAAAATCTAATTGTTTTAATCAAAAATATATATTTTAATTTATCTTCGTTTAAATTAGTTTTCTTTAATTTCCTTAAATAAAGCTTGGACGATTTTTAAAAATTGATCTAAATTTTAAACTTCGGTCAAAATTCTTCGATGTTTTTGAAAATTTTTTAAATTTTTTTGGTAAAAGTTAGAACAAATCCGACTGTTTTAATGAAAAGTAGATGTTTTAATTTATTCGTATTTAAATTAATTTTCCTTGATTTCCATAAATAAACTCTGGGGGATTTTTTAAAATTGACAAAAATTTGGACGGTTCAAGTCGAAATTTTTCGATGTATTTGAGAATTTTTTTAATTTTTTGGTAAAAGTTAGAACAAATCTGACTGTTTTAATGAAAAGCAGATATTTTAATTTATTCGTATTTAAATTAATTTTCCTTGATTTCCATAAATAAACTCTGGGGGATTTTTTAAAATTGACAAAAATTTGGACGGTTCAAGTCGAAATTTTTCGATGTATTTGAGAATTTTTGTAAATTTTTTGGTAACACTTAGAAAAAATCTGATCATTTTAATGAAAAATACATACTTTAGTTTATCTTAGTTTAAGTTAGTTTTCTTTAATTTGTATAAACAAACTCTGGACGATTTTTTAAAATTCACCAAATCTTTTTAAGATTAAGGTCGAAATTCTTCGTTTTTGAACATTTTTTTTTATTGTTTGGTGAAAGTTACAACAAATTTGATTGTTTTAATCGAAAATATATACTTTAATTTATCTTCGATTAAATTAGTTTTCTTTAATTTCATTAAATAAATCCTGGACGATTTTTTAAAATTGATCTAAATTTTAAAGGTTATGTTCAGTCGAAATTCTTCGCTGTTTTTGAAAATTATTTAAATTTTTTTGGTAAAACTTAGAACAAATTTGACTGTTTTAATGACAAGTAGATGTTTCAATTTACTCCCATTTAAATTAATTTTCTTTGATTTCTATAAATAAACTCTGGGGGATTTTTTTAAATTGACAAAAATTTGGAAGGTTCAAGTCGAAATTTTTCGATGTATTTGAGAATTTTTTTAATTTTTTTGGTAATACTGAGAAAAAATCTGATCATTTTAATGAAAAATATATACTTTCATTTATCTTCGTTTAAGTTAGTTTTCTTTACTTTGTATAAATAAACTCTGGGCGATTTTTTAAAATTCACCAAAATTTTTGAAGGTTAAGGGGGAAATTCTTCTTTTTTGAAAAATTTTTTTGGTAAAAGTTAGAAAAAATCTGATTGTTTTAATAAAAAATAGATACTTTAATTTATTTTCGTTTAAATTAGTTTTCTTTAATTTCCATAAATAAAGCCTGGAGGATTTTTTAAAATTGATCTAAATTTTAAACTTCGGTCAAAATTCTTCGATGTCTTTGAAAATTTTTTAAATTTTTTTGGTAAAACTTAGAACAAATTTGACTGTTTTAATGAAAAGTAGATGTTTTAATTTATTCGCATTTAAATTAATTTTCCTTGATTTCCATAAATAAACTTTAGAGGATTTTTTTAAAATTGACAAAAATTTGGAAGGTTCAAATTTTTCGATGTATTTCTTGAGCATTTTTTTTAAATTTTTTGGTAACAAGTAGAATAAATTTGATGGTTTTAATTAAAAATGCATATTTCAATTTATCTTCCGTTAATTTGCTTTCCTTTAATTTCCATAAATAAATTCTGAGTGATTTTTTTAAATTGACCAACATTTCGAAGGTTAGGTTCGATCAAAATTTTTCGATTTCTTTGAAAATTTTTTTAATTTTTTTTTTGTAAAAGTTTGAAAAAATCTGACTGTTTGAATGAAAAGTAGATGTTTTAATTTACTCCCATTTAAATTAATTTTCCTTGATTTTCATAAATAAACGTTGGAGGATTTTTTAAAATTGACAAAAATTTAGAAGCTTCAAATTTTTCGATGTATTTGAGAATTTCTTTAAATTTTTTGGTAACAAGTAGAATAAATTTGATGGTTTTAATTAAAAACACATATTTCAATTTATCGTCTCTTAATTTGCTTTCTGTTAATTTCCATAAATAAATTCTAAGTGATTTTTGAAAATTGACCAACATTTTGAAGGTTAGGTTCGATCAAAATTTTCTATTTCTCTACTCTCTTAATCTATTTCTTAATCTGAAACTTAAGTAATATTGAGATAAAATTAAAATTTCATTTAACACTTCAAACATTTTCATGAAAATCAACCAACCCCATCTTTCTTCCTTCAACAGTTGTAATATATCTCAATTTGTATTTGGATAACTTAATATCTCAATCCTTGATATTAAATCGTAAAAGTGAGGAACAAACGCGACGTCAATAACGAAACTGAATTAAGACATTGCATATATATTAGAAATTATTACGCGACGAACGCAACAAAAGATAATTACCATCTGCAAATGGAAAAGAAAACCTTTCCTCGTCCGCTTCGTTCGTCTTCCGTCTCTCGGTTCTTCTCTCAGTTCGTCAAAGGCAATTTTCATTTTACGACTCTCAATCGCGATCCTCCATTTTTAGATCACAATGCGATAATAAGTTATACACAATGGGTTAAATGAAAACAATGCCGACGGCGCTTCTTAGATGATAAACACGTATACGCGTACATTTGTACACATCGTTTTTTTTTTACAGTCTTATTAAATTCCTACGAAATTATTTTTAACAAATAAATAAAATTATTTACATTGGAATCTCGTTTCGTTTGAGATCTCATTTCGTTCTTTGTCCTTCGTTCGTGTGGCAATTAAGCAGCGACGAGAACAATGCATTCAAATCGTTCCGATGCGCGGCCGTCATTGTGTTAACTCGTGTCTGCTTTTTCGGTTTCGTTTTATTTATTTGACTTTTTCCTTTTTCCTTTTTGTTTTTCGAGGTTTAAACTCGCTTTAAACGCGTGGCTTTTTGAGTCGTCGTCCGTCGAGCAATGCGACCCGATTGTTTGCGAGATCGTGCCAAAATGTCTTCGCTAATTACTCGAACGTCACCGAGCAAACTAGTTTGTCCACACTTTCGAACCCTTTTCGAACTGGATGATGGTGTGGTGTGGCGGCGAGCGCAGGTGAAACTCTCGAACATGCACACACATACGGAGATCTAATTCATCCCAGATGCGTATACAATGGCCCCCGGGCGATTGTTGATAGAATAATAGAGCAGTTTGAATAAATACAGAAGAGGGGAACTGACGGAATGTACTGTCGGGGCTTCAGAAGCGCGTGTACGTGAAAATACCGCGCGGCTATTGTGTTTTCGGCCCTTTTGTACTACCTTCGTTCCGTCGCGTTTTATTTGTATGTATTCTCTTTTTTTTTTTTCTTTAATGCTTTAAGACTTGATGTCTTCGGGTTCGGCTCGTCCCGAAGGTAGGTTTTGTTCCGAACTTGTTCCGATTGAATAAAAATGGGACATATTGTGGGGATAATGCGTTAAGTTCTATTCTTCGTGGTGAACCGAATGTAAATAGGAACACTAATGAGTAAGTAATATAAATTTAAGGAAGCTTTTAGAGAGGATGGGTTAAAAAATTTTTTGTATTGTTGATCTTTTTATGATTGAAATACAATTATGTAATTATTAAAATACAGATATTTTTATGGGATGATTGATTATAAATGTAAGAAGTCAAGATTTTATAATCAATAAAAAAATGTCTCTGTATTTTCCTTTGTAACTTTTATTTTGATGTTAATGTTTTGTTGGGTGGCAAAAATGCTTTTAAAAAAGAAATCTGGTTCCGTCCGGGATCGAACCGGAGACCTTCTGCGTGTAAAGCAGACGTGATAACCGCTACACTACGGAACCTGTACGGTAATAAAGTAATTTTCCTTTTGTCCGAGTTTAAATTGTTCTACTTTTAAGTGTTCGCTTTAATTTTGATTAATTATCTAACTGTATCTAACTGCGAACATCTCTTGTTATAAATATTTTTTCGTGTTATTGATATTAATGGAGTTATAACCCAAAAACTGGATCAACCCCAAAATGGCATACTTCAACTTTGGTTCCATCTAACTCAAAAACTAAACGAGTTAGAAAAAATATTTCAAATACAAGTTATTTCGTATTCAAATACGAACATCTCCTATTATAAATATGTTTTCGTATTATCGACGTTAAGGGAGTTATAGCCCAAAAACTGGAACAACCCTAAAATGGCATGCTTGAAATTTTGCTCTATCTGACTCAAAAACTAAGCGAGTTAGCAAAAAATATTTCAAATAAAAGTTATTTCGTATTTAGTTGTAAACATCTCTGTTATAAATATTTTTTCGTATCGTCGATATTACCGGAGTTATAACCCAAGAATTGGAACAACCCCAAAATGACATGTTTCAACTTTGCTTCCATCTAACTCAAACACTAAGCGAGCTAGCAAAAATATTTCGATTAGAAGTTATTCCATATTCAATTGTGAACGTCTTTTGTTATAAACATTTTTTTGTATTATCGATATTAAGAGAGTTATAACCCAAAAACCGGAACAACCCTAAGATGTCATACTTCAAATTTGGCTCCAAATTTTGCTCCAATCTAACTTAAAAACTAAGTTAGTTAGCAAAAAATATTTCAAATAAAAGTTATTTCGTATTCAAATACGAACATCTTTTACTGTAAATATTTTTTGGTATTATGGATATTAACGGAGTTATAACCCAAAAACTGAAACTACCCCAAAATGGCATACTTCAAATTTTGCTCCATCTAACTCGAAAAGTAAGTGAGTTAGTAAAAAATGTTTCAAATAAAAGTTATTCCGTATTCAATTGAGAACATTTTTTGTTATAAATATTTTTTCACATTATTGATATTAATGGAGTTATAACCCAAGATCTGGAACAACCCCAAAATGGCATATTTCAAATTTGGCTCCTTCTAACTCAAAAACTAAGTAAGTTAGTAAAAATGTTTCAAATAAAAATTATTTCGTATTCAATTGTGAACATCTTTTATTACAAATATTTTTGCGTATTATTGATATTATTGGAGTTGTATCCCAAAAACTGAAACAACCCCAAAATGGCATACTTCAAATTTGGCTCCATTTAATTGAAAAACTAAGTCAGTAAAAATGTTTGAAATAGAAGTTATTCCGTATTCAATTGTGAACAGTTTCCGTTATAAATATTTTTTCGTATTATTGATATTAAGGGAGTTAGAATCCAAAAACTGAAACAACTCCAAAATGGCATGCTTCAAATTTGACTCTATCTGACTCAAAAACTAAGCGAGCTAGCAAAAAAGATTTCAAATAAAAGTTATTTCGTATTCAATTGCGAACATCTTCTGTTTTAAATATTTTTCCGTATTATCGATACTAAGGGAGTTATGATCCAAAAACTGGAATAACCCCAAAATGGCATACTTCAACTTTGGCTCCATCTAACTCAAAAACTAAGCGAGTTAGCAAAAGTTATTTCAAATAAAAGTTATTTCATATTTAATTGTGAACATATTTTGTTATAAATAATTTTTCGCATTATTGATATTAATAGAGTTATAATCCAAAAACTGGAACAACCTAAATTTTAACGTTTCTTCACAACATTTCTCCGTTTTTTCCTCAAGATACAGTGTACTCCAGTTATAATGCACCCGGTTATAACGAACTTCTTGTTATAACGAACGAATGTAATAGTCCCAAAACTATTTCTATTTAACAAAATGTGGACAAATTTGCGTATAACTAATTCGATCACTTATAACAGATAAACGATCGCTTATCTGTTTTCGAGTGAATTCCTGAGCAAAATATTTACTATTAATAATAACTGCTTTATTCTTTATGTTTTTTAAATACAATGGTATCACATGCGATGTAAAGCGAACAAAGGTCTTTCTTATACTGCTCACACATGTCACACAATAAAGCTACATTTCTTATCACTGACAAAAAATAAACTCAAGTAATACTAAACAAGCGAGCGAAACAAGTAAATGCTAAAAGAAACAGTCAGTATGAAAATTTTACGCCTAAAAGCAAGGGAGTTCGGTGAAAAGTTATACAATGACTTCGAATGTACTGAAAGTTGGATAGAACGATGCAAAGCCCGTCATAACGTTTGCAACTGGATATCCATTATTTTACCAACAATTAAGAGTAAATTGGAAGATAATGATATTTTTAAACTTAGTCCTAATAAAACTTTAAAGTTTAAAGGAGAAAAGTGCAAAGGGAGAAAGTTGTCAAAAGACAGACTAACAATGTTGCTTTGCGCCAATATGTATGGCATTGAAAAACATAAATTAGTGGTAATTGACAAATCGGAAAATCCGAGGTGTCTCAAAAACGTTCACACATTACCAGTAAAATATTATACCAATTGATTGATTGCAGTTTGTATGACGGGAGAGATTTTTGCTGACATTATGCGCGAATGGGATATGGAATTAACCAAGAGAAAACGTAAAATAGCTTTGTTGTTCTTAATTTAAATTCGATCCAATTAATCTTTATGCCACCGAATACAAGCAGTAAACTTCAGCCAATAGACCAGGAGATAATTCATTCTCTCAAAAGTCATTATTGACAACATTTTTTATTAAAAATTGTGCAGGGATTAGATGCAAATTCTCCTATTAAAGTGACATTGCTTGGCGGTATCAATTTTATTCATAAAGCGTGAGAAACGGTCACCGAGTCCACGATTAAAAATTGCTTCAGAAAAGCTGGATTCTATGTCATCAATGACGTAGAAGTGTTTGATGAAAAAGACGACATGACACTTATACAGTTTATTTCTAAAAACTCTATTGGCACCGCCGAAATAAACCTTACAGAAGACCTCATAAACTACGATGAAAATGTTGCAACTTCGGAATTTTTAACGGATGATCAAATTGCCGCTACAGTATTTTATAAAGATACTTGCGAACAAGATGACGAAGAGAAAGACAGTGATGATGAGAAAATTGAAACGGTGTCGAATGGTTCTACATTGCAAAAAGTGCATGAAATTTGGCGATATTTACAATCGCTAGGAATACCGGAAAATATTTTGAATAATTTTTCTAAAGTAGAAAGCTACGTTGAAAGGATGTTTACAACAAATCCTCAAATTCAAACCAAAATTACAGAGTTTTCTAAATAACTTGCTGCTTTTACATGTTTTGTGTTTATTGTTGAAATAAATGTATGTTCTCACTGATTTCTTTTAATTTCTTCCCAAATTGTTTAATTTCATTCTGTTTAATAACGATTAAATTGTCAATTTAATTTAAATAAATTTAATTCATGTGTTTCTTTTTTAATTACCGCTTATAACGAACTTCGGTTATAACGAACCAATTTTCAGGTCCCTTGAGGGTTCATTATATCCGGAGTACACTGTATTTTAAATTTTGCACTCTTTCTCATAAAATCTCTACAAAATTTCTTTAAGATTTCATTCTAATTTGTTTTTAAACCTAAGGTTGGATTAGATTAATCCATAATTTGATATATTGGCTGATTTTTTAGGGGTATTTTGAAATTATCATCCACTCTCATGAAATTTCTTCAATATTTCTTCAAATTTACCATTACTAATTAATTGATTGAATATATGGATGTATTTTCGCCATATCAAACCCTTTTTCAACGTCTACTTACATGAAATTTCTTCTAATTTACTATTACCAATGATGTAATTGAAAATTTGAAGATATTCTCGATACATCACCGAACATATTTTCGACACTCTTTTTTCATAAAATTTCTTCAAAATCTATTTTTTAGAATTGATTTCCAACAAATTATTGTTGGAAATTTTGAAGGTGCTTTAACTTATCGCCAAAATTTATCAATATATCTTTATAAAAAAGTACAGATTTCTTCAAATTTCATTTCTACAGTTGCAACTAGTAAAATATGGATTACTCAACAAATTTTCTCTCATTTATTTAGATATTTTAAACTTATCATATCTTTTTATAAAACTTCTTTAAAATTTCTTTAAAATCTCCTTTTAATTTTTTTTTTGAAACCTTAGAATTGGGTTGGTAATTTATAATTTGATTGATCAATTAATTTTTTGAGGAAATGTCTTTAAAATTTCTTTCTAATTTATTAGATCTTAAATTATGTTGGGTTAGTTCATAATTTGATTAACGTTTTAAGAATATTAACTTATCATCTATCATAAAGTTTCTTCAAAATCTCCTTTTAATTTAAAGTCAAATTTTAAATTGGGTTGCACTAGTTTATTATTTTTTGTAAAATTATAGGTATAAAATAATAATAAAAATCCTTATAAAAAGTAAATAGATATCAAGTAGTTAATAAATATTTATTTATCTTGTCAACCAAAGACGATAAAATACGATCTGAAGAATCTGACGCTTACGGTATTTTTCAAGAAAAAAACGTTTCCTTCAACTAGCCAAGAGGCAGTATCTGTTCATCTTTCGGAATAAATCAAATGACCCAACGACAAAACCCGTCAACGTGCCCGACCGGCTGTTTAATAATACCTACCAAGTGAAGAAGAAATACCAGGCGCGCGCGGCGATGCCCGTTCGTAAAAACGTCCCGGCACTTTACATTAATCTAACAGAATTACACGCGCACCTTAATAGAGACAAAGAGTGGTAAAAAAACGGCTGAGCAAGACAAACAGTGTCTCGTGTCTTCGGTGGTATATAAAAGAGAGGACGCGGTGCGGTGGTGGTAAAGGAAAGACGAAGTGAAGCGAAACCGCGCGTTCCTCGAGCCTCCATAAATCCCGCCGTAATTTATTTATGCTCGTTTTTATGTTTTATAATCGCCGGACACACTTTCGAGCAAGAACGGCCCCGGTCTGCGGACTCGGCTCGGCGAGATTCAAGCGCCAAGAACAATGAGGAGGAGGCCTCTTCCTCACGAGGAAGGCTCTTTTGACAGATAACCACCGGCAGAGTGGACAACAACGGCCTCAACGCTCTTTGTAAACCTCCGCAATGCTAATTCTTTCGCGCCCATAACTCATACGAACCCAACAGATACACACTTTTAGTTTACCTTTTACGTATCTACAAATGCAAATAATACTCATAGAATACTCATTGTCTGATAAGTGTAAAGTATAGTTTAATGTTTAAATTTTAAACTTTAAACTTTGAACACTCATATATAAAATATTCTATAATAATTCCCAAAGTAACTTTCTCTCTCTTCCACCCAATCTTCTCGAAACATCAATCTATCTCATTTACGAAGAAACAAAACGAGAATAAGACGACCATTATCTCACGTTGAGTTGACGCCACGGATGATTAATGAGACTATAATTTCACTATTAGACATTGACGTATCCTTGAATTATGCTCTCGGGCGTTTATGTGCGCTCGATAGTAAAAGAGAAAAGGTGTTGACACGTCTGGAGAAATTATAATTAATATTTTTCAAAATACGGATGGGTATTTATATATATTTGTGAATTGATGGGGATATTTTAATGGATGAAGTTTGATTAATATTATAAAGATTAGAAATATCGGCGCCGGCTTCGCGACACAGTAAGGCATAAATCAACGAGTTAAATAAGTTGTTTGCCTATCGCACGAGTACTCGCACGCAAATTAATTGGAAGGATAGTATCGAGATTTCATCTTCGAGGCCCAACTAGCCAGTTAATTACACTATCAACGAGCTAAGCAAAGGTACACGCTTCCTAAGACTATAAGAAACTGTGAGAACCTATCGACAACGAGTTCAAATAGAAAATACTTTTGTGGAGATAAAGAAAAATGACAATAAGAGGATTTAGATGCTATCTTTTTAGACTTTGCAGACTGTTAAGTTTTGGCGTCAATTCATTTTTCCAATTTTAATCTTTTGGAAGATTTAATCCTCAGCTTTTCCCTTCTCATCGTCGTAGTCATCCAGTAATAAACAGCAAGAAGTTTCGGAATGTCATTTCATTCATGCATACCTCAACATCTAACCAAACGCACGACTTGGTACCTTTCACCACTACCTCGCGTGTATAAATATAAATACTCATCCGAGGTCCTCTCCAACGGAGAGTCATAAATCGGGAGACAAAAATACGCGTATATTCGCGTAGAAAATCCGAACGTGCAAAACGCAGGGATAATAATTTATAAGAAATATCATCTTAAAATTTATTGTTTGTATTATTACGTAAACAAGGGGATGGAAAAAAGGTTGTTGTCTTTCGTGGGATTTCCAAGTGGCTTCTTTCTAACCATTCCCGGTCTTTTCTCTGCGAGTATCGCGTAGCAGATTTATACCGAGTACTCTGATACCGTGACACCGCAAAGTCACACGCTGACACCTAAATGGAGGGATAAAAGCGCGAGCTTAGTTTATAGGTGAAGAAGAAACCCGGTCGGAGAAGCGAAGAAGAGGTAAAGAAGGCGACCGGCGAGGAGGTGAAGATTCAAAATGGTTAAAGAAGAAGAAGGACACCGTAAGACGACGACGACGACCGTCCGCGAGACTAATTAATCACCAACCCTGACAAGCATTGTACACTCTCGATTCTTCGCTTCTCCTTCTTCTTTCTCCTCTCTCGCGGAGTGCTCTAGTCTCCGGCTACGTCTCATCCTATCTCCGCGAGCATCTGCCGTGTGTGCTCCTCTCTTCTGCCGCGTTGCGTCTCCGAAGCTCGTCGATTCTCATGCAAAACTGACCTGGGGGGGCATTGTTATGCCCGTGAGCGAGTGATGACCCTTTTTGCATCTTCCGCACCGATAGAGGACAACCGGGTCGATTTGACGAACGACCTAATGATGTCAAAAAAGCTTACTTATTTAATTGGATGTTCTTCTTACTTTTTCTTCCTTGTTCTTACTTTTTTTTAACTCCTTTTAATTCATTTTAATTCCTTTAAATCTTACTCTTAAATCAAACTAATTAATTCAAGTACATCTCAATTAATTTAAGAGTTTCGGACATGTCACAAAACATAAGTCTGATAATCAAAAGCCATTGTACAAACCCTTTGTCCATTTAGGAGAACCCAACGTAACTTAGTTTGTCGAAGAGTAGAACTCGGGGTCCCTTCAAACGGTCCACAGAGTGAGTTAGTTCGGTTGGCGTTCGACGGAGAGACAGACAGACAATAGAGCAATCAATGAGTTAATGAGGCGGGACACAGTATATCTAATTATTGACGCGGTCAATAAAGGAATTAACTCCTCCGGTGTTGAGCCTTTTAACTATTAGAGTCCTTCGGGGGGTGAGAAGGCGACGAAGGAGGAGCAGGAACGCACGTCCCGGAGTCCTTTTAGCAACACTCGGTTCGGGGGCTCCTTTAGTAGGTCTTTGGCGATCGCTCAACGTGCTAGTCTTCAATCATGCTTATCGCGAGTCGCGCATCGCGAAAGACCCATTGTTCGGCAAAACATTAAAGTACGCATTGTCAAGTCAGTCAGTCTTTCTCTAGTTGGAATCGTTCGTTCGTTTCGTTTCGTTCTTTGGTTGTTGCTTCGGACTCTCGTACGCAACCGTACACATACGCCCAAGGTAAATGCGTGTGTTCTTTTATCGGCAGATCGTCCCGAACCATCAAGTATATACCTTTGAAGTCCGATAGTTACCAACCCAGAAATAACTACTTTGGTTTCTTGAGTTAATAAGCGATTGTTGGGAATTTATTTGTTTAAAAAATGGTATGTTTGTTTAAAAAATATGTTTGTTTAAAAAATGGTATGTTTGTTTAAAAAATGATATGTTTGTTTTAATATCTAATGTGATTATTGCTTGGATGATTTTTACTTTAATTTTATTTTTTGATGTTGTTTAGTTGGAAAATTAAAAAAGAAATTGGTTCCGTCCGGGATCGAACCGGAGACCTTCTGCGTGTAAAGCAGACGTGATAACCGCTACACTACGGAACCTGTGTGGTTGTAGAGTGACTTTCTTTTTGTCCGAGTTTAAATTTGCTCTACATTTATAAGTGTTTCATTTTGATTATCAAAAAAATTGATAAATTAAAATTTTGGGGATTTTGTAAACTTGTGACTTTTATTGTGATATTTTTTATTTACATATCTTATAACTTCCCTTCTAAAACTTTCTTTAAATTTCTTCAAAATACCTTCTTATTTAATTTCAAACTGGAATCGTAGGAACTGAATCTTCTATAAATTCTTACTTTATGGATATTGTAGATTTCTAATCTTCCTATTTCATAAAGTTAAGCATCTTTTCCAAACATTTCTTCAAATTTCTTCAAAATATTGTCTAATCTGACGTCAAAATGGTATGATTTGAACGTAAGCATTTATAAATTCATATTTTTGAGATCCTATAAATTTGTAATCTTCATATCTCAGAGTTAAACATCTTTTCTCAAAATTTCTTCAAGTTTCTTTAAAATGTCTTCTTATTTAATTTGTAAGTGGAATCATGCGAACTGAATCTTCTATAAATTCTTACTTTAATATTCTAGATAGATTTTGTAGATTTCTAAGCTTCCTGTTTCATAAAGTTAATCATCTTTTTCAAAAATTTCTTCGGATTTCTTCAAAATATTGTTTAATCTGACATCAAAATAGTGTGATTTGAACGTAAGCATTTATGGATTCGTATTTTTTGATATTTATAGATTTATAACCTTCATATCTCATAAAATTAAACAATCTTTCTCAAAATTTCTTCAAGTTTTTTTAAAATATCTTCTTATTTAATTTGTAAGTTGAATTATGCGAACTGAATCTACTATAAATTCTTACTTTATGGATATTGTAGGTTTCTAATCGTTCCTATTTCATAAAGTTAAACATCTTTTCCAAAAATTTCTTCGAATTTCTTCAAAATACTGTCTAATCTAGCATTAAAATGGTATGATTTAAACGTAAGCATTTATAGATTCGTATTTTTGAAATATTATAGATCCATAACCTTCATATCTCATAGATTTAAACATCTTTTTTCAAAATTTCTTCAAATTTCTTCAAAATATTATCTAATTTCACATCAAAATGGTATGATTTGAACGTAAGCATTTATGGATTCGTATTTTTGATATATTATAAATTTATATCTCACATAGCTTCATATCTCATAGAATTAAACATCTTTTCTGAAAATGTCTTCAAGTTTCTTTAAAATGCCTTATTTAATTTTAAACTGGAATCATACGAACTGAATCTTCTATACATTTTTATTTTATTTATATTGTAGATTTCTAATCTTCCTATTTCATAAAGTTAAACATCTTTTCCAAAAATTTCTTCGAATTTCTTCAAAATATTACCTAATCTGACATCAAAATGATATGATTTGAACGTAAGCATTTATAGATTCGTATTTTTGATATATTATAGATTATAATATATCTTAAGAACCTTCATATCTCATAGAGTTAAACATTTTTTCTCAAAATTTCTTCAAGTTTCTTCATGATGTCTTTCAATTTAGTTTCAAAATGGAAATCTTTCAACATCTATAGATTAATGCAACGTAATTGTGAGATTGTCAGGTAAGTAATCTTGAGTGTTAACATAAATTTTGAGCTATTATTACTTCTATAGTAAAACATTTTGAAGATGTTATAGTTCATAATTATTATTTGACCTGAATTATTTTTAATACGAGATGGGAGAGAAATCTTCACAAAATTAAACAGTTAGGTTGGATTGAGTTTGATAAAATTAGGTTGGTTTAGGTTTGGATTTGTTAGGTTGGATTAGAAGTCGTATTCTTGTGATTCTTAGTTTTTTATAAGAATTTTGGTGGTTTTTGTAATTTCTTTCTGCAGTTTGGTAAATTGTTTAATAAGATCTTAATCATTTTGAAATCAATATTGTTGAGGTATTGTACCTTCCTTATTTAGTCTTTTTTGAATTTTTCTTGATTATTCCTTGATCTTGTCTTAATCTTCCTGAGATTCTCTCTTTCTTGTTCTTTCTTAGATTTTCTATTAATTCTTTTTGGTTTCTCCTTTGTTACTTCCAAAACTCTCTCTTTAGATTCTCTCTCGTTCATTTCTAAATTCTCTTCCTGATTCTTCCTAGATTCTCTCGTGATCCTTCTTATGCGAGACTCTCTCTTAATTTTCCCTTGATTCTCTCTTCTCTCTTGACACTTCCTAAATTCTCTTTTGATCCTTTCTAGTTTTTCTGTTAATGCTTCTAGATTTCTTCCTGATCCTGTTGTAATTTTTTTAGATTCTCTCTTGATCCTTCTTGGGTTTCCTTTTGGTTCTTCCATCTGTTTATTGCTAGATTTTCTCTTGGTCGTTCTTAGACTTCCCTTTGATACTCTCTTGACACTTCCTGGATTGTCTTTTGATCCTTTCCAATTTCACTGTTAATAATTCATAGATTATCTTTTGATTCTTTAAAAATTCGCTCTTGATCCTTTCTAGATCGTCTGTCATTCTTTTCTAAATTTTCCCCAGATCCTGTCATCATTTTCTTTAGACTTTCTCTTGCTTCTTCCTAAGTTTCCTGTTGTTTTCTCTTCATCTTTTTCTTTCTAGGATTTCTTTTAATCCTTCTTAGATTGTCTCTTGACTCCATCTTGATTCTCTCTCGAGACTTCCTCGATTCTCTCTTGGTCATCTCATGATACTTCTTAGATTTGCTCTTGATTCTTTTTATTTTCTCTGTTAATGCTTTTCATATTCCCTTTTCATTCTTTAAGAATTCGCTCTTGATCTCTTCTAGATCCACTGTCCTTCTTTGCCAGATTTCCTACTGATCCTGTCATGTTTGTCTTTAGATTCTCTCTTGATCCTTCTCAGGTTTCCTCTTGGTTCACTTTTAATTTTTTTCTTTCTACACTTTCTTTTGATCCTGCTTAGATTCTCTTTTGATTCTCTCCTGATTCTGTCTTGACACTTCCTAGATTGTCTCTTGGTCATCTCATTATTCTTCATGGATTCTCTTTTGACCCTTTCTAGTTTTTCTGCTAATGCTTCCTAGATTCCCTTTTGACTCTTTAAGAACTCGCTCTTAATCCTTTCTAGATCCTCTGTAGTTCTTTTTTTGATTTTCTCTTAATCTTGTAATGATTTTCTTTAGATTCGCTCTTGATACTTCTTAGATTTCTTCTTGATTAAGAAAGGAATCTTGATTTTCCCTTCATCTTTTCCTTCCTAGGCCTTCTCTTGGGTTTTTCCAGTTTCCTTCATGATAGTTTTTAGCCTTTTGACGATTTTCTGTATTTTTTTCTTGAACTGGATTTTCTTTTGTTCTCCAAATGGTTCTTTGTAGTCTTTTCTTGTTTTTTTTCTAGATTCTCTCTTGATGTTTCCTACATTATCCCCTCATCCATTCTGGATCCTCTCTCATGTTTTCTAAATTGTTTCTTGGTTCTCTCATGAACTTTCTACTTTCTCCTTTGATCCTTCTTAGATTTCTTCTTGATTCTCTCTTCATCTTTTCCTTCCTAGGCCTTCTCTTGCGTCTTTCCAGTTTCCTTCACGATCCTTTTTAGACTTTTGACGATTTTTTGTAATTTTTTTCTTGATCTGGATTCTCTCTTGTTCTCCAAATGGTTCTTTGTAGTTTTTTCTTGTTTTTTTTTTCTAGATTCTCTCTTGATGCTTGCTATATTATCTCGCCATCCTTTCTGGATCCTCTCTTATGTTTTTCTAAATTGTCTCTTGGTTCTTTCATGAACTTTCTAGTTTCTCCTTTGATCCTTCTTAGATTCTCTCTTGATCCTCTTTTCATATTCTCATAACGTTTTTGGGATATTCTCTTGATCCTTTCTAGATTCTCTCTTGATCTGCCTATAATATTTCCTGGGTTTTTTGTTGGTTCTTCCTAGTTTCTTTCTTTATGCTTTATAAATTCTCTCGTAATCATTACTAAATTTTGCCTTAATCGTTTTTAGATCCGGACCCATTCGTTGCTAGGTTATATTCAAGGACACTGGACTAATTGTAAGACGATGGCCCAATCTAACGTCTCAATTTAACGTTACTGCCAAGCTTAGCGTCTCTGTCTCACACTCGATCGTCTTTCACTCGATTGAAACTACAAGTGACGTCAAACTGGAGACTGCGCACTAAATTTCCGCGTACACACATTTTATTGAATTGAGGCATTCTGTTAGTCCAGTATCCTTGGTTTAAATTATGGGTATTTAATGATTCTTCTGAGATTTTCTCTTGTTTGTTTCTACATTCTTCCTTAATTCTCTCTTCATTCTCTTGTGATCCTGTCATGAGGTGCTTTAAATTCTCTCTTGATACTTATTAGATTTTCTCTTGGTTCTCTCTTCATCTTCTTCTTCCTAGATTTTCTCTTGATCCTTTCTAGATTCTCTTTTGCTCTTCTTATGGTCCTTTGTAGTTTCTTTCTTGAATTTCTTGTGGCTTCCTTTTTTACGCTTCGTCGATTTTGCCAAAATATTTCTTAGATCCTCTTTCAAGCGTTGCTAGATACTCTCTTAATCTTTTTTGATGATTTTTTCTAGTTTCTTCCTTGATTTTTTTAGATTCGTTCTTGATTATCTCTTTATGCTCGCATGATGTTTTTTTAGATATTCTCCTAATTCTTTGGAGATTCTCTCTTGATCCTTTCTAGATTCCCTCTTCATATGAGCTTTTACCTATGAATTTTCCCAGATATTTTCTTGATTCTTCCTAGTTTCCTTCTTCATGCTTCATGGATTCTCTCGTAATCATCACTAAATTCTGTCTTAATCTTCTTTAGATCCATACTCGTTGTTTTCTAGGTTATACTTTGGTTCTCTAATCATCCTTCTGGGATTCTCTCTGGATTCTTTCCAGATTCTTGTAGTCCTTTCTAAACTTTCTTTTGCTTTATTCAAATTCCTTCTTAGACTCTTTCGTGATTTTTTTTTTTGAATTGTCCTTATTTCTTCTAAATCCTCTCTTTTCTTCTAGATTCTCATTGATATTTTCTCGATTTTTTCTACGATTTCTCTTGTTCTTTCTTAGATTATTTCTTTCTTGATTCCTACTAGATTCACTAACTCTTTTCTAGATTCTCTTTTAATCCTTTTTAGATTAACATTTTGAAGATATAGCCATATCATTCCAATTCATGATTCCTTCTAGATTCACTAATAATCTTTTGTAGATTCTCTTTTAATCCTTTCTAGATTAACATTTTGAAGATACTATAGCCATATCATCTCAATTCATGATTCCTTCTTCTTTGATCTCTTCTAGATTTATTAAAAATCTTTTCTTAATTCTCTTTTAATCCTTTTTAGATTAACATTTTGAAGATATTATAGCCATGTCATCCCAATTCATGATTCCTTCTAGATTCACTAACAATCTTTTGTAGATTCTCTTTTAATCCTTTCTAGATTAACATTTTGAAGATACTATAGCCATATCATCCCAATTCATGGTTTCTTCTTCTTTGATTCCTAATAAATTAACTAACAATATTTTCTAGATTCTTTTTTAATCCTTTTTAGATTAACTTTTTGAAGATATTATAGCCATATCATCCCAATTCATGATTCCTTCTAGATTCACTAATAATCTTTTGTAGATTTTCTTTTAATCCTTTCTAGATTAACATTTTGAAGATACTATAGCCATATCATCCCAATTCATGGTTTCTTCTTCTTTGATTCCTAATAAATTAACTAACAATATTTTCTAGATTCTTTTTTAATCCTTTTTAGATTAATTTTTTGAAGATATTATAGCCATATCATCCCAATTCATGATTCCTTCTAGATTCACTAATAATCTTTTGTAGATTTTCTTTTAATCCTTTCTAGATTAACATTTTGAAGATACTATAGCCATATCATCCCAATTCATGATTCCTTCTTCTTTGATTCCTTCTAGATTCACTAACAATCTTTTCTTAATTCTCTTTTAATCCTTCTTAGATCAACATTTTGAAGATATTACAGCCATGACATCCCAATTCATAAAATTTCTTCAAACCCCCTCCTAATTTACTCCCAAAACGGAACCATTTGACCAGCAACCATCACCATAACTTAACATATTGTTTATCCTTTTGGTTAAAACGCGACGGTCCGCAAGTTGTCAGACGAGATGCGTGCGTGCTACCTCTACCTGCTACATACATAAACCTACCTATGTGTGGTACGAGGCCCCTCCACCGTCCATTCTTACCTGCATGTAGCATGTGATCAGTGTAAGAAGCGAACTCTTCCGAACAGGACGCGAGAACACCTCCAGCAGGTCGCTATCAGACTCTCACGTGAAACTCGCCACTCGAAAGACACTCTTAAAGACATTTAAAAAATCACCCCCTCGAAAAGGACTCTTTTAAGGAGCTATCATCGAGATCGTTTTTAATAAAAATCGTTTTTTTAAATAAAGTAAATCGTAAAAATAGTAACCAGTGGGACTTTTTTTGGATGAGTTATATGGATGAGTTCTCGATGACCAATGATGATTTCTTCTTAGTGGGTTTATGAAAATAGTGATTAAATTGATTGATTTTATTAACTGATTTTATGACTTGAAAAGTAATGATGAAAAAATAAACTATTTTTAAAAAGTGTATGTTTTATAAAATGACACGTTTTTGTATTTAGTTTTGGTTTTTTATAACTATTTTTTTGATTGTTGTTTGATTATTTTATTTTTGGAACTTCTAAAAGGTAAGTTTATTAAAAGAGATTTTGTATATAAATTTTAAAGAAAAATTCGAATATAAAGAGGTTCGTTATTACACAAGATAAAATAAGAAAAGAGTATAAGCATTATTATGTAAAGTGGATCAAGATAACACTTTAAGGGATCCGAACGCGTATAATTTTACGTTGTAAAAAGAGAGTACCTCGAAAAAAAGGTACTTTTGAATCTTTAAGGGCACTTTTGAATTATGCATCGTCGATCGAAAAGGATTTTTTTTACGAGTAAAATAAACTTTAATTACTTTTTTAAATAACATTCCCCATTTACCTAGATATTTCGAAATGAAATTATCATACAAATCATCTCATAAATCTTTTTCTCTCTTTCAAAATATAAAACTTTCGTACCACATCATCTGTCAAGAAATATGAGTTGTATTCTTTAAAAAAAATTTGCCCCAAAGGTAGTTTTCTTTTATGATAGTTTTATTTTCGATAAACATTAAAAAAAAATAGGTCAAGAATTTTGTTAAAAATTTCCAAATCGAAATGATTGGAAAACATAAATCTTAAGAATTTTTTTTTTTTAACTTTAATTATCTCATGCGTGTTTGTATCTAAAGTTTATTTATATGTTACAAATGGATATAAATTATATAACAACCGTTCGTGCGGCAAAAGGGATTAATCGATGTAATATATTAATTAAAACAGATTGTAACTTGGTTCGAGTCAGGTTGCTACTGGTATTTACTTAATTAATTTATAAAAAAAATGTTTTATTTTATTTTATTTTATTTTTTTTATTTTAAATTGTGATGTAGATTTTCTATGTAAAAAACGATGGTCAATTTGATGAATATGAATAATTTAGAAAATTCCGCCTATTATTACAATAACCGTCGTTGTAAATAAAACGTTTTATTAAATTAATTTATTATGATCGTTTATTTAAATAGACAACACAATCGTTATCGTCGTCGTGTCCGTTTCTATTTCGCAATTAAAAACGAGAAATAATAATCGAATTTAATTCGATCGTTTCGATTTTTGTTTGTTGTACAATTAAGCGGCCGTGAAAGCGCACGCTTGTTAAACAATTATTATTACTTATTAAACAATTAATTGTGAAAAACATAGCGATTTTAAAAGTTTTCTTTTATTATTCTTTTAATTCTATAATTTATTTTTTTTAGATAGGTTGGGTACTTTAGAATTTCTTTTGGTTTTAATAACAAGTTGGATGTTAATAACGTGGTGTGGTTTGTTTTATATAGTTTTTTTGCATTTTGGAGATTGCTAAAGAAAGTGAAATATGGTGAAATATTTTGTCAAGTTTAAGCTTTGTAATCTTAACTTTAAACTCATTTAAATGCTTTTTGGTTTCTTTATGATTAATATTTTCAATATATTTTTAGATTTTTGTTAAAAATGTCTTTATTTCGTTCTTTTCATAGTTTTTCTTGTAAAATTTACAATTTCATTCATTGGTATGATGTTCAACCTTTAAGGTTTTATAGTTGTTTTAAGATGATTTAACTAGAGTAAGAATTTGGAATTTTTCTGTTGAGTTTTTGAATATTTTGGAAAATTTTTATAAAATCTCAGTTGTTGTTGTAAAAATATTTCGATTTTAAAAGTTTTCTTTAAATGCTACAGTTGGTACTCTTTTAAACTGTACAAATTTTAAGATGTAAGTTCTTTAAATTATTGACATCAGTAGATTAACGTTCCTAATAAATTTTTAAGGTTTTAAAGGTAATTTATACAAAAATTAATTGTATCTAAATGTTCCAAAGACGATTTATAAAAAATGTGAATGTAGATTTTTGAAAAGCATCTGGATTTTATATCTGCAATTTAAAATTTGGTAATTTCTTTAAGGTTTAAACATTTCTGAGAAATTTTTGAGGTTTCAAAAGCAATTTATAAAAATTCTAAATCTAGATTTTGGAAAAATATCTGGATTTTATATCTGCAATCTAAGATCTGGTAATTTCTTTCAGGTTTGAACGTTTCTGACAAATTTGTGAGGTTGTAAAGACAATTTATAAAAAATCCAAATATAGTTTTTTGAAAAACGTCTGGATTTTATATCTGCAATTTAAGATCTGGTAATTTCTTTAAAATTTAAACGTTTCTGACACATTTTTGAGCTTTCAAAAGCAATCTATAAAAAATCTAAATGTAAATTTTTGATAAACGTCTAGATTTTATATCTACGATTTAAGATTTGCTAACTTATTTAAGGTTTAAACATTTCTGACAAAATTTTGAGGTTCTGAAGACAATTTATAAAAAATCTAAATGTAGATTTTTGATAAACGTGTGGATTTTACATCTACAATTTAAGATCTGATAATTTCTTTATGGTTTAAACATTTCTGACAAATTTTTGAGGTTCTGAAGACGATTTATAAAAAATCAAAATGTAGATTTTTGAAAAACATCTGGATTTTGTGTCTATAATTTAAGATCTGGTAATTTCTTTAAGGTTTAAACATTTCTGAGAAATTTTTGAGGTTTCAAAAGCAATTTATAAAAATCTAAATGTAGATTTTGGAAAAATATCAGGATTTTATATCTGCAATCTAAGATCTGATAATTTCTTTCAGGTTTGAACGTTTCTGGCAAATTTTTGATGTTCTAAAGATAATTTATAAACAATTTAATTGTATCTAAATGTTCTAAAGACGATTTATAAAAAGTGTAAGTGTAATTTTTTGAAAAATATCTGGATTTTATAACTGCATTTTAAGGTCTCATAATTTCTTTAAGGTTTAAACATTTCTGGCAAATTTTTGAGCTTTCAAAATTCCTTCATTTTTCATAAATCATCTTTAGATTTATGAAAAATATCTGGATTTTAAATCTACAATTTAAAACCTGGTAATTTATTTAGGATTTAAACTTTTCTGTTGCATTTTTGAGCTTTTAAAAGCAATTTATAAAAACTCTAAATGTAAATTTTTTATAAACGTCTGGATTTTATATCTACAATTTAAGATTTGGTAACTTCTTTACCGTTTAAACGTTTCTGACAATTTTTTGAGGCTCTAATGTCGATTTATAAAAAATCTAAATGTAGATTTTTAAAAAATGTCTGGATATTATATCTAGAACCTAAGATCTGGTAAATTCTTGAAGGTTTAAGCGTTTCTCACACATTTTTGAGGTTCTAAAGGCAATTTATAAAAGATCTAAATGTAGATTTTTGAAAAACCTCTGGATTTCATATCTACAATTGAGGCGTCTAGTTTCAAAACCAGATAGATCATTTTTTTATGTTTTTCAGGGGACAGAAAAATGTTGTGACGTCTTTATTTTTTATTATTTTTTAATGTTAAATTTTTATTCAGCTTGCACGAGATGTACCTATGTTGTAGAAAAATGTCGTTTCGAAAGAATTGTTAATTATTAAGAAATTAATTGTTTTATGTTTGATCTATCTGCTTTTCAGCCAAGCCTCGTGATCTATCTGGTTTTGAAACCAAGAAACATGATCTATCTGGTTTTGAAAACAAGAAACATGATCGGCCTGATGACCGGCGATCGGTGGGTAGTAGACTTTTGCGCACAGGGATGATCTATCTGACTTTGAAACTCATCGCAGTGGATGTATCTGGTTTTGAAACCAACCGAAATGTTTACAACGTTAAATAAATAAGATCTACCTAGTTTAAAAAGATGAAACTTCGTAAAGAGATAGATCCGAATATTTCCTATCAGAAAATGACATTAACTCAAAATCGAAAATTTGGTGATCTATCTAGTTTTGGAACTAGACGCCTCAATTTAAGATCTGGTAACTTCTTTAAAGTTTAAACGTTTGTGACAGATTTTTGAAGTTTCAAAAGCAATTTATAAAAGATTTAAATGTAGATTTTTGAAAAACATCTGGATTTCATATCTACAATTTAAGATCTAGTAATTTCTTTAAGATTTAAACGTTTCTGACACGTTTGTGAGGTTTCGAAGGTAATTTATAAAAGATCCAAATGTAGTTTTTTGAAAAACATCTGGATTTTGTGTCTATAATTTAAGATCTGGTAATTTCTTTAAGGTTTAAATATTTATGAGAAATTTTTGAGCTTTCAGAAGCAATCTATAAAAAATCTAAATGTAAATTTTGAAAAATATCTGGATTTTATATCTGCAATCTAAGATCTGATAATTTCTGTGAGGTTTGAACGTTTCTGGCAAATTTTTGATGTTCTAAAAACAATTTATAAAAAATCCAAATATAGATTTTTGAAAAACGTATGGATTTTATACCCACAATTTAAAATCTGGAAATTTCTTTAAGATTTAAACGTTTTTGACACAATTTTTAGCGTTCAAAAGTATTTTATAAAAAATCTAAATGTAGATTTTTTATAAACGTCTGAATTTCATATCTACAATTTAAGATCTGCTAATTTCTTTAAAATTTAAACGTTTCTGACACATTTTTGAGCTTTCAAAAGCAATTGATAAAAAATCAAAATGTAGATTTTTGAAAAACGTCTAAATTTTATATCTACAATTTAAAATCTGGAAATTTCTTTAAGATTTAAACGTTTTTGACACAATTTTTAGCGTTCAAAAGCATTTTATAAAAAATCTAAATGTAGATTTTGGAAAAATATTAGGATTTTACATTGCAATCTAAGATCTGGTACTTTCTTTCAGATTTAAACGTTTTTGACACATTTTTGAACTTTCAAAAGCAATTGATAAAAAATCCAAATATAGATTTTTGAAAAACGTCTAAACTTTATATCTACAATTTAAAGTCTGGAAATTTCTTTAAAATTTAAACGTTTTTGACACATTTTTGAGCTTTCAAAACCAATTGATAAAAAATCCAAATATAGATTTTTGAAAAACGTCTAAATTTTATATCTACAATTTAAAATCTGGAAATTTCTCTAAGATTTAAACGTTTTTGACACAATTTTTAGCGTTCAAAAGCATTTTATAAAAATCTAAATGTAAATTTTTGATAAACGTCTGGATTTCATATCTAAAATTTAAGATCTGGTAACTTCTTTAAGATTTAAACGATTCTGACACATTTTTGAGCTTTCAAAAGCAATTTATAAAAAATTTAAATGTAAATTTTTGATAAACATCTTGATTTTATATCTACAATTTAAGATCTGGTAATTTCTTTAAGGTTTAAACATTTCTGAGATATTTTCGAGCTTTCAAAAGCAATCTATAAAAAACCTAAATGTAAATTTTGTAAAAATATCTGGATTTTATATCTGCAATCTAAGATCTGATAATTTCTTTCAGGTTTGAACGTTTCTGAGAAATTTTTGAGCTTTCAAAAGCAATCTATAAAAAATCTAAATGTAAATTTTGGAAAAATATCTGAATTTTATATCTACAATTTAAAATCTGGAAATTTCTTTAAGATTTAAACGTTTTTGACACAATTTTTAGCGTTCAAAAGCATTTTATAAAAAATCTAAATGTAGATTTTTTATAAACGTCTGGATTTCATATCTACAATTAAAGATCTGCTAACTTGTTTAAGATTTAAACGTTTCTTACGCGTTTGTGAGGTTTCGAAGGTAATTTATAAAAGATCCAAATGTAGTTTTTTGAAAAACATCTGGATTTTATATCTACAGTTTAAGATCTGATAATTTCTTTATGGTTTAAACATTTCTGACAAATTTTTGAGGTTCTGAAGACGATTTATAAAAAATCAAAATGTAGATTTTTGAAAAACATCTGAATTTTGTGTCTATGATTTAAGATCTGGTAATTTCTTTAAGGTTTAAACATTTCTGAGAAATTTTTAGCGTTCAAAAGCATTTTATAAAAAATCTAAATGTAGATTTTGGAAAAATATTAGGATTTTATATTGCAATCTAAGATCTGGTACTTTCTTTCAGATTTAAACGTTTTTGACACATTTTTGAGCTTTCAAAAGCAATTGATAAAAAATCCAAATATAGGTTTTTGAAAAACGTCTAAATTTTATATCTACAATTTAAAGTCTGGAAATTTCTTTAAGATTTAAACGTTTTTGACACAATTTTTAGCGTTCAAAAGCATTTTATAAAAAATCTAAATGTAGATTTTGGAAAAATATTAGGATTTTATATTGCTATCTAAGATCTGGTACTTTCTTTCAGATTTAAACGTTTTTGACACATTTTTGAACTTTCAAAAGCAATTGATAAAAAATCCAAATACAGATTTTTGAAAAACGTCTAAATTTTATATCTACAATTTAAAGTCTGGAAATTTCTTTAAGATTTAAACGTTTTTCACACAATTTTTAGCGTTCAAAAGCATTTTATAAAAAATCTAAATGTAGATTTTTTATAAACGTCTGGATTTCATATCTACAATTTAAGATCTGCTAATTTCTTTAAGATTTAAACGTTTCTGACACATTTTTGAGCTTTCAAAAGCAATTGATAAAAAATCCAAATATAGATTTTTGAAAAACGTCGAAATTTTATATCTACAATTTAAAATCTGGAAATTTCTTTAAGATTTAAACGTTTTTGACACAATTTTTAGCGTTCAAAAGCATTTTATAAAAAATCTAAATGTAGATTTTGGAAAAGTATTAGGATTTTATATTGCAATCTAAGATCTGGTACTTTCTTTCAGATTTAAACGTTTTTGACACATTTTTGAGCTTTCAAAAGCAATTGATAAAAAATCCAAATATAGATTTTTGAAAAACGTCTAAATTTTATATCTACAATTTAAAGTCTGGAAATTTCTTTAAGATTTAAACGTTTTTGACACAATTTTTAGCGTTCAAAAGCATTTTATAAAAAATCTAAATGTAGATTTTGGAAAAATATTAGGATTTTATATTGGAATCTAAGATCTGGTACTTTCTTTCAGATTTAAACGTTTTTGACACATTTTTGAGCTTTCAAAAACAATTGATAAAAAATCCAAATATAGATTTTTGAAAAACGTCTAAATTTTATATCTACAATTTAAAATCTGGAAATTTCTCTAAGATTTAAACGTTTTTGACACAATTTTTAGCGTTCAAAAGCATTTTATAAAAAATCTAAATGTAAATTTTGGAAAAATATTAGGATTTTATATTGCAATCTAAGATCTGTTACTCTCTTTCAGATTTAAACGTTTTTGACACATTTTTGAGCTTTCAAAAGCAATTGATAAAAAATCCAAATATAGATTTTTGAAAAACGTCTAAATTTTATATCTACAATTTAAAATCTGGAAATTTCTTTAAGATTTAAACGTTTTTGACACAATTTTTAGCGTTCAAAAGCATTTTATAAAAAATCTAATTGTAGATTTTGGAAAAATATTAGGATTTTATATTGGAATCTAAGATCTGGTACTTTCTTTCAGATTTAAACGTTTTTGACACATTTTTGAGCTTTCAAAAGCAATTGATAAAAAATCCAAATATAGATTTTTGAAAAACGTCTAAATTTTATATCTGCAATTTAAAATCTGGAAATTTCTTTAAGATTTAAACGTTTTTGACAAAATTTTTAGCGTTCAAAAGCATTTTATAAAAAATCTAAATGTAGATTTTTTATAAACGTCTGGATATCATATCGAAAATTTAAGATCTGCTAACTTCTTTAAGATTTAAACGTTTCTGACACGTTTGTGAGGTTTCGAAGGTTATTTATAAAAGATCCAAATGTAGTTTTTTGAAAAACATCTGGATTTTATATCTGCAATTTAAGATCTGATCATTTCTTTAAGGTTTAAACATTTCTGAAAAATTTTTGAGCTTTCAAAAGCAATCTATAAAAAATCTAAATGTAAATTTTGAAAAAATATCTGGATTTTATATCTGCAATCTAAGATCTGATAATTTCTTTCAGGTTTGAACGTTTCTGACAAATTTTTGATGTTCTAAAGACAATTTTAAAAAAATCCAAGTACAGATTTTTGAAAAACATCTGGATTTTATATCTACAGTTTAGGATCTGGTAATTTCTTTAAGGTTTAAACATTTATGAGAAATTTTTGAGCTTTCAAAAGCAATTTATAAAAGATCTAAATGTAAATTTTGGAAAAATATCTGGATTTTATATCAGCAATCTAAGATCTGGTAATTTCTGTCAGGTTTGAACGTTTCTGACAAATTTGTGAGGTTGTAAAGACAATTTATAAAAAATCCAAACATAGTTGTTTGAAAAACGTCTGGATTTTATATCTGGAATTTAAGATCTGGTAATTTCTTAAAAATTTAAACGTTTCTGACACATTTTTGAGCTTTAAAAAGCAATCTATAAACAATCTAAATGTAAATTTTTGATAAACGTCTAGATTTTATATCTACGATTTAAGATTTGGTAACTTATTTAAGGTTTAAACATTTCTGACAAATTTTTGAGGTTCTGAAGACAATTTATAAAAAATCTAAATGTAGATTTTTGAAAAACATCTAAATTTTATATCTACAAGTTAAGATTTAGTAATTTCTTTAAGGTTAAAAACCCAGTAACATTTTGATCTAATTAATTTATTATCATGTTATAGATTTATTTTTTTTTGGCAACTTTTTTTTGAAATTTGAGACAAATTTACGAAAGAATGTATGTACTTCTTGAGCAATTTTGATTTCATAGGGGTTCTTACAAATGTACAGGTTTACTTTTTACAATTCACTGTAAGATACACTCAATTTTGATTTAACAGATTTTATATTAAATTTACAGTTAATTCGCTGTTAGGATGAGCTTTATAAACTTTAAGCTCTTTCAATTTTTTTTTAATGACTAACACTTTGGAATTTGGTAGTATATAATCACCTTGAGTGTTGTCATTATAATAAAGAAATTGTAGCATGTGATATAATGTTTTTTCGGTGAAAGATGTCTCATGAGTCATTAGTTGTTGTTGTTTTCTCGACATAAATCAAATCATTTTTTTCTTTATTTAATTGTACATGTCAGATAGAGACGAAAGCTTAAAATAATAGTAATCTAGGATGATATAATTAATTAGTGACGCATGAGATATCTTTCGCCGAAAAGAGTATATCTTTGTGGCTACCATTACTTGTTTTTTATGTTTTGAAAAATTGAACAAGGTCGTTTAAATACAAGATGCTAATTAAAACATTGTGTGATACTTAAGAATCATTTGCTTTTTTTTGTAGCTCTACCGATTATTTAGTTGTTCATTAACTTATATTTTTCATGGTACTCGGCATGTTAACTATAACTTTTCTAACAAATTAAAAATGGAATTTAAGTATTTCTTTGAAAAATTTGATTTCAGAAAGGTTATTTTTAAATCTACAGATAATAATAACAGTTAAAATGCATAAAAATCATTTAGTTTTAAAATTTATGGTTTTCTTGGTGCTCAACATGTTAACTATAACATTTCTGGTATATTTATAATAGAATTTAAGTATTTCTTTAAAAATTTTGAGTTCAGAAAGGTTCTTTTTAAATCTACAATTAGTTAACTATTAAAATGCACAAAAATCATTAGATTGTACATTAACCTATGATTTTCATGGTCGTCAACGTGCTGACTATAGTTTTTCAGGCAAATTTATAATAGAACCTAAGTATTTCTTTGAAAATTTTGATTTCAGAAAGGTTCTTTTTATATCTACAACCAACTAACTCTTCAAAAGAACAAAAATCATTCGGTTGAACATTAACCTATGGTTTTTATGGTACTCAACATTTTAACTGTAGCGTTTCTGAAAAATTTATAATGAAATCTAATTATTTCTTTAAGAATTTTGATTTCAGAAAGGTTCTTCTTAAATCTATAGTTAATTAACTGTTAAAGTGCATAAAAAATCATTCGGTTGAACATTAACTTATGGCTTTCATGGTACTCAACGTATTCACTATAACTTTTCGGGCAAATTTATAATAGAATTTAAGTGTTTCCTTGAAAATTTTGATTTCAGAAGAGTTCTTCTTAAATCTATAGGCAACTGACTCTTCAAAGGAACAAAAATCATTCGATTGTACATTAATCCAACGGTTGACAACCTCCGGCCAGCGTGAATAATAAATACTTTTTGTTTTCAAAATTGTTATTTTTTAAACGCATGAAGAAATTAAAGAAAGGTTGTTACCACTTATGCGTTAGAGAGAAAAAAAAAGTCTCATTACTGCACTGGGATTCGAACCCAAATTTTTTACTTTCTGGGGAGTTGTTGTACCAAGGAATGCAGGAGATCTGGGAGATCTAATAACTAACTTTATTAGTTAATATAAGTTTGTTAGTAAATATAAGTAACGAAAATTTATTAATTTTTTATTACGGACCACCTACGAAAAATAAACCATAATCCGGTCCTCACTAAACAAAAAAGTTGCCCACCCCTGCATTAATCTATGGTTTTTATGGTACTCAACCTGTTGAATATAGCTATTCTAGCAAATTTATGATAGAATCTAAGTATTTCGTTGAAAATTTTGATTTCAGAAAGGTTCTTCTTATATCTACAGTTAATTAACTATTCAAAAGAACAAAAATCATTCGGTTGTATATCAACTTATGGTTTTCATGATACTCAATGAGTTGAGTATAGCTTTTCTGACAAATTTATAATAGAATCTATGTATTTTTTTGAAAATTTTTATTTCTGAAAGGTTCTTCTTAAATCTACAATTAATTTACTGTTAAAATTCAAAAAATCATTTAGTTATCCATTAACTAATGGTTTTCATGGTGTTCAACATGTTAACCATAACTTTTCTGATAATTTTACAATAGAACCTGTTTCCTTGAAAATTTTGATTTCAGAAAGCTTTTTCTTAAATCTACAGTTAATTCACTGTTAAAATGCACAAAATTTATACATTTTCAAGTTTATTTAAAGCCATCAATATTTTTAAATTCGTTTACATATTGTTAACTATAAAGTTCTTGACAACTTTTTGAGATTGCAGACAAATTTATAATAGAATCTAAGCATCTGTTGTGAAATTTCGATTTTACAGAATTTTCTTTTAAATCTATCGTCAATTTATTGTTAAGATGTACAATTTTTTTTATTACCAATGTTTTGAAGGGATTAACATTGTAAAATTTGATAACATATTACAGAAATAACTTCTCTTACAAATTTTCGGGAGATTTTGAAACACATTTTACAGAAAACGTCTCGATTTCGAAGGTTTGCATTAACATCTACAGTTTGAGGTCATGTAACTTCTTAAAACTATAGTAACAATTTGATAATTAATTATACACTATGAATTCTACTCTAGTTTTAATATTTTAACAAATTTTTTGAATTTAAGAAAAACTTATACAGCAAAATTCAAATATTCTTTGTCAAATCCTAATTTTCGTAGAATTTATTTCTCATCTTACACATTTTCGGGAGATTTTGAAAAACATTTTGTGAAAAACATATCGATTTCGAAAGTTTACATTAACATCTACAGTCTGACAAGGGTTCGGTACAAACTTATCTCGGCGGTTTGGGTCAAGTTATACCGTGTGCACACCGATGAGTTGCGAATACGTTTAACATAAGTGGAAAAAGGACGACAGTAAGGCTTCCATTAGTTAATACAGGACAGATATACTACGTTTACTTATCTGGCCGATTGGAATTGATATGTGCCTCTTTATCTAACTCATTAAAATCGTATGCAATTCACTGCCTTGTCTAACACATTGACCTGCCTTATCCGCAACTTATCGGTATGCTCACGATATACCAATCGAAAGCACTCATCATGAAAGGTCTCAAAAATCGATATCAAAAAAACTGTGGCCTTCTTCGACAATGTTCGGATTCTGGAGCACAACATTCCCCTAAGACATGACATTTTTAAAATGTGTCTCGTTTTTTTGTTTAACCCTCTGAGGACTATGAACCCATATATGCGTCATTGCACAACCATTCGATTTTGGCTATGAGCCCATGTATGAGTCGTCGTACAGCATTTCTTATACAAAATGGGGAGTCCACGTCGAACGCAACATCAAGCAACTCAGCGCTGAAAAGGTTAAGACCCACCAAAAGTGTTTTGATGATAGAAAATTCCGATTTCGAGCTTTGTTCAAAATCGGGGAGAAATTATAGAGTCATCTGGAGATCCTCGATGATGATGTCGGTTTCTGAAAGAATAAAGTTCCAAATCGAAATTTGCTATCATCGAAATACTTTTAGTGTATTGCAGAAAAACGATGCACGCTTTAAAAATTTTATATTTTAGGGGGACGTTGATCTCCAGAATCCAAACATCGACGAAGATGTCCACAGCATTTTTGACATCGATTTTTGAGACCTCCATAATGAGTGCTTTCGATTGGTATATAACAGGGGTGGCCACACTTGGTGATACTGAGAGCCGTATTGAAAAATCGAGAATTTTTAAGAGCCTAATCGGAAAAAATTCGCCCTCCAACAAAAAAGGAAATATACCTCCTGATTCCTTTTTATTATAGGAAATAAAATTTCTTAAAAATTCAAAACCTAGTAGAAAGTATTTATGAAATTTTGTAATTGAGCCACAAAAAAATCAAAAAGAGTCGCATGTGGCTCGCGAGCCACCGTTTGGCCACCGTTGGTATATAACTTGACTCAATCAGCCGAGATAAGTTTGTACCAAATCCTTGTGAGGTCTTGTAACTTTCTGAAACTATAGTAACAATTTGATAATTAACAATACGATGTAAATTCTCTAATAGTTTTAATGTTTTGACAAATTTTTGAACTTTAAGAAAAATGTACACAGTAAAATCTCGGTATTTTTTGTTAAATTTCAATTTTCTTAAAGCTTCTCTCTTATCATAAAAAGTTTCGGGAGTTTATTTCCCACCTTAAAAATTCTCGAGAGATTTTGAAGTACATTTTGAGAAAAACATCTCAATTTCGAAGGTTTACATTAATATCTACAGTTTGAAGTCTTGTAACTCCTTCAAACTATAGTAAAAATTTGATAATTAATAACACGCTGTAAATTCTTTTCTAGTTTTTATGTTTTGACTAATTTTTTGAATTTAAGAAAAATTTATACAATAAAATATAAGTATTTTTTGTTAAATCTCAACTTTTTTAAAGTTTCCTTCTCATCCTAAAAATTTTCAGGAGATATTGAAGTACATTTTTTAAAAACGCCTCAATTTCGAAGGTTTACATTAACACCTACAGGTTGAGCTTTTGTAACTGCTTGAAACTATAGTAAAATTTTGATAATTAATAGCACGCTGTAAATTCTTATTTAATTTTAATATTTTAACGAACTGTTGGAATTTGAGAAAAATTTATACACTAAGATCCAAGTATTTTTTGTTAAATCTCAATTTTCTTTCAGTTTCTTTCTCGTATAGGGTTTATTTCCTCTTAAAATTAATTTCTTTTAAAATTTTTGACTTCTTGAAAATTCATCAAAGAATTGAATGAAAATAACATTTTGAAATCTTATAAAATGCTTTGAATATAATCCTTTTACTAATTCTTTTAATATTGAAGAGAATTTATAGAATACAATTTATCTGTTATTTGACAAATTTCGATTTTAAATGGTTTTGATCTTTTATAAATTAATTATAATTATATTTGTCTTCTCAAAAGCGAATTTCTCCCATTTTATTCATTATAATTTAACTAATAAAACAAAAAACCATTCTAATCATTTGATTATAATTAAAATTCCATATTATTATTTCTAATTCCCTTATTTATTTATTTTTTTTTTGAATTCATTTCCAATCCTACTTAAATTTGTTCACATCGCATGTCTCTTCGACTTTGCCAATTTTGATAATTGAAGCTTTTCGGGAATTTGAACCGCGCCGTTTCAGGAACCGTAATTATTCTACCTGACGGAAAGAAAATTATCGGAAACGTACTAAAATAACTAGTTTAGTCGCCGTAACGAAACTTTGCCCCGCATTAAAAGAGGAATCCCACAAGAACAAACGCACCTACTTATTTCTTATTTCTTCGCTACATTGTCTTCTTTCCTAACCGATACTTTTTTAATCCTATTTTTATTTTTCCTTTCTGTATCTTTTATTCTTCTCCTTTTATTTTTGCAAACAACTCCCAAACCGCTTTAAAGTCCCCGGTTTTACGAGCTCTTAATGTAAACATAAAAGTGTAACTTTACGGTTTGATCTCTCTCTCTTTTTCTCTTTCTCTTTCTCTTTATGTACATGTTATGGGTTACAACACACTATCCATTTTTGGTAACTTGTATAACGATTTTAGTCGCTAACGTGAATAAGAGATTGTTTAATTTTCAGAGAGAGAGAGAGCTTTAATAAAAGTTACAATGTTGTGATTTCTATTTGATATCTTTAGAGTTATTTTCGATATATTTAGAGTTATTTTTTGTAAATTTAGAGTTATTTTTTGTAAATTTAGAGTTATTTTTTGGTATGTTGACAGTTATTTTTGGTATATTTAGAATTATCTTTGATACAATTAAAATTATCTTTGATACCATAAAGATACCACTTAATTTATATCACTATACCTAGTTAATTAGACTCAATACGTACTTTCAAACTAAACTTTACGTTTACGGCGTTGATAATCAATTTCAATTAGTAAACCGCGTTCGAAATTAACGAGCGAACGGAAGCGTTAAAGGTATTATTAATAATGAATCGAGCACAACGTACCAACAGAAGGAATCTAAATAAGTAAATAAAATAAAGCGGATAAGATAAACACATAGAGTTAATTTGATCTATTTAAGCAAATTTTAACCAAGAATCCAACCGTGAGCGGTTCGTTCCACTAAAACCTACGTGCGTCCGTCTTTAACTGATTTACTTTCTCGTCCACCTGTTCTTCCGTTTCAACACCGTCCTACTTGCCTCATCCGGTCCAGGAGAAGAGCTTTTAGCCGATGGCGAACGAAAGTAAAACGTCGTAGGCATAAAATGAGACAATGAGCAACAGAACCGCGGCTATTCGACTCGACCGAAGTCGACTCTTTTTAGCTTCGGGGTAGAATTAAATTTTAAATTTATCTCCATTATTAATACAACAGATGCCGTCGCCGTGGAGCGAAGTGAAGTGAAGTTTCAAAAGAAGGTCACAACTTGCGTACGATGCGACGGACGGGCTCGTCGGGTTTTACGTTCGAAAATTAAAAACGACAAGTTATTGGGATTTATTGATAAGTGGGTATTGTGCATGTTTCTATTATTCAGCGATGGGTTCGGAAAGTTATTAAAAAAATGAAAACAAAGTAATTATCTATTGTGTTGGATAATATCCGTGGCCGTGTGTATCATACAATCGAGATGTAATATTTTGCTGCCCCGTGGACGAAAATAAACGCTTTAAAGACGCGGCACATACGTAATATTCAAGGTTATTTGGAGATGTATCGTGAATAAATTTAGGTAAAACTTATGTGTTTGTATGATGCTAAAAATTTAAATTATTACTAAGTAGACACTTCAATGATTCAATATTCTTTATAAAATTTCTTTTTTTTAGTTTTCATAAATAAATTCTATGAGACTTTTTATTTTAAACACTATGAAGTAGTCAAAAAGTTTGTTAAACCTTCGTTAGTTTAGGTTAAAAATCTTCAATATTATTAGAAATTTTTTCCTTAACATTTCGAAGAAATCAGATGATTTACATTAAAAATAGATATTCTAATCTATTTATTTCTAATTTTAGATTTTATAGGTAAAGTTATTAGGATTTTTTTTTAATTTGGGAATTTTGAAGATTTATAATCCACATTAAATCAAATTTTCTCTTCTGAGAAAAAAACTAAAAATTCTAGAAAGTTCATCTTTGGCAAATGTAAAGACTAAGAATTAATCTAAATCCCCATGAAATTTCAAGTCTCAATAACAATGAGTTTTTTAGATGTGAATTTTTAAAAATTCTTAAAAAAATAACTCTAAATATACCAAAAATAACTCTAAAGATATTAAATAAAACGAGTAAATGACTACATTGTTACTTTTGTAAAAGCTCTCTTTGAATAGAGCTTTTTTAGATTTTTATTATAAAGTAGTATGGAGTTTTTCTTTCCTCTGAAAAGTGCTAGAGATGATACAAGCGTAAAAAAGCATATTAATTCAGACTCAAAAAGCGCTCAAAAAGTATAAACTTGCCGTTAAAACAGGAGCCGTTAAAACAAGTAGAAAAACTTAATCCTGTCGAGTCCTTTGAATTCGATCGATCGGTATTTGAAACAACAACTCATTACAACCAAAGATGTAAAAATCCAGGAAGTTTCCGAAGAAGATGATTTAGATTTTACTTTTTTCCACCAATCATTTTTTCATCGTAATCCATTTTTATAAAAATGTTGTCAAAAACTTGTTATATAACAAAGTTGCAACTACCAAAAGTGAAATTTGAATGTAATAAAAAAATACTGGGTTAGAAACATAGCCTATTTATTGATTAAAACGTTACTTAAAGACATTAAGTTAATTTTCACTTCTGAGAAAAAAATTAAAAATTCTAGAAAATTTATTTTTGACAAACATAAAGATTAAGTATTAATCTAAATCCTCATAAAATTTCAAGTCTCAACAACATTTAGTTTTTTAGATATGAATTTTTAAATATCGACAAATTTTATAACTGACATTAAATCAAATTTTCTCTTCTGAGAAAAAAACTAAAAATTCTGGAAAATTCATTTTTGACAAACGTAAAGATTAAGTATTAATCTAAATCCTCATAAAATTTCAAGTCTCAACAACGATTAGTTTTTTAGATATGAATTTTTAAACATCGACAAATTTTATAACTGACATTAAATCAAATGTTCTCTTCTGAGAAGAAAACTAAAAATTCTAGAAAATTCGTTTTTGACAAACATAAAGATTAAGTATTAATCTAAATCCTCGTAAAATTTCAAGTCTCAACAACGATTAGTTTTTTCGATATGAATTTTTAAATATCGACAAATTTTATAACTGACATTAAATCAAATGTTCTCTTCTCAGAAAAAAACTAAAAATTCTAGAAAATTCATTTTTGACAAATATAAAGATTAAGTATTAATCTAAATCCTCGTAAAATTTCAAGTCTCAACAACGATTAGTTTTTTCGATATGAATTTTTAAATATCGACAAATTTTATAACTGACATTAAATCAAATGTTCTCTTCTCAGAAAAAAACTAAAAATTTTAGTCTTTCTTTCTTTCTATTGAAAAAAGCCACAAACGCAACTTTAAGTTCTGGATTTCGAGAGTTACCTTTAAACGATAACTCGGGAGATCTTCGCGTACTATAACCCGAAGTGGAGCTGCACCATGAAGAGAAAGATAAAACAGTGCTCGGCAATGTTACGGAGAGGAGACTTACTTTTTCATCCTTCTCTTTATGGTGCTGCTCCATTTCAGGTTATGGTACATTCATCTCCTTCATCAACCGAACCAGATTTCAAAATCGTCAAAAACGTCGATAAACATGAAGATAAAGACGATGGAATCAATGAAATCGATGAAAAACCTTGCGTTATTAATATTTACATAGACCCAAAAACGAATTCTAAAAACGACGTTTTCGTTCATTTCTTACAAAATGCTTTAAACAAAGGGGATATAAACGAACCTTTTAGTAAAAAAATCGAGGCGTTTTTAGAAAAGTACGGAGTTATTTACAAGAAAAATGAAAATTCTTACGAAAAGAAGGAAATAATCGAATATAATAATCGGGAGGATTTAAATGAGGAAGATTTAATAAAAGAAAAAATTGTAACTAAAAAGAAGAAAGTCCCACTTTATCAAAATTATGGTCGTATTTATTTACAAGTGCTTTATCATCAAATACAAACAATTTTAACGAACTAACTCAAGAAGAAATGGAAGCTTTAAAACGATTTTAGAGCTAGTAAACAGAAAAAAAGTTATCTCACATCAAGAAGGGAATTTTCAACCCTTTCTAAGGAAAGTACTTGCAAAAATCTTTTAATAAAATCAAACCACGATTTTAATAATGTATGTTATACACATCAAAGTGCAAAAAATGGAAAAACAATCCAACAAACACCGATTTTTAGTATAAAAACCGATCGTGAAGATCTTAAAACGAATAAAAAAAATCTTTAATGTCTTTTGGATTTTTTTTATTTTTTTTTCCTAAGAGCTAGAAGAAATCCAATGGTTTTGGTTGAAAATAGATATTTTGACTTATTTATTTATAAAATATTTCTTCTTAGTATCCACAAATAAAGTTGGTACGAATTTTTAAAATTTGTCAAAAAATTGTTAGGTTAGGTAAAAAATCTTGGATGTGTTTAGGAATTTTTTTAATTTTTTTCCTAAGAACTAGAAGAAATCCAACGATTTTAGTTGAAAATAGATATTTTAGCTTATTTATTTCTAAAATATTTTATCAAAATATCTACAAATAAAGTTGGTATGATTTTTTAAAGTCGGTCAAAAATTTGTTAGGTTAGGTTAAAAATCTTCGATGTGTTTAGGATTTTTTTTTTTAATTTTTTTGGTAACAGCCGGAAGAAATCCGGTATTTTTAATTAAAAATAGACATTTTAGTCTATCCATTTCTGAAATTTTTCCTCTTAACTTCTACAAATAAAGTCAGTACAATTTTTTAAAATTCATCAAAAATTAGATTAGGTGAAAAATCTTCAACGTCTTTTGGTATTTCTTTAATTTTTTTCCTAAGAGCTAGAAGAAATCCGATGATTTTGGTTGAAAATAGATATTGTGACTTACTTATTTCTAAAATATTTTTTCAAAATATCCACAAATAAAGTTGGTATGATTTTTTAAAGTTGGTCAAAAATTTGTTAGGTTAGGTTAAAAATCTTCGATGTGTTTAAGAATTTTTTTAATTTTTTTGGTTACAGCCAGAAGAAATCCGGTAATTTTAATCGAAAATAGACATTTTAGCCTATTTATTTCTAAAATTGTTTCTCTTAACTTTCACAGATAAAGTCAGTACGTTTTTATAAAGTTCGTCAAAAATTAGGTTAGGTTAAAACTCTTCAATGTCTTTCAAATTTTTTTTAATTTTTTTACTAACAACTAGAACAAATCCGATGGTTTAAATTAAAAATAGATATATTAACTTATTCATTTCTAAAATATTTTTTCAAAATATCCACAAATAAAATTGGTATGATTTTTTAAAGTTGGTCAAAAATTTGTTAGGTTAGGTCAAAAATCCTCAATGTCTTTGAGAATTTTTTTAATTCTTTTGTTAAAAACTAGAAGAAATGCGATGATATAAATTAAAAGTGAACATTTCAACTTATTTATTTCTAAAATATTTCTTCGTAATATCCACAAATAAAGTTGTTACGATTTTTTAAAGTTGCTCAAAAATTTGTAAGGTTAGGTAAAAAATCTTGAATATTTTTGGGAATTTTTTTAGTAACATTTAGTTCAAATCGGTTGATATTGATTAAAAATACACATTTTAATCTATTTATTTCTAAAATCTTTCTTCTCAATTTTCAGAAATAAAATCAGTACGATTTTTTAACATTGATCAAACATTTTCAATATTAATTTTGGGTCAAAAACCATTGATACTTTAATTATTTTTAATTGTTTATTAATAACAAAGGCAAATTTGTTAATTTCACTAAAAAAATATGCTTTCACATTATTACCCACAAATATAACATAAAATATAAAAGTAAAAACTGTTAATCGAAACTGACATTTAACAAATTTTATTATTAAATTAAATTTACTATAATAACCCAAAATTAAAACAAAAATTAATTAAGATAAATCAACCAATTAATACATTCATTAAGTATTTTTGTTACTTTGTAGTAAGATAAAAATAGATAAATTAATTGAACCTAAAAGCTTACATTCAACTTTATAAGTGGTTTGGTCACTTTTTATATGAATAATTTAAAAAGTTTTGTGGTTTTGGATGTAAAAATTTAGATGTTTTTTAAGTTTTAGTAATTATCTCAATAAAACTGCTAATTTTTTGGCAATTTGGTTAAATTCCCAGTAATTTTTTGCTTGGATTAGTAAGTTTTTAATCCGATAAGTTTTATAATAACATTTTAATCATTTTAAACTTTTATTAAAAATATAAATAACCTTAAATTGTTATTTTAATCATTCTAATTTTATCAATACAAGTTGGAAGTAATTTTCTACTTATTGGAAAACTTAAGATGATGTATTTTTCTTGAATTTAAATTGAAATTCCAATTAAACGCACGCGATGTCATTGTAACAATTTATTTAAAGATGGTTTAATAATAGAGATGAATAATCCCGAAGAAATACGCACAACATTTAAATAATCCCGAGAAATAGAAGTGAAAATAAAGAGAATATGTTAATTTTACCAAGAAGTAACAAACACTCAAGTCAACCATATCAATAAATCTAAGCCATTTTTTTCCTTTCACAAAACCACAAGTCCGCGAAGCAAAAGAAGAAGAAAACAGGCGTTTTAACGGTTTTCCAGCGTCCGTAAAAGCATCCAATTGAATATAAAACGCGCGGGGAACGGCAGCTGGCCGCGCGGCAAAATGGGTTAATTTTACAATTAACGTGACAATGCGTTATCGAACCGGCATTTTACAACTTAATACACTGCCGGAAGGCATTAGCTTTTTTAATCGTTCATTGTACACACTCGCCGGATAAAGCGCCGTACAATAAATAATAGATATCTTTCGCGTTGTGCTTGTGCAGGTTCGAGCAAGTCAATGGCTTGATGGATACCTGCCCGAGTTGGTAAGGTCGTGTGGCTACTAAGTATTTATTGTCTCGTCTTGCAGTGTAATTGAGACGATCTGTTAGAAGCATTCAAAACGACATATGGTCGATGAAATCAATGGGAATCGATCTTGAAAAGGAATTCTTGTATTCGTATTAAAATGATTAAATAAGAGATGGACCGTTGATATTGTTATTCTTGTTATTCTTGTTGTTATTTTAGTTAGTGTTGATGTTCTAGTAATATTACTTCGAAGACGATGATAATTCTAAAAAAAGTCGTTAATGTCTTTAAGATTTTTTTTTTAATTTTTTGGTAATAGCTAGAAAAAATCCGATTTTGGTTAAAAATAGTTTAGAGCAGGGGTTCCCAACAAAATTTTCCCAAGGATCCTCCCATCCAGTCGTTATAATGACAAGGACCCCCATTAATTCTTAATACTAAAATTAAAAAGTGACCCTCTGCCACCACTTCCTTAGTGGTAATAGCTAAAGTAATAGAAAACTGTTTTCTTCAAATCTGAGTGTTTTGGTAACAAACTCCTATAAAAAAACTGAGTTAGAACTGAAAATAACAGAAAGAAATTAAAAAGAAAGGATAATAAAAACTAATTTTATAAAAGTTATTATTTATTTGTCAAAATACAGTGAATACAGTGTAAGTCCATTAGTACACAGTTTGTTTTAATCTTCAATAAATTAGCCAAGTTGAATATAACTTTTGAATCCATTATTTCTGATATATTTGGTTCCAAATTTGAAATTTTCATTCTGAAATCCGACCGCATATCGAGCCGATTCCTGTACCTGTTTTTCATGAAGCACATAGAAGAAAATGCTTGCTCGCACCAATATGTGGTTACAAATGGAAGGATCTCTTTCATTGCCTTATCTCCAAGTTCTTTGTAGTCTGCGTGCTGTTGCCCAGAAGTCCACAATTTTTTCACCATTAAAAATGTTTTTCATCATACCACAGCTAGACAAGTCCACAAGTTGATCTTGCTCTTTTTCTGTGAGAAGTTGGATATTTTCTATTCCTTGACAGCTGAAGGGATTTCGAATCCAACTATCGTTTGGGTCAGGTTCTGGGAAATGCTCCCTAAATGTAGTGGTTAGGCTTCGTAGATGCTCGGCTACGTTGATCTTAATTTGGTCAGGCAAACTCTCCTCTGAAGACTCTAAGAATTGTTCCATAGTAGGGAATTTAGTAAATGACTCGTTTTCAATCCTTGCTGCCCAGATTTGACACTTCTTGACCATAATACTAATCTTATCTTCAACTTTGAACATGTCAACATTGAAGACACGAACTTCGTCTCTAAACTCAAAAAATCTTGAGAAGATCCTACCTCGAGAAAGCCATCCTACTTCGGTATGAATAAGAAGCTACTCATGCTTACTGCCAATCTCTTTGCACAACAAAGAAAATAATTTAGATTGTAGAGGTCGAGCTTTAATGTAGTAAATGATTTTAACTACTTAGTCAAGTACCTTTTGCAAAGGTTCAGGCAATCTTTTGGCTACTAACGCTTCACGATGAATACAACAGTGGGTCCATTTCACCCAAGGGGCTACTGCTTTAATGCGAGCTTGAAGTCTTATTTTGTTGCCAGCCATTAATTCTTGCTCCATCCGTAGATAAATCTACACATTTTGACCAGGTGACGCCGTGTTCATTAAGAAAATCATTTAATGCAGTAAAAATATCTTCTCCTGTTGTATGAAGTAGTTCGCACGAAAAAAGAAAATCTTCGAGGATCTGGTCCTCCCACAAAAATCGTATGAACGCCAACATTATAGTTTTTTTTGATGTCTGTGCTCTCATCCAATTGTAGAGCGTGCATGTCACTCATGGAAAGTCTACCCTGCAATGTTTTGCCAGACGCAAAAGCTAGCACATTCGCTAAAATGTACTAAACGAAATAATTCTAATGATATCTTGCGGACCACCTGTTGGGAACCATTGGTTTAGAGTATCTGTTTTTAGTTAAAATCATCGGATTTCTTTTAATTATAACCAAAAAAAATTTAAAAATTCCCAAAGGCATCGATGATTTTTAACCTAACTGGATAAATTTTTGACCAACTTTAAAAAATTATACCGACTTTATTTATAAAAGTTGAGAAGAAAGTTTTTGTAGATGAGTAGATAAAAACCTCTATTTTTAAATAAAACCCTCCGATTTTATCTAATTGTTACAAAAAAAATTAAAAAAATTCTCAAAGATATCGAAGATTTATAACCTAACCTTACAAATCTTAGACCAAATTTAAAAAACCGTACTGACTTTATTTATGAAAATTGAAAAGAAAAACTTTGGAAATAAATATATTGAAATATCTATTTTTAAATAATATTATCCGATTTCTTCTAATTATAACCAAAAAAATCTAAAAAAATCCCAAAGACATCGAAGATTTTTGACTTTACCTAACAAATGTTTGACCAAGTTTAAAAAGTAATACAGACTGTATTTATAGAAATTGAAAAGAAAAATTTTGAAGATAAATAGATTAAAACATTTATTTTTAATTAAAATCATCCGATTTTTCCTAATTATAACCAAAAAAATTAAAAAAATTTCCAAAGACATAAATGATTTTTGACCTAACTTAATAAAATTTTGAGCAATTTTAATAAATCACACTGACTTTATTTATGAAAATTGATAAGAGAACTTTTGGATATAGACAGCTTAAAATATCTATTTTTAAATAAAATCCTCCGATTTTTTCTAATTGTAACAAAAATTTTTTTTTTTAATTCCCAAAGATATCGAAAATTTATGACCTAACCTTACAAATCTTAGACCAAATTTAAAAAATCGTACTGACTTTATTTATGAAAATTGAAAAGAAAAACTTTGGAAATAGATATATTGAAACATCTATTTTTAAATAATATTATCCGATTTCTTCTAGTTATAACCAAAAAAATCTAAAAAAATCCCAAAGACATCGAAGATTTTTGACTTACCTAACAAATGTTTGACCAAGTTTAAAAAGTAATACAGACTGTATTTATAGAAATTGAAAAAAAAATTTTGAAGACAAATAGATCAAAATATCTATTTTTAATTAAAATCATCCGATTCTTTCTAATTATAACCAAAAAAATTAAAAAAATTTCTAAAGACATAAATGATTTTTGACCTAACCTAATAAAATTTTGAGCAATTTTAATAAATCACACTGACTTTATTTATGAAAATTGATAAGAGAAATTTTGGATATAGACAACTTAAAATATCTATTTTTAAATAAAATCATCCGATTTTTCGTAATTGTTTCCAAAAAATTTAAAAAAATTCCCCAAAAACATCGGAAGTATTTGACCTAACCTAAGAAATATTTGGTCAATTTGAATATACATAAAGAAAGAGATAAAAGAGAAAAAACAACTTTAAGAAATCGTACTAACTTTATTTATGAAAATTGTGAAGAAAAATCTTGAAGATAGACAGCTGATTTATTTAAAGATTTTTCGATGTAGAGCTTCGGAAAAATTTTCGTAACAAATTTTCCGAGTGAAGAACGATGATACACTTCTAGAGTTTTACTTAGAATTGAATGGGAAATCGTTTAAAACAAACTGCATGAAAATCAGACCACTGACGGCTGAATTACGGAAGCTCAAAGTCTAAATTTCTAAAATGGCTGAAATTTTAAGAAATCGAAAGGGGTTTATATGGAATTTTTATAAAAATCGAAAGTAGTTTTTGCTGATTTTCAGGTTATGTTGTAATTTGGCAATGGGGAAAACGATAATGGAATCCGTTTTGACGGTCTTGCGGTTTTCCGGGAAAATGTTTAAAATTTTCGTCTGATTTTTCGGTGCAAAGGTTCGAAAAAAAAAAATTGGTAGAAAATTTTTCGAATTCACCTCCTTCTAAAATTTCATCTTTATTTATGGACACTAAGACAAGATATTTTAGAACTAAATAAAATATTTGTTTACAATTAAAATCATCTGATTTGTTCTAATTGTTACCAAAAAAATTAAAAAAAAACTCAATGACATCGGATATGCTTAACCTAACTCATCTAATTTTTGAATTTTTAAATTTAAAAAAATCGCACCAACTTTATTTATGGATACTAAGAAAAAATATTCTAGAAATAAATAAACTAAAATTTCTGTTTTTAACTAAAATAATCGGATTTGCTGTAGCTGTTATCAAAAAAATTAAAAAAATTTCCAAAGACATCGCAGATTTTTGACTTAACTTAGAAAATTCTTGGCCAACTTTAAAAAATCGTGCTGATTTTATTTATAGAAATTGAGAAAAAAAATTATAAAGGTAAATAGGTTAAAATGTCTATTTTAAAATAAAATAATCCGATTTTTCCTAATTATAACCAAAAAAATTAAAAAAAGTCTCAAAGACATTGGTGATTTTTAACCACCTAAACAAATTCTTGACCAACATTAAAAAATCCTACTAGCTTTATTTATAAAAAGTGAGAAGAAAAATTTTGAAAATGAATAAATTAAAACGTCTATTTTTAAATAAAGTCATTCGATTTTTCCTAATTATAACCAAAAAAATTAAAAAAATTCCCAAAGACATCAGAAATTTTTACCCTAATTAAATAAATTTTCGACCAACTTTAAAAAATCCTACTGACTTTATTTATAGAAATTGAGAAGAAAAATTTTGAAAATGAATAGATTAAAACACTTATTTTAAAATAAAATCATTCGATTTTTTCTAATTATAACCAAAAAAATTAAAAAAAATCACAAAAACATCAGAGATTTTTAACATAACTAAACAAATTTTTGACCAACTTTAAAAAATCCTACTGACTTTATTTATAGAAATTGAGAAAAAAAATTTTGAAAATGAATAGATTAAAACATCTATTTTAAAATAAAATCATCCGATTTTTCCTAATTATAACCAAAAAAATTAAAAAAATTCTTAAAAACATCTGAGATTTTTAACCTAACTAAACAAATTTTTGACCAAATTAAAAAAATCCCACTGTCTTTATTTATAGAAGTTGAGAAGAAAATTTTTGAAAATGAATAGATTAAAACATCTAAAAAAATAAAATCATCCGATTTTTCCTAATTATAACAAAAAAAAATTAAAAAAATTCCCAAGGACATTGGTGATTTTTAACCACCTAAATAAATTTTTGACCAAATTTAAAAAATCATACTGACTTTATTTATAGAAATTGAGAAGAAAAATTTTAAAAGTAAATAGATTAAAAGATCTATTTTTAAATAAAATCATCCGATTTTTCCTAATTATAACCAAAAAAATTAAAAAAATTCCCACAGACATCAGAGATTTTTAACCTAACTAAACAAATTTTTGACCAACTTTAAAAAATCCTACAGACTTTATTTATAGAAATTGGGAAGAAAAATTTTGTAAATGAGTAGATTAAAACATCTGTTTTAAAATAAAATCATCCGATTTTTCCAAATTATAACCAAAAAAATTAAAAAAATTCCCAAAGACATTGGTGATTTTTAACCACCTAAACAAATTTTTGACCAAATTTAAAAAATCATACTGACTTTATTTATAAAAATTGAGAAGAAAAATTAAAAAAATGGAAAGATTAAGACATCTATTTTAAAATAAAATCATCCGATTTTTCCAAATTATAACCAAAAAAATTAAAAAAATTCCCAAAGGCATTGGTTATTTTTAACCTAACTAAGCAAATTTTTGACCAACTTTAAAAAATCCTACTGACTTTATTTATAGAAATTGAGAAGAAAACTTGTGAAAATGAATAGATTAAAACATCTATTTTAAAATAAAAGCATCCGATTTTTCCAAATTATAACCAAAAAAATTAAAAAAATTCCCAAAGGCATTGGTTATTTTTAACCTAACTAAGCAAATTTTTGACCAACTTTAAAAAATCCTACTGACTTTATTTATAGAAATTGAGAAGAAAACTTGTGAAAATGAATAGATTAAAACATCTATTTTAAAATAAAAGCATCCGATTTTTCCAAATTATAACCAAAAAAATTAAAAAAATTCCCAAAGGCATTGGTTATTTTTAACCTAACTAAGCAAATTTTTGACCAACTTTAAAAAATCCTACTGACTTTATTTATAGAAATTGAGAAGAAAACTTGTGAAAATGAATAGATTAAAACATCTATTTTAAAATAAAAGCATCCGATTTTTTCTAATTATAACCAAAATAATTAAAAAAATTCTTAAAGGCAAATAAAAAATAATCAAGGTAATAAAAATACCTCCACATATACAAATTTAATTGTTGTCTTGGAAAGTAACATAAGATCTTAAAGATAATTAATACCACAAACGTGGTATTCTCTTTCTTATACCGAAGTAATTACATAAAGACACCAAGACGTATTATTTGTAAAAGAGATGCTGAGAGTATTTGAGATCGACTCTCCGGACGGTTATCCGATACTAATAAAGTCGGTCAATGTTGAACGTGGAAAAAAGAAGAAAAGAAACTAGGAATGAACGTGTACGTGTACACGTTGACCGCAATGAATCGAGTATTATTGATATTATATTATATTGTTGGTTTCATATTAATTTCTTTAAGTGTACAAAAAAATTATTATAAAAGATTATTATAAATCATTTTTTACAATTAAATTTAAAAAAGTAATAATAAATTTTTAAATTAAATTAAAAAAATACCTTTAGGAATGAAAAAGAAGAGGAAGAAGGATGAAATGAAGTTTATAACAACGTTGGTGAAGGACCGTTAAGGTCCGAAGACCACGTTAACAGCTCTTAAAGCGGCCTGTTAATGTTGCAGGTCGTAAATTAGGATCTCAAGCGCCGGCTGATGGCCGAGGATTGTTACTGAAACCGCTAAGTGTCCGGTACGATTGGTCAGTTTTGAAAAAGAGGGTTTAAAATTTCCGGTTGTGTCTGATGAGAAGAAGTCTTGAAGTCTTAATACAGTTAATAATTTTTGGCTATATTACGATTTATTACTCTTGAACAGTTAATCTCGACAGTTTATTAAATGACTTTTTAACTTTAATTAAGTTAAATGGTCAAAAATGTTATTAGCATTTAACATTAATAAGTTTAGAAACAACTTTGATAATTGATAATTTTTAATCTTAAAAATCTAAATCATTAAAAACATTATAAATAACAGTTACTTACAATTATAAAAAATAATTATTAACTTATAGTATGTATTATTTTCATTATTACACCGTTTCATACATATTTTTCTTGACTCCCGTACGTTTCCATTCCGTCTTTTCTTTTTTAATTTATTATAAAGTCTTCATCCGGACAATCGAAGCAATTAAGTTTCACATTTCCTCCGTTAATCTTACCTAACATGTTTCAATTATTGTCGCCTTTCAATAGATTATTGTCGCTTCTCCGGCAACAATGAGACGCAATCGGAGATTTGATAATGTTGCGGTAATAAGCATTTACAAATTTATTGACTTTAAATTTGTGTAAAGCGAATGCGTCGCGCGACCGCAAGAACTTCATTGTGTTCTTCGCGTCGTGTATCGGTTCGAATCGAATTATTATCGTCGTCGTCTCCGAACAATAATATTACTAGAATATCAACAACTAATTTTTTTATATGTTTTTTTATTGTTACTATAAAAAAAATAATAAAAGAATGCTCCAAACACATTCAAGGTTTTTGATACAATCTAAAAATTTTTTGATGAAATTTAAAAAATCCCACTGAGTTTATTTATAAAATCTAAGGAGAAAATTTTTAGTGATGGATAAATTAAATTGTCTATTTTTAATTAAAATAATCGAATTTGTTCTAATTGTTACTAAAAAAAATAAAAAAATTCCTAAAGATATTGGAAATTTTTGACCTAACCTAATAAGTTTTTGGTCAAGTTTAAAAAAATCGTACTGACTTTATTTTTTAAATCTAAGAAAAAAGATTGTAGAGATAAATACAATGAAAGGTCTACTTTTAACTAAAATAATTAGGTTTGTTATAGTTATTACCAAAAAAATTAAAAAAATTCCCAAAGGCATTGGAGATTTTTTGCCTAACCTAGAAGATTTTTTACCAACTTTAAAAAATCTTACCAACTTTATTTATGGATAATAAGAAAAAATATTCTAGAAATAAATAAACTAAAATGTTTGTTTTTAACTAAAACAATCCGATTTGCTGTAGCTGTCACCAAAAAAATTTAAAAAAAATCCAAAAACATCCCAGTTTTTTGACCTAACATAGAAAATTTTTGACCAACTTTAGAAAATCGTACCAACTTTATTTATGGACACTAGGAAAAAATATTCTAGAAATAAATAAACCAAAATATCTGTTTACAATCAAAATCATCCGATTTGTTTTAATTGTTACCAAAAAAATTTAAAAAAAATTCAAAGACATCGGATATTCTTAACCTAACTCAACTAATTTTTGACCAATTTTAAAAAATCGTACCAACTTTATTTATGGATACTAAGAAAAAATATTCTAGAAATAAACAAACTAAAATGTCTGTTTTTAACTGAAATAATCCGATTTGCTGTAGCTGTTACCAAAAAAATTTTAAAAATTTCCAAAGACATCGCTTATTTTTGACCTAACCTAGAAAATTTTTGACCAACTTTAAAAAATCGTATCATCTTTATTTATGGACACTAAGACAAGATATTTTAGAACTAAATAAACCATAATATCTGTTTACAATTAAAATCATCCGATTTGCTCTAATTGTTACCAAAAAATTTAAAAAAATCCAAAGACATCGGATATGTTTAAACTAACTCAACTAATTTTTGACCAATTTTAAAAAATCGTACCAACTTTATTTATGGATACTAAGAAAAAATATTCTAGAAATAAATAAACTAAAATGTCTGTTTTTAACTGAAATAATCCGATTTGCTGTAGGTATTACCAAAAAAATTAAAAAAAAAATCCAAAAACATCGCAGATTTTTTACCTAACCGAGAAAATTTTTGACCAACTTTAAAAAATCGTATCATCTTTATTTATGGACACTAAGACAAGATATTTTAGAACTAAATAAACCAAAATATCTGTTTACAATCAAAATCATCCGATTTGTTCTAATTGTTACTAAAAAAATAAAAAAAAATTCAAAGTCATCGGATATGCTTAACCTAACTCAACTAATTTTTGACCAATTTTAAAAAATCGTACCAACTTTATTTATAGATACTAAGAAAAAATATTCTAGAAATAAATAAACTAAAATGTCTGTTTTTAACTAAAATAGTCTGATTTGCTGCAGCTGTTACCAAAAATTAAAAAAAAATCCAAAGATTCATTTTTGCCCTAACCTAGCAAGTTATTGATGTTTTTGAGATTTTTTTAAATTTTTTTCATAACAACTAAAACAAATCCAATAATTATAATTAAAAATAGACTTTTTAATCTATTTATCTCTAAAAACTTTTTTCTTAATTTTCATAAATAAAGTCAGTATGATTTTTTAATTTGATCAAAAATTAAATTGAGTTAAAAATTTCGGATCTTTGGAATTTTTTTAAATTTTTTGGTAGCCACTAGAACAAATCTTATTATTTTAGTTAAAAGTAAATATTTTAATAAATTATAAAAATTTATTTGTATACTTGGAGATACGATAAGGATTATTTTTTATGTAGATGAAAGATATTTTTTTCTTTTCTTATTTTTTATGTGTGTGTCAGTTGAAAAACCAGTTGATGATTATTTGGGGCCTCTCGATTCTCTCCTCCTTCAGAGGTCGTTATGACGCAAGGATCCGTTAGTTTCTTCGTGTGTTGAGCACACACACGGACACCTGATCGTAAGAGGAGGCCCCCGTGTTGACCCCCGTGACGTCACACCTGTTTGGTCTTCCGGCTGACCTTGAAGGTCTTCTTCGAATAACTTTGAGCCACTTTTTCAAAGAAGAAACTTTTTTTAATAAAAAAGAAAATTAATAAACTAAATAACCCGTTTAGTATCAAAAAAGAACTCCTCCCTAATGGGTAAACTAATAAAATTTTTATTCGGTAAAAATTTCCCTTTTACAAAAAAAAGTTAACTTCAAAAGTGGCTCGTTTTAAAGGGCAATCTGTGTTATTGTTTACACTGTTAGTAACTCCCCTTAGTATCTGTTCTATATATTTTTTCCTAAAAGAAAACAACGCGCTTTCTCACAAAGCTGTAATAAAACTAAGGATCTACTCTTCAAAAGATCCCCACCAATATTTATTTACACGCACCACGCTTTAATTTTAAAACTCTCTTTGACACCGTTTCCGAAACACTTTCCCGAATAGTTTATTACCCGTTTCTCTACTTATTTCGAGGCTTTTTGGGCGGACGTAAACCGAACGAGATCAAAGGGAAAAAAGAGGAAATGAACTTTAAGAAAACCGAAAGAATCGAATTCTTTGTTCATTTTAATCCACTTTAAAAACATAAAACTAAGTTAATATACTTCTTGTTTATTAAATAACTTCCTCGTTATTGTCAAGCTTGATTAATTCGTCATACACTTGCTATAAGAAAGAGAAATTAATTAACCTTGATGACTCAAACTGACTTTTAAATACGAGCCTGTTGCAAAAACACATGTCATGTAGGTTAAAAAAATTGAGGAAAATTCTTCTTGACTAACGAGAAAATTCCATAAGCATAACGCAACACACATCAAATCGGGACAATAAAGCGGTGATATTTCTAAGGATTATATCCGTACGGTGAACGTTGTCGGTGTTCACTTTCACGGAAGAACCACCGGTTAAAATATGCGTACGCCAACGTTTACAATGCGGGGATTATCGACTAAACGGAGTTTGAATGTGTGGCCTCTTCGGGGTCGTTCCAATAAATATCGCGCTTATCTTCGGTATCTGTAAGCTTCGAGACTTTAAACTATCGTTATATGGAGGTTTAAATATCGAAGAAGATGGAGTGAGAGAGAAGAGGGAAGAATGATGAAGCTAAGTTTATAGAGTCAATTTTTTTTTTACTTGTCAATAAGTAAAATTTATGATTATATTGTGCTTTTATAAGTCTAATAATAATATAAGATCAAATTAATGTGAATTAAGAAGAAATTAAGTTAGATTTGGATGATTTTGGAAAAATTGTATCCAATTTCGATCAAGTGAAAATCAATCGAGGTTGAATCAAATTTAATTTAGAAAATGTTAAAAATTATACAAATTTTATGAAATTCTGAAACAAAAAAGATGAAAACATTATTTTGACAAAGCGTAAAATATATTCTATATTCAGTTTTTCTTTCATTAAGGATTTTACCTAACACATCATTTTGAAGTTTGAAAAGTGCTATTTAGTGGTCTATTTTCACACTGTATGATATTAACATGACACTCAGGTAACATTTCTTTCTTCTCATCAACAGCATACAATGTTACTTGAATGTAGTTTTGCAACATCTGGATGCTTTTATAAGAATATATGGAGTCAACCTTTAGGTGTTAATGTCTCATTGATAGCCCTGAATGAGGATTGACAGCCGGAGAATCTTAAATATCAACCAGCGGAAAAACTGGAACAAAAGAAACCTGAAGATAGTCTTCGCCCTGAAAGTGATTTTGAAGTTCCAGAGAAGTTTGGATTCGTTCTCGCCGGGAGACCAAGGCAAAAGAGACCTGAAGTTAATTTGAGACCTGAAGGCGACTTTGAAGTACCTCAAAATCCAGAATATCGCCCTGAAGAACATTCAAAATAGAAACATCCGGATGATAATCTTCGCCCAGAAGGAGATTTTGAACGAACAACACCAACTAAAGTTAAACCGAAGGGCTACTTTGAAAGACCTGAGAAACCTAGATACCAATCGGCAGAGAGACCAAAAGCAAAATAGACCAGAAGGCCATTCAAAAGGCCTTCTCTAACTAAAATTGATCCAACTGAACGTAGGACTTCTATTAAACATGGCGGCATGGAGGGCGACTTTGAAGGACCTGAGAAATCTAGATACCAACCAGCAGAGAGACCGAAGCAAAATAGACCGAAAGACAATCTTCGACAAGAAGGTGACTTCAAAAGGCCATCTCCACCTAAAATTGGTGCAGCTGAACGTAGGACTCTTATTAAACATGTCGATAACCTTAAACCGGAGGGTGACTTTGAAAAACTTGAGAAAACTTAAAAAACAAGCAGAGAGACCAAAGTAAAAGAGGCCGGAAGGCAATCTTCAACCAAAAGGTATCTTCGAAAGGCCATCTCTAAAATTGGTCCAGCCGAACGTAGGACTTTCATTAATCATGGCGATAATTTAAGACTGGAAGGAGACTTTGACACACCTGAAAAACATTGAAACCATTGAAAATCCTCTCGCAAGGATAAACCCTAAGATGTAATGCATACATTTTTCTTTATTCGGTGTTCCCTTGGTCTATACTCGATCAAAACATGATCCTTCAAATTGATAAAAGCGAACATCTCTGACACTTTCCCTTTTTTAATGTTAATTATGTTATGGTGACTCATTTCGCTCTGAGCGTCCACTCAAATTCAACGAAAAGCAGTTAGCGACTCTTCTTCGAAAATATAACCATCAAACATTATGAGAATTAACACAACAAACGGGTTATGATTAAAAAACTGTTCTCAACAACTTACATACTTAAAAATCCAAACACATGAATCCTATATGAGCTTAGTCAAACTAATAAAAATGACCAAATCGCTATTTATACTTCTTTATTTGTCCGTCATCATCTTGCAGTAGATCGACATTGCCCATTTCTTTATTAATTCTTGACGAATGAATGCCGCTATAATTACGATATTATAAATATTCTAAAAAAATCGAATGCCCCCATACATGCAGCATGACGTGAACACGAAAATAACAATTTTAGGAAATCTCGTCGACCTATTGGTCGTAGTTTTGGAAAAATGAGCTCGTTCGTTAAAGGTTAATTGTTGCCGGTGATGACAAATAGTAGCTATATGTGAATTTGAAATGATGAAGGGAATTACTTGATAAAAATGACCAAGTAACTTATTGTGAAAAGTAAGGTCTTCTTTCTCTCAAGATATTGCTGGTTGTTTGATGGGGTATGGAGGATATTATTAATTGAAAATTGTTAGATATGAATAAAATTAATATGAAAGCTTTCACGACCTAAGTTAACTGAACAAAACTAGAACTAACATTAGCACTCACGCTAACAATAGACCTAGAACTAGAAACTTTCGGCATTAAGGCCGGTTCCCACTAGTCTTGTGCAGCGCAGCGTAACGCGACGCAACAAAATCCGTTTAAAATTTTCTCCATGTTTTCATATGACACCGTTCACATTAATGCAGTGCGATGCAGCACGACATCGCCGCAGCAAAATTTTAATCCATCGGAAAGAATTTCGTGCAGCATGTCGCAGGGTGCTGCGCTGCACCTCGACGCACAGATGTGAATTATGGTCCGACACGATGCGCGTTTTGATATGTGCAACTTTGTATAAGTCATAAGCAAGAGCATGGGTAGTTCCATCTGATTTTACATTTGGGCTTGGACGTTTAGGTTTGTGTTTGTATTGAAGAATTTTGTTTAATCTCGCACAAAATATGTCAACAACTACGCTTTTTTTTGCTTACGCTTCTGATGTTCATGACAAACACTTGCTAATATAAGTACGTCGTCCAAAGGCAAAGAACTATGATCATTGACGTACATTTCAATCGAATGAAAACACAACTAACGTTTGACATTTGCAATTTGCTGCTTCTACGTTGTTCTATGTGCTGCGCTGCATCGTGCTGCACTAATGTGTATGCATTTCAATAATGACGCATCGTGCTGCACCGTACTACGCTGGTCTGCGCTGGACTAGTGGGAACCGGGCTTTAGCCGTGCATCTTTTGAAAAAGCGTTTGACGTTTCGGATGCCATGTTGCAACCTGCTTTAGAAACGAGTCCGAAGTGAATCATTTCGAAAGCTCCTAATTTTAGGTCTAGTGTTAGATTTAGTGTTAATTTTAATTCTAGTCTTATTGTTAGTTCAGGAGGAAAATTATTTCTGCCGATGTCTAGTACCAACAACTTTACCGTTTGGCAGAAACAATATGCGAAATAGATTTTACCAAAATGGTCTTCTTGTAACGTTACAAATGAAAGAAAATCTTTGAACTTTCTTTGGTGGGAAGTTGTTTCACATTCGCGTTATTCTCCTTACTTAGCATCGTCGGACTATCATCCTTTTCGCTCTTTTCCAAAAACTTTTAGAAGTTTTTCATTCAATAATGACCAAAAATTACAGATTTGGCTTATTAATTGGCTTAATTTAAAGGATGTGACTTTTTGACGTCTCACTATAGGGCAAGACAAGTTCAAACAAGGCAAAATATACGGTTTTTATCATACGACTTGGGTTAATTGCTAACTACCACATCATATGGCAAAAAAAATTCGTCCTTCACACAGACATTTCAAGTTGTATATTTTATCAATGATCAGTAAGTATCTATCAATTTTCCCTTTTATGTAATCGGTTACATGAACGTTAGTATATATAATTATGTTCCAAGCGCAATCAAGGTTCAATTCTTGGTTCTATCGATTTGGCAAAAAACACTTTTTAAAAATTAGTATAAATAAATTACTGTTTCTTCTAAAATAGCCGAAGTAGGTTAGAGTTAACTAAGAAAATTCTCATTATTTTGATTGTGATATTGACTAGACATGAAATTAATGTAGAAGACAATTAACAAGATGCACAGCAACCGAGCAATAAAAACTTTAAGATATATAAAATGTATAATGTCAAAAAATCCAGTCAAGAAAAAACGAATATTAATCTTTTCAATTTCTTTTTGATTAATTCTGATCCAACAATAAAAAGCCAGAGAAGAGTATTTAAGCGGAAATGACTAGACCTTTGGCAAGAAACCATGGACCTGTTGAAGTCTCTAACAGTAACTGATATTAATTCTAATGGAAGTTGTAGCAGTAATAATACAGATAATAGTGAAGCTAATAACGAAGCTAATAGCGGAGAGAAGGAAGTATTTTAAAGTAGTAAGGGCAACCTTCATTGAAAACTTTTTGAAATGGAATAGTGGTACTAGTTTTCATTATAACCTAACTGTATTTTTTTAATTAACTAATCAATCAATTTTTAACTTTTATCAAAATAGCGTTTAAATCTTGATAATTACTCAAAATTGACCATAATAGTAGCAAACTAGGTCTCCAAACAGTAAAATGTAACAAGAAAAATTTTACAAAGTGTAAATTATGCTTTAAATGTCCAATTGGCACACTTCAAAACCTAATTTCTTTTTTAATTGATCAATATTTTTTATTTCTTTTAATAGAATAATGTTTAAATTGTGATAACGATCGAAAATTGATCGAAATTTAAATTTACTCAATCAATCTTTAAATAACTTCAAAGTAATAAAAAGAAAGCTTTTTTTATATTTTTCAGTTTTTTTTTTAAATATTTTCAGGCTTAATTTACACTTTTTATAATAAATAATATTATCATAAATTTAAAATTACTTAAAATGAACTTTAGATTTTATCTTTTTAATAAGAAAATTACATTTTCCATTTTCTTTTACGTAACTGTTAATTGTAATTCATTAATTGCATACACTATCTGATATCTTAACAGCATTTCCACGATGGTTCCACTTAAAACATTATGCATATTAACGTTTGGATTAAATGATCTGTTTAATAGATTATATGATAACAGTTAATGGATAAATGTTGTAACGATACTGTAAGATTACAAAAGTTTTTTTTTTCTACGATATGCAAATATCGTTAGTTTTCTTCGAGTCTCTTCGCGAAGAAAAAGTCTTCGCCAAGTTCTTCTTCTTCGGGTTAAAATAAATCTCGGCATTCTTGTCACGTCGAGACGATTCGATGCCAATCCAATAACCTCGGTGTTCCGGTCTCGGTTCACTTCGGCGAGAACAGATCTAAGCCAAGCACTTGCCGTTCTATATGTAGCCATCGGTGGTATCTCCGCTTCGGGTTTTCTTTCCTGCTCGGTTACCGATGCATTATGTATGTTGATGCGCGAGTTGTCCATCTAGGTACGATTTTCTATTGTGTTCCAAGTCGAATAACGGAAATCCAAACCAGAACCTACCAACGAACCGGTTTTTTTCTCCGTCTATAAGTTTTTCAAACGAATACTTCTTATGATGGAACTTTGTGATTCCTTTTTTTTAGACGAGCAACTTTCTAAAAGCTTCAATTGATTTTTTTCAAAGTTTTTAAAGAATAGGAGAGACCTTGATGGTTTAGCAATCTTTTCACTCGGTTTTAAAACCAAACAAAAGGAAAATAAAGCCAATGTGTTTTACGGACACGCTAATTACTGTCACTCAAGAGAGTTTAATAATAAACCTAACAATAAGATGTTCGTTATAATAGAAGTTTCGTCATCTCTATTTTTTTCTTTATAACACAATAGATATTTCTTCTTTGTTTAAAAATTTTCACTTTGTAACATTTATCTTCTATTTTTTTTTATTTTGGTGTTTTAAATTCAAACTTTTAATTCAAACTTTATCATCTATCTCCTTTGCTAAGATTTGCTACGGCTAGTGTACATCTCCAAGAATGGAACACCCGCTGGTTCGAACCTGTCCGTTCTGCACAACCTCGTGTCGCTGAACGTGTACTACACGATCAGATTCGGTTATCGCGTTATAAATATTATTGGAAAGGACGTTTAAAGGTGTTTTCAAAGAGACTAATCTAACGATTAAGTTCAAGAACTTGGAAACAGACAAAGAAACGCGCTTGTAAATCATTAATAAACACGTTAATGCGTGTAATTTTAATCCTGGTTTGTGTATTTAGTCGTTTTTCGCAAGAATGTAAAAGGTTTGCAGTGTAAATGATTTATACTTGAAGGTAAATGGATATTTGATATCTGTGATACAAATTTTTATGATTTTTTAAAACTTGTTAATTTTTTTAAATTTGGGTTTTGACGTTCATGAAAATTTAGATATTTTATCTTAAAATAGAATATTTTAGCTTTAATTTAAATCATAAATCAATTTTCAATTCCTATAAATATATTTGTAGTGATTTTTTGAATGTCTCAAAATTTGTAAAAATTTTCATGAAAAATATAAATGTCTTCAAAATTTTTTTTAGATTTCTTTGTGGATTATGATCTAGATTTGGATGTTCTATCTTAAAATAGAATCTTTTAGTCTTAACTTAAGATAAAAGCCGTTTCTCAAATCGAAAATTTTTGACATAAACTTTAGCCAAATTTAAAAAATCGTACAGAATTTATTTATGAAAATTATGGGGAAAAAACTTATCCAGCTGTAGATTGAAATATCCATTTTTAGTTGAAGTAATCGAAATTGTTCTAATTATTACCAAAAAATTTTAAAAAATTGCCAAAGACATTGAAGATTTTTGACATAACTTAAAAATTTTTTTATGAATTTTAAAAAATCGCACTGAAGTTATTTGTGAAAATTATGAGGAAAAAATTTAACCAGATATAGATTAAAATATCTATTTTCAATTAAACTTATCGGATTTGTTCTAATTATTACCAAAAAAATTTAAAAAATTCCCAAAAATACCGAGGATTTTTAGTATAACCTAACACATTTTCTATCAATTTAAAAAAAATCGTACAGAATTTATTTATGAAAATCATGAGGAAAAAACTTAGCCAGTTATAGATTAAAATATCTATTTTCCATTAAACTCATCGGATTTGTTCTAATTATCATCAAAAAAATTTAAAAAAATCCCAATTACATTGAAAATTTTTGACATAACAACAAATTTTTTTATCAACTATAAAAAATCATACAGCATTTACTTATGAAAATTATGGTGAAAAAATTTAACCAGATATAGACTCAAATATCTATTTTCAACTAAACTCATCGAATTTGTTCTAATTATTACCAAAAAAATTTAAAAGATTCCCTCAGACAAAGAAGATTTTTAACATAACACACTTCTTTCCAACTTTAAAAAATTCCAGAGACTTCATTTATCGAAATTAATAAATGATTTATTCATTAAATTAAAGACTAAAGATTTTACTTTTCATTAAAAATGTTTTGTTTATTCTAATTGTTCCAAATTGAGTCTGAGCTTTGCTAAAGTATACCTAACCCTAACATAAAATATTAACAACTTTAAAAAATCGTATTGAGTTTGTTTATAAAAATTTTAAAATGGTTTTTTTCCTAAAGATAAAATAAAATGCCCATTTTAATGAAAATCGAACAGATTTGTTATAGTTTTCATCAAAATTAAAAAAAAAAAAACCCAAAAATCGAATTTTAGGTTATAAAAGCTTTGGTGTTTTTGGGAATTCTTATTTTCATTATGATTCAAGTTTGATAATTTTTTCTTAAAATAGAATATTTTAGCTTTAATTTAAGGTATAAATCGTTTTTCAATTCCTATAAATAAATTCGTAGTGATTTTTTTAAGTGTCAACATTTTTCGAAGTTAGGTTTTTTTAAAAACATAGTTGTATTTAGGAATTTTTTTAAATTCTTGTGTTGACTATGATACAAATTTAAATATATAGGCTTAAAATAGAATCTTTTAGTTTTAATTGAAAGTAAACGGCGTTTCTTAATTCCTATAAATAAAGCAACAGTGATTTTTTAAAGTTGCCTATTTTTTAGAGGTTAGGTCAAAAATCTGCGATGTTTTTGGATTTTTTTTTAATTTTTTTGGTAAAAACTACAGTAAATCAGATTATTTTGATTAAAAATAGACATTTTAATTTATTCATTTTTAAAAATTTTCCCCTTAGATTATAGAATCTAATAAAGTCAGTAGGATTTTTTAAATTTTGTCAAAGATTTGTTAATTTTTAAATTTTTTTAAATTTTTTTTTTTTCGATTATTTTACAAATTTGTATATTTTATCTTAAAATAGAATATTTTACCTTTAATTTAATCTATAAGTCATTTCTTAATTCCCATTAATAATTTTGTAAGGATTTTTTAAACTTATTCAACCTTAAAATTTTAATCTCAATGTAATAAAATTACAAAATTACTTTACTTTTTCTTTCAAATATCTGAAATAAAAATTAAATCTTAATAATAATAATCTTTTTAAAAATAACTTAATTAAAAAGAAACCTCATTATTATAATAAAAATGTTTTACAATTCAAATTGTTAGGTACATGATTAACGACCAATTTAATAAGAAATAATTAATTAATTAAAACACAGTCTTTGTTTATTAGAGCAAAACTTTTTCTTTCTGCTCAACTTTAAAAAATGATCTTATTGTTAGATGAAAAAAGAAAAAATAAAATGAAAAATAAATTTCTCCTTGTTGAAATGAGATTTCCTAACACTTTATTGTAATGTAGTTAGGAGTGAAGAAATGAGTGGAAAACGAGTTAGAAAATTTCCTGGGAACGTAGAAACGAGTAAGATCCGAGCAGATACAAGTGGATACGGAGGCAGATTTATTTCATAACCCCGTATAATTTATATGACCGGTTATAAATGAACCGCGTCCGCTAACTGCACCGGGCAACTGGTCTATTATTCACTGATGTAATTGATGCAAACAATATAAGCCGAGATAGTGAAGGTTCGACAACCCATAGAGGAACCGGGCTCGTGTTCTTCGGCTTCGCCCGTTTATGGCCACCGTCATAAATTACTCCTTTATGTTTTAGAGGGGTCCCGCATTAAACACACACACACGCACCGACACGCACAAACCTTATAACTAACTATTTTCTACTTATTTTCAAGAGTCTATGTTATGTAACTTTATTAAAGTCAAGAAATTTATTGCAAACATTTTTTAGATTGTTAACGATTTTAAAAGTGACATAAACCTAACTACAGACAACTTTATTGAAGACTATTTAGTTGTTTTTAAATTATTTTTAAAATCTTTCTTCCTAGTTTCTAAAGATATGCTATAGTTCGCTCTAGCACTAAGAATTGGAGGATTACAGCCGATAAACTAACACAAAATTTAAATCTCCAGAGGGTACCTATTCCTGAGGGAGCATTCGTAGAAGATGTGGTTTTGATGGCAAACAGCAGTAGTGATCTCAGGAAAAATCAGGAAATTAGGAATAAAGCACTGATGGAGTGTAGAATAAAAATCACCAAGAAGGTAAAGGTGGTAGTGATGGAGGGAGGTGATGAAGAAGCTAATATAAGGATCAACCTTAACTTTTTGGCTAAAGTAGAAGTATGGCAAAAACCTGAAATCAAAGTATACAAAACAATCTACCTATATTAATTTTGGATGCGAGACATGAGTACTAACAAAACACCACAAGAGTAACATTCAGGCTATGGAAATGAAATGTTCGAGGAAGGTTAAAGGTGTAACGAGAAGACTCAGGATGACAAACAGCGATATTAGGCAAGAATTGGGATTTGAATCGATCGCAATACTAGATTTTATCGAGAGAAGACAGCTTAAATTAGTGGGACCATATGCAAAGAATGAATAGGCCGAGAAAGAGTGGTTAAAAGAGTTTGGGAAGCCAAAGTATTAAAGAGAGGTTGGGTATAAAACGTAGAGGTATTTAAATTTAGAGGTGTTAAACAAGGAACACCGTAATAAACATGAAATGACATTTTCTTTATAGATAAAGTCACCGTGATTTTTTAAAATTGGTGAAAATTTGTTTAGGATGAGTCAAAAAGTCCCCGATATTTTTTTGGAATTTTTTTAATTTTTTTAGTAATAGAAGAATTCGGATGATTTTATTTAATAATGGACATTTCAACCTACTTATCTTTAAAATCTTTTTTCCTAGTTTTCATAAATAAAGTCCCTATGATTTTTTAAAGTTGGTCAAAAATTTTTATAGTTAGGTAAAAAATCGTCAATGTCTTTGTGATTTTTTAAAAAATTTTTGGTGACACTTTAGAAAGAATCGAACGATTTTAAGTAAAAATAGACATTTCAAGGTATTTATTTCTAAAATCTTTCTTCTTAATTTTCATAAATAGAGTCAGTACGATTTTTTAAATTTCACCAAAAATTTTTAAGGTTGGGTCAAAAATTGTCAATTGATTTTCGGTAAAATCAGTCGAATCGTCTAAATAAAAATATTCCTGAACGTTAAAACTAGTTCTTTTTATAAATCCAACTGTATACGAAATTTCTTTCGGATCTTTCTGTTCGACTTCTTGTTTGATTTCGGCTTCTTTAGCGTGATCGATAGCTTCACTGACTAAAGCGGAAAGCGCGTTTTCCGCTTTAGATTCTTCTTTTTCGTCTTAGTTGGGAGGATTATCATCGTTCGAAGCCAAAGATCTGATGTTCTCGTTGTTCATCTGAATTTGAGCGGCGTCTAAATTTTGGTAAAATGCCTTCATCGGGTTCTATCTTAACCATTGAAGTTTCTTCATCTTGTATTTGAGAACTTTCCTCGTACGATTCCATTTCCGGATCGATATCTTGAATTCTCAGTTTTTCCTATAACATTTCCCCAGATTCATCTTTATACTCTTCTTTATTGATTTCACCAGAAACATTTTGATCAACTCCGTCACCTTCTATTTTATCATTTTCACTAGGAAGGCTATCGACTTAATCTTCAGACTCTTCCGGATGAGTTTCTTCCTAGTGTTCGTCCCCTTCTCCTAAAATACCAGCTTCTTGTTCTAAAATTTTTTTCTTTGGTTCTTTTTTTTCAATTCTTTTGATAACATTTAGAAACAATCAGACGATTTAAAATAAAAATAGATATTCCAAAGTATTTATTTCTAAAATTCTTCTTCTTAGTTTTCATAAATAATCTCAGTACGATTTTTTAAAAGTTGATCAAGAATTTGTTAGGTTAGATCAAAAATCGTTAATGTCTTTGTGATTTTTCTTAAATTTTTTGGTGACATTTAGAAAAGATTGGACGATTTCAGTTCAAAATAGACATGTCCACGTATTTATTTCTAGAATTCTTTTTCTTAGTTCCCATAGATAAACTCAGTGCGATTTTTAAAACTTGATCTAAAATTTTTAAGATTAGGTCAAAAATCATCAATGGCTTTGTGATTTTTTTAATTTTTTTTTTGGTGTCAGTTAGAGAAAATCCGACGATTTTATGAAAAAAATAGACATTTCAAAGTACTCATATGTAAAATCTTTTTTCCTAGCTTTCATAAATAAAGTTGCTATGATTTTTTAAAGTTGGGCAAAAATTTGTTAGATTGGGTCAAGAATCCTTTATGTCTTTATAATTTTTTTAAAATTTTTCGGTGACATTTGGAAAGAATTGGACGATTTCAATTAAAAATAGACATTTCAACGTCTTTATTTCTAAAATCCTTTTTCTCAATTCCCATAGAAAAAGTCAATAAGATTTTTTAAATTTGATCAACAATTTTTAAGGTTAGGTTAAAAATCGTCAATGTCTTTATGATTTTTTTCCAATTTTTTGGTGACATTTAGAAAAAATGGGCGGTTTTATATAAAAATAGACATATCAAAGTATTTATTTCTAAAATCGTTTTTCTTGGTTCCCATAGATAAAGTCAGTGCGATTTTTTAAATTTTACCAAAAATTTCTAAGGTTGGGTCAAAAATCGTGAATGTCTCTGTGATTTCTTTTAATTCTTTTGGTGTCGTTTAGAAATGATCGAATGATTTCGATTAAAAATAGACATTCCATAGTATTTATTTCTAAAATTATTTTACTTAGTTCCCATGGATAAAGTTAGTGCAATTTTTTAAATTTAACCAAAAATTTTTAAGGTTAGATCAAAAATCCTCAATGTTTTTGTGGATTTTTTTAATTTTTTTGGTGACATCTAGAAAACATTGAATGATTTTAATTCAAAATAGATATTTTAAAGTATTTATTTCTAAAATCCTTTTTCTTAGTTTTCATAGATAAAGTCATTTCGATTTTTTAAATTTGACCAAAAATCTTAAAGGTTAGATCAAAAATCGTTAATGTCTTTGTGATTTTAAAAAATTTTTTTGGTGTCAGTTAGAGAAAATAGGACGATTTTATGAAAAAATAGACATTTCAAAGTACTCATATCTAAAATCTTTCTTCCTAGTTTTCATAAATGAAGTTGCTATGATTTTTTATAGTTGGTCAAAAATTTGTCAGGCCAGGTCAAAAATCTCCGATGTCCTTGTAAATTTTTTTAAATTTTTTGGTAACATTTACAAAAAATTGGACGATTTTATTTAAAAATAGACATTTCATAGTATTTATTTCTAAAATCCTTTTTCTTAACTTCCATAGATAAAGTTAGTACGATTTCTTAAATTTGACCAAAAATGTTTAACGATAGATTAAAAATGTTCACCGTCCTTGTAAATTTTTTAGAATTTTTTGGTAACATTTAGAAAAAATCTAATGATTTCAGTTAAAAATAGACATTTCAACGTCTTTATTTCTAAAATCCTTTGGCTTAGTTTCCGCAGATAAAGTTAGTGGGATTTTTTAAATTTGACCAAAAATTTTTAAGATTAGATCAAAAATCTTCACTGCTTTTGTAAATTTTTTCAAATTTTTTGGTAACATTTAGAAAAAATCTGACAATTTCATTTAAAAATAAACCTTTCATAGTATTTATTTTTAAAATCTTTCTTCTTAGTTTCCATATATAAAGTCAAGGCGATATTTTAAACTTAATCAAAAATTTTTAAAGTTAGGTCAAAAATCTTCATTATCTTTGTAAATTTTTTCTAATTTTTTAGTGTCATTTAGAAGAAATTGGACGATCTTGATTACAAATAAGAATTTCAGTCTATTTAACTCTAAAATCTTTCATCTTAATTTTCATAAATAAAGTCAGTACGATTTTTTAAATTTGACCAAAAATCTGTTTGGTTAGGTAAAAAATCTTCAATGTCCTTGTGATTTTTTTTTAATTCTTTGGTTATTATTTGAAGAAATCGGATGATTGCAGTTAAAAATAAACATTTCAAGGTATTTATTTCTAAAATCCTTTTTCTTAGCTTCCATAGATAAAGTCAGTGCGATTTTTTAAAATTTGACCAACAATTTTTAAGGTTAGGTAAAAATCTTCAATGTCTTTGTGAATTTTTTTAATTTTTTTGGTGACATTTAGAAAAAATCGGACGATTTTAGTTAAAAATAGATATTTCAACGTCTTTATTTCTAAAACCTTTTTCTTAGTTCCCATAACTAAAATCTGTACGATTTTTTAAATTTGATCAAAAATTTATTAGGTTATGTCAAAAATTTTCAATATCTTTATGAATTTTTCCTAATTTTTTGATGACATTTAGAAAAAATTGGACGATTTTAGTTAAAAATAAACACTTCAGGCTATTTAACTCTAAAATCTTTCATCTTAATTTTCATAAATAAAGTCAGTAAGATTATTTAAATTTGACCAAAAATTTTTTAGTTTAGGTAAAAAATCTTCAATGTTTTTGTGAATTTGTTTAATTTTTTTGGTGACATTTAGAAAACATTGGATGATTTTAATTCAAAATAGATATTTCAAAGTATTTATTTCTAAAATCCTTTTTCTTAGTTCCCATAGATAAAGTCAGTACGATTTTTTTTAATTTGATCAAAAATATTTAAGGTTAGGTCAAAAATCTTCACTATCTTTGCAAATTTTTCAATTTTTTTGGTGACATTTAGAAAAAATTGGACCATTTTAATTAAAAATAAACATTTCAGTCTATTTACTTCTAAAATCTGACATCTTAATTTTCATAGATAAAGTCAGTAAGATTTTTTCAAATTTAATCAAAACCTTGTAAGGTTAGGTAAGAAATCTTCAATGTCTTTGTACATTTTTTTAATTTTTTTGGTGACATTTAGAAAAAATCGGACGATTTTAGTTAAGAATAGACATTTCAACGTCTTTATTTCTAAAATCCTTTTTCTTAGTTCCCATAACTAAAATCAGCACGATTTTTTAAATTTGATCAAAAATTTATTAGGTTATGTCAAAAATTTTCAATAACTTTATGAATTTTTTCTAATTTTTTGATGACATTTAGAAAAAATTAGACGATTTTAATTAAAAATAAACACTTCAGGCTATTTAACTCTAAAATCTTTCATCTTAATTTTCATGTCAATAAGATTTTTTAAATTTGACCAAAAATTTCTTAGATTAGGTAAAAAATCTTCAATGTCTTTGTGATTTTTTTTTAATTTTTTGGGGATTATTTGAAGAAATCAAGTAATTTTAATTAAAAATAGACATATTAATCTATTCATCTCTAAAATCTTTTTTCCTAATTTTCATAGATAAAGTCTGTACGATTTTTTAAAGTTGGTTAAGAATTTGTTATGTTAGGTCAAGAACCCCAAATGACTGATTAAAAAAAAAATTTTGTTGGTCATAATTAGAACAAATTTAACTTTTATAATAAAAAATAAAATATTTAAACTTAAATTTAATGTAAAAATCATTTCTTAATTCCCACAAATAAATCCAAAACGATTTTTTAAAATTAAAACTTTACTTGAAAGAATGTTGATGGAACTTTTTTAATCTTGTACTCTTTAGAAAGGGGTTATTGTGGGAGGATAAAGACAACAAAGGTGGTTATTGTGATCAGTTAATGAGACTTCAAGTACTAAAAGCTCTTCTTTTTGTTTTTGATGGGAATGAGTTTTGTATATTTTTAAGGTAAAAATACTAAAAACTTAAAAAAGAGAATTTATTTTATTTACGAAAAGAGATAGACCGGAAACCCGGTGGAAGGAAAAAATTGGAATAAAAAGGAAAATTTCCCATTGGAATTTTTAATTGCATTAGAGTCAGAGGCGGACTTGTGCTCGGAACAACCCGAACGCCCTTTTATTTCCACAAAAGTAGAAAAAAAATAGAGTAATAAAAACGAAGCACCTCACGTTTTACCGGCTAGTAGCCGAGGGAAAAATGAATTCATAAATTGAATTCTGTCTGGAGCGCTTGCGGCCGAAGTGAGGGTCAAATTGGAAAAAGCGTGTGCGTCATCTCTTTTACCCGGTTTGTGCTTGCAACAGCAAGCCACAATATCCGGGGAGATAATCAGATCAGAAACACCGACAATTTGGTTCAATTTTATATGATATCTTCGCTTACGAGCTTCGTGGTCTGCATTTTCTATCCCCGAAATGAACATCCTCGAAAAACCACCCCCCTTCTAAAACCCAATCCAATCCAAGTCTATTTTAGCGACTTACCCAGAAGTATATTTTTTTCTTTCCCGGTTTTATAATGCACCTTACTTATTCATCGTACAATTCCGGTAAATTATTAATGAGGGGGTCGCTCACCCTCGACCGAACCGGACGATCGCGCTTTTAAAAACCCTCCTCCCTTCTCGCTTTTTATCGACGGCCACAAATGGGGCCGTGTCCCTTTTTTTTGTGTTTGATCGCTTTTTTTACGCGGATAACGCGCGTAAAAAAATTTCAAATCGAACGAAATTCAATGCATACCAAAATGATATTTTAAATACACCCATACTGAGCATGGGAAAGTTTTTTTGCGATCAATTAGTTACTAATTGAAAGAGACGAGTCGACAAAATTGTTGATGCTTTTAAACCAAGTTATGGTGTAAAAATAGTAACAATACTGAGTAATTAACACCGGTTTTTTTTTATTGTATGCGAATGTACTAATTGGTGGTAATTAACTTTAGAAAAAAAAGTGTGGTTTTCATGCTATTTCCGGAAAATGTTACACTTTACTTAAGTTTATGTGAATATTCATTTTTGTATAATTAACACGCATGAAGTAGTAAAGAAGTAATGTTAAATTAGATGAGAGATAGATAATTAAGATATTATTTTAATAAAGAAGTAATTTTTTCTATAAAAAAAAAAATTTTTTGACTAACAAAAATCAAATTTTTTTTCATTAACAAAAAAAATTTTTTCATTAACAAAAAAAGTTTTTATTAAAACGAATTTTAAAAAAACAAAAATAATACTCCTACTAAATTAAGGTCGTTTTCGGTTCGAGACGTAGTAATAACAGTTTTTTCTTAAATTGAACGTCTGGAGAAAAGCTGTGAGTATTAAAACCGTCCACATTCCGGTAAAAAGCGATAATTACAACAATAACTCATTGAGCCAGCACCGCTAAATTTAAATACAATTAAGATAACCGGGCCGTTTAATTTTTTTTTTTTTATACCGTTACGTTCGAATTAAACCTGCTCCGTTCAGATAACCGACCAAGTCTTTAGCCAAGTTCTTTAAGGAAGAAGGAACTTTCGACCATCTTTGGTCAGTTTTTGACCCAGTTTTTCGATAATCTTTAATAATTATTTTCCTTTTTAAAAAGAAATTTAATCCAACATTTAAACTTTTCAGGTTTTGTAACGTTGTGTAATTGAGATTCTTGAAAATGGGTTGAAAATTATAAGTTATAAAAGTGTGTCTATTTTTCAACTTCTAAAAGAAAAGAAGTGCCTTTAAAATGTTAGTTTTTTTTTTAATTTTTAATAATTTTGTCTTTTAGAAAGAAATTCCAGGTTTAAATTTCTTGTACAAGCTCGAATAATTTTCACTTTTAGTCAGATTTTTGACCTAACCTAATAAATTCTTGACCCATTTTAAAGAAATCATAGTGGCGTTATTTATGAAAATTTAAAAGAAAAATTTTAGAGATAAGTAGACCGAAATATCCATTTTGAAATAAAATCGCCCGATTTTTTCTAACTATTACCAAAAAAAATTAAAAAAATTCCCAAAGACGTCAGAGATTTTTGATCTAACTAAACAAATTTTTGACCAACTTTAAAAAATTCTACTGACTTTATTTATAGAAATTGAGAAAAAAAAACTATAAAGGTAAATAGACTAAAACATCTATTTTTAGATAAAATCATCCGATTTTTCCTAATTATAACCAAAAAAATTAAAAAAATTCCCAAAGACATCAGAGATTTTTGACCTAACTAAACAAATTTTTGACCAACTTTAAAAAATTCTACTGACTTTATTTATAGAAATTGAGAAGGAAAATTTTGAAAATGAATAGATTAAAACATCTATTTTAAAACAAAATCATCCAATTTTTCCCAATTATAACCAAAAAAATTAAAAAAATTCCCAAAAACATTGGTGATTTTTAACCAACCTAAACAAATTTTTGACCAACTTTAAAAAATCATAGCGACTTTATTTATGAAAACTAGGAACAAAGATTTTAAAGATAAGTACATTGAAATATCTGTTATGAAATAAAATCATCCGATTTTTTCTGCCTATTACCAAAAAAATTAAAACAATTCCCAAAGACGTCAGAGATTTTTGACCTAACCTAACAAATTTTTGACCAACTTTAAAAAATCATAGCGACTTTATTTAAAAGAATTTAAAAGAAAAATTTTAGAGATAAGTAGACCGAAATATCTATTTTGAAACAATATCGTTCGATTTTTTCTATCTATTACCAAAAAAATTTAAAAAATTCCCAAAAACATCTGAGATTTTTGACCTAACCTAACAAAATTTTGACCAACTTTAAAAAGTCATAGCAACTTCATTTATGAAAACTAGGTAGAAATATTTTAGGTGTAAGTAGTTTGAAATGTTTATTTTTAAATAAAGTTATCTGATCATTTCTAGCTGTCACCAAAAAAATTAAAAAAATTCTTAGAGACATCGGAGATTTTTGACCTAACCTGAAAAATGTTTAACGAAATTTAAAAGATCATGGCGACTTTATTTATGAAAACTAGGAAGAAAGATTTTAGGTGTAAGTAGTTTGCAATGTTTATTTTTGAATAAAATCATCCGATTTTTCCTAATTGTTACCAAAAAAATTAAAAGAATTCTCAAAGACATTGAAGATTTTTTGCCTAACTTAACAAATTTTTGACCAACTTTAAAAAAATCCAACTAACTTTATTTATTGAAATTGAGGAAAAAAATCTTGGAGATAAATAACTTACAACATCTATTCTTAGCCGAAATCATCCGACTTCTCCTAGTTTTTACCAAAAAGTTAAAAAAAAATCCTAAATACATCGAAAATTTTTGACCTAATCTAAGATAATTTTGAGCAACTTTAAAAAATCGTACTGACTTTATTTATTGAAATTGAGAAGAAAAATTTTGGAGACAAAGAGTTTACAGTATCTATATTTAACTAAAATTACCTGATTTCTCCAAATTGTAACCAAAAAAATTAAAAAAAAATCCAAAAACATGAATGATTTTTTGATCCAACCTAACAAATTTCTGACCAATTTTAAAAAATCGTACAGTCTTTATTTATAGAAATTGAGAAGAAAAATATTGTAAATAAATAGATAAAAATATCTATTTTTAAATAAAATCATCAAATTTTTTCTAATTATAACAAATTTTTAGCAAACTTTAAAAAATCGTACAGAGTTTATCTGATGAAACTAAGAAAAAATAATTTAAAAGTAAATAGATTAAAATGTGTCTTTTTAATTGTTATCATTAGATTTCTTCCAATTGTTACTAAAAAATGTAAAAAAATTCTTAAAGATATTGGGAATTTTTGACCTAACCTAATAAATTTTTAACCAAGTTTAAAAAATCGTACTGATTTTATTTATGGAAATTAAGAAGAAAGATGTTAGAAATAAATAAACTAAAATGTTTGTTTTTAATTTAACTCGTTCAATTTTCTCTAATTGTTACCAAAAAATTTAAAAAAATTCACAAAGACTTTGATAATTTTTGTCCTACCCCAAAAATTTTTGACCAACTTTCAGAAATCGTAGTGACTTTATTTAAAGAAACTAAGAAGAACTATTTTAGAGATAAAGAGATCAAAATGTCTATTTTTAATTGTTATCATCAGATTTCTTCCAATTATTACCAAACAATTTGAAAAAATTCCTAAAAAGTCGGGGACTTTTGACCTAACCTAACATATTTTTAACTAACTTTAAAAAATCGTAATGACTTTATTTCTGGAAATTAAGAAGAAAGATTTTAGAGATAAATGTACTGAAATGTTTATTGTAAATTAGAAAGGGCCGATTTTTTCTATCTGCCACCCAAAAAATTAAAAAGAAAATCACAAAGGTAGTAACGATTTTTGTCCTACATGAAAAATTTTTGGCTAACAAGGAGAGTACAAGGTTTTGGGGTCACAAATTTGCTTCAAATTTTGTAGGACAGTAGATTTAATCTCCCTGTTGATAAAAATATATGGTTATAGGGGTGACTACTCAATAGGTTTTTAGATATTTGCAATTGAAAGTGCAATTCACTCGTTAGAACGTTCGAAGTTGTATAAAGTCAAAAATAACTGAATTTATTTCGATAAAGTCAGGCTTTTTGATGGAAGGTTATAATGTCATTTATATTTTTGTATTAATTTTGAAATTTTGACACCTTAAATGACAATTAACTGACAAATTGAAAGTGCGTTGCACACTCAAAAAAGGTAGCGATGTCATGCCATTTTATGGGCACCGATGATGTCTTTATATCTAAAAATAGGTATAATATTGAAAAAGAGTTAATTACACTCCTCGAGCTCGAATTTGGCGCCTAACGACGAAAAACACTGATTTGTTGCTGCTACATTAAACCTATTACGTTTGATCGTTTGCTATAGAACTGAATTTAACTAAAGAATTGCAATTTCAGTTGCAAATATCTAAAAAGCTATTGAGTACGCATATATTTTCATCAATAGGGAAACTAAAGTTACCATCCTACAAAATGTGAACTAAATCTGTAACCCCAACACCTTACACTCTCCTTGTTAGTTAAAAAAATCGTAGTGACTTTATTTATGAAAACTAAGAAGAAATATTTTAGAGATAAATAGACCAAAATGTCTATTTTTAATTAAAATCATTCGATTTCTTCTAATTGTTACAAAAAATTTTAAATAAATTTCCAAATATATCAGGGATTTTTGACCTAATTTAACAAATTTTTAACCAGTTTTAATAAATCGTAGCGACTTTATAGATAAAAACTAAGAAGAAATATTTTAGATATAAATAGATTAAAGTGTTTAATTTTAATTAAAATCGTCCGATTTGTCCTAATTTTTACCAAAAAAATTAAAAAAATTCCTAAAAACATCGGAAATTGTTGATCTAACCTAACATATTTTTAACAAAATTTAAAAAATCATACTGACTTTATTTATGGAAATTAAGAAGAAAGATTTTAGAGATAAATAGATTAAAATGTTTATTTTTAATTTCTATCATTAGATCTTTTCCAATTCTTACTAAAAAATTTAAAAAATTCTTAAATACATCCAGGATTTTTAACCTAATTTAATTTTTAATCAAATTTAAAAAATCGTACTGACTTTATTTATAGAAATCAAAAAAAATATCTTAGAAATAAATAGATTAAAATGTCTATTTTTAATTGTTATCGTCAGATTTCTTCTAATACTTATTAAAAAATTCAAAAAAATTCTTAAAGACATCGAGGATTTTTGACCTAACCTTATAAACTTTTAATCAATTTTAAAAAATCGTACTGACTTTATTTATAGAAATTAAGAAGAAATATTTTAGAAATAAATAGATTAAAATGTCTATTTTTAATTGTTATCATTAGATTTCTTCTAATTCTTACTAAAAAATTAAAAAAAAAATCTTAAACACATCCAGGATTTTTGACATAACCTAACACAATTTTGATCAACTTTAAGAAATCATATTCACTTTATTTATACAGATTGAGAAGAAAAAATTTGAAAATAAATAGATTAAAACATCTAATTTTAAATAAAATAATCCGATTTTTGTAAATTATAACCAAAAGAATTAAAAAAATTTCCAATAACATGGATGATTTTTGACCTAATCTTACAAATTTTTTTCTAACTTTAAAAAGTCGTACCGACTTTATTTATAGAAATTCAGAAGAAAAATCTTGGAGGTAGATAGCTTAGAATATCTATTTTAAACTAACATAATCTGATTTTTCGTAATACCAACCAAAAAAATTAAAAAAATTATCATCGACTTTGGAGATTTTTTGCCTAACTTAAATTTTAGACAAATTTTAAAAAATCCTACCGACTTTATTTATAGAAATTAGAAAAAAAAATCTTGGTCATAAATAACTTAGAGTATCTGTTTTTAGCTCAAATTATCGGATTTCTTCTAATTATAACTAAAAAAATTTTAAAAAAATCCCAAAGACATGGATTATTTTTGATCTAACCTAACAAATTTTTGACCAACTTTAAAAAATCATACTGACTTTATTTATAGAAATTGAAAAGAAAAATTTTGAGGATAAATGGATTAAGACATCTATTTTTAAATAAAATCATTCGATTTTTCCTAATTATAACCCAAAAAAATAAAAAAATTTCCAAGGACATCGGAGATTTTTTACCTAACCTAATAAATTTTTAATCAAATTTAAAAAATCGTACTGACTTTATTTATAGAAATCAAGAAGAAATATTTTAGAGAGAAATATGTTAAAATGTCTATTTTTAATTGTTATCATTAAATTTCTTCTAATTTTTACCAAAAAATTAAAAAAAATTCTTAAAGACATCCAGGATTTTTAACCTAATTTAATTTTTAATCAAATTTAAAAAATCGTACTGATTTTATTTATGGAAATTAAGAAAAAATATTTTAGAGATAAATAGATTAAAATGTCTACTTTTAATTGTTATCATCAGATTATTTCTAATTCTTACTAAAAAAATTTAAAAAATCCCTAAAGACATCAAAGATTTTTGACCTACCTTTTTTGGCCAATTTTTTTTACGATTTTACAAATTTATTCTAATTATAACAAAAAAAAAAATCTTTTTCTAATCTTTTTTTAAATTTAATTTTTATTAGTAGACTTTTTCTTAATTTATACTCTTTTTCTACTTAATTTTATTTTGTGTTACGTTCAAAACAAGCCGGTTGGTTAGTCGTCGGAGGAAATTAAATATTTCACGACACAGAAAACTTTCCGGCGGGTTCTCTCTGAAAAAGAGGGACTCTAACTGGAAAAAAAGGGGCCTCGGAGGCGAATCCTTTGGTGCGTGGTGATGCAATTAGCGGACAAAAAGTGCTATCCGCGGTCACTTTTAATCCTAAATGGAAAGGGGCTCGACTCGACTCGTCGCGCAGTTTAACGGGGGCCGGGGAGGACGTTATTACGCGAATTTCACAGAGTTTACGGAATACGTCCGTCCGCAGTTCCGGGCCTGTTTGCTGCACTTTTATTCTGGCGAAAAAGGGGAACGAGCGGACGTTTGATGTAATTTTTATCGCTGCCGCGACCCCGGAAACTTTTAATTCGTAATCGACTTGTACCGGTACTCTCACAAACCTAACTCCTAACCCTCCTACACAACAAAATACATACACATTTAAAAAGAGTATTTTTAAAAAGGACTTTAAAAAACTTTAAAAAAAAAGAATTTAAAAGAAGAAGAATTTATTTAATCCGTCCAATTTTGAAAATAAAGGTTATTTACTGCCTTGAAAATTGAGTGTTAAACGCGTTAAGTGTTTAAATAAAACGTCTAATTGTCCCTAAAAACCTAGCTGATGGCTAATATTTACGGGAGAGAGGTAATAAATTTTTTTTGGGGAACCACAATGGTGTATAGTTTTTCGCCTCTAGTTTAACGCTCCCGGTAAAATGTCAAAGACAAACAGCAACACTGTTCAAATAAGCAAGAGTCAATATTGGCCTTTTCATTTTCACCGGCCGACAACTCGCTTCCAACGAAACTGCGTGCGTGGACCCACGCACATACAAATAATACGATAATAGAGTATTTTTAAATTTATTACCTACCTCAGTTGAAATTTTGAATTTTTATTTTGAATTAAAAAAAATTTTTTTTTTCTAATAAATTTTTTTAATTGAATGAATTTTTTTTTAATTGAATGAAAATTTTTTTCAATTTTATTGTTGGTTTGGGAAATGGATTTTTTTAAAAGGAATAAAATGTGTGGTAAATTTGCAAATTATGTTACATTCGGATTATAATCCAAAAATACCAAAGCATACTAAATACTGTGTGTACACATAGAGAAATCGCAATCGGTGCCTTTCACTTAACATTTCGGACACACATACAATCGTTAATAATAGTATTATTAAACTATCCTGGTAAAGGATAGATGCATTTTGAGATAACCGACTTTGAGAATAATATAATTGACTGTTTACAACACGAATTCTTTTCAAAAAGAAAATCGTTACTCTTTGTCAGAAAAAAAGAAGTCTAGGATTATTTGTGTTAACCATTTAAAAAATAGTAGATTAGAAAATCATCTAATAAACTTTCAAAACCCGCTAAAGTATGAATTTAAATAAACACCCGGTATGTCAAATGTTGATTTGGAAAAAACCCTTTTATTTGGAAATAATTTGTCTATTTATCTAAATCTCGTCTATTATCGGATAGTATTTTGTAGGTTACAGTACATTATCATTTAAGAAACTTTCAAAACCCGCTAAAGAATGAATTTAAATAAACACCCGGTATGTCAAATGTTGATTAGGTGAAAAAATTCTTTTATTTGGAAAAAAAATCTTACGAAAAAGGTTCACCTTATGATTTTCTTATAAATGGAAAAGACTTACCGGACGGATGTTGTCTCCTCGATATCCAAATCTTACTGAAATGAATTGAAATAAAACATTTAAACTGGAAAATATTTTCTATAATTTAATAAACAATTAGATCGATGAAATTAAAAACAGTAGAAGCCGTATTTTTGAACTTTTTTTTCTGTGTTCATAATCGAAAAATTTATAAAAAAAATGATTCGTACTGTTTTTAATTTAATTTATTTACTACATACCTCCTAACATCCGTAAAATAGCAATCCGACGACTCGACACAATCCAACGAAGAAACACTAAATTATCCAAACAAAGCACAAGTCATTGAAACCATAAACGCGTCACTATAAAAAACACGGAATATAAAAACGCGAAATAACTGAAGTGAAGTCAAAATATAGAATTGAAATCATCCCCAAAAAAGATGAGATGTGATTTTCGCGTTTAAACGTATAAAAATAAATATCGAAATAAACTTTTAAACTACTATTTTTTAAAAATGAGAAACACAACCGAATTATTTAAAACGCACGAGATTACTGAAGCGAAGTAAAAATATTCAATTGAGAGCCTTATTGGACGAACAAACCCTTAAATAGAGTGGGGATGTGATTCACGACGCGTCTAAACGTGTTACAATAACTGGAAATGGTCGAGTTTTAAATATAGAATTTACCTGCGAGTAGTATTGCGATTCCCAAAGCGGGTTAAATCTGCTCGAAGGGAAAATCGATTTTACAAGGTATGTATAATTTACTTAAAATGAAATAATTTTAAAAAGTTGACTTATATAATTTACTTATATATGAGTTCGTCTTAAGAAGAGTTGATCTTGTTTAAAATACTAATTATTTTAATTATTTAAACATTATAACCATTCACAATGATAAATTAGATTTTTATAGTTCATATAAACTATAAGGTGTCCCGAAATATATGGTCTATCATAAGCTACCAGGGCATTCTACCTTTAAAAATAAGAATAAAATCTTTTATAGTTTACATGGTTATGCAATTCAGTAATAAAATCAAACCCCCAAAGATACCGACACACTGTTCAAGAATTTACAAGGAGACTTGAAGTTTACCCAACCCAAACCAACGACTTTATATTTCTATCCCCTTTGTATAAAAAAAGGGATAACTATTATAGAAACTTTAACTCTCTTTTACCATGCGACCTATTTTTCGATTCTTCATGATCCAAAACTGGGTCGTGACCCAATGATTGTAACTGATCTTACTTAACTTTACTCAATTCAATTTAACCTAACTTGATTCTAATTCTACTCAAATTTAACTAGGAAATTCTTTATTCTTCAACGGTGAGTGAATTAAATAAAATCGCATTTAAATATAGGATTGAGTTAATCCTAAGTCAATCTTTTGTTAGGCTAGCTTTAACTCTTTGAGGGTTGGTGAGTGGCTTAATGTGCCACTTCGAATTTTGACCTTTGTACTCGTTAGTACATAAAACAAACCATTTTTTAAAATTTCTACTCTTTTTGCAGTACAGTGGTTGAGAGCGCGAACCACCTCATCACTTCAAGCTCAGATTATGCTTTTTGCTAATCTCTTAGATGATACAACATCTCCTTTATGCCCACTTTGGGTTTTTGTATTTGAAAATGTCCGCCCCGCAAAGAGTTAAAAGAGTAAGGTTGGTTTGTAACGATATTTTTGAAATTGGAACGTGGATTGACTTTTGATTAAAGACATTTTATCGTTTTTATATACTAAAGAGACCTTTATTTGTACTTGACTACTTGGGTTTGGATCCTTTAAGGATCGTCATCAGATTGGGTTGAGTTCTCATCAGATCGACCTGATGACGATCTTTTAAACATTATTCTTCTTTTAAATTACCTTTATTTGTACTTGACTACCCGGATTTTGATCCTTTAAGCATCGTCATCAGGTCAGTCTGATGACAACCCAACCCAACTTGATGACGATCTTTGAAGAATCGAAATCTGGGAATCAAGGACAAATAAAGGTCCCTTCAGTAAAAAATGTCAAGTTTTTATTTATTTAATTCTCACCAACTGAATAATGAAAGTATTCATTATAACATGGATTGAGGTTATTAACTTTCATATAACATTTTTGATTTTTTCAGCCGTTTTCAAACTTTGCATTTGAAAACTACAGACAAAGAAAGAGCTATGACATAAAACGTGATTTTCAAAAACACTCATTTTAAGACATTAAGGCCCGTTTCTACCAATTTAATGGTACCCAAGAGATAGGCTATCTATGAAATATAATTTAACCTAGAGATAGGAGAAGAAAGCGGAGATAGCTTCAACTACAACATAAATGCAATGGTAGGAGCCAATTTCCATTATATCTATAGGACAAAGTTATCCATGACTTTAACCACAGTATAAAGAGGTACAGGTAGTCTCTTTATGCTGTGCTTTAACTATGACTCGTAGTAACGGGCCTAAGAGCTTTATATTTTTATCTGTTGTGTACGAATATAGCTTTCACGTTTGTTATCATTTTTATTGAACTTTAACGAAAAGATTGAATGAACCTCCTTATTACTCAAAGAAAAATTAAAAACGGTCTTTGTCATAAGATTAGAGACTTGTATCATAACTCGAAATGGAGCTGCACCATGAAGAGAAAGATGAAAAAGTAAGCTCCCTCTCCGTAACATTGCCAAGTATTCTTTCATCTTTCTCTTTATGGTACACCTCCATTTCGGGTTATAGTACGTCAGTATTACAAAGTGAAACAACTTCTGACTGAGCATATTTATAATATGAACGATTGAGTAAGACCAAAGTTTGAAAAGTTTCTTATTGATGACACAAAAAAATTCAGCTCTCTGAAAAATTAACATAGCGTTTTCGTTGTCTGTAGTCTTCATTTGTAATTGAATGCACCCACACGAGTTTTCGAATTTTAAAATTTTCAGATGCTTCTTGTACACTTGCATTACCCTGATGACGATTTGTACTCAAAATTTTTCAAAAATTTTAAATAAATTGTTTCAGTCTCCTCTACGTTTTTGTTTAATTCTACTAAAATCGAGTTAATTCCATGGTATTCAACCCAATCAAAGTATTCGATTTCGATGAGGATATCTGTCTAAATAGAATCTTAATAAAAACTATTGATCCTTTTAACATCTTTTCTAAACTGTACGAGAAACTCCTTTAGGCTTACTTTGTATATTGGTAGTTATTAGACGTTTGATGGGTTAAAAGCACAACTAACTGATGCTAATTAAATCTGAATTTGCTTCAATGTAGAACCTGGATAAATTTAATTGAAGATTAAGTGTGGATTTATTAAACAAATCGGGATAAACAAATCTTTCGTAATTTCAACCAGTACAACCTGAAATTAGATTTTTTTAGGTTTCATTATACAGGGTGTAACTAAATAAGTGTAAAACATTTAAAGGGCGATTCCTCATCGAAAACTAGATAGGACCTTTCATATAAAGAAACTTCATCGGAGAATCCCTAGTTAATATACAGCCCCTTAAATGGGGTACATAAAGTTTGTTTAACAATTTTTTTCACAAGCACTAAAAAAGTTACAATATTGAAATTAACCTGAGACCCTAAACCTTATTTCCAATGTAACTTTTTGTCTTATTATTTGTTTACCATTTAAAAATTTATTTCCGATAACCTGTTTCATTCTAAACAAAAAAATTTCTCTTGAATTTTTTGCCCAAAATAAACCAGTTCGCAGCAAAAAATTATTTTACGACCAAGATACCTATCGTCATAAAACGAAAATACGAAACTAATTTATTTTACTAGATAAATTAAGCGATAGTGACAATTAAATGGGTATCCATTTTTGAAATTGAAATAATACTAATTGTGTATAGTTGTTATGTTCTTAATTTGTTACTTTAATAATTAACTTGTTATGAAAACGGCTGATATGCATTACGTTTACGGTCTGTCGCAAGGGGATGGGTTAGAAGCTTCTAGAAGATGTGCTGAAATGTATCCTCAACGGCAGCATCCTTCACCTAGAATATTTGCCTGACTTCATCAACGATTACGAGAATATGGTTCATTCGACAAAAAAACGCAGGATTTTGGTCGCCATCGAGAAGTAAGAACACCACAGTTTGAGGAAGCAGTACTTAATTTGATTAAAGAACAACCTACCACCAGCACTCGAAAGATTGCTTTCCAGGTAAATGTTGATCATATGACGGTATTTCGAATTTTAAAGGAACAACTCTTATACCCTTACCATCTACAACGAGTACAGGCATTTTTACCGCGAGACTTTCCGAACCGTCTTGAATTTTGCAAATGGATACTGGAAATGATTAGAACAAATCGTGAGTTTCAGAAGACGATCGAATTCACAGACGAATGTAGTTTTTCTCGGAACAAGATTATTAATTTTCATCATTACCACATATGAGCTGATGAAAACCCTCATGTTATTGTCGAAACTAACCATCAAGAACAGTTTTCTCTTAACGTGTGGGTCGGAGTTATTGGGGATTATTTAATTGGGCCTCATTTTCTACCTCCTCGATTAAATGATAAGGCATATGTTCAATTTTTAAGAGAAGTGCATCTCGTACTGCTGGAGGAAGTTCTTTTGGGCGTCAGAAGGGATATGTTTTTTATGCATGATGGGGCTCCCGCTCATTTTAGTCAAGTAGCACGTCAGCATTTAACTGAAACATTTGTATATATCTTCAAAGGTGTTTTTGACAAACTCTAGCTTTCTCATGTTGAACCTATTCAGCTCAAAATTGGGGTTTACTAGTTTTAATATGAAATCTTACAACCAAAGCAATTTTTTGACAAAGTTTTGCAAAACTGAAGCTGAACGTATTCAGCCAAAAATTGGAGTTTACTAGTTTTAAAGTGAAAACTTATAGGGTCAAGTGGGGTAAACGTGAACTAGGGGTAATTGTAAACAAGATTTTGCTTTACTAAATATTCAAAAGAAGTGACTTTCGCGTACCTACTGCAGTCAACACGTTCCTGCTAGCTTAGAAGTTGCAAAGTTTAGCACACTGCAGTTAGTCGGGGGCTAACTGTAGCGTAAAGATTTTGTTTGTGTTTAAAAATTGAGATTCTACGGAGTTAAAAGTCATTCCCAAATTGAGACCAGCCCAGTATGTTGAAATTTTAACAACTGCTGAGGTTATGGATCGCCTGAAAGAAGCTGAGCGTATAAAAGAAGAACAAAAATAGAAAAAAAAGAGAGAAAAAAGGCTACCAAACAGAAACTAAAAGGAAAATGTAAGGAGAGCAGTGAAAACGAAAAAGAAAACAATGTGGAATTTTCAGAATTTTTCATTGATGAGTCAGATGAAAAAATGAACGAAACGGAATGGGCTGAAGAAGTTATAGCAAACAGCCATCCAGAGATTGACTATCTAAGCCGGAAAGGCACTTAATTAACCCATAGGTGTATTTGCTAGTAAAATTTCATGGAGAATCCAGAAAAAGGACGTATAAACATGTTTGTCATGCACTTTATGTGGATGAAGAAAACGGAGACATTGAAGTTATTGGATTTAAATGCATCGGTGTCTTAGGAATTGAATTTGTTGAAAAAGAACGTGATATTTCTACCATTGAATTTGAAATGGTTGAAGCCCTAAGCAAAGCAATTTTTGGCAAAGTTTAACAAAACTAGTTCATTTTGAAATTGGCATTTCCCAGATTTATCATAAAAACTGATCTTTAATGATGTTTTTTATAAATCTTAGTTTTCCCAAGCTAAATCACTCTAGCTGAAAATCAAGTTTTTCAAGTTTCATTATTAAATCTTATTCTTAAAGCTATTTTGGACAAACTTTAACAGAAGTAGTCAGTCTAAAATCGAATATTCTCAATTTTGTTATAACACTGCTGATTGGTGACGAGTTAACTCATCTTTTTATACCAAAACGATGCTAACCGGTGATAAGTTAACTCCTCATCATTGAACTTGCATTACGGTGACATAACATAGTTTCTGTTTAAAATTCCCGGTTAATAAAGTTCCTTAAACTTCCCTCAGAGGTGTTTTTGACAAAATGTAGCAAAACTAGGTCAGTCTAAAATCAGTTTTATTTAATTTTATAATAAAAACTTATACTAAAAACCATTTTTAACAAACCAATTTAACTTAGATTTGGGATTTTCCAATTTTATCACAAAATCCTTTTAAAATCAAAGTTTAGCTGAACCCATTAATCTTGAAATCGAGTTTTTCCAACTTCGTTATAAAAATTTTATCTTATTTTCTTTAGAAAACAATCTCTAGTTTTCCAAAATTGAATCAATTCAACCCAAAATTTTTTTCAATTTTATTATAAAAATTTTCAAAGTTATTTTAAAAAAACTTTACTTATAAATGTTTAAAATTCACATTAGTAGATCTTACATAATTACACCATTGTAAATCAAATATAGCAAGAGTGTTTATATGTCTATACGAATTTCTACATATATCTTAGAAATTCAACAAATGTAAATTTCTTCTTAAATAGTATAACATATTTTTTTTTGATTCGAGTAAATCCATGTAAATGAATAAATTTAAAAACTGATTATGGGTTATAATGATTTTATAACCAATGCAAAACGTACGATATTAATAAATAAGTCGTTTGGTTATTCATGCGCGAAGAAATTTAGCGGGAGAGAATTTCGCGAGAAAGAAAGGCCGTAAATACGGCGGCAGTAGGTAGCAGGTGATATTTAACTAGGAATTATTGCGGGTCCGAAGCCATTATGAGCGCAGATTATCTACCAGGTTATAAAAGTGAGGGGCTGGTATTAATGCCCGTAAATTGTGGGTCGCTTTCGCGTCCTTCGTAAGAACGCCGTCCGTCGTCCATCGACCGTGTCCATTATCTTGAATGGATTATCGATTTTGTCACCGTTACGCAAGAAGTGGAACATCGGCCGCATGAACAACACAATTTACCGACACATTAAATGTACATACATAAAATCACCCAACGCCATTCTCAAATACACTTATATAAGATTTCTCTTTTTTTATTATAATGTTTGCAATTTAAAAATTTTAAAATTATAAATCAAAAAATCGAAATATCGAAAGAATATATGTATAAGAAGTGGTGGAAACCTGCAAGCAGATGTCGGTAGCGAATTGGGTGCGGTCTTATCTTTAATTTATCGGTTAAACGGATCTGTAATAAGACCGTCTCAAACATACACACACACACAACGGCAATTAACTCGACTCTCACACACACACGTATACGAGTTTATTCTTCGTTTTGCCCATCCACCACAACGCGCGAATTCACAACGTTCTCTCACGTTGTAAATCATCATCCCTTTCGGTCGAAAGCCGTTATACCCGATGTTCTTCGAGGTTTAATAATTGCCGTACCAAGTCGAGACGGAGATAATTCTTAATTTAAATTTAAAAATTAAAAGAGAAGTTAAAAGTTGACTTAAAAGATATGAACTGATAGTGAACTAAAATAATGGATAAAAAGACAGACAACAAAAATGTGTATACATATACAAGAATTTTTTTTTAATTTTTTTGGTAATATTTAGAATAAAACGGTCTTTTTTAATTAAAACTAGAATGTTTTAAGTTTCATTTAGAAAAAAAATCAAATCATAATCTTTAAAAATGAATTTTTTATGAATTTTTTAAGAAATGGCTAATTTTCTAACCTAAAAAAAATTTTACCAACTTTGAAAATTTTTTTAATTTTTTTGACAACATTTAGAACAAAGCTGTCTTCTTTAGTTAAAATTAGAACGTTTTAAGTTTCATTTAGAAAAAAAATCAGATCAAAATCTTTAAAAATGAATTTTTTATGAATTTTTAAAGTTGATCTTCTTAAGTTAGAAATACCAAACATTTTTACCAACTTAATCTTAAAGTGATTTTTAACAAATTTAAGGGTTTTAAAAATAAAATAGTTTAAATACATTGTAAAAATCTTTTTTTTATTAAACTTTCAAGTTATATCTGGATGGACTTTTAAACCATAGTTTTTCTCACGCCACGAACTTCGGTCTCTTGAGTTCCCAAGCCGCAAAAGCGCTTGAAATTTAAATCGAAAAAGCAATTACGACGAAACACTTCACGGCAGGAACAACAATCGAATCGGCAATAAGCCAGTCGGTAGCTTTCAATTAGCGTTCTTTATTGTCTAATTGCAATCCGGGTTGGTGATTTAGGGTCGCGTGCCGACGTCCACTTTTACTTTCCTATAGCGTGCCGAGTGTATACACGCCATTAATAACTTTACCTACTACCAAGAAAAAACAAAAAGAAAAAAAGGGAAGATCATAACATTAAAAAAAAATCAAAAAATCTAAACGGTTTTAACATTAAATGAAACGTAAAAAATCTAAACACTATGAGACAAGCGTATAATTCAAAATTAGAGTAAAGACGATGATGATGATAATGATGATGATAGTTTGGATTTGGTGTTTTTTTCTTCTGTACCGATTTCTTGTTCTATTTTCTTGTTCTTACTCTCCATTCAAGTCGAGTTTCATCCGGTATCGCTTCTTCTTCCTACATCATTAATCATCTCTCGGCTCGGTGGTCCGTAAATGATCGTTTAATGTTGGATACGATGAGGTAAAATCAAAATTACGCATGCAAATGCTGGGCGGGGATCTAATTAATTTTAAACGCACCTTAAGGTACTTAATTTATTAATTAAATTTGTTGTTGTTGAAACTTGAAATTTTCGATCAACTTTAAAAATTCATCAAAAATTCATTTTTAAAGATTTTGATTTGATTTTTTTTTCTAAATGAAGCTTAAAATGTTCTAATTTTATCTTAAAAACACCGTTTTATTCTAAATGTTGTCAAAAAAATTAAAAAAATTTTCAAAGTTGATAAAAAATTTTTTAGGTTAGAAAATTAACCATTTCTTAAAAAATCCATCAAAAATTCATTTTTAAAGATTTTGATTTGATTTTTTTTCTAAATGAAACTTAAAACATTTTAATTCTATCTAAAAGAAACCGTTTTATTCTAAATGTTGTCAAAAAAATTAAAAAAATTTTCAAAGTTGGTAAAAAATTTTGACACTTTTCTAACTTAAGAAAGTCAACTTTAAAAATTCATTAAAAATTCATTTTTAAAGATTTTGATTTGGTTGTTTTTCTGAACGAAACTTAAAACATTCTAATTTTAACTAAAGAAGACCGCTTTATTCTAAATATCGTCAAAAAAATTAAAAAAATTTTGAAAGTTGGTAAAAAATGTTGACACTTTTCTAACTTAAGAAAGTCAACTTTAAAAATTCATCAAAAATTCATTTTTAAAGATTTTGATTTGATTTTTTTTCTAAATGAAACTTAAAACATTCTAATTTTAATTAAAAAAGACCGTTTTATTTTAAATGTTGTCAAAAAAATTTAAAAAATTTTCAAAGTTGGAAAAAATTTTTTACGTTTTTTTAACTCAAGAAAATTAACTTTAAGAATTCATCAAAAATTCATTTTTACAGATTTTGATTTGATTTCTTTTCTAAATGAAACCTAAATCATTCTAGTTTTGATGTAAAAAGATCGTTTTATTCTAAATGTTGTCAAAAAGATTAAAAAAAATTTCAAAGTTGGTAAAAATTTTTTTTAGGTTAGAAAATTAACCATTTCTTTAAAAATTCTTCAAAAATCCATTTTTAAAGATTTTGATTTGATTTTTTTTCTAAATGAAACCCAAAACATTTTAATTTTATCTAAAAAAGACCGCTTTATTCTGAATGTTGTCAAAGAAATTAAAAAAAATTTCAAAGTTGGTAAAAAATGTTGACACTTTTCTAACTTAAGAAAATTAACTTTGAGAATTCATCAAAAATTCATTTTTAAAGATTTTGATTTCATTTTTTTTCTAAATAAAACTTGAAATATTCTAATTTTAACTAAAAGAAACCGTTTTATTCCAAATGTTGTCAAAAAAATTAAAAAAAATTTGAAAGTTGGTAAACATTTTTTTAGGTTAGAAAATTAACCATTTTTTAAAAAATTCATCAAAAATTCATTTTTAAAGATTTTGATTTGATTTTTTTTCTAAATGAAACTTAAAACATTTTAATTTTAACTAAAAGAAACCGTTTTATTCTAAATGTTGTCAAAAAAATTTAAAAAATTTTCAAAGTTGGTAAAAATTTTTTTAGGTTAGAAAATTAACCATTTTTTAAAAAATTCATCAAAAATTCATTTTTAAAGATTTTGATTTGGTTTTTTTTCTAAATGAAATATAAATCATTCTAATTTTCATTAAAAAAGACCGTTTCATTCCAACTGTTGTCAAAAAAATTAAAAAAATTCTCAATGTTGGTAAAAATTTTTGACACTTTTCTAACTTAAGAAAGCCAACTTTAAAAATTCATCAAAAATTCATTTTTAAAGATTCTCATTTGATTTTTTTTCTAAATGAAATTTAGAATATTCTACTACCACTTCTGTAATAACCTATATCCGGAAACAGCCTCCATTCTTCACCAAAGTGTGTCTTTAGAAGTTTATCTACATCCTTCTATTTTTCAGGTTTTGTTGGAAAAATATTTGGTACTAAATGTGGGTCAATGTCACGAACAGTTTTTCCAGTTTTAAGTATACTTTTATAATTTCCAGTATCACACCGATAATTTACCTCACCTCTGACGAGAACCTTGCCTGTTTTGATAGATTTTTTTAACAATATACGTTTTGACGGGGCGAACTGAAAATGCCAATTTGCAGGTTTCTTAATAACATCCTGGCAAGCACTTTTCCAATTATACACTTTAAAATCAACCCCACATTTGACAACTCCTCCAAATCTTGCAAAGGTATCAATACACTCACTAGATTTAATAATGGTTTTGGACTTTCTTAAGACTTTTTCTATTCGTCCGAATACCCGATCTGGTGGTATTAAGCTATGGTCTACGACGGGGAATATAAGATAAAACTCTTGAACTTGCTTTGGTGCTAATTCGGTTAACCACTTTTGGATCATACCCACAACAATTGAGTTTTTGGTTTGGGCCGGGCAACCGTCTGCATAGAGATGTGATGTCGTCACATTTTCGGGAATAGACTTATTTTAAAGGTAATGAAATATCATGGACGTTATTTCATTAGATCCTTTACCTCTTTGATCCTCAGTCCATATATTTTCACTTTATTCTTCGACTGATCAGATTTTGAATGCCCTTCACAAATAGTAAAATTGTATAAGTATAGCTGTCTCGAATAGCAGGCAGACTAATTTTGTACTTTGGGAAGTACTAGGTTCTTCTGGCAGTCACAAGAAATTTTCTAAAATGTCAAAAATGTTTACCAAATTTGATTTTTTTTAAATTTCTTGATAACATTTAGAACAAAGCGATCTTTTTGAGTTAAAATTAGAATGTTTTAAGTTTCATTTAGAAAAAAAAAATCAAATCAAAATCTTTAAAAATGAATATTTAATGAATTTTTAAAGTTAATTTTCTTAAGTTAAAATGACGTAAAAAAATTTTTCCAACTTTGAAAATTTTTTAAATTTTTTTGACATCATTTAGAATAAAGCGGTCTTCTTTATTTAAAATTAGAATGTTTTAAGTTTCATTTAGAAAAAAAATCAAATCAAAATGTTTAAAAATGAATTTTTGATGAATTTTTAAAATTAATTTTCTTAAGTTAAAAAAGTGTAAAAAAATTTTTACCAACTTTGAAAATTTTTTTAATTTTTTTGACAACACTTGGAATAAAACGGTCTTTTTTAATTAAAATTAGAATGTTTTAACTTTCATTTAGAAAAAAAATCAAATCAAAATCATTAAAAATGAATTTTTGATGAATTTTTAAAGTTAATTTCCTTAAGTTAAAAAAGTGTAAAAAATTTTTTCCAACTTTGAAAATTTTTTTAATTTTTTTGACAACATTTGGAATAAAACGGGGTTTTTTAATTAAAACTAGAATGTTTTAAGTTTCATCTAGAAAAAAAATCAAATCAAAATCTTTAAAAATGAATTTTTGATGAATTTTTAAAATTGGCCGATTTTCTTAAGTTAGGTTAAAAGTATCAAAACATTTTTACCAACTTTTACGCGTAGATCACGAAAACACCATTCTAGGATCTTATTCAAAATTGAATATAGAATCATTTGAAATAAATCGTCCAAAAATCAGACGATTGGCGGCCGAGTTATGGGAGTTCAAAGTCATTATTTGTAAGATAATGAAAAATCGAAAAAATCAAGATGCGTTTTTCTAGCGATTTTTCGGCGAAAAAATGATTTGACATATAAATAAGTGCTTTTCAAACGATTATAAATACTCAAACAATCGGAATTTGCCATAAAATGGAAAAAAAGGATTTCAAAATTTTCGTCTAATTTCTCGATGTAGAGGTTTGGAAAAACTTTCGTCAGAAAATTTCCGGGGCTGATACAATAACGCCCTTCTAAAATCATACTCAGAATTAAAGTGAGGATTGTTGAAAACCAACCGCATGAAAATTGGACGACCGACGGCCAAGTTACACAAGCTCAAAGTCAAAATTTCTAAAATAGCTAAAATCCGAAAAAATCGAAAGGGGTTGGGCATGGAATTTTTCTTCAAAAATCGAAAATTTTTGATTTTAATGAAACTCACGTTCTTATACAATCCAACAACGGGGAAAATGATGGTGAAATCCGTTTCTCCGTTGATCCTTTGGTTTTCCAGAAAAATCAGCTAAAATTTGCAAATTTTTTACCAACTTTGAAAATTTTTTTAATTTTTTTGACAACACTTGGAATAAAACGGTCTTTTTTATATAAAATTAGAATGTTTTAGGTTTCGTTTAGAAAAAAAATCAAATTAAAATCTTAAAGAATGAATTTTTGATGAATTTTTAAAGTTAAGTTTCTTAAGATACAAAAAGTGACAAAAAGTTTCCCCAACTTTTAAAAATTTTTTGATTTTTTTGACAACACTTGGAATAAAACGGTCTTTTTTAATTAAAATTAGAATATTTTAGGTTTCGTTTGATATATAAACCATTTCTTAGTTCCTATAAATAAGGTCTGGGCGATTTTTAAAGACGACCAAATTTTTTTAAAAGTGAGGTTGGTTAACAGTCAAAAATTTTAACCCCTTAAGCGGCTATGACGTATATATTCGTCACGATCTCATGTCATTTCAATCCATCGAGCCGCTTAACGGGTTAATCAAGTTTGGATTTTCTTGAGTTAGAAAAGTGTCAAAATTTTTTACTAACTCTGAAAATTTTTTAAATTTTTTTGACAACACTTGGACTAAAACGGCCTTTTTAAATCAAAACAAGAATGTTTTAAGTTTCATTTAGGAAAAAAAATCAAATCAAAATCTTTAAAAATGAATTTTTGATGAATTTTTAAAGTTGATCGATTTTCTTAAATTAGGTTAAAAAGTGTCAAAAATGTTTACCAACTTTGAAAATTTTTTTAATTTTTTGACAACATTTATAATGAAACGGTATTTTTTAGATAAAATTAGAAAATTTTAGGTTTCATTTAGAAAAAAAATCAAACCAAAATCTTTAAAAATGAATTCTTGATGAATTTTTAAAGTTGATCGATTTTCTTAAATTAGGTTAAAAAGTGTCAAAAATGTTTACCAACTTTGAAAATTTTTTAAATTTTTTTGACAACATTTATAATAAAACGGTCTTTTTTAAATAAAATTAGAATGTTTTAGGTTTCATTTAGAAAAAAAATCAAACCAAAATCGTTAAAAATGAATTTGTGATGAATTTTTAAAATAATTGATTTTTTTTAAGTTAGGTTAAGAAGTGTCAAAAATGTTTACCAACTTTGAAATTTTTTTAACATCTATAATAAAACGGTCTTTTTTAGATAAAATTAGAATGTTTTAGGTTTCATTTAGAATAAAAATCAAACCAAAACCTTTAAAAATGAATTTTTGATGAATTTTTAAAGTTGATCGATCTTCTTAAATTAGGTTAAGAAGTGTCAAAAATGTTTACCAACTTTGAAAATTTTTTTAATTTTTTTGACGACATATACAATAAAGCGGTCTTCTTTGTTTAAAATTAGAATGTTTTAAGTTTCATTTAGAAAAAAAATCAAATCAAAATTAAAAAAAATGAATTTTTGATGAATTTTTAAAGTTGATCGATTTTCTTTAAAAAAATTTAAAGTGAATAATGAAGTGAAAACTTTTTGCAAACATTAAAGCTACAATTAAGATTGATGAACAGGTTGAAGTAGTACAAGTGAAGTAAAAGCAAATACCTTACGTAACAACCACTTAAGACGGTGTCCGTTGGAACAAACGTTGGTGTTAGAGAGCGGTAAAGTTAAGAGTTTAAAAAAATCAAAGTGATTATCGCGTTTACAATGCGTACAATCGCGTGTAACCGTCTCGAGCAGTGTAATTACATCTCGTATTTCTTTCTTTGGACTTGTTGAAATCATGTTTTTACTTTTCATGTTTTTTTCTTTCTTAACTTTTTATTTCTTTCTTAATTTTTTATTTCTTTCTTAACTCAACAACAAAAGCCAATTTTAAAATTCTCGCTCGATCGAATTGTTTGCGTTAATAATTAATTATTATTAGTAAAATCTGGGTGAAGTAAAAGTTATCATATGAAATGGGAACAACGTTTCGCGTACATACAACACAACAAAACCGTCTGGTTATTATTACAAAACACCTGCCGCGGCTGGTTTTACGAAACTTATTGTTTGAGACGGAGCTTTTTTCTTCGATTAGCGCACAATTTGCTTTCGTTTTCCTTGGCCATTGTACACTCTGACAATTTCTTGTGTAATAAACGGTCGACAGCCGACTTGGGCAATAGGAAAATCGATATCAGATGTAAAATTATGGTAATCGTATGGCTCGGATTGGTATTTTTTTTTTTTTGCTTTTCATTTTAAATAACCGAGCGCGTGGACCTAGTTTTCTTGTCGGTCTTGTTTTCCACCACTTTTCGAATTTCTCGTTTTGCATTCCACACAAAATCAATTCGTAATACATCTGTTTTGAAATTTAAAAACCTGATTGTTTGAAAGTAACGAGTTAAACTAAGATGATAATCTTATTGATATATTTTCCACGTGGAGATGGTTTAAAATTTATGTAAACATTTACACTTTTCGTATTTCAAGATAATCTAAAATCACTTTAAGACCGGTAAACAAACTAATCACTTAAAGAAATATAAAAAAATTAAGAGAGCTTAACTCTTCTTCCTTATTTAGAAAAATTTGTACTACATCTAAATGTGTACCCAAAGGGTTAAAAAAAATTGAGTACTTGAAAAATTTTAAGCAGAATTACTTTATCTTTTAACGTTGGTGAAATCGTTATAGAAAGTAAAACGTACACTCACTTTAGCCTTTTTGACTTTAACAAGAGAGATATGAACCTTTTACCCATCGACGGCAATAAAGGTCGTCCGGATAACAATCCGGTGTTAAGCAGTAAACATCTTTCGGGCGAACAACTCTCCTTCGAAGATCTCTTCTGATTCTTCGGGCAGAAAAGAAGAGAAGGGAAGAGAAGAGAAACGAACAATGCAAATAAAAACAATTACGGGCGTCGATTTTTATTGTTGCCGAGCTCGACCTACACGGGAACACTCTTAATGCCCCCCTTTTCGAAAGCCGGAGCCCCGCCGCATAAAAACGGTGAATTCTTCGAAACGGGGCCTTAACGATTCTTAAATTTTAATTTTATGCCTCCTTCGAGCGATCCGCGGATCTCGCGTGTATCGTTATCGCGGTTTATTGTTCGAAATGTACGGTTTAAGTGTGAGAAAATTGGACGGAACAGTTCGACCAGGAAAAAAATCCAAAAGTATAATCGAAAAAAAAAGAACCAGAAGTAGAATCGAAAAAAAAATCAAAAATATAATCGAAAAAAAAAATCCAAAAAGTAATCGAAAAAAAAAATCAAAAAAAATAATAGTCTCCTTAAAATAGATTCGATAAAAAGGGAAATAACCTTATTGAAAATGAAAATCAAAACCAATCTACATTCTAAACGCATGAAAAACAGTTTGAAACGTATCTGTATGAAAATAAAATTGTTTATAAGGATATATACATATCAAACAACCATTTCTTTCTAAATTAAGTAGGTTAGTTATGTATATACTTATGTATGTATAAATTACGTTCACATTTGTTAATGTGTTGAATAAATACGTAATTATTACATTCGTGGGAGCTGTCTTAAGTTTTAATCCGGACAATTACTATATTTTATAATCAATAAAAGACATTAAAATCAATATCGAAATTACGTCATGTATAGAAATATAGATATAAATGCTTAAAAATTTCGTACATTACTAAGTTGCTGTGTATTTAACTTTGAACTTTTTCGATTGGCTAATAACTTCTAGTAAAACTTACAATTAGATAAGGGCAAGACATTGGAAATCTTATCGCTAAAATACAACTAACTGAAAGTGTACAGTGATTGGTTAAATGTATTTATGTTTCGTAAGTGTATTTGATAATAAAATAGATTATGAGTTTTTTTAAATAGAATTATAAAAATTAATACTTAAAAAAATAATAGAGGAAGGTTTCTCTATATTTCTATAACTTTTTATAGAAAGATGTGGCTGAATTGGGAGTTGAAATTAGAGAGAATTTAATTGGGGAACTTTATATGATAAATGTTCTCTGATAAATTAAGAAATTTAAAAAACAAGAAGTAAAATGTTGGATTGTGCTTCGAATATAAGTTGATCGATTTTCTTAAGTTAGATTAAGAAGTGCAAAAATGTGTACTAACTTTGAAATTTTTTTTAATTTTTTTGACAACATTTACAACAAAACGGTCTTTTTAAATCAAAACTAGAATGGTTCAGGTTTTATTTAGAAAAAAATCAAATTAAAATCTTTAAAAATGAATTTCTGATGAATTTTTAAAGTTGATCGATTTTCTTAAATTATGTTAAAAAGTGTCAAAAATGTTTACGAACTTAAATTTTTTTTTAATTTTCTTGACAACATTTGGAATAAAACCATCTTTTTTAGATAAAATTAGAATATTTTTAGTTTCATTTAGAGAAAAAATCAAATCAAAATCTTTAAAAATGAATTTTTAATGAATTTTTAAAGTTAATTTTCTTAAGTTAAAAAGTGTCAAAAATTTTTTCCACATTTGAAAATTTTTTTAATTTTTTTGATAACATTTAGAATAAAACAGTCTCTTCTAGTTAAAATTAGAATGTTTTAGATTTCATTTAGAAAAAAATTCAAATCAAGATCTTTAAAAATGAATTTTTGATGAATTTTTAAAGTTGATGGATTTTCTTAAATTAGGTTAAAAAGTGCCGAAAATGTTTACCAATTTTGAAAATTTTTAAAATTTTTTGACACCATTTAGAATAAAACGGCCTTTTTTAGATAAAATTAGAATGTTTTAAGTTTCATTTAGAAAAAAAATCAAATCATAATCTTTAAAACTGAATTTTTGATGAATTTTTAAAGTTAATTTTCTTAGGTTAGAAAAGTGTAAAATTTTTTCCAACGTTGAAATTTTTTTCAATTTTTTTAACAACATTTATAACAAAACGGTATTTTTAAATCAAAGCTAGAGCATTTTAAGTTTCATTTAGAAAAGAAATCAAATCAAAATCCTTAAAAATGAATTTTTGATGAATTTTTAAAGTTAATTTTCTTAAGTCAAAAAGTGTAAAAAAATTTTTCCAACTTTGAAAATTTTTTTAATTTTTTTGACGAAATTTAGAATAAAGCGATCTCTTTAAGTTAAAATTAGAATATTTTCAGTTTCATTTAGAGAAAAAATCAAATCAAAATCCTTAAAAATGAATTTTTTATGAATTTTTAAAGTTGATTTTCTTAAGTTAGAAAAGTGTCAAAAATTTTTTCCAAATTTAAAAATTTTTCTAATTTTCTTGATAACATTTAGAATAAAACAGTCTCTTCTAGTTAAAATTAGAATGTTTTAAATTTCATTTAGAAAAAAATTCAAATCAAAATCTTTAAAAATGAATTTTTGATGAATTTTTAAAAATTTTCTTAGGTCAAAAAAGTGTAAAAAACTTTTCCCAACTTTGAAAATTTTTTAAATTTTTTTGACGACATTTAGAATAAAGCGATCTCTTTAAGTTAAAATTAGAATATTTTCAGTTTTATTTAGAAAAAAAATTAAATCAAAATTTTTAAAAATGAATTTTTGATGAATTTTTAAAGTTGATGGATTTTTTTAAATTAGGTTAAAAAGTGTCAAAAATGTTTATCAAGATTGAAAATTTTTAAAATTTTTTTGACGACATTTAGAATAAAACGGCCTTCTTTAGTTAAAATTAGAATGTTTTAAGTTTCATTTAAAAAAAAATCAAATCAAAATCTTTAAAAATGAATTTTTTATGAATTTTCAAAGGTGATCGATTTTTTTAAGTTAGGTTAAAAAGTGTCAAAAATGTTTACGAACTTAAATTTTTTTTTTTTCATTTTTTTTACAACATTTAGGATAAACCGGTCTTTTTTTAGATAAAATTAGAATATTTTTAGTTTCATTTAGAGGAAAAACTAATTCAAAATCTTTAAAAATGAGTTTTTGATGAATTTTTAAAGTTAGTTTTCTTAAGTTAAAAAGTGTCCAAATTTTTTTCCAACTTTGAAATTTTTTTTAATTTTTTTGATAACGTTTAGAGTAAAACAGTCTCTTCTAGTTAAAATTAGAATGTTTTAGAATTCATTTAGAAAAAAATTCAAATCAAAATCTTTAAAAATGAATTTTTGATGAATTTTAAAAATTTTTTTTGACAACATTTAGAATAAAGCGGTCTTTCTAAGTTAAGTTTAGGATGTTTTAAGTTTCATTTAGAAGAAAAATCAAATCAAAAACTTCAAAAATGAATTTTAAAAACCAGAGCTAATTCTAAGGGATTCTACGTTGAAAATGTTAATGGTAAAATGTTGGGTTATACTTCGTATATCCTCAAAAATAAGTTGAGGAAACTATACATTTGATAATACTGTCATCATACACTCAGAGTTTTATGCACATCGGTGATCGAACGTTTCTAACATCTGTCGCAGTGAGAAATTTGCAATATTCAAATCTAACTCGAGCTACAAATCATTTTATCGGGAATACTCGATTCTCATTAGTTTACATTTGAATCTTTGAATATTTCTTGCATACATTAAGAACCAATCATATGTCTACAAAATTCAAATTGATTCTAGTTGTCAACGGATCACTATTGCAAGTTGTTTCAAATTAACGGACAAAGCTTGAAGCTACCTGGATTTAATCTATGAGCAAACAATGTAGATTATTAAAATATTCTTTATTCAACCAAAGATACATATAAAATCTTATAAGTCCTTATTTTCATCTTTTTCTAATATTTTGATTAAACGATCTTGCACTCTTGCTCTCCATCAACGTTAATTTCATGTATCACACGTTTCTTTATAATAAAATGAATAATGCTACACCAACTAATTTCATTTCTTCTTCAAATTCGTATCGACTTTCCATAACCTTTTTCATGTCTTTTCATTCCAAATGTTATAAGAATACTGACATTAGTTTTGTCCATGAAAGCGATTTCCAACAGTTTCTGTTTTTTTAACGAATAAAAATATAAGATTTTATGCATGTGATCAAAGTGAAACAATTTAATTGATTAGAAATATCCCAAAGCGTTAAAGAAACTTACAATTTGCAAATTTAACAGGAGTTACAAGTCATTTTATCGAGAAAAGTCGATTCTCTAGAAAATTTAAATGGTCCCTAATTTTATCAATACACCCTAATTTTATCACTACAGCAAGTTCTCTCAAATTAAGCGACAAAATTAGAAGCTCCTGGGACTTTATCTATGAGCAAACGATGTAGATTTTTCAAATGTCTTTTATTCATTCGAAAATACATATGAAGTCTTATAAGTCTTTATTATCTTCTTTCTCTAATATATTGATTAAAGCATCTTGCAATAGCGCTCCTTATTGACGTTAATTTCATGTATTACACGCTCCTTTATAATAAAATGAATAACGCTGCAATAGCTTCTTTCATTTCTTCTTCAAATTCGTCCCTAACCCATTCCACGACTTTTATTTTCAAATGTTCTGAGAGTACTGGCATTAGCTTTGTCCATAAAAGCGATTTCCAATGGATTCTGATTTTTTTCAGCCAGCCAAATTGTTTCCTTTTAATTGATTGGAAATGTCTCAAACTGTTAGGTTGATTGATTGATTACTTTTACAACCAAAGTTATTATGAATATCGTTTCACTCCATTTTCTTTGAAGACAACGTGGAGTGGCACAATGCAAATATGCGAACCTAAGCTAGGTCCACATGACAAAACTTTTGACGCTTGATTCATAAGTGTGATTGGTTCTGTGAATGGTGGTGTAACCATTCGATTTTGGCTATGAATCCATATATGCGTTTTCGGAAAACCGTTTGATTGAGGTTATTTAGACTGTATAATGAAGTCTGCTCAAATTACGTCTTTTTTCTAAAAAGTACGTCCATGGTAGGCTTTTCCCTACGGGATGGGCAGCCCACGGATGGTATTTAAAACAACGTGATATCTAAAACTGCGTATACAAATCGTGCCTCAAAGGTTTTGTCATACTAACATACAATTAAGGTGACTATGTTCTACAGCGACAATGCACTACTCGACGTATCACGTCACTATATACACCAATCAAAACTTGCCACACAGCACTGATAATACCGCTTTCATACAATTTGTATCATACAAAACGCTTAAAACATTTCTAAAACGTTTGGTAGTTGCGTTGTGAAGTTCTAATATGTAGTCACCTATGAGGTACCTACATACAAAATGTGTTCCTGTCTTAATTTATGTTCCAAATACAGCAAAATTGAGACTCAGATTGGGTTGGTTAATTTAACCGTTTGTGTACCACGAGCCACGTTTGTACTCTTCAGATTTTGTGCCGAGAAAAGCCAGGGCATTTGGTCGAAAGAGACAACTGGCCTCCCACTCGAATTTTTCTTGTCGAAATTTTCGACGTGTAACTGAAGGAGCGTTAACGCGTTTTCGGCTTTTTTTTCGATAGATAGGAGCGCTTTTTAGCTTTTCTTGACCCATAATCGAAGCAGCTCGATCGCACTCCTTGGCGCTTTACGATCGAGTATTTTTCAAAACCCTCTGGTACGCAAACGATTAATTTTGTATATGTTTCCTAATAACGTAGAACAATGAACATTTAAGAAACAAATCTTTAAAAAAAAATTAACAACATAAATACCAAATTAAAGGTACACTGTTACAAATAAGGAGTTAAATTTAACTCAATTTTAACTAAATCTGGAAGTTCCCTCGCGACCATCCGTTTCGGAGACAAATTTATATGTAGTGAAAAGTTTAACTAATATAATTTGTGACATGTAGTGAAATTCCTTTTAAAAAGTAGTTAGGGTTTACACAGAGACGGAGGAAAGTAATTCCAAAAAATTGGTAATTAACTACCTATAGTTTGTTGCTCTAACTAATTATAGTTTGTTAATGCAAGATTTTTCGGATAGTTTAAACTCTTTGTACGAATACAATTTACTCCGTTTTGTAGTTAAAGATATCTTTAGGCGTGTTAGTACAACCCCTTAAGGGATAAGTCGAACTCTTTATTTGTAGTTAAACTTTATATTATTCTAGTTAAAAGTATTCTAGAAAGAGTTACATATCCAGGTCAGTACTTTTGTTATAAAGGTTTTTGGACAGGATCGTATTGAAATAATAACAGTTATGTTTACTTTTTAAAAATATATTAACAAATAATTATTTATTACACCAACCGTACCTTTACCACGTTCTATTAAAATGTAATCGTTATTTCATTTTTCTTTGTTTTTCTTTCATGAAATTTGAGCAAGATTATTGATGATCCAACAGCAATGAGAAACGGTTGATCTGTTTTCTTTTCATGTAAAGCCTGATATAAACTTTTGGTTAACTAAAATATCAATATTATTAGATTTATTGGTGGCTAATAGAAACACACTTTCGCCTACATCATGGAAAATAATCAATTTATGGCTTGCATCAGCAATTGGTTCCTTTTTTGCTCCTCCTCTTCCTAGTAACGTAAAGAGTGCATTTGTGTTACTATCCCAATCTGTAAAAAAAGGATATCAAAAAAGACGCACAAGAGTTTTACATTTGTTATCGCCTTTTGGTGGTTCCTTATGAGTTTCAGATCTGTATATATTCAAAACTTTTTCAATATATTTTGGAACGTTTTCCCGTATTGTTCCAAAAGGTATAAATTTTAATCGAAAATTTAATGTAATCTAAAAAGAAAAACAATGATTTTATTAGGAAAACTGAATATCTATCTTGGAATACACGATGATACGTCGAATGAAATCGTAAACGTCGCCGATTTTTTGTCTTTGATGGCGGCGATGGCGCCAAACCATACCGACGCGACGCACGGCTTCTTACAATTTGCATTAATAATAATAATTTTATTGAACTTAAGCTCAACGAATAAACCTATGTATCTAATAAACAACATATACTTTACAAAAGACTCCTTAACTAACAATACAGCAAAATAATTCTGTACTTATCAGCCACATCAATTAAATCTTTAGATAATTGGTTTCCACTTATTTTCACCCACTTCTTCCGATAAGAATACGTATATACCAGTGGTCCATTTCCATTGTAAGAATAGGTACTGTAAGACACTTCCAACAAATCAATTCGTTTACGCTCAACGATCAGTCGTCTAAATAATCGCTAACCGCCATCATCGATGTGGAAGGGTTGAGCAAGAGTCACGTGATGTGATCATGTGACTATAACAACATAATGTAGGGGTGAAAATCGTATTAAATGTAGTTAACATATTTGTATTTTAATTTCAACGAACACGTAGAGTTAAAATTTGTTAAGTTCATCTCAGCGGAGTAGAAGTGTTAACACCGTATTGGTAACACTTTTAAACAGATGATTTTCACTCTGAATGGAGTTACTACTTATCGGAATTTAGTCAAATTTAACATTTTTTTGTGGTAATATTCCACCTTATACCAGCAGAGTTAAATATCTCCGTAAAATTTTTAACAGTGTAATTTTGTAAATTGTGTACAAAAATAAAATCTTAAAAACGATTTTTTTTTCAAAGGTCTTCTTGAGATATACTTCTCCATTCTTCGATTATGAAATCTAGTTATAGGATAACTTGGGATTAAGTTGGTAAACTTTATAAAATATTTCCTATTAAACTAAATAATTAAAAAATCGACATATTTCTTAAAAACATAATTAATAACATAAAGCAAGGTAGAAAGCAAAAGGAAAGTAATTTCTACACAAACATTCTATAAATCGAATAAGATTTCTTCTAGCTACAGAAACATTTATAGTTAACTAACAATAAGACTAGAACATTAGCCTTAACTCTAACACTAGACCTAGCACTAAGAGCTTGCGGTTTTAGCCGTGTGTTTTTTGAAAAAGTGCTTGACGTTTCGGTTGTAACCTTTTTCAGAAAAGTTGCACTTCGAACTCGTTTCTGAAGAAGGTTGTCAAAGGTCTAGTCTTAGAATTAGAATTAATATTAGTTCAAGTCTTAATGTTAGTTCATTGTCAGTTAAAATCGGCCGTGGAAGCCTTCATATTTATATCAAAATAATTTTGATTTTAATCGGTGTTATTCTAATAAAGAGTCTTATTGTATCTCTAAGGAAATACAAGAAAGTTTTCCTCTATTTTTGATTAATAGAAAGACAAGTTTTCTCACATTTCTGGATTTCGTCCAGATATCTAATGACACGTTATCCCGAAAAGTGGTAAATACACAAATATTACAATTACTATAATAAGCAAGACAATCTGAACTGAACTCAACCTTAATCTAATAATTTTAATTCATAAATAATTTCTTAAAAATAATAAATAACGAATTTTTTTTAAATATAAGTACATCTAGTCTTTATTTTACATTTCATGCCAATTTTCCACAAACTTCCTTTCGATTCCGAACCATTTCGAACAAATAAAACGAAGAAGAGACGATTTCCAATCATTTTTCCGAGAGTGCCCGACGTGTGTTTTTGTAACTGATTGAAAGAATATTGCCTGGCAGGGTTTTTCCTCGCGCGTCCAATGATTGTTCGGAGGTACAGAAAATTAAATATCCCTTTCGGAGCGGCGGAAATGAGTTTCGTGACAACCTAGACTAGACCCTTTAAGCTTCGCACCCCTCTACAAAGTTACATCCTCCCTAACACCTCACATTAAATACCAAATAACTCAAATAAACAACCAAAAAAGATCTTTAAATAAAACAGGTCACCTTTAACACCTCACATTAAATACTAAAAATTCTAAATAAACAACCAAAAAAATTCTTAAATTAAATAAAACAGGTCACCTTAACACCTAACATTAAATACCAAATAACTCAAATAAACAACCAAAAAATTCTTAAATAAAACAGGTCACCTTAATATCTCATATAAAATACCAAATGTTCCAAATATTCCAAATTTTCCAAATGAATAAACAAAAATTTCTTAAATAAGTAAAAAGGTAAAGGTAAAAAATGATTTCTTTTGAGGAGGAATTGTTATGTTTGGGAATTTATTCTACTATCGTCTTTTCCCCCTTAAAAACCCCCAACCGTTTGTTGGGATAGGGCGTGAACGTTTACAAAAGAGGGGGAGTACAAGTGAAATCTATTATTAAATAAAAGGGGTGCCCCAACAACCTGTTACCCCAAACTGAATTAGGAAACAATCCCCGTTTACAATTCCACCCTATTTCGATAACTTAACTAAGCGATTAATCACAGATTAAGGAAATTAATCGTTTCGAAAAAAATTACTATTCTATCTCTTTATTTAAATATTTGTAAAATTGGGTAATTATAAAAAAATGACTTTTTCATTCACTGATAATTTAGTTCAGTGATGACTTACGATTAAAAATGAAACACTCCGATTTGAAACTTACATTAAAAAAATTTGTTACTCCGTCTCTGTCTTTAGTTTTACAAATCCCTCACACCTCGAAATTTCTCGTAATCTTATCGACTTATTTAATAAACATTCGAAGGACCGACACAAACGCACCGTCAATACGGTTGTCAATAAGTGCGAAAGCGAGAGACGTACGAACATGGAAATGTCTACCTTATTCCCGGTTATCCTAAGGGATAAGACCGAGAGGACAATGGTAAGGAAAAAACTGGGTGCGCCTATTTGCACACATTCCGATATTTATGTTCGCCAAGAGATTTTATCGGATTTTAGTTTAGTAATAAAAGTTAAACTGTTGTGATTGTTGCAGAGGTGGAGAAACGGTTTCAAAGACGATATCTTTCACGAGATGACTTCAAGGTAGGATTTTTTTTATTTCATTTTTTTAATTTTAATTTTAATTTTAATTCCTAAAATTACAAAAAAAAAATATTATTACACAATAAACACTTTTTATCTTTAAAGGATATTTTATTACGAAACAAACTTAAAAACTTACAAAACAAAACTGTTAAAATAGATAAAATTGTCACTTACCTCGGTTAACAGAATTCCATTTAAACTGATTTTCTCGGTAAAGTTTAATATGGAGTAAAAATTTTGGAATTGTTTCGTTTCTATTACAACAACAACAAAACGTTTTCTTCTCGATATCCTCTCAACCGTATCCGAACAAGATACGAAGGTATAACACGAGCCGCGGTCGGCAGCTCGGATAGCAGGCGGCGGCAAGTTAGCAGGTTACGGCTTGCACAAGTCCCTCTCGGACCACGAAGAACGAACGGCAGCGCGCGGTATCGTAAATAAAACATCGGATACGGCAAACGCATTACCATTAATTTAAATGCAATTACGACTTCTTCTGTGGGCGGCTCGCTCGACTTACCACCTTACAAACCGAGTTCCTTTACGTAATTTAAAATCTTAACGCCGGAAATTTTTACGAATTTTTTAAGGAACAACAAATTCTTTAGAATATTTGGAATTGTCTTGAAAATTATTAAAAAGTTTAAGTTAAAATGTTAAGTGCTACACGTTTCAGATAGAAAAGAAGAACAAAAAAAATTTTTTTGGGCTTATTAACCCGTTGACTACCGTAACATAATTGCTTTTAAAGCAAGACAGTGATGTAGTTCTGTCTCTAATTTTATTATAACATTTTACGTCTTGGCAATAGAGTTCTATTTCATTGTTGGTGAATACCGTATTCCAAGAAATATTCATGAAAAATAAAACCCATAAATCAGACAAAACTTTCCTACAAAATTGTGACATCCTGAATTCAAATCTAATCTCAGATTTATCCCAAACGTCAGATTTTTAAGATATCTTAACCTATAAGTACTAAAAACACTGATTTTCAACAATCAATTTTATCACTTCAGTTTTGAAATGAAATAATGCAGCGAATAAATTTTTATTTATTTTTCCAGTTCAAAATGCATTTTGATTTTTTTAATAGCTTCCTTTTGGGAGTTCCTTTTAGAAAAATCGTCTTTTTATAATTGACTAATTGTGGTCGGTGCAGTAGATTAGCAAAAAATGGTTTGGAGACAATTTCAAAAAAATGTAAGGTTTTCAAATTCTTTCCAGCTAGAAAACACCCAGAATTCTTATGTTTTTGGATTCAATTTTTATAAAGTCTGCATTAATTTTACGGCCATTTCTTATGTCAATACGTCTACAAATATAACAAAACTTATTAATTTTCTTAATACAGTGGCTTCTTGAAGTCATCGTTATTTGTAAATTGTTAACTAAGATTACTGTTACTTAGCCTCTTATAAATTCATGATTGGACAAAAGGTGATGTTACAGAAAGATGGGTTTTTCAAGAACAAATTAACCCTTTCGCAGATATTGGCATACATACTTACCACTAACCTTACGTTCAACTAGTCAATTTTTAAAAATTCATTTCTAAGAAAGTAATTATTCTCAAGATTAGAAATTTTATCAGGATTTAGATCAAAACTTAATCTTTATTTTCACCAGAAATGAATTTTCTACGAATTTTAGTTTTTTCTACAGAAGCGAAACGACAATCTACTAATTAAGTTTTAAAAATTCATATCAAAGCAACATATCTCAACTTTGGCTTCCTCTACCTCAAAAACTAAATCAGTTAGGGAAAAATACTTTAAATAAGAGTTATTCCACATTCGATTCCGAACATATTTTGTCATAAAAAATTTTTCGTACAATTGATATTTATGGAGTTGTAGCCCAAAAGCTGGAACATCCCCAAAACGTCATACCTAAATTTTGGCTTCCCCTACCTCAAAAACTAAACCAGTTAGGGAAAAATACTTTAAATAAGAGTTATACCACATTCGATTCCGAACATATTTTGTCATAAAAAGTTTTTCGTACAATTGATATTTATGAAGTTGTAGCCCAATAACTGGAACAATCCCAAAACGGCATACCTCAACTTCGGCTTCCTCTACCTCAAAAACTAAACCAGTTAGGGAAAAATGCTTTAAATAAGAGTTATTCCACATTCGATTCCGAACATATTTTGTGATAAAAAATTTTTCGTACAATTGATATTTATGGAGTTGTAGCCCAATAACTGGAACAATCCCAAAACGTCATATCTAAATTTTGGCTTCCTCTACCTCAAAAACTAAACCAGTTAGGGAAAAATACTTTAAATAAGAGTTATTCCACGTTCGATTCCGAACATATTTTGTTATAAAAAAATTTTTCGTACAATTGATATTTATGGAGTTGTAGGCCAATAACTGGAACAGCCCTAAAACGGCATACCTCAACTTCGGCTTCCTCCACCTCAAAAACTAAACCAGTTAGGGAAAAATACTTTAAATAAGAGTTATTCCACATTCGATTCCGAACATATTTTGTCATAAAAAATTTTTCGTACAAGTGATATTTATGGAGTTGTAGCCCAATAACTGGAACAGTCCTAAAACGGCATACCTTAACTTCGGCTTCCTCTACCTCAAATACTAAACCAGTTAGGGAAAAATACTTTAAATAAGAGTTATTCCACATTCGATTCCGAACATATTTTGTCATAAAAAATTTTTCGTACAATTGATATTTTTGGAGTTGTAGCCCAATAACTGGAACAATCCCAAAACGTCATATCTAAATTTTGGCTTCCTCTATCTCAAAAACTAAACCAGTTAGGGAAAAATACTTGAAATAAGAGTTATTCCACATTCGATTCTGAACATATTTTGTCATAAAAAATTTTTCGTACAATTGATATTTATGGAGTTGTAGGCCAATAACTGGAACAGCCCTAAAACGGCATACCTCAACTTCGGCTTCCTCCACCTCAAAAACTAAACCAGTTAGGGAAATATACTTTAAATAAGAGTTATTCCACATTCGATTCCGAACATATTTTGTCATAAAAATTTTTTCGTACAATTGATATTTATGGAGTTGTAGCCCAATAACTGGAACAATCCCAAAACGTCATATCTAAATTTTGGCTTCCTCTATCTCAAAAACTAAACCAGTTAGGGAAAAATATTTTACACAAGAGTTATTCCACATTTGATTCCGAACATATTTTGTCATAAAAATATTTTCGTACAATTGATATTTATGGAGTTATAACCCAAAAGCTGGAACAGCCCTAAAACGGCATACCTCAACTTCGGCTTCCTCTACCTCAAAAACTAAACCAGTTGGGGAAAAATACTTTAAATAAGAGTTATTCCACATTCGATTCCGAACATATTTTGTCATAAAAAATTTTTCGTACAATTGATATTTATGGAGTTGTAGCAAAATAACTGGAACAATCCCAAAACGTCATACCTAAATTTTGGCTTCCTCTACCTCAAAAACTAAACCAGTTAGGGAAAATACTTTAAATAAGAGTTATTCCACATTCGATCCCGAACATATTTTGTCATAAAAAATTTTTCGTACAATTGATATTTATGGAGTTGTAGCCCAATAACTGGAACAATCCCAAAACGTCATATCTAAATTTTGGCTTCCTCTACCTCAAAAACTAAACTAGTTAGAGAAAAATACCTTAAATAAGAGTTATTCCACATTCGATTCCGAACATATTTTGTCATAAAAAGTTTTTCGTACAATTGATATTTATGGAGTTGTAGCCCAATAACTGGAACAATCCCAAAACGTCATACCTAAATTTTGGCTTCCTCTACCTCAAAAACTAAACCAGTTAGGAAAAAATACTTTAAATAAGAGTTATTCCACATTCGATTCCGAACATATTTTGTCATAAAAAATTTTTTGTACAATTGATATTTATGGAGTTGTAGCCCAAGAACTGAAACAACCCCAAAACGGCATACCTAAATTTTGGCTTCCTCTAACTCAAAAACTAAGCGAGTTAACGAAACATGTTTCAAATAAAAGTTATTTTATGTTTGACTACGAACGTATTTTCTTCTAAACATTTTTTCGTACAATCGGTATTTATAGGGGTATAGTCCAAAAACTGGAACATCTTCAAAACGGCATACTACAACTTTGGATTCCTCTAACTCAAAAACTAAGCGAGTTAGAGAAGAATCTTTTTCCTCAGAAGAGAAAATATAAGTTAATGTCCTTAATTGTAAATTTTAAGCTTTCTAAAAATAAAGCTAGATTTTAAAAGCGGAATTGTCTGTTAATTACATTAAAATTGGATGTTTAATACAATCAGATACAACTTTATTATATTTTAGTGTATTGGTATACAACATTACCACTACGGATCGATTAATTAAAAAGTGGCGAAACTCTCAAAAATATAATTTATCCACGAAAGGGTTAAGATATTGGAACAATTTTAAATGTATGTTCAATGGGAACAGTGTTACTTTCAAAACCTGCATAAAATTTTGTGAGTAATAGTTCACACGTTACGTTATTTAATCCCGAAGATGTTTAAAAACCTAAGTTTTTGCATTTTTAGCTTAGATTATTTCGAAAGCCTGATGTGATGGAACAATTTTGACGATGAATTTAAGTTCCATGGATCCAAAACAGGAGACTTTTGTCTGATTTATGGGTTTAAAAAATGTTGGTTAGTGTACTTAATCGGTAACATGAATTTTTTAAAACCAAGCTGTATCTCATACTCTTATCATAGATTGTCTCCCTACTTTCTGCATTTTGCACGTTCTTCTTTTTTAAAGATGAGATATTCATTTGTAGAGATCGAAAAGGCCATCATTATATTTAACTTTTTAAATAGTGACTTGCAGCTCTGTAATTGATTTACATTTATTAGCATCCTGAGTGCCTTTTTTGCATCAAACATAGTGATTGAAGTTCATTCATTATGGCAGTAACTTACAAATGGAGATTTTAAATTTATAACAAATTGCTTTTAAAACAGGAGGATGATGTAATTTAGTTCTCTTTCTAGTGTTATTATAAAATTTTACACCTTGATAATAGACAGATTGTTGGTAGATACTTAATCGGTAACATGGGATTTAGAAAGCTAAACTGTTTCTTGTACTGTAATCATAGATAGCCTCCCTACTTTCTGCATCCAATATGTTCTCCTTTATAACGATGAGATACTTATAGATATATGAATTGATCGAATAGACGGTTATTATATTGCCACTTGCGGTGGCGAGAAATTCACGGCTAAGCGTGTCAGGTGAGTCATTTTTCTACCTGCAAGAATGGTCTGATGACGTGCGTAATACGTCGCTGGCGTTCCAATAACAAAAGCATTTTCACATGGTCCGTCTTTCCACCCCAAGTGGTTAAGTTTTTAAACAGTTTATTGCAGTTCTGTAGTTGACTTACGTTCAATAACATTCTGAGTCCCTATTTTTGTACCAAAAATTTTGGAAAAATAACCTTAAATGTGATATTATAAGACAAAAAACTCTGAAAATTTGATTAGTACACCATTAATGTTACATGTACAATGTAGTATATTTATCAAACATGTCTCTGCTCTGAGCTTGAAAACAACTATTTATGAGTTAAGTTTCTTTTTCCAACTCATTAATCATTGACATATAACAAAAATAAGATCGACTCTGAAATGAATTAATCTAAAAATCGATCGAAAAAAGAGTCTAACAATAAGATGGATCTTTATAAAAATCCCTTTTTATGTTTTTAACGTTCGACTTTCAATCGACAATATGCACCAACTGTCCAGGTTGGTTAAGTAAGATAAAAACATGTAAATCATAAGGTGTCTACTAAACTAACAATAAGACTACTTAGAACTAACTCTAAGGCCATCTACACATGAGTCAACTAATTTGCAATTCGAGTTTCAAATCAGTTGGAGATGCAACCGTTTGGTGACTTTGCCCGTGTACAAGAACGGGGATCCACACACGAGCGATAAAAATGAGACCAATTTACAATCAATTCAATAAGTGCGGGGCTCGATTAAATTTTTTTTCACAGGGCCCCACAAAGTTTAAATAAAAATCTTGATTTGGCTGTTTAGATATTGAAACAATATAAACTTGAAACATGGAATCTTTCTAAAATAAAGATCATGGGACAAAATCGACGTCTAAAAAAAGGTCATGATTTTTTGATGACACAAGTCAACATTTTTCTATATTATAAAATATAACATGTTCACTTCATGGAGCTTTATAAAATCAAAGTCAAACACTACATAATGCGGGTCCCCAATTTTAAAATGCGGGGCCCTTTCAAACGTGAGGCCCGATTGGGGACAATCGCTCCAATCGCCTCATATCCGGCCCTGGGTCTAACACTAGACCTAAGACTAGGATTTTTAGGCGTGTCTCATGACGTCAAGAAGGCGAAAGACGTGTAATATTTAAAACAATTTTAAAATAAATTTCCTTCATTTGCACAACATTTGAGTTTTGTTTAAAACATCTAGAATAAGGAGCTTTCGAGTTTAGTCTTTTGAAAAAGCGTTTTACGTTTCAGATGCAATGTTTTTTCTTCAGAAACGAGTTCGAAATGAGTCACTTCGGAAGCTCCTAGTTCTAGGTCTAGTTTTAGGCTAGTCGTCCATTGGATCCGTAGTCGTGTCACTAGTAGTCGCAACTTGTCTTACAATTTTCAGTCGTACGACTTTGGGACGATTGAGGTCGTCCATTGCAAGCGACTAACATACTACGTAGTTCGCGATATTTTTTTGGTATTTTTTGTCCTTTACATCTCACAGCGGGGTTTTTTTTTTCCAGAACCGCACTAATAAATTTTTATAAGTTCATAGAAAATAGAACTTGTAACTATGTTGTAGTAACTTGCTAACTATGAAAAGTTAGAAAACTAATATCTCAAAAGTATAGTAAAATTACGATGAACGATCCCGTTGGAAGGATTCGATGCCTGCCTAGGATATGACGCCCAGAATGTATGTAATATTCGGGCGCTTGTATTCAATGTTTTGAAAACTTAAAGTAAATATCCAGGTATTCCCCGAGTTTGTTCAACGTTTTTATATAAAATATAAAAAAATATATTTCATTTTTATATAAAATACTATGCAACTACGCGCAAAATCCCATCTCAGAGGGATCAGTCGCAAGTTTGATGTAGTCAGCTAACAAGTCGTGCGACTATTTAGTCGGTTGCACTGAACGCGGTTCATATACTATCTCTGTATTGGAATTAGGGTACGTACACACCAAGCGGTTTTTGTCGACTCGACAGCGCCTCGACAATCGCGCGAAACGATCACACTAGAAGTGAAGTCGTACGACAGGATGTCGTCCTCTAAACAGACCAATGCAGTGTTTCCCAACCTCTTTGTGCCATGTCCCACCTTTGCCTTTCAAAAATTCTTATGGCCCCCCTATGTAACATACATAATTTTAGGTTTTACAATGGTTTTCTTGCCCATTTGGTTGAATTTAGGTATCTGATTTTTGTTTCCTCACAAAACCATGCCATCGTTCTTTTTATATTAAATAAAGTTTTAACTGAATAATCATAAAGCAATTCTGCGCGTTCTTTTTAATACTCCATATTTGTTATATCAGACAAATCCACTAACATTGACGGCATCATCCATGTTGGAAAATCAATTTGTTTTAAATCAGAAAATCTTTCATTTAAATTAGCCGATAGAACATTTAGATGATTGACAATAACAAGTAGAATGGTATTAGTTACTGCACATTTCTAGAGCCAATAAAACTGTTCAAAGTTTTTGTTCTAATGTTTCTGACATAACTTAATATGGGTAATGAAACCAAATATCTTCACTTTTGCATCTACGAGAGTTTTATTTGTTCCTTTAACAAACGCTTTACCATCCATTATTAGCAAATACTTTATTTCAGATTTGTCGCTTAAAAAATCACTGACAAGTGATTATCAAACAATTCCATAGATCTTTTCATCTTACTTCAGTATGAAGTAAAAGTCTCACATGGTCTTCATTTTGTTTTTCACAAAATACCTTGAAGATAAGCTCACATTTAGCATTAGCTATAAAGCTATTAGCTGCATTAACAAACTTTATTACTGAATATACCTCGTTTAGAAGAGGCGAGATATTTTTAGTTATCAAACACTCAGTTGATATTTTGGTATCGTCAAGCCAAATTATACCAAATAATTATTTACTGCAATTATTTAAGAATTTACTTTTTTCGTTAAATTTGGGCTAAATTTTGGAATTTTGGAAAGGGCTAAACTGACGTAGAGTTGATTTTCGAATTGTCCCCCTGTGGAGCGTGGGCCCCACGTTGGGAAACACTGGACCAACGCCTCATCTATCTAAACACCGTGTGAACACTTCAATTAAAAACGTGAGAATGATATGTCGAGAGACTTGGTTTGTCGAATGGGCGCCGTCGGTAAAATCATAGGTCGAGTCGACACCATTCGACCGTCGCGATGTAGTCGACGTCGTCTGAACAGTTTGGACGATTTCAAAGAAACATTTGTCGATTCGACGGTCGAGCCGACTGTCGAGTCGACAAAAACCGCTTAGTGTGAACGTAGCCTTAGTCGCGTCAATACGGACATATACGCAAAATTTTCTATAGTCGTACGACTACGTGTCCAGTGGACGACCAACCTTAGAATTAGTGTTAATGTTAGTTCTAGTCTTAGTTCAGAAATAAAATAATTTGTGCCGATGTCTAGTGCCAACAATTTAACCGTTTGGCAACACTAATATGCGAAAAAAACGTTGCAACTTTCTTCAGAAACATGTTCGAATGGGTGTCTTAACCGTAGCAGTTCAATTTGATCAACAGTATTTCGCGATTCATACAATCAAACATTTTCATTAGGTACGGCTATAATGTGGAAATCCTTGATTTGTTAAATCTCTTATAATTAACTTAAGTAGATTAATTAACGCCTTATTGTTTTTTAATTTTTGTGATCTCTAACCCTTCAGGGAATGAAAATTGTTCAAAAAATTTGTTAACTATGATGTTGAGTGTTTGAATAGTGGATGTATACCTACAATAAATTTTAAAATATTTAATAAAACAAGGGTTGTATACTAAATCTGTAGATTTTATTTAATGTTCTCGACTCTCCAGGAGTTTCGGTGTTCCCGTCGTCTTCAGGACAATCGCGACATAGTTGGAAAATGAAACTGTTAACATAGGGTTTAATTATGTTTCATTTTTTCGTTATGACGCAATTGGACTCAAGACGGGAGGATCGCGGAAACTTCTGGGTAATCGAGAACATTAAATAAAATCTACAACTTCAGTATACACCCTTTGTTTTATTACATATCAACTGAAGAAGATCACTGAAGAATGGAGAACTACATAGCATATTTAAAATATGTCTTGACAAGCCATAGTAGTCCTCTGATACTCTGTTTTTCAGTTGCATTGCTATGAAAATTCCATGTTATCGATTAAGTGCATTGGCCGATATTTTTTAGATCCATAAATCAGATAATAGCCTCCTATTTTGGATGCGTTGAACTCAAATTCAGCGTCAGAATTTAAAATGTTACTTCTCAATTCACATTATTTCATTTAAAATTACCTTCGGATTTTTCTCTCTTTTCCCCCATTTTCTCTTCCTCCAAATCTTAACTCCTTTCTTCTAATCCATCCCAAATTAACTTATCTTAATCCAACCTTACCTCTTGACAAAATATCCAAAACATTTAACTTTGGTTTAATTTTGGCTTCTCTTTGAATATGTAAAAAATGTAGATGTAAAAAATTTGATTTCTACCGAATGATGATTAGAGTATAAATTCGTTACGATTTTTCTTTTTATATAGAATACTAGTAATGCAATTTACTGCCACATTTTTAAATTTCATAAGAAAATAACTTAATTTAGCTTAAAATTGTGAAATGTCGTCTAAAATTTTAAAAGATTGTCGAATTTCGTCTAAAATTTCACCCAATTTTGTATACAATTGTCTAAAATTGTTAAATTTGGTTTAATTTCATCAAAATTTTTCAAATTTCATTAAAAAATAACAAACTTTAACTTAAAATTGTGAAATTTCGTCTAAATTTTAAAAGATTCTCGAATTTCATCTAAAATTTCGCCCAATTTCATATAAAAATTGTTTAAAATCATTGAATCTAATTTAACTTCATCTACATTTTTCAAATTTCATTAAAAAATAACATACTTTACCTTAAAAGTGTGAAATTTCGTCTAAAATTTTGAAAAATTGTGGAATTTCATTTAAAATTTCACGCAATTTCGTATAAAATTGTCTCAAATTATTGAATTTTGTTTAACTTCATCTAAATTTTTAAATTTCACTAAGAAATTACTTACTTTACCTTAAAATTGTGAAATTTCGTCTAAAATTAAAAAGAATTATCGAATTTCATCTAAAATTTCACCCAATTTCGTATAAAATTGTCTAAGATTATGGAATTTCTTTTAATTTCATCTAAATTGTTCAAATTTCATTAAAGAAATAGCATAGTTTACCTTAAAATTGTGAAATTTCGTCTGAAATTTCATTCAATTTCGCATAAAATTGTTTCAAATTATTGAATTTCGTTTAATTTCATGTAAATTTTTCAAATTTCATTAAAAAATAACATACTTTAATTTAAAATTGTGAAATCTCGTCTAAAATTTTAAAAGATTGTCGAATTTCGTCTAAAATTTCACCCAATTTCGTATAAAATTGTCTAAAGTTGTCGAATTTTGTTTAATTTCATCTAAATTTTTCAAATTTCATTAAAAAATAACATACTTTAACTTAAAATTGTGAAATCTCGTCTAAAATTTTAAAAGATTGTCGAATTTCGTCTAAAATTTCACCCAATTTCGTATAAAATTGTCTAAAATTGTCTAAAGTTGTCGAATTTTGTTTAATTTCATCTAAATTTTTCAAATTTCATTAAAAAAATAACATACTTTAACTTAAAATTGTGAAATTTCGTCTACAATTTTAAAAGATTGTCGAATTTGGTCTAAAATTTCATCCAATTTCGTATAAAATTGTCTAAAATTGTTGAATTTTGTTTACTTTCATCTACATTTTCAAATTTCACTAAAAAATTAGTTACTTTACCTTAAAATTGTGAAATTTCGTCTAAAATTTTAAAAAATTGTCGAATTTCGTCTAAAATTTCACTCAATTTCGTATAAAATTTCCTAAAATTATGGAATTTCGTTTAATGTCATCTAAATTTTTCAAATTTCATGAAAGAAATAACAGACTTTACCTTAAAATTGTGAAATTTCTTCTAAAATTTTAAAAAATTGTCGAATTTCGTCTAAAATTTCGCCCAATTTCGTATAAAATGTTCTAATTTTATTTATTAATTTAGTAAAGATGAGTTGAAAAAAAAACTCCTTTACAACTTTATTATATATAATTTATGTTTATAGCAAGATAACTTAATTTTTTAAAAATATTATACAGAATATACCTACAACAAATTATTTTTTAAAAGTGAGAATTAAGTTTATCAAATTTCTTGAAATTACCAATCAATTTTTCCTCCACATTCTTATTTTATTATCGATGTTAACCGGTTATAAAATCACCGACCATCCCATTTTTATTATAATCATTAACTGGTTTTCCAAAGTTAATAGTTTATTGAAAACGTATTAACACTCACGTGAATTTTTATCGATAAATTGTAAGATAGGAAATTGAAAATAAATCTCGTTTTATGTCCTAATGAAACGGTAGTCTCCCGTTTCAATCAATCAATAGGTAATAATTCCCTCTAATAAACGAGTAAGTAGTAATGTCTTTTTTTTAACAATACGTGCTTCGTTTCAAACTTTATTTATCTACGTTCAGAGTGGATTCCTTCTCTTTCCTAATTACTAATTATTAGACTTACATTTTCTTTGTTCTTACCTTCGATCTATTTGTTCAATAAAAAAATTTTTTTTTTTTTTAATCGAGAATTTTATTTATATTTGAGGGGAAACTCTAAATTAATGTAATTTAATATTAACGCGTGATTAAAGACTTATAATTATTACATTTTCATGACGATTATTTTTGATCTGATTATTGAGTGTAAAAGGCATTGTCCTCAAAGTCTCTTAAAATAAAAAGTCTTTCCGATCCAATAATTTACGGCTTTTGGTCGGGACGTGTCGATTACTTATTCGCCCGAAGAATGCGCCACTTTGGCCGCCTCTCGGGGCCCATTTGTCTTCCGATCGGGGAAGAAATATTCATTAGGGAACCTGAATTAAGTCCAAAAAGTCGAAAAGGTCCAAAACGACCGTTCGACTCCGTCCGGCCGAACTTTAAATTATGCAGATGTATTCGGCAATCTCATGCAATTGTGCTGTTATTTAAAGGCCTCGAACTGCTCTAAACACAAAAGGCGCTTTTAATCTTTTAACATATCGGCTACTAACAATAAGTAACGAAAAAAATCGTAACGTGTAAATAATAATTTGTAGTCGTAATAGTTATAATAATAGTATCTCGGTAGTCGTGTTTCGATTGTAGGTAGAGACATAAATTTCAATCGGCTGGACGTGGGTGATTTATTTATTTGTCAATAAACCAGCGGCTGTCCACAGATTACAACTCAGATCTCGGACATGACTATAAATAGACCCGTGTCGGTTCTATTAATGAATGCAACGGTAGCGCCGGTTGCTAATTTTCTGTTATTATTGATTTCCCAATCGAGGTTTTAAAATCCGATTAAAATTAACCGCAATCTGTCCCTTAAGATATAAAACATTCATCTTGTCAATCAAAATTCATGTTTTAAATTGGTAATTTTTTTCCAAATTAAATATAAATTAATTTTTAAGGTGTTGATTGTTTAAGTCTCAAAATTATAAATAAAAAAATGAAAATGAAAAAGAAAAAGGAAAAAGGAAAAAGAAAAAGTATTAGTTTTAAAGTACACATAGGTACGGTGGACAAAGTAAAGAGTCGTGACTGACCCAACTCGCATAATGAGTGTAGTACAACTTCTTGAATACAAACCCGAGCGGTCAATTATGTTCGCCGGTGAATAATAATAGCAAATTAAAGGTATGCAGATAAAAGTCTCGGTGGTAAAGGGAGGCGGGAGGGAATCGAAGGGGGTTTAAAAGGGGGATCGGAGGAGTTAGAGGGGTTCTTTGCCGGACGGTCCGGTGTGTTAATGAAGGAGGACCGCGCCATTAGCCAGATGCGATCTGTTGCTCGGCCGGTAGCTTTGTAAATTCAGGATTTCGATCTCGAAAGAGAGGGCCGGGGGCTTATTTTCTTGTTCATGCCATTGCCACGACCGCGACCGCTACGATTGTATCGCGACGATATTTATTCGGTAGTTACGTGTGTAGTGCAACTTCGGGATCGGTTCGGTTCGTTCGCTCTCCTGAGGAACGGCCCGGTTTCGACGGTGAAATGTACCCCCGCCGTGTTAACTTGTACGATCATTACCAAAAGTATCTGATTACTTCACTTAGCTACGCTGTATATTATGTTATTCTATCTTCAATTAAAAAAAGAAAGAAAAATTTAAGAAAAAATTAAAATGTGAAGGTACATCTCAAATTGAGGCAACCAGCAATTAGCAATCAACGATCAAAAATAAAGCAAACTCACATTGGAGCAATTTGATATTGCAGAGAAGTGACATCAAACTGCTCCAATTTGAGAAACGTCACTTAATTATATGTAAAATGTCATTATGTGGCAATATCGCTGGTTGGTGGTTGCTTGTTGCTGGTTGCCTCATATGAGATAAATCATATCTGATACTGAAGTAACCAACAACAAGCAATTAGCAACCAGCAACAAACGATATTGCCTCCTAATGACATTTTACATAGAATTAAAGCAGACGTCAAACAATGGAACAATCCGATTTCACCTCTCTATTTCGTCGATGTGCCTGCAATATCCGCTATGTGACATTTTTCCCGAAAACGCGATATATGGCAAAATAGACTCATCAAATGGGAATACACCATCTGACAAAACGCTATAATATACCAAACATTCATTTGTATTATTATTTTGTGAAAAGTAAAAGTGACAAGAAGTTAGTTTTTTGATCCATCTTTTCTACCAGTTAATATTTGAATCCGTGAAAAGTAAAAGTCTCTATGTGTTTGCCATAAACGAAAATCAGCTATATGCTTTTAAGTTTTATAAAAAAACAATTAAATATTGGAAGTCCTTTTATAAAAAATTAATTAGTTTTTATTCATTCCTGTAAAATTTGTTAAAATGCACATAGCGGATTTTGCAGGCGCATCGACGATTTGCAATATCGAACTACTCCAACGTCAGACATCATTTGAGCCGTTCAGTGCACACATCGATTAACTCCACTTTTCGAAAAATCTTAAATTTAAGTGTCAAAGCACTTGGTACAGTCATAAAGTTTTATATTTATAATAACTTTCCTGAATAATAAAAATTAACACCATTAAACGGCGAAATTTGTTTGGCCATTGAATAAAAAGTAATTTATTTCAGAAGCCATTTTGATTGACTCCATACTGTAATGTAAATCCAAATGACACATCAAGATTTTTTTTAACAAAAGCTTTGGAACAATCAATCAGTACTTGAAAAGTAACCATCACAGGATTTCCAGTAAATTGGATTAAAATGTGCTGGATAAAGTTAGAAAAGTCCAAACCCCTATCTCATTCAATTCAAATGTGACTATAATGAAAATACAGAATTTGAAATCATTAATATAAGAAAGTCTGTACCAGGTAGACCGCAAAGTTTGAAAAATATAAATCAGACTTTATTAAATCCTAAAGGTAGAACTGTAACAAGGGAAAAATGGAGAGACACGATGGACCTACTAAAATTCATTCCTCCTGTTAAACATGATTACTTTAAAAACTTGACAACATACTGAAATGACGAATCCTCACATTCAGCTGGTGAAGAAGACATTATTTATAATATTCCAGATGAATTAGTCACAAATAATATATTATAACAGAACTGTTAACATTATTATTTTTTTTTTGGAAAAGCTGTAATAAAAATTTTGATTATCTGTAAAATGCCATCAAGTGGCAATATCGCTTCTTGCTGGTTGCTAGTTGTTTGTTGCTGGTTGCCTCAGTGTAAGACGTACCTAAGGGCAGTTTTATTCACCCTTGAGTAAAGTAATCTATCCGGTATGCATCATAGTTACTGGCCAAATAGCCAATTAGACCAAGTGAAATTACATCAACCATGGAATATATCAAATAGATTAATTAACCCAAAGGTGAATAAACTGATCCTAAAATAATTAACTTTTGAATCTTTTAGGATTACTATAATAAAGTAGTAAACGATTTAACAAAAAAATCAACCAATTCCAGAGTAGAATTATCAGTGTGATTTTTGTCCTTTCTAAACATCAAACGAATCACTTCTTTTCTCGCCTTTTTTCACCTTACAACCTTTGTTGCTCTACATGTTGATTCAAAAATTGTTAAAATCAAGTATATTCCTTAAGTTTCAAGTCTTTTATTGAACATAAACCTAACAAATAAAGCTCTTTCGGACGATTTAAAGGGATTTCGCATAACCTTGACAAAAGGACAATTCATGTTCAAAATTTTTTGAATATTGCTGGAAATAAAACGTTCATAGTATGACATTTCATTATTAATATTTCATCTTTGCATCAATTCTATTGGGTTGGATAATGGTGGGTTTAGGATGTCAAACCCAACTGTAACCTTAGCTGTAATAAAGGAGCCGAATTAAGGGCAAAACCACCACAAATATGCAACCGTAGACAGGTTTTTTAAACTTATTAGTTCTCATCAGTACGGTATAGCCAAAGTGCAAGGTGGAAATTCATTGTGAAAAACACAAAAAGTCACAAGAAAGACACAAAAGACACAGTCAGAGTACTAATTACCAATTTAGTGCTTCGGCTGTAAGATCTTCAATCTAAAGGTACATGTCCACTAGCAACAAAATTGCGACACTGGTCTCAGAAATAACTTTCAAACGCGTATCCACTAGACGCAACTTTTTCCGAAAATTACTCTCTGCAATTATGTTTTGAAAGTGGTTTCGGGAATTATTGCTTGTAAAGTGTAGGATATGTTTACATTAGGTACATGTTCGCTAGCAACAAAATTGCGATCAGAAAATCAAAAACATAAAGCAGACTTATTATATACTTTTATACTGAAGTTATACCTTATTCTTATTAATGGCGTATCAAATTAAAAGCAGTGCTGCATTTATTGTATTAGCAAGCAAGATACTAAGATGCGTTGTGCCACTACTGCACGTGAGCTAATAGATTCCGTATATTAAGAAAACTGATTGAACTTTACCCAGAGAAAACCACAGTTATTGTCTCAGCAATATGTGTACTGCATAATTTTCTTCTGTCGCATGATAGTAAATTTTATGCACCACCAGGTACTTTTGGACGCAGATGACAAACCTGGAAAATGGAGAACCTGTTTGTTGAAAGTCCAAAGTGCTTTCATATTTATCTTTCTGTTCCGTATCCACTATGTTTAGATTTTATTTTTCTTATTTCACTATGAAATTGTGTTCGTAAATTATGTAATTTACGACTGATTTCATTTTCACTTGTATTTAATGCAGTTGCTATGGTTTTCAGTGCCTTTTGTTTCTTTATTCTATTCTTGTTATGTTTACTTTTCACATCCCATATTTCGGGATATAATTCCCAATGCGAAATTAAAGAAAATGTCTCTTCTCTAGACCACGATTTCTTATTATACGTCATTTTTATTTCTTCTCTCGCTTAAACTTTCCAGATCGTTTGGAAATATTTACAAAGTGTCAGCAACAACCGAAATACCCGTTTACACTAGTAGACACAAACGCTTTCTGAGAGTCAATTGCTCAACTAAATTTCGCTTGCAGATTTACTCTCAGATGTGTATACACAAGTGTCTGTGTTTGATCTCGCAATAAATGTCGCAATTTTGTTGCTAGTGGATATGTACCTTAAGGACAACAAACAAGCTTCGCATCATAGGCAATAACGTTACTCCCCGTGATACCTAAGCCCAGAAATATAAGGAAGAATAATATCGGCGGTGAGAAAATAAGAAAGGAACCGAACTAAGGGCAAAATCGCCACAAAGATGCAACAAGTTCGATGCAACAAGATGTTGTAAAGGGTTTATTCCTTCTACGAGCCTCCTTTATTAAATTAGTTTTAAATACTTTTACTTCTTCGAACAGTATTTCGACGCTGCCAAGCCAAAACGGCATAAACGACATTAACCTAATTTTTCAAAAAACGCAAAAAAACGATTGACATAATGAATCTTAAATGGCTTTTAGGTAAACTTTGAACCAATTTTATAACGAATGAAATCTGCTTGCGGGTATGCCGCTTTCACTGTTGCATGCAGATTTAAAAATGCTACTCAACGGTGCAGCTAACTAAAAAATGGCCGTTTTGGCGTTTATGCCGTTTTGGCTTGAGAGCGTCGGTTTGTAGATCTCGAACGAAGCCCATGGACCTTGATGCCAATTGCTATTGGAACGGCCGTTTCTGTCACTTCCTTAGTCACTCGTTCGGACTGCTAAGATTTCGTGACTCCTCTCGATTCGGCGTTGCATCCTTCGATCCATGGATTTCTGATCCATGGATTCAACGGTTCCATATGAAATAGCCAAGCATACCCATGACGATGATAGTCAGTAACACAACACATCCTTCTAACATTGTGAATGTTATTCTATATACTCCGCTTGTAGTACCACCACTATTTCCAGATTGTGCGACTATAATTTCTTTCTCTTCCTTTGATTGATTGTATCCCATTACTTCGTTTTAACTTTCTTCTGTTGCTATTGTTCTCTTGGTTACTTTCCTTTGTTTTTTTCTCTGGACACTGATATCTTTCCCGTTTCCTTGGTTGCTTTATATTTTGTACCTTCTGTCTTCTTTCGACACTGTTTTCAGCATTCTTCAATATTCAGTTTTCTAATACTAGCGTAGATTCAGTTTTCTAATATATGGCTCCGAGTTGGCAGAATCGCCATGTAAAGGGTTTATTCCTTCTTTGGTTATTTGTTAACAAAATCAAACTCTAACATCTCTGTCGACAGAATTTATTATTGATTCCTTATATTACTCATCCTTAACTAAAACACGTGTCTACGGTTGCATCTTTGTGGCGGTTTTGCCCTTAGCTCCGTTCTTACTTTCCCACCTGCGATGTTGTTCTTCCTTAGCTGTAATAACCATCAAATTTGATGTAATTCCTAGATGTTGCCTTAACGCTTCCATTGAAACAAAATAGTTGAACTTTTCTTAAATACTGTAGTTACTGTTACGGTTACGATTACAGCCTTTAAGTTTGACATCCTATACCCACCATAAGTGATTATCGATGTTGTCATTGGATTTAGAAAATTCTTCCAAAATCTTTTAACATTTAAAAGTCTTTTTTCCAGACATTGTGGACATTATATTGGTCTTTACCAGATCCTATATCCAGAGTCCAGACCATGCTCTATTCTCTTGTATCATAATGTCAGAGCATGCGTTTAGTTCCGAATGATTTCACATGTGCGACTGCAATGTACTGTAAAATTCATTTTGGCATTTTTATTACATCAACCTATACAATTAAAGTTGAAATATCTTGTTGTCTTGTTTTTTCGTGATTTGATGGGTTTTAAGTGATTTCCTTTTATTACTTCGAGTAGTTAGTTAAGTTTACAAATCTTTGACGTCTCTCTACGATCTTTTTCTTCTTCTGAAATGTCTCTTGACAAGATTTGCCCAGTCTTGAAATGTATTTTGACGATTTTTACCCACTCTTGAAATGTATTTTGACGATTTTTACCCACCCTTAAAGTCGACTTGAAAAATAGAGGGTTTTCCCATTTGGGGTCATTCCCAAATTGGATCTCTACAAAGTTTTCCCACCTCTGATAACTGATTTTCAAACTACGTCTTTAACAATGGATTTTCAGCTAGTTTTTTTAATGAAGTTATAAATTAACTTAACGAATCTTTTATTATACATATAAATTTTTCTATTATTTATTTATTTTTTTATTATTTTTTTCAGGATAATAAAAATTTTTTGTTCTAATACTTTTGTCAAGTATTGTACAAGACGATCCAATTCGCTACCGTTCGGTTGTAAGAAATCTCGTTATCTCTATTACCCAGCTACCCGATTATTTACCATTTACACGCATTTCGTCCGGACGAAATAATTACAAGGGGGCGACCTTCCCATCTGATATCTACTTACGTTTAAATTCGAGCGTGTTCACCTTTTAAAACTTTACAGCTGTTGTTTCGATGCGGGACAATTTTACAACGACCATTTTAACTCTGCTTTAACCCAAAAAGAAATAATTAAGTTGACACAAAAAATCTCTTTTTAGATAATTTTACATTTTTGATATGTTATTTCCTTGAATTAAAATTGTTCTGTGTATTGAATTTCTAGTTGGTTTACTACTCGATTATTACTTCAATTTTAAGCTCGATATCGCGGAGACAAAAGCTCGAAAAAGGGTCGAATTGCTACAATGTGAAAGATATGATCCAAGTACATAAAATATTAGAGAAAAAATGAGTGATGAAGAAAATAAAATAATCAAAGACAAAAACAAAAAGTGAAGAAAAAATGAAGAAAAGTGAATTAAATTACTTAACCCAACCATATTTTAAGTAATACTGACCTAAAACCTAAAATCCCAACCCAACTTCAAATCCTCTTTAAAATTCAAATTAAAAACGGTTTATTAAAAGAAATAAAAAGAAAATAACTTCAATAACTCGATTAACCCAACCTTTTTAGATCTCTTCTAAAAGCATAAATAGATAAACCTACGATATACATACGTGCGTATCAGTTTATTTTGCTCGGAGACGGATCAATCAGGTTTCTTTTTTCGGAAAAAATCCCCCGATAGGTACACGTCTCTTTGAGTCGGTTAGTAAAAATTGTAAAGGATACAAAAAAGAAGTAGATTGGTGGGCCCATAATCAATTTGATGTCGCGTATCAATTTAACGGTCGTCGTGTTTGTACTTAATTACATCGGTAATAAAAACGTAAAGTAAAAACGCATAATTAATCGGGGTCCGGTCGTTTCCCGGAATTTTATCTTTCCTTTTTCTGCTTATTTTAAGTGTCCAACGCGCATCTCTACGTGTCAATATTGGAAAATCGGAGGAAAATGTATATGTACGTTTACCGGGGGTAAAGTTCTCCCTAATTTTCTTATTTGTTTCCAACTTAACTATGAAAGTTAAAGAGGGTGTTCTCTCTAATGAATAAGTTTTCTTAAGTTTGGAAATGTTTTGAACAGTCATTTTCTCTAATGAGAAAAGATGTTTCATTTGTAGGTTTATTTGTAAAATGAATAATAACTCAGTTAACAAAAATTTTTAAAAGTTAGCTAACCTAACTTTTTGAGGAACTTTAAAAAATCGCCTAGACTTTATTCATAATAATAAAGAAATCATTTTTACACCCAATTGAACATAAAAGAACCTATTTTGGATTAAAAACGCCAAATTTGTTGAAATTATTACCAAAAAAATTAAAAAAATTCTTAAAGTTGGTAAAAATTTGCAACTTTTTAAAAAATTCGATCAACTTTAAAAAATCATACCGACTTTATTTATAAGAATTAAGGAATGATTTTTATACTAAATTGAACTTAAAAGTTTCTATTTTTGATTATCAAAGACAAATTTGTTATAATTATCACCAAAAAATTTTAAAAAATTTTTGGAAAAGCGAGGAATTTTTATCAAATTTAATAAAAAAATTATTTTAAAATCACTTTAAGATTTAATCCGTTCTTCAAGTTCATACGTAGATAGTAATTTATAACTAACTTTATACAACAAATAACGTCCTTAAATAGATAACAAGTAACTCTTAAAGTAAATATCGAAAGAGTGTACAAAAAAAATTTTTCTTATCCAAATCAAATATAGCAAAAGTGTCGGTTGGCACCGTGATATTACCCAATAACGACGTCTCAAAGTTTTGTATTCGATTACGCAACTCGATTTACTATTATTGAGGCGAAAAAAAAGTGCAGTGTGCACACAGAGATAATACACTTCTAATATTGCGGCAAATATACTGCGTTCGATAACGACGTTTGGTCGTGAAAATAATGTGTTCTTCCTTGTTTTATTTGCTTTCGCTTTGGGTTATCGATAAGTGTCACCGAATTTTCTACACAAAACCTTCGACGCGTTTTATTTATAAGTAATTTTATCGAATCTATTCGGTCAATAATGAATTTGTCTATCGTACAATTACGATTTTCGACGTTAGATAACGTTTTCCTAGTTGTTATTTTTGGAACATTTTAGGAACGGTTTAAAAACGTAAAAAGGGTTAAACCCCCTTTTTAAGAAAAGGGGGAAAAAGTAGTCTAAACATCTAAATTAAATCTAAAAATTTTTTTTGGGGAAACTTATTCTTTGTAAATAGGTAATAAATTTTGATTTTGGTTTTTTAAGTTTCTGCTATTTTGTTTTAAAAACATCGTTTAAATTTTCCACTTAACGACGTCTACAAATCGTTCCCTAAAAAGCGAGTTTAAACCTTCTGGTTATTAATTGCTCATATTTTCTCGCGCACAAACCGCGTTATTTTTATTAAGAACCGAGCGGTTCGTGATCTAAACACGGTCTGGTTACAAATTACCTTGTTAAATTGTATACGAAAATAATCGAATGGTCGTTTCCTGTCGCTTAAATTGACAAATTGGGTTAAAATTAAACTCTATTATTTACTATGAAACATTCTATTTTGAATTAAAAAGGTCGAATTTATTCTAATTCTTACTAAAAATTTTAAAAAAATTCTTAAAGTTCGGAATTATGTTCATAAAACAGAGAGAAGCAATTGGTCAGAAGATCAAATGAAAAATGCTGTTTCAGCCGTGCTTCAAAAGAAAATGAGGTATCATTTAGCTGCAAGAACTTTTGAGGTACTTCAAAGCACCTTAGAGAGAAAAGTTGGTTTAGCTCGAACTACCGTTGAAAGAATGGCAACAAAAAAGTGCCTAATCATAAAAGGCAAAGTGCCTAATAAATCAACAATTTTTTGTAAAGAAGAAGAAGCCGAAATGGTGAAGTATATATTGGATTTACAACAAAGGCTATTTGGATTAACGACCAATGACCTAAGATCTTTAGCGTATCAGTTAGCGGAAAAAAATAACAAACTTCATGCATTCAATAGAGAGACTGAGAAGGCTGGCAAAACTTGGCTTGGATTTATGAAACGCCATCCTGAAATTGCTATAAGAACACCAGAGAATACATCAGCTGCCAGAGCCGCATGTTTTAATAAAGTTGATAGTTTTTTAAATTACTGGACGAGACCCCCGATCTTGAAAAAAATTCTGCTGATCGAATATATAATACAGACGAAATAGGTATCTCTATTGTACCAAAAAGTAAATGTAAAATTATTGCCAGGAAGGAATCTAAGCTTTGTCTTCGGCCGAAAGGGGAGCTACTTCACAGTTGAAATGTGCTTTAGTGCAGTTTTTCACTACATCCCGGTTATGATGATACATCCGCGCAAACGTATGAAACCAGAATTGATGGCTAATGCTCCTCAAGGAGCATGGAGTGTCTACAGTGAAACAGGGTGGATAACTGCACAATTATTTGCAGCGTATAAATGCAAAAGCAGACAATTGACATTTTCTTCAAAAATTAGTTAGACACGGATCTGTATTGTAAATTTAGCAAGAAATCAATTTTTGTGACCCCCAGGAGCATAACAATACATTTAAGCGAGTTATTGCAATAATAAATTCCGCTTTAAATGCAAAAGCAGACATTTCCGCTAAGTAGTTAGGTGCAAAAGCAGACGTTTGTGTTTGAACCTATCCAAATCTCGCATTACCTCACATGATAGCCGTGACATTGAAGTAGCTGTTAGTTTTGTTCGCTTCTGCATGATCAGTTTAAACGAGAGCGTGGTAACGAATGTATTACGGAGTTTTAATTACCTTCAACAACATTACCATTGAAGCAAGTTCTCGTGGCAAAGGGCGAAAGAGAATAGCCAATAAGCAAGAGTGCAAGCGTGAAAAGGCCAAGACAAAGAGATGGAGGTTTAAGGCAGAAAGCTTAAACTTGTCAAGATAAGAAGTATTTCATCTTTGCTAGTCAAACACTATGGTGCAGAATGGGAAAACGATGAACGTTTGGAGTTCTTCAAACACGCCTTTCAAGACAATCCAGCCAACACTTCAGAAACTCTGGCGGATGTGAATGACACACTAGTGTTTTCTGATAATGAATCTGATACTAACTTACGAATTTAAATTTGTATATAAGAAACTAGTTTTGTACTTTTTTTTCAATAAAATCAGCTTCTTTAAAATCTCTTTTATCGCAATTCCAAATTTTGTTAGTGCTAGTTTTTGTACAGAAACGCCAAATCCAGAACTTTGCAGTTCACGAAGCAGAGATTTCCAAGCCTTAGATGCAATACAGGACATTCTCATTTTTTAAATCAAAATAACGTTTTTACTATCAGCCTTACTTGTGCTTTAAAGCACGTAAAGACGCGTCAATGTATTATCTACTTTTGGTTAAAATACCAAGCCGACTGAGTGACCTAAGTGAGAGGTTTTTCGCGCTTTACTCAAAACTATTTGAATGTCAAATGTCTGGTTTTGCATTCATACGCTTCATTTTTGCAATGGTTCACGAAATTCATTACTTTTAGTGGAGCAACAAAAGAACGACCTGTACTACTACTTCTCGATGGGCATGTTACCCACACAAAAAATATTGAAGTTATCAATTTGGCCAGGGACAAAGTTGTCATCATCTCCTTTCCACCTCATACAATTCACCGATTTCAACCACTCGATGTTGCTTTCATGAAGCCTTTGGACACGTTTTAGGAACAAGTAGTCAGTTCTTGGCTCCGATCTAATCCAGGACTCGTTGTATCAGCTCGACAAGTCACTGAACCATTTGGTAAAGCGCTTATACAAGCTGCTACTATGACTATGACTACTATGACGGCGATAAATGCATTTAAGAATTGTGGTATTGTCCCTTTCGATCCCATTGTTTTCACAGAAAGCGATTTTTTAGCTGCGACAACCACCGGAATTACACAACTTACAGCCCAAACTCAAAATATCCAATCAACTCTCAATAACTCAATAATCAATTCTCAGCCAGGATGTTCATTCTGGTTAAGTAACATTTAAGATGACGAAACACTTTCATGTACACCTGAACTACACGAAGTTTAAGGTAATAAGCCCACAACAAATACTTCCAATACCAGTAACAGCAAGAAGTCAAAAAGTGACAAGAAATCGAGGAAAAACTGCAATTATTACCTCTTCTCCGTACAAAGCGGAACTACAAGAAGAGATTCATAAGAAACAAAAGACAGAGCAAGTGAAAGAAAGGAAGAAAAACTCGAGAAGGAAATGGGAAACGCAAGAAAACGTCCAAAACCAACATCCACCCTTTGATTTTATGTTAAGGATGATGAGTCAGACAATAAGATAACTAGAAGATGAAGATAAGTCATTCCATCTTTGTGTACATATTATATTTTATTTCACTTATTTTTGAAATTTCAAATATCTTTGAGAAATGACTTTTTATGTTTAATCATTCGTGATGTTACCTTCAGTGAGTTAGTAGTCCGTTGTTACCAACAATGTTAACCGTTTGAGTCCGGGAAAAAGTCTATTTTGATATAAAAAAAGTCAGATTTGTTCTACTTATTACCAAAAAAATTAAAAAAATTCCAAAGTTGGTGAAAATTTTTGACAGTTAATTAACCTAATTTCTTGAAAAATTTGAGCAATTTCAAAAAATCACCCACACTTTATTTATAGGAATTGGATCATGATTTTGACACCAAAATGAACCTAAAATATTCTACTTTGATATAAAACAGTCAGATTTGTTCTACTTTTTACCAAAAGAATTAAAAAAAAAATTTAAGTTAGTAAAAATTTTGACAGTTAACTAACCTAACTTCTTAAAAATTTTACCAACTTTAAAAAATCGCCCAGACTTTATTTATATGAATAAGAAAATAATTTTTACATTAAATTGAACGTAAAAGAAATACCATCAAAAACTTACCAAATTCATAAAAATTCTACTAAAATTATCAATATTTTTAACAATTCCACCAAAAATGATTAAAGTTAATAAAAATTCCACCAAAGTTATCAACTTTTTTTAACAATTTCATCAAAAACATACTGAATTTTATAAAAATTCCACCAAAAATTAATAAAATTGGAAAAATTCCACCAGTGTTATCAAAATTTTTGATAATTCCACCTAAAAACTAAAAACTTACTAAATTCGTAAAAATTTCATAAAAAACACTGAATTTTTTAAAAATTCCATTAAAAATGAATAAAATTCGCAAAAATTCTACCAGTGTTATCAAAATTTTTGGTAATTCCACAAAAAATATACTGAATTTTTTAAATATTCCACCAAAAATTAATACAATTTGCAAAAATTCCACCAAAAACTTACTAAATTCATAAGAATTTTACCAAAAACACTGATTTTTTTTTATACCACCAGAAATGAATAAAATTCGCAAAAATTCCACCAATGTTATCAACATTTTTGATAATTCCACCAAAAACATACTGAATTTTTTAAAAATTCCACCAAAAACTTACTAAATTCGTAAGAATTTTACCAAATACACTGAATTTTTCTTAAATTCCACCAGAAATGAATAAAATTCGCAAAAATTCCACCAAAGCTATTAAAATATTTAAAAACTACACCCAAAACTTATTGAATTTTTTTTATTCCACCAAAAACTTACAAAAATCCTAAAAATTACACCGAAATTGTCAACATTTTTAACAATTCTACCAAAAATTTACCAAATGTTTTAAAAATTCCACCAAAACGTCCAAATTCTTTTAAAATTCTACCAAAAATCAATCAAATTAGAAACAATTTCATTAAAAATTAACTAAAACCTTGAAAATTCCATAGAAAACTTAGTAGATTTATAAAAACTCCACCAAAGTTAATTTTTAATAATTCTACCAAAAATATTGAATTTTTTAAAAATTCCACCAAAAAACTTACAAATTTGTAAAAATTCCACCTAAAATTTACCATTTTTTTAATTTTAATTCCACCAAAAACTTACTAAATTCCTAGAGCTTCCACCAAAGTTACCCAAATGTTGATCAATTCAACCAAAAACAATATTTTTTTTTTAGAAAAATACTAAACATAAAACTAAGCTAGTTTATATGAATAAGAAAATAATTTTTACATTAGATTGAACGTAAAAGATTCTATTTTGAATTAAAACAGTTAGATTTGTTCCAAAAGTTACCAAAAAAAATTAAAAAAATTCTTAAAGTTGATAAAAATTTTCGTCAGTTTTTTTATCCTCATTTTTTAACCTAATTTTCTAAAAACTTCATTTTAAAAAAATCCCCAACACTTTATTTATATGAATATCTTGCATAGTAGTACTTTCTGATTACGGAAGGCGACGGTCAATTATTTCGGTACGCGCCGTCACTTGTTTTCCATTGTTTTGTTGTTAATTTGCGGTGAACGTTGTCGGTTATCTTCCATACGCTTCCTTGTTAGCAACGGCAAAAACTTAAAGGTGAACGTCACGTTGATATTTACTACTAGAGATAAATCTGTGTGACAATCTTCTTATTGTCTCCTTTTATGAAAACCCGGAATGAAAAAGAAATAAATAAATAAAGACGAAAGGACGAGTACTTAACCAAAAGGGTAGAAAAAGAGGTGTAAAATTCTATTTTAAACCCATTTCTCGCCACATACATCCCGAATCCTTTCAGCGTTTCCTAATTGGCGTAGTACATTAACTCCAATTAACCCCACCAAACGAATTTCGGTTTCAAAGACATCCTCCGGTCGATTTAAACCGATAACTAGCCGATATATTCAAAAATAGTAGTAGGTACCAACCCCGCATAAATACAAATCCAAAAATATACAATGCGGGAAGATATAATTCACATCCGACTTAATATCGGACAGGTTTAAAACTCCTCAAAGACACTTGTCTTTGAATTCCGAGTCGCAATTTTCCACAGGAACGTTAATGTCCGCGTTAATGTCCTATTTCACGCGCTAGTAAACAACGACTCCGGCTCGTATTTCTTCCTACCAAAAGAAAAATTCGGTCGTTCGTAGGTGTTAAAAGGCTTCTTAATAATGAACCGAGCCGAACAAAGAGATTTCCGTCGAAATTTAAGAACGTAAAGTCGTTTTTCGGACGTTAAGTATCTCGAGGATTGCGAAAATTACCTCGATGAGTTACTTTCGTACGAGTTTTGGTCTCTTTAAGTCTTTCAAGATTAACACTAACCAAAAGACGAGAATCACGAAGCGAGAAACAAGGATCTAAATGAGTCGTATTTCAAAATTTTCTATTTTAAGCTTCTTAAATAATAAGTGTTAAATACCGACCGGTTTTTTTTATTATTTAATGGTTTTCTAATGGATCAATAACGTACCTGTTAATATTCTCGTTAATACCTCCAATATCCGTTTCGATTAAAGCAATTTCTCTTTAACGACCCGGTCGTTTATTTAAAACGAGTCTAAAATCAATATTATAACCACAGGTCGTTTAATTACATTTAACAGTTACGTCATATGTAACGACAAGTAAAATAACTAACTAAGGTTTTTAGTATTCTTTTAAAAAATCGTAGCGACTTTATTTATTAGAATTAAGAAATAATTTTTATATTAAAATGAACTTAAAAGATTCTATTTTGATATGAAAAAGACAAATTTGTACTAATTATTACTAAAAAAATTAAAAAAAAAAATTGATTGGTAAAAATTTTTGACCGTTAACCACATTTCTTTAAAAATATCTAACTTTAAAAAATCGCCTAGACTTTATTTATAGGAATTAAGAAATGATTTTTGGATGAAATTGAACTTAAAAGATTCTATTTTGATTTATAAAAGTCGGATTTGTTCTAATTGTTACCAAAAAAATTAAAAACATTTTAAAAGTTGACAAAAATTTTTGACAGTTAGCTAACCTAACTTTTAAAAAAATTAATCAACTTTAGAAAATCGCCTAGACTTTATTTATAGGAATTAACAAATGATTTTTGGATAAAATTGAACTTAAAAGATTCTATTTTGATTTTGAAAAGTCGGATTTGTTCTAAGTGTTACCAAAAAAATTAAAAAAATTTCCAAAGTTAGAAAAAAATTTTGGCACGTAACCTAACTTTTTAAAAAATTTGATCAACTTTAAAAAATCGTCCAGACTTTATTTATAGGAATTAAGAAATGATTTTTAGATCAAATTGAACTCAAAAGATTCTATTTTGATTTTGAAAAGTCGGATTTGTTCTAAGTGTTACCAAAAAAATTAAAAAAATTTCCAAAGTTAGAAAAAATTTTTGGCACTTAACCCAACTTTTTAAAAAATTTGATCAACTTTAAAAAATCGCCTATACTTTATTTATAGGGATTAAGAAGTGATTTTTAGATCAAATTGAACTCAAAAGATTCTATTTTGATTTTGAAAAGTCGGATTTGTTCTAATTATTATCAAAAAAATTTAAAAAATTCTTAAAGTTAGTAAAAATTTTTGACACTTAACTAACCTAACTTTTCAAAAAAATTAATGAACTTTAAAAAATCGCCCAGTCTTTATTTATGAAAATTAAGATATGATTTTTAGATCAAATAGAATTTAAAAGATTCTGTTTTGAATTAAAAAAGTCAGATTCCTACTAGTTGTTGCCAAAAAAATTAAAAAAATTCTTAAAGTTGGTAAAAAATTTTGACAGGTAACTAACCTAATTTTTTTAAAATTCACCAATTTTAAAAAATCGCCTAGACTTTATTTATGGGAATTAAGAAATGATTTTTGGGTAAAATTGAACTTAAAAGATTCTATTTTGATTTATAAAAGTCGGATTTGTTCTAATTGTTACCAAAAAAATTAAAAAAATTCTTAAAGTTGACAAAAATTTTTGACGGTTAACTAACCTAACTTTTTTAAAAATTAATCAACTTTAAAAAATCGCCTAGACTTTATTTATAGGAATTAACAAATGATTTTTGGATAAAATTGAACTTAAAAGGTTTAATTTGAATTTAAAAAAGTCGGATTCCTTCTAATTATTACCAAAAAAATTAAAAAAATTCTTAAAGTTGGTAAAAATTTTTGACAGTTAACTAACCTATTTTTTTTTTAAATTGAGCAACTTTAAAAAATCGCCTAGACTTTATTTATAGGAATTAAGAAATGATTTTTGGATAAAATTGAACTTAAAAGATTCTATTTTGATTTTGAAAAGTCGGATTTGTTCTAAGTGTTACCAAAAAAATTAAAAAAAATTCCAAAGTTAGAAAAAAATTTTGGCACTTAACCTAACTTTTTAAAAAATTTGATCAACTTTAAAAAATCACCCAGGCTTTATTTATAGGAATTAAGAAATAATTTTTACATTAGTTTGAATTTAAAAGACTCTATTTTGAATTAAAAAGTCCGATTTGTTCTAATTGTTACCACAAAAATTAAAAAAATTCTTAAAGTTGATAAAAATTTTTGACAGTTAACACAGACAGACATTTTTGGATAAAATTGAACTTAAAAGATTCTATTTTGATTTATAAAAGTCGGATTTGTTCTAATTGTTACCAAAAAAATTAAAAAAAAATTTAAAGTTGACAAAAATTTTTGACAGTTAATTAACCTAACTTTAAAAAAAATTAATCAACTTTAAAAAATCGCCCAGACTTTATTTATAGGAATTAAGACGTGACTTTTAGATAAAATTGAACCCAAAAGATTCTATTTTGATTCTGAAAAGTCGGAATTGTTCTAATTTTTACCAAAAAAATTAGAAAAAAATTTAATTTTAGGAAAATTTTTTAATGTTTAATAAATTTAACCTAAAAAAAAATTTATCAATTTTTAAGAAATTATACTGAGTTTATTTTTGGAAATTAAGAAATGATTTTGCATTAAATTAGTACTTCAATGTTCTATTTTTGATAATAAAAGTTAAATTTATTCCAATCATCACCAAAAAAATCAAATAAAAATTTAAAAAAACTTGAATTTTGATTAAATCTAACATAAAATCACAATTTTGTTTAAATGACTTTAAAAAATCAAGCAGATTTGGGTCAAATTAGAGTTTTATGTAAAAATGAATGTTTTTTTTAATTAGAAAAGTCTTTCAAATCTAATTAGAAAAGTCTTTGAAATCAATTAATCCAAGTAAGTGACCAGAGCTTCTAAATTTTATTAAGAAAACTTTGAAGTGAGTAATTTTTAAACGATCAAGTTTGAAGTGTTGTGTTTGGATTTATAGAAGTTAGGTTGAAACCTTTTTTTACTTATAGAAAATCTTATTTTTAATATAAAGAAAAAAAGTACAAAATTTTCAATATTCATATTATGAAAGTAAGATAGTCTGTAACCTCTAATTTGATTAAGTGGTTAAATTGAGTGTTAAAGAGGTGACTTGAAATCATTTTTAAACTTTTCTTAGTGAATTTAAACGTTGATAGAAAATGTTTTCGATACTCGAACTATATTTCGAGTACCTATATAGTACCTATTGGAAGAGAGCTTTTCTGGGTAAAACATTGGTATTATGTGAGAGTAGTTTCCGGGGGTGCTTCGACGTACAGTGTACTTTCAGGTCGGTGTGCCCTCGTAGAGAGAGAGCCGCTTTTATTCCTTTATCTGGGAGCTTTTCACGGTGTGCCCGACGCGCATTCACCAACTTTCGCGTTTTGTCTGCGACAGGGCGCTCTAATGAACTATACTATTCTATAGGGCCTCCGTCAATGGGCCGAGGTAAAACGGAAAATTATGTCTGGCGCGACTTCGGCCCCGCTTTTTGTCCCACAAACGGCGTTTCAGCGAATTTCTCTCGTCAACCATCCCCTTTTACCCCACCGCATCCCTTCGCGATCTAAACTTTAAAAATTCATTTCTAAATTGGTCCCACATACACACCTCAAAGACGATTTCCATTATATTTCCCTTATATTTCCCTTATAAAGGGAAAGAAAAAAAGGTTTTGGGTTAATAACGAAAGAGTTAAAGAAGTTAACGAACTCGGGGTCTCGATTTTTACATAAAAAAGGACTCGAAACTCGCCCTCACCATTTTCGATTTTTGCATAACACTAACACAAAGTGGCGGCCGAAAGCAAGAGTGTTACTTCCAGGGTGATTATAAAAACATTAAAATCGCCGGCCGGAGCCTCATTGCTATGCAAGAGACGATCTCCTCGGGTTAACGCGGGAAAAGAGGCCGCCCAAAGGGACCACGAGCGCGAACCCGACCAAAGAGGAACATCAGAATTAAAAGCTCGCACAACCACAGAGAGAAAACGACAAAGAGAAAATGATAAAGAATGAAAATGATGAAGAGAGAAAACGATAAAGAAAGAAAAATATAAAGAGAGAAAATGATAACGATAAAGAGAGAAAGAGATGAAGGGAGAAAAAGATATAGAAAGAAAAAGATGAGAAATTGACGAAGAGGAGACGAAAAGAGAAGAAAGAGAAGGGAACAGTTGGAAGCTGACGGTGAAGTTCACAAAAGGAAAACCCGACAAAAGCGGGCACACGTCTGGGGAACACGAGGGGCGACCGTATAATAACCTAATATAACATAAAAGACACTTTTGTGGGGCTACGTCGTTTCAATCTTTTCTCGAACATGTTAATCACTGTTATCTTCCTTCTGGGGTGACTTGCGAAGCACGTGTTGAACGTGTGTTGTGTCAAAATCACAACTTTTGCTAATGTCATCTAATGTGATCTAATGTCATTGACTGAATCAAAAGTGTTATTAAATTTTTTAACTTTTGAAGACATAAATTTTCGAATTTATTAAAAAATATTGTCAAGATAAAAAATAGTTAATTATAACACTCTCCTAATTAACGTTGTTATATTGAAAGCTTAAAGGTTTTAATGCAGGGATAAAGCTCAAAGCCTGAGTATTATGTTTGACACGGTGAAATAACCTCGGGAATGTTTAAGCCAGAATGGCCCTATTGAATCGGGCTTTATTACTATGATGGATTAGTCCGGAAAGTTCGCAGGCGACGAGACAATGAGGCGTGAGGGCCTTACGGGCTGCGGTTATGACGACGCCACGATTTCGGGAGAATGGGTAATCTATCTCCGAGAGGTGACGTTAAAATGGGGGTCTCTTGCAAATTCTACAGAGATTGGATACACGTTTACAATTTTATTTTTTTAAACCTTACCTTTAAAATAAAATAATGTTATATCTATAATAAATTAAAATTATAAGACAACTGGCTCTCTTTTAATAGTTCTTTCGGAAATCGCTATCCGGACGATTCAATGGTTTTATTTTGGGGGGTCCGTGACCGATTTCAGAAAAACGGCCCTGAAAATCAAACGACGTTGCGGTAGCCCTAATTGAAATTAAAATTCTCGATCGTCCGCCTGTCATTTTCGTCAATTTTCGAACGCACTTTTTGTCCAAAAAGCCACCGGCTTTTTGCTTCCGGCTAACCTTCTGAACGGCTATATAACGCAACGTTATATGCGAATCAGGGCTCCTTTGGACCCGAAACGGCCGCTTTAAGTCCTAAACGAAGTCCCCGTTTTCCGTCATTTTCGATTTAGGCCGATAAAACAGTTGGTTCAATTTTCATAAACGTTATTTATTATTCCAACCACGCTAATGCCACATGAAATGTCAAAACGATCGGTTTATTAATTATTATCAAATATTTAATTTATACAGAGCAAAAATTCGAATAAATTTCACTAAAAACTAATTAAATTCTTGAAAATATCACCAAAAATTTAAGTAAATTTGTAAAAATTCAAAGTTAATAAAATTTTTAATAATTCCATCAAAAACTTATAAAATTTGTAAAAATTCCACCAAAGCAATTTTTAACAATTCCAACAAAAGCTGAATTTTTAAAAAATGTACTAAAAGTAAGATTAATTTCGTCAAGAATTGATTAGATTCTTAAAAATTTCACAAAAATAAAAAAAGTAATAATAAAAATTCCACAAAAGTTAGTTAAATTGAATATAATTTCACCAAAAATTATTAAATTTGGAGACAATTCTGCTAAAAACTTAATGAATTCTTTAAAAATTCCACCCAAAATCAATAAAATTGGTAAAAATTCAAAACTTACTATATTCGTAAAAGTTCCACCAAAGTTACCAACATTTCTAACAATTCCACCAAAAACGTGATAATTTTTTTCAATTTTCCACCAAAGCTACAAAAATGTTGAATAATTCCACCAAAAACTTACTGATTTTTAAAAGATACCACCAAAATGTTACCAAATTCATAAAAATTTTACTAAAATTACCAGTATTTTTAACAATTCCACCAAAAATGATTAAAGTTAATAAAAATTCCACCAAAGTTATCAACTTTTTTAACAATTTCATCAAAAATATATTGAATTTTATAAAAATTCCACCAAAAATTAATAAAATTGGAAAAATTTCACTAAAAACTTACTAAATTCGTAAAAATTGCATTAAAAAATACCGAATTTTTAAAAATTCCATCAAAGATGAATAAAATTCACAAAAATTCCATAAATGTTATCAACATTTTTGATAATTCCACCAAAAATATACTGAATTTTTTAAAAATTCCACCAAAAATTAATACAATTTGCAAAAATTCCACCAAAAACTTACTAAATTCATAAGAATTTTACCAAAAACACTGAATTTTTTTAAAATTCCACCAGAAATGAATAAAATTCGCAAAAATTCCACCAAAGCTATTAAAATATTTAACAACTACACCCAAAACTTATTGAATTTTTTTTATTCCACCAAAAACTTACAAAAATTCAAAAAATTACACCGAAATTCTCAACATTTTTAACAATTCTACAAAAACTTACCAAATTTTTTTAAAAATTCCACCAAAATGTCCAAATTCTTTTAAAATTCCACAAGAAATCAATCAAATTAGAAACAATTTCATTAAAAATTAACTAAAACCTTGAAAATTCCATCAAAAACTTAGTAGATTTATAAAAATTCCACCAAAGTTAAAATTTTAATAATTCTACCAAAAATAATGAATTTTTTAAAAATTCCACCAAAAAAGTTACAAAATTTGTAAAAATTCCACTAAAATGTCCAAATTCTTTTAAAATTCCACAAAAAATCAATCAAATTAGAAACAATTTCATTAAGAATTAACTAAAACCTTGAAAATTCCATCAAGAGCTTAGTAGATTCTTAAAAATTCCACCAAAGTTACTAAAATTTTTAATAATCCTACCAAAAATAATGATTTTTTTTTAAATTTCATCGAAAAGCTTACAAAATTTCTAAAAATTCCACTAAAAATTTACTAATTTTTTTTTTAATTCCACCAAAAACTTACTAAATTCGTTAAGCTTCCACCAAAGTTACCAAAATGTTGATCAATTCAACCAAAAACAATAAATTTTTTTTAGAAAAATACTAAAAATAAAGCTAAACCAGTAAAATAAAATAAAGTCTTATAAGATAAAATAAAGTAATGTGTGTATATCTTTTTTTGTAGAATTTGATATCCGAGACAAGCTTTAAGTTGAAAACTTTTTGTTTTTGATTCCGTGTAAGTCCAGACACAAAGAGATTTAAAACTGGTAGTGAGTTCGTGCTGTTATTCGAATCCTTACACGGCAATTGTCCTAAGGTTACTACCGTCGGCGTCCGCCTCGATAAATAACGCATCGAGGCTTTAAAAATCCCGAGCAGAGAACAAATCGTCTCGGAACACGCGACCGCAATTTAGCATACCGGTTTTTGCTTGCTAAACATTTTTACCTTTCTTTCTGCGAAACGATTCAAATTCAATCGTAGATGACTACCATTTTTCAAACTATAATTGAATTTCAAATTAATAAAAAGTGTATATTATAATACGGTCCATGATAAACCAAGAATTTGAAGATCACAAATAGGGGAAAAAACCCTTATAGTTAGTTTTTTGGAATTCAAGATCTTATTTTTTATTTTGAAAAGCAATCCGCCAGAAACCGTATAAACAATTCAACATAGTCCAGTTTATATACGTTTTAGAGAAAGATGCATTTACTCTCCGCCGAACAACTTCACATCACTCTCCATGTATAATGCATGGGACATAAACCAGGGCCTTTTGCCGGAATGAATTCGAGTCAGAAACGGCGCCAGTTTCGGGCTTTTCCTCCCTCCTGCATCTTGCATAAGCGAGCTCGCGCGGCCCCCGCAGCATTATAGCGCGAAACCCTCCCTCAACTCCCCCCAACCCCCGGATGATACTCTTACATCGGCGGGCGGTTGTAATTCATTTTCAAAACCGGACTCGAGTCAATTATTTAAGAATTGCCGGCCCCTCGGCGGATCATTTTTCCAACGGAAGTCTCGGTCCGATCGTATTTTTCAGTCCGCCTCGGCCCTTCGATCCCCACGCCTCGAGACTTCAAACTACCCCTTCGGGACCGCTTCCGGCTTGTTTTACGTCGTTTTGTTCTAACAATCCGACACATAAGTCTTACCCCCGGATACGATAATGTCCGATATCGATATGTAAACTTTCTGTGCGGATCTCCCCACAGAAAATATGTTCCACTTTTCTTTATTGAAAAATTTCAAATTCCAACTTATCAACTTATTCCTCAATAAATCTTCCTTTTATAAATAAATTTTCTTCTTGTTTTTTTGTTTCCTTAAAATGTTACAACCCAACCCGAAGGAATTTTTTCTTTCAAACCTCACGTATCCTTCCATCTACACGACCTTTAATCTCACTCCTAATTTTTCCCCAATATCATAGATTGAAGCCGCCGTGCTTGTATACGTATTGTATAAGCGGAGAGCCGCCGTAGAAACTCTTATAAAGACTCTTATAAGACGCCGTCCATCGCAGAAATGAGCATTTGCCGTTTGATGTGAAAGGTCAGACATTAATTCATAATGAACAGTGGAGTCGCTCCTATATCGGGGTCCCTCCTTCCTCTAACAGCGGCCACCTGTATATAACCTCCTATATACCACTTCCTTAATCCCTCGGAGTGTTTTAACACAAGACTATAAGACGATAATCGAAAGAGTGGTCTTTTAACACGGGTATAAAACTTTTACTCGCTGAAGCTTGTTTAGTATTTTCCCGGTGGGTTAAATAAGGGAACAAATCGTTTCTAAACCGGGGGGATAACTTACTAATTAGTTGTAAGGCTTCTAGGTGCTAGTCAGCGTGACTTTTAGCTTTTTGTCGGGATCTTCTGGTCGTTAAATGACATTGCAAACGATAGCTGGGTGAAAGAATGACTTGGAATAAGATAAATGAATTGACATTTTTTACTTGTTAGTAGTTGAAGGGTAAAAGAAAGGGTTTTATCTACAATAAAAAAAATTTCTTTGGACTTAAAAAGTATGTCTAAATTTCTATAAATAAAGTCTGGGCGATTTTTTAAACTTGAACAAATTTTCGAAAAAGTTGGGTTAGGTAACCCTCAAAAATTTTTACCAACTTTAAGAATTTTTTTAATTTTTTTGGTAAGAATTAGAACAAATCCGACTTTTTAAAATCAAAATAGAATCTTTTATGTTCAACTTTATGTAAAAATAATTCCTTAACTCCTATAAATAAAGTCTTGGGAATTTTTTTAAGTTGGTCAATTTTTTTAAAAAGTAGTGTTAGTTTGCAATCAAAAATTTTCACCAAGTTTGAAAATTTTTTTAATTTTTTTGGTAACAATTAGAACAAATTTGACTTTTTAAAATCAAAAATAGAATCTTTTATGTTCAACTTTTTGTAAAAGTTATTTCTTAACTCCTATAAATAAAGTCTTGGGAATTTTTTAAAGTTGGTTAAATTTTTTAAAAAGTTGGGTTAGTTTACAGTCAAAAATTTTCACCAAGTTTAGAATTTTTTTTTTAATTTCTTTGACAACACTTGGAATAAAACGGCCTTTTTTAGTTAAAATTAGAATGTTTTAAGTTTCATTAAGAAAAAAATCAAATCAAAATCTTTAAAAATGAATTTTTGGTGAATTTTTAAAGTTGATCGATTTTCTAAAGTTAAGTGTCAAAAATTTTTACCAAGTTTGGAAATTTTTTTAATTTTTTTTGATAATAATTAGAACAAATCCGACTTTTCTAAATCAAAATAAAATCTTTTAGGTTTAACTTTATGTAAAAATGATTCCTTAACACCTATAAATAAAATCTCCGGATTTTTTTAAAATTGGTAAATTTTTTTAAAAAGTAAGGTTAGTTTACAGTCAAAATTTTTCACCAAGTTTAGAATTTTTTTTAATTTCTTTGACAACACTTGGAATAAATTGTCCTTTATTAATTAAAACTAGAATGTTTTAAGTTTCATTTAGAAAACAAATCAAAACAAAATCTTTAAAAGTGAATTTTTGGTGAATTTTTAAATTTGATTGATTTTCTAAAGTTAGGTTAGAAGTGTCAAAAGTTTCTATCAATTTTGAAATTTTTTTTAATTTTTTTTGACAACACTTGGAATAAAACGACCTTTATTAATCAAAATTAGAATGTTTTAAGTTTTATTTAGAAAAAAAAAATCAAACCAAAATCTTTAAAACTGAATTTTTGGTGAATTTTTAAAGTTGATCGATTTTCTAAAGTTAGGTTAGAAGTGTCAAAAATTTTTACCAACTTTAAGAATTTTTTTAATTTTTTGGTAAGAATTAGAACAAATCCGACTTTTTAAAATCAAAATAGAATCTTTTATGTTCAACTTTATGTAAAAATAATTCCTTAACTCCTATAAATAAAGTCTTGGGAATTTTTTTAAGTTGGTCAAATTTTTTAAAAAGTAAGGTTTGTTTACAGTCAAAAATTTTCACCAAGTTTGGATATTTTTTTGATTTTTTTGGTAACAAGTAGAACAAATCTAACTTTTCTAAATCAAAATAGAATCTTTTATGTTCAACTTTATGTAAAAATTATTTCTTAACTCCCATAAATAAAGTCTCGGGAATTTTTTAAAGTTGGTTAAATTTTTTAAAAAGTTGGATTAGTTTAGAGTCAAAAATTTTCACCAAGTTTAGAATTTTTTTTAATTTCTTTGACGACACTTGGAATAAATCGCCCTTTATTAATTAAAACTAAAATGTTTTAAGTTTCATTTAGAAAAAAAATCAAATCAAAATCTTTAAAAATGAATTTTTGGTGAATTTTTAAATTTGATTGATTTTCCAAAGTTAGATTAGAAGTGTCAAAAATTTCTACCAATTTTGAAAATTTTTTTAATTTTTTTGACAACACTTGGAATAAAACGGTCTTTATTAATTAAAAGTAGAATGTTTTAAGTTTCATTTAGGAAAAAAACCAAATCAAAATCTTTAAAAATGAATTTTTGGTGAATTTTTAAATTTGATAGATTTTCCAAAGTTAGGTTAGAAGTGTCAAAAATTTTTACCAACTTTTAAAATTTTTTTAATTTCTTTGACAACACTTGGAATAAAACGGTCTTTATTAATTAAGATTAGAATGTTTTAAGTTTCATTTAGAAAAAAAAATCAAATCAAAATTTTTAAAAATGAATTTTTGATGAATTTTTAAAGTTGATCGATTTTTTAAAGTTAGATTAGAAGTGTAAAAAATTTTTACCAACTTTGAAATTTTTTTTAATTTTTTTGACAACACTAGGAATAAAACGGTCTTTTTTGATTAAAATTATAATGTTTTAAGCTTCATTTAGAAAAAAAATCAAACCAAAATCTTTAAAAATGAATTTTTGGTGAAATTTTAAATTTGATTGATTTTCTCAAGTTAGGTTAAAACCATCAAAAAAATTTTACCAACTTTTCCGCGTAGATCACGAAAACACTATTCTAGAATCTTATTCAAAATTGAATGTAGAATCATTTGAAATAAATCGTCCAAAAATCGGACGACTGGCGGCCGAGTTATGGGAGTTCAAAGTCAATATTTGTAAGATAATCAAAAATCGAAAAAGCAAGATGCGATTTTCTAGCGATTTTTCGGCGAAGAAATGATTTGACATATAAATAAGTGCTTTTCAAACGATTATAAATACTCAAACAACTGGAATTTGCAATAAAATGGAAAAAAAGGATTTCAAAATTTTCGTCTAATTTCTCGATGTAGAGGTTTGGAAGAACTTTCGTCAGAAAATTTCCGGGGCTGGTACAATAACGCCCTTCTAAAATCATACTCAGAATTAAACTGAGGATTGTTGAAAACCAACCGCATGAAAATTGGACGACCGACAGCCAAGTTACATGAGCTCAGAGTCAAAATTTCTAAAATAGCTAAAATCCGAAAAAATCGAAAGGGGTGGGTATGGAATTTTTTTTCAAAAATCGAAAATTTTTGATTTTAATGAAACTCACGTTCTTATACAATTCAACAACGGGGAAAATGATGGTGAAATCCGTTTCTACGTAGATCCTTTGATTTTCCATAAAAATCGACTGAAATTTGCAAATCTTTTACCAACTTTGAAATTTTTTTTAATTTTTTTGACAACAGTTGGAATAAAACGGTCTTTTTTGATTAAAATTAGAATGTTTTAGGTTTCATTTAGAAAAGAAATCAAATCAAAATGGTTAAAAATGAATTTTTGATGAATTTTTAAAGTTAGAAAAAGTTAGAAAGATGCCAAAAATGTTTACCAACTTTGAAAATTTTTTTTAATTTTTTTGACAACACTAGGAATAAAACGAATTTTTTAAATTAAAATTAGAATGTTTTATGTTTTATTTAGAAAAAAATCAAATCAAAATCTTTAAAAATGGATTTTTGGTGAATTTTTAAAGTTAATTTTCTTAAGTTAAAAAAGTGTCAAAAATGTTTACCAACTTTGAAATTTTTTCTAATTTTTTTGACAACACTTGGAATAAAACGGTCGCTTTTAATTAAAACTAAAATGTTTTGAGTTTCATTTAGAAAAAAATCAAATCAAAATCTTTAAAAATGAATTTTTGATGAATTTTTTTAAAAAATAGTTAATTTTCTAACCTAAAAAAATTTTTACCAACTTTGAAAATTTTTTTAATTTTTTTGACAACACTTGGAATAAAACGGTCTTTTTAATTAAAATTAGAATATTTTAGGTTTCATTTAGAAAAAAAATCAAATCAAAATCTTTAAAAATGAATTTTTGATGAATTTTTAAAGTTGATCGATTTTCTAAAGTTAGGTTAAAGGTGTCAAAAATTTTTACCAATTTTAAAAATTTTTTTAATTTTTTTGATAACAATTAGAACAAATCCGACTTTTCTAAATCAAAATAGAATCTTTTATGTTCAACTTTATGTAAAAATCGTTTCTTAATTCCTATAAATAAAACCTCGGCGATTTTTCAAAGTTGATCAAAAAATTTTGAGGTTAAGTTCTATTAAAAATCTTGGATTTTATCAATTTTTAAAATTTTTTTTTCCATAATAATTAGAATGAAATTACTTTTTAATAAATAATATTTTTATTTTAAAACATTTTAATTTGTAGTAAAATAATTCTTATACAGGGTGTTGTTTCAAACAGAAAGAAAGGAATTGCTTTTTATCTTTCGAATACATTAACAAGACAATAAATTTTAATCCTCTTAAGAACGACATTTTAACTCGTAAGATCTCTATTGATCGATCTCTTAATTCTCAACCTCTGTTTAGATACGTCAGTCCGAAGGGAGCTAACGTCACATACGATAACGTGTGTATACGCGAATCGAATGAAAGAATGACACGTTGGAAGCGACAAGAATCGAAAAATAAAAGATTTGAAAGAAGAGGGATTACGTGAAGGATCCCTCGCATACCGAGAATTTATTTACACTCGGAAAGACTTCTTCGGCGGTTTTAATTTATCGTTTTTCAAGTTGATTCTTTTTTCGTTGCCGTTATAAGTTACGAATGCCGCCGTCTAATTTTCACCCACGCTGTATGTTCGTTCACGACGCTTTAAACCGACACGAAACACGGCGAGTCGGAGTTTCTTCCTCGGAAGAAACTCCTTGAAGAAGCGGGTGTAAGTCGCCGAAGAAACGTGACTGGAAACAACGCATAATTTAGTCTCCCGGTTCGAGGTATATAAACTTAACGTTAAGATGTAATTTGTCCTTTTATCGCGTAATTGTTTTGAATAATTTATTTTTTTTTACCTTTGATGTTTTTAATTTAATAGAATGGAAAATGTGTTTAATAAAAATTGATTAACTATTAAAGTTTAAGTTTCTTAATATCCGGTCTTTCTGGTTTTCGATCAATAATAACCTATCCTCGGTTAAAGGTGTTTTTAACTGAACACAAGACCGAAGCTTACCGATATTACGCCGGGGATAATTGTGGATTTCCGTCAATAGACCGTGTCGGAGAGAAATACCCGAAACCGTGTCCATAATCCTCCCAAGTACTGTCCTCGCTTTTGTGGGGTTCCCCTTGGAAACTCTATTACGTCTCTCCATCTCTATAACTTCTCTCTATCCTTATAACGTATCTCCGTCTCTATAAACTCTCTCTATCTCTTCATAAAGTCTCTCGGACAATCTTTCTCTGGTCGATAACACCTAAAGGATTTGCCGAGCCGACTTAATACCGCTCTTATCCGGTAAGTACACATAATAAACACAATGTTTTGGGACAATATCGCGAGGATAAAACGAAATAATAATGGGGGGTTTCATCTAGTATTTTTACAATGTCCCGGCGTAATATCGCTAAAGTTGGGAGTTTATCTTTCATTATGGGATCATTACCCATCAGTAATAAGTCAATTTAAGTCATTATTAGACGTTACCTTACGTTATTTACCCATAATTGTTAAATTAAAACCAATTTCAAAAGGTAAAATTATTTTGATACTTTATTTTGATAAAAATTTCTCCTTCCACGTCGATTCCCGCTTCGAATCGCTTCTTCTAACCAGAAGAAGCGATGAACTACTAGAGATGAACTACTGGAGATGAACTACTTACAAAGGATTAGCGGTTGATGTCCGTCCCGGAGAGATATAGTAAATTCCCTGCGAAAGCGGTAAAAGTATAGATTGGCCGAAACTTTGTAATGTTTCATATCCTCCACGGACAAGGCGGGCGGAGTCGTAAAATCCGCGACGCTAATGGACACCGTGGCTTTGGATATACGAAGGAGCCCTTTCGGGCCGTTTCAGGATGTTTAGGGATGCCGGGGAAGCTTCCAAGTTTACCGAAAACGCCGTCGAGGTGCGATTTAGTATCGCCGGCGAATAATAAAACTTTGGTTCTTATGAAATCGATTCGATTTTTTGAAAGAGTTGGTTTCGAAAGAGTACTTATAGAAAATTGGAAAGTTTGATTGAGGAACATTTCGTTGGATTAGTCAAAGTCAAAAAGCTAAATAAAAATTGCTAAAATAAATATACAAAAATTGCTAAAATAAATTAATATATTATATTATATATAAATAACAAGTAATCTAAAATTGCCCTAGAATTTCTAAAATTTTCTGAAAATCATCCTAAATTGTCCAAAATTGTCTTGGATTTTCAAGAATTGCCTATAAGTCTTCTAAAATTGTATTAGATTTTCTAAAATTTCCTGAAAGTAATCCAAAATTGTCTAAAATCATCTTGAATTTTGAAAATTTGTCTATAAGTCTTCTAAAATTGTCTTAGACTTTCTAAAATTTCCTGAAAGTAATCCTAAATTGTCTAAAATCGTCTTGAATTTTGAAAATGTATCTATAAGTTATTTAAAATTGCCCTGGATTTTCTAAAATTTTCTAAAAATCATCCTAAATTGTCCAAAATTGTCTTGAATTTTGAAAATTTGTCTATAAGTCATTTAAAATTGCCCTGAATGTTCTAAAATTTTCTAAAAATTGTCCTAAATTGTCTAAAATCGTCTTGAATTTTGAAAATTTGTCTATAAGTCATTTAAAATTGCCCTGAATTTTCTAAAATTTTCTAAAAATCGTCCTAAATTGTCTAAAATTGTCTTGAATTTTGAAAATTTGTCTATAAGTCTTCTAAAATTGTCTTAGATTTTCTAAAATTTGCTGAAAGTAATCCTAAATTGTCTAAAATCGTCTTGAATTTTGTAAATTTCTCTACAAGTCATTTAAAATTGCCCTGGATTTTCTAAAACTTTCTAAAAATCGTCCTAAAGTGTCTAAAATCGTCTTGAATTTTCAAAAGTTGTCTATAACTTATTTAAAATTGCTCTAGATTTTCTGAAATTGCCTGAAAATCGTCTAAAATTACGTTTAATTTTCAAAAATTGCCTTTAACTTGTATAAGAAGTAATCTCAAAGAAGCAAATCCAATAACACCAAAGAATTTTTGAAAAAAATTTCATATAACCCAAAATTTTTTTATTCATCTTTAAAAATTCGCCCAAATTTTATTGATAGGAATTAGAAAATAATTTTTAGATAAAATTGAACTCAAAAGATTCTATTTTGATTTAAGAAAGCCGGATTTGTTCTAATTGTTACCAAAAAAATTAAAAAAATTTCCAAAGTTGGTAATAATTTTTGACAGTTAACTAACCCAACTTTTAAAAAAATTTGACCATCTTTAAAAAATCCCCGAGACTTTATTTATAGTAGTTAAAAAATAATTTTTATATAAAAATAAACTTAAAAGATTCTATTTTGGTTTAAAAAAGTCGGATTTGTTCTAATTGTTATCAAAAAAATTAAAAAAGTTTTCAAAATTGGTAAAAATTTTTGACACTTCTAACCAAACTTTAGAAAATCAATCAAATTTAAAAATTCACCAAAAATTCATTGTTAACGATTTTGATTTGATTTTTTTTTCCAAATGAAACTTAAAACATTCTAATTTTAACCAAAATGACCGTTTTATTCTAAATGTTGTTAATAAAATTAAAAAAATTTTCAAAGTTGGTAAAAATTTTTGACACTTTTTTAACTTAAGAAAATTAACTTTAAAAATTCACCAAAAATTCATTTTTAAAGATTTTGATTTGATTTTTTCTCTAAATAAAACTTAAAACATTTTAATTTTAATTAATAAAGACCGTTTTATTCCAACTGTTGTCAAAAAAATTAAAAAAATTTTCAAAGTTGGTAAGAATTTTTGACACTTCTAACCTAACTTTAGAAAATCAATTTTAAATTTAAAAATTCATATTTAAAGATTTTGATTTGATTTTTCTTCTAAATGAAACTTAAAATATTCTAATTTTAATTAATAAATACTGGTTTATACCAAGTGTTGTCAAAAAAGTTAAAAAAATTTTCAAAGTTGGGGAAAATTTTTGACACTTTTTCAAGTTAAGAAAATTAACTTTAAAAATTCATCAAAAATTCATCTTTAAAGATTTTGATTTGATTTTTTTTTTTAATGAAACCTAACACATTCTAATTTTATCTGAAAAAGACCGTTTTATTCCAAGTGTTGTCAAAAAAATTAAAAAAAAATTTCAAAGTTGGTAAAAATTTTTTTAGGTTAGAAAATTAACCATTTCTTTAAAAAATCATCAAAAATTCATTTTTAAAGATTTTGATTTGATTTTTTTTTCTAAATGAAACCTAAAACATTCTAATTTGATCTAAAAAAGACCGTTTTATTACAAATGTTTACAAAAAAATTTCAAAGTTGGTAAACATTTTTGACACTTCTTAACCTAATTTAAGAAAATCGATCAACTTTAAAAATTCATCAAGAATTCATTTTTAAAGATTTGGATTTGATTCTTTTTCTAAATGAAACTCAAAACATTCTAATTTTAACTAAAAAAGACCGTTTTATTTCAAGTGTTGTCAAAAAAATTAAAAAAATTTTCAAAGTTGCTAAAAAAATTTTTAGGTTAGAAAATTAACCATTTTTTAAAAAATTCATCAAAAATTCATTTTTAAAGATTTTGATTTGATTTTTTTCTAAATGAAACTTAAAACATTCTAATTTTATCTAAAAAAGACCATTTTATACCAAGTGTTATCAAAAAAATTCAAAAAATTTCTAAATTTGGTAAAAAATTTTGACGTTTCAAACGATATATTTTTTAATTTTAATAAAAAAAATCGTTTTGATTTAAAAATATGAAAGTAAAAGAAGATTTCTTTAAATAAATCTCTGTCATATTTGAACTGATTACACAATTTTTTTTTTTTTTTGGTTTACATAATTAAATTCTATTTCAACCGATATCTTACGTAATTACTCGTAACATAATTTTTTTTAACGATTTCATCCGTAATTACATACGGACGATTTGTTAAGATTCGCGTCTTTCTTTCTCTTTTCAAGACCAAAAATAGCAAACGGAATACATTGCACACATTAGAGGAGCGTCAATCAACGTTTGAAACTGGTAGTTTTACAAATGGAAATCCGGCCGGGTTTGCGCAAGAAGAAATCGGCGCGATCCGAGCTCAAAATTGGAAATTAATTACTATAATTTACGAATTACATCACTTAATGATCGAGTTTTCGGTTAAACTTTTATGTACTTAGGAACGGCTTTATAGAAACTTGAAGAAACAATAACCGTAATAATAATAAACCTAACGGATTTATAAATGACCGTTAGATGTGTCTGTGTGGAAAAAAAGAAAAAGGTAGATAATATAGACGAGAGGAGTTACTGGTCGCGGATAAAAAGAATGATGAAAGAACGGTAAGTGGTCGATGGAAAAGTGGCCCCAGACCACGACAGGTAGCACTAATTGAACGACCGCACGTTTATGGCGTATTAAAATGCGTCCGAGCGTTTAAGCAACAAACATTACGGACGTGTACGGCGCCGTTTGCGTTGATTTATATGTTCCGCTCGGCGAACGGTCGTAATTTAAGATTGAATTGTTGTTGGCACACGCCATCGGTTACTTTCAATCGGTTATCATTCTTTAAAGAATCAAAACACAACAAAATAAAGTTAAAAAAAAAATTTACCTAACTTTAAAAAATCGCCCAGACTTTATTTATAAAAATTAAGAAATGATTTTTATATTAAATTAAACTTAAAAGATTCTATTTTGAACTAAAAAAGTCAGATTTGTTCTAAGTGTTATCAAAAAAATTAAAAAAATTTCCAAAGTTGGAAAAAAATTTTGACACTTAACCTAACTTTTTGGAAAATTTGATCAACTTTAAAAAATCGCCCAGACTTTATTTATAGGAATTAAGAAAAGATTTTTAGATCAAATTGAAGTTAAAAGATTCTATTTTGAGACAAAAAAGTTAGATTTGTTCTAAGTGTTACCAAAAAAATTAAAAAAATTCTTAAAATTGATAAAAATTTCTGACAGTTAATTAACCTAACTTTTTAGAAAATTTTATCAATTTTTAAAAATCGCCCAGGCTTTATTTAGAGGAATAAAAAAATGATTTTTATATCAAATTGAACACAAAAAATTCTATTTTCGGCTAAAAAGATCGAATTTGTTCTAATTGTTACCAAAAAAATTTAAAAAAATTCTAAACTTGGAAAAAATTTTTTGGCAGTTAACTAACCTAACTTTTTAGAAAATTTGATCAACTTTAAAAAATCGCCCAGACTTTATTTATAGGAACTAAGAAATGATTTTTAGATCAAATTGAAGTTAAACGATTCTATTTTGAAGCAAAAAAGTCAGATTTGTTCTAAGTGTTACCAAAAAAATTAAAAAAATTCTTAAAGTTGATAAAAATTTTTGACAGTTAACTAACCTAACTTTTTAGAAAATTTGATCAACTTTAAAAAATCGCCCAGACTTTATTTATAGGAATTAAGAAATGATTTTTATATCAAATTGAACACAAAAGATTCTATTTTCGGTTGAAAAGATCGAATTTGTTCTAATTGTTACCAAAAAAATTAAAAAAAATTCTAAATTTGGAAACATTTTTTTGGCAGTTAACTAACCTAACTTTTTAGAAAATTTGATCAACTTTAAAAAATCGCCCAGACTTTATTTATAGGAATTAAGAAATGATTTTCATATCAAATTGAACATAAAAAATTCTATTTTGATTTACAAATGTCAAATTTATTCAAATTGTTGTCAAAAAAATTAAAAAAATTTTTAAACTTGGTAAAGATTTTTTTGACAGTTAAGATTTAAAAAAAAATCAATTTTAAAAAATCATCCAGACTTTATTTATAGGTATTTAGACATAACTTTGACGATTATATTTTCTATTATGAATACCAAGTATAATGAAATGATTTCCTAAAGAAATAAGGTTAAATAGATTTAGGTATAATACGTTTTGTATAACAATTACTTCATTAGTGGATGTTCTATGGCGTTACCGTTTACAAGCTGTCCACGCTGTACGAAGGTAGAGAAAGATTAATTGCAAACTGGTAAACGGGTCCGGGGACCGGATTCATCGAATGAAACCGCCTCGAACGGTCGCAATCGCTAATGATACCGAAGAGGAGAGATCTCTGGCGGAGTTTCCAGTAGCCGGAGTCGGACGCACGCTCTGTCTAATAATAATACATTTATAGGGCGCTATCGGGGACGTTATCTAAATTGCGGGGACGGTTTTTGGTCGTTTTGCGAAACGAAACGGACCGCCGCCACTACCGTTTTCTGAAACACCTGCCATTTAAACCGGCCCGAGCAGCAGAAGAAGAAGAAGCAGAACGAGCGGGAGCACGAAGACCGATAGATAACCTTCGGTACGGGGCAACAAAAATGCTAACGAGTTTCTCGACGGGAACGGTTTTTATTTGACGATAGATTTCCAAGCTAAAACCGCAATCAACCGAACGGGAAAAACAACCGGAGATAGCGCACAGAAATAATTACTTTATAACAATGTTTGCGTTGGATCGAGAAACGACCGAAGTTATCTACCCGCTCGATCTCCTATTTGTAGATGTAGAAGTGAAATTTAACGATAAAATATAAATTATACATTAGCGCCGAGCAATGTCATGACGATTGTCGTTACTATCCATCGGGGGTTAAATCCGCGGGGGATAAAACACCGAAAGAGATCAATTGGGGTGGCTACCGATGGCTTTCATTGACTTATAGAGGGAAAAGACCCTAAATAACCCAACGGTATGGTTTACGAAAGAGAATTATTCATGAGATTCAAAGTATTGTTTCTTTTTAGTATATTTAAATTTGTTAAAACATAAATATAAAAATTTGTTTTAGTCATGATTGATGTTTAGAAGTTGAAACCAAAACGAATTAAGAAAAATAAATCAATATTTGGTAAATTTGATTTTTAACCCATTGACTGCCTCGATTTTTCTTCGAAAATTTCAGGTTTATAATAAATTCTTCTTTTTAATCATAAAATAGATATTTTAGTTTATCTTGTGTTAAAAATTCTTTTTTGGATTTTTATAAATAAAGCCTCCAGAATTTTTTTAATTACCCTAAGTTTTAAGGTCAGGTTAGGTGTCAAAAAAGTCACTATTTTCAGAATTTTTTTAATTTTTTCTACAAGAGTTATAAAAAATTTGCTTTTTTAGTTATAAAATAGATATTTTAATTTATATTGGGTTAAAAGCGTGTTTTTAAATTTTCATAAATAAAGCCTCCAGATTTTTTAAATTTTAAAGTTAGGTTAGGTGTCAAAAAAAGTCACTATTTTAAGAATTTTTTCTAATTTTTCAAGAAGAGTTATAACAAATTTGTCTTTTTAGTTAGAAAATAGATATTTTTATTTATTTTGGCTTAAAAGCGCATTTCTCAATTTCCATAAATAACGCCTGCAGATGAAGTATAACCCAAAATGTCATTTTTTCAACTTTAACTTCGAATAACTAACAAACTGAATGAGATAGAAAAAAAGTTTTCAAATAAAAATTATAGTTTGGTTAATTTTGAATGCTTTCTTATATAAATAGTTTTGGTGAACTTTTAATATTTATGGAACTGTACCTTAAAATTTAATTATAACCTCAAACGGCAAATTTTCAACTTTAACTTCGAATAACTCAAAAATTGAGTTAGATGGAAAAAAATTCTTTAGGTAAGAATTGTAGCTTATTTTATTGTGAATATTATTTACTCTAAACATTTTTTTGAATTTTTATTATTAAGGGAGTTATAACCTGAAATTGAATTGTAACCCAAAATGTCATTTTTTCACATTTAACTTCGAATAACTAACAAATTGAATGAGATAGAAAAAAAGTTTTCAAATAAAAATTGTAGTTTTGTTAATTTTGAATGTTTTTTTATATAAACAATTTTGGTGAATTATTAATATTTATTGAAATATACCTTAAAATTTAATTATCACCTCAAAAGACAATTTTCCAACTTTAACTTTAAATAACTCAAAAATACGGTGAGATCGAAAAAATTTCTTTGAATAAAAATTGTAGCTTATTTTATTGTAAATATTATTTCTTATAAACATTTTTTTGAGTTTTTAATATTAAGGGAGTTATAACCTAAAACTGAATTATAACCCAAAATGTCATTTTTCTCAACTTTAACTTCGAAAAACTAATAAGCTGAATGAGATAGAAAAAAAGTTTTCAAATAAAAATTATACTTTGTTTAATTGTAAATGTTTTCTTATATAAATAGTTTTGGTGAATTTTTAATATTTATGGAGATATACCTAATAATTTAATTATAACCTCAAAAGACAATTTTCCAACTTTAACTTTAAATAACTCAAAAATACAGTGAGATCGAAAAAATTTCTTTGAATAAAAATTGTAGCTTATTTTATTGTAAATATTATTTCTTATAAACATTTTTTTGAATGTTTAATATTAAGGGAGTTATAACCTAAAACTGAATTATAACCCAAAATGTCATTTTTCTCAACTTTAACTTCGAATAACTAACAAACTGAATGAGATAGAAAAAAAAATTTCAAACAAAAATTATAGCTTGGTTAATTTTGAATGTTTTCTTATATAAAAAGTTTTGGTGACTTTTCAGTATTTATGGAGGTATACCTTAAAATTTAATTATAACCTCAAATGACAATTTTTCAACTTTAACTTTAAGTAACTCAAAAATAAGGTTAGATAGAAAAAATTTCTTTGAATAAAAATTGTAGTTTATTTTATTAAGAATATTATTTGTTATAAGCAATTTCGTTGAATTTTTAATATTAAGGGAGTTATAACCTAAAAATGAATTATAACCCAAAATGTCATTTTTTCTCAACTTTAACTTCGAATAACTAACAAACTGAATGAGATAGAAAAACAGTTTTCAAATAAAAATTGTAGCCTGGTTAATTTTAAATATTTTCTTATATAAATAGTTTTGGTGAATTTTTAATATTTATGGAGGAATACCTTAAACTTTAATTATAACCTCAAAAGACAATTTTTCAATTTTAACTTTAAATAACTCAAAAATAGGGTTAGATAGAACAAAATTCTTTAGATAAGAATTGTAGCTTTTTTTATTGTGAATATTATTTATTATAAACATTTTTTTGAATTTTTATTATTAAGGGAGTTATGAGTTAAAATTTGATTATAACCTAAAATTTCAATTTTTCAACTTTAACTTTCAATAACTCAAAAAATAAGTTAGATAGAAAGAATTTATTTTGGGTTGAAAGCTCTTTTTTTAATTTCCATAAATAAAGTCTTCACGATTTTTTTAATTACCCCAATTTTGAAGGTTAGATTTTGACAAAAAAATCGTTAGAAATTTAAGAATTTTTTAAATTTTTTTAGTAATAGTTATAACAAATCCGTCTTTTTAGTTATAAAATAGACTTTTTAGTTTATCTTAGGTTAAAAGATTTTTTTCAGAAATTCAACAAATAAAGTCTCCAGTTTTTTTGTTTAATCATCTGGAATTTTAAGGTTAATTCCCTATTAAAAAAAAATCACAATTTTAAGAATTTTTTATATTTTTTTGGTAAGAATTATAACAAACCTGTCTTTTTAATTATAAAATAGACTTTTTAGTTTATCTCAAGTTGAAAGATTTTTTCGGAATTTCCATAAATAAAGTCTCCAGATTTTCTTTTAATCACCCAGAATTTTAAGGTTAATTTTCTACTAAAAAAAATCACAACTTTAAATATTTTTTTTTAATTTTTTTGGTAATAGTTGTAACAAATTTGCCTTTTTAGTTATAAAATAAACTGTTTAGTTTATCTCAGGTTAAAAGATTTTTTCTAAATTTCTATAAATAAGATCTCCAGATTTTTTTGAATCACCTCGAATTTTAAAACTAACTTTCTATTAAAAAAATCACAAGTTTAAGAATTTTTTTTTAATTTTTGGTAATACTTATAATAAATTTGTCTTTCTAGTTATAAAATACATACATTAGATTACCTTGGTTTAAAAAATCTTTTCTTAATTTTTATAAATAAATTCCCCAGATTTTTTTTCAATTGCAAACATTGAAATTTCAACTCTTTAAACATTCCTTCTTAATATTTGAGATTTTAGTCCAACGGCAATTCAAATCTAGCAAACTCCAAGTAAAACCAGGTCAAGGTCGTTCGTTTGAAAAATATCTTCGACTCTCCGTGGATGGCATGCCGAACGGTCGTAATATCGCGTCGTCTCTCGGGGATTTTACTGCGACGACGACGATTTACATATACGAGCGGTAATAAGGCGTAAAACCGACAAAATTAAAACGAGAAAAACGATTTATTTTTTTCAAGATTTACAATATCCGCAATTCGGCGGTATTTTGAACCTTCTACGACTGAATTACGACCCAACACCCATCCAATTATAGATTATTTATTGAACGAGACATAAATCTTTTCTAATTTAACCAAGATTGAAATCGTCTTCTGGTTATTGTTAAAATGAGTCTTTTTCACCCTTGTATTTTATTTTTTTTACCTGTCTCAGGGGGTTGGGTTGAGTTGACTTTTTGTAAACAGCAGATAAAAACAGATGGGGTGGAGTTAGTTAATATAAAACAAGTACTCAACTGTGTAGACTGTAGACAGCGAAGGAAGTTTATGGCGAAGGTGTTTCCTGTCTTTACGAGTTTTCGGTGGGAATAAAACCAAATGACTTAGTACTAGAAAATTTTAACTTAAACTACTAAATGTAAAATCAATTATTTAATACTTTTTAAATACTTAAGTTTCTTTTTAATTTTATGTTTTTCTTTTTTCCTTTTATTAAGTATAATTTTCATTATATCAGATGCTCGAAGATATTCGTATTCTTCCAAGATAATGAAACGCTTGGATTATAGCTTGAATGTAATAATGGTGTTATTATTTAGCGATTTACACATGTACTACGCTACAAAGCGTGCACACACGTTTATTTTCGCTTATTTCCCATACTAATTGAACGTCGAGCGTTTACGGTTTGAAATTAACAATCTTCCTCTCCCTCCTTTTACATCTCCTTATCTCCTCTATAATATTCTCTTCGCGTTTCGAGTTTAAAACAATAAGAGTTGATTTTAATTTACAATCCACTTCGTTACCGTCTTATTTCAATTATCTTGATTTTCGAGTCGGCGATCAAAAAATGAAGAGTGTTCTTCAAAGTCGAGTTCGGTACGTGGTTTCTATTGTGCCGTGTACCAATTACAAGAAGTGATCGAAGCACTTACTCGAGCTCCAGGAAGTACAATGCCAACTCCAGCCAGTCGGGCGTCAATAGAGGGGCACTTGTACGTTTAATTAATGATCAATTTGGGTACGGAACGTCGGCGTCTGCTAAAACGGTACCTAAAGCGGTCCCAGAGAAAGCCATAGGTCAGACTGTCTGCCTCCTGGAATAATAATCCCGGAGACCCTTTAAACGTGTACAGTTATTTGGGAAATTACCTTCCGGTATTATGTTATATTTCCTTGTGTGAGATTTTCTTTGGGAGATATAAGTTATGAGAAGAAAGAGTTGGTTAGGTAATTAATTTCGTTAACTTTTAAAGTTAGGTCAGTATCAAAAAAAATCACTACATTAAAAATTTTTTTTAATTTTTTTGGTAAAACATAACAAATCGGTCTTTTTTATTACAAAACAGATATTTTAATTTATCTTGGGTTAAAATATCTTTTCTTAATTTTCATAAGTAAAGTCTCCACGATTTTTTTAAATCACCCCAATTTTTAAGGTTAGATTTTGTTAAAAAATCACTGATAATTTAAGAATTTTTTTAATTTTTTTGGTAGTAGTTATAGCAAATCTGTCTTTTTTAATATAAAATAGACATTTTAGTTTATCTTGGGTTAAAAAATTATTTCTCTATTTTCATAAATAAAGTCTCCATGATTTTCTTAATTACCTCAATTTTTAAGGTTAAGTTGTCAAAAACGTCCCATGATTTAAAAATTTTTTTAATTTTTTTGGTAACAGTTATGACAAATCTGTCTTTTTAGTTATAATATAGACATTTTAAGTTATCTTGGATTAAAAAATTATTTTGTTATTTTCATAAATAAAGTCTCCACGATTTTTTCAACTAGCGCGATTTTTTAGGTTAAGTTGTCAAAAACGTCACATGATTTAAATTTTTTTTCATTTTTTTGATAAGAATTATAACAAATCGGTCCTTTTAGTCATGAAACAGATATTTTAGTTTATCTTAGGTTCAAAGCGCTTTGTTGAATTTCCATAAATAAAGCCTCCAGATGAATTATAACCCAAAATGTCATTTTTTCAACTTTAAGTCCAATAACTAACAAACTGATTGAGATAGAAAAAAAGTTTTCAAATAAAAATTATAGCTTGGTTAATTTTGAAGGTTTTCTTATATAAACAGTTTTGGTGAATTTTTAATATTTATGGTGGTATACCTTAAAATTTAATTATAACCTCAAACGGCAATTTTTTAACTTTAATTTTCGATATCTCAAAAATTGAGTTAGTTAGAAAAAAATTGTTAAGATAAGAATTATAGTTTATTTTATTGTGAACATTATTTATTAGAAACATTTTTTTGAATTTTTATTATTAAGGGAGTTATGAGTTAAAATTTGATTATAACGTAAAATTTCAATTTTTCAACTTTAACCTTCGATAACTCAACAATAGAGTTAGATAGAAAAAATTCTTCGAATAAAAATTGTAGCTTATTTATTAAGGGTATTATTTGTTATAAACAATTTCGTTGAATTTTTAATATTAAGAGAGTTATAACCTAAAATTGAATTAAAATCTAAAACGTCATATTTTCAATTTTATCTTCGAATAACTAACAAACTGAATTAGATAGAAAAAAAGTTTTCAAATAAAAATTATAGTTTGGTTAATTTTGAAGGTTTTCTTATATAAATAGTTTTGGTGAATTTTTAATATTTATGGAGGTATACCTTAAAATTTAATTATAACCTCAAATGACAATTTTTCAACTTTAATTTTCGATAACTCAAAAATTAAGTTAGATAGAAAAAAATTGTTTAGACAAGAATTATAGCTTAGTTTATTGTGAACATTATTTATTAGAAACATTTTTTTGAATTTTTATTATTAAGGGAATTATGAGTTAAAATTTGATTATAACCTAAAATTTCAATTTTTCAACTTTAACTTTCAATAAATCAGAAACTAAGTTAGATAAAAAGAATTTATCTTAAGTTAAAAGCTCTTTTCTTAATTTACATAAATAAAATCTTCATGATTTTTTTTAAATTACCCCAATTTTGAAGGTTAGATTGTCAAAAAAAAACACTAGTAATTCAAGAATTTTTTAAATTTTTTTGGTAATAGTTATACCAAATCTGTCTTTTTAGTTATCAAATAGACATTTTAGTTTATCTTGTATTAAAAAATAATTTCATTATTTTCATAAATAAACTCTCCACGATTTTTTAAATTTCCCCAATTTTTAAGGTTAAGTTGTTAAAAAAATCACATGATTTAGGAATTTTTTTATTTCTTTTTTGGTAACAGTTATAGCAAATCTGGCTTTTTAGTTATAAACTAGACATTTTTATTTATCTTGAGTTAAAATTTCTAATTTTGATTTTCATAAATAAAGTCTCCACGATTTTTTTAAATTACCCCTATTTTTAAGGTTAGATTTTGACAAAAAAGATCACTAATAATTCAAGAATTTTTTTAATTTTTTTGGTAACAATTATAACAAATCTATCTTTTTAGTTATAAAATAGCCGTTTTAATTTAATTAAATTCTAATTTGAATTATAACATTTTTGAGAAAAAAAAATTTTTTTAAGGTCTTACCCTTTCACCTTAAAAACGTCAAAATCGAATTTTAAAAAATCGCCCAGATTTTATTTTTAAAAATAAAGATAAGATTTTTTGGAAAAATGATAGATTAAAATGTCTTTCTTCGTATAATCTATAAACAGTTTTAGCTTAGGTTATAAAATTTTTGAGAAAAAAAATTTTTTTAAGTATTCCATCTTTCACCCAAGAAAGGTGAAAATTGGACAACTTTAAAAAATCGCCTAGACTTTATTTCTGAGAATAAAAAAGAGATTTTTGGAAAAATGATAAATTAAAATGTCTTTTTTTCAAAGAATCCCTAAAAATATATAGGTTAAATTATAAAATTTTTGAGAAAAAAATTTTTTTTATAGTCTTACGTTCTCACCTAACCTAAAAAAGTAAAAGTCCAATTTTAAGAAATCGCCCAGAGTTTACTTTTGGGAATAGAAAAAACAATTTTTGAAAAATAATAGACCATAAAGTCTTTTTTCAAGTAAACTATAAAAATCTGTAGGTCAAATTATAAAATTTTTGAGAAAAAAAATTTTTTTAATCTTACATTTTCACCTAATTTAAAACCGTCAAAATCGAATTTTAAAAAATCACCCAGGTTTTATTTTTTAAAATAAAGATTAGATTTTTTGGAAAAATAATAGATTAAAATGTCTTTTTTCTTATAATCTATAAAAAATTTGTTGGGTAACAAAATTTTTAACTAAAAATGTGAAAAAAGAACAACTTTAAAAAATGGCCCAGACTTTTTTGGTAATAGTTATAAAAAATCTGTCTTTTTAGTTATGAAATAGACATTTTAATTTATCTTGGGTTAAAAAATTATTTCCTTATTTTCATAAATAAAGTCTGCACGATTTTTTTAATTTCCCCAATTTTTAAAGTTAAGTTGTTAAAAAAATCACATGATTTAAGAATTTTTTAAATTTTTTCGGTAATAGTTATAGTAAATCTGTCTTTTTAGTTATAAAATAGACAATTTAGTTTATCTTTCGTTAAAAGTTCTCTTCTCGATTTTCATAAATAAAGTCTCCACGATTTTTTTTAATTACCCCAACTTTTAAGGTTAGGTTACTATCAAAAAAAGTTATTATATTTCCTAGGATAACATTTCCTTTGGCAAATAAGATTTTCTTTAGAAATTTGAAAAGAAATAGTTAGTTAGTAAATCTGAAATTTATCAATTTATTTCGACCCAAAAGCTTCACCCGAGTTACCACCACAGAGAAGAGCTTCGAAAACTCGAATCTCTCCGTCTTTCTCCCGCCCTCCTCTTCGTATAATGATTTCTTCATCCAATTAACACGGACATAGACTAAGAGCAGCAGATACAGAAGCCGCACAATCGGGGACGGGACCATATATATTCATTGTGTCGCCTCGAAAGAGAGAGACTAAATGCAGAAATTAATGGGGATTTTATCTCATTAACGTTGTGATGGTGGCGGAACGTTTTTTTTTCTTTTCTCGTTTCAACCCGTTCTCAAGCTCTTCTTCTACAAGTACCAACCTCTACATAATACAAAAACCCATACGTATGGAGAATATGCAGGTGTAAGAACCCTTCTAACTCAATTCATTCTGTTCTTTGATTAGAATAATACTTTGATTTGAATATTTTGATTTAAATACTTTGATTTGAATACTTTGATTTGAATATTTTGATAAAAAATAATTTGATAAATAATTTGATAAGAAATAATTTGATAAAAGTTATTTTTTTTTATTATTTTCTTTAATGAAATATTTTGGTTGGAAACAAAGTGTATAAATAGAGTTGGTCGTGTAGGAATTTCCTCCGAATCTCCAGAACTTTGTCATATGACGAAAGTCATCTCGCGCGGTTACGCGAATAGCAACCATCGTCGTTCCAGAGACGTTCTAAATCGGTCTCGGCCGGTTCATTCATAATCTGACCGTTCTCGTTCGTTCGTTCGTTCGTCCGTTTCGTTTCGTTTCGTCTCCCGGTGGTGCTTCGCCGCGACGGCAAAACCGTTTTCTCTTGCACTCGAAACCCGGAAGCGACAGCACCTTGCCAAAGTTCATTCACAGATAGAATCCTCTATCTTTCTCGGGACTAAAACTAAACCAAGCCAAACTAACCGGGAATATATTTATCTACTTACAAAAAAAATAAGTGGACAAAAAATAAAAAAATAAAAATAAAATACAAAGAAAATCTTTTTGTATTTTTTCATTTTTTTTTAAAGTTTTTTTGGTAATAGTTACAATGGGTCAAAAAAGTGTTTTGACATCTATTATTTTCCAAGAAAATACTTGATGATATACAAATGTTTTGTTTTTCTAGCCAGAATTGACTTGTTTTTGTAAAAACGATATGCAGAGGAATAACGAGATAAGCAGAGGAATGATTTTTTTATTTGATACGGAAAAATAATACAATATTAGGCATAATATGCATGTTAAAACCAAAACAGTGAATAGGGAAAACTAAAATACAAACTTGCTTAAAACGAAAGAATATTCAATGCAATAACGCAAAAGCGTTAACGTTTTACATTTGAACAAGCAGCTTCTTGATCTACGTCAGAATAAACGTCTTCAAACTGTAGCTTGTTTTGAACTTTTATGGAACCGCTGATATATCTGCTTAAAGGAGTGTCCTCATCATCACTAGACGTGTCACTAGAAGATAGTTCATCATTAAGCCCAATTTTGTTGAATTCAAGGGAACCAATGAAGTATTTTTTATTGTCATTTATGAAAGTGCTAAGTTCATAAAAGTTTAATCTGATGCTACTTTCATAATCTTCTTTTTTTATTTAGTGTACTTTCATTGTTCCTCTAAAAATTTGTAGCAAAATGTTCTTAATTTTTTGGGATATTTCATCAATTTTGTCTGCATCAATCTGATAGTAAGTAATGTTTTGAATCTTTTGGCGCAGGTTATTCAACATAGCTTTTATTTTGACCATATCTGCTCCTTGACCAACCAATCTATCTAACGTCCTTTTAGTAACTCCTCCTATACCATCAGGTGCCCCCTTTCCGTGACCAGCTTCTAAATAGTTCCAAGTAAAATTGTTTACTTTTGGGTGCAATTTTGGCAATTCGATTGCTAGGAAATAAGACATGATTTTATTACGGTATTGAGTCGACGGTGAGTCACTAATAAAGTGAAGCGTATCAACTGTTGGGTAAGAGTTTCTTATGCACTTTATTATTGGGTCTAAATGCGTCCAAATGGCCGGGAAATTATGTAGAAGCGATTTTGATGAAGTGCAAAAGCATTGTTGCTGCACCTCATCTTTTTTGGTATATACCAACGGCGGCCAATCGGCGGCTCGCGAGTCACATGCGACTCAATTAAATATGTCATCAATACTTTCTACTAGGTTTTGAATTTTTAAGAAAATTTGTTTCCTATACTGAAAGTGGATCAGGAGAAATAATTCACTGGATCTCCTTTTATTTTTGAAGGACGAATTTCATGAGGCTCAAAAAAATTTATTTTCGATCTTTCCATACGGCTCTCAGTATCGCCAAATGTGGCCACCCGTGGTCTACCCCTATAATGAGAGAAACAGGAGGTGCAATTTACTGAATGTCATTTTTTTGGAAGGGTGAATTTTCCTATGTGGCTCTTCAAAATTTTCGATTTTGCAATGCGGCTCTAAGTACCACCAAGTGTGGCCACCCCTGGTATATACAACAACGGTATGTAGAGATATCTGTTTTCTTGATCCTGCGAAGTGAAATGTTTGTGTCTCTTCTGCATATTTCATGTTGAAGTTTTCACTAAAATCAATGTGTATAGCCGCCTCGGTAATTCGAAGATTCTCTTTAAGTTCTTTGAGTTGTTTGTACTGATGTAAGAATCTCTCTTTGTGCTTCAGAAATGATATAATACTGTGTTTAAAATCAGCTATAATATCAGAAATCTGGCATTCAATTTGAATTCTGGAATTCAACTTTCCTCTTTGATGTCTTTATAACTTGCTCGTCTATTTGTGATGTCTTTTCAACATACGTGCATTTTTCTGCCATCCATTTGAAGTAATAACTGGATTCCCTAGGGTTGTATTCACGGAATGATATTTGCATAAAAATACATTTATTACATTCCCGTAAATAACATTTTTCAAATTTTTTGTTACAATAAAAGTACAAAATGATCAAGTTCTTTTTCGTAATGGCATTGAGTCGAGTTAGAAACTGAATTAACAATAGAATTAATAAGACTGAATTAATAGAATAAGCCTCAGTACTTTGTAATCATTCCAGAAGCCTCTAATACTGCTTGCAATCTTTTAGGCATGGATGACTCAAGCTTGCTGGTAGTTTCCCTGGTAATTTTATTCCATTCATCTTGCAGGTACAGTTTTAGCTCATCGTTATTGCTTATATGGTGTTTTCTTATATTTAAATCCAACTGATGCCATAGATTTTCCAACGGATTTAAAGTCCGGGGTTTGGGGAGGGTGGGGAAAGGTTTTTTTTAACTCTGTAAAGTATTCCTTTACAATCCTAGTGGTATTTTTAGGATCATCTTGTTGGAATTATAGCTATCTTCTATGCCTAATTTGATAGCACTGTCATATAAGATACCTTGCAGTATTTTCAGGTAACTTTTTGCGTTCAAAATACCGTCAATAAAATGAAGATTTCCTATCCCATTGTACCCCATGCACCCCATGCACCCCCAAACCATCCACCTTCATATTTGACTGTAGGTATCAAGTTTCCTTTCTATAGTTCAGTGTTAGGTTTACGCCATACGGTTTTTCGTCCATTCGAACCAAAAATATTAAATTTACTTTCATAAAAAAAAAAATACGTTTTTCCAAAAGTCTATTGGTTGAGCAATCTACTTAACCCTCTATGGGACGATTTTTTGGTTTAAATCCAAAAAATTTGGGAGAATAAAAAATCAGTAATTATGAATCTTTATATACAAATGAAAAAGAAAAAGTTCCGTTTAAACAATTTTATTGCAATATATGCACTATGTAACTTTCAAGTCATAACGGCCAATAATGTTCGCACTTTTGCGTAAAAAAAAAATTAAGAGTGGAATTCCACAAAACAGCTTGCATTTATGGTTAAACATAAATGAACATTACATTTGGAACATTTAATTTTCGAGACTCCTTTACATCTGGGTTTTTAGTAACGTTCTCTGCTCTCCGAAAAAATTGGCCAATATGCCACTTCATCTTTTGGCACCTCTTCTACAGGTAGCGTTGTACTTTGTCTCTTTTTTCTTTTATTTTGCAATTGTTTATATACCTCGTTTGAAGTAGGACACCTTCATTTCTTCTGAGTACGTTTCTATTCCTGGCATAAACAAGATGCAATGTCACTTTTAAATTATACTAAACTATACTGTTTGCCGAGGCTTACAGAATATAATAAGTAATATCATTACAGTACTCGGTAATGCGTAAATTGACATAAAAAAAACAGCAGTCGAAAAATTGTTCAATTTCATTCACTGAAATAGCAATGGGTTTTGCAGTTTCATATTGCTTATATTTTTTTGTCAAATAGTCGAAAATAGGTCACAGGAGAATGAGGTTCTTCATCAATCTCATTTCCAAAGGTTATAACAACTATTATTACTCTTTTCAGATAGTGGTTGGAAAAACAATTTTTTGTGGACCTGCATCTTTCTCATCTGACGAGGATTGAGCACTAAATTCTTCATAGTTATCAATAATATTTATTTAGGTATATAATGTATAAATTTGAAAACGGGAGAAAGCGCAAGCTTTCTTCTAAATGTACCGAAATCTGCCATGGCACCCCACTGTAACCTAAAGGTTACAAATCTGCATTGCAAAAAAAAAACAGTAACAAATTGAAAACTGAAATGCAAACTAATAGATTGGTATTGATATACGAACCCAGAACTGTAATGTGCTCTATATTTTGATTCCTAATCACTGATAGAAGCACAAATAACTTCAATTCGATCAAATGGTTTCGCTTCTATGTAGTGCGGAGAGTTTACACAGCATTTACTTTATTACTTCAGTTTGAGGAACCTAGCAGTGGTCATAAATGTTATATTTGTTGTCTTGACAACGTTAGAGAATTAAGATTTATGCATCATCTCATTAAAAAAAAACTATAATTATTTGGTAAAATCTTAATAATTTAAAATGAAACCTGAAAGTTACACGGTCCAATAGAGGGTTAATATACCTAAATTTTTAAGACTGTTATCAAAAACGTCACATGATTTAAATTTTTTTTAATTTTTTTCGGTAATAATTATAACAAATCTATCTTCTTGGTTATAAAATAGACATTTTAGTTTATCTTTGTTTAGAAAATGTTTTCTTAGTTTCCATAAATAAAGTCTCCAGAATTTTTTTAATTATCCCAAGTTTTAAGGTAAAGTTAGGTGTTAAAAAATCACCACTTTAGGATTTTTTTTTTAATTTTTGGACAATAGTTATAACAATTTTGCCTTCTTAGTTAAGAAATAGATGTTTTAGTTTATCTTGGGGCAAAAGCACTTCTTTGAATTTTTATAAATAAAGTCTCCAGAATTTTTTTAATTACTATAAGTTGTAAGGTTAGGTTAGGTGTCAAAAAAAGGTCATTATTCTAAAAATTTTTTAAAATTTTTCGGAAATACTTAGAAAAAATTTGCCTTTTTAGTCATAAATTAGATATTTTACTTTATCTTGTGTTAAAAACACTTTTCAGAATTTCCATAAATAAAGTCTCCACGATTTTTTTAATTACCCCAATTTTTAAGATTAAGTTGTCAAAAATGTCATGTGTTTTAAAAATTTTTTTTATTTTTTTCGGTAATAATTATAACAAATCTATCTTCTTGGTTATAGAATAGACACTTTAGTTTATCTTTGGTTAGAAAATGTTTTCTTACTTTCCATAAATAAAGTCTCCAGAATTTTTTTAATTATCCCAAGTTTTAAAGTAAAATTAGGGGTAAAAAAAGTCACCACTTTAGGAATTTTTTTAAATTTTTTAGACAATAGTTACAATAATTTTGCCTTTTTAGTTATAAAATAGATATTTTAGTTTATCTTGGGGCAAAAATGCTTTTTTGAATTTTTATAAATAAAGTCTCCAGAATTTTTTTAATTACTCTAACTTTTAAGGTTAGGTTAGATGTAAAAAAAGGTCACTATTTTAAATTTTTTTTTAATTTTTCGGAAATACATAGAAAAAATTTGCCTTTTTAGTCATAAAATAGATATTTTACTTTATCTTGGGTTAAAAGCTCCTTTCTGAATTTCCATAAATAAACTCTGGACGATTTTTTTAAGTTACCCCAATTTTTAAGGTTCAGTTGTCAAAAACATCAAATGATTTAAGAATTTTTTTAATTTTTTTGGTAATAATTATAACAAATCTGTCTTTTTATCTACAAAATAGACATTTTAATTTATCTTAAGTTAAAAATTCTTTTCTTACTTTCCCTAAATAAAGTCACCACATTTTTTTTTTAATTTATCACTTTCTAATTAAAGGGTTAATTAAAATAATTTAATTTCGTTTCTAAATAATTAATGATCTTTAAGAGAAATCGAAATACACTTACTTATTTTTCCTTAAAATAAATGATCTCGTTAAAACCAAACTGTTTCATCAAATCAAATCAAATCAAATCAAACCGAAATTGAATAATTTAGATAATCGTCAAATTAAATCATCAAATTAACTTAAACGTTTTTGGATTTCATTTCCTTCCAATTTGATTAAGAAATTTAATAGCAACAAACTTTATTTATTATTTAGAGAGAAATTTTCGATTTTATAATTTCCTTATTTTCACCTTTTAAGATTTTTTTTTACTTTTATAAAATAACCCAGTTATCGTTACAATTATAGATTTTATATTAGTGTTAATAGTGTTCATCTAACCCAATATTCGATCGCGAAACGTTTCCACAATTTAGGTCACTAGACAAATAAACACGACTTTTATCGGTTGCTACTTTGTATAAAACGTGTTTCAATCAAAAAGTCGTTTTAGAAGAAATTTTAGTTCCAAATAGAAATAACATCCGAATCCATCGAAAAAAACCATAAAGTTTATTAAACGACATCCGGTCAATTTGAATGAAACTCGAATTCGAATGGAGGAAAATAGGAAGTTCCTTAACGTTTGCTTTTTTTATTTTTTTAATTTCTTCCTCGTTTTTCAAACTCGACACGTTTAAATTCAAACAACCGTGTACGTTATAAATGAAATGAATGGGTGGTCCGTCAGCTTATTATTATTACACGATCTCCGGATGTTTATCCGACCGATTTTTGAATCGTTATTTCGATTCGTGGGTGTTGTGTGAAACTGAGAAAGTGTGAGGTTTAATTTAGTTTAAAGCGAATAAATCACCTTATTTTATTATAATAATAAAAAAACTTTTTTTTAATTCATATTTTGAAACTTAATCTTTATTTTTACCAAAACTGATTTCCTTACGACTTTTAATTTTTCCCCCAGAAGAAAAAATCTACCTTTATTTTTAATAGAAGTCTTAGAAGAGGAAAATAAATCAATAAACCATCTTAATTGTCAACGACATTCACTCGTTAGATTATTAAAAAATTAATGAATGGTTCGTTTCGATCTTTCGAAACCGGTTTTCCACAGAAGAACTTCAACAGTTTCCGTCCCCATCCTTATCCTTATCCTCCTCCTCGTCCTCCGCTTGTTCTTCTTCTTCTTCTTCTTCATTCTCGTCTTCAAGGTGTTTGAACCCGTTTTATAGCCGACCCGAAGAATCACAATGAGACAACTTTGCCTCCGTCGCTACCTTCCTTCCTAATTAACCCGTGGAATTAATTATTTTTAAAATATTTAAAAATTTACTCCGAAGAAGAAAGTTTCAAAGTAATAAAAAGTAGGAAGAGATTTCGTAATGATTATGTTAAATTAAATTAAGCCGTGTGTGTGTGTGTGAGTGTGCGTATCCGTTTGACCTACTATATGGTACTTAAAATAGAAATGGAGAGACTTGAAAATGTGTTAAAATATATCATATCTGAGTTTCGAAAGATTTTAAGATTTCAACTTAAATAAAAAAAAAGTCTTTTTTGTACGACTTTAAGCTGTTAAGTATTAAATCCCCTCAAACAATTAAATTGACAAAGGCAATAGTCGTTAATTCCCCAAACTCTATTCGTCACCATGTTCGGGTATAAGAAGTCTTTTGTAAATCGTTCTGGTGTTGGTAATTGAAACTTAGAGGAGACATCGAAAAAGGGGCGGAGGATCTGCTCTCTCAGCCTTTCGTTCGTTCGTTGGGTTTCGTTCGTCGCCCATTGAAAATTGTTAAGTCCCTCACAAGTCTTCGCCTCGCTCCCGTATAATACATTCAAATTACAAAACGTATTATTCTACCGGTTCGGTGCCGTTCTTTGTGTGTGTCTTTGGGGCCGCGAGCGCGCGCGAGCTCCGGATTTAGAGAATAAAAAATTCGAGTCTCTACGCGTATTTATCTTGCGCGGCGGTACAATGTGGTATCGTCCTTTGAATTGTCCCGGACAATGGACCTCGGAAATGCCTTCCAGTTCTGGACTTAATGGATTCGAATAAATCTCGGTTCAGGTCTTAACGACCTCAACAAAGGTTTACGATTAAAAAAAAAGTTGGGTTTGGTTATTTTTGTTGGTTAATAAACGAATAGAAGGTTGTTAATCTTTATTAATTGTCTATTCATAAAAAAAAGTTTTGAAGGAGTCTAAAATATGGAAGTGAAATATGGAAGAAAAATTTGTACCAAGTTTAAAATTTTTTTTAATTTTTTTGGTAACTCTTAGAACAAGTTTGATTTAAAAAGTGAAAAATAGAGTGTTTTAGGTTTAATTTGATATAAAAATCATTTCTTAATTCCTATAAATAAAGTCTGGGCCATTTTTTAAAGTTGGTGAAACAAAAAAAATTAGGTTAAAAACTGTCAAAAATATTTACCAACTTTGAAAATTTTTTTAATTTTTTTGACAACTCTTGGAATAAAACCATCTTTATTAATTAAAATTAGAATGTTTTAAGTTTCATTTAGAAAAAAAATCAAGTCAAAATCTTTAAAAATGAATTTTTGATGAATTTTTTAAAAAATGGTTAATTTTCTAACCTAAAAAAATTTTTACCAACTTTGAAATTTTGTTTAATTTTTTTGACAACACTTGAAATAAAACGGCCTTTATTAGTTAAAATTAGAATGTTTTAGGTTTCATTTAGAAAAAAAATCAAATCAAAATGGTTAAAAATGAATTTTTGATAAATTTTTTAAATTAGCAAAAGTTAGAAAAGTGTCAAAAATATTTACCAACTTTGAAAATTTTTTAAATTTTTTTGACAACACTTGGAATAAAACGTTCTTTATTGATTAAAATTAGAATGTTTTAAGTTTCATTTAGAAAAAAAATCAAATCAAAACCTTTAAAAATGAATTTTTGATGAATTTGATGAAAAAAAATTAATTTTCTAACATAAAAAAATTTTTACCAACTTTGAAAATTTTTTTAATTTTTTTGACAAAACTTGGAATCAAACCATCTTTATTAATTAAAATTAGAACATTTTAAGTTTCATTTAGAAAAAAAATCTAATCAAAATGGTTAAAAATGAATTTTTGATGAATTTTTTAAAAAATGGTTAATTTTCTAACCTAAAAAAATTTTTACCAACTTTGAAAATTTTTTTAATTTTTTTGACAACACTTACAATAAAACGGTCTTTTTTATATAAAATTAGAATGTTTTAGGTATCATATAGAAAAAAAAATCAAATCAAAATCTTTAAAAATGAATTTTTAATGAATTTTTAACATTAATTTTTTTAAGTTAAAAAAGTCAAAAATTTTTCCCAACTTTGAAAATTTTTTTAATTTTTTTGATAACACTTGGAATAAAACGGTCTTTTTTAATTAAAATTAGAACGTTTTGGGTTCCATTTAGAAAAAAAATCAGATCAAAATCTTTAAAAATGAATTTTCGATGAATTTTTTAAAAAATTGTTAATTTTCTAACCTAAAAAAATATTTACCAAATTTGAAATTTTTAAAAATTTTTTTAACAATACTTGGAATAAAACGGCCTTTCTTAGTTAAAATTAGAATGTTTTAAGTTTCATTTAGAAAAAAAATCAAATCAAAATCTTTAAAAATGAATTTTTGATGAATTCTTTAAAAAATGGTTAATTTTCTAACCTAAAAAAATTTTTACCAACTTAGAAAATTTTTTCAATTTTTTTGACAACACTTAGAATAAAACAATCTTTATTCGTTAAAATTAGAATGTTTTAAGTTTCATTTAGAAAAAAAATCAAATCAAGATCTTTAAAAATGAATTTTTGATGAATTTTTTAAAAAATTTTTAATTTTCTAACCTAAAAGACTTTTTATCAACTTTGAAATTTTTTTTAATTTTTTTGACAACACTTCGAATAAAACGGTCTTTATTAATTAAAACTAGAATGTTTTAAGTTTCATTTAGAACAAAAATCAAATGAAAATCTTTAAAAATGAATTTTTGATGAATTTTTTAAAAAATTGTTAATTTTCTAACCTAACAAAATTTTTACCAATTTTGAAATTTTTTTTAATTTTTTTGACAACACTTGAAATAAAACGGTCTTTTTTAATTAAAATTAGAATGTTTTAGGTTTAATTTAGAAAGAAAATCAAATCAAAATCTTTAAAAATGAATTTTTGATGATTTTTTAAAAAATAATTAATTTTCTAACCTAAAAAAATTTTTACCAACTTTGAAAATTTTTTTAATTTTTTTGGCAAAACTTAGAATAAAACGGTCTTTTTTAATTAAAATTAGAATGTTTTAGGTTTCATTTAGAAAAAGAATCAAATCAAAATCTTTAAAAATGAATTTTTGATGAATTTTTAAAATTGGTCGATTTTCTTAAGTTAGGTTAAAAGTATCAAAAAAATTTTACCAACTTTTCCGCGTAGATCACGAAAACACCATTCTAGAATCTTATTCAAAATTGAATGTAGAATCATTTGAAATAAATCGTCCAAAAATCAGACGACTGGCGACCGAGTTATGGGAGTTCAAAGTCAATATTTGTAAGATAATCAAAAATCGAAAAAATCAAGATGTGATTTTCTAGCGATTTTTCGGCGAAGAAATGATTTGACATAAAAATAAATGCTTTTCAAACGATTATAAATACTCAAACAATCCGAATTTGCAACAAAATGGAAAAAAAGGATTTCAAAATTTTCGTCTAATTTCTCGATGTAGAGGTTTGGAAAAATTTTCGTTAGAAAGTTTCCGGGGCTGGTACAATAACGCCCTTTTAAAATCATACTCAGAATTAAACTAAGGATTGTTGGAAACCAACCGCATGAAAATTGGACGACCGACGGGCAGGTTAAACGAGCTCTAAATCAAAATTTCTAAAATAGCTAAAATCCGAAAAAATCGAAAGGGGTGGGTATGGAATTGTTTTTCAAAAATCCAAAATTTTTGATTTTAATTAAACTCACGTTCTTATACAACTCAATAACGGGGAAAATGATGGTGAAATCCGTTTTTACGTAGATCATTTGGTTTTCCAGAAAAATCGGCTAAAATTTGCAAATTTTTTACCAACTTTGAAAATTTTTTTAAATTTTTTGACAACACATGGAATAAAACGTCCTTTTTTGATTAAAATTAGATTGTTTTAGGTTTCATTTAAAAAAAAATCAAATCAAAATGGTCAAAAATGAATTTTTGATGAATTTTTTAAAAAGTGGTTAATTTTCTAATCTAAAAAATTTTTTACCAACTTTGAAAATTTTTTTCATTTTTTTAACAACACTTGAAATAAAACGGTCTTTATTAGTTAAAATTAGAATGTTTTAGGTTTCATTTAGAAAAAAAAAACAGATCAAAATGTTTAAAAATGAATTTTTAATGAATTTTTAAAATTAATTTTTTTAAGTTAAAATAGTGTCAAAAATTTTTACCAACTTTGAAAATTTTGTTAATTTTCTTGACAACACTTGGAATAAAACGGTATTTCTTAGTTAAAATAAGAATTTTTTGGGTTTCATGTAGAAAAAAAATCAAATCAAGATCTTTAAAAATGAATTTTTGATGAATTTTTAAAAAATTGTTAATTTTTTTTTGACAACACTTGGAATAAAACGGTCTTTTTTATATAAAATTAGAATATTTTAAGTTTCATTTAGAAAAAAAATCAAATCAAAATCTTTAAAAATGAATTTTTGAAGAATTTTTTAAAAAATGGTTAATTTTCTAACCTAAAAAAATTTTTATCAACTTTGAAAATTTTTTAAATTTTTTTGACACCACTTGGAATAAAACGGTCTTTTTTATATAAAATAAGAATGTTTTAGGTTTCATTTAGAAAAAGAATCAAATCAATATGTTTAAAAATGAATTTTTAATGAATTTTTAAAATTAATTCTCTTAAGTTAAAAAAGTGTCAAAAATTTTCCTCAACTTTGAAAATTTTTTAAATTTTTTTAACAACATTTAGAATAAAACGGTCTTTTTTAGTTAAAATTAGAATGTTCTAGGTTTCATTTAGAAAAAAAATCAAATCAAGATCTTTAAAAATGAATTTTTTATGATTTTTTTAAAAAATGGTTAATTTTCTAAACTAAAAAAATTTTTACCAACTTTGAAAATTTTTTTAATTTTTTTAACAAAACTTGGAATAAAACGGTTTTTTTTAAATTAAAATTAGAATGTTTTAAGTTTCATTTAGAAAAAAAATCAAATCAAAATCTTTAAAAATGAATTTTTGATGAATTTTTAAAGTTGATCAAATTAAAAAAAAACTTATTTTTCTCATCCAGATAAATCAAACAGGTCGTATATTTTTCGGTTGAGGAACAGGTGCACCTTTTTGGTGGCCCGAGGCGGTCCCAGGTGAGTTACGACACACGACGACGATAGTTCCGAAATTAAATACCGGGCGAAGAAAGAATCCGATCCGAAGAAGGGGTTATGACATCATTACACGATCGGCTATTGACCCTTTTTAAAACTTTTAAAACATTTAAAACCAAAAAATTGTTTTTAACTTTTTCAAATTAATTTCTTAGTATTAAAATTCCCCACGTGTGATATTTGTTAATAAAATTAGACTTTGTATGCGTTATGCAGGTCGCATAAATTTCCCAGTACGTAGTGCTTTAAAGGTAAAGTTAGATTGCGGGTTCGGAGCGGTCGCATTGTGAAGCCGCTCGATGAGCAATTTATGCGAGTAAGTAAATTGAAACAATTTCCGCTTAAAGCCGTGCATGCAAAATGGATTAGCGGAACAAGGGGCAGAAAATTACGAATTATTAGAGTAGCGCCTAGACGCGGGCCGAAATTTATGCCACCGTATATTGCGGTCATGTTCCCTGTCAACTATAATATATACCCCGGAGGGTACACACGGTGTTATGCGCCTCCGTCTACTCTCCAATTTGTCCTCTTTTAACTCAATCGTTATTTATTATATCGTCAAATTATATCGGAGGAAATTTTATTAAAATATTCAAAACCCTGAACCCACATCAAGGGTTACAAAGTAAGTTCTAAGTTTAAAAAATCTTAACGAGTTTAATTATAGGAATTAAGATATGATTTTTAGATTAAATTAAAACTAAAAGATTCTATTTTTAATTTTTAAAACAAAATTTGTTTGAAGTTTTACCAAAAAAATTAAAAAAAAAATTTATAAAAAAACTGTTTTAAAAATTTGACCGATTTTAAAAAATCGCCCAGACTTTATTTATAGGAATTAAGAAATAATTTTTGGATCAAATTGAACCCAAAAGATTCTATTTTGAATTAAAAAAATCAGATTTATTCTAAGTGTTACCAAAAAAATTAAAAAAATTTCCAAAATTGATAAAAATTTTTGACAGTTGACTAACCTAACTTTTTTAAAAACTTGACCAATTTTAAAAAATCGCCCAGACTTTATTTATAGGAATTAAGAAATAATTTTTGGATCATATTGAACCTAAAAGATTCTAGTTTGATTTTAAAAAGTCGGATTTGTTCTAAGTGTCCCCAAAAAAATTTAAAAAATTCTTAAAATTGATACAAATTTTTGACAGTTAACTAACCTAACTTTTTTAAAAACTTGACCAATTTTAAAAAATCGCCCAGACTTTATTTATAGGAATTAAGAAATAATTTTTGGATCAAATTGAACCCAAAAGATTCTAGTTTGATTTTAAAAAGTCGGATTTGTTCTAAGTGTCCCCAAAAAAATTAAAAAAATTCTTAAAATTGATAAAAATTTTTGACATTTAACTAACCTAACTTTTTAAAAACTTGACCAATTTTAAAAAATCGCCCAGACTTTATTTATAGGAATTAAGAAATAATTTTTGGATCAAATTGAACCTAAAAGATTCTAGTTTGATTTTAAAAAGTCGGATTTGTTCTAAGTGTCCCCAAAAAAATTAAAAAAATTCTTAAAATTGATAAAAATTTTTGACATTTAACTAACCCAACTTTTTTAAAAACTTCACCAATTTTAAAAAATCGCCCAGACTTTATTTATAGGAATTAAGAAATAATTTTTGGATCAAATTGAACCTAAAAGATTCTAGTTTGATTTTAAAAAGTCGGATTTGTTCTAAGTGTCCCCAAAAAAATTAAAAAAATTCTTAAAATTGATAAAAATTTTTGACATTTAACTAACCTAACTTTTTTAAAAACTTGACCAATTTTAAAAAATCGCCCAGACTTTATTTATAGGAATTAAGAAATAATTTTTGGATCAAAATGAACCCAAAAGATTCTATTTTAAATTTAAAAAATTAGATTTATTCTAAGTGTTATCAAAAAAATTAAAAAAATTCTTAAAGTTGATAAAAATTTTTGACAGTTTTTAACCTAATTTTTTTTATTTGACCGATTTTAAAAAATCGCCCAGACTTTATTTATAGGAATTAAGACATCATTTTTGGACCAAATTGAACCTAAAAGATTCTATTTTAAAATAAAAAAGTCAAATTTGTTCTAAGTGTTACCAAAAAAATTAAAAAAAATTCCAAACTTAGTAAAAATTTTTGTCAGTTTAACCTAATTTTTCTTTTATTTATTGAAAACCATTATACCGAACTTGTGTTTATATTTTTCTTATAATTTCTTTTACGTCATCAATTTCGAACGAATAATAAATAAATAACCCGTTAGTTCTTAGTAAACCCACATCGACTTTGTTGATTTATTTACAGTTAGTTAATCATCTCGAAGAGACTCGAGTTTTAATCAAAACCTTTTAACAATGTAACAAATTTGTAACCACATTTTTCCTCACCATGATTTATTTTTTTCACCATAATTTTTTCTACCATAATTTTTTCTACCACAATTTTTTTCCACCGTAATTTTTTACCTCTATTATTTTATTCTCATCTTATTTCTCTACTATTTTTATAGTGTGAAAACGGTTTGAAACCCGATTTTATAAATTTTTACGTTTCTCACTTCGTTCTTTCGTTCGTTCGTTCAAGACACACCCGTCCATTCAGTAACAACGTTCATTCGAGTAAAGTCAGGCGCCGGCCGCCGTTAAGAGAGAAATTTTTAACATCCTTCGAGAGACACGTTTGTTTTTACACGTTCTCGTCATCCCGATGGAAGAAATCATCACGTAACACGTTTGTCTTAATTACTGGACATTTCAAATCCCATTTCCGCTCCCGACAAAACAGAAAAGCTCCGCTCAGCCGACTGATGGGTATTTTCTCGCCCCGGGGAGAGAAAATTAATCTATTAGTTCTTAATTTAGCACAAAATTAAAAGAAATATAATTACTTCGGAATGGAGAGGTATATACGACTCTACGAACAACCATTCGACTCGAAGAGTAGTACTTTATTATTAATTATCTAAACGTTTACGTTCCCGTTTTTGATAGATCCTAAATTTTCTTTATGTTTCATCTCTTCTTAATTCTTATTATTATTTTTTATTAATCGATATTTATAGATATTATTATTTTTTATTTATAGATATTATTTAAAGTTTAAAATGATTATTGGTATTATTACTTTGGTTATTTTAGAGAATGAAAAAAAAATTGAAATGGGCGTTTAGATGATATTGCGCACGTGAAAATCGTTTGCCAAAATATTATAAGCGTCACCGTGGGATGTATTTGTAACTAAAAATATCCACCAACCGAAAATTCATCAAAATGTAAATAAGTAAAAAAGGCGTTGGCTTAAAATTATTTCACGTTTTCTAGTTATCAAAGATTTAAATACATCAAATTAAATAAAAAAAAACTTAAACGTTTTTTTTTCTAAAATTGTTTTAGAAAAAGGATTAATAAAATAAGGATTTGAGAATTTAAGGATTAATAGATAATAGAATAGATTTGATTGAGTGAAAGATATAAACTAGAATAAAAAAATTATACAAAAAATAAATGTTGATTACCCATTGAAACGGAGGAATTTAACCCATTCAACATCTCTTAGAGAATAATAAATAATGCTTCATATCTGTTTCGTTTTAATCGACTTGAACCCATTGAAAAGACTCGACGTGACTAATTTAGACCTAAACAAAAAGCCCTTAAATCTTAAAAGAAAATAAAAACTCTTTGGACAATTAAAATTCTTGTCAGTAAAATGTTGAAACTTGGTTCTATTGTAAAAATTTCATAAAAATTCTAAAAGGTCATTAAAAAACTTTTAATTTGAGTAAAAACATGACTATATTTAGATTGGAAATAAGAGAGTTAAGTCGATTAGAAGATGGCAATTGTCGATCGTTTTTAAAAGATCGATAATTTTCAAATTAGATTATTATTTAGGATTTGAGCTACAAATTTAATGGGAAATCAACCAATTATCGGGATGTAGAAAATAAACACCTCCTTTAAACATAGTCTGAACTTTCGATTGTGTTTCAATCTTCATCAGAGGTACACACTTGGACAGCGATTACGACGCCTAAAGCTCTGTGCGAGAGCGATAGCTAGAACGGGCTCGGGCACGGTCGGTTTTCGAGGGAAAGAAACCTGGCACGAGGTTAGGTGTAGAAACGTTCGACGGGCCGCAGCCAGACTCGGTGCGGCCCGTCGATGGTTTCTACACCTAGCCTCGTGCCAGGTTTCTTTCCCTCGAAAACCGACCGTGCCCGAGCTCGTTCTAGCTATCGCTCTCGCACAAAGCTTTAGGCGTCGTAATCGCTGTCCAAGTGTGTACGTTAGAATGAAATGACAAGATGGAAATGTATTAAAATTAAACCAAGTAGATTAAATCTAAAGAACAACGTAGCCATGTGACAATAAATACATATAATTGGAAGTTAACAAAACTGGTGTTTACCGGTATTTAGTTTCTACATCCCGATAGTTGGTTGACTTCCCTTTAAATTTATAGCTTAATTCTTAAACGTTTTGCAACTAGTACTGCTACCCCACTTCAGTTATTATCTAGCTTAACCCTTTGAGTGCTATGAAACCACTTATGCATTCTCATACAACTGTTTGGTTTTGGTTATGAACCTACATACAGAGTATTCCAAGGCCAAAGCCAGTGATTCAATGAGGTCTTTAGGAATTTTCATGTTTACCTGATGGCGTCTTGACATCCACTTCCCAAATTTTCCAGTAACCAAACTCATTGTCGTGTGAACTCTTATTCGAATAAGTTAGAAGGTATAAATACGCATGTCGAAAGGTTACAGTGATGTATTTATAAGAAGCTACGCCTTCATAAAAGAGTTAATTTAAGTAAAAGAATGTGTCAAAACGTCCAAGAGCAATAAAATTAAATTACATCAGAAAATTTGGTGCCCCTTGTGTTCACCCGCCTATGATTAAATGGAGAAGGAATATTTGGATTTTCACTGATGCCAATTTTTGGACACACTGCAGAAATTAGTCACTGGTTTTTTTCGTGGAATACTCTGTATGCATTCCCACACTTCGGTTTAGGTTATCAAGGTAGATGTGAGTTTTCACAAAATCATTCAATCTGGGAAAAAGGAATCTATGAACAGATATATGTGACTACTGTTTATGAACTTTTACAGATTAAAAAAAATATATAGATATAAATTATGCGCTCTTTCGAAAAAATACAAAGCTGACGGTAAGCTGTTTCATACGGAGTGGAGTCTCCGACGAACGCTTAACGTCAGGCAACTCAGCACTCAAAGGGTTAAGATAGATCATGCTTTTATTTAAGAAAAATTGAAAAAATTAAAAAGCTTCTTTATGGTTTTTCGTGGTATCAACCCATCCGCCATCATAGATAACACCATCAGTCACAATACTTCTCAAACACTTCACATCTTCACTCCACATATACGCAGAAACTCAAAAATTACTCTAAAGACCCCCAACTAAAGACTTAAACGGCCCACACACGTAACGAATTCTCGTACTGCACGCAGTGCGACATTAGTCGAAACTGCTGCAGTAAGGATAAATTGTAGCGTGTGTAGGCAAATCGTATGCTTCGTAGTACGCAGTGATCGAATCGTTTGCAGTTCGGCACTGCCATAAAATATCGTATCAACGGTCGTGTTTGGAAGCAAGTTGATACGTGTGTAGAGAGTTGTGTGTAAGGATGTATGTGTAGTTTACACTCATCGAGACTACTACTGCAATAATCTGAACTACTATAGTCCAATGTGTTTGAACCGTGTGTAGAGAAAACGACAGTACTGCAATTTCTACGATTTTCTGTCCAACCTGTATTTGGAAAGAAATCGTTACGTGTGTGGGCCGCTTTATTGCAACTGAAAATTGACATAACATTCAAAGACAAAAGAAAATGACGAAAAGTTTGTTGATTGATCAACGTTCTGTCAGTTGGAAATTTAGAAATCGTTGATTGGAATAAAAATCTATACCTTTACTGGTCCTTTGAATTTATTTTTTACGTCTTACATATTTCGGCTCACGCCATCGAGAGATGAAAAAAATAAATTCAAAAGACCAGTAAAAGTACAGACTTTTATTCCAACCAACGATTTGTAAAAGAAAATCACTAATCTTTCGCAACAGTTTCATTCTTTCATGTTGATTTAATGGACAACTCAAAAAAAAGATAAGGTTCTAATTTTCATACTTGACACCCCAAAAAATTAAGCTGTAGATTGAACGAGATCAATAAAATAAAATAAGATCATGTAAATGATCTTATGTAAATGTGCCAGAAGTAAACCATGTTAAAATTTTTTTTTTTGTAATAAACTATTGTGGAGGAAAAATTTCCCGACATTTTATGATTTGCATACCAAGGTGCCAAAGAGACAGGCGCCACACTTAACGCAAATTACGCTGCATAAATATACTCGGGTAATTTTCATCAGTTTTGATATGAACACATTATAACTGAAATCAGTTTAAGCTGAGCCGTTATATTAAACGTTTCAAAATAAACGCCAATGAAATAATTTGTATATATTACGCTCTGGAACAAGACAGAAGGAAGAAAAAGCTGTGGATTCATCTTTTAAATATGAAAAGATTATCACATGGCTACTTCCATTCTTTGTATCATGAATTTAGAAATCATGGAAATCATCTCTCGGTGTCAAAAATCTTGTATAGCGTCCAGATGATACATACTATAACCCAAAATGGAGCTGCACCATGAAGAGGAAGATGAATGATTACTGGGGAATATTGTGAAGAGGGGGCTTACATTTTTATCTTTTTCTTCATGGTGAAGCTCCATTTCGGGTTATGGTACGTACCGAAGTTTGGCCATAATCTGGCGTGGCTCATATGATGTGGTTCAATAGCATATGCTAACCGAAAACGTTCGTACGTCGAACGATTAAACGCAATTTTCGCCTAATGTAGCAGCGATTGAAGTTTCGCATAAAAAGGTAATGGGAACCTAAAGTTGTTTCCGCCGAAAATTACGCTATTAAATTTGCGCAGCGTAATTTGTACCGTGTAGCACCTGCCTTAAATACGACCTCCGGATGTATCAACTACTGCATACTGACAATGAGTCGTATATTTCTATAAGACCAACTCTTCCAATGCTCATTCAATCTCAGTTTTATTTCATGCTTCCTGCTGTATGATAAAATCTTTCCAATGAAAGATTTTCAAACGTTCCTCACCATTCTCACTATTTCTAACAGCAAACAGCACTCTTAGCCATATCATCCATCGTCATTCCGTGCTGTAAAGCCAAGTGTATTTTACTTCAATACAAAGACGCTTCTCTACCATGAATATCCAAATATACCTATAGCAAGTATACAATACCAATCAATATGGGATGACCTCTTATGAAATTCACGCTATTGTAAATTTGATTTGGTTTCATCTTAATGCCAAAAGTACTATAAATTGATTCTACAGGTGCGTTCCCATGGAACGGCAAAATGAAATTGTATCACGCTTTTGTACTTGCTTTCGTGAAAATGCTCAAGTAACCTGTCAATCTTGGAACGTGGATCGTTCACACGGATTGCAGTGTCAACGAAAATGTGATTTAGTTGATCGCGGAAAATTGACCATAAACCAGCTGTTCATCAAGCCTTGAGCTGTGGTGAGTTCAGCATAAAGAATGAATCATTTGCTAAAATCCAAAGAGACACGGAAGAAAAGACGATGGTGGGTTAGAAGGTGGATGGAGAAAATCGAGAGCACATATTTTGAAGACAAGGAACTGAGAAGTTATTACACAGAGGATTTTAAACACTGGTCGCGAATGTCTAAAGGCGACTTTAATTGCCTATTGGAAGCCGTTTCACCATTGATTTCCAAAATACAGTATAAACTCCTCAAGTTTTTAAATTTTGATGTACCGTCTTTCGGTCCAAATCCAGAGATATTGCGTGCATCCAAAATTCTCTTAGCTGCTGTCATTCTCAAATCTCGATTTCTATAGTCTTCAAAAGTTGCATCATACAGTCTTTCGGTTTAAATTCAGGGATATTGAGTGCATCATAAATTTTCTTAGCTGTTGGCATTCTCAAATTTCGATTTTGTGTAATCTTCAAAACAAGACATACCGACCAGAGTATTAAGCGGAAATTGTAAGCCTGTCCTCCCTAATACAAAGGTTTGCAAGCCAGAATATCATCGAATATAGGTCAACCACACCTTACTGTTTTAACTCTTTCGCCCGGACTTTTAGTTTTTTTCAAATCTTACAGCAGAGGTGAAAAGAGTTCACTCTCAAACGACAAAATGGATTTAGCGTTATAGTCCTTGATTTGGACGAAGTTTTGGCCTGCAAGAATTTTGGATTATATCGGATTATACTCTGGTTTTTTTCTACTATTGTACTCATCTCGGGTTTTCTCGGTAAATTTATGGAGAGGATCCTTGCTCTTGTATCTTGTATGTTTTTTCCATGGTAAGGCTTAAGATCAACTTATAGTACACTTTGTGAGTCACTCATCAAAATGGAATGAGTTTCATATCATACCAAATTATGTCCCAAGACCTAAAATATTGCTCTAACTTTGGCAAAAAATTCTCAATGTTAATCAATGCAGCTTGAACTATTAATTCCACGATAGAGACCAAAAGGTATATCTAACCTGTCTTTACATTTCAAAATATCGGTGAAAACATAAATAATGAACTAATTTTATATCAAACACGACTATATTTCATGCAATAACAACAAAGTAAAGTCGATTTAAAAAAATAACAATTCGTTAATTGCTTTTAAAGTTAGAAAAATTGATAATTTCCAAACTATTTAATTCAGATAGATCATATTTGTACTCAAATTAAAGGAAATTAAATTTCCTAACGATTTTTTTTTCAAAGTCAAAATGTAATCATATAAGAATATAAAAATTTCATTATATGACAATTTTTTTCCATTTATATAACAGTCATTTTAGTTACATCTAACAAACTATTAGGCTACCGATTAGATTTCAAATAATTATTAAGTTTCTAGTGTATCTAAACGTGACGAATTAAAAATGCATGAGATTTAATGCACCGCGTTTGAAATTGGGTTAAACCGAAAGCGTTTGTGCTCGGATATCATCCCTCCGGAGTATCGTCGCCGTTTCCACCCTTTCCACCTCAAATCCACCCTCAAATTCGCTCCGTCTTCGGCCGCGTTTGTTTTAAAGCGAATCCCTCAAACAGATCCTCATTATAACTTGGCTAATGTTCATAAAATATGGACCGGATACGCTCCGGGCTTTCGCCGTGGGGGCGGAAACAGCCCCCGGATGGCGGAGTTAACGCGGTTAACCCTTTAAATACGACCCCCGGTGCCCTCCGGAGCCTTTTGACATTATCTCTTATTATCTCATATTAAGGGTAATTGTTTTAATTTTTTTTCTTCATTTAGGAAATGTTTTAAAATGCGGGAGATGTTTTAAATTTTTTTTTAGTTGATTAAAAAAAAATTTTTTTTTAGTTGATTTTAAATAAAGTTTTAAAAAGATGCACGTGGATCCTATTTATCTTTGGTTAAGTTTAAAAAGGGGGAAAAATCTTTTTCGGGTTATTTTTAAGTAACGGGTTAAGCTAATAGGCTATCTATTAGGGATGTGTGAAAAGTATTTTTTAATTTGTGGCCATCAATATAAAAAGTGTCAGAGGTAGAAGTTAAACGCTTTAATTTTTTTTAATTTTTAGACGAATTACCTTCTAATTTTAAAAAGGAAATTTAAAAATTTAATACAAGGTTGGTGTCGTCTTTATCCAGAAATGTACAGAAAACTCGACTTGGGTCGTCTCATCTTTCCACAACAGATCTATTTCGCAAATTAAAAATACTTAAGGGTATTTTCAGATGAACTGGAACGTCGTGTTCTCCTCCTCCCGTTGTCTCTGCTGGTCGTCGCATTTTGGCTAAATGCCAAAGACTCTAAAGCCGAGACCGGACGGAAAGAAAACGTTCTCAATCGAGAAGGAATGACCATTCATGAAAACTACAAAGATTATCTCTATTCTCTCTGTCTTTTTAGTGGATCACAAAATGAAACTAAAACGAAATCAAAACCAAACTAAAATAAATCTAAAACGGAACTAAAATAAAACTAAAATGGAACCAAAACGAAACTAAAATGAAAGTAAAACGATAGAAAACGACGTTCACAATGAAAGTTGGTTTTAAGAGAAGAACAGAAAACGAGTTAATTAGCATGGACTTCAAAGCTCGTTGACAATTACCCCGTATTTATTTTTTCTTTTTTGTCGGTTTGTTTTTTTTTATTGCTTTTTGGTCTTATTTTCTTTCGCTAAGTTTGTAATAATAGAAATAGAAACGTCCTGCGTCCGGTTTGGACGCTTGCCGTCGCGACGGCGAGTTGTCGCGACTTCCGGCAGGCTCCGTGCCAAAGCTGACAATGGTAATCCCACGTGGACCGCTTTGTCTCTTTGTGTTTGAGTTATGGAGTTGTCTAGCGTCGGTACCGAAATATCTTTGTGTGTTTCGAGACGAGTTAAAACAACGTCGTTTAATTCTTCGGTGTTAGTAGATAAACATATCTATTTTGTCGACAAATTTTATCTTCTTTATGAATTTTCTAGTTTATTTTCATCAATAAATAACTATACCATATAAAAATGTTTTTGGATTTGAAAGATATTTTATTTTATTTAAAAGGAAAATTATTTTTTGAGCTTTTATTTTCCTAATTTGATTTAAAAATCCCCCTCATACACAAAAAAAGCCCACACACACGATCTAAATCACTCTTTAACTACATACGTAAAATTTAAAAAGCATCACACGTGTTGGTAATAGCGGACGCGCGGGGGTTTGAATTTTTTTGCACCCCGTTAACGACCCCATTTCGTAAACGTCACCGATGACTCCGCTCGTTGCGCAGTTTTTGGTCGGCTCCGCCTTTCGAACCGTTCGACCGCGTTTCGCGATTGAACCGAAGAAGAACCAGAAGGGCGAAAGAGCCGGCGATAAGAAGAAAACGATCGCGAGCGGCGCCAGATGGCCGCGTTATCTCTTCCCGAACGAGCTCTGTCAGCCTGTAGCTTCCCTTTCCCCCATCGAAAACCCACGTGATTAATGGCTTAACGCATTAAGGCTTTTCGAAGGTTTTAAAACGCCACGCTTGTGTATTGTAGATATACAAAATCGCTATCTTTTAAATACCTATCTTACACTAACAAACTAAATAAGACGAAGTCTCTTAAATTTTAATTTTAAAATAAATCTAATTTACAAGATTACTTCTTCCTAGTATCTGTGTACGAAGATATTATGTGTGCGAAGGTTACTTGGGGTCAGAAAAAAAATTTCCAACTTTTCTACTTACGTCTTGCGCACAATGAGAGAGCTTCACGGTCGGCATTCGTGTGGTACACGCAGCAGGATAGCGCTACCCCCTGCCAAGAGGACATAGAAGCGTTGTTAAACGCATACGGAGCGGTGCCAATTACCTTTTACCATTTTCAGGTTTTTATGCGTCCCGAGAAGCATTCTGAAGGGCTTCGGGAGAGCGCGAGCGTTAAAACGCCGCTCGGACGCATCCGTTTTCCGATTTTTTCTTAGAATCGCCGACGTGGAAGTGCTCGACGATCGTTTTAGTGCGTGAGGTATGGGTTTTGTAATTATTATTCCTCGCCGGGTCTCGCACTTTTCGAGTCTTCGACTCTTCAAACTATCTTCGAGGTCGGACCGAGACACCCGGAAGGTCACCGGCAGAATTACGTCGTTTAAATGTCCACGTTTCAACTCTAGTATTTTCTTACTTCCTCGTTTTTTTTTCCTTATTTATTTTAACCGTTTGACTGCTAAGCAATTCTTGCAAGAACGGTTGAAAACTGCGGGGCATATTTTGGCTTGATGTTGACTTTAGCAAAGTACGCGTGAGATCAGGCTACGTTTACTCCAATAATGCAACAAATTTATGACAATTTCAAACAATTTTTGAACGATTTTGGAAAATTGATTAAAAGTGTTGCGTCGCTGTTTTCGACGCAAATGAATCTCTTTTGTAGCAGCCAAACCGTCTCATAGCTGTCAAACGGTTAAAGTTCATTAGCACATCAATACTAAAACTTAAGATTCAAACTAAATCGATAAGAAACATTCAAACCTTAATATTAGTTTTATAGACATGAATTTTTAAAAATTGAAAAATTTTAATCGACATTAAGTTGCATTTTCTTTTCTGAGGTAAAAACTAAAAGTCATAGAAAATTCATTTTTGGTAAAAACAAAGATTAAGTTTTAAACTAAATAATCTCAAAAATTCAAATCTCAACAACAATTAGATTTAAACTGACAAATTGAGGTGATTTAGAATAGTTTCATACGATTTTAGATAAGTTTTGAAAAATGTCAGAGATTTAATGGTAAATTCAGATGATTTATAATAATTTCAGATATTTCTTAAACGATTTTGGAAAATTATTAATAATTTTAGACGATTTTCGAACATTAGTGATAAATTCAGATGAGTCAAGACAATTTCAGACGATTTTTGGACGATTTCAGGTGACTTTTGAACCATTTCAGAAGGTTGATAACAGTTTGCAGAAGGTTATTGATAAATTCAAACGAGTAATCACAACTTCGAACAATTCTTGAGCAATTCCAGAAGATTAATGAGAATTTCAGACGATTTAGGACAATTTCAAACGATTTTTAGACTATTTCAGGCTACTTTTGAACCATTTTAGAAGGTTGATGAAAATTTGTAGAAGATTGTTGACAAATTCAGATGATTTATAATAATTTCAGACAATTCTTGAATGATTTCAGAAGATTAATGACAATTTCAGACGATTTCAGAACATTAGAAATAATTTCAGATGATTTAGGACAATTTCAAACGATATTTAAACTATCTCAGGTGACTTTTGAACCATTTTAGTAGGTTGATGAAAATTTGTAGACGGTTGTTGATAAATTCAGATGATTTGTAATCATTTCAGACAATTCTTGAACGATTTCAGAAGATTATTGGCAATTTCAGACGATTTCAGAACATTAGTAATAATTTCAGACGATTTAGGACAATTTCAAACCATTTTTAAACTCTCTCAAGCGACTTTTGAACCATTATAGAAGGTTGATGAAAATTTATAGAAGGTTGTTGATAATTTCAGACGATTTATAATAACTTCAGACAATCCTTGAACGATTTTAGAGGATTAATCACAATTTCAGATTATTTCAGAACATTAGTGATAAATTCTGATGATTTAAGACAATTTCAGACGATTTTTGTATGTTCTTAGACAACTTTTGAACCATTTCAGAAGGTTTATAAAAATTTCTAGAAGGTTAATGATAAATTCAGACGATTTTAGACGATTTTTGAAAGATTTCGGAGGATTAATGACAATTTTAAACGATTTTAGAAGACTAGTAGTAAGTTTGACACGATTTATAACAATCTTAAATGATTTCAGAAAATTAATGACAATTTTAAGCGATTTCAGAAGACTAGTAACAAATTTGAGATGATTTATAACAATTTCAAACGATTTCAGAAGATTAGTAATAATTTCAGACGATTTCAAAAGATTAATGACAACTTGAAACGATTCCAAAAGGCTAGTAATAAATTCGAGACGATTTATAACAATTTCAAACGATTTTTGAACGATTACAGAAGATTAATGATAATTTTAGATGATTTCTGAAAATGAATGGCAACTTTAAGCGATTTCAGAAGGCTAGTAACAAGTTTGAGATGATTTATAATAATTAGAGACGATTTTTGAACGATTGCAAAAGATTAATGATAATTTCAGATGATTTCAAAAGACTAGTAATAAGTTCGAGACGATTTATGACAGTTTCAGAAAACTTGTGATAATTTTAGACGATTTTTGAACGATTGCAGAAGTTTGTTGAAATTTTCAGATGATATTTGAATGATTTCAAAAGACTAGTGATAAGTTCAGTCAATTTACTACATTTTTAGACAATTTTTGGATGATTTCGGATTAAGATTTTAGACGAAGATTTATTATAACTTCAGATGAATTTTAAACGATTTCAAAAGACCAGTGATAAGTTCAATCAATTTATTATAATTTTAGACAATTTTTGGGTGACTAGAGAAGATTTATTACAATTTCAGACGATTTTTGAACGATTTCATAGGATTTGCAACAAGTTCAGAATATCTATGACCATTTCTTACAATACTTCGACGATTTTAGATGATTTTTCAACGATTTCTAACGATTTTGAAATAATTTCAAAATATTGATGAGAACATCATACAATTTTTAAACTATTTCAGATATGTTTTAAACGATTTCGGAGATTAATGATAATTTTTGACGATTTTCGGGCGTATTTAGATACTTTTTCAACGACTTCAGACGTTTCTTGAACCATTTCAGAAGGTTTATGAAAATTTCAGACAATTTCGAAAGGTTAGTGATTTGCCCAGACGATTTAGACAACTTTTAAACCATTTCAGAAAGAGTAATGACAATTTTAAATGATTCCAAAAGATTGGTGGTATGTTTGTGACGATTTTAGACAATTGTTAAACGATTTGAGAAGATTTATGACATTTTCAGACGATTTTTGAAGGATTTCAGAAGGTCAATGTTAATTTCAGCGCATTTCAGGAAACTGCTAATTAGTTTGGATGATTTATGACAATTTCAGACGATTCTTTTATGGATTCAGACGTCTTTTGAGCCATTTCAGAAGGTTAATGAACATTTTAAACAATTTCTGAAGATTAGTGGTTTGTTCAGACAATTTATGATAATTTTTGAACGATTTCAGAAAGATTAATAATAATTGAAGGGTGGAGTGCAAGAAGTACCTAAGTAGCATTCTTATAAAATCTGCCTAATCGCGATATCTCGTTTTATCATGTTTGATAGCATGATAAATTCGCAATTAGGCAGATTTTATAAAAATGCTACTTAGGTACTTCTTGCACTCCACCCTTCAATTTTAAAACGATTTCGAGATGCTAATGGTAAAGTTAGGTGATTTATCACACTTTCAGACGATTTTTGAACGATTTCAGAAGGCTGATTACAGTTTCAGATAATTTCAGAAAATTACTAAAAAGTTTGAGGCGATTTATGATCATTTCAGATGATTTTTGAACAATTTTAGAAAATTAATAATAAGCTCAAACGATTTCAGAAGATTTGTGATAAGTTCCAGACGATTTATATCAGTTTCAGACGATTTTTGGACGATTTCAAAAGATTAATGATAGTTTCAGACTATTTCAAGAAATTACTGATAAGCTTGAGACGATTTATGACAATTTCAGACAATTTTTGAACGATTTTAGAAAACTAATAGTAAGTTCAGAGGATTTCAGAAAATTAGTGATAAGTTCGAGATGATTTACATCAATTTTAGACGATTTTTGAACGATTGAAGAAGATTTATGAAAACTTCAGATAATATTTGAACGATTTTAAAGAATTTATAGTAAGTTACGACTTGTAACAATTTCTGAAAATATTTCGACGAGTAGAGATAATTTTTCAACGACTTCAAACAATTTCGGAGTATTAATAAGAAATTCAGACGATTTTTGAACTATTACAGACTTGTTTTATACGATTTCAGAGATTAATGATAACTCCTAGAAATGAATTTCTAAAAATTAACAAGTTTTTGACATGGTAATTAAATTAAGTTAGAATTTCTTTCCTAGGGAAAAAACTAAGCCGAAGAAAATTTGTTTTTGGCCAAAATGAAGGCTAAGTTCTAAGGTAAATCGTTATAATGTTTCAAATCTCAACAAAAATTAGTTTTTTAGATATGAAGTTTTAAAAATGAACACAAGTTTTAATCAACATTAAGTCACATTTTCTCTTCTCAGAAAAAAAACTAAAAATTCTAGAAAATTTATCTTTGACAAATATAAAGATTAAGCATTAATCTGAATCCTCCTGAAATTTGAAGTCTCAATAACAATTCCTTTTTGAGATATGAATTTCTAAAAATTAACAAATTTTAGTCAACATGAAGTTAGAATTTTTCTTACTTCAAAACAAAAAAAACTAAAATCCCACAAATTAAAATTTTACCATAATTAAACACAAACCTTCCTTATGTATTTTAATAAAATTTGAAAACTTAACAACAAATACTTTAGAAAAAATTCATTTTCAAAGTCAATTTTTATCTCATTTTTCTACTTAAATCTATTTTTTTGTTATAAAATATCCAATAATTCCATCCCATTTAAAAAAATGACATTATTGTTTTTAACATTAACCAAAATTCCAACTAGAGGGTTTTTCCCGGGTGTTTCTGTTGAAGTGTTGACGAGCGGCTTCGCTCGTTTTTGATGGCTCATTGAGTGCCACTTGTCAACCGACGACGATGACGTCCCTTCGCGTGGAGCTTTCGGATCTCCACCTCCTCGCGTCCTCTTCTCGAACGGACTCGTTTATTTTAAAAAAATCTCCTTAAAGCAAATCCCGCTCGAAACGGAAAAATAAATCGATCGAGCGCGCGATCAAAGATCGTGTCCGAACCGGTCGTAATGTGAAAGAAAACAGAATGGAATTCTCACAAGTGTGTCAAATGTGTTTAAGAGAAGGTGTTTAAAAATAACGACTCGCTAAGTGAATTATCCTCGAAGAAGGATTATGAATTGTGTAATGTGTAACAATACGTTGAAAAATTTTTTTGTAAAGTGATAATTATCGGATTTAACTTCTAGAATAGATCGTGACGAATGTTTAAGGTTTGGATTTTTTTTTTGTAATTTTAAAATTATTAAATGAATAACGGATAAAATTTAATTAAATGTTGGGATAATCAAATTTTATACACTTCCTGAGTTATAATTGGTTTGGTTATTAAGTAAATTAACGGTTGTTTGCTTCTCTCTGTTGCAAATTCTCAAAATCAATCATGGGTATAATCCGGTTTTAAACTTAAAATTATACACCCTGTATGTAATAGTTTTGAATTTGTCTCTAATTTCGGTTATTTATTCTTGTTAATCTTAATAATTACGATGAGTATTAGTTTATTGAAAATTAATGTATTTAACGAGTTTTAACCGATTGTAGATGTTTTACTTCACTACTGTAGATGATTGTAATGACTTCACACGATTTTTAGTGATGATTTTTAATCGATATCAAAGGATTTATGATAATTTATATAATTTTTGACGATTTTTGAACGATTTTTGGACTACTTTGTACCATTTTTGGACTATTTTTTGGACCATTTTTAAACAATGACAGAATATTAGTAATAAATTCAGATTATTCATAACTATTTCAGACGATTTTAGACAAGTGTTGTACGATATCAAAGGATTTGTAGTAATTTTAGACTAGTTTTGAATGGGTTTAGGGAACTATTGATATTTTCATACTATTTATGAACGAGTTAAAAAAATGATGGTAATTCCGGGCGAATTTCGAACGATTCCAGAAAATTACTGATAAGTTTAGATAATTTATGACAATTTCAGGTAATTTACAGTAGTTTCTGACCATTTTAGGCAAGTTTTGAAAAACGTCAGAGAATCAACGATAAATTCAGACGATTTAAGATAATTTCAGACGATTTTTGAACGATTTTAGAAATTTATTGATAATTTCAGACGATTTTTGGGCGATTTTAAACGATTTATGACAATCTTAGACGATGTTAGAACATTAATGATAAATTCAGACAATTTAAAACAATTTCAGACGATTTTTGGATGATATTAGACGACTTTTCAACCATTTCAGAAGGTTGATGAACATTTGCAGAAGATTAGTAATAAATTCAGACGATTTATCACAATTTCAGGCAATCCTTGAGCGATTTCAAAAGATTAATAGCAGTTTCAGACGATTTCAGAACATTGATAGTAAATTTAGACGATTTAGGACAATTTCATACGATTTTTGGACGATCTCAGATGACTTTTGAACAATTGCAGAAGGTTAATGATAAATTCAGGCGGTTTATGACAATTTTAGACAATTCTTAAACGATTTGAGAAGATTAATAACAATTTCAGGCGTTCTCAGAATATTGGTAGTAAATTTAGACGATTTAAAAAACTTTCAGACGATTTTTAAACGATTACAGACGATTTTTGAGCGATTGCAGAAGATTAATGATAATTTTAGAAGGTTGGTGATAATTTCAGATGATTTCAGAAAACTAGTAATAAATTGGAGATGATTTATAATAGTTTCAGAAGATTTTTGATTGATTTCACAAAATTATGATAATTTTAAACGATTTCAGAAGATAGGTGATAGGTTCGAGACGGTTTATAACAATTTCAGACTATTTTTGAACGATTGCAGAAGATTAATGGTAATTTTAGACAATTTCAGAAGGTTCATGATTATTTCAGATGATTTCAGAAAACTAGAAAACTAATTTATAACAGATTCAGATGATTCTTTAACGATTTCAGATAGTTAGTGATAATTTCAGGCGATTTCAGCAGATTAGTGATAAATTCAAAATGATTTATAACAATTTTAGCCGATTTTTTGAACGATTTTAGAGAATTAATCGTAAGTTCAGATAATTTCTGACAATATTTCAACGATTTCAGATGATTTTTCAACAATTTCAAAGGATTGTTAAACAATTTCAGAGTATTAAAAATTGGTACGAATTTTGAACTATTTCAAACATCTTTTGAACGATTTTAAAGAATTAATAGGTTAATAGTTTAAGTTCAGACGATTTCTAACAATTTTAGACGATTCTTGAAGGATTTTTAAGAATTCATAATAAGCTCGAACGATTTAGAACAATTTCTGACAATATTTCGAGGATTTCAGCCGATTTTTCAGCGATTTGACTTTTTTTTTAACAATTTCAGAGTACTAATCAGAAATTCATACAATTTTTGAACTATTACAGACGTTTTTTGAAAGATTTCAGAGGTTAATGATCATTTTTGACGATTTTCTGACGATTTTATATACTTTTTTAATGATTTTAGAATAATAATAATAATTTCAGATGGTTTTTAAATGACTGCAAAAGACTAATGATCAGTTCAACCGATTTATTAAAATTTCACAAAATTTTTGAAATATTACTAAAGATTTATAATCATTTTAGACGATTTGAGAACAATTTCATAGGATTCATAATAATTTCAGACGATTTATGACAACTTGTAACGGTTTTTAAACAAGTTCACAAGAGTATTGATAATTTCAGACGATTCTTGTAGTATTACAGACATTTTTTGAAAGATTTCAGAGGTTAACCATCATTTTTGACGATTTTCGGACGATTTTACATTCTTTTTTAACGATTTCACAAAATTAATAATGATTTCAGACGGTTTTTAAACGACTCCAAAAGACTAGTGATGAGTTTAGCCGATTTATTAAAATTTCACAAAATTTTTGAAATATTACAAAAGATTTATAATCACTTTAGATGATTTCAGAACGATTTCATAGGATTCATAATAACTTCAGACGATTTATGACAACTTGTAACGGTTTTTAAACAAATTCACAAGAGTATTGATAATTTCAGACGATTTTTGTGGCATTACAGACATTTTTTGAAAGATTTCAGAGATTAACCATCATTTTTGACGATTTTCGGACGATTTTGCACACATTTTTAACGTTTTCAGAAAACTAATAATAATTTCAGATGATTTTTAAAGGATTCCAAAAGACTAATGATAAGTTTAGCCGATTTATTAGAATTTCAGATAATTTTTGAAATGTTACAGGATATTTATAATAATTTTAGACGATTTTAGAAGGTTTCATGGGATTCATAATAACTTTTTTAACGATTTCAGAAAACTAATAATAATTTCAGATGATTTTTAAACGACTTCAAAAGACTAGTGATAAGTTCAGCCGATTTATTAAAATTTTATGAAATTTTTTAAATATTACAGAAGATTTATAATCATTTTAGACGATTTCACAACGATTTCATAAGATTCATAATAACTTCAGACGATTTATAACAACTTGTAACGGTTTTTAAACAAATTCAGAAGAGTATTGATAATTTCAAACGATTTTTGGATGCTTTCGGGATATTTTTGAACAAATTCAAAATATTAGTGATAATTGCAGACGATATATGGCAGTTTCAGACAATTTTTGAAATATTACAGAAGATTTATAATCATTTTAGACTATTTCAGAATGATTTCATAGGATTCATAATAACTTCAGACGATTTATGACAACTTGTGTCGGGTTTTAAACAAATTCAGAAGAGTATTGATAATTTCAAACGATTTTTGGATGCTTTCGGGAGATTTTTGAACAAATTCAAAAGATTAGTAATAATTGCAGACGATATATGATAGTTTCAGATAATTTTTAAATAATTTTAGGAGATACATTATTATTTCAGTCGATCTACGACAATTGCTAACGATTTTTTTAAATCGATTGAGTTTGAAAATCAGCTAAAGCCGCTTAGTCCATTTGAAACGACAATTTTTCTCGAACACGGTCCTCAGGAGCAAAGTTTTTTTGCTTTATGTTGTTCCTTTACTGTTATTGCACACACGGTTTACAAGGTCTCTTACAGCCTCGAAAATCAATTGCACACACGGTGTGCAATCGGTTTCGAACGGGTTAAGAGACTTGAACAATTCTTCAAAATCATTTTGTTAAATCGAATGATTTGAATGTTTAAAAAAATAGTCAGAAAGTCATGTAAAATCGTCTAACAATATCTAACACCGTCCATATGTCTTAAAAATGTCTTCAAAATCGTTGAAAATCATTAAATATTATCAAGCGTCGTTAGAATGCTTTTAAAGATCGTTTGAAAATCGTCTATAATACCTATAAATGCGTCTAAACTTGGTCTAGAATTCCCTACTATCGACCAAACCTCTATAAAAGTTAATGACAAGAAGTTAGTTTTTTGATCCATCTTTTCTACCAGTTAATAATTGAATCCGTGAATAATAAAAAAAAAACTGTACTTTTACTGGTTCACGGATTCTTTAAAAGTTGTCTAAAATCGTCTGAATAGTCAATTTAATAAGGATTAATACGTTTCTTTTTTATAAAGTTATCCAAAATTAACAATAAATACTAACAACTCTTAACAATAATATTATACATGGAAAAGTTTTAGAGTACCATGCAAAAAACTTTTTGTAGGTTGAGACTTTTTAATTTTCACAGTTTAACTTTAGTCAGAATTTGTTTTATATGTCAAATTTTTAATTAACTTAAAATAACAACAAAAAATCAGATTCTAGATGTTTTTTTTTCTTACTCTTTTTCAATATTTAAAGTATTAGCTTTAAAGTCTTATTATTCTTTCGATTCATAACACTTTACATTTATAGAGCTTTTTTTTTAATTATATAACACTATAGATTGATTATTAACCCTTCTCTAATTTATTGTATAGTTGAAAGCGAATCAGGGGATCGAGGTTGGTAACGGGCGTCGCGACGCCCCCGGCCAACCTCGATCCTCGTCGTCGCCGTTACATAATGCACCGGGAGAGTACAGAGCGGCTGGTGCCGGGGCCGGGGCCGGAGCCGCGGCCCCGCGAAGCCGTCGCGCCGCGCCGTTGTCATTGTTTCGCGTTGGGGCCCCGTCGGACCTCCGCGGCCACGCCCCCGAAAGCCCGCTCGCCAAGACAATGCGAATCGAAGGCGGCTGGTAGCCGCCGGGGCGGGCACGGCACGTGGGCGCCCTGGGAGGGGCGGAGGCGGCGCCAAACCGGCGCGGCGGTGGGGCGCGGGATGCTGCGGTCCAAACCGGGACCGGCCAGAAGTGCGTCCGAGAACGGCCCCACAGTCGTCAACGTAGATGCGTTAAGCTCGAACCGAGAAACGTTTTGCGTCGCGCGAACCACAATAATTCGTATTTTAAAGAGACGGAAACGAGAATTCTACAAGAAAAAAAATATACGGTGTGCTTTCTAAAAGTGTGTGATCGTGGACAAAGTTGATTTTATTACACTAGTATTATAAAAGGAGTTTATTACTTTTTGTCTTTTTTTGGTTGTTGTATTATTATTTTTGGGGAGTTTGTGCGCGATCAGCCAGGTTTTAAAGACGACGTCCACGGTGGCTACCGTACATTTAAATCCACCAGAGGTCCCCAATCAGCAGGCGATCGTAACGCCGCCATGCGTTGACCTCCGACTTTATCAACAATTACGGTGAGTTCGTCGATCAATCTTTAAAATGAATCACCATCTTAAAAATAAAAAAAATCGAGATGATTTTACTCACGATCAATTAAATATCACACTTTATAGTAGTTAAATTAGTAGTTGATATAATTAGAATATTTTTACAACCCAACATTAAATAATTATATTTTAGTTACTAAAAAATTAAAACTCTTAAACAAATTTAAATAATTCTTTTTATAGGAGTTGATTTAATCGGAAAAAATTAAAAACTAAATCCAATCCTGTTGCTTAAATGTCAATTTTAATAGTAGGTGTTAATAAAATTTGATAATAAAACGATCTCTTTAAGGATATAAAAATCCTTTAAAATACTAATAAAAAAATTAAAAATAAGACACACATAAATTAGAATTTTCATAAAATGAAATAATTTATAGGAGTATTGATTATTACAAAAAAGCTAAGTCCGTTCCTGTTGTTTAAATATCAATTTTTGACTTTAGCCATAAAAATTATTTTAAAACTTTTTATATTTACTTCTAAAATTATGTCAGTTCTAAAATTTTAAATAATTTTAACTAAATCTAGATCTGATTTTATAAAAAAATAGAATAATCTTGGGTTTAAATAAGTTTTAAAAAGTTTAGATTTTAAATTAAAACCTAATAGATCTTTCCGCCGTTAGAATTTTTACAATAATTACAATTTTTAGAATCTTTTACGTGTTCATCAACGTTTCGCATAGAGTGGAATTTTCTTGTCTTTGGATAGTATTGGTTAGTTTGATATACAACCTGTCTAATACACCTATGAAGCTATTCTATGGATTTTCCATAAGTTTCAGTTTAAGTCAATCGTGACGTTACCTTATCGGTGTTATTTGCGTCCGTTCATATACCTGTTCGCTTCTGATGTTGTGTAATAGGTTGTTCAGACGTCTTATTTTCATTATGAATCTTAAGCCTTTCCTTTCGGCTTTGTTTATAATATCTACGACCTGTCGAGTTATGTCCGCTGTCAGTATATGTTCGTAATCCAGTAGTGATCGGTAGATACTTTTATAGATAGTTGTTTCGTGTTCAAATATCCTTTTCTTTTTGTAATTATTCCTGTCATTCTTCCTGTTCTTATTGATTCAAAATGTTTAGTTAATTTAAGTTGGTTATCGAATAAAATAACCAGATGCTTTATTACAGGTGATGATTTGATATATTTCTTGACAATATTCGCAAGGATGACTATGTGGTACGATGATTTGGAATTAATAGTTGATATTTGTTCGGTTTTGGGGAAATTCTCTACTTGTCATTTCCATTCTTATAAATTTATAATGTTTAATTAGTTTAAATTAGACGTCGAGTTGAATAACTATATATTTTATTACAGGCGATGATTTGATATATTACTCTTTTGATAATATGCGCAAGGATAATTATGTCATACGATGATTTGGAATTAATAGTTGATATTTGTTTAGTTTTGGGAGAAGTTTCCACTTGAAAAATCAATCTCATGTTTTATTCTAAACAATTTGAAGTTTATTTATTGTCCGTTTAGATTTTTTTTGTGTGAAATTTCTATTGTGTCATCAGTGAATTGAAAAATATGTAGTTTTGTATCTAGATGATGTACCTTTGCCAAGTAAATATCGTGGTAGTATATATGTATAGTAAAGTGAGGGTGATAGGGGTGAGTCTTGAATGACGACTTTTAAAGAAGTGGAGAAATTTGAGTAGGTGTTGTTTACTCTTATTTGTAGTACTTTGCTTGTCAGAAATTGATCTACTATCTTCAATAAAGTAAGTCTTGACTTTTATGTTGTACATTTTGTAAATTAATTCTTTGTGCCATACTAATTGTAAGTCGAAAGCTTTATTTATATCAAGTAGCAAGATGACCATGTGTCTATAAAGAAGATGAGATGCTTGGATGTTCTTAAATAAAATGATTAAAAGATGTATTATAAAGTGTTTCACTTTGAATCCGAATTGGTACATTGATATAACGTCTTTTGCTTTCTTCTTCGGTTTTTAAAATTCTTCGCTTTAGTATGCATTCCTAAATCTGGATAATTATCAGGAGTATTATTATTCAGTTTTTTGCAATTTGTTGACCAGGAGTTGTCTTATAATTGAATTATAAAAAAATACAAAAAAACTGTTATATACAAAAATTTCCTTAAAAATTCATGATTTAGTATAAAATAGACAATTTTTAGTAATATCTAATCGCCAGATTGTCCGTTCGTTAACTTACTTAATTACACTAATGTTCAATCTCAATTAAGTTCTGTTGTAAGTAGTTTATTTTGATTATTAATTTATTTGTAAACTTAAATTCTCCTTCTTTGACTAGTATGTAACTAGTCTTCATCTACCCTGATGAAGGAATAAATTATTCCCAAAGCTTGGATTGAAAAAAGGAAATACTGTTTTAATTTCCCTCGTCGCTTGTTGGTTGTGATTCCTAAGAGGTTATATAGAAAGTATTTCACTGGCTATTAGTTTGTAATTGACGAGTTAACTCTTCATCGTTTAGAGCAAAGTGTTAAGAGGAAAAGATCACAATTTGTTTTTGGTATAAAGATTATTGTAATTAGCTTTGTTCGTGGAAGCGATTTCCAATGGTTTTTGATTTTTTCAACCAATCAAGATTTAGTGATTTTTACATCTTATCAAAATGAAACAATTTGATTGATTGAAAAAAATCCAACCTTATAAAAATCAGTTCAACGAACGAAACTATTTGTTAGATGTCATGAAATTTGTAGAAAATCAGGAATTAGCGTATAAATTAGCTTTAGGGCGCGTCTACACGAAGGATGACATCGGAATGATAAAATCGTAGCGATCCTCTTGCAGGGTTATTGAGAACTGCAAATTGGAAATGGAACTGCATCATGAAGAAAAAGATGAAAGAATACTCGGCAATGCTACGGACAGCGAACTTACTTTTTCATCTTTCTCTTCATAGTGCAGCTCCATTTCGGGTTATAGTACTTGCGAGAAGAAAGTACACTTTTACCAAAATTTAGTTTTAAAATGAATACTGTTCAAATTGTTTACATCGCTCCGCTAACCATTTATGAGCGTAGAAAACAACGAAAAAAACGCCGTTTCTTGACTCACCCTATTTTATACAACATAATATGCAGCGGATTATTTCTTTTAACACTTTGTTGACCGGGAATTTTACACAAAAACTATGTCATGTCACCGCAATATAAGTGCAATGATGGCGAGTTAACTCATCAACGATCAGCAACGATTGAATATAAAAAGACGAGTTAATTCGTTACCAATCAGTAAAGTGTTGCAATTTAATGAATACAGAGAGTACTCAGAAAAAATTTTTTTTCCATACTATCACATATCTGTAAAAACATTTGATGAATCATTCTTTACTTTACGGTTTTACTTTAAATGTTGAAGTTGAAGGCCTTATTTTGAATATATCTCTACTTGTTCGCGTTACGATTGCATTCGTCTAAACATCGTTATATGAAATATATTTCGTTTCGATTAAAGACCAGACGAAATGTGAGGTTCGATGAGATTATTTTTGCATTTAACAAGGAGAGTGCAAGGTCTTGGGGTCATAGATTTAGTTCAAATTTTGTAGGATGGTAGATTTAGTTTCTCTGTTGATGAAGACATATGGTAATAGGGGCCACTACTCAATAGTTTTTTAGATATATGCAATTGAAGATGCAATTCACTAGTTAAATTCAGGTCTGTAGCAAACGATTAAACATAATGGATTTAGCGTAGCACCAATAAATCGGCGTTTCTTGTTATTAGGCGCTGGGTTCGAGTTCTGAGAGTGTCTATTTTTACATATAAAGATACCAAGGGTGGATATAAAATATTGCGATATCAAAACATTTTTTGAATGTGCACCGCACTTTGGATTTGTCAGTTAATTGTCATTTGATCTGTCAAGACTTCAAAATTAATATAGGAATATGACTTGACATTATAACCTTTCTTCAAAAAGCCTGACTTAATCGGGACTTAATTCGGTTAATTTTGACATTATCCGGACTTGTCCTAACGAATTAATTGCATCTTCAATTGCAAATATTAAAAGAAAATATTGAATAGTGGCCCCTATAACCATATATTTTCATCAACAGGGAAACTAAGTCTACTATTCTACGAAATTTGAACTAAATCCACGTCCCCAAGACCTTGCACTCTCCTTGTAAAACGAATTCATTATAAATCGATGACGACTCGCAGCGTTTTTAACGCTCGTGTAGACGGATCCATTACAATTAGGGTTTCCAAATTTCAGGATCGGGATTGAATTTCGGGATTTTGTATTTCAATCCCGGGATCCCGAATAATTAAAAAAATAATTTGTAGGCTTAAAATAACTTATATTTTTGACTATTTTAATAAAAGAACTTGGAAATGTGTATATACCTAAATTTGCAACATCGATCCGAAACCGAATATTAGCCTATCACAAAAAAATGTTGAATTATTATGTTCACCAATTTTAACATATTGGATATTCAGACCATAGAGAAGAATGATGGATATTTGAGCTTGACATTAGACGAGTGGACATCTTCAGCAAACAAGAGACACTTGAATGTTAATGCACACAGCTTTGATGAAAAGGCTAAATTTTGGAATTTAGGTTTAGCTAGAATAAAAGGTTCTTTACCTGCGAAGAGCTGTGTCGACCAAATGAAAATGAAACTTAAAGAGTTTAATATTTCTTTGGATAATGATGGGGTATGCGTCACCAATGATGGTGCAATTGTAATGAAGAAATAGGGGGATTTGCCGCAGAGTTCACCGGTGAATCCCATATTAATGAAACACGATACCAATAGCAAACTGCACGTACGCACAATGTCGATCGTTTCGTACACTATAAAAAATCGAAATGTTTCCTTAATAGCTAATACATCCTTAAAATAATATTGTCCTAATATTAAAGATATAAAAATTTCGGGTCTGAATCGGGATTGGTTTCGGGATTTCGGTATTTTTCCGGGATTTTTGGATTGAAAAAACATCGGGATCCCGGAAATTGGAAACCCTAATTATAATACATGTGTCACATTTTTGAGTAAAAATCTTTGTAATTTCATCGCTCGTATGAACACCTTCTTAGGGTTTAGATTTCTGGATGGATATTTTGTGATTTTAAGTCTTTATCTGAAGCTAAATTCTTGCCTTTTCAAATTTGTTCGTTGTATTTATCTTTCCAGATATCGGCTGGTGGGCTTCATGATTTAATTATCTTCAACATTATAATAGAGTAGCCGCAAAAAATTGTTAAATTGTAATTACACAAGATATAGATAGTGTTTTAGTTGTGTTGATCGAATGAAAGATTCGCTTTCGGTATAAAACCGTCTTAGAAATGTACAGCTAAAAGATTAATTTTTTGCTAGGCGGTTGTTATATACAGTTAGAATTGCTACAATAAGAACTATTGATTATTATCTTTAATCCAATGTTTAAAGCCAGATTAAAAGCCTATAAAATCGTCGGTAATTTTGATATTGTCTTTTAATTCTCTTGTAAATAGAAATAAACAGAAGTTGGGTTTGGTACCCAAAAAAATCAGGAATTGATATATAAATTCATAAACGTTAGGGTTTAGTCATCTGAGTAAATTTTTGCAATCAAGATTTTAGAAGATTTTTAAATAATAAAACCGCCTCTTTGAGAATAGAGAGAAAGAAAATCGTTCAATACACAAATAAGCACTCAAAAGTTAAAAATAAGACATGTATAAGTTAGAATTTTTATAAAATGAAACAATTTATTGGAATATTGATTATTACAAAAAAGCTAAGTTCGTTCCTGTTGCTCAAATAGTTAGGATTTAGTCCTCTGAGTGGATTTTTGTAACTAAGATTTTAGAAAATTAAAAAAAAATCAAAGAATAAAACTCTCTTTGAGAATAGAGAGAAAGAAAATATAAAATTAATGAATTTATTGGATTATTGATTATTACTGAAAAGCTAAGTCCGTTCTTGTTGCTCAAACAGTTAAAATTTGGTCCTTTGTGTAGAATTTTTTAACTAAGATTTTAGAAGATTTTTAAAGAAAAATCTAACAATAAAACCATCTCTTTGATAATAGAAAGAATAAAAATCGCTCCGTAGACTAATAAGTATTCGAATAAGTTAGAAATAAGATGCGTATAAATTAGAATTTTTATAAAATGAATCAATTTAGTGGAATATTGATTATTACCAAAAAGCTAAGTCCGCTCCTGTTACTCAAATATCAATTTTCACAGAAGTTGCTAAAATAGATCTACATTTACTATATTTATATCTAAAATTTAAATAATTAGATATATTTATATTAATTGAAATCGATTTTGGACAATTTTAACGAAATCTAAATGTTTTTAGAGAAGTTTTAAAGAAAAATCTAACAATAAAACCATCTCTTTGAGAATAGAGAGAAAGAAAATCGTTCAGTACACAAATAAGTACTCGAAAGTTAAAAATAAGACACGTATAAGTTAGATTTTTTATAAAATGAAATAATTTATTAGATTATTAATTATTATAAAAAAGCTAAGTCCGTTCCTGTTGCTAAAATAGTTAGGATTTAGTCTTCTGAGTAGAATTTTGTAACTAACAGTAAGATTTTAGAAGATTAAAAAAAATCTAACAATAAAACCATCTCTTTGAAAATATAGAGAATATTATATTATTAAAGCTATTAACTTTTCTAAAGTTAGGTTAGAAGTGTCAAAAATTTTTACCAACTTTGAAATTTTTTTTAATTTTTTTTGACAACACTTGGAATAAAACGATCTTTTTTAATTACAACTAGAATGTTTTAAGTTTCATTTAGAAAAAAATCAAATCAAAATCTTTAAAAATGAATATTTGGTGAATTTTTAAAGTTGATCGATTTTCTAAAGTTAGGTTAGAAATGCTAAAAATTTTTACCGACTCTGAAATTTTTTTAAATTTTTTTGGCAACATTTAGAACAAAATCGTCTTTTTTTAATAAAAACCAGAATGTTTTAAGTTTCATTTAGAATAAGAATCAAATCAAAATCTTTAAAAATGAATTTTTGATGAATTTTTAAAGTTGATCGATTTTCTAAAGTTAGGTTAGAAGTGTCAAAAATTTTTACCAACTTTGAAAATTTTTTAAATTTTTTTGACAACATTTAGAAAAAAACCGTATTTTTTAGTAAAAACCAGAATGTTTTAAGTTTCATTTAGAAAAAATATCAAATCAAAATCTTTAAAAATGAATTTTTGATGAATTTTTAAAATTGATCGATTTTCTCAAGTTAGGTTAGAAGTGTCAAAAATTTTTACCAACTTTAAAATTTTTTTTAATTTTTTTGACAACACTTGGAATAAAACGGTCTTTTTTATATAAAACTAGAATATTTAAGAAAAAAATATATATGTTTATTTTTGTTATTATAGAATGGAAAAATAATGGTACAAGATCTAGTTCAATAGACTAATAGGTATTCGAATAAGTTAAAAAACAAGATGCCTATAAGTTAGAATTTTTATAAAATTAATCACTTTATTGGATTATTGGTTATTACAGAAAAGCTAAATCCAGATGATTTTAGTCCATTTTTTAAGAAAAATCTAACAATAAAACAATTTTTTGGAGAATAGAGAGAAAGAAAATCATTTAATACACAAATAAGTACTTGTAAATTAAAAATAAGACATTACTAAGTTAAAACTTTTTTTAAAACCAAACAATTTATTAGAGTATTAATTACTACAAAAAAGCTAAGTCCGCTTCTGTTATTTAAATGTCAATTTTAACAGTAATTATAAAAATAGACTAAAATTTCTTATATTTGCCTTTAAAATTTAAATAATTAGATATATTTTTATCAATTGAGATCGATTTTGAACAATTTTAACTAAATCTAAATGATTTTAGACCATTTTTAAAGATAAATCTAACAATAAAACCATTTTTTTGAGAATAGAGAGAAAGAAAATCATTTAATACACAAATAAGTACTCGTAAATTAAAAATAAAACAGTACTAAGTTAAAATTTTTATAAAACCAAACAACTTAATAGAGTATTAATTACTACAAAAAAGCTAAGTCCGCTCCTGTTATTTAAATGTCAATTTTAACAGTAATTATAAAAATAGATTAAAATTTCTTATATTTGCTTTTAAAATTTAAATAATTAGATATATTTTTATCAATTGAGATCCATTTTAAACAATTTTAACTAAATCTAGATGATTTTAGACCATTTTTAAAGATAAATCTAATAATAAAACAATTTTTTTGAGAATAGAGAAAAAGAAAATCATTTAATACACAAATAAGTACTTGTAAATTAAAAATAAGATAGTGCTAAGTTAAAATTTTTATAAAACCAAACAACTTATTAGAGTATTAATTACTACAAAAAAGCTAAGTCCACTCCTGTTATTTAAATGTCAATTTTAACAGTAATTATTAAAATAGATTAAAATTTCTTATATTTGCTTTTAAAATTTAAATAATTAGATATATTTTTATTAATTGAGATCGATTTTGAACAATTTTAACTAAATCCAGATGATTTTAGACCATTTTTAAAGATAAATCTAACAATAAAACCATTTTTTTTGAGAATAGAGAGAAAGAAAATCGTTCAATACACAAATAAGTACTTGTAAATTAAAAATAAGACACGTATAAGCTAAAATTTTTATAAAACCAAACAACTTATTAGAGTATTAATTACTACAAAAAAGCTAAGTCCACTCCTGTTATTTAAATGTCAATTTTAACAGTAATTATAAAAACATATTAAAATTTCTTATATTTGCCTTTAAAATTTAAATAATTAGATATATTTTTATCAATTGAGATCGATTTTGAACAATTTTAACTAAATCTAGATGATTTTAGACCATTTTTTAAGAAAAATCTAACAATAAAACCATCTTTTTGAGAATAGAGAGAAAGAAAATCGTTCAATACACAAATAAGTACTTGTAAATTAAAAATAAGACAGTACTAAGTTAAAATTTTTATAAAACCAAACAACTTATTAGAGTATTAATTACTACAAAAAAGCTAAGTTCGCTCCTGTTATTTAAATGTCAATTTTAACAGTAATTATAAAAATAGATTAAAATTTCTTATATTCACCTTTAAAATTTAAATAATTAGATATATTTATATAAATTGAAATAAATTTAGAACTATTTTAATTAAATATAAAAAACTTTAGAAGATTTTAGATAATTAAAACAAAAATTTAATGATTTAGATGATTTTAGAAGAAAAATCTAAATCGATCTGTTCGAGAATTGAGATGTAAAAAAATGGTTCAATACACTAATAAGCCGCGAAAGTCTAAAATAACGAAACGACCGCTAATTACCGTTTGTCCTTTTCGCGGTGCATCTAAAACGTCTAAAAGAGGCGACGATCGCTACTTACGGAGGCATTTCGCGAACAATTACGCTCGTCTTTACGGCCGTTTGTTCGACCCCGGTTCGACCATCTTTTCAAACAATTATTCCCCGTAATTGCCTAAGTACGTCCCATTCAGACGCTTTTTCTTCTATGTACTTACAATACGCCCGGCCTATTTAATTGTTCATCATCATCGACAACATGTACGAAATTGCACTCCTTTTTTTACTCACTCTATCTATATAACTACTTCTCTTTCTATTCCAAATGAGACAACTAATCTATAGTTTCTTCCAATTCAATTTTACTATATGTAATAACTAAAACGTAACTTCTAAACGTTAAATTTTAATGTAATTAGACAAAAAAATCAGTTTGAGAACGTAACCTAATTTTTAGAATGTTTAAAAATTTTAATTAAGGACATTAAGTTACATTTTTTTGTTTGAGGAAAAAACTAAAAGTGATAGAAAATTCATTTTTGGTAAAAATAAAGATTAAATTTCAATCTAAATCCTCATCAAATTTCAAGTCTCAATTAGTTTCTTAGATATGATTTTTTTAATTTTGATAAGTTTTAATCGATAAATTAATTAAGTTAGGTTAGAATTTCACTTCTATGGGAAAAACTAAAAGTTGTAGGAAATTCATATTTGGTACGAATAAAGATTAAGTTTGTATCTAAATCGTCATAAAATTTTAAGTCTCAATAACAATTAGTTTTTTAAATATGAATTTTTAAAAATTGATTTGATTCCAAGTTCCAATTAAAATCACATCACCAAATTTAACCAACTATAATATACTACAATACAATTTTTTCTTTTAATTTACTACTCGATCCTTATTAGTGGACACATTTCAGGATTATGCTAATGTCCTACTTCACGCTCTTTGCCCATCTCGGTTCGGATCGACTATAAACGCCTCTACTAATTCTGATTTACATAACAGCCTTGTGTCGGTCGTTTAAGAACCGATCTATCTGTTAACAATTTCAAATCTTTCCAAATAAAAAATAAAAAAGAAAAATCTTAACGAACAAAACCGCACAAATTATAAAATTATAAATGATAGACGGTTAGATAGATACAAAGGTACAAAAAAAATTGATTTTAATTGTGGTGATAAGTCTTTGTAGGAAAAGTATGTAAGAAAACCGAGTTGTTGTATGTTATCTAATTAAACACAAACACACCTTAAGCCGTTAACTGGCGATAATAGATATTATTAACCGCGAACACTGATTGGTCGACGCGTGCTATATACAAAAAAAGGGTTATTTGCATTATAAGTTGGAATTATTACGGTGGAATGTTTTATGTGACTTTTATAACGTTCGGTTATAAGTGGTTAATTTTAACTATGTGGGTGTTCTAGTTTTTTTTTTATCTTTTTTTAATTTTATTTTTATTTTTTAGTCAATTCCTATAAAATACTTAATAATTAACCCAATAATTCATATAATTTTTATTTAACTTAAATAATTTTATATAATTTTTTAAAGATTGAAACTAACTTAAAAAATTATATAAAAGCTAAGTCCGACTCTGTTGCTTAAACGTCAAATTTGACAGTAGTTGTTAAAAACAGGTTAGAATTCTTTCCATTAACGTCAAAACTTACAATTATGTCTAAAATATGTCATTTAAGGTGCATTTTAAAGAGTTTTAAGATTTTAAATCTTTTTAAAGAAAAAACTTGGATGATTTTTAACGATTTTTGACGAGAAAAATGTAAAATCTTAATTCTTGTTAATTTAAATTTATCACATAAACAATTTAAGGGTTACAAATACAATAACAATTATATATGACATTCTCAAACAATATAAATAAGATATAATGAAGTTAATCCACAAATATTTCAGAGAATGTAAGTTTATTTATTCTCAAAAGTATATAAATAGACTATTGAGTCACTTATTATTACAATTTACGATTTAAATTAAGTTGTGGATGTAAAAGTCGACTTTGAGAAAGACTTTTCTTTTAAATAAATTTATCCAAATTAAGATAATGTTATTAAATGAGTTGAAATTCATTAAAATTATTAAAAGTTGTAATCTAATTTATTAATTTTTAGTGTTATAATTTGAGTGTTGAAATTAGAGATTTCAAAAGTCAATTAATTAAGCTATACTTTGAAACTAGTCAGACAACATATTAAGAAATACTAAACAAAGTATTGAATCAGTTTTTTTTTTAATTTTTAAATTTTTAATTTTTTAATTTTTAATTTTAAAATTTTTAATTTTTAAATTTTTAATTTTTAAATTTTTAATTTTTAAATTTCTGGTTTTATACTTTACATGTTTTTTCGTTTTTATAAAAAAATTCATTTTGGAAAAACATCCTGATTTTATTTACAACAACCCGAGTTGTAAGCAGATTTTGTTTTCTTGTTATGTTTCCATCTGGTGTTATTTAAACGGCTACAAAAAATCGCCTTCTCTTTAGGTCTCAAATTCCATCCGTTTAAGGATTTCGTTAAATCCATCAACAAACAAATTAATAATTACGTTTGGTCAACAAAAGCTAATAACAATCCGTCTGTTTTCACGAGTAGCCAAAGTCTAAAACGTCTGGCTCCTAAAATAACCCGCGAGATATTCGATGTAAACAAAATAACTTTATATACTTATCCTGAAAATATTACAATAGAAATTTTACTTGGCGACACAATTATTTTCCTCATATTACCTAAAATTTTTTTGAAAATAATTTTTTAAAGATTTTTTTAAGATTATTCTTTCAAGATTTTATTATAAAAATTTTTCTATAAAGATTTTTTTATAAAGTAATAATCGTATACACAAAGCGGTCATCTACTCGGGTAGAATGTTTGTAAATTAATAAAGAGGCGTTTATCACGTTGCGTCGGCGGCACCTTTAGATCTGACAAGAATAGCACGCGAGAAATGTCCATTTATTTACTCTTTGAGATCAAGATGGGGCTTTAACAGGCCGACGGCGTTGATGTGGCAGTTTTTCGCCTCCGAAAAAACACTTTGATACAATGTAACTAACCCATTTCGATTCGACAAGCTAATTTTTATCTCACCCAACAATGTTATCCGCAACAATTCACCACTAAAACATCAAACTTAACCTTAAAAAATGTTTACTCACTTAAAAAAATCATAGCTATTTTATTTCTAAGAATTAGGAAACAATTTTTGTACTAAATTGTACATAAAAGATTCTATTTTAGATTATAAAGGTCAAATTTGTTCTAATTGTTACCCAAGAAATTAAAAAAATTTCCAAACTTGATGAAAATTTTTAACACTTTTTTAACTTAAGAAAATTAAGTTTAAAAATTCATCAAAAATTCATTTTTAACCATTTTGATTTGATTTTTTTTTCTAAATGAAACTCAAAACATTCTAATTTTATATAAAAAAGACCGTTTTATTCTAAGTGTTGTCAAAAAAATTAAAAAAATTTTCAAAGTTGGTAAAAATTTTTGACACTTCTAACTTTAGAAAATTAATTAAATTTAAAAATTCATCAACAATTCATTTTTAACCATTTTGATTTGATTTTTTTTCTAAATGAAACTTAAAACATTCTAATTTCATATAAAAAAGACCGTTTTATTTCAAGTGTTGTAAAAAAAATTAAAAAAATTTTCAAAGTTGGTAAAAATTTTTGACACTTCTAACTTTAGAAAATTAATCAAATTTAAAAATTCATCAAAAATTCATTTTTAACCATTTTGATTTGATTTTTTTTCTAAATGAAACCTAAAATATTCTAATTTTAATTAAGAAAGATCATTTTATTCCAACTGTTGTCAAGAAAATTTAAAAAATTTTCAAAGTTGGTAAAAAATTTGCAAATTTCAGTCGATTTTTATGGAAAACCAAAGGATCTACGGAGAAACGGATTTCACCATCATTTTCCCCGTTGTTGAATTGTATAAAAACGTGAATTTCATTAAAATTAAAAATTTTCGATTAAAAAAAAAATTCCATACTCATTTCGATTTTTTCGGATTTTAGCTATTTTATAAATTTTGACTTTGAGCTCATGTAACTTGGCCGTCGGTCGTCCAATTTTCGTGCGGTTGGTTTTCAACAATCCTCACTTTAATTCTGAGTATGATTTTAGAAGGGCGTTATTGTACCAGCCCCGGAAATTTTCTGACGAAAGTTTTTCCAAACCTCTACATCGAGAAATTAGTCGAAAATTTTGAAATCCTTTTTTTCCATTTTATTGCAAATTCCAGTTGTTTGAGTATTTATAATCATTTGAAAAGCACTTATTTATATGCAAATCATTTCTTCGCCGAAAAATCGCTAGAAAATCGCATCTTGATTTTTTCGATTTTTGATTATTTTACAAATATTGACTTTGAACTCCCATGACTCGGCCGCCAGTCGTCCGATTTTTGGACGATTTATTTCAAATCATTCTACAGTCAATTTTGAAGTTGGTAAAAAATTTTGACAGTTGACTAACCTAATTTTTTTTCAAAATTGACCAACTTTAAAAAATCGTCCAGACTTTATTTATAAGAATTAAGAAATAATTTTTATACTAAATTGTACACAAAAGATTCTATTTTAGGTTTTAAAAGTCAAATTTGTACTAATTTTTACCAAAAAAATTTAAAAAAATTCTAAAATTGGTAGAAATCTTTGACAGTTCTAACCTAACTTTAAGAAAAAAATCGATCAACTTTAAAAAATCGCCCAGACTTTAGTTATTGAGATTAAGGAATGATTTTTGTTTTAAATGAAAGATAAAACATTCTAGTTTTTATTACAAAATACCGATTTACTCTAATTATTACCGAAAAAATTTAAAAAAATTTTAAAGATGATAAAAATTTTTGACAGTTCTAACCTAACTTTAAGAAAAAATCGATCAACTTTAAAAAATCGCCCAGACTTTATTTATTGAGATTAAGAAATGATTTTTGTTTTAAATGAAAGATACAACATTCTAGTTTTTATTAAGAAAGACCGATTTATTCTAGTTATTATCGAAAAAATTAAAAAAATTCTTAAAGATGATAAAAATTTTTGACGGTTTTAACCCCACTTTTTTAAAAAATCGCCTTTATTTGTGAGAACTAAGAAATAATTTTTATACTAAATTGTACATAAAAGATTCTATTTTGGATTGTAAAAGTCAAATTTGTTCTAATTGTTACCAAAAAAATTAAAAAAAATATCTAAAATTTGATAGATATTTTCGAGTTAACTAACCTCACTTTTCAAAAAATTGACCAACTTTGAAAAATCGTAGAGACTTTATTTATAAGAATTAAGAAATAATTTTTATACTAAATTGTACATAAAAGATTCTATTTTGGATTCTAAAAGTCAAATTTGTTCTAATTGTTACCAAAAAAATTAAAAAAATTCCTAAAGTTGATAAAAAAATGTTAACAATTAACTAACCTAACTTTAAAAAAAATGACCAATTTTCAAAAATCGTACAGACTTTATTTATAAGAATTAGGAAATAATTTTTGTACTAAATTGTACATAAAAGATTCTATTTTGGATTCTAAAAGTCAAATTTGTTCTAATTTTTACCAAAAAAATTAAACAAAATTCTAAAATTGGTAAAAATTTTTGACAGTTAATTAACCTAACTTTTTACGAAATTTGTTCAACTTTAAAAAATCGTACAGACTTTATTTATAGAGATTAAGAAATGATTTTTAGTTCAAATGAAAGATAAAGCATTCTAGTTTTTATAAAAAAGATCGATTTTTTCTAATTATTAACGAAAGAATTAAAAAAAAATTTAAAGATGATAAAAATTTTTGACAGTTCTAACCTAACTTTAAGAAAAAATCGATTAACTTTAAAAAATCGCCCAGACTTTATTTATTGAGATTAAGGCATGATTTTTGTTTTAAATGAAATATAAAACATTCTAGTTTTTATTACAAAGGACCGATTTACTCTAATTTTCGCCAAAAAAATTAAAAAAATTTTTAAAGATAGTGAAAATTTCTTGACAGTTCTAACCTAACTTAAAAAAAATCTTCCAACTTTAAAAAATTGCCCAGACTTTATTTATTGAGATTAAGAAATGATTTTTGTTTTAAATGAAAGATAAAACACTCTAATTTTTATTAAAAAAGATCGATTTTTTGTAATTATTACCGAAAAAATTAAAAAAAAAATTAAAGATAACAAAAATTTTTGACAGTTCTAACCTAAGTTTAAGAAAAATCTATCATTTTTAAAAAATCGTCCAGACTTTATTTATTAAGATTAAGAAATGATTTTTGTTTTAAATGAAAGATAAAACATTTTAGTTTTTACTAAAAACCACCGATTTATTCTAATTATTACCGAAAAAATTAAAAAAAAAATTCTTAAAGATGATAAAAATTTTTGACGGCTTTAACCCCACTTTTTTAAAAAAAGTACAGATTTTATTTATAAGAACTAGGAAATAATTTTTATACTAAATTGTACATAAAAGATTCTGTTTTGGATTGTAAAAGTCAAATTTGTTCTAGTTGTTACCAAAAAAATTAAAAAAATTTCTAAAGTTTGATAGACTTTTTTGAATTAATTAACCTCACTTTTCAAAAAATTGACCAACTTTAAAAAATCGTACAGACTTTATTTATAACTATTAAGAGATGATTTTTACACCAAATTGAACTAAAAAGTTCTTATTTTTGATTAAAACAGTCAGATTTGTTTTAATTCTTACCAAAAAAATTCTTAAATTTGATAAAAATTTAATAACCCAACCCAAAATTTCTATCCCAATTTAGGATTTTTTTAAAATTTTTTAATAATAATTAGAAGAAATTTGACTTATACAATCCAAAATAGAATCTTTTAAGATTATTTTAACGTAAAAATCATTTGTTAATTTTGAGAAATAAATTCCATATGATTTTTAAAAGTGAATAAAGTCTCGATTATGTTTGTTTCCTGTCCCCAAAGAATACCGTTTTAAATTTACGATGGCGATTAGAAAATGATTTCGGTCGGTGTAGACGCGAGTCTAAACGATTATAAAATTGAAATGAAATGAAATTCCTCGCCTCGCAGGTAATTTATGAGCGGCGGCTCGGAAATATTTGTCAAGGTAATTCTCGGGAGCTTACGGCTATAAACAATTAGCAATGAGACGTTGTTGGGCGCCTTTAAAGACGTCAAGAAATCCAAGAAGAAAAATAAAATTGGCATTGTGGCGAGTTTCTAATTTTCAATTCGATTTATTTTTAAAAGTGGAAAAGCTGTTTTCTTACGTCACTGAAATTTTCGCATTTTTAAGATCAAAGACTCGTTTCTATTTAAACCCATTTAAATCCATTTAAATATGAGATAACTTTGTATACGAGAAGTAAGTAACCTTTTGGATGGGGATTTATTTTTAGATGTACCTCTATACGTTTTCGAGTTGCATAAGATTTAAATTAACCCGGACGAACGGACACGGTTAAAGTTAATCTCTCGGTTCTTTGTTCTTGTCTCGAAAACGCACACACGCACCACATCTGGTTTTACTCAGCAACAACCGGCGGTTTCAAGTGGGGACCTCGGCTTTTTCGCATGTGTGTAGGTGTCTCCTAATGTTCTCCACCCAAAAAGTTTCCGTTGTTCACCCCCAAGGTCCCCTTATTATTCCATTCCCACAGTAGTATCCAATTTCAAACCACCAACCTGTCTATTATAAATCATTCTTGACTCTCTTTCTTTTTTCCTCATTTTCTTATTCTCTTTCTATTCACCCCTAAAATTTCAAAAAAAATTTTTTTCTTTTTGGGTCAAGGATCAAATAACTTTTAATTTCAAGGTTAAATATTTAAAAATTTATTTTTTTTTATATAAGTTAGAACTAGTTCAAATCCTAACTGTCCTTCTTTTTGGTTGTCAGAATAAATTTTATAAATGAGTTGTCAAGATGGTACGGTTAAAGGCGAAACAGGACGACGACTTTAGTATTAAAGGTCCAGGTGGCTCATCGCCTCTTTTATCCGCCTATTTTTTTCCTTCTCGTTATAATGCAAATGTTCCCCAAGTTCTTTTCTTCGCCATCCTTTCGCCTCTCCTTTTTACAACAATAACACATCTCTCTTTCAATACACCTCAAAGTCTCTTTATGTCCGGATATTAATTTGATAACGTTTTGGTGACAAATCCCCACAGCCCAGTCTTTCGGTACGTGTTTGACGTTTTTAGGGTGAGTTACATCACATCCCTTCAGCGTCATCATTCACCGCGACTCTAACAATCGTTTAACAAAAGGGGAAACGAGAGACAAATTGTGTGAATTTTTTCGATATCGTTTAGGATTGGTTTCGATATCATTTATTAAATGAGGTAAAATTATCGAATTTGAAAATTAAAATGGCAAACATTTTTTTACCAAATTTAGTAATTTTTTTAATTTTTTTAGTAGTAAGTAGAAAAAATTTGACTGTTATAATCAAAAATAGATATCTTTTATGTTTAATTTGGTATAAAAATCATTTCTTAATTCTTAAAAATAAAGTTGCTACGATTTTTTAAAGTTGATGAATTTTTTAAAAAATTAGGTTAAACTGTTAAAAATTTTTACCAACTTTAAGAATTTTTTTAATTTTTTTGGTAATAATTAGAACAAATTTGACTTTCACAACCCCAAATAGAATATTTTATGTTTAATTTAGTCCAAAAATTATATCTTAAGTCTTAAAAATAAAGTCGCTACGATTTTTTAAAGTTGATAAAAATTTTTGAAAAGTGAGGTTAGTTAACTCAAAAATTTCTACCAACTTTAAGAATTTTTTTAATTTTTTCGATAATAACTAGAATAAATCGGTCTTTTTTAATAAAAACTAGAATGTTTTATCTTTCATTCAAAACAAGAATCATTTCTTAATCTCGATAAATAAAGTCTGGGCGATTTTTTAAAGTTGGAAGATTTTTTTAAAGTTAGGTTAGAACTGTCAAGAAATTTTCACTATCTTTAAAATTTTTTAAATTTTTTGGTAATAATTAGAGTAAATCGGTACTTTGTAATAAAAACTAGAATGTTTTATCTTCCATTTAAAACAACAATCATTTCTTAATCTCAATAAATAAAGTCTGGGTGATTTTTTAAAATTGATCGATTTTTTCTTAAAGTTAGGTTAGAACTGTCAAAAATTTTTATCACCTTTAAATTTTTATTTAATTTTTTTGATAATAATTAGAATTAATCGGTCTTTTTTAGTAAAAACTAGAATGTTTTATCTTTCACTTGAACTAAAAATCATTTCTTAATCTCTATAAATAAAGCCTGTACGATTTTTTAAAGTTGAACAAATTTCGTAAAAAGTTAGGTTAATTAACTGTCAAAAATTTCTACCAATTTTAGAATTTTTTTTAATTTTTTTGGTAAAAATTAGAACAAATTTGACTTTTATAATCCAAAATAGAATATTTTATGTTTAATTTAGTACAAAAATTGTGTCTTAATTCTTAAAAATAAAGCAGCTACGATTTTTTAAAGTTGGTCAAATTTTTTGAAAAGTGAGGTTAGTTAACTCAAAATTTTCTACCAACTTTAAGAATTTTTTTAAATTTTTTCGATAATAATTAGAATAAATCGGTCTTTTTTAATAAAAACTAGAATGTTTTGTCTTTCATTTAGAACAAAAATCATTTCTTAATCACGATAAATAAAGTCTAGGCAATTTTTTAAAGTTGGAAGATTTTTTTAAAGTTAGGTTAGAACTGTCAAGAAATTTTCACTATCTTTAAAATTTTTAAAATTTTTTTGGTAATAATTAGAGTAAATCGGTATTTTGTAATAAAAACTAGAATGTTTTATCTTTCATTTAAAACAACAATCATGCCTTAATCTCAATAAATAAAGTCTGGGTGATTTTTTAAAATTAATCGATTTTTTCTTAAAGTTAGATTAGAACTGTCAAAATTTTTTACCAATTTTAGAATTTTTTTTAATTTTTTTGGTAAAAATTAGAACAAAGTTGACTTTTAGAATCCAAAATAGAATCTTTTATGTGCAATTTAGTATAAAAACTATTTCCTAATTGTTGTAAATAAAGTCTCTGCGATTTTTTAAAGTTGGTCAATTTTGAAAAAAATTAGGTTAGTGAATTGTCAAAATTTTTCATCAACTTTAGGAATTTTTTAAATTTTTTGGGTAAAAATTAGAACAAATTTGACTTTTATAATCTAAAATAGAATATCTTATGTTTGATTTAGTCCAAAAATTATATCTTAAGTCTTAAAAATGAAGTTGCTACGATTTTTTAAAGTTGGTCAAATTTTCTGAAAAGTGAGGTTAGTTAACTCAAAAATGTCTATCAAACTTTAAGAATTTTTTTAATTTTTTTAGTAATAATTAGAACAAATTTGACGTTTAGAATCCAAAATAGAATCTTTTATGTGCAATTTAGTATAAGAACTATTTCCTAATTGTTGTAAATAAAGTCTCTACGATTTTTTAAGGTTGGTCAATTTTGAAAAAAATTAGGTTAGTGAATTGTCAAAATTTTTTATCAGCTTTAGGAATTTTTTTAATTTTTTTGGTAACAATTAGAACAAATTTGACTCTTACAACCCAAAATAAAATATTTTATGTTTGATTTAGTCCAAAATCTATATCTTAAGTCTTAAAAATGAAGTTGCTACGATTTTTTAAAGTTGGTAAAATTTTTTGAAAGGTGAGGTTAGTTAACTCAAAAATGTCTATTAAACTTTAGAATTTTTTTAAATTTTTTGGGTAATAATTATAACAAAATTGACTTTTACAACCCAAAATAGAATATTTTATGTTTAATTTAGCCCAAAAATTATATCTTAAGTCTTAAAAATAAAGTAGCTATGATTTTTTAAAGTTGATCAAATTTCTTGAAAAGTGAGGTTAGTTAACTCAAAAATTTCTACCAACTTTAGGATTTTTCTAAATTTTTTGGGTAAAAATTAGAACAAATTTGACTTTTATAATCTAAAATAGAATATTTTATGTTTAATTTAGTCCAAAAATTATGTCTTAAGTCTTAAAAATAAAGTTGCTATGATTTTTTAAAGTTGATCAAATTTTTTTAAAAAGTGAGGTTAGTTAACTCAAAAATTTCTACCAACTTTAAGAATTTTTTTAATCTTTTTGGTAATAATTAGAACAAAATTGACTTTTACAATCCAAAATAGAATCTTTTAAGTTTAATTTGGTATAAAAATCATTTCTTAATTCTTAAAACTAAAGTTGCTACGATTTTTTAAAATTGATGAATTTTTTAAAAAATTAGGTTAAACTGTCAAAAATTTTTACCAACTTTAAGATTTTTTTTAATTTTTTTAGTAATAATTAGGACAAATTTGACTTTTACAACCCAAAATAGGATATTTTATGTTTAATTTAGTTCAAAAATTATATCTTAAGTTTTAAAAATAAAGTCGCTATGATTTTTCAAAGTTAATCAAATTTTTTAAAAAGTGAGGTTAGTTAACTCAAAAATGTCTATCAAACTTTAGGAATTTTTTTAATTTTTTGGGTAACAATTAGAACAAATTTGCCTTTTTTAAATTAAAATAGACCCTTTTAGGTTGATTCTAATACAAAAATCATTTTCTAATTCCTATAAATAATGTCTGGGCGATTTTTTAAAGTTAGACAAAAAAATTGAGGTTAAAATTATTGGGTTTTTCAAATTTTTTTTTTAATTTTTGGGTGTCAATTAGAATAAATCTGTTTTTCATAATGAAAAATAAAATGTTTAAGTTAGAATTTAAGGTAAGAATCATAGTTCAATTCCTGAAACTAAAGTTTGGACGATTTTTTAAAGTTAGTGAAAAAAGTGAACCAAAAAAGGCAAAAATTCTCCAATCTTTTCAAAAATTGTTCGGTGGCAAAATAAATTTATCTCTACTAATCGAAAATAGAATCTTGAAATTTAAATCTAACGTAAAAATTATATCTTAAGTTTTATAAATAAAGTTTGGGTGATTTTTTAAATTTCCTTAAAAAAGGATAAAATTTTTGGGCCTCTTCAAAAATTTTTTTTCAATTTCTTGGTAATAATTGTAATCAATTTGCCTTTTATAATCAAAAATAGAATCTTTTAAGTTCAATTTAGAATAAAAATTATTTCTTAATTCTTAAATATAAAATCGGTACGATTTTTTAAAGTTGAACGAATTGTCACAAAAGTTTGGTTAAATATAACATCTATTTAATTAGAATCGTAAATTTTAAACACCATATCTCAACAAACAGGAAACACAACCATAATCGAAGTACCGATTGACGAGGGACGAGGGTCTTTAAGAAAAACTTTAAAAACTTTAAGCACTTTTAAAGTAGGAGTGTATCCGTGTTGAAGGAACTTCATAAATCATTTTTTTAAACGAACTTTGTGCGTTTGTAAATTGATACCCGTGCCATCTGTTAGCTTCACAATACTTTTAAAACCGAAAGCGTTGACTTGTGCGTTCAGATTTTCCAGCAAGACAAAGAGAAACAAAGATCCGTCTCGGCTGATACTTTATACATTCGACATCTGTTTGCCATTAACATTTCGCTCCCGAAAATCCCTCTTCGTATGTGAAATCTGTGTTTAAATGAGTCACAATATCAATCCTAACCCGATAACTTAGGTTATAAACAAACTCCGACAAAGTATCATAGTTATGCAATTATCTCGACGTACAAAACGTTTAAATACGCGTGTGCGTGGAATGACAAAGGTGTAACAGGTGTTTCGGTCGAGATATTAATTTCGTTCTCCGGCAGAGACAATTTTAAAGACCCTTCTTTTCCAAACTCTTTCATAATCGGTTTTCTTTGTCGCGCTCGAATACCGGCGCCTTTTCTCGTCCGGGAAAGTCGTATTTTAAACGGATTTATCGACAGGACAGTATGCAAATGAGTCCGGCTTATCACAATCGTAAAATCATTTATTACTTATTACTTAACTCGGGCTATTTCAAAAGCTCCGGACGAACGCCTATGCTATTAATTTTTTTTTTTTCAACCGAGTTTTGAACCCGTTCGGTATGCATATTATAAAAGTTTAATTTGTCTTTTAAAGAGAAAGATTTAATAACTTCCGACAGGTGTCACTTATTAACCGTTACGTTAATTTTTTTTAACTTTAAAGTTTTTTTTTTGTTGTAATGATTTGGAATTATGTTGTGGGTCGAATAACGATCCGAGTTCAAACTACTTTTCTGAGGAGTGTGTGTAGTAAGTTCCACATTGAGGTCGTCCTGATACATTACCGATGCGGATCACGCTCGATCACTGCTGCAACCGTCGTCGTAGTCGTCGTCGTACGGGAAACGCAGAAAATTCCCCGCGTCTCGACGAGCGAGTTTTTGCGTTTGCACCGGGACACGTTCGGACCGGTAACAAGACACGTACCGTCTCGGATAGGCCGCAAAAATCCGCTGTAATTGCGAAATTGTACATTCCGCATTGTGATATAATTACCTAAGTCGACCTTTTTAATTCTTCCAGGCATCCAATCGTATTAATTAAATAATGGGAAACGATCTTTAAATTTTTAGTAGGTAATTTTTAGTATTTAATGTGTTTTTAATTTCATCTTTGGGTTGGGTTGGGTTTTTTTTGCTAAAGTCGTATTAAGATGAATAAATTAATTTTCAGGTTTTTAAAAAGTAAAATTGATTTCACTTTTTTAACCTAAATTTTATAGTCTGTAGTCTTCAGTAGATGAAGAAAATGTTGGATTAAGTTAACTATAATTCATAAAAATTTAGGTGTCACTGCACACTTATACATTGATCACCAGCATACCACATTGTTGACTAATCCTGAGTTAACTCGTGTTTTCATGACCGAACGTTCTTGATTGTTCACAGAAGATGGTCATTTTCATATTATGCCACGAAAACATGAAGAAAGAAATATTTCTTGAAAAAGAAAAAAGTGTCACGTTATAGTAAACAGTTTGTGTAAACCGCATGACCTAGAATTTTGAATATTGGCTATGTTACGTAGAAATGATCACCGGTTATGATGTTTTTTTTTTTTTTTTCAAAAAAAGTCTTTTTACAAAGATTTTTTTAACGAAAACTTTCGAAGTATAAGCACTCCAAATTTGACTAACTTGACCTTTGCTACGGATAGTACATAGTTATAACGAATTGGAAGAAAAATGGATGAACATGATATCACACCAAACTTACAGAATTTTATATGAACAAGAAATAGAAGAGCAGTCACAATCAGTAACTGAATTAATCGTGTATTTACATGGATTATAGCTCTGTAGAAAAGCAGTGGTGGTTTAAGACATTATTTATTGTTCTATAAAATGTCTAATTTTTGTGGCTAATTGGGATTTAGATTTCCTCAAGATTTTTCTTCGAAATGTTGTAATAGAGTAAAGTCTTCATTCTTAATCAGGATGTAAATTGAAACTCTATAGTCTTTGAGTATCAGATTTCGGCTAGGAAATCATTTTGAGGTAATTTTTCATTGACGCGATGACTTGAAAATAAACTCATAACTTCTACCAAGATATTTCTTGAAAATTTTGTCAGACTTGGGTTTCTTCCTCCAAGATACTTCTTCTTCCATAATTAGATCAAAGTCTTCATTCTTAATCAAGATGTAAATTAAAACCTGAAGCTGCTCAAAACTTCTTTCAATATATTTCTTGGAAATTTTGTGTTAGATTTAGATTCCTTCCTCGAGGATACTTCCTCTTCAATAATTAGATCAATCTTTATTCTTAATCAGGGAATAAATTAAAACTCAATAGTTTTTGAGTATCAGATTTTGGCTAGGAAACCATTTTCAGCTCATTTTTCATAGACATAATAACCTAAAAACAAGTTCAGAGCTTCTTCCAAGATATCTCTTGAAAATTTTGTGTTAGATTTGGGTTCCTTCCTCTAGGATACTTCTTCTTCTATAATTAGATCAGTCTTCATTCTTAATCAAGATGTTGATTAAAATTCAATAGTCTTTGAGTATCAGATTTTGGCTAGGAAGCCGTTTTTAGGTCATTTTTCATTGAAAACAAGCACTTAGCTTCTGCCAAAGAATTTTTTTGAAAATTTTATGTCAGATTTGGGTTCCTTCCTCCGAGATACTTCTTTCATAATTAAATCAAAGTCTTTATTCTTAATCAGGATATAAATTAAAACTCAATAGTTTTTGAATATCAGATTTCTACTAGGAGACCATTTTCAGCTCAGTTTTAATTAACACAAGGACTTCAAAACAAACTCATAGCTTCTTCCAAGATATTTCTTGAAAATTCTATGTTAGATTTGAGTTCCTTCCTCCAGGATACTTCTTCTTCCATAATTAGATCAGTCTTCATTCTCATTTCTTATTTTCAATTAAAATTCGAGCCTTTGAGTATCAGATTTCATCTAGGAAACCATCTTCAGCTCATTTTCAATAACATCATGACTTCAAAACAAAGTCATAGCTTCTTTCTGGATATTTCTTGAAAATTTTGTGTTAGATTTGGGTTCCTTCCTCCAAGATACTTCTTCTTCAACAATTAGATCAAAGTCTTCATTCTCAATTCTCATTCTCAATTAAAATTAAAGTCTTTGAGTATCAGATTTCATCTAGGTAACCATCTTCAGCTCATTTTTTAATAACACGATGACTTCAAAACAAGATTATAATTTCTTTCAGGATATTTCTTCAAAATGTTGTGTTAGATTTGGGTTTCTTTCTCCATAATACTTCTTCTTCCATAATTAAATCAAAGTCTTTATTCTTAATCAGGATGTAAATTAAAAATCAACTGTCTGTGAGTATCAGATTTCGGCTAGGAAACCATTTTCAAGTCATTTTTGATTGGCTCGATGACCTAAAGACAAGTTGATAGCTTCTACCAAGAAGTTTTTTGAAAATCATGTGTTAGATATGGTTTTCTTCTTTCAGGAGACTTCTCCTTTCACGATTAAGTTGTATTGAAATTTCGATCAAAGTTTTTCTTCTTTAGCAATATGTACAGCCTTGGCCAAAAGTATTAGGCACTCCAATTTTTTCATAAAATTACGAAAAAAAATTTTTTTTAACTTTCTGGAATTATTTCTTTAATAATACTATCATTAACACAATCATTTAAGCCTAAAATCTAGTTGGTCCACCTTTTGATTTGATCACTGCACTAATTCTGTCCGGCATACTGTATAGTATGCACACTCGTTCCTCGAAATCGAATACCATTCTTGCATCAAAGCATTTTTTAATGTTGTTTTTGAAATAATCTCTTTGATTCTGTGTTTTAAAATCCCCCAAACGTGCTTAATTGGATTCAGATCTGGAGACTGTGCAGGCCAATTCAACAATTCAATGTTGTTGTCAGTAAACCAACGCATCGTAGTCCTTGACTTATGACAAGGAGCATTGTCTTGTTGGAATATAACCCCCTCTAGGTTGGTGCCGCCGTAAATGCTTGTTAGCAAAGGCAAAAGCACAATTTCAAGTACTTGTATGTACTTTTCACTGGTCATGCGACCATCGCAAACAAACATTTCGCCAACGCCATCAGCAGCCATGTAGCCCCAGATCATTACGCTGCCTCCCCCGTGTTTAACACTCTCTACGACGCAATCTGGATTGTATTCTTCCCTGTATTCTTCCTCGATAATCCTTGACTTTCAGATTTCCGCTAGAAGCTGTTTTCAAGTCATCTTTTATTAGCACGATGACCTGAAGACAAGAAATTTTGAGTTACATTTGATTTTCGTCTTTTCGTCTTCCAAAGGACTTCTTTCTACTAGATTAAATTGAGTTGAACTTGTAATCTAAGTTTTCATTCTTCAGCAAGATGTAAATTAAAACTCGATAGCTTTTGAGTATTAGATGTTGTTTTTGAAGCGGTTTTTAGATCATTTTTTGTTGACACGATGATCTAAAGACAAGATAATCTTTCAAGATTTACAAGATAGGCTTCTTCCAAGATGTTTTTTGAAAATCTTGTGATAGATTTGATTTTGTTCTTCCAGAAGACTTCTTTTTCCAAGATTAAGTTGAGTTGAACTTTCAATCAAAGTTTTGATTCCTTAGCAGGATATAAATTATAATTTGATAATCCTTGATTTAGATTTAAGTTATTAAGCTATCTTCAAGTTTCCTTTTGTTGACGCGATGACCTGAAGACAAAGTGACTACTTCTTTCAAGATTTTTTTTAGAAATTTTGTGTTACCTTTGGTTTTCGTCCTTCAAGGGACTTCTTTCTACAAGATTAAGTTGAGTTGAACTTATAACCTAAGTTTTCATTCTTCAACAAGATGTAAATTAAAGCTCGATAGTCTTTGAGTATTAGATTTCGTTTACGATGCCGTATTCAGGTTATTTTTTATTGATGTGATGACCTAAAGTTAAGTTGATAGCTTCTTCCAAGAAGGTTCTTAAAAATCTTGTGTTAGATTTGATTTTCTTCTTTTAGGAGACTTCGTTTTTCAAAATTAAGTTAAATTGAACTTTTGATTAAAATTTTAATTTTTTACCAGGAAGTAAATTAAAGCTCAATCACCCTAGATTCTTAAATTTCGGCTATAAGGCAGTCTTCAAGTCGTCTTTTACTAACACGATGACCTGAAGACAAGGTGATAACTTCTTCCAAGGTTTTTCTTGGAAATTTTATGTTATATTCTTTTTCTTCAACCAGAAGATTTCTATTTCCAAGAAAAAATTGACTTAAACTTGCTATCAACATTTTTATTCTTCAGCAAAAAGTAAATCAAAACTTGACAGTTCTTGAATATCAAATTTTGGTTATGAACTCGTTTTTAAGTCTGATTTTATTGACACGATTACCTGAAGACAAGTTGATAACTTCTTTCAAGATTTATCGTGGAAATTTTGTGCTATATTTGGTTTTCTTCAATCAGAAGACTTCTATTTCTAAGATAAAGTTGCCTTAAGAATACGATCAAAATTTTCATTCTTCAGCAAAAAATAAATTAAAATTTGACGGTTTTTGGGTATCAAATTTTGGCTAAAAACTCGTTTTCAGGTCATCGTTCATTAATGCGATGACTTGAAAACAAGTTGATAACTTTGTCCAAGATTTTTCTTTAAAATTTTATGTTATACTTGGTTTTCTTCAAATAGAAGATTTCTATTTTCAAGATAAAGTTGTCTTAAAAATGCATGATCAAAATTTTCATTCTTCAGCAAAAAGTAAATTAAAATTTGATGGTTTTTGAGTATCAAACTTTGGCTAAAAACTCGTTTTCAGGTCATCGTTCATTGATGCGATGACTTGAAAACAAGTTGATAACTTCTTCCAAGATTTTTCTTTAAAATTTTATGTTATACTTGGTTATCTTCAAATAGAAGACTTCTATTTTCAAGATAAAATTGCCTTAAAAAAGCGATCAAAATTTTCATTCTTTAGCAAAAAGTAAATTAAAATTTGACGGTTCTTGAGCATCAAATTTTGGCTATGAACTCGTTTTCAGGTCATTGTTCATTGACTTGATGGCCAGAAGACGACTTCATAAGTTTTTCCAAGATTTTTCTTTGAAGTTTTTTATTAAATTTAGTTTTTTTTCAATCAGAAGAATTGTATTTGCAAGATAAAGTTACCTTAAAAATGCGATCAAAATTTTAGTTCTTTAGTAAAATGTAAATTAAAATTTGAATGATTTCGAGTATCAATTTTGGTTAGAAAATCATTTTCAGATCATTGTTCATTGACTTAATGACCAGAAGACAATTTGATAACTTCTTCTAAGATATTACTCGGAATTTTTGTGTTAAATTTGATTTACCTCTTAAAGAAAGTATATTCTCCCAAAATTAAGTTGAAGTGAACCAGCGATCAAAAATTTCATTCGTCATCAAAATGTAAATTAATGCTCGATAATCTTTGACCATCAGATTTCAACTATGAGACCGTTTTCAGGTCATCTTTTATAGATAGCATGATCTAAAGTCGGATTCATAGCCGAAACAACATGAAAAATGAAAGATACTAATTCAGAAATTGAATATGAGCAGGTTGAGAAGAAATTCATAACTTTTTCCAAAATCTTTCTTGGAAATCTCGTTTTAGTTTTCATTTCCTTGTTCCAGAAGCTTTGAATTTGTTTCAGAACTTGTATAACTTACAATTAACTTAAAATCATTTCTTGTGTATTTAACATTTTTGTATCTTACACTAAAAAGAATAATTTTTTCCAAGATTAAGTAGAGTTGAACTTGCAATCCAATTTTTCAACAAAATTTGGAAGAATTCCTGGTTTGGAGATCCCAATGAAGGATGGAAACAAAGTTTCAATTCTTCATCAGGACTTAGGTTAAAATTGAATAATTTTTATAGATCATCGCATCTATAGATAACCTAAAAACGGTTTCATAACTGAAATCTGCTAATTCAAATAATCCAAATAAGTCAAATATTTAATTTTTTTCATCTTTTAATTTAGTTAATTTTAAGTATAATCTAAACGATTCTTTTCTAAAAACTAGAAGTATTTTTTTTTATTTATAAATTTTCCAGGAAAAAAAGATTTCTCAAAGGTACGAAGAAAGAATTTAGTTTACAATAAGTAATTTATTTTCCTTCTTGGTTAATTCGAACCTATCGGAAGATGTATAGCAGAAAAGTATACATTAGTATACAAAGAGGCTTTTCTTTTTTCGTCCGTCCGAGTTGAAAAGAATAACAAAGAACGTGTAAACCGAAGTCAATCACAACCGAGAAAACCGAAGTCAATCAAACGGGCCGGCTCCTCTTATAAACCACTCCGTTCCGAACAAATGCTTTGTCTATAAAAGTTTTCACGTACTCTCATTAACGCGGTTTACGTTAACCCGACTCTACGTAAACTCCGTAACCGAGCGTCGTCATCGAGTGAAGTCTCGTTATTATTATTATTGTTCTCGACGGGTGACATCATCGAAAATTACACGCACTTTAAAACGTTTTCTCGCGCGCCGGTCGTTATTTAACGACTTCCCGATAAACTCGAACAACCGAGTGGTTCGGGCGCTGAAGACATCAAATGCCAGACGAGAGAGAGACGAAACCGTTCGCATCACTCGGGGCTTATGTGTGCCAACTCCATTCACATTTCCTGTTTTTACAAAGGCACCATTGTCCGAAGCCTGATTGTTTTATCTTTCGCCATTCGAGAGCACACACGTGGTCCGGCCGATCCGTATGTCCCAAAGCGAACGAGCGCGCACACATCGTCATCTCGACGAATTAAACGAGACGATGACGACAAGAAACTATGTGTATCGCACATTGTAATTACATAATGTTAAAAGCAGACGCGAAACGGAACCGTTTTCAAAAGTTACACAAGAGGTTTATTCATTGTGTAATGAATATAACGATCTTACTCAGAATGATTATCTTTTAACAGATGGATAGTTGGTTGGTTTACTTGTCAATAAATAGGTTTGTTAAAAATCAACTCTTAATCTCTATAAATAAACTCTACATGATTTTTTAAAAGTTTATCTATCATTTTTTTTTTATTAGTTTACTGTCAAAAATTTTTAACAATTTTAAGAATTTTTTTAATTTTCTTGGTCAAAATTAGAACAAATTTGACCTTTTTAGTTAAAAATAGAATATTTCAAGTTTAATTTGGTGCAAGAATCATTTCTTAACTCTTATAAATAAAGTCGCTATGAATTTTTAAAGTTGGTCAAATTTTTAAAAAAGTTAGGTTAGAAGTGTCAAAAATTTTTACCACCTCTGAAAATTTTTTTAATTTTTTTGACAACATTTAGAATAAAGCGGTCTTTTTAGTTAAAATTAGAATGCTTTAGGTTTCATTTAGAAAAAAAATCAAATCAAAATCTTTAAAAACGAATTTTTGATGAATTTTTTAAAAAATAGTTAATTTTCTAACCTAAAAAAATTTTTACCAACTTTGAAAATTTTTTAAATTTTTTTGACAACACTTGGGATAAAACGATCTTTTTTAATTAAAATTAGAATGTTTTAGGTTTCATTTAGAAAAAAAATCAAATCAAAATCTTTAAAAATGAATTTTTGGTGAATTTTTAAATTTGATCGATTTTCTAAAATTAGGTTAGAAGTGTCAAAAATTTTTACCAACTTTGAAAATTTTTTTAATTTTTTTGACAACACTTGGAATAAAACGGTCTTTTTAAATTAAAATTAGAATGTTTTAAGTTTGATTTAGAAAAAAATCAAAGTAAAATCTTTAAAAATTAATTTTTGGTGAATTTTTAAATTTAATTAATTTTCTAAAATTTGGTTAGAAGTGTCAAAAATTTTTACCAACTTTGAAATTTTTTTTAATTTTTTTGACAACACTTGGAATAAAACGGTCTTCTTTAGGTAAAATTAGAATGTTTTGAGTATCATTTAGAAAAAAAATCAAATCAAAATCTTTAAAAATGAACTTTTGGTGAATTTTTAAATTTGATCGATTTTCTAAAGCTAAGTTAAAAGTGTTAAAAATTTTTACCAACTTTGAAAATTTTTTTAATTTTTTTGACAACACTTGGAATAAAACGGTCTTCTTTAGGTAAAATTAGAATGTTTTGAGTTTCATTTAGAAAAAAAATCAAATCAAAATCTTTAAAAATGAATTTTTGGTGAATTTTTAAATTTGATCGATTTTCTAAAGCTAAGTTAAAAGTGTTAAAAATTTTTACCAACTTTGAAAATTTTTTTAATTTTTTTGACAACACTTGGAATAAAACGGTCTTCTTTAGGTAAAATTAGAATGTTTTAAGTTTCATTTAGAAAAAAAAAATCAAATCAAAATCTTTAAAAATGAATTCTTGATGAATTTTTAAAATTGGTCGATTTTCTTAAGTTAGGTTAAAAGTAACAAAAAATGTTTACCAACTTTTCCGCGTAGATCACGAAAACACCATTCTAGAATCTTATTCAAAATTAAATATAAAATCATTTGAAATAAATCGTCCAAAAATCAGATGACTGGCGGCCGAGTTATGGGAGTTCAAAGTCAATATTTTTAAAATAGTCAAAAATCGAAAAAATCAAGATGCGATTTTCTAGCGATTTTTCGGCGAAGAAATGATTTGACATATAAATAAGTGCTTTTCAAACGATTATAAATACTCAAACAATCGGAATTTGCAATAAAATGGAAAAAAAGGATTTCAAAATTTTCGTCTAATTTCTCGATGTAGAGGTTTGGAAAAATTTTCGTTAGAATATTTCCGGGGATGGTACAATAACGCCCTTCTAAAATCATACTCAGAATTAAACTAAGGATTGTTGAAAATCAACCGCATGAAAATTAGACGACCGACGGCCAAGTTACACGGGCTCAAAGTCAGAATTTCTAAAATAGCTAAAATCCGAAAAAATCGAAATGGGTATGGAATTTTTTTTTAATCGAAAATTTTTAATTTTAATGAAATTCACTTTCTTATACAATTCAACAACGGGGAAAATGATGGTGAAATCCGTTTCTCCGTAGATCCTTTGGTTTTCTAGAAAAATCAGCTAAAATTTGCAAATTTTTTACCAACTTTGAAAATTTTTTTAAATCTTTTGGCAACACTTGGAATAAAACGGTCTTTTTTTAATTAAAATCAATATATTTTAAGTTTCATTTAGAAAGAAATCAAATCAAAATCTTTAAAAATGAATTTTTGATGAATTTTTTAAAAAAATAGTTAATTTTCTAACCCAAAAAAATTTTTACCAACTTTGAAAATTTTTTTAATTTTTTTGACAACACTTAGAATAAAACGGTCTTTTTTAGTTAAAATTAGAATAATTAAGGTCTCATTTAGAAAGAAAATCAGATCAAAATGTTTAAAAATGAATTTTTAATGAATTTTTAAAATTAATTTTTTTAAGTTAAAAAAGTCAGAAATTTTTCCCAACTTTGAAATTTTTTTAATTTTTTTGACAATACTTAGAATAAAACGGTCTTTTTTAATTAAAATTAGAATGTTTTAGGTTTCATTTAGAAAAAAAATCAAATCAAAATCTTTAAAAATGAATTTTTGATGAATTTTTTAAAAAATAGTTAATTTTCTAACCTAAAAAAATTTTTACCAACTTTGAAAATTTTTTTAATTTTTTTGACAACACTTGAAATAAAACTGTGTTTTTTAATTAAAATTAGAATGTTTTAAGTTTCATTTAGAAAAAAAATCAAATCAAAATCTTTAAAAATGAATTTTTTATGAATTTTTTAAAAAATGGTTAATTTTCTAACCTAAAAAGATTTTTACCAACTTTGAAAACTTTTTTAATTTTTTTGACAACACCTGGAATAAAACGGTGTTTTTTAATTAAAATTAGAATAATTAAAGTTTCATTTAGAAAGAAAATCAGATCAAAATGTTTAAAAATGAATTTTTAATGAATTTTTAAAATTAATTTTTTTAAGTTAAAAAAGTCAGAAATTTTTCCCAACTTTGAAATTTTTTTAAATTTTTTTGACAAAACTTGGAATAAAACGGTCTTTCTTAATTAAAATTAGAATGTTTTAAGTTTCATTTAGAAAAAAAATCAAATCAAAATCTTTAAAAATGAATTTTTGATGAATTTTTTTAAAAAATAGTTAATTTTCTAACCTAAAAAAATTTTTACCTACTTTGAAAATTTTTTTAATATTTTTGACAACACTTGGAATAAAATGGTCTTTTTTAGTTAAAATTAGAATAATTAAAATTTCATTTAGAAAAAAAATCAGGTCAGAATGTTTAAAAATGAATTTTTGATGAATTTTTAAAATTAATTTTCTTAAGTTAAAAAAGTGTCCAAAATTTTTACCAACTTTGAAATTTTTTTTAATTTTTTTGGTAGTAATTAGAATAAATCTGACTTTTTTATTTCAAAATAGAATGTTTTAAGTTTAATTTGATGTAAGTACCATGTTTTAATTCCTATAAATAAAGACTGGACGATTTTTTAAACATAATCAAATTTTTTTTAAAGTTAGGTTAGTTAACTAAAAAATCCATATGATATAGCTAATAAGATTAAAAACTAAAGCCAATTTTACTTAGTAAACCCATCTTTAAGGTAATTAATTTCGATTAATTCTTTTTAAGTATCTCCCGAAAGCATTTAGATAAGCTCGGAGACAAAAGCACTCGAAAATAAAGCTTCCCCATAAAACCGTGTGATAAGTACTGACCCTTTTCGTTTCCCACAACAAAGCGCCTAAAGTCTAGTGTCAAGACACATTATTCTTCGGATATAAAACGGGTTATCTTAAAGAATAGACGTTGTTTGTCGTCTTTTTCTTTTTAGAAAAAGATTGGAAAGGTCTAGGAGTTATCTTTACTTTAATGAATAAATAAATAGGAAAAAAAAATTTTTTAAAGATATTTTAGAATTAAAATTAAAAGTAAAGAATAAAAGTTAAGAGAAAAATTAAATACTCTGAACCAATTATCCACAAAATTACACGTGTAGCGATAAATGTAGATTAGCCTTCTCGTTATTTTAATTTATATCAAATAGTTTTCGATTCTGGAGAAAAATCCTCCGAGATCCGGACTTTATTGAGTTAATCCTCCCTGTCGTTGCAAATGCTTAATTAAATCCTTTTCGAGATTACTTTTTTTTTATTTGTTTCTTTCCCCCTTTTTTTATTTTTTAAATTCTTCTAATTGGACCTTCCCGGCTTGTTATTCATACATAGCAGTAATGAGGGAGTAAATAATAAAACCACGTTAACCGAGCTTGAAGAAAATACATCAGTTCGGTTTTAAAATATAATGTATGCGCCAATTACCACTAATTTATTCCGAAAGATACAAAGTTCTTTTTTACTTTTTCATTCTTAACCAATTCAAACAAATTTTCTTCTATTAAAAATCAACTTATGTACTTAATTTTTTTATTTTTTAAAGAAATTTTTTTATTATTTTCGTTAATAATTAAAATTTTTTGTTATATATAATCTTCTTATCGAAACAGGTGAAGAAACTGGTCCATTCAAGTTTTAAACTCGATTCGTTCCGGCGCTAACCATCAAAGAGAAGAAACTGTCTCGTACAAATTAATCAGCGCCAGATTAGGAATACATTAAGGGGGGAAAACTGGAGGTTATTTAAATTGAGATTGAAAGTCCGCGATAAAACCGAACTTGCTTTAACTCCTCTTTTACATCTTCCCCGCGTCTTTCGATCCGTTTCATCTATTTTAAAACCCGATTCGAAATTACACTTAATTACACCACTTAAAATGATCCATGCGTTTATCTATTTTAGTTCACAAGTTGATATTTCGATATATCATTTCGGCTTTGAAGCGGGGAAAGTTTTCGGGAAAAGTTTTTACAGGTACATCCGGTTTTTCTAAAATTTAAAGAGATAAACATCCGTAAAGAGAGGGCAAAATATCGTTTTAAGTTGAGATATAACTTGTATATCCTGTTGTCTTTATCCACCCTCTTTTTGCGGTTTGTAAGTTTTGTAAGTTCGATGGAGCGTTAGTAAAACGAATGGATACGGAAGTGGATTCGATCTAAAAAAAAAAAGGGAACGATCTAATACATATATGGATGATATTGTATTCGTATTATAAAAGCCAATTCGTTATTGGCTTTTTCCCTTTGATTAGAAATAAAAGGGTTTACTGACATTTTTTACTAAAAAATTTATTTAAATTTTTTGGTGATAATTAGAATAAATTTGATTTAAATAATCAAAAATAGACTCTTTAAGCTTTAATTTGAGCTAAAAATCATGTTTTAATTCTTATAAATAAAGTTTGGGTGATTTTTTAAAATCAGTCAAAAAAATTAAAATAGGTTAAAATTGTTCGATTTTTGTTCAAAAATTTTTTTAATTTTTTTTGTAATAATTAGAAAAAATTTGACTTAAATAATCCAAAATAGAGTCTTTGGGCTTTAATTTGTGGTAAAAATCACTTCTTAATTCTTATAAATAAACTTTGGGCGATTTTTCAAAGTTTCTCAAAAAAATTTAAAAAGTTAAAATTGTTCGATTTTTGTTCAAAAAATTTTTCAATTTTTTTGGCAATAATTCGAAAAAATTTGACTTAAATAATCAAAAATAGAGTCTTTAAGCTTTAATTTATGGTAAAGATTATTGCTTAATTCTTATAAATAAACTTTGGGCGATTTTTCAAAGTTTGTCAAAAAAATTTAAAAAATTAAAATTGTTCGATTTTTGTTCAAAAATTTTTTTTAATTTTTTGGTAATAAATAGAAAAAATTTGATTTAAATAAAAAAAAATAGAATATTTAAGCTTTAATTTGACCTAAAAATCATTTTTTAATTCTTATAAATAAACTTTGGGCGATTTTTTAAAATCAGTCAAAAAATTAAAATAGGTTAAAATAGTTCGATTTTTGTTCAACATTTTTTTAATTTTTGTAATAATTAGAAGAAATTTGACTTAAATAATCAAAAATAGAGTCTTTAGGCTTTAATTTAAGGTCGAAATCATTCCTTAATTCTTATAAATAAAGCTTGGGCGATTTTTTTAAATTTGTAAAAAAATCAAAATCGGTTAAAATAGTTCGATTTTTGTTCAAAACTTTTTTGGTAATAAATAGAAAAATTTTTACTTAAATAATCAAAAATAGACTCTTTAAGCTTTAATTTAACGTAAAAATCATTTTTTAATTCATATAAATAAAGTCCGGGTTATTTTTTAAAGTTTGTCAAAAAAAAATTAAAAAAGTTAAAATTGTTCGATTTTTGTTCAAAAATTTTTTTAAATTTTTTGGTGGTTATTAAAATAAATTTGCCTTAAATAATCAAAAGTAGAGTCTTTAAGGTTCAATTTGACGTAAAAGTCATTTTTTTATTCTTATAAATAAAGCTTGAGCGATTTTTTAAAATTGATTTTTTTTAAGTTAGACAACTATCAAAAATTTTTACCAACTTTAAGAATTTTTTCAAATTTTTTGGCAACACTTAGAACAAATCTGACTTTTTTCTTTAAAAATACAGTCTTTTAGGTTTATTCCAAACTAAAACTCATTTCTCAATCTTCAAAAATAAATTTTGTGCGATTTTTTAAAACTTATCGATTTTTTTTAAAGTTAGGTTAATTGACTGTCAAAAAATTTGACCGACTTTAAGAATTTTTTCAAATTTTTTGGAAATAATTAGAACAAATTTGACTTTTTTAATCCAAAATAGAATGTTTTAAGTTCAATTTAATATAGAAATCTTTCTTTAATTCTTGTAAATAAAGTCGGTACGATTTTTCAAAGTTGATCAAAAAATTAAGAGGTTATGTTAGGTACGATAACTTCAGTTAGAAAATCCCTTTTAATCTTTTACTATTCATATGAATTTAAATCTAAATTGAGAAAAAAAAATAAGAATTTAATTATTATAAAAATGTAAAATAAAAAAATATCAAAGGAATATCTCTTTTTAAAAAGGGAACATTCAAATCAGATTAAAACTGAAGCTCTATTAATGTAGAAAAGGAAAAGAAAAAGAGAGAAAGACCTAGAAAGAGGATTATTATTGTGAATTTTTTAAAAAGGAGAACGAGATTTTTATTTCTTTGTGAATAATGCATCCTTATAGCAACTCGCAAAGAGAGTCTGAGCATTAAGAAGAATATTTTCTTGTAATAAGGAGAAAATGAGAAAATAAAAGGTATTTAATTTAATTTTTTTTGTGTCGACGAGAAACTGGAAGAAGGGACGGCAAGTGGAATGAGGTGGAGGAGGAGGTTCGAGCTTTAAAACCGTGTATATATTTACGAACGGGGAGCTTTTATCGATTGGCTCGGCGAAAACCTCCGGAAACGGACGGCGAGAAAACAAAATCTAATTTCTCACAAATAAATATTTTTCTTTTACTTCATTATGAAGCGCCCGCGTCTGTCGACGTCGACGTTCCTTTCAAATATTTTTCACCGGGACGAACTTATTTCTCTTTATATTTGTTCTTTTTGTACATTTTTACCCGGGCTTTTAGAAGGTAGTGGAAAATTTGAAAATGTTTTTCTTTATACTTCATCAATTTGTTAGTTGTTGTTAGTTTACACCTAACACAATTGATGTTTTATTAAAATCAAAATTAGGTCAAATTAACTGTCAAAAATTTTCACCAAGTTTGAAAATTTTTTTTTAATTTTTTGATAATAATTAGAATAAATTTGACGTATTAAATCTAAAATAGACTCTTTTAAGTTTAATTTAGTGTAAAAATTATAACTTAATTCTTATAAATAAAGTCTGGGTGATTTTTTAAAGTTGGTCGATTTTTTTCTAAAAGTTAGGTTAAACTGTTAAAAATTTTTACAAACTTTGAAATTTTTTTAAAATTTTTTGGTAAAAATTAGAACAAATCTGACTTTTTTAGTGGAAAATAGAATCTTTTATATTCACTTTAATCTAAAAACTATTTCTTAATCTCCATGAATAAACTTGCTACGATTTTTTTAAATTAATCAAAAACTTACCTAACTATTCAAGATTTTTTTCCCTCTTAATTTGTCATCTAATCATTCAGAAACTTTCCCGGTTAGAAGTGAAAGAAAATACCAACCTATCAAATAGACATAAAGTAAATGCCGAAAGATTTTTTTCAGTTCCGTATCTCGATCGCGACCGGCGAGAACGGCGCGGATGCCGACCGAAAGCGCGCGTTTCAAAGTTTTTTTCAGGCGCGCTGAAATATTTTTCATTCACCGCTCCGTTCCAGAATTGTCCATATATGACGGACTTCCAACTTGATAAACGAGCTCGTACGTCGGAGGAACGCTACACGCACTTATATATATATATATATATATATATATATACTGTATATCCCACATCGCTCGGTAATTGGATTTCTTGTCTATTTTATTCATTACGTGTACACGGCATCGCTTCGCCTCCTCTTCTCCTCGCTTTGCTTTATTTATAAAACGCCAACCGTTTGTATCTATATGCGTCTAGCAAGAATTCAAAATAAAATTTCAAAAAAAAAAAATTAAAACCGGATTACTAACGGTTCCTAATTTCAAACTATTTCTTTCTGTATCTATTATAGAAAAATCTATATCCACAAAAAAATTCTCAATATAAATCATGATAAAATGAAGGCAAAATAAGACAAAACGAGACAAAAACTTTAGGGGTTCTGAATCGCCTCTCATCATCATCATCATCATCAGAAAAGTCTTTATCATAAAATACTACGCTCCCGGCTTACTAATCACTAATACATTCGGCTCCTTTTAGAAAAACCCCCGCAATAACGGCTCGAGTGGGTATTGTCGACACGAATACGTACACATGTCGTTGTCGTCGTCGATGATGTCCCCAAACGCTGAACAAGGGTCACCCCCAATCGTTCGGAAGATAATAATAATAAAGGTTTCATTCCCCTACGCTTGTCTCTCTTACATAATGACTCCCCGATACAATGAATCCCTTTCTGTCATCAAACCCACTTGTTCTACGTTTCGCTTCCAAAGGAAGTCGTTTTTCTTTTTTTGAGAAGGGTACATTTTCGATACGATTTATTTCCTTAATTTCCTTAATTTATTCCTTAAAAATGACTTTTAAAATAGTCATTTTTTAAAGTTAATTTTGTTCTAATTGTTACCCAAAAGCTTAAAAAAATTCATAAAGTTGACTAAAATTTTTTTTAACTTTTAAAAAATTTTGACCAAATTTAAAAAATCATGGAGACTTTATTTTTTTAAATTAAGAAATGAAATTTGTTTTAATTGAAAGTTAAAATATCCTATTTTGTAATAAAAAAAATCAATTTTGTTCTAATTAATACCCAAAAAAATTAAAAAAATTCTTAAAGTTGACTAAAAGTTTCTTTTTTAAAAACCTAACTTTTAAAAAATTTTGACCAAATTTAAAAAATCGTAGACTTTATTTTTTCCAATTTTAAATTATTTAATGTGTTGAGTTTTTTTAATCTTTAGCATTTTAGGAAAGCGTTGGTTAATAACGGATGATTTAAAAGCTCCAAACAGACCACCTCAAAGCTTTCCGGTTTAATAATGATTTTCATAAGCGCTTTGTTGCGCATTATACGGCCTATTAAAACGGAACGGGTTCGTTTATCGCCGGGATATTTCCTAGTTAGAACTAACCGTGGTGTATTATGATGAATAAACGAGGTTGTTAAACGTTTCCATTTCGAATTTTACAATTAACTAATAAGAATTTACAATTGAAAGAATCAATAAAAAAATTTCTAACACTTTAAAGATAACAATTTAACAATTCGAATTCATTCAACAAAAAAATACAATATACGTTTAAAAACATCAAGAATAAATAAATTGTGGTTTTACTTTCTAAGAATTAGTAGCATCACCTTTCGTAATTTACACTTTTACATAATTTCTTGAATGTTAATGGAATATAAATGGAAATCTTGGTGAATAATCTAGGTTAATACCGATGAAATTCTAATCTAACTTATTTTACTGGGATTTATTCTCTAAAGCTAAAACTAAATTGCGCTTAAAATCGTTTATTCATCGATGATTGACATTTACAAAAAAATGTACAGTTTGGTTTTACTTCATTTACTTGGATGAATAAATTATTTTACTTGTTTTCAAATAAATTCTACTTAAAATCGTAAATTCGTCAATGATTCACCGAGATTTAGAAATGTTTACAAGAAAATGGAAATTTCGTTTTATTTCGAAGGTTCGCCTTATTGTTAGTTTATTTTCTTGGACGAATAATTAGAAAATAAAGACGTCAGAAAGGTTTGGGAAATAGTAGTCTAATTGTTTTACTTATTCTTGAATAAATTGTTCTTAAAATCGCGAATTTGTCGATTTGTCGAATTTAGATTTGGATTTATAAATAAATATTTAAATAAAAAAAAACTGATTTAGGTTCGGTTTTATTTAATTTATTTGTAAAGATGATTACAAAATGAATAATGCTTGTATGTTATGGAAATTTAATCTAATGATAAGTTATTTTGCTTATTCTTAAAGAAATTTGTCGAAGTTCGATAAAATTCCTTAAAAATTCGTTAAAATTTGATATTTGTTAAGAATTCTTTCAAATTTGACAAATTCGTTAAATTTTGTTTAATTTGATAAAATTAATTGAGTTCTTTATGTTAGTTTTCATGTTTTATGTTAGGTTCATGTTAGTTTTTTAAAATTCGTTTAAATATCTCAAAATTCGTTGAAAATTTGTACAAATTTGATAAAATTCTATAAAAATTTATTACATTTTTGGCAAAATTTGTTAAAAAATCGTAAAAACTTGACAAAATTAATGGAAATTTTGTTCGCATTCGATAAAATTCATCGAATTTTAGTCATAATTTCTGTCAGTTTTATAAAATTCATCAAAATTTTACAGAATTCGTTAAAAATTCGTACAAATTAGATAAGAATTCAGCAAATTTTGACAAAATTTGTTAAGAATTCGTAAAAATTTGACAAAATTCCTTGAAATTTTATTCATTATATAAAATTCTTTGAATTCTTGTCATAATTCATGTAGGTTTTATAAAATTCATCCAAATTTCACAAAATCCATTAAAAATTCGTAGAAATTTGACAAAACTCGTTGAAATTTTGTTCACATTTGATAAGATTCATTGAATTTTAGTCATGATTCATGCCAGCTTTATAAAATTCATCTAAATTACACAAAATCTGTACAAATTCGACAAAATTCTATAAAAATTCGTCAAATTTTGATAAAATTTGTTAAAACTTCGACAAAGTTCGATGAAATTTTGTTCACATTCGATAAAATCCATTGAATTTGAGTCATAATTCATGTCAGTTTTATAAAATTCATCCAAATTTCACAAAATTCGTTCAAATTCGTACAAATTCCACAAAATTTATTAAAAATTTGTTCACATTCGATGAACTTTATTGAGTATTTGTTATAATTGACGTTACTTTAATCAAATTTATACAAATACAACAATAATCGTCAAAAATTCGTCCAAATTCGATAAAATTCATTGAATATTTATCATAATTCTCCTTAGTTTTATATAATTCATCCAAATCCGATAAAATAGGTAAAAAATTTGTACAAATTCAACAAAATTTGTTAAAAAGTCGTTCAAATGTGATAAAAATTCGCCATAATTCACGAAAATTTCATGAATTTGTCCACATTCGAACATCTTCGTTAAAAATACGTCCAAATTCAACAAAATGTATTCAAACTTCGTTATAATTGAGGTTAATCTTATAAAATTCGTTCGAATTAAGCAAGATTCATTAACCATGTACTAAAAAAAATTGGTTTTATTTTTAATACATTTACTTGAACGAATGATAAGAAAATTAAAACTTCAGGAAGTTCTCAAAGTTTTAATCTGAGTTGTATTACTAACTCTCAAGAAAATGAGTCCAAGTTCCATCAAATTTATTAAAAATTCGACCAAATTTGACAAAATTCGTCGAAATTTGACAAAAATTTTAAAAAATTCGTCGAAATATGACAAAAGTTTTTAAAAATTCGTCGATATTTGACAAAATTCATGGAATATTTGCTATAATTCTTGTTAGTTTTATAAAATACATCCAAATTCAACAAAATTTGATCAAAATTTATTCAAATTTGATTAAATTCGATAAAAATTCGTCCAACTTCGTTAAAAATTTGTTCACATTTAACAAAATTCAGTTAAAATTTATCATAATTCATATTAATTTTCTAAAATTCATTCAAATTGAACAAAATTCGTTTCAAATACAAAGAAATTCGGAAAAATTCTGGAAAATTCAACCAAATTCAACAAAATTCCTAAAAAGTTAATTGAAAATTTGTTCATATTCGACAAAATTCGTTAAATGTTTATCATAATTCATGTTAGTTTAGTAAAATTCATTCAAATTCGACAAAATTCGTTTTAAATACAAAGAAATTCGGAAATATTCTGCAAAATTCAATCAAATTCGACAAAATTCCCAAAAAAATCATTGTAAGTTTATTCATACTCTACAAAATGTATTCAATATTTATCATAATTCACGTTAATTTTGTAAAAATCACCCAAATTCGGCAAGGTTCATCCAAATTCAACAAAATTCGTTAAAAATTCATAGAAATTCGGCGAAATTTATCAAGATTCTTAAAAAGATTGTTCAAATTCGACAGAATTCATTCAATATTTATCACAATTTATGTTAGTTTTGTAAAATTTACACAAATTTAACAAAATTTATTCACATTCGACAAAATTTATTCAAATTCGACAAAATTCGTTAAAAATTAATAGATATCTGACAAAATTCATCCAAATTCGACAAAATTCTTAAAAAATCCGTTGAAAATTTGTTGATATTCGACAAATTTCATTCAATATTTACCATAATTTATGTTAGTTTTGTAAAATTCACCCAAATTCAACAAAATTCATCCAAATTCGACAAAATTCGTTAAAAATTCACAGTAATTCGGCAAAATTCAGCCAAATTCAGTCAAATTCGACAAAATTCCTAAAAAATATTGAAAATTTGTTATAATTCACATCAGTTTTATAAAATTCGCCAAAATTCAAGAACGTTCATTAAAAATGTGTCCAAATTCAACAAAATTCGTTGAGAATTCATTATAATTTACGTTAATCTTATAAAATTCGTTTAAATCCATCAGAATTCATTAAGAATTTTTCTCATTCGTCCAAATTTGTCAAAATTCATTAATAAACATTTAACAAAAAAATTGGTCTTTTTTTAGTTCATTTACTTGAACAAATGATTAGAAAACTAAAAATTCCTGATGTTTCAGAAGCTCTAATCCAAGATTTTTTACTTATTCTCAAATAAATTCCTCTTAAAATTATAATTACGCCAATTAATGGAAAAATCATCGATTATTTACAAATACATTAAAAAACAAACAAAAATTAAAAAAACAAAGACTTCCGGAAGCTCCTGAAATTTTCATCGAAGTAGTTTTACTTATTCTCAAAATCGTAATTCCTCTTAAAATCGTAAATTATTCGATGAATCACAGATTTAGAAATATTTACAAAACAATAGGAATTTCGTTTAAGTTCGTCTTATTGTTAGTTTATCTTACAATTAGTTAGTTTCTCGAACGAATAATTAGAAAACGAAAACTTCCGTTCTAAAATAGAAAGTTCTAAAAACGTATTTTACAAACGTAGTTTAATTCAACGTATTTTACTTATTTACAAATAACTTCTTTTAAAAATCGTGAATTCGTCGATTAGTTGCTAAATCACTAAAATGTTTAGTATTCACAAAAAGAAATAAGATAGAAATTTGGTTTTTTAAGTTCGTCTTAAGTTCGTTCATTTACTTAGACGAATGGTTGGTTAAAAAACGAAGACGGCATCCGGAGGCGGCATCAATCACGACGATGAAGTTGAATTGTTGGTGAGCTTTGGTGTAGTACCACCTAAAGCGGCGCTTTAAGTGTTCAAGTTCGTGATGTGCCGCTTTGCTTGACGATTAACGATTAGGTGTGTCCGGACGAGTGAATGCACCTGGTCGTTTTAGGAAATTCTAAAAAGCTAAACTCGACTCGTTTGGAAAACCTACAGAAAGAAGGTTTTAAAGAAAGATGGAAATACACTAAAACGAACAAAAAAAAATTAAAAATAAAAGTATTTAAAAAGCGGGGGAGAGGAAATAAGAGGAAAGTTCCTCTCCTTGGAACGTTTTAAAAATAACCCGTCTTATCCCAAGAAATTTGGGACACATTGTTAATTTCTCTAATCTCAACAATAACGTCTCTGTTTATCAAAAACATAATAATAAGGATTTTAGATAAAGTTCACAAACAAAAAAACAGCCTTAAAAAAATCATAATGAAGAAGACCTTTTAACCTCGGCGATTGTTCTTAGAACGTTTTTTACCACAAAAAAAATATAAATACAATCTTCGTATTGATCGTCAAGTTTATTACTAAATCCTCCTCCTCCTCCTACTCGAAAACGTAATTTGACGTTATTTCACCTTCCCGGAAATTACATCTTAAACTGACCGAACCCGAAAATCGATAACTAATCGAGATCGTTAATCTTCCAGGACTATGTCTTCTAAGAGGAAGTCACCGCCGACCAAACTCCAGGAAGGTAGCAATCCGAACGCGGAGGAGAGCGCTCCTCTCCCTCCGACCATCGTAGGAGGAGGCAGTGACGGGGGTTGTCTGACTGACCAAGACGAGACCAGCAGTAATAACCTCAGCGATATCGGCGAGGACGACCCCACGACCATGCTAACCAACCCACCGAGTTTCTACAAGCTGTCGGAATCCTCCTCGGGCTCGGTTTCCGGCAGCGAAGTCGACGACGGTCTCGACGACGAGAACAGATCTCCACCGAGTAAACGTGCTCGAGTTCTTTGCAACGATTCCTTGGTTAACGTTCTCGTGCAAGACTCTTTAAGCGCGAAAGTTCGTCCGGAAACGGAAAAAAGACGAGACAGTTCCGAACGGAGCTCACCCATCACCGATATGAAGACTGGATTAGCTCATAATAATAACAATAACAATTTGCCGAATCACAATCCTGTTAAAAGGTCTATGGACGATGTACTTAAACGGTTGACTTCTAAAATGAATAATAGTACTTTGAAAGAAGAGAAAAGGCCTACACCTTCAACTACACCTAATTCAAGTCATAATTCGTAAGTATTAATATTTATTTATTTTTTTGTTAAATGAGTGAAAAGGAAATTGAAATGTAATAATGTGGGTTAGTCGGAGTATTGTTATCAGACATATGGGGTACAGATTGAGTGAGAGAGGTCAAGGCGAGTAAGATATATTGTTATGAGTGAGTTATGAAATCGTATAACAACGGATGCCGTTTACGTTTGACCTTTATTTACATTTATTTTTAAGCTTCAAATGTTAACTTGGCCTAAAAGTATATTCTATGTGATGAGATTACTTGTTTTTTATAAGATAGCATTTAATACTAATAATGTATGGAAGTATTTCGTATTTGATTTTCAAAGAATTAAAGATTATATTAAAGACTGTCTCAAAGGTTCAAAAATTAATTCAAAGATTGACTCAAAAATCCAAAAATTAAGAGATTGATTCAAAGATTAACTAAAGGTTAAAAGATTGGTTCAAAGACTGACTCAGTCATTCAAAGATTTCAAAGATTCTAAGTTTGATTCAAAGATTGACTCGAAAATTTAAAGATTAATTCAAAGATACAAAAGTTAATTTAAAGATTCAAGGATTAATTGCAAGATACAAAGGCTAACTTAAAGATTCAAAGATTGATTGAAAGATACAAAGGCTAACTTAAAGATTCAAAGATTCTAAGTTTGTTTCAAAGACTGAGTCAAAGATACAAAGGTTATCTCAAAGATTCTAAGCTTGTTTCAAAGATTGACTCAAAGATTAAAAGATTAATACAATGATTCTAAGTTTGCTTCAAAGATTGACTCAAAAATTCAAAGATTCTAAGCTTGTTTCAAAGATTTACTCAAAAATTCAAAGGTACAAAGATTGGTTCAAAGATACAAAGGTTAACTCAAAGATTTTAAGTTTGATTCAAAGATTGACTCAAAAATTCAAAGATACAAAAGTTAATTTAAAGATTCAAAGATTGATTCAAGGATTCTAAGGTTGTTTCAAATATTGACTCAAAGATACAAAGGTTAACTCAAAGATTCTACGTTTGCTTCAAAGATTAACTCAAAGATTCCAAGTTTGATTCAAAGATTGACTCAAAGAATCAAAGACACAAAGGCTAACTTAAAGGTTCTAAGTTTGATTCAAAGATTGACTCAAAAATACAATTTTTTAAAAATTACTTCAGATTCTAAGTTTGATTCAAAGATTGACTCAAAAATTCAAAGATTTAAAGATTATTTCAAAGATTCTACTTTTGCTTCAAAGATTAACTCAAAGATTCCAAGTTTGATTCAAAGATTGACTCAAAGAATCAAAGATACAAAGGTTAACTCAAAGATTCTAAGTTTGATTAAAAAATTCAATGATTCTAAGTTTGATTCAAATATTGACTCAAAGGTTCCAAGTTTGATACAAAGATTGACTAAAATAATCAAAGATACAAAGGTTAACTCATAGATTCTAAGTTTGATTCAAAGATTGACTCAAAAATTCAAAGATAGAAAGATTGGTTCAAAGATACAAAAGTTAACTCAAAGATTTAAAGATTGATTCAAGGATTTTAAGTTTGCTTCAAAGATTGACTCAAAAAATCTAGGATTCTAAGTTTGATTCAAAGATTAACCCAAAGATTCTAAGTTTTATTCAAAGATTGACTCAAAAATTCAAAGAGACAAAGATTGATTCAAGGATACGAAGGTTAACTCAAAGAATTAAAGATTGATTCAAGGATTCTAAGTTTGCTTCAAAGATTAACTCAAAGATTCCAAGTTTGATTCAAAGATTGACTCAAAAATTCAAATTTTTAAAGATTAATTCAAAGATTCTAAGTTTGATTCAAAGATTGACTCAAAAATTCAATGATTTAAAGATTAATTCAAAGATTCTACGTTTGCTTCACAGATTAACTCAAAGATTCCAAGTTTGATTCAAAGATTGACTCAAAGAATCAAAGATACAATGGTTAACTCAAGGATTCTAAGTTTGATTCAAAGATTGACTCAAAAAGTCAATGATTTAAAGATTAATTCAAAGATTCTACGTTTGATTCACAGATTAACTCAAAGATTCCAAGTTTGATTCAAAAATAGAATCAAGATACAAAGGTTAACTCAAAGATTCTAAGTTTGATTCAAAGATTCTAGGTTTGATTCAAAGATTGACTCAAAAATTCAATGATTTAAAGATTAATTCAAAGATTCTACGTTTGCTTCACAGATTAACTCAAAGATTCCAAGTTTGATTCAAAAATTGACTCAAAGAATCAAAGATACAAAGGTTAACTCAAAGATTCTAAGTTTGATTCAAAGATTCTAGGTTTGATTCAAAGACTGACTCAAAAATTCAAAGATGCAAAGATTGGTTCAAAGATATAAAGAATAAGTCAAAGATTTAAAGATTGATTCAAGGATTCTAAGCTTGCTTCAAAGATTAACTCAAGGATTTTAAGTATGATTCAAAGATCGACTCCAAAATTCAAAGATTGACTCAAAATTTCAAAGATACAAAGATTGGTTCAAAGATAGAAAGGTTAAGTCAAAGATTTAAAGATTGATTCAAAGATTTACTCAAAGAATCAAAGATACAAAGGTTAACTCTAAGATTCAAAGATTGATTCAAAGATTCTAAGTTTGCTTCAAAGATTAACTCAAAGATTCCAAGTTTGAGTCAAAGATTGACTCAAGGAATCAAGGATACAAAGGTTAACTCAAAGATTCTAAGTTTGTTTCAATGATTCACTCAAAAATTCAAAGATACAAAGATTGGTACAAAGATATAAAGAATAACTCAAAGATTTAAAGATTGATTCAAAGATTCACTAAAAAAATTCAAAGATATAAAGATTGGTTCAAAGATAGAAAGGTTAAGTCAAAGATTTAAATATTGCTTCAAAGACTGACTCAAAGAATCAAAGATACAAAGGTTAACTCAAAGATTGACACAAAAATTCAAAGATTCTAACTTTGATTCAAAGATTGACTCAAAAATTCAAAGAGTCTAAGTTTGATTCAAAGATTGACATAAAAATTGCAAAATTCTAAGTTTGATTCAAAAATTGACTCAAAGATTTAAAGATTAATTCAAAAATACAAAGATTGAGTCAAAGGTTTACTCAAAACTTTAAAGATTTTTCTTTTATTTTACTAATAATTTACTTGTTATTCAGTTTTGATAAAGAATTTATTAAAAAAAACTTGTTTATACATCAATTCTTTTAATAATCTCGTTTGAATTATTATTTTTAATTTATTATTATTTAAGTTTACAGTTATCAGTAAATATTTTGCGTTTTATTTTTCGATAAAAATACCCTTTTATTATCTAACTCGTTTTTCGAGATACGAATTGTTTTCATACTAGAATTCCCGGAGGAATTTTTGGAACGGAGCCTTACCTTATATTTATCGTCATCTGTCATAAACGTACTTTAACGTGAGGCCAAACTTTTTTGGCCATCGCGCACATAATTAACGTTTTACAACGAACAATGTAAAAGCTTATTTTCAATCAGTTCTACTTCTAAGTATATTTTTACTTTATTTCTAACAAAATTAATTCTAAAATACCAATCCTTATTTTTCTATGATAATTTCAATTTTTTTCTAATTTTGTTAAGAAAGATAAAAAATTTAAATCTAGTTTTCCTCCTCTATATCTTTTTCAACGTGTCTCCTAATTCCGTTTAAAATAGGATCGAAAATTCAAATCTGAATAGCTTCATATACGCGCGGAGGAAGAGATACGTGTGCATCGGTTCGCATTCATAAACAACATTGAATTATGCAACGTCGTCGTCGCCCGGCGCCGTAAAATCAAAGAGTTCGCCGCTTCGTATCGAATTACCGTGCCCTGAAACGCATTACATTATACATAAACTGGTAACATTGAGGAAGGCTCGCCTTACAAGGGAAAGAAAATTGGGGTTGGGTTTCCCCGACCTCCCTTCGACCCCCGCTCTTTCTACGTGCAGATTGCGCCCCATACACTCTCCGTGCGCGAGCCTTTATGCGCCGGACCGTGATACGGTCAAGCTTTTGCATAATACAACGGAGCTTCCGGACGACTCATTTACTTTGAGGAACAGCGGACTTTCCAGAAAGGGTCAAAAACTATTCTCCATGTTTGATAAAGTTACTAAATTTTAATAAGATTTTATAGCAAAGTACCAAAAGAACAAATTGATTTTACAAGACAATCAAAGTTACAAAAAAATACAGTAGTATAGAGATCAACAGATAGGACGGTGGTAGCGTGTAAAAAGGGAGAAATAATAAGGGGGTTGATTAACGTCGAGGAAGAGATGCATGGACGCGATTGCACAAAAGGGCACGGGGACAAAGTGAACCGCTATCTGGGCTTGTAATCTTTTATTTAAAACCTCCACCTCATTCTCCTCCTACTTCCCATCCTCTCTTTTCCAACTTCTCTCGACGTTGTCCGGCGGAAAAGAGACGAGAGAATAAAAAATGGACTCTCTAGCAAAAAATATATATAGAGAGAGGCACAAAAACAACGTACAATCGCGGGGACATCTTTCTGTGCGAGTCCGTCTCTGTTTTTCGCAACGAAAAAGAGACGGCCGCATTCAGGATTATTTGCCCGGGACAAAGAAGGCGGTATATAAACGCGTACGCTTATATCTCGGTTATCTACAGATTAAATCTACCGACTGTATGACTTCACAGAGAGAATGGGAGGATTGGAGGAGGAAAAGGTGATGATGCGGGCTGAAGAACTAAAATAATAAAACCAAAGTCATATGTGTGTGTGTCTACTAAAATAAAAATAATATTAATGAATAAATAATTATTACAAATGTGAATACTTCATATAGAATAATATAATCAAATTAGTTGGGAATTTAGTGGAGATGAAAAAATACAATAGAAGTTTGTTGTAACCTTTCAAGACAATTCAATTCAAATGAAGACATCACTGTCTTAAGTTGTATAATGTGATTTAAAGATTTTATTTAAAGGTTGTAAAAGTTTTCAAAGGTTAATTAGTATGTATAGTCATCCATACTAAGGTTTGGAATTACAACTTCAATAAAATCTAGATCTTGGGTTCACTTAACCATTTTGACTTAAGGCAGGACTAAAAATCTTACACCGAAAGTCAGAAAATCAGAGACGTACTTGCAAATTTTGTTTGAATCGAACTTTATTGTTCAGTAAACTAGATGTAAAATTAATTGAAATTAAAGAAAACAAATTTTTATAATTTTCCATTTCTTAACCCTTTATGGACCAGTGTAACATTTAGACTACAAATAATCGTAGCTTTTTCACGAAATGGCGTTTAAATCTGGTTCTATAACGTTCCCCAGATAACCAGTATTAATATTTATAGCCATTACTATGATCAAGCTGAAATAACAAAATAAATGTTATGCAAACTGTAAATTTTTTGAATTTAAAACAAAAATTCGACCCACAAAGGGTTAAATTAGTACTGTATGAAAAATATTACTTTCATAAGTTGCTAAAGCCATATCCGGTTTCTGTCATCGATACAGATATCTATTTATGACTTCACCTACACCATCATAAAGCTATTATTGAGGTTGTTATATTACCTTATCGTAATTCAGAACTTTGGTGTGGATGACTGTACTTATTTTATACAAAATTTTCAAAAAAGTCAAATGTTAAAGTAACTTTTTACAAAAATTAACCAAAAATAAATAATTTTAGTCCATATTACTTGTGAGTGTAAAATTTTTCATTAAAATCTTTCCTATTATTTGTCTCCTTTCATATAATTTTTATGAGTGTTTTAAATTAATCCCTAAATTCTTTAATATTGTCCAGTTTTTATCTAATAAATACTGATTTTCTTGAATAAACTTCAAAACATTTTCTTCATCAACACATTTTTATTATTTCCAAAAGACAAAGATTGTTTTTATGTTTGAACGAAATTGTTTATAACTCATTTGATAAAAAGTTAAATTAACCCGAATAAAATATTCATATTCACAAAACTGAATTGTTTTTTTTAACCAAGGAACCATATAAGAGATTAGAATGTTTTTAAGTCTTTCTAAATTTTTCATATAATTTTCTAAAAAGATTTCTAAATATCGTCTAAACTATAAATTCTTTAATATCATTCAGTTTTTTGCTAATAAATACTGATTTTCTTGAATAACCATTAACACATTATTATTATTTCCAAAATGCAAAGATTGCCTGTCTTCCAATCAGAATTTGTTGAAGTTTGTTGGTGTCGTTTTCTAACAATCCTGTATAAACCAATATAAGCATTTTTACCTCAGCCATGACTAAAGCTGGTCCATCCATAGAAATGCTAATGTGAACTACCATTAAAGAAGTGCTAAATGGAAACAAATCCGAACTTATACACCATAAATTATCGTTTTTCGTAACGCTGGATAACAAAATCAAATTTCTTCCTTTATAATACTGCCCCCATAAGGATAAACGCGGTATGTTCAAAATTGTTCAAATTTGAGTTAAGGGCGTAATATGGTTTATCGTACATCTATTTAATTGTGTAATAACTAATTTTATGGAATAAACTATAGTCACAAAACAAAGGTATTCACCCAAAAAAGTAAAGTTTTCTGGCATATATCTAAAGGCTGAGAGAGAACACAAAAAACGTGTTTTCTCAGTTTCATGTTTTTGTGACATACCGCGTTCTTCTTTATGAGGGCAGAATACGCCACATGAACATTTTTTGGTCTTGTCGTCATATTAGATGGGAATTCTGGCAGCAATCTCACGTGTAATAATATCAAACAATATGGACATACTATAAGCCGATATGGAGCTGCACCATACAGAGAAAGATGGAAAAGTAAGTCTGCTCTCCGCAACATAGCCGAGTACGCTTTCATCTTCCTCTTCATGGTGCAGCTCCATTTCAGATTATAGTAGGTTCGGTTTAACTTTTCCAATAGCACTGGTCACTAAGTAAAACCATATTCCACATTGAGAAACCGCTACTACACTTATTTGAGTCGATTTTGACTCAATTCAACGGTTGAATCAATTGCAAATTGTTTGCAAATTCTGAACAAAATTGTATATAATCCATTCGATACAAGATCATATTAACCCGAAAAAAATATCCAGATTCACAAATTTATTGGGTTGGCAACTGATTGTAAGTGATTGCCGATTTCAAATAAGAAGAAAAATTCAAAATTTTTGTTTAAAACTATAACTCTATTAAATTATAGATACTGTCCGTTCTTGTCGAAGACGTTGTGCTATTGTTCTGGTAGTGTAAAATTAATAATAATTTCACGATCGTAAAATTTTTGATTTTTACTATCAAAAAATTTAATTAAATGTGATCTCACATCATCAGCGTTAAATTAAATTAAAAACTGTATCATTTAACTCTTTGAGGGTTGGTGGGTGGCTTAATGTACCACTTCGAATTTTGCCTTTTATGTTCGCTGGTACACAAAATAAACCATTTTTTTTAAGTTTCTACTCCTTTTGCTGTACAGTGGTTGAGAGCACGTACTATCTCACCACTTCAAGCCCAGATTATGCTTTTTGCTGATCTCTTAGATGACACAACATCTCTGTTATGTCCACTTTGGGTTTTTTATTTGAAAATGTCCGCTCCTCAAAGAGTTAAGGAGTTCTGCATGGAACGAAACAAATTGTAACCTAATATAACCCAGTTTCAATAATTTTTGGCGAGTGACCAAAGACGGGCTTTGTGTTATCATGGTGGAAAACAACACCCATTTTTTGACAATACCCTTTTCTTGAATTGCAGTTTGTTTTCGTTCAGTTCGTCGGGTTGTTCAATATATACGTTTGAATTGATCGTTTGCTTTTGTGACATAAGTTCAAAGTACAAAATTCCTTTATAATCCCACGAGATTGACAGCATAATCTTTTTCTGGTGATTCTCTACTTTTGATGTTCTTTGGACTGGTTCACTTTGCATTATCCAGCATCTCTTCCGATTAATGTTGTTATAAACTATCCACTTTTCGTCGCCAGTAATTAGGTTTATCAGAAATGGAGCCATAAATTGAATTTCTTGACATAACCAAACATTTTTATTTTTTTTTAATGCACGTATGCGATACATTGAGCATCTTTGCTATATCACGTGTTGTACTATGACGATCTGAATAGATAATGACCTTGATGTGAGTTTCATCGACTTCGACTGGATGGCATTTTTGAGCATTTTTCAATGAAAAATCACCAAAAACGAAATCTGACAAACCAATCTCAATACTGCCTTTCTTTCAAAGCTTCATTTCCATAGGCTTCTTTTATGCTTGCGATGAGTTCTTGCCTTTTCGGAAGTAATACAAAAACATATATCTAAAGTGCACATCCTGTTCTTCACAAAACTAAAGCACTAATCGATATATTTTTTTTACTAAATTAAAGATGGAAGTCCAAACAATTAAATTAGATGTATGAAAATATGACGAAAAAAGTATGGTTAGATGCTTTGACCACGTTAACAAAAGAAAAGTGAGTGTAAAGTTCATCTATCCACAAAATCGGCAATCATTTAGTTGCCAACCCAATACATTACTTTTTTAACCAAAGAATTACATGAGAGCTTAAAATTTTCTTAAGTCTTCTCCAATGTTTGATATAATTTTCTAAAAAAGATCTCTAAATATCGTAAAAATTCTAAATTCTTTGATTTCGTTTAGTTCTCAACCAATAAATGTTGATTTTCTTGAAAAAACATAAACACATTTTTCTCATTTTCAAAATCAAAGACTATTTTTTTTATTTGAAGAGCACTTTTCCAAAACTAACTAAGTCCAAAATAAGTATTTGTAGATATAACTGAATTTCTGTAAAAAGTTGTATACAACACATTCAGTACAAATGTGTTAATATATAAATGATTTTATATTTTGTAGTGAAGGAGTCACATGAATATTTAGGATTATTTTTTTTTTCTTGCAGACAATAGGTTTCTTGCAAGCAAGAGGAACTTTTCTGTTCTCGTTTACGTTTTCCTCTTAAGCAAAGTTACACTTCTATATAATCATCATCCGATATTTTAATTAGTTTATTACAGGCACACAGAAATAAAACGAAATAACCAAATTACCAAACACCTTGTTTGACGTTTTTCCCAGTACTAAGCATTGTCAATGCACTCTAATGAGCGTGACTTACAATTAGTCAGTTTTGAATAAAATCTTTTTGGACTTGGATTAAGTTTGGAATAAATCTTTTCGAGGTTTATCAAAATAAACTGAGATGTATATTAGGTTTATGAAACATAAACCTACAGATCAAATGCAACTTTTTTTGTACTTATTTTAAACACAAGAACACGATTTTTGATTTTTTGGACTTAGTTTTGGAAAATACCTCTTCATTTTCAACAAAAACTGTTTATAACCTAATCGATAAAAAAAATGATATTAACCCAAAAACAAATCATATTCTTTAAAAATAACATTAATTACTAAGTTTTCCATTGAAATTTATTTTGAATTAAATCAAAAAATTTTTTTTTCTAGTGATATTGAAGGAGCAGCAGCAATTCAACAAGTTCTTTCGGGTGATAACTTCATGGAAAAAGAACGCCGACTTTCCGAAATGATTATGCAACTTCAAATGGTCAGGGAGCAGCTTTTAAACCAAAAACAACAACAGCAGCAACAACAACACCACCAAATGCTTCAAGACCATCATCAACAACAACAGACACAATCACAACAACAGCAACAACAACACAAAGTAAGTGTTTTTTTTCAGACGTACTTTTTTAGAAAATAATGATTTTTCAATTTAATAATAGCTTTGTTCGCTATTACAAAACCAAATTACACTGAATTACAGTCATCCTTTAAATGTTGCACGAAACTGCACCTTTGCACCATAGTGTAACTTAGTGCAGTGACTTAACCCAAACGAACAAAGCTAATAATGATATCCTGTGATTGATTTTGATTTACTTATTGAAATTAAAACATTTGATTCGACTCGAACGCCGGTATTTAGAGATGTTAATAAAAGGTTTTCGAAAGGGCGAAACGGGGTAGAAACTCAAAGTTCGCGTAATCCCCAATCATCTATCCATCCGAATCCAAACACGCCCTCTTGCATAGAAAACAAACCGTCGGGCAAACGCCCTCCGGGGGGAGAGAAACTTTGATTCTAGTTACTTAATTACACAGGATCATCGGAGGACTCCAAAAGGACTCGGAGCCCCGCGCCGATCCTTTGACGACCTCGCTAACGACGATAACAAGTTTACGATCAATTATGCCATCTTCTCTCCCTTAAATAAATTTCGAATACGAACTTGCGCACACAGCAAACATCCATCAATCGAATAATTTACAAAAAAAAGAATAGAAAAAGGGTTTTATTAAATCTTCCAAATCATTTTATTAAAAGGTTTATTAATTATTAAGTAAAGTGAAAAATTTTCACCAAATGTACTAGTTTCACCAATCGATTATCCTGGGAACTGCGCCGCCGTGCAAGTTCCCGGTTGCCAGGATAACCAGAGAGAGAGAGAAACGAAAAGGACGATCACGACTACGACGACGGCGTAGTCTCTTTGCCAACTCTCCGGGCATTGTTTCAAAAATGAGTGACTATACCCACGCGCAACTCGGTTCGGATTGGTTGGCACAATGGCAAAAGCGTTCACCATTGGACGGGGAATCCTTGAAGGATGAATAACTTTTCGGTTTACCGCCTTTAAAATACTAACAGGAGGGATAGGAATCTTCAAAATTATAACAATGGCGTTATATCTTAATTTTTCTTTATTAAAATTTTTATAATAATCCTTATATTAGTATACCATAAAGTTATAACCTCCAAATGAGAAAATTTTAATCTAATCTTAATGATATTAAGTTACATTTTCTCATCTGAGGGAAAAACTAAAAGTCGGAGAAAATTGATTTTTGGTAAAAATAAAGATTAAGTTTCAATCTAAATCTCCATAAAATTTCAAGTCTCTACAATGATTATTTTCTTAGATATGATTTTTTAAAAATTTGCCAGTTTTAATAGACATGTTAATTAAGTTAGGTTAGAATTTCTCTTCGGAGGAAAAAACTAAAAGTTGTAGAAAATTCATTTTTGGTAAAAATAAAGATTAAGTTTTAATCTAAATCTCCATAAAATTTCAAGTCTCTACAACGATTATTTTCTTAGATATGATTTTTTAAAAATTGGCCAATTTTAATAGACATGTTAATTAAGTTAGGTTAGAATTTCTCTTCGGAGGAAAAAACTAAAAGTTGTAGAAAATTCATATTTGGTAAAAATAAAGATTAAGTTTCAATCTAAATCTTTACCAAATTTCAAGCCTTAATAACAATTAGTTTTTTAGATATGAATTTTTAAAAATTGACTAAAGACTTACAATTTTTAATTTTTTTAATTCTCATTTTCTTAAGAAGTAAAATGCGACCACGCAATGAAATAAACACTCCAGTACGTGTATGTAAAACCGGTAAATTTATATATTTAGTCTTTGCGGACAATAAAACGTACATAAAATCGAGCCGGGCGAACAATAAAACGTTCCCCAACTAAAACAATTTACGCGGCGATCTCTTAAAACCGTTACTTTATCGTATTGTTCAATCAATTTACAGTTTGCGAGTGGTACGGCACAACGCCTTTAAGGATTATATTTGTTTCTGTACGCGCATACTTAAAATAAACGGGGCAGGTTAGTTAGCGAACAATACAATCTAAAATTGTACCCTGGAACAATCTATAAAACCGTTTTGTTAGTTGATATTACTTTGGAGTTTATACACGGTTTGATTTAGTTATATACAGAAGGGGTTTAGATGGATTCGTTATCAAAACGATCTAAATTTGATCGAAAAAAAGAGGAAATTAATCGAACCTTAACCTTATAAATTTATAGCAAAAAAAAAATTTATAACCAAGTATGAAAAATCGTAGCGAGTTTATTTATAAAAATTAAAAAATAATTTTTTATTAAATTTACACTTAAAGATTCTATTTTTGATATTTAAAGTCAAATTTATTCTATTTACCACAAAATTATTTATTTCGATTTAAAAAAAAAAAACGAAAAATTTTCAATTTTCATGAATGTAACTTTAAAAAATTGCCCAGTCTTTATTTACCAAAATTAGAAAATGATTTTTATGTTAAATTAACATTTAAAGATTCTATTTTTGATTTTTAGAGTGAAATTTGTTTTAATTGTCATCAAAAAGTTCAAAAAAATTTTTGAACAAAAATCGAATAATTTTAACTTTTTTAATTCTTTTGACAAATTTTTGAAAATCGCCCAGACCTTATTTATAAGAATTAAAAAAAGATTTTTACGACTAATTAAAGCTTAAAGATTCTATTTTAGATTATTTGAGTCAGATTTGTTCTAACTATCGCTAAAAAATTAAAAAAAATTTTGAACAAAAATCGAATAATTTTAACTTTTTTGGTAAACTTTAAAAATTCGCCCAGACTTTATTTATAAGAATTAAAAAAAAGATTTTTACGTCAAATCAAAGTTTAAAGACTTTATTTTAGATTATTTAAGTCAAATTTATTCTAATTATCACTAAAAAAATTAAAAAAAATTTTTATACAAAAATCGAACAATTTTTACTTTTTTTTGATTTTTTTGACAAAATTTAAAAAATCGCCCAAACTTTATTTATGAGAATTAAAAAATTATTTGTACGCCAAATTAAAGCTCAAAGACTCTATTTTAAATTATTTAAGTCAAATTTATTCTAATTATCACAAAAAAATTAAAAAAAATTTTTGAATAAAAATCGAACAATTTTTACTTTTTTAATTTTTTGGCAAACTTTGAAATTAAAGTTCAAAGTCTCTATTTTAGACTATTTAAATCAAATTTATTCTAATTATCACCAAAAAATTTAAAAAAATTCTTGAACAAAAATCGAACAATTTTAACTTTTTTTGATTTTTTTGACAAACTTTAAAATATCGCACAGACTTTATTTATAGGAACTAAAAAGTAATTTTTACGTTAAATTAACATCTAAACATTCTATTTTTAATTTTTAAAGTCAAATTTATTCTAATTATCACCAAAAAAATTAACAAAAAATTTTTAAACAAAAATTAAATAATTTTCACTTCTTTAGTTTCTTTGACTAAATTTAAAAAATCACTCAAGCTTTATTTATAAGAATTAAAAAATGATTTTTACGTCAAATTAAAGTCCAAAGACTCTATTTTAGATTATTTAAGTCAAATTTATTCTAATTATCACCAAAAAATTAAAAAAAATTTTTGAATAAAAATCGAACAATTTTAACTTTTTTTTACTTTTTTGTCCAACTTTAAAAAATCGCCCAGACTTTATTTATAAGAATTAAAAAAAGATTTTTACGTCAAATTAAAGCTCAAAGACACTATTTTAGATTATTTAAGTCAAATTTATGCTAATTATCATTAAAAAATTAAAAAAAAAATTTGAACAAAAATCGAACAATTTTAACCTTTTTTTAATTTTTTTAACTAACTTTCAAAAATAACCCCGACTTTATTTATGGGAATTAAAAGCTGACATTTACGTTAAATTAATGCCTGAACATTTCATTTTTGATTTTTAAAGTTTATTTTATTCTAATTTCCAAAAAAAATATTTCTTTTTTAATTTTTTAAAAAAATCAAATTTTCATCAAACCTAACATAACCTTAAAAATATCGTTTAAACTTTATTTCTAAGAATTGGAATACGATTTTTATGTTAAATTAACACTTAAAGGTTCTATTTTTGATTTTGAAAGTCCAATTTGTTTTAATTGTCACAAAAAAAAAACAAAAAAAAGAAATGAAACAAGATTTTAGCTGAAATTTTTTCGCATTGACTTTAAAAAATCGTCCAGACTATATTTGTAAGAATTAAAAAACGATTTGTATGCTAAATTGTCTCTTAAAGATTCTATTTGTGATTTTCAAAGTCAAATTTATTCTACTTAAAAAAATTTTTTTTTTTAATTTTTTGAAAAAAACCGAGTTTTCACCAAACCTAACATAAATTTAAAAAATCACCCAGACCTTATTTATAGGAATTTTGAAATGATTTCCACGTTAAATTAACAGTCAAAGACTCTATTTTTAATTTTTAGGGTCAAACTTATTCCAATTACCAAAAAAATAAAAAATAAAAAAAAGTTGTAAGAATTTTGACCGAAATTTTAGAAAATTTGATCAACTTTAAAAAATCACCTAGGCTGTATTTATGGGAATTAAGAAATGATTTTTACATAAAATTGAACATAGAAGATTGTATTTTGGATTTAAAAAGCCAATTTGTTCTAAGTGTTACCAAAAAAATTAAAAATATTTTTAAAGTTAGTGAAAATTTTTGACAGTTAATTAACCTAACTTTTCAAAAAAATCGAACAAGTTTAAAAAATCACCCAGACTTTATTTATTAGAATTAAGGCATGATTTTTGTACTAAAATGAACCTAAAAGATTCTATTTTGGACTAAAAAAAGCCGATTTATTCTAAGTTTTACCAAAAAAATTAAAAAAATTCTTAAAGTTGGTAAAAATTTTTGACAGTTAATTAACCTAACTTTTCAAAAAATTCGATCAAATTTAAAAAATCCCCCAGACTTTATTTATAGGAATTAAAAAATAATTTTTATATATTATTGAACTTCAGAGATTCTATTTTAGACTAAAAAAAGCCGATTTATTCTAAGTTTTACCAAAAAAATTAAAAAAAATTCTTAAAGTTGGTAAAATTTTTTTACAGTTAATTAACCTAACTTTTTAGGAAATTTTATTTACTTTTAAAAAATCGCCCAGACTTTATTTATAGAAATTAAAAAAATATTTTTATGTTAAATTAAAATTTAAACATTCTATTTTTGATTTTTAAAGTCAAATTTATTCTACTTACCACAAGAATATTTTTTTTATTTTTTGAAAAAATTAGAATTTTTTCAAAAAATTTTCACCAAACCTTTAAATAATTTTAAAAAATCAGACTTTATTTATACGAATTATAAAATGATTTTTAACTTAAATTAAAGTTTAAATATTCTATTTTCTATAATAAAAATGAAATTTATAAAATATTCAAAAAATTATTATTCATAGATTTATACGAAGAGTATTAAGGTTCTTTTTTCGTTAAATTTTTTTTTGATCTGTTTGTATTTATTTTACAAGTGGTTTTATCGTAGTAATTCCGTGAATTGAGCAAAGATCTGGATTTACGGCGGCTCGTAAAGTCGGGTTTTAGTGCGGGCGTAGCTCCGATTGATTAAACGAAGGCGCAAAGGACGAGAACGAATCCGATAGAAATGTTGCAGCACGTACAAGTACAAGTAGAAGAAGAAGAAGATGAAGAGTTTTTAATATGCGAGTAAACCCGGTAAACTGAGCCATTAAAATAACGAACGGCCGCAATAAACGCGGGAGCAAACCCGGCTTTTATTCCTTGCATATTAATCGAGTGATAATTAAGAGAGATTTTTCTTTTATAAAAAAAAATAGTTACGCATGTTTGTTACCAAGGGCATTAAATAAGGAATTCTTATTTCTTACTCTATAGATTTATTGCGTAATCCCAATATCAAAAAGTAGTTATAATTAAACGATTTATTATGAAAATGATTATCAATGAGACGGATGTTTGTTAAATCCCGAAACGAATTTTATACATTAAAAAAAACCTTCTAATCGCCTTTTCTACTGATTTTCTCGCGGACAATAAACGCGCAATATTCGAAACCGAGCTTTGTGTCAGCAACGTTTCGACTACATTATCTCTATTTTCATCTCTTTTTAGCAAAATCCCCATTACAAGCGATTTGTATCCCTTTCCTTCTCTCTCTCGGGGGGATTTAAAGAGGATTTGATTGCGTTTGTACCCTTCCCCTCCGTTCTCTCTTTGCCCCTTTCCGTTTGTGTGTTTTGTGCGCGTTTCGGACGACTGAGGCCCCCGCGTATTCATAATAGTGGAAACAAAGTTTGCCGCAATACGTCCATTCCGGCAAAGCGACAAAGCTCTCCCGTTCTCTCTCTCCGGGCTTGGGTACAGATATTGCGACAAATAATTATGTGTACGTCGAATAATGTGTCATAAAGGGGGCGCCCCGCCATTCAAATTGTAATAACCGAGTCCGTTTCAGACGCTTGAAATCCCACCGCTACGTTTCAACCTCACATCAAACAATTTAGATCTTAATAGTTTATTGTATTTGGGTTTTAGAAGGAAATCCTGTTCGTATATTATATACAAATTCGAGTAATATTAAAACTTATTTGATGGTAGTGTTTTAGTTTTAGTTTTCTTAAATACATCTTATTAATAAAATTGAATATTATTTTTGGCATCGTTCCTGTAATCCATAATTGAAAATTATCCACTTTTGTTTACCGCGTTTTAAATTTAGACACGTCGTCGCCCCTCAGAGTGGCTTGTGATCGTTTTATCGACCGCACACGCCCATCCATCTTTTATATAAATAAACCGGATGGAATTTCCGGAAGAGATGAAATAAAATCGGAGGAAATGTATGATGTTAAAAAATGAAGATGTTAAAAAAATGATGTTAAAAAATTGAATATACCTCAAAATTACTTTTATTTGAAAAATACAGGACAAAAAAGGAATATAAAAAAGAAATACAAAACGGTTCCAAAGAAGTTAAGAAAGAAAAATACAAAATACAAATGGAAAAGAAAATATGAAGAAAAACGTTGGATGTTTACAGAACGTCTTGTTTAATTTGCCGTTTTTAAAAGTGACGCGTACAATCGGTGCCAAATGCTCTGGAACAACACTCGACAAATCTTCTGTGCACTCCTTAATTCTTTTTTGTATTTACAAGGATGATTTATCGTATACATAAATTTTCTTGTTAACAATCTTAAAAATCTTTCTTACCCTTTAAAAATTATTACTCTTACTAACTTCACCCTCTTCCTCTAAACCCTGGTTTAGAGGAAGAAAACCTAAAATTGGTTTTCTATAACCACAAGATTGATTACATCCAACTTACAAAAAAAATAAAGTAAAAGGGATCAAATATACGTTGCGTGGGGAAAACACAACATGCAAACAAAGTCTAGAAAAACCAAACTCGGGTGGGACAGACGTCTGGGACGATTTTAAGGGGGTTCTCTTTCGAGTCAGATAGAGTTATACGCGTACAAAAGAGAACCCCCTTTTTTCGCGAACTACAATCGCCCCGTGTCTGTTGCATATTTTACGCGGGGATCTGCATTCAGGTCACCGTGCGCGCTTGTTGACTTGCTCTTTTGAAGTTTTCAAACAAGTCGTGAGGTTGTGGCCTAGACCCTTTTAGACATCCCGAAAATAAAAAAGGGGAATGGAAATCTCAATCAATTAAATTTGAATGTTTAAATTTGAATGTTAAGATTAGACAATTATTCCGTACAAAGACATTCCGCGACAAAGCTTTGTAAAGTTGACAAGATGAAGATTGTAGCGTTAATAATTAAGATCGGCCGTGTGTGTAAGAGAAATGGAAGTGTTGTATGGTGTGTTCTCTAAAGGCCGTTCGTTACATATCTCCAAGAATAGAGGCTCGGAGCACTCGTCTCGGACGAACATGAATGCTCCGGCACAACGGTGTAACACGTGACGTCATTCCACATTCATACTATTATCTTTATTAATGACTGTATCTCCTCGGGCCGGCGCTAACTTTAGAACAAAAGCTCCCGGTTCGGCCGGCGCGGCGAGAGCTTCTTCAAGCGCGGAGAAAGAGAAAGAAGAGAGCGTAAGTCGTGAATAGTGGGATTCCGAAGTGGGTTCTATTTTCGAGTTCATAATGGAAAATATTAATGCACGGGGCGTCGTAAAAACCGAAACCCGGGATAAACAAAGCGGGAAGCGAAGAGTATTCGATCCTTTCGTCGCCGGTTGAAAGGTCTTATTGGCTTTCGATTTAATTTTAGAACGGACACTCTAATTCATTATTCGATCTGTGCCTTTGTAAATAAACTTGTGAGTGTGATGATGTGCGATTTAATCGGATTTAGGTTTCAATCACTTTTTAACCCATTAACTGTCATGGTCTATATTCCGAGATTTTAGATTTATATTAAAAAAGATTTTTTAATTATAAAGTAGATAATTTGGTTTATCTTTCATTAAAAATCCGTTACTTAAAATTTGTAAATGAAATTTCTAAAGTTTTATTAAAAATTTCAAAGTTGTGTTTTATAAAAAAATCACTAATACTTTGAAATTTTTTTTAATTTTTTGATAGTAGTTATAACAAATTAGTCTTTGTTATAACAATTAGTCATTATTTACGATTTCTAACTACAGTAGAACCCCGATTATCCGAGATAACGTCTTACTGCTATGTTTCTCCATCTGTTAAGAAGAAGCAAATTCGCAGGCGTTGCATCTGATTGTTGTTCAATATACCTTAGAGCTTTTTACAGAGAAGCAAAATCTTCTTAATGGCAGATTTTAGTGGGAGGTTGTTCTTCCACCGCTTCGTCGTTATCTGATTTTTCGGTTTCCTGAAAGGCATTCGTTAGCTCTTCAACTTTCATTTTTTCTTCTAAATCATCTGCTGTAACCCATTCAATAACGTTTCGTATTAATTCAAATAAATTTTGTTCTTCTTTTTCTTTGTCTCGGTTTCAAAATTTGAAGAGGACATTTGCCCCCGGTTTCTCCATTTCAAAGTCTTAATCCATTGGCTGCACTATGCTAGTTACATCTGGAGGCAAAAAATTTGCAATAATGTGACCTACACGAAGTTATTCCCCAGGGTAAAAAGGAGCATTGTCCATTAATAAAATTGCTTTAATAAGGAGACCGCTTTTCTTCAAGAATTTAGTCACAGATGGCACGAACTCTTCTTTTAACCAGTTAGTAAATAAGGTCGCATCCATCTAAGCGCTCTTCTGATTTTTATAATAAACTAGTAGGGTTTTAATGAGAGTTTGTGCTTGCAGATGCATTTGAACATGCCATTACGGTTAATCTTTCCTTATTTCGTTTGTTAAAGTCCTGCATAAATTTTTCAATTGATGACATATCAGCAGAAAGTTTTTTTTTCCACATACGCTCAGTTGACGATTTTTTCCATCTGTCAATGGTAATACGTAATACGGATTGGGTCTTTAGACCCAAGGATTTAAATTGGTTCGGTTAATCCGGAGCTCGAATAATTGCCACTCGGATAATCGGGGTTCCATTGTAATTTTTAATATTTTCTAATCTTATGGTCAAATAATTTAATAATAATTTTCCACAATCTTTAAATTCCATAAAAAAGTGGTCCTTTTAGGTTACTTTGGACTTTTATGTCATCCTTTTAGACGATTTTACCAGACATTCTGAACGAGTGTTTAAGATTTCAAAACGATTTTCTTGTATTATGGTTAGATAATTTTATAATTATTTTAAATAATCTTTTAATTCAATAAAAAATAGTCTTTCTAGACATTCTAGTAGATCTAGACAACTACCTAATTTTTTGAGCTTTTATTAAGTCTTTCTAGACGATTTTTCTAAGCTTTCTGAATGGTTTTTTAAGATTTTCAGACGATTTTCAATATTTTCCTGTCTTTTGATTCGATAATTTTCTAACTACAAGACAGGAAGGTCTTTCTGGATTTCCCAGGACTTTCTAACTTAGCTCAATAACAACTTAATTTTTTTGGACTTTGATCTCATCATTTTCAAAGCTTTCTGAACAGTTATTTAAGATTTTCAAACGATTTTCAATATTTTTTGTCTTGTGGTTAAGTAATTTTCTAACTGCAAGAGAGGGACGTCTTTCTGGATTTCCTAGAAATTTTTAGCTTAGCTCAATAAGAACCTAATTTTTTTAGACTTTTATTTCGTCTTTCTAAACAAAGTTTTCAAACTTTCTGAACGTTTATTTAAAATTTCCAGACGATTTTCAATATTTTTCTGTCTTGTGGTTAGAACATTTTGTAACTACAACACAGAAGGGGTTTCTGGAATTCCTAGGATTTTCTAGCTTAGCTGAATAACAACCTAATTCTTTTGAACAATTATCCTGTCTTTCTAGACAATTTTTCAAACTTTATAAACAATTATTTAAAGTTTCCAGATGATTTTCAACATTTTTCTGTCTTGTGGTTAGATAATTTTCTAACCAGAAGACAGAAAGGCCTTTCTGGATTTCCTAGAATTTCCTAGCTAGCTAAATAACAACCTAATCCTTTTGGACTTTTATTTTGTCTTTCTAGGCAATTTTCCAAACTATCTGAACGATTATTTAAAATTTCTAAGCGATTTTCAACATTTTCCTGTCTTGTGGTTAGATAATTTTCTACCCAAAAGACAGGAAGACCTTTCTGGATTTCTTAGGATTTCCTAGCTTAGCTAAATTGCAACCTAATTCTTTTGGACTTTTATTTTGTCTTTCTAGACAATTATCCAAACTTTCTGAATGATTATTTAAAATTTCCAGACATTTTTTAACATTTTCCTGTCTTGTAGTTAGATAATTTTCTAACCAAAAGACAGGAAGACTTTTATGGATTTCCTAGCCTAACTAAATAACAACCTAATTCTTTTGGACTTTTATCTTGTCTTTCTAGACAATTTTCCAAACTTTCTGAATGATTATTTAAAATTTCCAGATGATTTTCGACATTGTTCTGTCTTGTGGTTGGATAATTTTCTAATTACAAGACAGGAAGGTCTTTCTGGATTTCCTGGAATTTCCTAGCTTAGCTAAATAACAACCTAATTCTTTTGGACTTTTTTCTCGTCTTTCTAGACAATTTTCCAAACTATCTGAACGATTATTTAAAATTTCTAAGCGATTTTCAACATTTTCCTGTCTTGTGGTTAGATAATTTTCTACCCAAAAGACAGGAAGACCTTTCTGGATTTCTTAGGATTTCCTAGCTTAGCTAAATTGCAACCTAATTCTTTTGGACTTTTATTTTGTCTTTCTAGACAATTATCCAAACTTTCTGAATGATTATTTAAAGTTTCCAGACGATTTTTAACATTTTCCCGTCTTTTGGTTGAATAATTTTTATAATAATTTTAGAGAATCTTTTAATTCCATGCAAAAAATGAGATTTTACATTTTCTAATATATCTGGATACTCTTTAAGATGATTTTTCCAAGCTTTCGTGACTATTAAATACAACTTCCAAACAATTTTCAACATTTACTAATTTTATCGTTAAAGAATTTTATAATAATTCTAAGAAATCTTTAAGTCGAATAAAGAAAACAGTTTCTCTAAGTTGTTTTGAGCTTTTATCTCATCTTTCTAGACGGGTTTTCCAAATATTCTAAAATAATAGTTAATTTTATTATTTTAGATAACCTTTTAAGTTCCTAAAAAAATAAATAGTCTTTATAATCTTTTTCATTTTTATTTAATCTTTCTTGGCTATTTTTCTAACCTTTTTAGCCAATCATTTAGAAATGATTTATAAATTTTTCTAATTTTTTTTTAGTTGTGATTAAATAATGCTATAATTTTTTAAAGATATTTTGTTGGTTTAAGTCAAATAATAGAAACACTCTCATAATTAACAAAACCCACCCTCAGAAACAATCTCAACAACTCACAAATTAAAAAATCTCGTCTCGTCATCATCTCAAAGCTCGGTCGACAAATCCCAAACAAAACGACTCGAAACTTTTTTACCACAACCGCCTCTCTCCACCCGCCCACTTCCCAACCCTTATGTTTCTAGCATCGCATCGTTATCTCATTAACGTCTGCCGCCCCAAAGGGACCGCACAAAGAATCATAATTATAATTTACAAACGGAAACTCCGTTTGAATGCGACGGAAGCTTCGGTTTGCTTCCCGTTGCCTCGGCTGCTCGCTTTGCCGAACGAGAAACGGCAAAGAGAAGGAGGTTCCTACCCCTTTTGTCTCTACCAACCGAACCAATCTGTTTCCTCTTCGAGGAACGCGGATGTCACGGCGCGTAACAATCCCCGCAGATGACGTGAGACGCCCCCCCAAGATGCGAGCAAACTCCCCTTTGATCGAAATTCTATGCCAAAGAGAGAAACTGACTTGAAACTATAAATGCTACACAAGATGAATAGAATAGAATAGAAATAAACGATAAGTTTTAGAATTGTTGATAGAAACTTTGTAATTGAAGCGTGTATGTTATGCGCGTGCGATAAAAAAAACCGTTTTTCAAATCTCATTTTCTGAAGTAAACAAAGCCAGTCGAACAGTTGTCGGTTTATTATATTGTGCAACCGTGTGCATGTTTCTAATCGAATTTCGACCAAATTGTGTGTCGTATTAACCTCTGCGCTCTCTCTCCTCGTGTACAACCGCCGCGAATAATAACCGATAATGATTTCAGAACAATTATTTTGGACTTTGGGTTTTAAAATCATAACGCGAGATCACAAAATACATCTTTTTCAAACACACAAACTAATCAAACTGTATGTTGAAAACATTATCATAAAGTTTATTTAACATTGTTTTTTTATTAACTTGTCTAATCAAAGAATTAAGGTTTTTAGGTCAATTAACTCAAGAAAAAATAATAAAAATTTTTATCTACAAAATATTAAAAATAAAAAATCAATTAATTAATCAAATAAAGATTAAATTGGATTAAAATTAATACTTTATATTTTTTCTTTTTTATATAAAATCCAATTATAGAGATTACTTCATAATCCTAAACACTATCCTAAACGTATTTAAAGCAATAATAAGTAAAATCGACGTATCTCATCGTTTTAAGATTTCCACTTTTACGCGGGCTTTCTTTAACGATGCCGGCGCAAATTCCCCCGGCATAATAATAATAACATCGGCCGAACCTCCTCCAGAAAATTGTTGATTGCCCGAGTAAAACGCGAAAGAGACGGCGGCCGTAAAATTCCGTCATGATGACCATCGGGCTCCTTTATGCACCGTTTTATGTCGCGATCGCATTAAAGTCCTCCCGGGACCGTCGCGGACTTTTATAGGGACACGCTTAAACATAATCGTAAATTATAATATTCATGTTGACTTACAAAGTATATTTGTACTTACTCTCCTTTACTTATTCTCCTTTCTTTACTCTCTTTTTAGAGAGAGGACGAATTCAATCAATAATTGTATTGAGATATTTTAACATTTAATCATTACACTAAGGTATTTTATATTCGTTATAAGTTCTGACTTGGTTAAAAGCTTCAAAAATTTTTTACCAACTTTGAAAATTTTTTTAAATTTTTTGGCAACACTTAGAATAAAACAGTCTTTTTTAGTTAAAATTAGAATAATTTAGGTTTCATTTAGAAAAAAAAATCAAATCAAAATGTTTAAAAGTGAATTTTTGATAAATTTTTAAAGTTGATCGTTTTTTCTTAAGTTAGGTTAGAAGTGTCAAGAAATGTTTACCAACTTTGACAATTTTTTTAATTTTTTTGATAACATTTAGAATAAAACGGTTTTTTAAAATCAAAACTAGAGTGTTTTAGGTTTCATTTAGAGAAAAAATCAAATCAAAATGTTTAAAAATGAATTTTTGATGAATTTTTAAAATTGGTTGATTTTCTTAAGTTAGGTTAGAAGTTTCAACGATTTTTTATCAAGGCAACCCTTTCAAGGAGGTGTTTCATCTGGCTTTTTGTAACTCCCATCTCGGTCAGAAGGGATTGCAATTTCTCATGTGGTTTTTAGCATCTCACCAAATACCCCCACCGCACAGTGGTTGGAATTGCGAAAAAGCTGGACAAAAGTCGAAATTTCAAAGTCGTAGTTTTCGCGTTAATACAAAAAAATGTCGTTCAGAAGGTGCTAGTGCATCGTTCTATGAAAGAACAAAGCACTCGCCCACGTGTATGGACCGCGGTAGTGATCGGAAGTTTACTGAATCTCATTAGCATCTGACACCAATTACTGACCTCTTAAAAACCAGTGGATTGAAAATATGGTCAAATTTTGTATTAGAGATTGAATCGTTATCTGCAATATGGAAGGCGTTCCTGGAGACAAGTGTAATATATTTATGTATCCATAATCTAATTTTTCAAAAGTTGCATGTTTTTAGCATATAAACAAAAACCCCTTGCGATTTTTATCGAATTCAGATTACTGGAACAGTGAATTAAATAGTTGTGATCCCAAGAGATTCTTGGAAATCACTCCTGTGTGTCAAGATTATCAGAAGAGAAAACTATTCTCGCCGGTTTCGAGCTTTGAGTCATTAAATTGTTATTAATTTTTGATATCGTTTTTGATTGGTTTGAATTAGATTCAGTTGAAATTAACCCAACTTCATTTTTCGTCGTATCATCTTCAATACTTTGTATTCCAGCGATCGTATCGTCATCTTCTTCATCCGAATTATCCGGAAAACCAAATTCGGATAAATCAACCGAACCCGAATGTATAGAAGCGTGAACTATTAAGCTATAGTTTATACTTGGAACGTTTTCTTGGTATTTTTTAATTTCGCTTGGTTTTAAATCAACTTTTTTTAACAAAATTTTCGGTTTGTTCGGATAATTTTCAGTTGGGTTTAAATCGCTTTTTGGTGGAATAAAATCGCTAGTGGTTTTAATTGATGATTTATTTCTTGATTTTATATCAATTGAACGACTTCAAATTTTTTCGGGAATTTTTAAAAAAATTTCGGAAATTTTTGAAAAATTATCTGAAATTTTTTGAATATTTTCTGGAATTTTTTGAAAATTTTCGGATTTTTTTGAGATAATTTTGTAAAATATTGAAGCACTTTCTGGGATTTGTGTAACATTTTTGGATGTTTTTTTTATGATTTTCGGGAATTTTTGTAAAATTTTCGAATTTTTTTGAACAATTTTCGAAAAATTCAAAATTTTCTGTAAAATTTCAGGAACTTTTGTTACATCTTTGATGGATTTTGTAGAAAAAAATTCGGATTTTTTAGAAAAAATTTCGGATTTTTTAGAAAAAATTTCGAATTTTTTAGAAAAAATTTCGGATTTTTTAGTAAAACTTTCTGATTTTTTTAATTTTCGGACAATTTTGTTACATTTTCAGGATCTTCTGTAAGATTATCGCAAATTTTTATATTTTCAGAAATTTTTGTAATATTTCCAGAATTTTTTGGAAAATTTTTGGACATTTTCAAAGAATTTTCGGATATTTTTGAGAAATTTTCGGTTATTTTCGAAAAATTTTCGGATATTTTCAAAGAATTTTCGAATATTTTTGAAAGATTTTCGGATAATTTTATTACATTCTCATTTTTTTTTTAATTTCCACTCTTCCTTTTAACCGGAAGTCCTACCTGAAAAATCTTAAATTCCGACCTTACATACGTTTTACGGGGCCTCGATACCAGATATACTCAATATTGCAAACAGATTCAAACAATTAACGCTATATATCGGCCATTTTGTGTCAACCATTTTTTATTTGAAACTTCCGATTGCGAATTTAGTTTTAGCGATTTGAAAAACATAAAAATCTAATTTTTTATGATCATGCAAACGTTTTTGGACTTTTGCCCGGCTTTTTCGGAATTCCGATCACTGTGCACCGCCATTACTCCAAATTTCACTGGGCCTCGGTACATTTGGCGTAGTTCGTCTACCAAATTCGCATCTCGTGCAATGCTACTGTAATTTAAATGATCGATATGAGTAACAGAATTTTTTGTGTATCGTACCATCTAATGGGAGGCCTGCATTTACCTCTGTTTAATTTTTGATAGTATTGGCGGGTTACTGTCAGCTCCTTGCTATTTTGGAAAGATATAAACGCTGGTTAGATGTCGGCCCAGTTTTTATCTGGCATTGGACAGCTATTTTCCGAATTTCTTTATCTAATTTGTTGCATCTCAGCAGTGTGCTCGCCACCGATTCTTGCATTTGCATATTTCCCGTTGTATGTGGTCGCCGGGATGGTCGTGCTGTTGAAGACCGAGGCTTTTTAGAAGCAGGACAGCTTGGACTTATGGTTTTGGTTCGGCTAAGTATTTTCTTTTCAAGTATTTCCATACTGATGGGCTGATTTCGTTCTACTTGGTATAATCCTAAATGTTTGTAATAAGACTGTACGTATGGTAGCTGAAGTTCTTTTTCTTCCTCTTGTTCTACATTCTTGCCGTATATAGCGCATTTCGCTACGTTGAGCAGTAGTCGCAGCTCCTCGGCGGCCTTCTGAAGAATTCTGGTGCAAGCTGTTCCAGTCTTCTGAGTGTTTATATGTTTATATATTCGACACTCATTTCGTCGGTTTTCAATTGTCCATCTTCCATTTCCATCGTCAGTTCTTTATCTTCATCTTTCTATGTCAATGGTTGTACTCCTCCCGACCCCTCCTCTTGGTGACTCATCACGAACCTACTTCCACATGCGGAACATTGAAAACAAATTATCCAACACACACTTTTTCGTTTTTACTTTGATTTTTAATTTAAATTAATTAAAAAAAACCAGGGGCGGTCGTAGAGGGAGTGGCTAACCGATGACGTAAAGTGGTGTGGCCTTAAATCGCGAGCTAAAATTGCAATTTACTCGCGAATCCCTGAGTAAAAAAAAAAAACGGTAAATACAACATCTTATGGTCTCTTTGTTAATTTAGAGATAAAATGATTCTTGTATATTGAAAGTAGATACACTTAATAGCTCTTACCGTACACTAAAATCACTTAATTAACCATCCTGTCTAGTATGTGCATTAACTTTGAAGTTAATACAGTCGACACACAGCGAGTAATATGTACCCTCACCGCACAAGGTGACTTGCATGTATAATCGTGTTAAATCGGCCGTCGCGACGCCTAGATAAGGGCTTAATTTAATAAGCCAAGGTGAAATTGGCAGAGTCATACGCGAAACCATCAATATAAATAAAGTGTCATCGGCGAAAAAGCGTTAACCGTCTACTTATCGGATTTCCATGCGAACAGTCATCCGGTTCGCTTTGTTACTAAACTTGATTTATAGTTCAAGCTCGGGCATTAAATCGAGGTCGTTTGTTAGATATATTTTAGGTGGTTAACGTCCAAACGTCCGAGAATTTTCGTTCTTTCCGAATCGGTATTTTTTTTAAATCTTAACTTATTTATTCATTTTAAAAATTTATTGAACAAGTGGTAAATTCGAATTCTCTTAAAGTTGATTAGTTTTGTTTTACTTTGAGTTGAGTACACTTTAAAATGTAAAAATAATAATTTTAATGTTAGGCGAAATGTATATTGTTTGTAAATCAATGTAACTTCCGTTTTGAGACGATTACACAAACGCTTTCTCTTCCTCTCTCGAAGTACTACTCGCGGACGTATGCAAATATCTCAATTTCCCCTCGGCCACAATGGGAGTCTTTTTGGAAAGCTCGGTCGGGCGCCTCGGGCTTTATTCGTTATTCGATGTGGAAACGGTTAAAAAATCACCGCGCGGTGAAAGTAAAACGGAATTCGTGTAAATCGGCGATTTTGATGGTCGCGACCGTCTCGGACGTTAGAAAGTTAACGATCTTCCGATTTAACAGCTACTTACAATCAGATATTAAAGTTTAAAGAACGTAAATCAACTCATTATGGAAAGATTTCCATATATTTTTTAAGATATACACTTATAACCATAAAATTTCAATCAATATGTTTTTAACATTAAAAAATTAAAATTTATTTGTCTAATTGTAAGTCAAAATTTAAAGTCTGTTTTACACGATTAAAATTTTATGATTACTTTTAAAGTTAGTGTTAGTTAAATTTATTTATTTTAAAATCCCCTCAAAGTAAAAAACTGCAAGAGATCTTTTAACACCCCATCTTTTTAAATTTAAATTTACCCCGTACACGGATCCATTTTTTAACGCCCGCGTACCCTTTAGACACAACATCCTTTCGCACTACGGTTTCTTTCTGCTCCTTAGTCCTGTCAACAGGCGATCTCCTCCACCTTCTTTACTTTGTCAAGTAAAAAAAGGATGGTACCGGACCGGTTATTATGGAGTGACTTATTATTTATAGCTTTTCGGCCGGATGTTTTATAATCTGGCGAAACCGTCGATGAGCACGTCACCGGAAAATTTAGAAGGGGTTGGGGGTGAAAAAAAAAATGTTTTACAGCTTGGAATATTTGTACAAAGCCGCGGCAAAAACAGATATAATCAACTCCGCCCCTCAAAAAGCGTTAAAACCGTCCAAACAAAATCCTCAATTAAGCCCGAGCTTTTGCCGGCAGCTTTCGGGGGTATTTATTAATTTAGCTTTTATACAAAAGCCTTTGTCAAATATTGGAACGTTCCGAACATGATGTACAAACGCGTACATACATGCGCTCATAAAGCTCACGGTTCGGTCGGTGTTTGCGCGCACACCGGGGGCGCCATCTACCCCCATTTGTCTGTGTACAATAACAACTAATTTCCATGATTTCCATTGATGTTGTGTTTGCGTCCGCGGCCGTCCTCACAACGCAATATAATGACAGCTATTAGTACGGCTAATTACGAAACGCGCCCCGTTTCGCTCTTTGCGAACGAGCCGGACGTCCAACAACCGCCCCCTCCGTCGCTTCGCCCCACCGCCGCGCCCATCCCCCTTTTGTTCGACGTCCAATAATATTCCCGAACTGCCGCCGCCGCCGAGCTTTCGGATCAAACTCGCCCAACGGAGCTTTTTTACCTCCGTCGCGCCGCTAATTATGACCAACTGTTTCGCTTTATTGATTTAATACTAACCTAAAATGAATACCAAGTTTTTTATTTTTTAAATCTTCTCTTTTTTAAATTTTCTTTTTTAATACGTATACTTTTTTACCATAGCATACATACTATGTTGCAATACAAGTGTGAATGCTTTCAAGATAAATCAGTTACGTAAAAAAATGAGCTTTTTTTAAATTAAGTAAGGTATGTAATTATAAAGGAATTTTTAGTGTCATTAAAATGATATTAATGATCGTGTCGTGTGTTCAATAAAAGAAACAGCTAAATCAAAAGTGTCTTGGGAATTTTTTTTATTTTGGTTGGCAACTTGAAATTTAAAAATTAAGCTTCAGCCATCATACTTTCCTTTAATACCATTGTTCATGTTTTGAAGTTTAGGATTCATTACTTTAATTACTAATCAAAGTAATATAAACGAAGAAATTGAGGTATTGTTAAAAAATATTACCAACTTTTCTAGAAAATCACTAAATTTTTATAAGTTGGTAACTTTGAAATTTGACAGAAACCATTTTGAATTTATGTTATTTATTCATTAAATTTTAAACTTTAGATTTGAGCTTTTAACAGCAAAAAATAGTATAAACGGTTGAGGTTATGTTTAATATTAAATTCTAAAGCCGCCAACCTGAAAACAAGTAAAAAACTGTCAAAAAGCTAGAAAGAAATTTGACAAGAACCATTTTGTGTTTATGTCATTTATTCATTAAATTTTAGACGTTAGATTTGATCTTTTAACAGTAAAAAATAATGTAAACGGTTGAGGTTATGTTTAGTATTAAATTCTAAAGCCGCCAACCTGAAAACAAGTAAAAAACTGTCAAAAAGCTAGAAAGAAATTTGACAAAAACCATTTTGTGTTTATGTCATTGGACATTCATTAAATTTTAGACCTTAGATTTGAGCTTTTGACAATTAAAAATAATTGTAAACAGTTGAGGTTATGTTTAATATCAAATTCTAAAGTAGCCAACCTTAAAAAATAAAACCATGGTCTTCCAAAATAATTGTAAAATTTTTGGGAAAAAAACTATCTAAAAGCTCGATTTTAAAACTATGCATTTACAATGAAATTTTTAATTTTACCAACTTGGGAATTAATTAGCTACTTAACCCTTTGAAGATCACACAAAGGTATAAAATTAAAATGATGATACCAACCTAAAATTTGAATTCTAAAGCCGCCAACCTGAAAACAAGTAAAAAACTGTCAAAACCTAAAAAAATTCGACAAAAACCATTTTGTGTTTATGTCATTGGACATTCATTAAATTTTAGACGTTAGATTTGAGCTTTTAACAGCAAAAAAATAGTATAAACGGTTGAGGTTATGTTTAATATTAAATTCTAAAGCCGCCAACCTGAAAACAAGTAAAAAACTGTCAAAAAGCTAAAAAGAAATTTGACAAAAACCATTTTGTGTTTATGTCATTCGACATTCATTAAATTTTAGACCTTAGATTTGAGCTTTTAACAGCAAAAAATAGTATAAACGGTTGAGGTTATGTTTAATATTAAATTCTAAAGCCGCCAACCTGAAAACAAGCAAAAAAACTGTGAAAAAGCTAAAAAGGAATTTGACAAAAACCATTTTGTGTTTATGTCATTGGACATTCATTAAATTTTAGACCTTAGATTTGAGCTTTTGACAATTAAAAGTAATTGTAAACAGTTGAGGTTATGTTTAATATTAAATTCTAAAGCCGCCAACCTGAAAACAAGTAAAAAACTGTCAAAAAACTAGAAAGAAATTTGACAAAAACCATTTTGTGTTTATGTCATTGGACATTCATTAAATTTTAGACCTTAGATTTGAGCTTTTGACAATTAAAAATAATGTAAACGGTTGAGGTTATGTTTAATATTAAATTCTAAAGTAGCCAACTTAAAAAAAAAAATAAAACCATGGTCTTCCAGAATAATTTTCAAATTTTTGGGGAAAGAAAACTATCAAAAAGCTCGATTTTTAAGCTATGCATTTACAATGAAATTTTGAATGTTACCAACTTGGGAATTAATTAGCTACTTAACCCTTTGAAGATCACATAAAGGTATAAAATTAAAATTATGATACCAACCTAAAATTTGAATGTCATTGTCTCTGTTATGGTTTTTACTACAAAAAAGCTGTCGATGTTCAGAGAAATAATTTTGAATTTTTGGTTAGCAGTAATAACCACTTGTCATGAAAGGGTTAATATATAGACTGTAACATTTTAGAAACCTAGAGAAATACTTTTATCAAAAAACTAAATATTTTATTTTAACCCTTTGACTGCTTTAAACGTTTCTATATGTCCTGCTTTACTTCACACGTCTTTTATAAAAAAATTTCTAATTTGGAGTAAATGAAGTCAAAGGGTTAAGGGTTAAATTAGTTAAAATCTTTCTTTTATCATTTTTTTTTATTGAAAAGTAAAAATTACTGAATTTAAGAAACCAATTTTCTAAAAATCTCATTAATTGTTAAAACTAAAACAAATTTTTTTCTCGCATATATAAAAATTAATGAGTTAAGTATTGCACTTAGGTGTATTGTAAATATTTAATTTGTCTAAATCCAATTTTAATTATACCCATTTAAAACCGATCCGCGCGATGCTCGTATCACAAAAGGGGGCTAAAGGGCTAAATAGGCGTCGGCCGTGAAAACAAGACGACCCCCGCGGCGAAGCTTAATGAATCTCACCCTTCCCCCATTTATTGTTATGAATTATGATTTTACGAGGCATGGCGCCACTGGATGGGCAACAACCGCAACGGTAATTAACTTCACATCCGATTAGAAGGGGGCTCTCCTCGTTTGCGGTTGGGGTTTTAGGGATACAATTACAAGTCAATTAATTAATTTAGTTTTACTTGAAAATCTAAAAAGTTTTTGACACAAAAATTCTTAAAAAAAAAAATTTTTGATTTTTTAAAAAATTATTTTCCCTGAAAAAAAATATTTTTCCAAAAAATTTTTTTTTAATTTAAAAAATTTTTTTTAAAAATTTGTCTAAAATCCTTAAAAAAAAATTTTTTTCAAAAAATTCTTTAAAAAATTTTTCCAAAAAACATCGAAAAATCTTATTGCAATAAATAGGAGTCTTTTTGTCTCTAGTTTTTCTTTCTTCAAGAAATGTTTCCAAAAAATATCAAAAAATCTTCTAATAAATAGCAGTCTTTTTGTCTCTAGTTTTTCTTCCTTCAAAAAATTTTTCCAAAAAATATCAAAAAATCTTTTAATAAATAGCAATCTTTTTGTCTCTAGTTTTTCTTTCTTATTTGGTGAGGGTTTGTTTTTAACGCCTCCCTCTCTCTCTCTCCCCCTGTTACCTTCTCGCGTAATCCCCGACCCGTGAAAGGTTCAAAGGGCCCCCGAAACGTAATCCGTCGTGATTTTAATGCGCATTATCGCGACCTAGAGAGACAGAAAGCGCCCGAAAGCGGCCGACCTTTGCATTATCAGGAGAACATATCTGATTATCGCGTTTTCAGACCATCAGATGAGACGAGATAAAGAGACGGGGCGAGCGCGCGAGACGCGGGGGAATTCCCGACGGGAATTAAGGGGGCGAGGACAAGGGTATTAGCGTAATTTGAATTCGCACAATGCGGAAAGATTGATCGTCGGATAAATTAACCGATTATATCCGATTCAGATTTGCTTTTCATCTCTCTTGGGAATTCAAACAAAAAGAAGAAACAAAAAGAGAGATGACAAGAAAAGGGGATGTAAAACTATAGATTATTAAAAGTATACATGCTTAATAGTGTATAACACATTACATTTTGTCTTCTGAGAGAAAAACTAAAAATGGTAGAAAATTCATTTTCGGTAAAAATAAAGATTAAATTTTAATTTAAATCATCATAAAAATTTCAAGTCTCATTAATAATTAGTTTTTGAGATATCAATTTTTAAAATGATTTATTTTTTAGAATTATTCTAAAATTTTTTCTTCAACTTTGATAATTTTCTTAATTTTTTTTGACAACATTTAGAACAAAACGGTCTTTTTTTGGTTAAAATTAGAATGTTTTTACTTTCATTTAGAAAAAAAGTCAAATCAAAATCTTTAAAAATGAATTTTTGATGAATTTTTAAAATTGATCGATTTTTTAAGTTAGGTTAAAAAGTGTCAAAAATGTTTTCCAACTTTGAAAATTTTTTTGATTTTTTTGACAGCATTTAGAATAAAACGGTCTTTTTTAGTTAAAATTAGAATGTTTTAGGTTTCATTTAGAAAAAAATGAAATCAATATCTTTAAAAATGAATTTTTGATGAATTTTTAAAATTGATCGATTTTTTTAGTTAGGTTAAAAAATCTCAAAAATTTTTTCCAACTTTGAAAATTTTTTTGATTTTTTTGACAGCATTTAGAATAAAACGGTCTTTTTTAGTTAAAATTAGAATGTTTTTACTTTCATTTAGAAAAAAAGTCAAATCAAAATCTTTAAAAATGAATTTTTGATGAATTTTTAAAATTGATCGATTTTTTAAGTTAGGTTAAAAAGTCTCAAAAATTTTTTCCAACTTTGAAATTTTTTTTGATTTTTTTGGCAGCATTTAGAATAAAACGGTCTTTTTTAGTTAAAATTAGAATGTTTTTACTTTCATTTAGAAAAAAAGTCAAATCAAAATCTTTAAAAATGAATTTTTGATGAATTTTTAAAATTAATTTTCTTAAGTTAAAAAAGTGTCAAAAATTTTTTCCAACTTTGAAAATTTTTTTAATTTTTTTGGCAGCATTTAGAATAAAACGGTCTTTTTTAATTAAAATTAGAATGTTTTAGATTTCATTTAGAAAAAAATCAAATCAAAGTCTTTAAAAATGAATTTTTGATGAATTTTTAAATTTAATTTTCTTAAGTTAAAAAGTGTCAAAAATTTTTTCCAACTTTGAAACTTTTTTAAATTTTTTTGACAACATTTAGAACAAATCGGTCTGTTTTAATTAAAACTAGAATGTTTTAAGTTTCATTTAGAAAAAAAATCAAATCAAAATGTTTAAAAATGAATTTTTAATAAATTTTTCAAGTTTCAATTAGTTTTTTAGGTATGAATTTTTAAAAATTGATTATATACTAGTTAGTAAAGATATACATAAAAAATGGAATTATAGCACTAATAAAAAAGAAAAAGAAAATGTCCACATTCGGATTCGAACCCAGATCTCCCACTTTCCACTTAATCTAATAAATCATACACAGCTTAACAACTGTTCAATAAGCTAAAGTTTTAGGTTCGAATCCCAATACAGTCATTCAAAAAAATTTTTTTCTCCTTTTTTATGAAACCTAAAAGTCATTCTTTATTTAAATCTTTAAATATTTTTATTAAATCATTATTTAATTAGATTCAAAATATTATTTTTTTTTTAATTAGCTGCCATTTCCATATCGGTAAAATACCCAAATAAAATAAAATAAATTTGAATATACTTAGATAAAGTAATAAAATTAAATTAAAATTAAAACGGTTGGTACAGTTGGCAGAGAGTGCAATGATCTTTCTCGTACGTACATAGACCGAGTTAAGAAACCAGTTTGAAAACCAATCATACGACTTCGTTATCCACCTAAAATTAATAAATTACAAAGTATCTGTTTTACAGGTGTAGGTAGAAAGAGAGAGAGATAGAGGTTCGCGGAATGCGAGAATCTGGTCGCGAGAGTGGGTTTCGTTTTTCTTTAATTTTCCATCGCGACCGCGTAAACAACAGGACCTGGGAGTTTAGTTCCTTTTTATTTTTACGTGCACATTCGTTGAGTACTTGGCGATTATTCATAAAGAGAAAAGGTGATCGGGTAACTAACCGGCTTTAAAATGAAAGAAAAATAAATAAATAAAATGAAGAAAAAAATAAATAAATAAAATGAAGAAAAAAAAATAAATAAAATGAAGAAAAAATAAATAAATAAAATGAAGAAAAAATATAAATAAAATGAATAAATAAATAAATAAAATGAAGAAAAAATAAAGAAAAGAAAAAAAAATGATTGGGGGGAATGTAAAAGAAATATTTTCCAATTACGACCCGTATATCTACTTATCTATGGAATAATTCATGTGACGCCCCGATTAATTTCTCTCTATGTCTTCTTCTTCTTCATCTTCTTTATATATATATAAACCTACGCGTCTTCGCTTTCAAATTGGTAGACAGACAACTCTTTAAAGAATAACATGTTGGCCAATTACCGGAGACCGTTGTTTCGAAATTCCAAAACGAAATGAATAAATCTCTTTTGTGACAGGTGTCAACCAAACCACTTTTCCTCTCTTGTATTATTTTTTTATCGTTTAGTTATTTTTCCATTACTTATAAAATTATAAAAATTCAAAACTGGAAAACTAATTATTTTTAAGAGCTAAAATTTTAGGAAGATTTTGATTAAAACTTACAAGGAGAGTGCAAGGTTTTGGGGTCATAGATTTAGTTCAAATTTTGTAGGATGGTAGATTTAGTTTCCCTGTTGATGAAAATATATGGTTGTAGGGGCCACTACTCAACAGCTCTTTAGATATTTGCAATTGAAGATGCAATTCACTAGTTAAATTCAGGTCTGTAGCAAACGATTAAACATAATGGGTTTAGCGTAGCAGCAGTAGATCGGTGTTTCTCATCATTAGGCGCCGGGTTAGAGTTCTGAGAGTGCCTATTTTTACATATAAAGATACCATGGGTGGATATAATATGTTGCGATATCGAAACATTTTTTGAGTGTACACCACACTTTAGATTTGTCAGTTAATTGTCATTTGATCTGTCAAGACTTCAAAATTAATACAGGAATATGACTTGACATTATAACCTTTCTTCAAAAAGCCTGACTTAATAGGTATAAATTCGGTTAATTTTGACATTATCCGGACTTGCCCTGACGAATTAATTGCATCTTTAATCGCAAATATTTAAAAAATCATTGAATAGTGGCCCCTATAACCATATATTTTTATCAACAGGGAAACAAAATCTACCATTCTACGAAGTTTGAACCAAATCCACGACCACAAGACCTTGCACTCTCCTTGTTAGTC